>OX297854.1:112881017-114131017 GCA_946477585.1 Cheilosia urbana
AATTATATGTTATTTAAACTCAATTCCTGATATGTACACTTGAAGCTCAAACTATATTTAGCAAAAAGTAAAACATCTGAGTTTATTATCAGAAAATGAATTCTGTTCTAAAACCTTTCTATAATATTAGGTAAGTTCCCGATATGCAATCGAACATTTTAGTCGAATTAGGACGCATTTGATCAAACTCAGTTCTCGTACGCAAAAGTTGAGCAGAAGAGAGACACAAAAAAAAAAAAAAAATGTTAAAGCTGACAGGTAGTTGTCAAATCTTCTTAACGACAGTTTGTAAGTGATTTATATGATTTATTTTGTATTTTGTTCTTGTTTAGCAAGAACTTATGCAAAAAAACGAAGCAAATTTTTTAATTTCTGCAATTTGAATTTGCAGATTTGTTTAATTTTCAAATTTTTGGTTCAACGCTTTCCTCTACTTTTTAGTTGTGTTGAATTGCGGTGAGGGAATTCTCTTGCACTGAAGCCCAGAGAGTATAGAACCAAACATAAGGGATATTTATTGAAAAAAATAAATAAATATATATTGAGGAGATTTAGCATTACCGCCAGATTTTGTTTTCAAATTCAATTTCAATTGCATATGTATGCATGAATATAACTCAAAATTAAAATTCTAGTATAATTTTATACCACCACTTAGGCGCCAAAAATGATAACGGTTTTTTGTAGATGAATGAAGCTTGCAAGAGAGAAAACTTAAAGAAATCCTGGTTTTTCAGAATTTAAGAAAAGAAACTTTAAAAACTCTAGTTTTTGGGAAATTGAGAAAATTAACCAACAAAATTGCGCGAATTTTTAAAGTTTCTTTTCTCAAATTCTCAAACCCAGCATGGACTATATACACGATCAATATTTGACTACATCTACACAATAGAAGAATCGACTGCAAGAAATAAGGCACCAAAAGAAAAAAATGAAATTAAAAATAATGAAAACTACTATTTATTTAATATTGTTGGCGCAGTGGCTTAGTAGTAAGTGTGTTGGACTACTAAGCGAGGGGTCGAGGTTCGAATCCCGCACAAACCCAACATCCAACTTGGGTTTTTTTTCCACTGCCTCACCTCTCGCGAATGTCTGACAAACATCCGAGAGTATAACTGTCTTGAAATAGCTTCTCAATTGGCCGTTTGGAGTCGGCATAAAATTGTAGATCCCTTCCATTCGTTTCAACTTTGAAAAAACTCACACAAAATGAATGGTTGTGAGAAGCTAGGCCTAGGTTTGAGAGCCGAAAAGAGACCCGACAATGGTGGTCTGATTCGAATATCTCTCGAATCTTTATACTTTACTTACTTTAACATTGTTGATATTGGATAAACTAATTTCGATTAAAGGAACTTTGTATTTTTTTGCATTTTAAATTCATTTTTATTATTTCTTTCTTTAACTTACATACTAGACAAAAACGATTAAAACCAGGAACTTTGTATATACTCAACCTCGTACCCACCCCGTAATCTAACAGTAAACCCAAGCAGGGAGGCTGCAGGGGGGCAGCATGCCCCCGACACGTATTCCATGTCGCAAGGGTAACAAATTAATAATAAAAAAATAATTTTAGGGACTTATTTCATTTCTTCTTTTGGGGTCTTATTTCATTATGAAAAGGAAATAACAACACAAATTGGCTCTGCGAAAGGCTCTGCGAAATCAGTAGGTATATGAAATAATACCCCAATTAATTACATTTTTTATTTAGGGGCGTTATCTCCTACAGCCCCAAAATTTTATTAAAAATCGTTGTTGTTTTTTCCTGTATAATTTTTTTTGGACTTATTTCATTTTTATTTTGGGGCCTAATTTCGCAGAGTCGAAGAATCAGTTAGGTATTGAAAGATTTGAATACATTTCGGACGCTGCTAAACTGTATTTTAGCTGCGCATATTTGTAATTACTAAAGCTAAAAAAAATTCTGGTTGAGTTCTTGTTTAAAAAAATGTTATATGGGACAGAAGTCCCTATTTCCATTCTTTCGGGACTTGTGACTCAATTATTTATTTCTCTACTCCGTTATGAGCGTCGAACTTGTCGAGTTATAGAGGTTGAGTAATTTCAATGATTCTCGAGATTTTCTCCAAATGAGTCCTGAAACCAACGGGCGCTACTTTCCACCAGTCAACACTACCTACCAAAAACCAAATATGCATGAAAGATGAGCCTCTACCAAATGAATTCGATATTCACAAAATGGTACACACACGTAAGCTATCAAATAAATATTGTGTCCTTGTTCATTTTCATCATCGTCATCGTCCCGACCATAAATCAAGTATAGACCGTCAACTCCGGGCAAACCTACCCGATTCCCACCGCAAATTTTGAAAATAAAATTCTCTCTGAAATTTCCTGTCTGTGAATCCAACACACCAACACACCCTCAAAAAATATGAACAACTTCCGCTGCGGGAAAAAGTTGCTTCCAGCGTTCATAGAATTTTATCCTTTGAATTTGAAATTATTCGTTACGTGTTAACGATATTTTATTTTAGGAATAAGTGCACTTTTGCTGAAAATATTTATGAAAAAAGAACAATGTAAAGGATAGAGGGAAAATGAAAACACTTTGAGCAATTTTTCTTCAGTTATTCACTCATCTAAGTCAATGATATCCAAAAGCGGAAAATACAGAACCATTTGTCTTAATATGTTTCTAGTATATAAAACATCTTATTTAGATAGTTTTATTAACCAAACAAATTATGATAATCGCCTTTTAAAAATATATTCATTTTAAATGCATTCAGTCATTAAATTCAATCACATTCCCCTACGTTTGGCAGTGGTTGGCAGCATTGATTATATATTTTTTGTATGTTTTTGCATGACACACGGATTCCAAATTGACAGAACACTGATAGGAAAACAAAATGGCGAATTAAAAAAAAATTGAGGGTGCCAGTGGCAAGAGGATTGTGAGTTGGGAGTCTCAGTATTGTCTCTGATAAAAAGTGCTCTGAGAGCGCTCAATCGAATACCAAATCAGGAAGACATTGAAAAAAAAAAAAAAAAAAAAAAACAGGAATTCGAAAACGTTGATTCACCGCCAACTGCAATTGAAAAGACAACAGAACTGAAACGTATTTACACATCAGTCTAACTGATAAATCAACTACTGACAACTTGTGGGAATTCCATCAGTTTCAATTAAACGCTTCAGGTTTTGCATTTAAATATCAGTTTAACTGAAAGCTTAACTGATAGCTCAACTGAAACTGAAATGATCGTCTAAATAGGACTTTAATACGACCCAATATGTGTTCAGGTTAAGTTATTTTTTGATAGAAACTTCCATTGCCGAGTTGGAAAAACCCAAAAATATTGATCAGCTGCCTAAGCAAGCACACTGCATACAATAATGTCTCTTATATATACTTACACACCTCATTCATTAGATTCCCTTAATCAATAACTTATCAGCATCTCCACTACATTAATCTTCTTTACGAAGACGTTTATTTATTATTATTATTATTATTTATAAAATTAATTTTGCAATGGAGTAGCTATATTTCTATCTATTAATTCAGCAAAACTACTTTGAAAATCCAACAGCACTCGAGTAATTCAGTGCCACTTTTGGGAATGGACATCTGACATTAATTAAAAAAAATGGAAATCGTGTGAGCAGCAGCAAAATATAGGAAAAAATTATGAATCAGATAATTTTTGGGTATATTAGGGCACATCACTTTTAAGTCTCCCCGGAAAAGTGTTTGTTTTAAGTGGTCAAAAAAAGCAAAAGAAAATTTTACGGTTTCGTTTTACGTATGGCTATAAAGGTGTCTGTCCATTTGAGAGTAAACAGCTCTCAAGCAGCTCTCGGGAGCAAACTCGTAAGTGGACATAGCCTAAAAAGTAGTTCGCGTAGAGTTAACTTTTTACCAAGAATAACTCTCGAGAGGTTTACTAGCGTAAGTACTCTCAAATGGACAGGCACCTTAAAGGACTATTCACATGAGAGCGAGCGAACGAATTGCTGAAATGCGAACAAACCACTTTTGATGCATTTATGAACAGAAACTGGGTTCTAACTTGTTAAACTTATTCAACATTTTAGAAAACGTATACACATTTATGCTTAATAAAATGAAGCTGGGGAGTGAACTGGTGAATGTGTTTCGAAAATTGTTATCTGGCGAGGCAACGGAAGTGAAATCTCTCGAATTTTTATTCTTAGTATTCAAAAATTTCTGTTTCAACCAGAAAATTTAACCCAAGACAGTGATATTCATAAGTAAGGCCTGAATTTGAAATCCAACCACATGAAAACAAAAACTCTAAAATTGAAACCATTGGATTAAACTGCTATGAAATAAAGATTTGGCTTTTAAATTAAATTTTCTTAATACGATCCAACTGCAACACTATTCAATTCAACATAATTATATTATGCATTGTGTAATGAATTGAGAATAAAGAATAATAATAATAATAACTAAAATATATGCACATTCAGCGAGAGAAGTTTCACTTCACAAGCACTCTCTTTTTTGTTATACAGCGTATATACGTTAAAAGTTTGTCCTAAAATCACGTATTTATGCGATATGATTATATGATAAAGATTTCTACATACGTCATAAGCGATACTCTCAATATTCACTTCAGTGATCAACAACTATTCACAAACAACAATTTTCTGAAATACAGTTAGATACAACATACATACGTGATATTTTTTAATACAAATTGCAATTGATCAAGTAATCAGATAGATGAAAATAGAAAAAAAAAGAGACGAATAGGCGAAGAAGCCCGAGAGAACGACAATTGACAAAAATAAAAACACCTCGTAGCAACAACAACGCACAGAGGTAGGTCTTCCCCTCCGTTCTAATCACCAGTTGTCGGGCTTGTACTCGTCGCTCAGTTGGCGCAAGTGGTAGTCACTTGGTCAATTGCAGAAAAATCGAAATGCAAGTTCATTTCCTGGCAGGGGAAAAACAGAAATGTCTTTCCAAATGGAATTATATACGGAGAATTGACTGTCAGAATTCAAAAACTATTCAAACAATCACTTCAAAGGAGTCTGATGATGAATTAGTGGTGTAGTTCGAAATAGCTATCATTCCTACCAAAGTGACTGT
This sequence comes from Cheilosia urbana, assembly GCA_946477585.1. Classification (NCBI taxonomy): domain Eukaryota; kingdom Metazoa; phylum Arthropoda; class Insecta; order Diptera; family Syrphidae; genus Cheilosia; species Cheilosia urbana. Next base: position 112,886,126 of record OX297854.1, read on the forward strand.
GTCTACAAGTTGTTGTCAAGAGTTGTTCCCTCGAAAAAACAACAATTCACAAACTGAAAATAGTTTATGTTGTGGAATAAGAAATCGGTATCAAATACCATAGACACGCCTAGCAAAGCAGTCGGTGTTCCGCTGGTGATAGTATAAAAATGGGTGTATTTAGTAACTGCGTTGTACAGAAAAGAACATAATAGGACAGGTTTTTGTGTTTTATGAGTAAAAATGCTGTCTAAAACTATTATACCTTTGTCATGAACTGTAGCAGATTCGTGAAAAGTGATCATTTGAAGAATAATTATTTTTATATGAAATGTGAGGAATAAGGCTGTTTATGGCACATTATATTACGTATCTATTATAACTTTATCTGAAACACTCTGTAGCTAATGTTTATTGCTTTTTGCTCAATATATTGCTTCTAGTTTTGCTTGTAAGTTGATATTCTTCTAAGTTTCTTATATCCGTAAAACACTTTATTTAATGCTCTAATTTCTCATCCAACTCAGTAAGAAAAAAAAAACCTTTTATGCTCGTAAGGAGCACTGCATCATTCTTCCTTTCGAAATTAAACATTTCTGAAGCCAATTTTTTTTTTTACATCTGAGACTTAATAGATACAACACAACATTACTTACTGTGCATCATTCATATGCGCCTGATATTCGTCCTGGTTATCTGCCAAGAATGAGCATTTGTTACATGCTTTCTTATTGTGTACCTTCAGGACGTGAGTAGCCAAACGCTCGGAACGAGCTGCTTTGTAGTCGCATAGCATACATACAAAGGGTTTTGTATGTGTATTTAAGTGTCGCTTTAAACCCCATTTATCTGCACCGGACCAGGGGCAATAACAACAGGTGAACCGTTTTTCGCGTTTTACTTTTGCGCCGCCTAAATTACCAACATCGTCGCCAGAAATCTTTTCTTGCTTCATGGGGGGCATGGTGTCAACATGTGACGCAGTTGCAACTGATTCAATTGTCTGTGTTATACTTAGACTAGATGAAGTCTCTTGTCGTTGAGTTGTCATGAAATTTTCTCCATGCACTCCAACGGGAGCTCCGACCTGTAACTGCTGTTGCAAAAATATATTTGGTTTTTGATCGATCTGGTGGGATTGTTGCTGCGCTGAGGGTGTACTCGAAACATTGCGACGCGTTTTATTAATATCGTACACCATTTCACGATGCATACGTAGGAAATGTTTTTTCACGTGATCGGCACGATTGAATTGTTTTAGACAAGCGTAACACTGAAATGGTTTCTCATCCTTGTGAATATTTTCGTGGCGAGTATAGAGGTCTCGGCGGTCGGTGGAATATGGGCAGTGGGTGCAGGCATATCGTTTTGGTATTTGCAATTGGACATTTTGCTGGCTAGTTGCAGTAACGGCGGCCACCGCTGCACTAGTCTTTTTACGAGTGTTAGATGATGATGTGGTTATATTTGCGTGCTGTTGCGAATGCTGGGGTACACTTGAAGCGGAGTTGCCGCCGTTCGGTGTACTGTTGTTGGCAGCACCACTAGTCGCATATATCTCAGTATGTGGTTGATCACGAGTTTTTGACGACCTGTAATCAAATTTAAAAGTATTATTAATTTTTTTTGTAAAGTTTGTTATTTCAAAGGTGTCAATGCGTAAATTTATCGAATGGGTTACGAAACATGGGCTCTGCTTGCCCAATCGAAAACCACATTAGTAGATTTAAGCCTGAATTGACAAGAACAATAATTATTATTTATTAAGTTACTTGGATGAAGTTGTTCTTGCTATTGCCACGTATTGATTAATAATTTCATATATCTAATGGTCATGTATTAATTCCGTTGCATTATGTTACCAACAAAAAGTTACAAAACTTGGTATTATATGAGTGTATCTTATATCCGTGGTGGACTGTAATAGCAACCGGGCCTAAGTGTTATTAATATAAGAGTGCCTCTTAGAGCTTTTACTTTTTTCCACCCCACATGTTTGAGAGTCTTGGGGAAAAAAATGAAAAATTCATCTCCCTCAATACAACACAGGGATTTAAAGGCAGCACGCATGTAAGCTCTTTATTAGAAATTCAAAAAATAGGCCGGGCACGGTCGTGGCTCAGCTGAGATGACTGCTATTCGAAATAAAGGATTTATATACACATTTTATTCACTTTGAACCAAGAGCGCTAGTTATGTTGGCGTCATTTCTTGGGAAGAGCTTGTAACTGACATTTCCCTAGCAGTTCATTATTGAGTATGTCAATAGGCTAAACATCATCCAATTTGAATGGGGATTTTTTTGTTAGATTCGTATTGAACCAGGTAACGGAACGGAACGGAAATTTGATAAGGCGATCAAGCAATTGTAGATATACACAAATTTCATTTGAGTATCGCATACACTAATTCTATACAAATTTGTACATTAATGCCATTTATGTATTCTACAAACTTTTGTGGATTAGACGGTTTGTGTATTTAGAGAAAAATATACAAATTTCATTGACTTATTTTGTTTATACATACATTCGATTTCAAATGATACATAAACCGTTCGCCATTCCGGCGTTTTTCGGAACTGGAAAATAATGGAGTTCTATAACTCCGTGCGAAAAAGTATCCTCTAGTAGATTTTAATTTCATGAACATTTCGGAGGGATTGCCCCAATTTACTGGAAAACAAAACTGTAAAAATTTATTCAAACTTATTTCACAGGTATTTTCAGTGGAGTGTCTGGATTATTTTTTTTTAAGTGTTTAGCTTATCACTAGTTTTGGGGGAATAATGTGACCAGCGTACGGATTTATTATTCTTAAAATCTCCTCCTCAAAATCAATTAGGGCTGCAGGAAATAAGGCCCCAAAAGAGAAAATTAAATGAGGCCCCAAATCTAACAGTAAACCCCTGCAGCAGGGGGGCAGCATTGCTCGGCTTCGTATTTATTTTTATTTTGTAAGCGTTTGAACGATTTTTATGACAGGTCGTTTATTTTATTTTTTTTTTCCCTCAATGAAGCGGGTAGTTTTGCGCTAGATTGTGAAATTTCCCTGAAAGGGATATTTCACACGTCTAGCGCAAATGGTGAAATGTCAATTTTTTTTATATGGAGTTTGACATGCCGCTAGTCATCTAGCGGGCAGTAGAACGCGGCCATTATATACATATATACACAATATTGTTCATGTATTTTCAATTTTGGAGAATTGTCAACACTGAGTCCGTTTTTACGAGTTCATCTTTAATTTCAACTATTACCGATGCTGCTATTACAAACTGATCTTGGTCAGTAGGCAAAAGTTTCCTGGATTCATAGGATTTTGAAGACACTTTTTCAAGTATGTCTTGGAAAAACTTTCCATAATCTATAGCATTTGCATAAGATCATGTGCCATTCTCTTACCGTCTTCTCCCAGTCTTGTTTTAGTGGCTTAAACACACTAACGTCAGAGCATAAATAATATTTTTTGCATGCCAAAGTTGGTGGCTTAGTTGCATGGATAAATGCAACCTTGTCCACCTTGGCCGGACCCTAGAACACATAAAAAAAAAAGTTCTAGTAACCGGCCACCATCTAATACTTCAATTAAAAATTCCGTGTTTTTTTTTCTCATATTATGACTAATTATAAAATTTAACAGAAAAACAATAAATAGATATTTAAAAAAAAAAAAACTGAAACCTACGTTTTCCGTTTGATTCACTAACACTCTCAAACTCTAAAAAGCATTTTCACTTCCTTTGTTTTCCGGTTTAGTGATGTTCATAGCTGTCATATATACATACCTACCTATAGGTCAAAAATTAAAGCCACAATTTCGCCCATAAAAATAACGATTAATTTACTTATTGTCAACTATTTAACGCAAAGTGGCCGGCCACTAGTACTGGCCGGGTACTGGTACACCTACCCAATCTTCTTTTTGATTTTATTGGAATCCCGCTGTTCAACGTTGTGTCGTATTGAATTTATCTGCTTTCTACTAGGCTTTGATAAATTAAAGAAAATGCAGGTGCTATGTGCATTCGTCAAATACCGAATTTTTGCATTAAAGTCCAATTCACGAACTTACATATAGGTAGGTACCTACTAGAAAAGAAATGAGCAAATGACTTTATGAATTTTTCGAAAAAACAACTTGTAGGCAGCCGCCCTAACACAGGAAAGTTATCAATCTCTGTTAATTTAATTATATCTTTGGTTTTAAAAATGTTTATTAGTAAGCCCCTCTAGCTTTTTTTGACAACTTACTTTGATGCTTTGTGTAATCCATTGTAACTGCCCAGTTTTCCACTTGTCGGCCATTGAACAACGTCTTCGCTACCACTCGGCAATGTAGCGGGAATCGATCCATTCCACCTTGTATCCGCATTAGAGGTTCCTCCGACATTAGAGTTGGATGTGGATGGGTGAACAGTCTTCTGTATTGTTTGCGCACCGATAATTGTTCCAGCGGCAGTAAAACCAGTCTGCATTAGCGCAGCTAATCCGAACGCAGTGCTAAGTTGATCATCTGGCTTAAAATTCGCTGCATTTGTTGTTGTAGCAGACGTATCTGTTGGGTTGCTACCCGTTACACTGCCAACATTGCCTGTAGAACCGCCATTGTGTTCGTACTCAATGGTTGGCGCCACTGAACGATCAATCTACATGTACATAATTAAAATAAATCACAACAGAGTTTAAAATTAAAGTGAAAATGAAGAATCCTACCAAATTCGTGAAAGAACGTTCGCCTTCTGGTGCAGTTGGGCCACTAGTGGCCACCTGCGCAACCGGTGTCCCCAATGGATGCAACCCATTTCCGGTTTCTTCTCCATACAGCTTACGTGTAATTTCTTTAAACATATCTTCGTATGCAGCCTCCACATTTGCGGAAGGTATTAGCGCTGCCATGTCTCATATACCTCAGTACGACTGCAGGTCGGTAAATTCTGTAAGGAAAAAAAAAAACAAAAAAAAATATTAATAATAATAATAATCTATGAAAACCACAATTAAATTGTAGAAGATGATCTCAAAAGTCAAGCAGCACTAGTTGTCATTGCTTACAAAATGTATTTTGTATTTTAGAGAAATCATAAGCCCACCCACGACAGAAGTTCATACTACTAGTAATAGGTATACCCCTACGGATGAATAATACAACAAAAACATATACGAACACTCGCCAATACAAACATATCTGCCACCAGAAAACTCATTTTTGTGAATTTAATTCAACAAGTTTACATAGCCAGCGCAACATAAAACAGACAAAAAGTGTCTGCACTGCAGTAACGGAATTTCAAGAAAATGATCTGAAACAAATGCAGTTTTAAACATGGACTTTCAGTTTACTGTTTGTTAGGGAGCTGATGCATATTAAAACACATCCTATCTCGCCTCTTTCGCAGCATTCAGCAACAATCTACCGGGCGTGTGATGAAGACGATGGTAAAATTTATGAAGGCCAGCAATATGAGATCATAAATTTTTTTTTGGGATGAAGGTAACCCAAGAAAGCAAGCAACTTTCTGCCTACCTACCTACTTATGTTGGTAAGCGGCCACCTGCCATCCCACTATACAACTAAGTACCTGCATATTATACATGTGTGAGTTGGTGCGTACGTTAACAAAGAAAAACCTGCTTTCGAAAAACGAGGACATACCAAAAAAATGAAAGACAAACTCCACCCTGTGTCTGTATAAAAATGTATGTAGACTCAGCGGGGGAAAAAATCGACCCCTATTTTCGGTTCACGGACGGGTGATCTTGCTCCTCAACTTACCACTACAAAAAGCAAGGTATACCTACATACATACGTCTTTGGTTCATAACACACAACACAGCACTTGTAACCAAACCAACCCTTCATTTTCATATATTTACTAACGTGTGTTCGATTTTCAAATTTTATATGATTTAGAAATGCAAATGTTTTGTTCATTTAAATAATGTAGGTAGGTATTTACAATTTTTTTTTATAGAAATAGCTACATCTGGGAAGTGGGAAAATGGATATTTTGCAAATGCAAATGAAGGTATAGGTATGCAGACTTCGAACCCATTTTTTGACTCGAATCAATTCATTGTCAACCGGTATATTTTTATCGTTTTCATTTTCCGTTATAAGTTGTTTAATAAATGTTCTTATTTTGGATCTGTATAGTACTGTTAGTCTTGCAAATCATGCTTAATGCTTTACACAAAACTTGAACTTTAAATGTTATATACCTATACTCGCAGTTTTCAAATTTATTATTTGGTGATATGGATTACCTGTAACTATATCCAGGGTTGCCAGAATTTAGTTCGCTTTAAGCGCCCAAATCTTTAAAAAATGTAGCCCAATATCGTTGCTCAGAAAGAAGCCCAAAAATCGTTGAAAATTTTGGTATTTGTCAGACTTATTCTCATCGCGGTTTTTTTTTACTTCTACGCCTTGGATTTTATTTAACTTTTTTTCTGCTATTGGCTTTTGTGGCTTGTGTCAAACAAAAAGCCCTGAAAAATTGGTGTGCGTGTGCAACTTGAACGACTGTTCGATGTCACTTGACTGCAAGAGTGCTGCAAAGTTTTAAAAGTGCGGTTGTTCGAAAATATTTCTTTTTTTAGTTTTGTGAAAGAATAAAACAAACAAAATTAACACACAATTTGTAAAACGATATGTTGCCCAAAATTGTGTTGGGCGCTCATGGAAGAAATTTCGATCGTTTTTTAAGTAAAAAGATAGCCCAAAATACGACAAAGCAACCAATCTGGCAACCGTGCCTATATCTTGACATTCATTTAGGAGCGATTACTTAAGTTCCTCTGAACGTCTGCCATACGCCATACCTAACGCTCGTATCTATTTGCGAACAGAAAAGGGGATAAATGCCCGAAATTTTGAGATTTTAAAGGATATCGCAAATCAAAAAAGAGGATAATTTAGGGGATATGTTTTTAACTTGTTTTCTCACTGAAATTGACGAGAAAGCATAATAACAACACAAAAAATTACCTAATGTAAATTGTGTTTAATAAATTATTATTATTTTTATACTTCATATCTGTTTAATAAACAACCAACGTGCCGTCATCGCCATCGTCGTCATTCGCATCTGAATCGTTTTCGATACCAACAATTTCTCCACTTTTGGTTTCCTTCTTATAATTTGTCTTCTGCAGCGATTGTACGAAGCAATTCAGGTTTTGTTTTCAAAAATGAATTCACAACACCGCGTTAAGTTGAATTCACAATGGCGCATAAGGTCGGTTCGCTTACAGTGTATGACGATATATCGTTAGAAATCTGCTGCTATGGTAAAAAGAGGAGTTTATAGGATAAAAAAGGGATTTTCGAAATTTTCAGGGGATAGTTTTTTTGACTTTGAAAAAAGGGATAATCCCCTAAAAAAGAGGATAGATACGAGCATTAGCCATACCATAAAGAATAGACATACATACGTCATTGACTAGTCTTCTGTGTGGCGGCGCGCGGTGGCAGATTTGATGTTTGTTAGGATCTCCTATTAAAATAACTTGCATGCTGTCACGTAAGTTAAAGAATGTTTTGGGGCGAACTCACAATATATTGTCCACATTAAATTACCCATTGTGAGCTACACAAATATAGTGTGAAGCTTAGTAAGTTAGATTGGTTTGGTCGCCCATTCTGGTTCGTAGTACATTCGAAGCACTGTTCCGAAATGTTTATGAGCTTTGGTTTGGTTAAAGAAAAAATACCCATTGCATATTTACCTAGATACCTACATAATTTTATCTAATTCATAACAATAAAATAGCTGGCAAAAATATCCTATATATAGCGTCGTACTTAAAACTAATTTTAGATTCGACTTTAAATTTACGGAAGCTCACAATTGCAAAATTTGTATGGAAAATATAGCCACTGTGAACTACTGAAATGTAGAGTCGAAACAACGTTGCCATATTCACAGTTTAAACTGTAAATTACAGTTTTTTAGACAGGGTTACAGTTTTTAAAATTACCTCCTAGTACAGACAGTTGTTTTTAATTTCAGATTTGAAAAAAACTAAATGAAAATGTAAATAATTTAAATGTGATTTAATTTACCTACTCTCGTAGGTTACTTTATTTAAAATTAATTGTTGTTTTCGTTTCGTTTTTGAAGTTTACAGTTTTTTGGTTGAGAATAGTTTTTTGTTTTTTGAAAAAAAAAAAAAAAAAAAAAAAAAAAAAAAAAAAAAAAAAAAAAAAAAAAAAAAACAAAAATAAATAAATAAATAAATAAAAATCTGGCAACGTTGAGTCGAAGCTAAAAACGATTACTGGTAAAGCGTCGGTATATATAGTAAATTAATTCGGAATGGTAGGGGGAAGGTCAGTCCGAATAAACGAATTTTCCGAATTAATGAAATATTTTTTTTATGCACTAAAACGCGTTCCTTTTGATGAAAAAATGCAAGAACTTAAAACGAAAAATTAACAAAAAATTGCAAATAATAAATTCGTTTCCATACGCGTGAAATGAATAATTCAGCCATAAAAACAATCGTTCTAACAATAAACAATTCGTAACGTAACAATAGCGATTTCAATTTCCACGAGTTCTAACCAGAGACAATACTGAGACCCCCAACTTCGACCGATTAACAGTTATTTGCCTACAAGCTAAATTTTACGCTCCCAAAAAGTTTAGGTGCGCTAGTATTGTTGCATACAAATTCGTATTGACAAATGTCAAAAATCCTCTCAACCAACACATTCGCACCTAATCTTTTTCCCGTTCACTGTGGGCAAAGCGAAACAGATAGGAATTGGCGTACACGGATAGGACAACAAAATGGCGGATTCCTGGCAAAAATTGAGGAGGCCAGCGGCAAGAGGATTGTGAGTTGGGGGTCTCAGTATGATTTGTTTATGGTTCTAACTATCGAGCCTTACATGTAGGTACCTAGTTTAGAGTTAATTTTCGGTTGAGTTTTGGTAAACAAGTAAGTAAGTATCCGAATAACTGAGGGATGAGATAAAAATCATACAGAATCTTTTACATAATTTTAGTTTCGAAGCATCCACAAAAGTATGAACCATGTTTTCGTCCTCGCATGCTCGGATGAAGAAGAAGCTCTTCTCTTAATTGTGTTAATACACACAGAAGCAAAAAGCATAACAGAGCGTGGGGAGCAATTCAGCCGTTTGGACTAAAATAAACAATATGCATAAAATAATTAAAGGTCCATTCCATTCTTCACAAAAATAAAAACACACAAAAGGAATGGTTGTAGGAAACTAGTATTAAGGTAGAAGTGGCGGTTCAGCTTTGAAACCCAAGTAGCACTATATGTATGTTTGTTTATTTATTATCTTTGTATACCTAGTTGTTCGCACTTTTTTATTAAAATTAAAAAACGCCTAGATAATGCATCATGTCACTCCAAAACTGAATTGATGGCTAGACTCAAAAGTCATTTGATATATCATGTAGGTATAACTTCTTAAATGGCTATAAAGAAACATATTCAGTGGGGTGAAGTTAAGAAGAAATACGACGGTACGATTAACTACGGCACTAATTTCATTTCCACCGAAGATTTACCAATACGTAAAGAAATTGTTGTTTTAGTTTTCTTTTTCAAAATAATAAACATTCCAAATTAATTTGAAATCACTCTTTATCAGGGTTGCCATTTTGAAGTCGGCTTTCCAGTCAGATTGACTGAAAAAAAAAACAGTCAAAAATCTAAGATCCACTCAAAAAAAAAAAAAAACAGTCAACGAAATGCAATAAAAAATTCCAGCTTAAGCTTCAGTCAATCAGAAATAAACATTATTTAAAAAAAAGACGCAGAATCATTTACTGCATTTACTCTCACGTATTAAAGTGAGGTCTATTAAAATTATTAACAATAAATTCATTAAAATAGTTCAACTCATAAATGAACTTTACATAGTAAATTATCTGAGAGCTATTGTCTCCTCATCATCTTCATCGTTTGCATCTCTGTCCGATATTGTATTGCTGCTTTTGTAATTAATATAACATAGTACCAACTTTATATCGACGGTATATCAAAGCTGAAGCAGCATTAAAGTTGGCAAAAACAAGTACATACTTGTGTCAACACAGACGTATAAAAATGTCGATTGCAATAGTGGGATATGTGTTCAAGCTCGGGGCAAAAATAAGAAACTCAAGCAAATTTTGTTCTTTTTAATTTACGTTTTCACATAGGACCTTCATCCGTAAGAAAAAAGGCAAAAATGTCACTTAGGAAATTCATCTTATACACGCTTCAATTATATTTTATTTGTTCACTTTGAATTTTAAAAAGTATACTGTTTGAAAAGAAATGACACGAAACATTTAAAAACATTCAAACAAAAATGCACCCAGCCAAAAAACAAGCCGGTTGGATTGTAAAAAATCTTCCAGCTAAATGCGTATCAATCCAGTCAGATCTGACTGGAAAACAGTCAAAATGGCAACGCTGCTCTTTATAGCTTTACATCTTTTGAATAGATGACACACTTTGTTTACACGTTAGAATGGCCGCATTCAAGAATCTAGTTATCTTAAGTCGACTAGATTGGTCTGGATAAGATGTAACCTGAACGCAAAAACTAGATTGGTCGGGAACGTCACTTTTTCTACGTCAGCCACATACCCGAACTGTCAACTTAGTACTCAGTCACGAATTTCTTGACTAGATTCGTCGGCTACCCCTCCATAAACGTCAAATGTCACAGGTGCCCACGTGACCGATTTAAACCAATCACATCCGAGATAGATCTAGTCAGACAGCTGTCAGACTTACTAAACTAGATACTTGAACGCCCTCAATCTCTTCGAACAAGATGTCGCTCTTTTGTTAACATGTTTCTATCGAAACATGGGACGAACTTTTTTTGGGAAAAAATGTCGCTTTTTTGTTTACGTTACTATGGAAATTTCGCAACGTTTGTCGGGAGGGGTAATTTAAAAAAAATTTCTTAAAATGAAAGAAAATATATTTTAAAAACAACGGCAGCACTTGCAATAAAGTAATTTACCACTTTTGAAAGCCATGAATCTGTTCTTTCAAATTATTTTTAAATCAAATAGTTTTTGAAAAAAATACTTTCGAACTTGAAACTTAAGGAAAAAATATTTAAAAAAAAATGTATTGATTTTTTCAAAATTGTGACCAAAGACAATAAATTTGTTTGTAGTATTTAGGTAGGTATATGGCGGTGAAATATTTTGTTCTCTAAATTTTAAATTTTTTCGAATGCATTATCGAACGGTAGTTGCATAGAGAATAAATACAAGTAAAATTAATATTTCAGCCATAAAAACAATTTTTCCAACCTAAAGCTGTGGGTCAAAACATTGGCGTTAGTGAAAGTACCTAATACCTATAGGTACATTTTTTTTTGGCAAATCAAACATGAAAAGCAATCTCGATCAAAAAAAAAAAAAAAGATATTTTTTTCCAAATCGGAAACGATATTATTTTTTTTTTTGGAAAGTGAAGAAAACTTTGATATTTTTAAGATTTAAACAAATCTGCATTTCTGTACGTAGGTATACCTACCTATTTGATTTCTCATACTGTAAAATTTTGAGTTTGTTTACAACTTTTAATAATCAATAAATCAAATATCTAATTATATAGTGAAGAAAATATCAAAAAAGACAAATTTACTAAGAAGATTACGCAGAAATATTTCAACAATTAGTGCAATAAACATCTTTAATGCTATAATAAAACCACATTATGAATACTGTCCTTCAATTCTATTTTTGTGTACCAAAGTAATGATTAACAAGCTTCAACTCCTGCAAAATAAAGCGATGCGAACAATATTTATACTCCTATTCGTTCTATGTTAAATATGTTAATGAAATAATTTTGATGAATGTTCTACTTTTTGTATTTAAAATAAAACATACCCTTACACCTCCTTATTTGTCTCGCCTAGTTAACTATGTTGGCAATCTTCAACCCTATACTTTAAGAAAAAACCATGACTTCCACATTCCATTTGCTAGAACAAGTGCTGCACAAAACAGCTTATTCAACAAAGGACTTCGGCTGTTCAATGCTCTTCCTAACGAAATCAAATTGGAAAGTAACTACAACAGATTCAAACGCCAAATTGTGCATTTTGTCAAACTCCAAAATTAAATTAAATTAAATGTTATAATTTATTTATTTATTTTTTTCTTGTTGTTTATATAAATTATTTATTTATTTATTTTATTTATGCTTCTCTGGCACTGTTACACTAATAAACTTGTAAAATGAATAGTTTTGTTAAAATACTAACTCCCTTATTAATAAAAAAAAGTACACAAGTTAGCTAGCAAACGTCAGATAGCATACAAAAATTAGACATTACTGCTGAGTAACAAGTTGATAACTTTTACACAGTGTTTATTAATACGGGGGTAAATAAACAAACAAATTGATCTTCGTAAAAAAGTATGAAAAAATAAATAGATAATCTGAACTATTAACATGCCATTCTATTTTATTCGACCACCGAGAACCGAACAATTGCCTGCTAAAGGTATATATTATTTCTATTATATACCTAACTACTTGATAATTTCGTATACAAAAGGCTTTTCATACCGTTATTTTAGCCAAGGTAGTCAATGCTTAAAAACATTAAAAAAAAAAAACACGGTAAACACTGTGTTTTAAAATAAGATGGGTAACGGTGGCACCCTGTAGCCAATTATAAAAACAAAAAGACATTTCGCGGACAAGTACAAAAAGGAAACCGAACAAAACAATCTTCGCCGGCTGTCCTTACATACACCTACACTTTTAACTTTCATAATACATATAGGTAATCTGTATGCGACGCTGTATATTGTGTGGTTGGGGTGGCTGGTAGGATGTAATCACATTATACATTAACATTATACATGAGAGCTAGTGGAAATCATAATAATAATGTCAATTTAGTATACGGTTCCAACATTTAGAAACAAAAACTATTAAAAATACCACCCACTTTACAAGCATACGTACCTACCTATCTTATATGGATATTATACACGTTGTTAAAAAAAAACTGAATACATATGTATGTACCATTTGTTACTCTCAACACATAAATAGGCAATCTCATTCCACCCACATACCTTACTGCTAGCAATTTAGTATTCAAGTTTGCATCCACAGGCCCTCAGGATCACGATACCACAAAACTGATATAATTTTTCACACGATTATTATTTACTTAAAAAAAATATCAAGTTTAACACTTCCTGTCTTTTAAATTTCCACACATTAATCGCGCACCTACGAAACGAACGCAATGAAAAATTCCTTTAGACTGCCCAAGCGAATTTTGGCGTCAGACAATCAACCTCACAGTCTCACACAACCCAAACCCAACTCTTATAATATCAATTCCGCCACACCACAACCCATAGCATAGCCATACCCAACCCGAAAAAACACCCACCCGCTGCTGATCGTGGCGATGAAGCGAACCATTGTGCGCCTCATCTTCATCACCCGCCGATGACGCCGTGTTAGTTGTTGTTTTTGTTGTTATTTCGACGCAAAAGAGCAACCCATAACAGAATACGAAAGTCAGGCAGGCAAACAGGCGGCTGTTGGCTGTAGCTGTACCTTATACTAGTGTAGATGTAGTATCAGTATGTATAATGTAGATGGAAGGTAGGTAGTGTAGCGCTCAGGCAGGCATTAAGGGAGCCTAACTAAAGCGGTCACACTCACAATCAATGGAGAGAGGGTCGATAATGAAAAACACATTTGCGTTCCGCTTTCCGCAAGACCATTACAGGGTTGTCAGATGTGACGATTTATCGCCAAATGGACGGATTTCAGGTCTCATTTGGCGACACGAAAATCGGTTTGGCGACATACCCAAAATCGTGCGATTTTTTATTTTCAAATTAAAATCAATATCTATTTCCCACAAATTACATAACAAAAAAAAGTCTCGGCTTCGCGAAGTTACTTCTAAACTCTTTTTGCGGCCAATGGAACATGAAATCTGACAGCCAGCTGATTTTGAGAGCAGAAAAACTTCTGAATCTGAAAAAAATGCTTTTTCTGTCCCAATGGAAAACGACATTATACATAAACCAAAGATAATGGAATACAGAGATGAGAGATAGATATCATTCCAGAGGAAAGGCAGCTGCCTACAAGTTGTTTTCCAGCAAAATTCATGAATTTACGCACATTTGCTCATTTCTTTTGTAGAATATGTAAGTTCATGAATTGAACTTTAATGCAACAATTTAGTAAGCTCCACAATACCACAAAAAGCAAAGAAATTCAATACGAAACACAAAACAATTAAACACCGCGATGCCCATAAAAGCAAGACGAATGGGGGTCGGCCATTAGCAACATGTTTTTTTTGTAGCTCGCACGTTTTCACAAAGGGCGTTAAAAATAAAAAAACAAAAATGTAAAAAAATGGGTTTTGGGGACGTGCGAAAGATATCCATCTCTTTTAATCATTCATTTCTGTAAATAAATAGGCGAAGTGCTGCCAGGTTGAAAATTCAAAAAGTCAAAAAGGTATTGGGGACGTTCGGATTCATTGTTTAGTAAGTCTGACAGGCGTCTGACTAGATGTATTTCAGTTTTGATTGGCACAGAGTGTTCACGTGATTCGTTTTTGCAATTGACGTTTATGGAGGGGAAGCCGACAAATCTAGTCAAGAAAATCCTGCCAGCATACTCAGTTGACATTTCGAAGAGTCATATTTAAAATAAACAGAGTGGCCGTGACAGAATTCTGAAAAGGGCCAGTGAGAGAAAAAGGTGCCATTTCTAAAGCTACTCTGCAAATTTCGAATTTTCGCACTATATTTAACAACCATTAGTTCGCATAACAGTGTAATAGTGTTGTGATAGGCAACCGTGTTATGCTTTAAATGAACTTACATATTTGAAAATAACAATTTTTGAAAAAATTATGAGGGGTCTTTTCCGAATAAAAAAGGGAAAAATCTAACAGAGGTAACGCTGACCGCGAAAATACAAAAACAATTCAAGTTGCTTAGTCAACGCGTTCGGATTCCTAGTCACGACGAATCTAGTTGACGTTTTACATAAACTAGGTATCCGAACGTCCGCATTGTATATACACACATACATGCATAAAACCATAGACAAATTAATATAGAGACACACCACTTCATACAAAGAAAATGATACCAATTTTCCAATATCTACCTCCTCGCGACACATCAACTTTCATCGCATTAGGGCATGCGGGCATGCGGGCATACGGTTAAAATATTTCCCCCCAGATAACTCTGAACCCTAACCCTATTTGACTACTTTAAAAAAAAAAAAAACCCAACTTTTTTTCATTATATTTTTTTTTAACTTTTTTTGTATGATTTAAAAGAAGAAATCTCGATGAAGTTGTGTGTCTCTATATTAATTTGTCTATGATAATACATAAATCACATGAATATCGAAAAAATCGTTTGTCATAAATAAATGTTTTGCTTTTTGAAATTTTGGAAACTGTGCCTAAGTCGCCATAAGATGTTTTAGCTATTTAACGTTTTTTGAATTCTGTGGCCAGATTCTGTAAGGCCCTATGTTACGCAGCAAATTTCTTCGTGCAAACGAAAGCATTTTTCGTTTCGTTTTTTACAGAATCCCACCCCTGTTTTCCTTACTCTATTTTTTAAGCCAAACCAGGGGCCCAATTCCGCAAGAGTGAGTTTTTCGCTAGTGCACATGCTTAACAGAACTCACACTCACTGCCCATGTACACCAATCGCAGTTCACGCGATTCCGCAACGTGCTGTGAGTTTGAATGTGCTGAGTGAATCATTTTTTGTCAGCCGACAGAGCTGAATTCAGTTTGACAGAATTTCTTCAAGAAAAAGGGGAAATTAACCGAAAAAATCGGTATGTATATTAAATTGTTTCTAATAAACTTATTTTGTGTCTTATCGTTTATATTTTTGCAGGAAATGAAATGAAATGAAATGAGCCCCATCTGTTTCAAATCTAAAATAAAATAAAATGTATTTGCATAAGTATAGGAAAACATAATATTAGATAAATAAACAAACGTGTCATGAGCGAAATCTATGTTTTGCTCCATAAAGACCAATAATAATATGTTCATCACTCGCTTTTTTCATTGGCTTCGGTTCGCAATTTTTGCTTCAATTCTTCAACTCCCAGTCGAAAACAGAGTGAATACATTTTTTAAATTATGTGCACGAAAACTGTCAAAAAAGCCTACTTACACCCTTGCGGAATCGGAACAAGCCAGTGTACACATTTTTTCGTGTACACAAAAAACTCACTCTTGCGGAATTTGGCCCCAGACCCCTCATAATTTTTTCAAAAATTGATATTTTGAAATAAGTACATTTAAAATGTAACATGGTTGCCTATCACAACTATATTACACTGTTATGCGAACTAATGGTTGTTAAAATATCGTGCGAAAATTCGAAATTTGCAGAGTACTTTTAGAAATGGCACCCTTTTCTCTCACTGGCCCTTTTTTCGACACCTCAGAATTCTGCCACAGCCACTCCGTTTATTTTAAATCTGACTCTTCGAAATGTCAACTGAGTATGCAGGCAGGATTTTCTTGACTAGATTTGTCGGCTTCCCCTCCATAAACGTCAACTGCAAAAACTAATCACGTGACCACTCTGGGCCAATCAAAACTGAAATACATCTAGTCAGACAGCCTGTCAACTTACTAAACTATGAATCCGAACGTCCCCATTGTAAAAATGGAATTGTTCGGTAGTATATAAATTATATATATATATTATTATTGAAGAAGAGGAATTAGCAAGCAGTTACTTCAACCCAACAAGGACACACAAAGAATAGTGAGAAAGAAACCAAATCATTATGTACAAAATGAAATTTCACCAAAAGTGCTAGACGTCTAGCACTTTTTGTGAAATATCCCTTTCAGGGAAATTTCTCAATCTAGCGCAAAACTACACGCTGCATTGAAAAAAAATACGAAGCAGAGCAAGTGTAATTGTGATAAAATTGGTATTAATGTAAATAAAATAGCAATTCAGATATTATTTTTATAATATTTGTATTATTTCATTTATTGTATTGGGGACTTTGCCGCTGCCGCTATTGTTCTAGCGCGAGCGTTCCTTCATCTGGGATATTTTCTGCTAGACGTCTAGCGGGCAGTGGAACCCGGCCATTATATAAAAAAAGAATTTATTAATTTATCTGTGATCGGAAAACGTTTTTCGTACAGAAAAAAATTATAAATTTTTATTTTAGAAAAATGAATTTGATAAACTAACTTTATCTAATTCATTTCAATTTTAAAGTGTTGCAAGAAAAGATGCAAGAAAAAAAGTGCCTTTTCTGAAGCTCTTCCGCAAATTTAGAATTTTCCCATAATATTTAACAAGTATTGGCCCGTTTTAGCCGAAAATAGTGTTGTGATAGGGAACCGCATTATATTTTAGACATATTTACTTTGAAATCACAGTGAACCCTTTCCACAACCGCCATTGCGACAAAAACCGCACAAAATCAAGGCACTGATGAGTGTGTTCAATTAACTTTCACTTCATTTGGGAAGTGAATTGAACACACTCATTGCAATGAGTGATTTGTCAGGATTTATACGTTGCGTGCTTTGTCGAGGCGCACTTCTTCCTAATTTTTATCGCTGAAAAAAAAAAAAAACTCCCACAAAATCTCGCTGTGCACGTGTTCTGTTGATTTCTTCACAAAAAAAAAAAAAATTCATTTAATTCCAAACTATATACCTACAGCTACAACTCCAACGTCCAACCAACCTACA
The DNA here is from genome assembly GCA_946477585.1 of Cheilosia urbana. NCBI lineage: Eukaryota > Metazoa > Arthropoda > Insecta > Diptera > Syrphidae > Cheilosia > Cheilosia urbana. Next base: position 112,903,871 of record OX297854.1, read on the forward strand.
ATAATTTTCCCAGTAGTCATCCGCTCATCCCCATCTTCGTCCATTCGTCACTCGCACGCTGCAGATAAAATCGCTTTGTTTTACATTAATGAACTTGTAGTGAACTCTTGCGATGGTTTTCTGTGCACGGGCTGTATTCTTATGCTAGAAACAGATTAATGGGGCATTTACACGGTCACACATTCCTATCACGGAAAATTAAAGGGATGCCCAATACTAAACAGCCGTCTGACTGAAAGGGACAGCATTACCTAACACGCAAAAAAACGTGATACGTTTTTTGGTCGGCCATCTTGTTTGCGTGGTAGGAATTATGGGAAAGCTATGCATGTTGATATTTTTATAGCGATGGCTTACGAAATTTCGTTTTCCTATAAAACAAAATGGCTTCCAGAAGGGATGAAGGTACATTTATTTATTAATTTCGTGTAAATGATTGATAAATTGTTGGTTTAATTTACTGAAACTAATTAACACTCTCATTTCACATATTTTAAATCGGAAATAGAAATGTTTTTATGTGATTGCAGAAATGTTGGTCGCCGGAACTTCCGCTTTACGTATCTATAATTATGGGTAGAACATCCATGACACCTTAGGCGTCTGATTTGTGATCTCATTCCTTCGCCTTTATTAGCATTGACTGCGGACAAACGGATCTCTCTGTCCCGTCTCGTGCAAAAATGCGCGTGCGTGATAGTGTAAATGCGGTTTAACACAGCGATAGCACCGTCTCGCACCTTGCATGTGCCACTTCCGGTGTAGGAAAAGTTGCTGCCAGCGTTCATAGAAGTTTGTCCGTTAAATTTGAAATAATTTGTTACGTGTGGATAGTACTTTTTTTTTTAGGAATAAGTGTACTCTTGCTCAAAATAATTATGAAAAATTAACAAATTTTCATAATCATTTAAGAAAAATGTACAGGCATGAAATCGTGATATTCAAAAGCGGAAAATATACAATCATCTCATTTGGATCGTTTTATTAACCAAACAAATTATATTAATCGCCCTTTAAAAATATATAATAAACAACCAATGGCATTCAGTTATTTTAAAATGTGGTTGGCAGCATTGATTTTATATTTTTTGTATGATTTTGCATATCACACGGATTTAAATTGACATAACACAGATACAAAAAAAAAAAAAAATTGCCTCTGGCGTTAATAACGAACAGCAGCAGCAACAACTTCACATGGGACACAATTTTTGTAAGAGGGAGAAGAAAGTTCCCTGTTTGAAAGAGGACGAAAACCGAGAAAGTTGGAAAAAGAATAAAAGTTATGTTAAAGAAAAGTGATCGGTTTCCATTTTGTAAATCCCCAAGTAATTACATACAATAACTTTTTTGTTTATTCAGAAATTATTTTTGTGTTTTGGGAACTCCAGAACTCTTGATGTATAGAGTATAGTGCACTATTTTGATAAAAAAAAAATATTTTTTTTTTTTGAAAAAGGAATGCTGTTGTATACCTAATCCAAAAAAAAATGTTTTTGCGTAATTTGGCAATATTTTTCTAGAAAAAAACTATGAGGAGCTTTAGAACTAGTATTTGATTTCTATTAATTCTATTAAAAATAATAATAATAATAATATTTTCACAAATGGGGTGCTCCGTGAATTTAGCAATGCACATTTAAAAAAATGTAAATAAAATAATAAACGACTAGAACTCTTAGAACTTTTTATCAAGAACTCTAGAACTCTTGCTCAGTCACCCGGAACTCTACAAAAAAAAAAAAAAATTAACATTAGGATGCCAAGTTCAAGTACCTCAGTATTTGGAACTATAAAAATAATGATATTTTAACATCGTTGTTATATACGAAAAGTATAAAAAAATTTGGCATTTTTAAGAATTTTAGAAATATGTTTTCCCAAGACTTTAAAACTTTTGACTGGACAAATTGTTTTTTATTGGGACTCTGGAGTCTGGGCATGTTGCCGGCCGTATGGCAACAGTTAGTTAGTTTTAGTTTTAGTTTATTATGACTTTTATTTTCATCTTTAATTCAATACAGTTTTCATAAAAAGAATGAAATATATATATAATTACTTAAGTCTATTATGGTTTGGCCTATGGCCGTCTACCAGATTGACAATATAGCGTGAACTTTAAAAATCTTCCTCTACTATACATTTTCTATAACGCAGTGCATTTGTACAGTAGTTGTAGAGTGAATCCCATCCTCGTTCTCCATTTAGAATTTGGATTGCTTCATCTATTTCCAGGATATTTGACTTAAAAATCCTTACTCGTATTTCTTTTAAAATTGGGCATATTGCAAGAAAGTGAAATATATCCTCTCGTATCTTCATATTACAAAGATTACACAAAATAGGTAATTCTGGCAACAGTAACTGCCCTATCATATGAACAAGCCAAAAGTGGAATATATTTCTTATATTTTATGCACCGTTTCTTTTATCTACTACATATCGCTTCTGTGATTTTTGCCTACTTATCAATAAAAAAAAAAAACAACCAAACTTTCGATTAACAAGAAAGTTTTGTGCGACCCAGTCGTGCACTTTATTTCAATTACATTTGAAATTATATGGTCCAGAATTTAAAAACAAAAAATAAACTAAATAAATAATTATCTACGTAGACTACAAACATATTTTACAGGAACATCGCAGTAAGCAAGTGTTCAGTAAAATTCTTTACTGAAAAGGTAAAACGGCTTAAGTAGACGTAAAATTAAGTCTACTTAAGCCGTTTAACCTTTTCAGTAAAGAATTATAACAAAAAATTACTATAATATGTTGCAAAATTTGTGGTCACAGAACCAAAACAAAAAACGACTTTCATCTGTGGTTTCGTCTAATGTAAAACGATAAATCGTGTTTCTGTGTACTGTCTTTTCGAATAAGTAGCATAATCAAATCTACCACTATTGAAAAATGGATATTGAAATAGAGCCGACCTAAGAAGTGCAAGCACGAAAAGCATCCGTTATGCATGCAAACACACATTGGTCGTTTATGAGTGCATCAATGACGGGCGCATAATTGAGCTTCAACCCCTGGGCTTGGATACACACCTTGGCATGCGGTTTTTGAACAAAAAGTTAAATTTTTTGTACAAATATTAAATGCACTGATTAATCAATACTTTAGTCTGCACATTTAATAGAATTTAGTTTTTAATACATACCACCAACAAATACATTTTTACTGATTTCACTGTTAACTTGTCCACTTTGAAGTTTTAAAGGTAATACCCTTTTAAAGTACTCTTTATTTCTGCAGCTACACAGGGATATTCACGTTCGCTACAAAAATGTTAGTTAGTTAGCAAAACAATGTTCATAAACAAAATAAATATCTTTTCTCTTCCTTAATTTCTTCACAGACGCCACATTTTTTCGTCAGCGAACAAACAACGTCGACCCGCACTTGCTGATTTTCCGACCGTGTATGTTGGGAAAAGTTTGTGGAAAATCAATAGATAAATCGGACTGAAGTTATTTAGCTTTATTTTTTTTTTTTCGAATTTTGTTTTGGTTTATGAAAATGTTGAAAGGAGATGGATGTTTACGTATGTAGCTGACAACTGCGGTGTAGAATGGGAAGCAAGATAGCTTGCGCGCAAAAGAATATTGCCAAATCGTTACCTACCTATTGTTTATGCGTAATGAAACGATTAAGATAAAGTCAGTGTGAGAAAATTTGAAAATTCAATAGCACAGTGACAATATTTGAAGCAGATTCCACATAGGTATGAATAAAAAGAAAACAGCTTTTTATTCGAAAGATATTTGTTTCTACATCATTTAGTAAGTTTATATTTTTTTTCCGCTAGGCTAGGCCAAAAATATAAATAACATTTATTTGTTGTTCTTAGAACTCTACAAAATATACCCATTTTTATTAGACAAAGCACTTATTTGAACATTTTAGTGGGCTCTTCTTCAAAAATTATTTTGGCTTAGACGTTGTGTGTGGGCTCGTCAACAGACGAGATCCGCCATCTGCTTTAGACGCATTATTTGTTCGCTGTTAAAATGAACTTTCCATGTGAAAAGTTTGACTTTATTGTAGGTACTTAAATCTCTCCACAGCGATTACACTTGTCTTTTATTGGGGACGTTCGGATACCTAGTTTATGAAAAACGTCAACTAGATTCGTCGTGACTAGGAATCCGAACGTGTCGACTAATGTGGTATTCGTTTGGGCTTCTTCAGATTCGCTCTCAGATTTCAGATTTCGTGTGGCTAATCGAACATAAAAACGTCACTTGCTCTTTTTTTGTGATAATATTGTGCGATTCGAATATGTGTAGCCTTCAACACTTTTCAAAACGTTTTCCATTCACTGCTGAAGTTTTTAGAAATTCGAAATTTGCGTCTCGATTGATTATGAAATATTTATACATAACCAATTTACTTAAATAAATTCACCCGATGCAATGCCTTTCTTTGCTGTAGAACAAATTCACGAAAACCTAAACGCCCTCCACCAGTTGTCAAACTCAAACGCACTTGTGTTGGTAAATCTGAGAAAAAATCTAGATTCTCAAAAGTGCTCTGAAATCTGAAAAAGATTGCTTTTTTTTTGTACCAAAGGAACATATAAACTGATCTGAGAGCAAAAAAAGTGATCTGAGAGCGCCCAAACGAATACCACATAAGTAACTTGAATTGTTTTTTGTATTTTCGGGGTCAGCGTTATCTTTGTTTGATTTACCCTTTTTATTTGGAAAAGGCTCTTCATAATTTTTTTTAAAAATTGTTATTTCCAAATAAGTACAAAGAAAATGTAACACTGTTGGCTATCACAACACAATTACACTGTTATGCGAACTATTGGTTGTTAAATATCGTGCGAAAATTCGAAATTTGCAGAGTAGCTTTAGAAATGACACCCTTTTCTCTCACCGGCCATTTTTTCGACTCTCCAGAATCCTGCCACCGCCACTCTGTTTATTTTAAATTTGACTCTTCGAAATGTCAACTGAGTATACAAGCAGTACCACATTATAATGTTAGATTCAGGCTGGGATTCCAAAAGATAAAACACTATTCTGTTTAACTTTTCTAATAAAATCAATTTCTTTACACTTTCTAATTGTTGACTTATTAGGCGTTTTTCTTTTTTAGTTCAGAGCTGAGCACTGAACTGAGCGTGCTCAGATCGTTCCGATGATTTTATGTTTTTCCTGTTTTTTTTTTCTCTCAAATATGACTGGAATTGTGAATGTATATGTGTAATCAGCATTTTACTCAGCCTGCTCAGTCAATTAATTCTGAGCTCATAGAGCGCGCTCTGATCATGATCTGAACGAAAAAAGAAACACAAACTTTTTGTATAACAGTTCAGGTTGTGATCTGAACTAAAAAAGAAAAACGCCTATTAAGTACCAAAACAATATCACTTAACCCAATTCTCAAACGACTCTAACCTCAAACCAAACTATGGCGTTTTTTATTGAAGATCTGAGAGAATTGCCTCGAAATTCAGGGGCCAGATTCTGTAAAGGACTATTCACATGAGAGCGAATTGCGAACTGCGAACACGCGAATATTCGTAGTTTCTGACACTTCATTCACATGAAAACTTTTTTTGGTCGCAGATCAGTTTCTTTTTAGGGTTCCGTAGCCAAATGGCAAAAATCGGAACCCTATTAGATTCGTCATGTCTGTCTGTCTGTCTGTCTGTCCGTCCGTATGTCACAGCCACTTTTCTCCGAAACTATAAGAGCTATACCGTTGAAACTTGGTAAGTAGATGTATTCTGTGAACCGCATTAAGATTTTACACAAAAATAAAAAAAAAAAACGGTAAATTTTGGGGGTCCCCATACATAGAACTGAAACTCAAAAAAATTTTTTTCATCAAACCCATACGTGTGGGGTATCTATGGATAGGTCTTCAAAAATGATATTTAGGTTTCTAATATTATTTTTTTCTAAAGTTAATAGTTTGCGCGAGAGACACTTCCAAAGTGGTAAAATGTTGGTCCCCCCCCCCCTAACTTCTAAAATAAGCGAACGATAAAACTTAAAAAAATATATGATATACATTACCATGTAAACTACAAACGATAATTTTTTGAACGAGATCTAGCGAGTAGTTTTTAAAATATCGATCAAAGTTACAACGAACTACAAGAACTTTTATGTTATGTTACTTGCTGTTTCGGAACCCTTCATGAGCGAGTCCGACTCGCACTTGTCTTACTTTTTTTAAGGTTGAGTTCGAACGAATTTTTTATTCGTGGGTTTGTGGATCGCGACTGTTACGTGTGGATTGTGAATAAAGTGTGACAGTTCGCGGCAAGAATTTCCAATTCGCGGGAAAATTGTTTTAATTGTTAATTTAGCTGTTTAAATCAATTGAGATAGTCATGTTTTTTTAGACTACATAGATTTTAGATTAATTTTATATAATGGTTTGGTGATAGAACAAATACCAATTTTCATTTCATAAATACAGTTAAATTGATTTGTTCGCAATTCGCCTATTCGCAGTTCGCTTTCATGGGAATAGTCCTTAACGGGGCATTGTAGACTCAAGGAACATCTTAGGAAACTGGGTATATCTGAAGAAGGGCTCTGCAGATTCTGCGAGGAGTTCAGTGAAATCCCAGAACACTTGCTGGGATCATGTGGGGAACTGACCCACAAAGTATTGAAATACTTGGGCGGTGCAGGGAAATAAGTCCCCGGGAACTAAGTCCACTGAGGGACTTAGGTTTGCGGTTATTTTTCGGCGCAGGGACACAAGTCCACGAGACTGAATTCGCACTAATTTTTTACTTTTATTTTCTCAAATGTTCGAAAGCTAAAACTAAAAAGTTGTTTGAGAAAATAAATTGGCATTTTTAGACTTCGAAAATTTGAGAAAATAAAAGTAAAAAATTCGCGCGAACTGAGGGACTTAGTTCCCGGGGACTTATTTCCCTGCACCACTTGGGCAAGTGCCAACTATCTGATGAGGAAATACTGTCACTGGAAGGAAACTCGACTGGAGAGAGTGCTATAAAACAGATTTCTTCCGCCAAGGAGAAAGAAGGGTATCAGAACCTCTAAAATGATTCCGAAAGGAATTATACTGTCAGGGGAACTGCTTATGAGGGTACATACCTCTCTGAGGCGTACGCAGGGGGTATACAATAGACCAAAACGTCGCAGTACAACAACCCCTTTCACATAACAATAATCTAACGGAACACAGCCAAAATAATGAAAAAGCAGTTTCAGTTCAGTTTAAAAACACTGAAATGCTAAATGTAATCCACGCAACACAACAAATGAAACCAATAGTGCATTTACACGGTCACACATTCCTATCACGGAAAATTAAAGGGATGCCCAATACTAAACAGCCGTCTGACTGAAAGGGACAGCATTACCTAAAACGCAAAAAAACGTGATACGTTTTTTGGTCGGCCATCTTGTTTACGTGGTAGGAATTATGGGAAAGCTATGCATGTTGATATTTTTATAGCGATGGCTTACGAAATTTCGTTTTCCTATAAAACAAAATGGCTTCCGGAAGTTATGAACGTACAATTATTTATTTATTTCGTATAAATGATTGATGAATTGTTGGTTTAACTTACTGAAACTAATTAACACTCTCATTTCACATATTTTAAATCGGAAATAGAACTGTTTTCATGTAATTGCAGACATGTTGGTTGCCGGAACTTCCGCTTTACGTATCTATAATTATGTTTAGTACATCCATGACACCTTAGGCGTCTGATTTGTGATCTCATTCCTACGCCTTTATTAGCATTGACTGCGGACAAACGGATCTCTCTGTCCCGTCTCGTGCAAAAATGCGCGTGCGTGATAGTGTAAATGCAGTTTAATGACCATCGGTGCTGTTCACGTGAGAGATCAGATAAATAATAATAATAATAAAAAAAAAAAAAATGTAGAAATAAATTGTTATTATGTATAATGAAAACAAAAATTTAATGTAAGTTATAAATTGCGTAAAACAAAACTTATTATTACAAAAAAAAAAGTGGTTCTTAAACTGGCTGCATTTAGCTATTTTATTTTGAAAAATACTCGTTCAATCTCGCTTTTGTATTCCCGTATTTATTAAGCATGTTGTGTGCCTTTTTATTAAAAAAAATGGAATTAAAACTAAAACAAATGAAATCTTATCGTATTATTATTTAAGGTCTATCTTAGGTAGGAAAAAAAGGGTGACACTAAAAGTAATGTAATTTGTTAGATATGTTTTGTTCTGGAAACGATTCCATTGCGGCATTGTGACTAATAGTTGACTTTAGTATCAATGTTTATGATTTGTCAATGTCTTCGATTTTTAACTTTAAGGTATCTATTTTAAAGGACAATTTGTCCCAGAACGGCTGCTATAAGAATTAAAGCTATGTTTACTAGCAACCTTCCAACACCACTGTAGCAACCCAAATTTTGCACGGAGACCTGGTATCTAATTTGATCAGGATATTGACAAGCGGCATCTGTGCAGGAGGCCAGAACATTACCATACGTAGATACAGCTTGCACGGATATATAAAGTGGAGGACATTGACCAATTGTATAGTAACCTTTACAGGAGTTTGATAGGTCATAAGTCATACTATTGCCAGAACCTGTCAATTGTTGACAAGTTACATCAGTTTGTCCAGATTGTGTTGTGGCATTTTGCATTGGGCGTTGTGTGTACCGCGAAGTGCACACTGTAAGAGTAATTCCGCCTGTTCCGGTAATGCTAACTGAGCGGCTGGTGCCCGCACCAAAGAAGTAATTCGGTACCATGCGGTAGAAGGCGATAAAATTCGGACGAATGTACTGATACATTTGGTCTTGTCCCCAAGAGTCAGCGACCCAGGAGGATCCACAACGTGGATTAATAATACGACGTTGAACTGCAATGAAACCAAAAACATACGAGTATTTGCAATTTTATGTTTTTCACAAATTTTGAATATTATTTTCTTACGTTCTTTGATACGCTGTATAACTGGTCTGCCTTGGGATGCAGCGTTATTCACACCCAAGTTGATTGAAAAGATATCTTTGCTGGGATCGACAACAAATGAGTTAAAACGAATAGCCGATCCACCAGTGTAGTAAATGAATCGAAGGTCAGGAATCTGTTCGTAGATGTACTGAAGCTGAATCTGCACGTAGTTGGAGTCTGCATCGTTGATTGTACCCATATTGGGCACCATTAGGGCTAACATAGACCGTCCTCCGACTGATGAGTTTTGCTTCTGGCCATTCATGTAGTTTTGGGTAAGATTCTGAACTGTCTTCAATACGAGGGGCAGATTGAAACCAGGACTATCTGTAATGTAAACATGTAACATGTAAAAAATTATTGAAAACGTTCCCATTTAACATACAATTAGCTTGTGTCGTCACGTTCCATTGTTGGTAGACATCACTCATATAATTAGTTGTATTGGCAATAATTTGACAGTCACCTGCGCTTAGCAAAGTTACGGAACTTGCATACGGAGCAATGTTGATACGCTCTAAAACGTAACTAAATTTAAAAAAAAAAAAGGAAAAATTAAAAATCACCCAAGAATGAATTTAAAAATCGTACGCTAGTATGTCGACTATTGTGTTATACTGCCATGATACATCGAGGAAGACATAAATATCGGTCATAACTGTTGTATTCTCCAAAAAGCTACCCATCTGAGGATTAGAAGCTTGGCATGATATATCATTTAGATATTGAGCTGCAAGAGAGGGATCCTTAGAAAGCGTTCATATAACAACTTATATCGTATGTAACTTACGAACATATATACCCAATTGGTTTGCGGCGGCTTGTGAGAACTGTTGAATTGCTGCTGGTGTAAGGGTCACTCTAAGTTGCATCTCAGCATCCAAAACCTGAGAAAATGCGGCCGTTTGACTTATCATATCACTTTGAGAAGCCACCGCATTGAATTGTGCTTGTCTGTTGCAAGCCATTATGCCCGTATTGAGCACACCATCTAAAGAGTAGTACATCGACAGTAATTGACTGAGTTTCATACTTGATGCTTGGCTCTTCCACTGAGCTATGTTCATTGCGATAATAAGGCCATCGAAGTCTCCACGAATTTCGGCGTCCGTCATTTCCAAATTATCTCGTTGCGTTAAGAAATACCACTTATCCATTACAGTATCATTCCACGCTCCGCCAGCTCCAACCGAAGCAGTATTTGATGGCGACATGGGCACCTGCACCAGGGCTACCTCAGAAAGGTCGCCAGCCAAAGTTGAAGCCCAACGATTGTCTATAGTGAGTGTACTCTGCCTGGCTCCAGCGTAACCTGGACGCCGAGATAGTGCTAACAATTGTCTGAGTTGTATAGTCTGGGGTTGGAGCCCTGCGGCAATTCCAGCAATCAGATTTCCAGCTGTCACCGAGCCCCAAGGTGTCCAAATCACTCCATTTTCCACAGGACACTGGCTAACTTGGTCTTGGTTACCATTGATTGTAACATCAGTGTCACTCCAGTAGTCTATGTCTAGGTAGGGGTTGTTCATAATTTTATCGGTTGATTTCTGATTTGTTTTCTTGTGAGTTTCAACGAATTCCACATCCGCCAAAAAATTTGATTTGTAGGGACTATCACCAGCACTGCGTGGCACTCGGTTAGAACGGTACTGGGAAAGCTGATTACACACTGTTCCCTCATCTCCCCGAACTCGGAGATTAAACGAGCTGGAGAGCATAAAATGCATTGAACACCGCTCTTCTTGAGTTAGCGAAGAATTTGGGAAATTATTTGCATTTCCTTGTATAAGGCGTGTTAAAAGTATGCGGAACTTTGGAAATTGAAAGCCGGTCGGACTGTAGGGTATAACACCAGGGGAAGATTTAACCCCAGGCGCTCTTTGAATGCCATCTTGTCGGAATCGATGTAATAAACTTACGGCTAATGTACGAATGTCCATATTGAAATTGGGACTATTCTCCACTTTTCGGATTAGATCAATGAGGGTATTTATAGATGATGGTAGTCGATTATCTCGGTTCATGTAGTAACTTGTATTGTAGCACTCTACAAGGGAGGGTGGAATTTGTAGTTGCGCATTTTCCTGCGCCCATCCCAATGGAACTGCTCCACAGATGAGCAGATACACGACTGCCGCAATCGATTGACTTTTTAGGAAATGATGCAGCATTGTTATCTGGAAAAAAAAGAAGCTGTAATGAACTGTTCTTGCAATGTACACAAGTAAAAACTTATGGTCTAAAAAATATGAATCCAGCTGAAGCGACATCAGTTACTCTTGGATCTAAATTCCGCTTGGATTTTACTATCTTACTTAGGTGGCTCTACAGTACGGGGTGAACCAGGAGTCGACTTACATGCCTCTTCAGTTAGCCTAGTTTTTGACAATTGCATCCAGTAAGGAACATCAAGTTGGTTGAGGTATTTTCTATATTAATATTCTGCATTATATTCGAGTACGTGTCTCACCCTCAAATTATTGTCAACATAAATGCGTGACCAAATACTATTGACACTCTTGAAAGAGTCCATTCTTCACATCTGGTAAGGTTTGACTTTTTAAGATCGTGCCTTATGTGTTGGCTTCCGTCCACCTGACCAAAATGAAGTGAGGATAGCAATATCCAAGCTGAAGTCCAACAAGGCTGCTGGACCAGACGGCTTACCTGCCGAGCTCTTCAAGGCAGCCGGAGATGACTTGGTAGAGTGCATACACCAACTCGTCTCCAAAATTTGGTTAGAGGAAAGTATGCCTGATGAATGGAACCTCAGCACTGTTTGCCCGATCCACAAGAAAGGAAACCCTCTAAACTGCGCCAACTATAGAGGCATCAGTCTCCTTAACATCGCATACAAGATCGTATCTGCCGTACTGTGCGAACGCCTGAAGCCTTATGTCAACGAACTGATTGGACCCTATCAGTGCGGTTTTAGGCCCGGTAAGTCCACAACCGACCAAATATTCACACTACGGCAGATCCTGGAAAAAAACCCAAGAAGTCCAAGTCGATACCCACCACCTGTTTATCGATTTTAAGGCCGCATATGACAGCATTTATAGAGATGAGCTATATAGAGCCATGTCTAGTTTTGACATCCCTGCCAAACTTGTCAGATTGTGCAGAATGACGATGGAGAACGCTCGCTGCTCCATAAAGGTCGGAAACAATCTCACCGAGACCTTTGATGTCAAAAAAGGATCTAGACAAGGTGACGCGCTGTCATGTGACTTCTTCAACATCATTCTTGAGAAGATTGTGCGAAACTCGCAAGCCAACACCAGAGGCACAATCTTCCAAAAGTCTGGGCAACTACTTGCATACGCGAACGACATTGACATCATTGGCAGAACACAGCGAGCTGTCACTGGTGCGTTTGCAAGTATTAGTACAGAAGCGGCAAAAATGGGTTTAGTGGTAAATGAGGGCAAAACAAAATACATGCTGTCAACAGGAAGGGACACACAACATCGACATATCGGACAGAACGTCACGATAGACAGTTATAATTTTGAGGTAGTTAGGGACTTTGTCTACCTCGGCTCCGCTATAAATTCTGACAACGACATCAAATCAGAAATCAAGCGGAGAATTACACTTGCCAACCGCTGTTTCTTTGGCCTAAAAAGGCAACAGAAAAGTAAGGCCTTGTCAAAAAACACTAAGGAGACTCTATATAAGACTCTCATCATCCCAGTCCTACTCTATGGCGCAGAAGCATGGAAGCTATCAAAGGCGGATGAAGATATCCTCGGTCGTTTTGAACGAAAGTGCGTATCAGCCGTCTAAGACGCCTAGAACATGTAGAGCGAATGGACACCAATGCTCCGGCCCGAAGAGTCTTCGACTCCAACCCGGAGGGACAACGCAGTAGAGGAAGACCGCGCCTTAGGTGGCGCGCAGAAGTGGAAGGGGACCTCAACCAACTTGGAGTGCGCAACTGGAGGCAGTTAGCTAAAGATCGCGCTAACTGGAGAGGCGTATTGGTTGAGGCCCAGGTTCACCCCGGACTGTAGCGCCATCTAAGTAGGTAAGTAAGTTGTGTGTTGGCTGCGCTCAATTTTTTTTTAAGTAGGTACTATGTTATGTGGTTCATCTCGATGGTATTGAAACCGTAATTATGTCTGTCACATTAGGCATTAGATTCTATTCGTCAGACATAAAGTTATTTGACTAAATCTTACAGAATAGTTACTGCAAGCTGTTGGTCTATCAAGTTTAGATATTGCTATACTTATTTCGTTTTGTTTACGTGGATACAAGTTTTATCTATCGCCATCTTAAAGGTAGGTATCTTATAGTCCGATTTTGATCTTTCTCGTATTTACAGAGTCTGCACCTTCTGTTATTCTTTTTTAAGATGACAATCTTTGGTGCTCTAGCACGGTTTGTGTACCTTTTGGCAAACATTGATTTAATCTTCCCTTATCGGAAGGAGTGTTTCCAAATACATTCTGCACTAGCTTCTGATAAAGTATAACTAATATGCTATCGCTGAAGATTCTGACCACCGATTCGAATCGAATAGGGTTAGGTAGCCAGGTATCGGTAAACATTTCATTTAAAAAAAGTAAAAATTTATAGTGCGTGTTGAAATCCACCCCATAAATTGAGCATCGATGTTCCAATCAGTCGGTGAAATGCGAAAGTGCAAAAATGTGCGGGAAATACCTAAATACAATGCAAGTTTTACAGTTTGAAACTGTCCTGAAAGAATTTACGCAGTTCTTACGCAACTTTGTTGAAATTGTTGTTTATAAAATCTACAGATGAGGTTGGTGCGAAAAAAATATTTAAGGAACTACATATTACAAAAAAACTATAACTTTTTCGTAATGAAACTGACATTATTTTAGCTGTTTTTTTAAAAACTTGTTTTGTAAACAAAAGTAGTCCAATATCTTTGAAAAAAACTATTAATTTTCACTGTTAATATAGTTTTGGAGGATCGATCTATTATTTAACAACATTTTAAAACAACACACACATTTATTTCATCATCAATTGTCATGCTCAAATTTGAATCATTTGGTTGTCGACAGAACAGAACGAAGAATCTCCTAGCTTCTTAGGTTTAAGTTACTCAGCGTTTCTTATGTTCCCAGATTGCCTATAATTTAAATTTTTCTATGGAGGTATATTGGTTACCAAAAAGAATTACCTATATATTAAAAAAATTTCCCCCTAAACAATTGCTACCCCAGATTTGCCCCAGTGTCGGCCAAAAAAAAAAACCCTTAATTTTCTCTCAGCAGAAGCACTACTGTGTGGAAGACAGCATAAATCCAGCACATAGGGTGATGGCACTCTTAACTCTTTTTTTGAGTTTGATTGGTCCTTAAAAACCCATTCTTAAAGTATATAATCAATTTTTTGGTTCTTCTGAATGGGGCTGAACTTAGGGGCCATCACCCTATGCAGATAGTTCTTCAAATATTCAGTTTCCTGAAGTATTTTTTTGTTTGTTTAATTCCACCCATATTGCCATAATGTCGCTATTTTGAGGTTCACTTTTCAAAACAAGATCGAAAGCCCCAATCAATAAGCGCCACTGCTCATTTAAAATTTCCAAATTTGATTTCTTACAGGGAAGCTCCTTAAGTAAATTTAAAATGGCTGTCTCTTAAGAAATGTAGTAGGTACTTTGCGTAACGATGAACGATGGAGTACGGCGTTAAAAAATTCAGCAAATATGTATAGCACATTACTACATAAATGTATGTAGTATAAGTGGTAACGCTGCACCCATGGTATGAATAAGAATACTATACCTAGCATTTTCTATGAAAATGACAGGTAATTTAAGTAAAACTATGCTCCCTTTCATGTGATTAGAAAATCCTAGTATCGCTACCGCGCTCAAACTATATTGTTCTCCTGGTATACCGTATACCCTGACAGACAAGTGGTTTATCTCAATACCATAGTTATAGTAGGTATCGAAACTATATGCTTGTGTGTCACAGACATAGCAGATGCAAATCGTTCATGCATTTAAAAATGTTTGAACGGTTTCGCCGCACAGAATTCAACCCCTGGTTAAAGGAAATTTTGTTTGCAGAGTTTTATAGGAATTTGATCCCACTCCCACGTCATCAGAGAGGTTCCAACATTAACTGCTGCTGACAAGTTACTTCCAATTGGGATAAATACCTACCTATGTAGCGCGGTACTTATAATTATATTTAGTGTCCAGGCTAGACTTTACGACCTCACAATGGCGAAATATTCCATATAAATTACCCATTGTGACCTACAAACTATTTACTAGTGTGTAGATTAAAAATGATTTAGTAGTTTAAGGCCCGTAGTGTGAATCTCAACAATAATAATTGTAGTTTTTGTTTTGCTGAGATAGAGCTAAAAAAAGCCTAATGTAACATACCTCCTATGCGAATATGGCGGCTTCTGTTGGTCGATAGCTTCAACAGTGGTTTTGGCCTGAACTACTGTTTAAGATACATTTCGCTGTCAGCACATAGATGGCAACCTTGTCAACTTAAAGTGTTCTGGCCCGATTCGCCAGGGTTTTCTCCATTTTCCATCAGTTTTTTTACTTTTTGTTTTTATTTTTATTGGACGCCTCGGTTTTTTCCACTTCGGTCCATGCAAAAATAAAGATTCCAACCACTACACCGACAGACATATCATATTCTGAAGATTGGTCCATTTATGTTTGTTTTTGTTATAGGACTTAAAACAAACATCCTATTCTAGCGAAAGTAAAGTACAACACCCTGTGTTACCCCCTCCAAGTCAGTCTGACATTATTGCAAGCGTATTGGTTATATTAGTGCTAGTTAGATATCTCTTCTTTGCTTTTTTCTCTCAATTTGGGGAGAAATCTCGTGAATCGTGTCCATAGGGCCCGATTCTGTGTCAAATTATCTCGATTACTGGTGATAAAAATCCTTAACTACTCCTTACTACAAAAAGTGAACTACTGTGATCTACAAAATTGGGTCGGGCATCAAAAAAATTTCATTCAAAATTAATTTCAACAATATAGTCTGATAAGAAATCGATCCCATTATGCATAACTCATAAAGAAACACTTTTATGGGTACCTACTTTATTAAATTCTTGGGGAACCAAAAAAAAGAGTTCCAATGGCGGCGAAAAAGACTAGAAAAGTTTGCTTTACTGATATGTACCTACAAATACAGCAAAGTAAAGACGATATTAGGCCTTGAGAGATTAGACA
This sequence comes from Cheilosia urbana, assembly GCA_946477585.1. Taxonomy (NCBI): domain Eukaryota; kingdom Metazoa; phylum Arthropoda; class Insecta; order Diptera; family Syrphidae; genus Cheilosia; species Cheilosia urbana. The sequence goes on from OX297854.1 coordinate 112,920,033, forward strand.
ACATAACAAGTGGTCATATAGTAGTGGCTATATTATCTTATCATTATTGTGTCATGCAGTGTGATAGTCATTTCGCAATCACCCAATGATCATACTTATTTTGATAGATCAAAACTGTTAGCATGTAGTGCCACTCAATGAGCATTATTGAGTTATTAACTAGGGGAGACTGGGTACGTTTGAAACACAGGACGGTTGAAACAACACGAATATCTCGCGAGCCATACGCGCAGCGTCTATGAGTATTAGGGGTGAATGAAGCAAAAACAAGTCCGTAGACGAATAGCAGTAATGCATCGTTCGTTCGGCGGTTCAGTTGTAAGTGAGAGCTTATGTTCTATTTAGACTATCAAAAGTAAGTATTTTTGTTCGGTTATTTTTCATTTTATTAGGGTTTCTATCCATGCGAGATTGCTGTGCGTATTTTTTTGTATACAGTAAGGAGTGTAGAGTACATCATGATGACTAGTTTAAACGTGTCAGTGTTGTTTTCGTTACTTTATAAATTTTTTTCACTTAAAGGGGGGGTTGGGGACGGTTGAAACAATTTTTCAGGGGACGGTTGAAACAATATGTTTAATTATTTTTTTATTCTTATATATTATTTTAACGAAATTAGAAGAACCAGAAAGTCTACAATATACACCGATACACCAGAAAAAGAACAGATAAAAAAGGATCATGAAGCAAGACTGTAACAAACCAGCTAAGCAAGCTAAGAATTGTTTGAAAGTGGTAAAAAAGAAAATTAAAGTTACGAAATTAAAAAAAAAAAAAAATAATAATAATAATAATGCAGCATTCCAGTGCTCTATTATTTTTATTTTATTCAGAAGAAGAGGAATTTTATTGCCTTGTCTGCTTGTCAACGTATTCAGGGAGCAGATCTAGTGAAAGTTGGATACAAATGTGTCACCAGTAAAATGTGGGCTCACAAAGAGTGCACAGAAGGTTGCAATAGTTATGTTATGTTTGCCACAATTGTGATTCGGAATATTCCGACAACTGAATTTTATCGATTGTATTATCGAAATAAAAGTAATGTTCCTTTTGTTTAGTTTCAATTAATTTAATGAATTAAGATTTTTTTTTTTTGATTTTTTTTTTCTTTTTTCTTTAATTTTTTGTTGTTTAGAAATACTGTTGATCTTTTTTTAAATTCTATATAAAACAATGACATGATGAATATTGTCAAACAAAACTATTATTTAAAATAATAGTTAATTAAATATGTAAAAATGGAAGATTGTTTTCATGTTTCAACTGACCCCAACAACTGTTTCAACCGACCCTGGTATGGGTACGGTTGAAACAAATTTTCATTTTTGTTTTAATATGATGTACTACGCAAACTATAACACCGAATACTCAAAAAACACTTTCCATTTATACATAGAAACATGCTCCTTCATTTCACATAACTTGATCACCGCTTAGCTTATAAACGGCAATGGTATGGACGGTATAAGCGAAATTGTTTCAACCGTACCCAGTCTCCCCTACTGGAGACGCCGCAAATATTCGGCTTCTATTCGGTATTCAGACTTTCGAAGACAGTCTCTCACGTGTACCTATACTAGTTTATACCAGTAGATAATTTTTGATTGGAAGGTTTCATAAAGTCTGTCTTGATAACAATTACTCAAGATTAATATCTTGCACACGGAAAGATTGTCACCAACTGCAAAATTTTATATACATATTTTCGCAAATCACAACGATTTTGTATTGAAGTTCGACATTGAAAACGGCGAAAAATATCAAATTTTCTTTGTTGAATATTACGATTAGAAGTATTAATTCGAGCTTCATTTATTTGTAGTGATTTGTGACATTTTTGGCGCAATTTGCCACTTCAATAGATCAATTCCTCAAACACCACTTTAAAATCTCAAATTGCAAAAAATATTTCGTAATTTACGACCACTGAATGATGAATCAATAAAATCTTATAATAATTTCGCACATGTAAATTGAAAACGTAAATTGACGTAGAAAAGTCGTAAATTGTAAATAAATAAAAAATATGAATTGCAAATTGATAAAAATAAGTTGTAATTTACGATTAAGAATTTGTAAATTGCAACTACTGAAGTAGTAAATAAACCCCTGTTGCAATTTCCTAAGGGATGAAATCGTAATTGCAACAGAAAAGTGGTAATTACGATTATGTTTTTTGTGCATTTCACAACAACAGTAATATCAAATTGATAACTATTTGTGTCAAATTACGATCGGTTATGGCAATATGTATTAGAAGTGTTGATTCACGACTTTCGAGGATCAATATCTTCACTTTGTACAATTTCTAGAATTCCGAATAAAAAGTCGTGAATTAGTTAATCCTGAGCTAAGCTCTAAAATGAGACAAACTTTTCGTGACTCGGCGCTTTCTTGATTTGTTCTTAAAATTTTTTCCGTACACTTCTGGAGTTCCTCAAGGTAGTCATCTTGGTCCGCTTCTTTTTATAATACTTATATTGATGATGAGTAGCAATTTCGCCACTTTTAAATGTATGCTGACGACCTCTAATTTTTTTTTTTAAAATTAATTGCTTAAACGACTGCTTAAAGGTCCAGACGGACCTGAAAAATTTATCAAGTTGGAGCGATAATAATTGCTTGAAATTAAACGTTAGAGAGGATCTTGGAACCGATAGGTGGCGTTTCTGTCGATCTCCGAAACCACTCCACCGATTTCAATGAAATTTTGTAGATGTATATTCTTCGTTCCCGCTTGAAGGATAGGATACTTTTGGACCTGATGGGTGGCGCTGTTGCCGATCCCGAAACAGCTCTACCGAGTTGATTGGAGTTCTCTGTCTAGATGGGTGTGGTTACTTACAGTTTTAAAGTTCGGATAGTTTTTGACCCTATTTATAAAGTTGTAGGTATAATTAAAATGATTAATGGTCATTGTCCAAATAAAGCATTTGCGAAATGTGATCAAGATTAAATACGAAAGGTACGGGCAAATCTGGGTGGGTACAGTTACATATAAAAGAGACTGACGTCCGTATAGTCATTACTCGGGAACGGATCGTTCGATTTTTATGATTTTTGATTGGACATATGCTACCTTTTGTCGTGAAAACAAAACTTTGTGATGATTAGTTGAATTTTTGAATACTTTGGATGTTCCGGGCTTACCTCTAAATAATTTGGATTTGAAAGTCGGCTCAGTTATATATTTGTTGCGCAACATCAATGTACCGAAACTTTGTAATGGATCGCATTTAATTTGTGAAGGATCTCAGATGTAATGCAAGTGACTATATTTTGAGGGGAAAATTCAAAGGCAAATACTCTCATTCCGCATATTCTGCTTAATCAGAAAGATTTGCCATCGGTATTTAAGCGACTTAAATTTCCCGTGCGTCTCAATTTCACTATGACAAATAATTTGTTGCAAGGATAATCGATGGATGTTTGTGCATTTGCGGCTTCAATTTTGAATTTCCATGTTTCTCACATGGTCAATTTAGTGAAAAATCGGAAGGTTGGCCGACACGTCAAAATCATTGCGGTTTGATTGAAACAAATCAACATTGCTATTCGTCATTTATTTCTACTGCATTTAATATAACTTTTGAATAAAGAATTTTAATTGACCGAATTACATAAATTAGCAAGTGCATTGTGCATGCTCGGAATTACTATTTTCATTCTACAATAACAAATTTGGGTGGAACGAAGTTTGCCGCGGTCAGCTAGTGTATATATAAATTCGTAATCTGTAAGCTAAGCTTGTTTATGAAATAAACTAATAGAGGATAAATGAATATGAGACAACTTGATAGCACGTATGTCGTATACACGTTTCTTTTCTGTACAATCGGCCGATTCAATTCACTAATAATGAATAGTCCTTTACCGTTGATTAATGTAATTATTTATAAACAAAAACGTGTAAGCTGAAATTGAAATGAAAATATGAAAGTGGCATATTTTTATACCTTAAACGATATGAAACAGTGAAATCCCCCACCTGTTGGCTTTTGTTTAGCATATCAAAAATATATACCACTGATATAACTTTGTTTGACTACGAGTAAGTCAAGTTGAAATTGAAAATATTTGATGCAACTTTGATCAAAGTATCATACATATTTGCAAAAAAAAAAAAAAATATGTATCGACTGATTGTAAAAAGATCTCCTTAGCGTTTAGCCTATGACACACCGGGGAATAATACGAATCTAACGACACCTCACTCTTCAAAATCGGTGTCACGTAAGAACGGGCATATGATACGCGCGAAAAAGATTACCCTCCCTGTGTATAACCAATAAATAACGGTTGAGTTGATGTGTAGTGTGTAGAAAACTGAAACCTCTACAATGTTACAAAATAAATTCCCCACCGTCCATGAACTAAAAAAAAAGAACCTGTCAGATTGCCCACCTGCCCTGTGCTCTACATATACCAACAGTTTACAGTACACATTGCAAATAATTACTGATAAAGGTTAGGTAAGAAAAAAAACAAAAATGACTGAACCAGCTACGTTATCATATCAATTGTTAGTCATCGACTTATCAGAAAGTAAACACAAAACCTTTTCGTGGAATACTAGAAATATTTACAATTTTCGATTGTGACATTCATAAATGTTTATGTATGTATATGTATAGGTTATTCTATATGTATAAATGTATATATAGGTTTTTTAGGGAGTGACTATTTCGTTGACACATAACATAACAATTCAGTAGTTTGTGGTAAAATTATTCGGTAGGTACTGAGCAAAATAATTTATCAATGTTTGACCTCAAACCCATTAGGCTTGATTCTTATCTTGAAATAAAAAAGACAAAACACTATGGTAGCACTAAACTTGCTATAGGTATATGTATTTAGATATTCTTCGTCTAACATTCGTAATGAATCATTTTCGTCAGCATAATTTCCAGAACGTTTCAAATAACATATGTCATATTAATTTGTTTCTATTCTTCTTCATTTAGAGTAGTGTTTTGAGAATTTTCCTCTACCTCTAACCTCTAAAAGAAACTTTTCTTTTCTGTAGTAAGACTTTTTCTGATCAAAACGAACATCATATTGTGGATAATAAATCATTAATTGATTGAGAATCATCATTGTGACTGTTTGTCTTTATCTGCAATCCTCCTACGTCTCGTATAGAGAACAGGGATGGAAAATGCAATTTTCCATTTGTACTGAAAACTGTTGTGAGATTGTACTGAAATGGAGACAATTGTATTGAAAAAAACTTTTCGGAGAAAAAAATGAATCCAAAATATTTTATTTTCAAAATCATAAACAAAATAAATTAAATAAACGCTTGCATGATTAAGAAAACTAAATATGTAATCCTAATAAATTTAGCAGAAAATATGCTAAATTGGTGACACTGCCTGAGCTTGAAACTCATCAGAACGAGTTTTTAATAAGAAGTAGAATCCAGTCAACGATCTGTGTAAAACTTAAAACAAATAGATCGTTATTTGACTTGATTTTCTGTTTTTGGAAAAATAAAAATTCCAAGAGAATTTGAAAGATTTAGATAATTTGTATCGAAAAAAGGCAAATTGTACTTTTGTACTTGAGCAAACTCATTTGTATCCAATTCGATACAATTGTATCGACTTTTTCATCCCTGATAGGTTCTCTATCAGAATCGGGGCAGTCTATCCTCAGATAGTGGAAGGGTGACCGAAAGAGTCTTCCCCCCGCCTGTAATCCTCAGACAACTCCTTGAAGAGAGGAGACTGTGGATAACTATTGAACGATATGTCTTCGGATATACGACGGGTAACCGAAACAGTGTGCCCTTCGCTTATAATCTTTTGACGTCTCGTCATAATGACGTAAACCGTATTCGCCATCGGTGATTAGTAGATTGGCCCTTTCGTCGTGTATCTTACTTAAGGTTAGATAATTCTGGTCAAGGAGGAAGTAACCGGCCGACAGTATGCCTTCGGATGGGCGGGTGGTGACCGTATCGGTTAGACCCTCGCCTGTGTCCTCTGGCAACTTATCAAATAATGAGGATGTAGCAAAAAGCGAAGTAGTAGTATAGCGATTGCAACAATCAGCCTACTACGCATATTGCGGGGTATTACAACTTGGTCAAAAGGTAAGTTTGACCGAGTGACGGTTTGTTTCGGACATACGAAGGGTGACCGTAACAGTCCAACCTTCGATTGTAATCCACAGAGCAGTAGTCGATAGGACCAGTGTTGTTAGCACTCTCCCTTCATTTATCCCACGAAGCGTGGTAATTTTTCCCTTTTTTCCCTTTTCACTGTACTCAAAATCCCTTTTAAGTCCCACTACACTTTTTCGACTCAAAATCCAGTTTTTAGAGGTAAAATTTGTTATACAAGGAAAGTAAATCACGGTTAATTAACTTTTAGTATAAAAATCACAGTTTGTAGCATTATTACGATTATTTTTTGGTACTAGGAAATTTTGATAAGAGAAAATTATTTATATAAGCAGTTTTTTATGCACATTCATTATACACATTCAGTGAAATGTAGGAGTTTTCATGAAATTTCAGCAAAAAATTATAGTTTTAATGTTTTTTGTTAGATTCCTCAAAATCCCACGATTTGGTGCTTTTTCCCTTTATCCCACGAAAGGCTTTTCGGACATCGAAATTCCCACGAAAAGGGATAAATCCCACGATATAACAACACTGGATAGGACTATCTGCTGACGCTGAGTATAAGCGGAAGATCATTGAAGCCATTTGGTCTTTGTTATGTATTTGCTGATACAGCGTATGTCTGTACGAGACAAGTCACTGAGGTCATCGAAGAAGTAGTCTCCATAGTTAGTTTTGCGCAAATTTCTAAGAGCTGGAGAGTTACAAAGAAGATGAAGAACTGTTCTTCCTCCTCCTCATCCATGCAGCTCATTGTATAGGGTGTACCCAAGGTATATAGAATACATGGTATGATATTCCGCGTTGAATTTTTATTTCGTTCTGCGCATGTACGTCACTCAATAACAACAAAATCAGCTGTCACTTTTCAGTGGAATAAATTAAAAGAAATATGTTTATAAAATTGCACTTGACGAGTGAAATAATGCATTTAGTGCTATTAACCCTATTATTAACAGTATAATTTATTATTCTGTCAATAAAGCTTTAATAATAATTAATAATAATAATAATGCATTTAAGCTCATTTTGTTGGTTCCATGATGTGTTATGTTTACTTATAAAGTTGTTATGAGCTTGCTATTGCTATATATGTATAAGAAAAGAAGAAGTGTTGCTTTTTATTTCTGTAATTAGGTAAACGAAGATCTACTTGATAGTTTTTAATTGATTGTTTTATTCAGTTTCCTTTTTTTTTAATTTACATTTAAATGTGACTGTGCATTTAGTATTTTGATTTTAAAAAACAACTTGCAACGAAAGAATAATTTTTGTATCTCGTGCTCTAATGTACTATTTTTCAACGCGGTCATTAACTGTTGAATGAAATGTTGAACAGTTTTAAGTGTTTTTCCATTTATTTCATTGAATACGTACTATAGGTACTTCAGACTTTGAAGAAACTTGTCATTCGCTTTCTGGAGTCCTCCTTCAGACAGCTGATCGGTCCAAGAAAATGAGCTTGCTGGCTGGCTTTCTGAATAATTTTGCAGTACCTATGTACCTATACCTATCCGGGATTTTTGATTTCAAACGATATATAATGTAACCGGCTACGTGTTCCAGCGTATCGTATTCAAGGTCACTCATATCTTCGGTTGGATCGTTGCAATGTGTGTCGGGGTCATCAGCGAATCCCGAGAGTAAAGTGCCAGTAAGGAGTTCTTCTGAGTAATCTTCGTGTACTGCATATATTTCCCCTTCTTCTTCATCATCATCACCACCAAGAGCATTGGTTATTATCGACTTATCCAAATCCATTTTTTTTCTCTTCACAACTATCTGACTCGATATTTGCAGATTGGGATATTATGCACTCATTGCGACCCAACATATAACTTCTCAGTCGGTATTTCAATTGTGAGGCTGTTGGATGGTCGTAAAGGCCTCCTTTAGCTCGCCTTACACCAAAAAAACATTTCCAAGGGGTCCTGGTCTAGCCGATAAGTCAACAAATATGTGATCTTATACCGTAGCTTCAAATCGTCAACCATAGTCACAGTAAGAATTTTGTCACCCGATGACGTACGATGCGAGACAGAGATAGGATAAGAACATGCGCAATATCATACCATGTATTCTATATACCTTGGGGTGTACCCAACCTACAACGCGAACTAAAGCATTTCGTTGAATATCTAGAGAATTGCGCCTAAAACTCAGGTTGGCTCCTTTCAATAAAATTTGTTAAAGGGCAAATAAAATAGGAGTGGGGGCAAATGCACGGTATATACTATAATGTCATTATAAATAAATAGTTGGCACAACAGGTCCGGAGGGACCCTAGGCCTAGCTTCTCACAACGATTCGTTTCGTGTGAGTTTTTCATTTTTGGAACGAATGGAAGGGATCTACAATTGTATGCCGACTCCAAAAAGCTAATTGAGAAGCTCTTTCAAGACATTTATACTCTCGGATGTTTGTCAGACGTTCGCGAGAGGTAGCGCAGTGGAAAAAAGTTGGAATTTGGGCTTTTGCGGGATTCGAACCTGAGACCCCTCGCTTAGTAGTTCAACTTACCAACACTAAGCCACTGCGACTACAAATATAATGTCATTGTTGTTCGCTAATTTTGAATATATGGACGAAATTAAATAATTGGAACTATAGTATACATTTGCGTACTTCATTATAGTTTAATTAGTTTTTTTTTCGGATGACACATCACGGCACAAAATAGCAAATATTTCAGTCTGATATACAGCAACTGTGTTGTGAGTTAAGGGCAATTCTTTCAAAATATGTCGGACTCTTCTGCTGTGTTAATTTAAGATACGACCCCAGATCGTCTTTGCCATAACCGAGCAACAAATAAGGGACATTGTTTTTGTTAGGACATAATTCTGTGAACATAATACTTGTAAGCGAATGCTGTGTGCAAGAATTCGTCCCTTCAATGAAAGCGCACATTCAGAATAGCTCTTTTGATAAAAAGAATCTACTTATTTTTGTTCAGTCACAAACGCAATAAGTGTTCATGTTTGCCCTGAAAATACAAATCAGCATGAATTTGGTTTACGGTGTACCATTGATTTTTGTTCACTGAGTTTCACATACATCTTATTATATATATATAAAAAGGCGAAGGAAAATAGTTAAGAACCACTTTCACTGCCTTAAACACAACATATTCGTTTGATTATTTTTTTTGGTGCAAAGAAACTTCCAATATGCGTTTGAGCCAGGCCAACGTAATGGTAGAATTTCCACCACTGGGCGGTAACCTCTAGTATAAATTATTATTGATAAACTTTATTATTATCATTCAATTTTCTTCGATATCATGCACAATTTGTTCTTTCACTAATGTCGCGTAGGTATGCGTAAACCTATTCCGACATATAAATTCTTATTTCACAAAGTTAGATATGAAATTAAATCCCTTTTCAGAGAGTAGACAAATAAGTATGTCAATTTTTTTAAGCAATTATCAGTTTTTTGTTTCACATAAGAAAATTCGCCTCCCTTTTATTTATGAAGTATGACTCAAGATACTTGCGTATGTTAAACATAAAATGGCTAAAAGCTAGCAGTAGTTGCTGATCCCATTAATGAACACACACTTTCACATGCACTTAAACACAAACATAATATGCATGTATAGCAAAATTAATCCCGGTTATTTCTTCAATAATATTTGATAAGACCATTTTCACAACCGTGATTGAATCATTTATAGTAAGTCAACGGAAATAAGATTTTTGTCAAAGCGCAATAGGAACACCAACATTTTTTATTTTTTAAAGTACAAACATGGTTTTAACTCACTTTTTATTAAATTTTCCGTTTTTTTTTAGCAAAAAAAAAATTCGTTAAACAAAATTACAGTTCATGCTATTTTACAGACACCTTATTCGACTCGGCGTTGTTATCGTAGTGAGTCTTGATAGACTGCACCTTACTGTGTAAAGTTTTCGCCCGTAATATAAGCGAACTCTTTATCTAATCGATAAAAGATAAGATTAGATAAATGGGTTTAGAGTCAGGTACTTGGTCAGAAGTGAAATTATATATGACGCGTTGGATTTTTGTAATAATTATTATGAAACTGTATAGTCTAAACAAATATCCATATTTAGAAAATGCACAATAGTGTGAAGAGTCGGACAGCGAAACTGAGATTTACGTATTGGGATTGGAAGATGATGTAGAAAGTGACGTCGAAGATAGTGAGGTAAGTCTGCCACTATAGTGGAAAGCACTGAAAATATGTCTCAAAGCACCTCGTCCAGAATTCAAAGTTCTGTTACTACGGCGCAACATTAAGCAGTTAGAGGGGGAAAAAAGGCAGAACAAGTAGCAGGGTATCGGCTTCTAATATTATACGACTAGAGGCTCCAGACGATTGAATAGAAGCCTCCATGATCCTTCAGAATGCTTCTACGAATTTATAACCGTGGATGATTTAACAAAATGAACCAACGCAGAAATTCAGCTTTCAGCTTTCAAAGCCCGATGTAAAACCAACCAACAGATACATTGCTGTCATGAGTAGCCATCAGAGACAGATTTTATTTGTGTATGAATTATAATATTTTGCGACAACAAAGAGCTTCTGATACATTTATACCAATAAGAAACATATGGAAGATCTTCATAGATAATAATTGTCGACCTAATTAAAACGCTGGAGCGTATGCTACAGTTGATGAACACCTTTTAGGTTTCCGAGGCCGATGCCCTTTTCGCATATATTCCGAAGAAACCAAATAAATACGGAATAAAAATAGTTACGGCATGCAACACCGCCACATTTTACGGGAATTGTGCTCAAGATGACATAGCAGTGTTGCCGAAAGTACCCCCATTGAGTATTGTTCTCCTTTCAGACTCTCCGTACTCCCGTACTCATATTTTTACATTCGTACTCCTATTTTGTTAAAGACCTAAATCTTACACTTGCAGGAAAGTATAATGTAGGTAAACCTTGACAAATTTAATTCATTTAAAATTTAATGCAAATTTGGCAGCACTTTTATCTGCCAAACTGTCATTTGGCTCTCAGATTTCAGATTTCGTATCTAAGGCTGCTTCCACACCGGATAGAACAAAACGCCTTAGACAAACAAATTTGTTTTTCTGTATGTTTCTGAAATTTAAATACGCGCGCCCACACTGAATAAAGCAAAACAAAGCAAGAAAACATAATAAGGCGTTTTGTTCCATCTGGTGTGGAAGCTCCCTAAGCGAACTTCCGATTCGAATATGTGTAGCCTTCGATACTTTTCAAAGTGTTTTCAATTTACTAGCTAAAGTTTATATTAAAACATTCGAAATTTGCGTCCCGATTGATTTCTAAATATTTATACACAAATAATTTATAAAAATAGAAACTCCCGAATATATAAACAAAATTCCACCAGTCGTCAAACTCAAATGCACTTGTATTGGTAAATCAGAGAAAAAATCTAGATTCACAAAAGTGCTCTGAAATCTGAAAAAGATTGTTTTTTTGTACCAAACGAATAAATTAATCGAATACCGAATTAGGGAAATTGGATTTCTTGTAGGCGGTGAAGGCAAAAGAAGCTGTAAGTGTGTCTTGTGCTGGAGGTACTAAAACAAATGAGTCTGCTGCTGTTCCTATAAATTTAGCAAAATCGCCTTCTACAAGAGCCAACGATAGACAACTTTTGTTATCAGAACTAATATTATATTTATTTAGGTTTTATGTAATGATTTTTTTGTTTAAATAAAGTTACAAAAATGTTGTGCCCACATTTATTGTCTGTACTACTATTTCGTTCAAAATAAAAATACTCCCCTTTTTTGGCTGCGGTACTACCTTATAATATTCCTCTCCAGCAACACTGGCACATATGTATCTACTTTTTTTTTTGAAAGTGAAAAATAAAAATATTTACAAATGACAGGAATGAAATCAAAGTGAAATCAATTAATTCAATTAAATTCAACAGCAAGTTCAAGATGGTATAGTTAGGTGTAAGATGACATATAACCATACCCAAATTTATTTATTTTTCTAACGTCTTGAATAGCCGTAGCTATACGTGTTTTGACCAAATAAGCCTGCTTAAGGTTCTTTTTTAGTTATTTGTCATCCTTACTACATATAATAAAACTGTAACTTTTTTTCCGGCTGAAAACTGTTTGCTATGAATAGATTCAAAAAGTACTGCACGAAATTGATTCTGGTTTTCACAGTTGCATTGGAAATTGTCCAAGTTAGGTTATAGGATATGTTTTACTATTATTCGCTGTCCCGAAGCGGAAATCTAAGCTGATATCTAGGAAAAGTTGTAATTCTGGAATGCCTTCTAGCTCCTAGCTTTGGAATGACTCATCCAAATGAATTGGGATTTACAAAGTCCAATTATTTACAACGATTTTAAGACATAAATCATCTTTGTACGTTATCCTGAAGTCGAACAACAAGGAATAAACTATAAATTATACAATTCAAAAAAGTAAAATGTTCGAGTGAGGGTTAGATCGTTGGATTTTTCCGGCGTTCAGTGGAGGAAATTTTGTGTGTGTGTGCGGCAATATCTGTTTCTCTCTCCGTACACTTTCTGCGATGCGTTGGCTATTACCACCAAGGTAAGCTTTTTTTATGCAGGTATTAAAATATGTACTTGTACTATGCTATCGCAGCTTTTCATTTGGGTTCACAACCTCCCTATGAGGTTCTGAAAGCTCTGTATATGGGTACTACAAATTTTTTGAGAGGGTGTGACAGCCTTCGTGAAGATCTAAGAGCTCTACATATGGCTACCACAATTCCATGAGCAGCTGTGCAAGCCTCTCATGAGGTTCTGACAGCTCTGTTTATGGGTATCACAAATCTGTGCGCATAAGCTCTGTGAGGAGGTTTTAACAGCTCTGTATATGCGGGTCTGATAGCTTACTTGGATGTCTTCCAATATTATTTGTTGGTTACCGCCGCTCTGTTAATGTGCTGTACCCATGTTACTTTTGGTTATAGTAGCCACAAAGGTACCAGTTTATGTACCTATATATATAACAGAGGTGGCGCATTTAGTAGGACTATCGTAGCTCTGTAGTTTTCTGAGTGATCTTGCTCGATATCTTATAGCTATATGAATAGGCGAAGAAAAATAGTTAAGAACAACGTTTCACTGGTTTCTCAGTAAAATATTCGCTTGATTTTTGTTTGTTGGGAATTTAGTGCAGAGATGCAAAGCTGTCGATAATTTGTTTACCAATATAGTTCTGTATAAGTTAGGTCAATATAATGGTAGAATTTCTACCACTGGGCGACATCTGGCGGGTAAAAATGTTTAGCAGATTGTAGGCACCAACATTTTTTTATGAGGTAAAAATGTCGCGCAGTAATTACTAAACGTACAAATAACTGTACCTACAAAAACTTCAGACACAGCAGACATTTTACAGCTACCACTCAACCAAAATAAAAGAAGAAAGAAAATCTTCGCTTATAGAATGACTTTTGATTTGATATTCTTCACAATCAAATCAAACGCGATCCGTTACAAAATTTCGGTGGATTGAGGTTGCGCAACAAAATTATAACTGAGTCGACTTTCAATGTCAAATTGTGTAGCGGTAAGTCCGGAACATCAAAATAATTTAAAGACTAAACATTTCCCATAATTTTTGTTCTGTTGGAAGCGACACTACTCCTTTTGCTATAAAATCTTTTTTTTTTTAAAGTGCGGTCCTCCATACAACATTTAATCCCCAAAACCATCCCCTTTAACTTCTATTTTCACGATAAAAAGTAGAATATGTCCTTCCTTGGGTCAATAGTCAGTACGAATCCACCAAGCACGAACCATTCCCGAGTTTTGAATGCACATACGGACGTCAGTCTCTTTTACATTATAGCTTTACCCACCCGGTTTTGCCCGTGCCTTTCGTATTAGATCCTGCCCAGATTTCGCAAAGCTCCAAATGTCCAATAATAGTTTCAAGTTGTAAAACTTTAGATACCTATAGCGTTTGAGTTTTCTGTTTTTTTTTTTTAATGGGAGGTGCTAAAACCCGTTTTATAGTTTTTCAAAACTATCCTACTTTTAAAACTGGAACCAACCATAGCAAAATAGTGGTCTATCTATCTGACTGTAACGAACCATATAGAGCCACAAAATTTCATTGAAATCAGTTGAGGGGTTTAGGGGATCAACAACAGCGCCATCTATCTAGTCCTGAGCTGTAAACGCAATGGTAATGTCGAAAAAAAAAACGAAGAATGGGCCAATTTTATTTTCGAAGCGATAGTATAATAGTGTTTCTATGCAAAAGTATTACTAGATTGGTAATGTAAGGCATCGCTCTCATGCTCCTTCTCTCTACGGTATTATCTTTCTTCTCCCTCGTAGAACGAAATTCTGTAAAACGTCTCACGTCCTTAAAATTTAACTTAATATGTAAATATTGGAAAGCAAGTAGTTCTGTAGTTTATAAAATAATATTATTTGTATCACGTACTTGAAAACCACATTTTATTATATGAAGAGACCTTTCATGGCCCATGTCGCACATCAGTCCCACGTCACCATGTCACAAGACAAAGCATGCAGCCCAGACAGTGAGTATGATTAGTGATTACCTATCTTAATTCTCATCAAGATCTCATATCCAACTTTAGTTTGACCACAGCCGCATTATAATCTTCGAAATCTTCTTCCTTTGGCAGCATACCCGAAATTCATCAACAAAATGCTCATACAATACTTCACTTCATCCCTTATAAATGAACATATGTATATCACAATGTGCTGATTTAGTGAGATTGTTTTCAACGGAGTCTTAAGATTGCATTGTTCCTTTTTCATTCACCTCCCCAGGGTAATATTGATATGCAAAATGTCTGTGCCATTTTACATACAAGTAGTGCGTGGAATTTCCTCGTGCTTGGCTGGTCGAAATCCGATATGAAGAGGACGCCAATGACTAATTGCTTAATTACCATATGGTTTTAAAAATTAGAAACGCAATCGGTGATCCTCCTTGTACAGTTGATTAAATAGTTTATCGACTTTATATCCAGCGGTATATATTGACAGACATGTCCCACTTATTACATGGGGAGCCAATTCATTGTAACCATAAACTAAGTATTACATAGACCGTCACCTCAGGCAACTTAAGACCAACTGCCTACAAGCTGTTTAAATGTTACTATGTGGAAAAGCACTAAAGCACGCATTGAGAGTTGATTCTGTGATTGCATTGAAATAATATAATTCAAATAAAATCTCATTTTATGTTCCACATTATGGTCTCCAAAAACGACAAACAAATATATATATAATATAAATCTCTTAATTTTTTTTTACAACTGGACGCCCCTTTTTACTTCTTGGAAGGAAAGTGCCACACCCTGTCTAATTTGGGCCAAACTTTACAGGAACAGGAATACTACTGGGTAAATACAGACGTGCACTTGTGAATTTGATCCATATCGAATCTTTAAGAGCTAACTCCCTGTCCGATTCCTTGCATGTCTGTCATAAGGGTTTCTCAGTGGAGACAGCTCTATACACTCGCTAGATGGTGCCATCGATAAATCGGTTTCAAACAAGGAATATAGGTACGACGCGACGGTTAAAATTATTGGAGCCGTTTTTGAAAAAAAAAAAACACAATTTTTTTAACCCTACTGCATACGGAGCCATATGTGGATTTCAATTTTCTAGCGTCGATTGCAAGAACTACTCAATAGTTACGGGCAAGATACCATTATTCGGTGACTTTCTTAACATTTGTGTATGTGTAGTGTAAATTTTTCTTCTTATTTTTTTTTTTTTACAAAAGCCAGCAAATTTCAGCTGTCAAGTTCTAAGTTCTAACGCGCGCATCGTCAGGAAATGTGGAAAAAAATAACGTATTTATTTTCTGTTGTTGGTGGCTATAATACTAAAATATTATTATTATTTTTTTAAATAGTAGACTTTGTAACTTGCTACTTGTAAGTATGTTTGAATTTGTTTTCCAGTTATCCCTGTGCAGTTCATGGTACAATGCGTTTTTTGCAATGTCCATGTCCATATATGGCTTCTTATGCATTCACTGATTTATAACATCGATTTTTATATGGAAAAAGTGTTGTTTCTTTTGTAAAGTAAATTTTTTTTAAATTTGTTTTTAAATATCCTTTAAGTTTTTAAAAAGAAACAACTACAAAAATTTTTTTGTTTTTTCTCCAGCCTCAAACTTTAAGTCCACAAACTCCAAATCCGAGGTTTGAAAAAAATCCGTTTAGGCTGTACACCTCAGGAGACGACAGACAGAAGGACGGAGTTGCGAAACACACTTTTTTCCTCTATCATCTTATTGTCAGAATTGATTAAAGTCTCAAATTCGAAATTTTGTACGAATACGAATTATCTTTCTCTTACTGCTTAATCGAGAAAGTTAGAAAACAGCTTCCACTTGCCCACATTCTTTTTAACTTTCTCCATTACGTAGTAAGAGAAAGATATTGGGCCTTACCAACAACCAAATTTAGACTCGACTTTAGCGCAAAAGTCGAAATTAAAAAAAATTGTGTACCAACAATCAAGTTGTCTCTGACTTTAAGGTAATCGAGGTTGTAACTTTCGATTCGTAGAAAGTCTAGTCTAACGTCTAAATTTTAAACGTCAGTCTGGAGAAAAGTCAATTCGCCGTTTTGAATTAAATGAGGTAGGTAAGTTCAATTATTGGTAAGTTATTTAATTATGATACAAATGTCTTATCCCAAAATCAATTTTTTGTTTTGTCTTGTGCAGGAAATCGATTTAATTTAAAGCTGCTTCCCAATCCATCTTGATGCATATTTTGTGTGTGTGTGAAATGTAATTATTGGACAGCAAATAAATAAAAAAAATAAGCCTGTAGTGCCCAAGGAATTCTTTTTTGTCATATATCCGCAAAAATAAACTCATCGCTGCTCAACATTATTGAAAAAGTACATAATTATTAGATATTCAAAATACAAAATGCCAATTTCAGCAAATTATTTGAAAGTTCGGAAAAAATTATAACGCATTTGAGTTATACTGTTATAATTTTGCGATAAAGTCAAATGTAGTTAAAGTTTCGATTATTTTGATTGTTGGTACCTATAAATTAAAAGTCGAAGCTACAGTTAGTTTCGAAATTAGTTAAACTCGAGTTTCCGATTTGGTTGTTGGTTGTTGGTAAGGCCCATTGTTTTCGTAAAAAAATTTCGACCTCGAGATGTTAATCAATTCTGACATTGCGATGATACACGAATTCAAAAAAGTTGGTCGCAAAATTCTGTCCGTCTGTCTGTCTGTCCCTCCTTCCACAGACCTACAGCCTAAACGGCTGCCCGGATTTCGTTCAAACTTCGGATTTGGAGTTTGTGGGCTTACAGTTCGGGGCCGTTTTTTATTTTGCAAGGTAATCTCAATATTAATGATACTTGCCATACAAAATGTTTGTACCAGTTTGATTTGCTCGAAAACGTCTTTAACAATTTCAACCACAATTGATATTTAAGCTTAAGTAGGTGAGGTTACAATGACTGCATACTCAGTTTTTGGCTAAAAATTCGAGTATAGGTACTTTTGAAATTTGGACATATCTCGAAAACGGTCAATAAGATTGTAACAAAATTAAATTTCTAAGGTAATATGATCATTTCCAACTCAATGGCGAATTCAGTTTTTCTCGGCATTATCGCAAAATAGATTTTTGAAAAAAGTATTTTTTTTTGAAATTTAGTTTTCCTTAGTTTACCAGAAAACGGCAACAACGATTTTGACCAAAATGCAAACTTAGAGTACCTAATATTAATCTCCCTAAAACTATTGCGTCCTTAATTTTCAATTCGATTCACCGAAAATGCTAATTTTAAAAACTGCTCATATCTCGAAAACCCCATTTTTGACTTCGATAAAACTTTAAAAACCAAGTAATGCTTATACATCCCGAACAATAAATTATAATAGGTTTTCAGCTAGGTATATAGTTAGAAAATACTTAGAATTTTTCAAACTAAGCATTGCAATATTTGGTACTGTTTTGTCTGCCAAATTTTAAGAAAACCGTTCCAACGATTTTGATCAAAATACATATTAAAGATAATGTCAGTATTCTAAATAAGATCTCGTACTTAAGCTACTATCAGACGGTTTTGTAGATATACACAAATTTCATTTGAGCATCGCATACACTAATTCTATGCAAATACCTACACCAATGCCATTTATATATACTACAAACATTTGTGGTTCAAACGGTTTGTGTATTTGGAGAAAAATATACAAATTGCATTTGCTTTTTGTGTTTATACACAAATTCGATTTGTATATGCTATTCACAAATGATACACACACCGTTTGTGTACCTATCCCATTTGTTGCTATCAAATTTGTGGTTCAGACGGTTTATGTAGTATATTATACATAAATAAATCTAATAACTTAAGTGTTTCTCAAAAAGTTCGAATAAATCCGGTTTTTAATCATTTCCAACACCGCACTTTAAAATTCAATTTTCAACAGCCATTAATGCAATTACAACGCAAATGTTATTTTTAGCAAATATTACCCATTTCTACCTTCTTTTTTCAACTATTTTGAATACCTATGCACCTTAAAGTTAGTTCCAACCACTTGGAGTCCACACAGAATATCCCACATCATTTGCACCCCAATAAAAGTTTATTCTGATATTTATTTGATATCTGCTAATGCAGATTCAGAAAAATCTCTGAATTTTGCATATACATATATATATATGTATTTATATTTAAAGATATCGATCTATCACGAATAATACTTCCAATCATTGACAACTTAAATCATCTTCATGAATCTATTCCAGTCAAAAAGAAAATCATTCCCAAATAGATCACAAAATCAGAAACTACACTTGTCCCGTACTCAAAAACTTGTAAAGTGTAAAATATTACAGTAGGCGCTTATAACTCTTTAACAAGAACTTGCGACAATTGTCTGTTTCTAGAGCTTCAACGTTTAAAAACAAAAAGTGAATTTTATTTAACACTATATGTATTTCTGTTTCTATATTTCTTGAACCGTTTCTATTACCTAGCATTGCTTCTCAGATCTTTACCTACCAACCCAATAAAATAAGGAAATAACCAACAAAACTTTTGACGAACGAGAAAGTTTTGTTCGACCCAGTCGTGCACTTTATTTTTCATCGTTTGGGATTTTCGAATTCATTGTGAATACATGCATACGAAGTGTTGTACCTTGTACAAGCTTTCACAAATCACAACTGAATACATCCATTCAACGAATTTATTGAATAAAATTATTGAAACTATGTATGTATTTCGCTTTTGAAACTGAAAACAAAGAGCATTTTGATATTATGAGATTTGTCCCCCTTAAAATCTATATATGTAGTCACCAACTCTCGTTTTCCAACCTGGTAACCACAGTCTCCATATATGCTTACGATGTTCGATGTCAAATCATCCTAAGCTATGAATTTCATTTTCACCTTGATGGCTTCGTTAATCGTCAAAATGGCTACATTTGAGGCAACCAGAACCCACATGCGATTGTCGACAAGCAAGTGCATCCAAAACGTGTCACACTCAAACTCTTGTCGAAATAAATTGGACTGCACTTTACCCTTAAGCCTAGTATCCTGCTCGCGCTAAATTTTATCTCCCATACAAAAATGTCTACAAAGATAAAATTTAGCGAGGCAGTTTAGCAAAGCAGTATCCTGTTCGCACGCTAAATCCTTAACTTCATACAGATGGGCCGATGAAAACTCTCCACTCATTTAGCTCGCGAAATAAATGTCCGGTACATTAAATCGAAGATAAATTCTGACATACAAAACAGAGGAAAGAGTTTGTCTTGTGTTTGCTATGATTTTTTTTGGCGGAAAACGCAGATAATGTTTGCGTGATAATAAGAGACAACGCAAAGCCAAACAATAGAGCCAAAACAGAGATATAAATATAAATAAAGCGAACCGAATTTCAGGGGGACTTTTGCTTTCATTTGGCATCGTCTTTTGCGTAGGTAATGAGAAGTGTTCCACTATGTTAAGGAGATTGTGGAAAGTTTGAGAATACATGTCGAAGTTCCTCTTATAATTTCTAGGTTTCTTATGTCTTTCAAGTTTGAAATTCGAAAATCCTATCAAAATTACGTATACCGATGTCTGTCATGGTACTCATGGTTCATAGCCATATGCGTTTTGTCCCATCTATATCATGTTTAATAATAATTTAGCGATCATTTATCTTTGGTGTGGAGAAACGAAGTGGAGACTAGGGGCGCTAAAATTTAGCGCGAGCAGGATACTAGGCTTTACATAAAAAAAAACGTACAAAATCTTATGGCTTTTTCTATTGGTTTCACTCGGGGAACCACTCATTCTGTAATCCAATGGAACAAGAAAACTGCTTCTGATTGAATCCACATAAGTATTGGTGAAATGCCAAAAAATAATCTACGGCAGCTGTCATCTGATTTGTATAAAATACATAAATTACAATTATGTGAGTGCTTCTTGAGTGGATTCTGACTTCAAATCGAGAAACGAAATTTTCTTCTCTGAATCAACAGAAGAGTATTTTTTGTACCAGTTGAACAGTTTCAGAAGCGCGGACTCTCCCGGACGTTTCTTTTTGCCCAATGGAAAACGGCATTATATCTTGAATAACACCGATTTTCAAATAATCCTTCATAACCAAGTGTCATATCTTCATCACTCTCGTAATTTTGTCATACTGTCCTACAGAACGTGCAATCCACTTGACATGAATAGGTTCATGAATGTATTGTCATTATAAGGAAGTGTGCAGTTCATTGAGTTAAATTGTACATTGTGAGGCCTTATTTAAAAAAATTATAGGAGATAACAAGTTGAAATTCAAAATATGCGAACTTTTACATCGCAACCTCTGGTGCTAGCAGTTTTCTTATTTTTACCTGTCAAGGACACAGGTCATATGAGAATATGAGAATTATCTATCTGATATCAGTAGTTAGCAGACTTGTAATCTGAACATTTCGGATGGGTTCAACTTTCAAATTCATCTGCACGTGATCCTAAAGTTGTCGTCAAACTTTATTTCTATTCGAAATTGACACCGGGCATACATACGAGTATGTACCTACGTCATGTTTACTCATGTCGCTTTCATTATGAGGGTTGTTTGCATTCACTGCCTATAGCCATACACTAAGGCTTTCGTGCGGTAAAGTATAAATGGGACTAATTGATAGCGTTTACCGCACAAATAACAAATAACAATCGATGTCGCGGGGGATAGCAATAGCACCCTTCGCCAAACGTTTAATTAACCCCTTTTTATTTTGGGACGTTCGTGTATTACCTTTATATTTTTATTAGCTACTCATGTTTGCTCATAGTGTCCAATTTAACATGACATCATAAATTATCATGTTCGTCTGTAAAGTGAAAGCGTTTTTAATGGTATATACCATTTTCTTGTAAGATGGGATGTCCCGCAAGCCTTAGTAATTGAAAATTAATAACGTAAATAAATATGTAGTCAGAATATTTCTAAAACGTAAGTAAATGTCGAACAATAAAAATGGGTTTCGATGATTCTTAATTAATTAAATTACAGTTGTGTTGAATTCTGTTTATTTATGCGTGGAAACTTCCCACAATTTAATGTTCTGGATAAAAAATGCGTGTTTCTTTCTATTAAATGCAGTAAAAGTATAGATTTTAAGACATTCTGCATTATTATGACTAACATGCAGGTGACAAAATGCTTCATCAAAAATACTGTTTGAATAGTTGAAATCTGATTGTAAGTTTTTGTTCGGGATATAAGCATTACTTAGTTTTTAAAGTTTTTATGGGATTTTCGAGATATGAGCAGTTTTTTGGTGATTCGAATTGAAAATTAAGGACGCCATAATTTTAAGAACATCAATTTTACTCTAAGTTTGCATTTTGCAGTTTTCCGGTAAACTAAGGATAACCACATTTTAAAAAAAATACTTTTTTCAAAAATCGATTTTACGAAAATAGAGAAAACCTGAATTTGCCATTAAATTGGAAATGACCATACTACCCTAGAAATGAATTTTTGTTTCAATCGCATGGACCGTTTTTGAGAAATGTACCGTATTCGAATTTTTTGCCAAAAACTGGGTATGCAAGCTTAAAAATCAAAATATCGTTGAAATCGTTAGGAGCCGTTTTCGAACAAATCAAACTGGTACGAACATTTTATATGGGCAGTATCATCAATATTGAGGTTACCTTGCAAAATAAGAAACCCGAAAATGGAGTTTGTTAACTCCAAACCGAAGTTAGAACGAAATTCATTCAGCCGTTTAGGCTTTAGGCCTGTGGAAGGGCGGACAGATCGGACAGAATTTTGGAACCCATTTTTTTTCGTGTATCATCGTAATGTTGATTAAAATTCGAGTTCGAAATTTTGTACGAAAACAATATCTTTCTCTTACTACGTAATGGACAAGGTTAAAAATACGAAAAGGGGGACATCGTGAGTTTTCTAGGGGGGACAAGTGCTCAAAAAGGGGGTAAATATTTTTTTTTTGTTAACACCAGAGTTAAACAAATCTCTATATATATAAAAAATCAATTGCTGTGCGTTAGTCGGGTAAGGCTCCAGAACGGCTCAACCGATTTGAGTGATTTTTGTTTTGTTTTGTTCGTCTTGAATCAGGGATGGTTTAGGAAAAAATAAAAGCAGGAAAATCCTCAACATGTGGCGTTGTAGGCCTATATTTCGGTTTTCAGTGCAATTCAGTTTTCTTCAATAATAATCTTCTTTAATACCTATAATTCTTTCGGGTTGAAACTCGATGATGATATAACTCGATAACCACTGGGCCAATTATTATGATTCCTCTTTTTTTTGTTCGTATTGTTGTATTTCAGGTTTAGGCAGTGTTGGAAACTAAGACGTTTCCGAAGCAAAGTCCAGCCGATGAAGTGTTGGGTTGAATGCAGCAATTTATAACAACAATGCTCAAATGTCAAAATGTCAAATGTAAACAAAGACACAAATTGTTAATTGTCAAATAAAGAATGGGAGATCATTATATATTATAACGTGGTACAGATAAGTTGTTTTAATTCGCCGTTTTCTTAACGTAACTAAGTAGGTACAACACCTTGCCTTTGTCTGATAATCCGATCATTTTCTTTGTCCGCGAATATTGCCTTTGTCTGCCAACGACTTTCTTTTTTTCTTCTGGAAACACTTCGGTTCTACAACGAACAGGCAGTCTTAAAAATAAGATTTTGAACCCGATAGTCGGCTATGTTGTCGATCTCCGAAACAGATCCACTGAGTTGATTGACGTTCTGTAGATGGGCGTGGTTGCTTCCAGTTTTAAAGTTCGGATAGGTTTTGGCACGTCCCATTCAAAAACAAAAGCAAACGCTATTTCTAAAGTCGAAGGTATAATTAAAATTATTAATGGACATTGTCCAAATAAAGCACTGTGCGAAGTGTGAGCAAGATTTAATACGAAAGGTCCGGGTGGGTGCAGTTACATATAAAAGAGACTGACGTCCGTTTACTCATAATTTCCCGTGCGTCTCGCTTTCACTGACAAATAATTTGTTGCACGGATAATGTATGGATATTTGTATTTTGTATTTGTATTTGTATTTATTTAAATATGAATTTTCTGTACAATAAGAAATACATTCTTTATGAGTGCACAGTTTACAAAGATAATTGGAAATATTTTAAATAGAACTTACAATATAATATAAATATAACATATGAAATGGAGAGAAGGAACAATATAGTATATAAATTAAATTAGAAGAACAACAAAAGAAAAATATAAAATGAAAATGAAAATAAAAATGAAAATGAATATGATGACTTGAAATGTACGTTACTTTAAGCGGGGGAAACATCAATGAAGCGTACAAAGATGGGAAAATACTAAGGACAAAAAATTTCTGTGCTCGACCCTGGTTCTTATACTAAGGGGTAGTTCATTATAAAGACGAATGGCATGAATGAAAAATTGCCTACGTGATATCGTGCAAGTATAAGCATTTGGTCGTATACTTTGAGAACGGAGGGACTGTGAAAAGGTGACTTTATTAAGCAGGTAAATAGGCTGTTTTTTATTTATGATTTTATGGATCATGGCACAAGCTCTAAAATTTAAATACTGGTCAAGACTGCATCCTAGTAATTGTCGAGAATAACTTGAGACATGATCATATCTACGAAGATTGTATACGAATCTTGCTATTGAATTAAATGCAATATTCAATTTACGCCTTGATTTAGCATCAGTACAACCGAACAATTCACAACCATACATTATTAAAGGTATAACAATAGCCTTTACCAATTTCAGTTTCACATTCGTTGGCAAGCTATCTCTGCATACTGATAAGCCGCGTAAAGCACCATAGATTTTGGACACCACTGAGTTGATGTGGTCACTCCAAGTAAGGTTACTATTGACGATAATGCCAAGGTTCTTAACTTTAGAAACCATTTCGACTTCGACACCACTTAATATAACAGGAGGAATGTGAGACATTAACAAGTGTTTATATATAGCAATCGATTTTGTCTTTGAAGGATTTAATAGGAGTCTGTTATCAGTAGACCACTTGGTCAACGATTTGAGGTCCTCGTTCATTCTTTCGACTGCATCGTCCATCAGACCAATGGGGAAATGAATATAGACTTGCACATCGTCAGCATAAATATGAAATTGACAATTACGTATAGCAAGTGGTAGGTCATTAATAAACATAGAGAACAACAAAGGGCCAATTATTGACCCTTGAGGCACACCACAGTTTACAGGTAACGCAGACGATGAGGACTGATTGTGAAAGACAGATTGGACTCTATTCGTTAAGTATGACATAATTAAATTTGCGGAAAGGTGAGAAAAATTGAAATAAGACACAAGTTTACTAATAAGAATATCAGGACAAACAGAATCGAAAGCTTTTGAAAAGTCAATTAAAGTGACTAGAGTTACTTCATCTCGGTCGATAGCCTCCCGTATATCGTCAGTCACTTTTATCATGGCAGTAACGCAGCTGTGTCCGGAACGGAAACCTGACTGCATAGGTGTTAACAATTTTTTTGACTCAATATATACTTTGATTTGATTACAAATAATTGATTCGAACGCTTTAGATAGAAAAGGAAGGATGGCGATGGGACGATATTCATTTTTATTCTTGGGGATCGGAATAATTTTAACCTGTTTCCACTGATGTGGGTAGGACGAAGACATCAAGATTGAATTAAAAATAAACGTTACATACTTGAGGATATACGGTAGCAATATTTTTATGAACTTAGGGTGAATGCAGTCCATGCCCAAGCTTTCAGACTTAATAGACATAATTGCCTTTCCAACCGTAAACGAATCAACAATATCAAACAAAAATGCGTCGTCAGATGTATTTAAAAACATATTTGTGGACAAAGAACGAGACACATCAGGTACAAGTGAAACTTTAGTGAAAGTTCTGTTTAGTTCCTCAACGTCAATATCAATATCAGTCTTAATGTTGTTTTTATTGCAAACCCCTATTTTTTTAATATAGTAGCTTAGCCCTTTTTATCATTGAATTTACTCTGTTTCTTATCCTTTTAAATTCAGTAAAGATTTCTGGGATTTGAAATCTTCTCCATCGACGATACACGTGATCTCTTGCACGCATAGAGATTTTGATTTCATTAGAAATCCAAGGACAAGGACCATGATTTGCAACAAAAGTTTTCTTTGGTACATATTTATCAAACAGATGTGTCGTTAATTTATTGAAAATATCTACTTGATCGTTAACATCTGGGGTAAGAAAAATACGGTCCCATTCCAGAGAAAGACATTCGTTTAGTACAGTGCTTCCCAAACTATTTTGGGCAAAAGACCCCTTTTCCAAAATGAACTGAAACCTTAGACCCCTATAGCGAAATTACTTTAAAAACTCGATCTCTTGTTTTGTTCCTATTGAAACAAAATACTTACCAATTTAAAAACTTTTCGCTTGGTTAAGTGAGTAAACTTGACATAATTTTCCCATCAAAATTTATCAAAATAAATAGACAGAAAATTCAGTAAGTATCAAGTGTACTTAATTAATAATTATTAAAATAAATTAAGTAAAAATACTTAAGTATTGGAATTGTTTATTGAACAAACATTAAAATAGTAGAGTAAAAAAGAATAGATAAAAAAATCAATGTGATGGATGAACCTGGTGACTTTCTACCAATCTAGTTAGATCCGGTTCAATATTGGTGAGTTGCAACCTTAAATCCCCGCGTTCGTTGATTTTCAAACAGTTTCTTTGCTTTGTCAAAATATTTGTAACCACACTAAAACCTTTTTCGACTAAGTATATATGATGATGGAAAAGCGATAAGGTATTTTTCAGCAATTTTCCACAATGCATGATACTGTGTTTCAATGTTGCGTTGCAACCAGAACTTTTAACAGCCTTGGTTGAAATTCTGTTTAAGCTCCTCGTCTGTGCTAATGGTAATCAATCATCATCATTGCGTTTGGCGTTTATTTCAAATATTTTGCGGCTGACACAAAAATGAAAGAAAAACTAATAGAATTTTCAACGAAAATATTATTTCAGCTAATCGGCAAAGGTAGTAATCGCAGTAGCTTAGTGGTTAGTGTGTTGGACTGATATGCGGGGGTCCCAGGTTCGAATCCCGCAAAAACCCAATTCCGGCTTAGGGTTTTTTTCCGCTGCGCTACCTCTCGCGAACGTCTGATAAACATCCGAGAGTATAAATGTCTTGAAAAAGCTTCTCAATTGGCCGTTTGGAGTCGGCATAAAATTGTATATCCCTTCCATTCGTTCCAAAAATGAGAAACTCACACAAAACGAATGGTTGTGAGAAGCTAGGCCTAGGGTCTCTCCGAACCTGTTGCGCCAACTATTTATTTTTTTATAATCGGCAAAGGTATAAAAACTTCCTGTAGGACTGTTAAACCGATAAATGCAATACAATTTTGCGAATTTTGTTGAATTTCTCAATTTTCATTTTTAACGAATTTAATTACAAACAAAAACAAATCAGCTGCTTAGTCGGCGAATGATGGAAGCTGATGCATGCATGTCGAACAATTTTCTGCACATGTGTTTTGGGCATAAAACGTTTTTTAGTACTTACCCTTTTACTTTTGCTTAAGCTTCAGACATGTATGGTTACGCTATTAACGCTGTAGGTAACTAATGATTTTGTAAATTTTGTTTCAATCACTTTATTTTAATTCACTTTATTTAGCTCTGTAATCACTTTGTAATCTTTTGAAATAAATTAGTAGATGAGTGCATTCATTGATTGTTGATGACTAGAATGCCCACAAATCATTACAAAAGCTGATGGAGTCTGTGCCCACATGAAACTAACAGTACTTTTAATTTATTTTATTTTTGTTGTTTTCTTCGTCTCGTCATCGACAACAACACCGGTGCAATGAGATATGAACAGCTGCCAGTGCCAGCTTACCTCGAGCCGTAGCAGATGAGTTTTTTTTTATCTTGTTTGAATTTTTGCACGCTTATCGACGTGTTGAGTTTTTTAAAAGTAGAACAATGATACCTATTCCCAACTAAAATATTGGTCATTCTTAAAACAAGTTGGTACAGGTTACACAACTTATACAGTATTCTGAACGATTATAATAAGACCTTCTGTTAATTAATAGGGGTCGATTTTTAGACCTCGTCGACCCCCAAAGTCAGTTTTCGTTTATGTTGACCCCTAAAAAACCGGTATCGACCCCAAGGGGTCGATATCGACCACTTTGGGAAGCCCTGGTTTAGTAGGTACGAGTAGTTAATTCTCTTAAAATCGTAGTATTGTATGATTTGTGGATTATTAGAAAAATGTATTGGTATGTCAAGGGTTGCAAACAAAAGATCATGGTGGGAAAAAACAGGACAAGACAATTGAGAATAATGCTTAAGCATATTAGTATCACTAAGAAGGACGACATCTATTAACGAAGGGATTTTATTTGGCATATAGTGAGTTGGATAAGACATATTTACGAAAGACATATTAAACGCTGAAACAGTATCATTTAAATTCGAATATTGCACGTGATTTAGTAAATTAATATTTATGTCGCCACAAAGAACTAGTTTTGGGGCTAATACACAAATGTCCTCCAGCACATCACCAAAACGATTCTACATTGAGAGACATTCGGAGGAATGTACAATGTGCCAATAATGAATTTATTGTTTCCAGCTAAAACTTCCAGAAAAATGTATTTGAAACTGTCAGTGGAAAGAGAACATTTAACAACCTTTGCTTTCAATGACTTTTTTAAATATATTGCAACGCCCCCACCAATCCTATTAAAACGATCAGCTCTAAACAGATTGTAACCACACACATTAAAGTAGTTTGTAGTATATTTGTGCATTTGTGGCATCAATCTTGAATTCCCATGTTTCTCACATGGTAAATTTAGTCAAAAAGCGGAAGGTTGGCCGATACGTCAAAATCATTGCGGTTTGATTGAAACAAATCAAAGCTTCATTAGATTTTATCCCAACACTGGTTATATGAAAACTTACTTTTTTTGTTGGTTTTTTCTTTGGGTTCGGACATTTTACCAAAGTAAAGTATGGTTTCTAAACAAACTGAAACAGAGACAGATGACAGTACAAAACAAAAACGTACAGGAAAACAACTTTAGCACGTGAAGTGAGATGTAGTTCGTGAGTGGATGCATTCAGCCTTAAAAGTTTTCTTGCACTTCAAATGGATGTGTTCCCAGAAAATCTTGTTAAAACTATTAAAAGATAACATTTTCAAAGTTTTCAATTGAATGTTTTCTTCTATTGAATTTGGACTTAAAAAGGGGGAGAGTGGCTTATATAAGAGGGGACAAACAACATTTTTGTATGAAAAAGGGGGACTGTCCCCCCTAAAGGGGGACCTATATGGGATCCCTAGCCATGGCCAAATCTATTTATTTTTTCCTGACGCCTTGAGTAGCCTTAGCTATACGCCTTTTGACCAAGTCCGCCTGCTTAGTTATTTGACATAATAAAATGAAAAGATATCACAAATTTAAATAAAACGCTACCTTTTGGGTAAGATGACATAGCGTGTGATCTTAGACGGTCGGGTATCATGTGATCTTGCCCGATGTGAGAAAAAATATTTAGCAGATTGTAGGAACCAACATTTTTTTATGGGGTCGAAATGTCGCCCACCCACAAAACACTTCAGATACAACACCACACTCACCTTATCAGAAATTTTGGAGCTAGAACTCAATACAAAAAAAAAAAAAATAATTCACGCAAAAAATTCTTGATTTCATTGTCATTTAAAGAAGGTTGTTAACTAGCTGCCGAATAACTGTGGGCGTAAGTAACACCTCAAAACTGCGTGTCCAGATATGTTTAGCAGAATTGTGATGTTTATGGCTAAAGAGTAATTGCAAGTATGCCATCTTATCATGTAGGTATATCACCTTAAGCATAATTCCCCTATGATTGAAAGGGTAAAGACTTGTTTTTGTTTTACATGTATATTAACTCTAAAGCCAACGTATAGTGAATTAATTATTTATGTTTTAAATTCACATGGCTTTTGCACTACCTTCTCAAAACAAAGATGTTTTAATATAATAAAACAGATTTGTCTTTACTTTTCTTCAATGAATCGAAATAGGGTAAAAACGGATATGGAAAATGGGGAATTTCGGCATAAAAAAATCAACCCGTTTCATCATCTACTCAACGAAAACTCAAATCCGGTATTGTCACACAAACCCGTCTTGTACTCATTGCTGTTTCACACTTCCTGAAACACAACATATTCGCTTGATTGTTTTTGTTGGGAAGATTGTTCAGAGATGTACTGCGGTGTGTAACTTTTGTTCTAGTATATGTCGTCGTACTAATAAAAATATTGGACTCGACTTAATTTACGGAATGGAACACATAACAATTTTGAATTACGAAAATTTAAATTCGGAATTAAAACCGTTTATTGGTAAGGCCCATTGAGCATAAGCCAGGTTACAATAACGGGTGACATCTAGTAGTCTTAATTTTTCAACTTTAGCTCTGAGAATTAACCATAACTACCAGATCTAGAACACACAAATTTATGCAGTGCAAAAAAAAACGTACCCACTACCCACTCTCCCCTACACAATAAATCTACTCACGCGAGCATCTACTAAGAACATTAAGAACAATTCTAGCCAAACAACTCAGGCTCCTGCATATATCTACATCTTTTTTTTAGTCAGCTGTTTTAAGGACGACAAGTTAAGAAATGTGAAGCTCTGGCATCCTTTCGGTTGCCTCCTAAAAATGAAATGTTCATGCAATCACGGAAATTCATCTCCGGGCGGGAATTATATTCCGTTTCCTTTTATTTGCACGAAAATAAATAAATCTCCAGTACTCATACGTAAAATCTCCCCAATCCCCAAAATCCCAAAAATATTGTGAATCCCGAAGGCTTTTCATTATGTCTGAATGCGTCTCACCGTAGCTCAATAACTCACATCATCGTCACATACGACTACGACAGTCGTGGGTCGTGGCTGGTGGCTGCTAGGATGAAATGAAACATAAAGTAAAAAACATACCTACCTACCTATAAAGAAATGTAAAAAAAAAAAACACAAACAAAGAAGACCAAACCAAGCAAATATATCTGAGAAAGAAAATTGGAAATATACATATAGGGTATATTATGGCACCCAAGCGCAGATGAAGATTTATACAATGTGCGTATATGTTTTTTTTGGGTTGGTATTACCTATGCAGAACAAGGGACATATAAAATTAAATAACGCAAATTTGCTTATGAAAAGGAGTGGTAGGAATGACTCACATGACTCATATCAGTAATCATACTCCTTCATTGTGGCCTGGATGAAGACACACATTACGGAAATTAACGGTTCTACGTTTGTATAGTCCTCATCCGTATATGAGAAATATCAATCTGCTTCCTGTGTTAAGTGAATAATTCACGCTCAGCTAGATTTTCATAATTTTTTAACAAGGTATCCATACCTATAATTTAATTCGCAGCCTTTCTTTTTGGGGTAAAGAATTTGTATGCTTAAGCTATTTTTAGACGATTGCTAGATCTGACAATATTGTCAGGTCTACAAATGAAAAAAATTCCCAAAAGTCTGCAACTAGCAATTTTGTCTACCAATATTTGCAGAACAGTCATTGTCAGATAATGAAATTGTAAGTTATCTGCCAGTCGTCTGAACACCCAATTTATCGTTGTCAGACCATTGCCAGACGTTTAGGATATTTGCAGACTCATTTGCTATTGGCAGATGTGCTGTGGTTACATTTATTTTACCGTTACCGAAAACGCCAAAATTCACTTTTTGAGTTTGGTATGCAGTCTTATGTTTTCGGGGTAGCTCTTTCCAAATCTTTTATCCGTTTTGCTCTATCTCTTTCCGTTGCAAAGATATCCATCAAATTCATCAAGTTTACATATTGTTTTGACGTAAACGCCAAAATTTGGCATTTACGTCAAATTTTCCATACAATTTAAGAAAATTTTTGTTTAAGAATTGTTTTGACGTACGTCCTATTGTCCTACAACGTACGCCATCAAACTTCAAATGCTTGTTCAGTATTGTTTTGACTTATGTGCCTACAAAATGCAAGGTAACGCTATTTAATCGTATGCACGTACGTCATTAAAAAGAATTTTTTTTTTGGTCTTGCCGTACGTGCATACGATTTTACTGCGACCGTAAAAAAGTATAAATAACGTTCATAGAAAAATATTTCAGTTGTTGCTTCCCATCTTTTGTCGTGAAGTCATTACTTGTGACTTTTCTTATAAAAACAAAAATTAATTGTCAAAAAGTAGTTACATACTTTACAAAATGTGAAATAAATACAGTGGTGGTGTGCAGTATGACGAATGCCGATGTAACGAATGATCGATATAACGTACACTTTTTCAATTTCATTGGTGTCTGACTTCGATGCAGATGACTTGGAATCTTGGAAGAATGCTGAAATGTTTCTTGCAGAAGATATTCGTACCAGCACATTTCAAGAAAACGATGTTATTGATGTTGACAATGATGAAATGGTTATAAACTCTGTTCAGAAAGTAAAACATACCGATGCGGTTGAGAATCTTAACAAGTGTATTAAATGGCCCGAAGAAAACAACGTTGGCCATTCCAAAATATTTTTACCTTAGTAGTCTTCAAGAAAAACCTGTAAATTGCTGCGTTCAAAGTTTATGAAAACAAACGTTTATTGGTGATTTCTTTTTTAAAAATGAATAACTTTTTTCCTTTCTACTTTGAATAGTTTTTTTTTTTTTTTTTTTATGAATGAATGAAATAAAACTAATGAAAGAAACAATTTGTATATTTTATTTAACGTTTCGCAAAACTAAAATGTTCTCGATATTACGAATTTTTCGGTTTTACGAATACACCTGGACATTATATCTTTTTTTGTTATATATTTTGTTCTCAAAAACGTTGACTTTTTTTTTTAAACATAAAAACGTGAGCTATATTTCCTGATTTTAAGTAAATGCATTTTGTACTAATTTATTATTGGAATACCGTATGAGCACAATTTTTGACGTATGTGTATGAGTAAATAAAAAAGTATTGATTTTAGTGGCGTGTACGGCAAAATCATTTTTTAATAATTTTTAAATATTTTAAAAACTTAAAGCGCTCTAGAATAACTTCTTACATTTTTTGAAAGAGGATTTCCGTGATAATATCATGTCAAAAAAATTAAAAAAGCTATAAGCTGTCAAAACTTTAAATGCGATTTCCCAAAAACATTAAAATGGCGTTTACGGCAACCCAATGTTGGGGCGACGAGATATTTTTCACAATTTGAACGAACAAAATGAGGTTTCGGTATTATTTTCTTTCCATTTTTCTGCAGATTAGTGCAAAATATGTGAATAAAATAATTTCAAATATGTACGAGGATGAAGAAGTCGATATAACAACGAAAAGGATCTAGGAAAGTTTATAACCCTTTCCTTTTTTATTGATACTTCTAAAGGCGCAGTGGCTTAGTGGTTATTGTGTTCGACAACTAAGCGAGCGGTGGAGGTTCGAATCTCGCAAAAATCAAAATTCCAACTTACGGTTTTTTTTCATTGCGCCACCTCTCGCGAACGTCTGACAAACATCCAAAACTATAACAGTCTTGAAAGAGCTTCTCTCAATTCGCCGTTTGGAGTCGGCATAAAATTGTAGATCCCTTCCATTCGTTTCAAAAATAAAAAACTCACACAAAACGAATGGTTGTGAGAAGCTAGGCCTGTGTCTCTCCGGACCTGTTGCGGCAACTATTTATTATTATTATCTTATCTTATCTTATCTCATACATTTAAACGAGCAATTCTTGTATATAAATTTATTTCTGTGATCTCGGAAACAGCTCTAACGATTTCGCTGAAATTTGGTATATGGGGGTTTTCCGGGGTAAACAATTGAATCTAGATTAGTCTTATGTTTGGGAAAACGCGTGTTTTCGAGTTTTCATGCGTTTTTCTTTCCACGCAGAATATGGTCGCTAATTTCGTCCTTTCGGCCACTGCCCGTCTGGTTCATCGGTTTAAGATATCAGTACCTGGGCGACCGGTTATTAGTATTAATTGTAATTTCAAAAACAATAACAATTAAAAAAAATTATATAAATTTGAACATATAAAAAAAAATGTAAGTCTCCTAAATGCCGGTAGATGTCTTACTTTTTTCCTTTTACTATGACGCGGACGGCAAGAAACGAGTGTTACGGGTTCGAATCTCGCTCGGTGACTTACTTTTGTTTTTTGAAGTGAAACTTCTTATGCGACTTCCAACTCAAGGTCGCTCTAAACGTTTAACGCTAATAAAAGCATTGGATACTCAAAGGTGTGAGGGAGGGTGAGGGTGGCGCACATTGCACAAGCACGTTCATATGAAAAAAAAAACTGAGTGGTGTTTTCTCCAAAATAAGTGAAACGAAAGAGAAGTATGCGACGTGAATGTGTATGTAATCAACAGCGACAATGTGTTTCTGAGGAAATGCGCATTCAATAAATTCGTTGAATGCCCGTTTTAGTTGTGAATGCTTGTATTTATAACACTTCGTATAAACAATCCACATGTTCGCAAATCTCAAACGTTGAAACGGAACAGGAAGATTAAGAAGATGTTGGTTCGAAAGGCAGAGAACCTAAAACGGAAGCAATTTTAAACGTTTCGCTTCAATAGCAACAACCAAGTATATGACAGAGAAGAAAAATTCAGAAGAAATTCATAGGTACTGTGTAGCCTCCCAACGCGCGCGCACGCGAAACTGCAACACCAGTGAAACAAACGTGCATACATCACACATATATTACATATAATACAAAATAAAAATTAAACACCACAAAACACAAAAACAATAACAACACAAAATACGTTTAACACAACACCTAATAATAATAATCATTGAAAACAAAAAATAAAACAAATCAATCAAATAAGTGTCCAGTGCAGTGCTAATAGTCAAAAAAAATCGCACACGCGAGTGACCTTTGTTCTTCCCGTTTTTGTTTGGTTTTCTTTTCTTTCTCCTTTGTTTCTCCTTTCGCCTGTTGCGCTTCTGTGATCGCTGCTGTGTCATAATTTTGGCTAAGCAGCGATCACAAACCAACATCTGATGAATAGCGGGTTGTAAGTGTGTGTCTTGCCGGATAACTGACTCGCTCTGTTGCATGGGCATAACACCTGTGACAGAGTGTTTTGGAAGTCCGGTGACGGATATACACGTTGCAACTCTGCTTAGTTGCGTTGGAGTTGTGTTTTAAATTTTTGTGTGTATTATGAGGGGTGAGTTCCGTGTTGATTTTTGCAACATTCGAGGCTTGAAAAGGAATCTCTTTGCTGCATACGTCCATGTCTTTCAATTCAAACCAGCTGTTTTGGCACTTTGTGAGACACAGGTGGACAGAAATTCGATTTCCTCGAATTTTGATTTACCAGGATATCACTTAGTGCCATTATTCTTTTTACATCGCGGGCTCGCCGTTTACGTCCGTGATGATATTGCTTACGAATTTCCACCACAATATAACCATTGCTCCAATGCGGAATTTAATTACATATGGTTAAAATTCAATGTCCGTAAGCAAATAATACATTTTTGTTTTATTTATAGAAGTCCAAACATTGACTGTTCATCTACTTTTAACGAGTTTGATGAGCTGTCTAACTCCATCTTAGGAATTGTTTCCCAGTATCCTCATACTGAAATTGTCATTGCGGGCGATTTCAATATACACAATTCCGATTGGCTTCGCCATTCTGGACAGACAACACCCGAAGGAAGGTATGTTAGGATTTTCGCTGAGATTAACAGCTTAACTCAGCTTGTAAACGAGCCTACACGGATTCCGGATGCTGCAGATCATGCCGCTAACACATTGGACTTGTTCCTCACCTCTCATCCAGAACAATATTCTATTGACGTAACGTCGCCTCTAGGTTCGTCGGACCATTGTGTCATTTCAGCTAAATTCTCATACACAAACCACACAGTTAAAGAACAAGCTCCCAAAAAAACGGTATGGCATTATGAGAAAGCCAATTGGGACGGCCTTAACTTCTTTTTTCGGAGCTTTAACTGGTCACTATGCTTCCTCGATAGTGACGTGGATGCCGCCACTGAAATGATTACAAACACCATTCTCCTGGGTATGAGATCCTTTATTCCCAACAGAAAAAAGAGTATTATACCTAAGGAGAATGCTTGGTGCGACTCGAGCTGCAAAGAGGCTATCAGGTTGAGAGAGTTGAGCTTTCGGGCTTATAAAGCAAACCCAACCGAGGAAAACCGAAAAAAGTTTCGACGAGTCCGAAATGACTGCAACTCCGTGATACGACGTGCAAAATTTTCTCATGACCAAAACTTACGACAAAAAATACTTCACTGTCCCAGTGGTAGTAAACAGTTTTGGTCTTTCGTGAAAAATATTAAGAACTCCACCACGCCGTCAATCCCCACACTCGTTTACAATGACATTCCAGCTGTCAGCTCTTTGGACAAAGCAAATCTGCTGGCTGCGCAATTCGCCGCAAGCTCCAACATTCCAGATTGCATCATGTCTCCACCTGTGCTCGAGAGCGTCGAATATTTCATGGGACAAATACATTTCCGCACTCGCACAGTAGCAAGAGTATTAAAAGATCTTAACATTCACAAATCCGCTGGTCCAGATGGTATATCCCCCATAATTCTGAAGAGGTGTTCTTCCACGCTGGCAAAACCACTGCGTAAGCTTTTCCACTTGTCCTACTCTTCTGGACTCTTTCCGAGTAGATGGAAAACTGCATTTGTCCAGCCCGTTCCAAAAAAAGGCGATTCTTCTTCACCCACCAACTACCGACCCATTGCACTTACGTCCATTCTTTCCAAGGTCATGGAAACGCTGATAAACCGTCAGCTTATGAAATATCTTGAATCACGAAAACTTCTTAATGACCGGCAATACGGTTTTCGTAGCAGCAGGTCCACTGGTGATTTGATGACTTATCTCACCGAAAAGTGGAACCAATCTCTCCACCACTCTGGTGAAACGAAGATTGTTGCGCTTGATATTTCGAAAGCATTTGACAGAGTTTGGCACCAAGCTCTTTTGTCGAAAATGCGTGCCTTTGGGATCGACGCGTCTCTTCTTCAATGGATTAGAAACTACCTTTCTGGCCGTTCAATTCAAGTTGTGTTGGACGGTTTCAAGTCTGCAATTCACCATATAAATGCTGGTGTTCCCCAAGGCTCTGTTTTGTCTCCGACACTCTTTCTCATATTCATCAATGATCTCTTGTCTGTTACTTCTAATCCAATACATTCTTTCGCTGATGATAGCACCCTCAGTTTTTCATATTCGTTCCCTGACTCACGTCCCTGCTCTTCGGCCGTGGATCTGGAACGGCGACGTATGCTAAACACATTAAATTCCGATCTTGACAGCATTATAAAATGGGGTACAATCAATAGAGTGGAATTTAATGCTTCCAAAACACAATGCTGCCTTCTATCATTAAAGCGAAACTTGAACCCTAACCCATTATCCATGAATGGGACTTGCATCGACGAAACCGAACGACTTTCCATACTTGGTATATATGTCAACGACAAACTCCGTTGGAATGACCACATATATGAAGTCGCCAAAAACGCTGCGAAATGTCTAGGTTTCTTAAATCGATGTAAGAAATACTTTACACCCTTCGACTTAGCTACAATATACAAGGCCTTTATTCGGCCTAAGCTTGAGTACAACGCTCATATCTGGTCAGGTGCACCAAAAACTTCATTGCACCTACTAGACAGAATTCAAAAGCGCGCGATAAAACTTATAGGTGATAGAAATATAGCGGAGTCTATTGACCCGCTCGAACATCGCAGAAATGTTTCTTGCCTTTCTTTATTTTATCGATATTTTCACCATCGATGCTCTGATGAAATAGCTAACTGCATTCCGCCCCTTCAACAATTCTCTCGCAACACCCGTCACACATCGAATGCACATCAGTTCACCCTTAAGCCTACCTTCGGACGTACTGTAAAATATAGAGATTCTTTTGTGAGCCGAACAACACGCATGTGGAATGCATTGCCTCACACGGTTTTCCCCTCTCATTACAGCCCACAATTGTTTAAGACCAATGTGCACCAGTACCTCTTCTCTATCCTCCCTATTAACCCTTCCACTCGTGCTGTGCATTAGCATTATAAGGGAACAAAAACCCCTTGAGCACTAGTGAATTATAAAAAAAAAAAAAAAAAAAAAAAAAAGAAAGCCAACCAATGGCAACACCATGGCTTTGAGTGCAAAAGAAAGGTGCGGCTGACTTCTGAATCAGTGATTGTTACAATATCACCAAAGACGGTCGTAACAGTCTAAGTTATTCTTTTAAGCCAGTAGATTTTA
The DNA here is from genome assembly GCA_946477585.1 of Cheilosia urbana. Lineage (NCBI taxonomy): Eukaryota > Metazoa > Arthropoda > Insecta > Diptera > Syrphidae > Cheilosia > Cheilosia urbana. The sequence goes on from OX297854.1 coordinate 112,958,066, forward strand.
CTAAGGGGTACAAAAATGTGTTCTTCTACTCACACATTACAATTTGGACGGGGTCCTTCAAACGCACACGACACAAGTTGGTTCTACTTATGACCGTTATATTCCCATAAATTATAACTTTGAAGGTCGAAATTTATGATACTACCATCGTTGTTATTTTTGTTACTGACCACTGCCTCCTAACTCCCATCTTGTATTGCAGTGAAAAGGGTTACCATTTGGTCTGCTTCTCTGGTCAACACTTCATTAATCACATCGCAAATGAAGCAAGGAAACTTCTGGCACACACACGAACAGTGTGTTTTTGAGGAATCGTGTTACATTTTTGAGCAACAGCCGGTATGTTACTTACCAACTTGGGGATGAAGGATATGAAATGGAAACTTAAAACTATTAGGATACATATTCTTTCTGGTATAGGGGAGACCATTTATAATCTTGAAATAGAATTCCACATATTATTCAACCTGTCTAACTTCAGTTTGTCGACAAAGTGATTATGAAAAAGCGTAAACTAAAATAAAAGCTATGAAACTTAAAACTATTTTTTTTTTCTTTAAATCCAGTATCATAGTCTCAACAGTTTTAATGACGGTATTCGCTCCTAGGTCCGTCACAAAAAATCTACAACTTCCCGAAGAGAGGAATAGAGCAAGCAAATACCATTTAAGTCCCATATACTTTGTTAGCGAAATTCCAATGTGGCTGACCCAGCTTTCCAGATGTGTGAACATACTTACGAATTCTTGATTGAAATTTTAAAGGACCTGCTTATATAGGTATTCAATCATGTATTGTTAGTATATTTACTCAAGTTTGCAAGGCTTCACAATTCTGGGAAGTAAGTGAAAAAATGATTAACAGATTAAAAAAAATAAATAAAATAAAAACAGAAAGTCAAGTTAGGTTTAAGCTTTTATGTACCACGCTGAGTACTGTTCATTATTAATAATTCTAAGCGGAAAAGCAAGAGTTATATAAACATCGAAAAATATACGCTCCCTTGAAAAGTAATATTAATAGTTTAATATATTAGTTTCATTGGCAGACGGAAGTTTTCAACGTGATTTCAGTTATTTGCTGGAAGCGTTTAGTATGAGGCATTATTATTTTACTTCAATTAACAGCAGTACATAAACTCGGGTTGAGGTCAAAAGGGTGGATGTCTCAAAATTTAAAAAAAAAGAGAAGCTAAAAACTCTACAAAATGTCGATTGTGACCAACTGAATTCGGATTTCATGCAGGGCCGTCTTAGGGTATGCCGGGGCCCTCGGGCACACAAGAATTTGGAGCTTTATTGAAAAGTCAAAAAGGAAAATTACAAATTTGTTTGCTATAATCTTATTATAGAATAGCCAGTAGAATTTTTCTAACAATTCTGAGAAGAAACGCGAGCACGCGTCAGCTAGTAACTTATAAACAGAATAAAAGTGGACTTAACATAAATTAACCTCAGCGTCGGCTTTATCTAAGGTTATCGCTGTTGTCAAGCATCTAGCAAAAAAATTATAGTGCCTAAGTGGATATATCTTATGGTAAAGACGGTACTGCCTGTATGCAAAACAAAAAAACGGTTGTACTTTTGACGGTCATGTGAGTAGGTAGGGCCCTATGTCTGTTGCATGATTATCTTGCAAAGTAAACAGCCGGAATACCTATCAAATAAGCTCCGATTCCTTCAGTCGAGTAGATCGTGTATGCGCTCATACAAACTAATTATGCATGTCAAATTTCCGAACGTCAGTTTTTTGTTAGCTCTGTAAGATTGTGGATCCTCTGTGTTTAAATATCTGGCCACTGGAACTTTCATAAGCATTTAATTTTAAATCTTAAATTTTGTAATGTTAACACCTTTTTAGGGTTCCGTAGCCAAAAAAAAAAAAAAACGGAACCCTTATAGATTCGTCATGTCTGTCTGTCAGTCACTTTTTTCCGAAAGTTTAAGAACTATACTGTTGAAACTTGGTAAGTAGATGTATTCTGTGAACTGCATTAGGATTGTACACAAAAATAGAAAAAAAAAAAACAATAAATTTTGGGGGTTATTTAGAACTGAAACTCAAAATTTTTTTTTCATCAAACCCATACGTGTGGGGTATCCATAGATAGGTCTTCAAAATGATATTAAGGTTCTTAATACCATTTTTTTCTAAACTCAATAGTTTGCGCGAGAGACACTTCCAAAGTGTTAAAATGTGTGCCCCCCCCTGTAACTTCTAAAATAAGAGAATGATAAAACTAAAAAAAAAATATATGATTTTCCTCACCATGTAAACATCCACCGAAAAATGGGTTTGAACGACATCTAGTAAGCATGTTTTTTTATACGTCATGAATCGTAAACCGCAATTTACCTTTCATACAATCAACTGAAATATAAAAATAATAAATAAAAAAATAAAAAATTGGTGCGACTGTATCCAACAGTCCCGAAAAATGTGTATGTGTAAACACCGTGCGTGCGGTATGTGTGTGGCTTGATACACGTCATTGAGAAAAGAAGGAATTGTAATAACCGTATTCTTGATATATTATGAAATAACAATAATTTATTCGTTCTGTGCTAGTTTCGGTAGAATACAAGTAGATACAATCGGATTGTGGTAGCTGAAGCAAGATATGTACATTCGAGACTGTAATCTATCTAGATTACGCTGGAAGACAGCATCGATGGTTGTTCCATATCGTGTTGTTGAAATTTTCCGGTTGGAGCTCATTTGAAGATTAAATTTATCTTGCATAAAATCAATAAATGGTTGAGCTTCTGGAGTTGCAAAATTGATATTGAAGTCTCCGCTTATGATCATTGGTAAAAGATGATAATCACCCTGCAGAATTCTTGAAATTTCTTCTGAGTACGGTGCAAGAACGAAATGGACAAATTTTATTTCACATCAACAAAAAGCTGAAATTAATATGCCCCAGCTCATAAATGTATGCAATGATAAAAACGTATGCAAGGATAAAATGTATGCAATGATAAAACACTGTGACGCATTTCCGTCCTCGAAAGTTAAATGTGTGGAATTACTCCACCAGATTCCAATAACGCGCGCTTAGATGTTTACACATCAAAAACTTTTATGTTATGTTACTTGCTGCTACGGAACCCTTCAGGGGCCGCTTTTTATTTATTTTTTTGGTGGAACAGAACTCGTTATTTTAAATTTGAAAAACAGAATTTCGAAAACCAGAATTTTTGGCTAAGAAGACAGAATTTCGCATAGCAGCATTTCGACATATCTATGACATAGAACCTTCCGAATGATAGTTACAATTCTTCAATTTTATACACCTATAGAAGTAAAGATGTAATGCTTGTTTGCCTTTTTTGTATAATATGCGCTCTTATAATATATTCTTTTTCATTATAAGCAAGCGAACAAAAGTTTGCGAACCCCAACCCTACTGACATATACCAATAATATTCTTACGACTGCTAGCTTCGATAGAAAGATGTTGTCAAAACAAAAACTTTCGATATTTTATTAGGAACGTGACATGTTCTAAGTCCCACGTAGCGTCGATTCCGAGGTAGAACAAAGGAAATCCTTTAAATTTCCTACACATCGAGGGTAGGACATTTACTTTTAGGTGGGAGTGAGTCTGAGTATACGACGACGTTTGTTCAACGGCTAGGATAAAACGTGTTAAATGTTTATCTCTGACGAAAACGACGTTGATGATGATTCAAAGAAGACAGAAGCTGTACGCATATACACCATACTACAACCATTTCTTTTCGTCGATAGCAGAACTCCGATTCAAATTCGAATTCGTTTGAAAGTATGCAAATGAAGCGTAATGGGTGAACGGCAATTTATCTTTTCGCTTTATGTGGGGAGCAAGTACTCAACTCGCATGGATATTAATGAGCTGCGGTTGCTATCGCAATCACTGTTAAATACCCGAACACGTACTGGCAATCCATCATCACTTCTATGCCACCGCGATACCTTTGCTGATATATGCTCAACACTGTAGCGGCAACGGACAGTATGGAGAAGCATATACCAGCAAATTTGTCCGTATAAAATAAAACAACTCATATGTGTTTGTTGAAACCTACCGAATCAACGATAAAGTACATTTCAGCTGTGGACTAACTGATGATCCAGTCTGATATTGTGGCGGTCTAATCATTTATCATTGACGATGATCCTTCGTCGCTTCGTTGTTGTTCTTTCATTTTGTGCACCCGATCACAATCGCTCCTTCCGTTGTAGCGAAATGAGATCTTAGGCATCCATGTATCCCCCAGTGGCAGCATTGCATTGTCTGAAATGTAAGATAATGTGGCACCGTAAAAGGATTGCCTGGTAGGTGGCTTTTTGTGTTAACACCAGATTAATGGTCCGCTTTCAATACTGCTACAGATGGATTTGATACAGCCGCTCTGTTTGCTTAAGACTGCTTGTCTTTGCAATATGCGACCAGTTTGCATGTGTAAGCGGTATTAATAAGAAAAGGTATTTTCAGGCCGAAAAAGGGACGTGTTGTTAATATTTCTGTGTAGATGAACGATATGATATGGATATGACGAATTTGAAGTCCTATATGGTGAAGTCGATAGAGATAATCTACAAAAGCAATGTTTTTTGGAATAACTGCTAAGAATTAAGGACAACGAATACGTAGTTATGAAAGAGACATAACTGGAACTAAGGACTAAAGGAACTGACAACAAAACTTCGTTTATATACCAATTTATTAAATGGTGAGTTCAGAGCCATAGCCTTGGACTAGTTTACACTAAGCACATAAGCCTCATACAAAACTCTGCTTTCTTATGTACACATAAATTCAAGTTGCAGTAAATAGTGTCCGTCTGTCTGTCTGTGTGTCTGTCCCACAGGCCTACAGCCTGAACGGCTGACCGGATTTCGTTCAAACTTCGGATTTGGAGTTTGTGGGCTTAGGGCTCGGGGCCGTTTTTTTATTTTGCAAGGTAACCTCAATATTAATGGTACTTCCCATACAAAATGTTCGTACCAGTTTGATTTGCTCGAAAACGGCTCGACGATTTCAACCAAAATTAATATTTAAGATTAAGTGGGTGAGGTTACCATGACTACATACCTAGTTTTTGGCTGAAAATTCGAGTTACGGTGCTTGTGAAATTTGGACATATCTCGAAAACGAAACATACAATTTATTGTAACAAAAATTAATTTCTAGGTTTATATGGTCATTTCCAATTTAATGGCAAACTCAGTTTTTCTCGGTATTATCGTAAAATAGATTTTTGAAAAAAGTATGTTTTTAAATTTAGTTTTTCTTAGTTTACCAGAAAACGGCAATAACGATTTTGACCAAAATGCAAACTTAGAGTAATACTGATGTTCTTAAAATTTTTGCGTCCTTAATTTTCGATTCGAATCACCGAAAACGCTAATTTTGAAAACCGCTCATATCTCGAAAACCCCATTTTTTGACTTCGATAAAACTTTAAAAACCAAGTAATGCTTGTATCGCGAACAATAATTTATAATCGATTTTAAGCTATATAGTTCACAAATAGTATTTTTCCAACTAAACATTGCAATATTTGGTACTGTTTTGTCTGCCAAATTTTTCAAAAACCGCTTTAATGATTTTGGCCAAAATACATATTAACGATAATATCAGTATTCTAAATAAGATCCCGTACTTAGTTTTTCTCAGAAAATTCGAATAAATTTGTTTTTTAATTATTTCTCAAGGTGACTCCGAGCCGATCTCTGCTCATATGTATTTTTATAACTCAATATCGCACTTTAAAATTCAAATTGCAACAGCTATTAAAAATGCAGTAACAGCAACGCAAAACCTATTTTTAGCAAATATTACCCACTTCTACTTTTTTTCAACCATTTTGAATAAATGCTCCTTAAATAAATTCCAACCACTTGGAGTTTTAATCAGAACATCCCATTTCACTTGCACCCCCACTAGGGTTGCCAGTTCGAAATCTGGATATTAAGTTGAAATTCCGGGACTCGTCTGGACATTTCAAATTTCGACTATTTTATTTTTGTTTATTAATTAAAAAAGGGAAATAATTTGTTTTATTAATGTGCAAATAAGCGTATTTATTTCAATAAAAAAAACAAAAAAGAATTACAAAAACAAAAACAAACAAAGATTTCAATCACATTTCTCTTCGTATTCATATAATGTTATAGTCAAACAACGAAGTCGACCTTTGACCGAAGTATTTTTAATCAAACCTAGCGCCTGAGCTTCGGCCTTTGACTACAACATAATATCTTCTATCTTCTATCTTCTTCTATCTTCTTCTATCTTTATAATTCTTTCGGGGTGTAACTCGATGATCATGTAACTCGATAACCCCTGGGACGATTTTCATAATTATTTTTTTGTTTTGTTCGTATTGCTGTATATAAGGTTTTTATTAACTTTTTGTCGCGAAAACAAAACTTGGAGGGGATGAAAGAGGTTATGAAAGTTTGTATGGGGAAATACACTTTGAAAAAAAAAAGAAACTGGATAGAAATCGAGTAGTGACACTTCAAATAAAAAAAAAATATTTTAAATTTTAAAAGCAATTGTTGTTGTCAATTATTTTAATTATTTTTCAAGCAAATTGTTGTTGTCCACAATTTTGAAGTTTTTTTTTTTTTTTTTAATATACCTACCTAAAAAGTTTGTTCTAATAAATTATGTTTACTATGTTACATTAAGTAACTTTTGGAAATGAAGTAGATTTATGTACTTTGATTATACAAAGATGATATCGCCGATGATATTTTGCATCGAATTCGCACTGTGACATCGGATAATGAACTGAAGATGTCAGATGAAATGCGCAACAAAGCTTTGATATTGATCGAGGATATGTGTCTGCTCATGAGTGGCAATTTGTTGTGCAAATTGGGGATGCCACAGCCAAATCATTCAATGCCAGACGCATTTAATCGAGAATTGGAGCGAGAAATGGACTTCGATCGAATCGCATTGAGTCAACCTGTTCGAACAAATGTGCCAATGTTTGAAAGTGATTGCAATTTCGTTGAGTTGATGAGTTCAGTCAGATTCTTACATTTTTAAATTGAAAGTATTTCACAGTGATTGAATTTTTGTATTTTGTAATTTTATGAAATGGAATTTGAAAAATAAGTTTCGCCGGGACTTTTGACTGGACAATTCATTTTTCACCGGGACTCTGGACACCGCTTAGAATATCTGGACCATCCAGAAAACAACCAACAAAACTTTTGATAAAAGAGAAAGTTTTGTTCGACCCAGTCGTGCACTTTATTTTTTATCTAAATTACATTAATTTTTACTTTTCAACTCAAGAGTGCTATAACTACATACGAAGTGACAAACTACTTATAAAAGTTGTTTTCAGTTCATCTTTGTATAGGAAGTATGCATAACTAAACATTGAATAGCACCTCAACCCCAGGAAGTTTCACTTTACTTGGAGCAACATCAACATATGTGACGTGACAATAAATCCTTATTTATGTATGGCAAATAATTTAGAAATTGTATCCCTTAAGGTATTTCCTCGTCAGTATCGGTATCGAACACCAAGTGTCGTACCCATATCACTGTGACCAAATTTCCATTACTCCAACAGACTGACCCCTCAGAGAAAATCCGTTCCCATCCCATATCCAAGATCAACTTTGCTAGTCATTGACCGAGGTTAGATTGGTTTAGTTGCAAAAGCTGATAACGTCTCCATATGGGACAGTTTCTAGTAGAAGGGTCGACAATTTGTGAAAACGGTTCGGGTGTTCTTAATGCGTTGTTAACCATATATATCACAGCATTTGACTTTCATATTCTGGGGATTGAGAAATGTTTTTCATCAGAATTTACACACAACATTTCTTAGTGATAAAAGCTTTGACCGCAAAAGGATGCTAAAGGGTTAACTATGGATGGCCTCCTCCATAAGTAGAGAACTTTAAATTATTCAACAATTGACAAATGACCAGAATGCCAACGAGTGTTTCGCATATTGATTTTATTTAATTTCTTCCTTGTAGTCCCGTTAATGGATATCGTGTGGGACTAGTCTAGTGGGTAACACAATCAATACAATTTTAAGAAAGGCCTGCTGTTGTTGTTATTTTTGGTCCCTTTTTGTGAAGTTATTGTTTTATAGAATGCTAACGGGTCTGTTACGTATTTTGGACAACGTTCAATTTAAACTTTAATTGTAGATAAGAGCCCTTATGTACATATGGACACAACCAAAGGTACCACAAGAAAATATTAACATTGCAACTTGAAGGTCACTTTTAAATTAGACGATTTCAAAAATGCAAATTGTTGCATAAATTCATCTTATTACTTACAGATTTACATTATACGTCAGGCAAATAAAAATAGAATAATAATTGGTAACCGATACCGATATCACTTAGGGTTATATTCTTCCAATAGGGGTGGTCAGTGGTCTACCTATCGTTGTGCGTCGGACGTTGATGTGGAGGCTTCGGTTTTAGTGAATAAACGGGCTATGCTATCAGCGGCTTTAGTCATCTAAAAGATCACACATGATAGAAAGGCTGGTAATGAGCATTCAAGAAAGATCCGCTCAAAACTAGTAGTTGGATAAAACTACAATTTCGGCTAAGTAGGGGTCGGAGTAAAGTAAGTAAAACCGAATGGCAGCAACCCACATAATATGCCGCTCTCAAAAGCTCCAAAAAGCACTAAAACCGAAAGTTCTTTGACAAAATTCAAAGAAAAAGCCTCAATGATATGCTTTCATTGACATATGGTAACACTCTTCTGATGTGCTTCAGTCATGGTTGCCACTTGCAAAAAAAAAAATAGCAACCAAAATGGAGAAAAAAGTTACCAAACCAAGCTTAAAGTTACCAAAAATCTGAAAAAATGATAAAACTCGAAAAAATCGTACATATCGTCTTGAACCAGTGAATATGACTTTTTGTTATCGTATAATTTTTCTCTGATTTACGGATTTAATATAAAAAAATGTTATTGCAGTGGAAAAATTAAGCTACGTTTAAGCCTAGTATGCACTATATGCAGTACACGTAAAGCCTCTAGTGGAATCCAATTTTTCATACAATTTTTTCTCCGCGAAGTGTCAAATTTAACTTTCCGAATGAAAATATGAGTAGGCAGTACGAAGTTCGAGTGAAAAATAGCTACTTCAAGGACTGATTTGGCAGACACTTGGGTTTTATTGTGCGACTATTACATTTTTGACATTTCGGTGTGAAAATAATTTATAGGAAAACGTGAAATTTATTTCAATTTCTGATGTTTCCTCAAGTCTTCAGAGAAACTTAAAGAAGAAAACTGTTGGTACATATCACATCATTTTAACATAAATATTTTAAATTCGAACGTTACTTACTGAAGTACTAGTAATACTTTTAAACCTTTTCCTGACAAAACGTAAGGCAGCATCACATGTAAGATGATATTGAGTTCGTCTTTTTGATGCTCCTGCTCAAAAAGTTACCAAAACCATATAAAAATGACCAAATTACGAAAAATCATCAACTAAGAAAAAAATTACCAGATTAGGTAAAATATTACCAAAGTGGCACCCGTGGCTTCAGTCACACACACTCACACTGCTTATTTTGGTTGATGATAATAGCAAGCGATAACAAGATGATCGTGCTCATTCTGCCCGGCCCGCTGCTGTGTGACTGGTTATGGTGGGATGTATGCGAATTTCAGGAGAATTACAACAACAAATTCTTTCAAATGCCAGTGGTTTCGTTTTTATTTCAGTGGCAAATCTTGTGTTTGAGTGCCGTGAGAGTAGCTACAGGCACCACTGGTAGAAAAAAGCTTCTCCATAAGGCCTGTACTGACAATATTTTTTCCTGGACAGAGTATAGAATTGAATCGATACAAAAAAGATTTTTAAGATTCGCTCTAAGAGCTTCATTGGCTCGATTTAAGCAACCTACCCCCTTATATACAACTCATTAAATTACCATCATTTGAGGTAAGGAGAACGGTGGCCAGACTGGTCTTTATTAATAGACTTCTAATAGGAAAAATTGATTTAGAGGAAATCCTAAGTCTTCTCAATATTAATGTCATCATTCGACCAATGAAACTCTCGAATTTTTTAGAGTAGACTATTTTCGTACAAACTACGGTCTATCTTCATAAAGGAATGGTTTAATATCAGCGTTTAATGCAAATGTTTCAATCGATTTTAACTTGTCAGTTCCGCTATAAATTACTTGAGAATGTACAGTCGTTTGCTTTTACTTTGTATCATATTTTTGTAATTAATATTGTGACCGTCTGTGAAAGATTTTTGTTAAAATAAATAAATAAACATGGGCTCTGTATAAGGCATCCATGCTTCTATACACATTCATTGAACCGGTGTGTATAATGGTGACGGCCTCTATCCTAAACATATGACACCTTCGCTGTCACTGACTGACTCTTTCCTTGGGCTGTATATAGACCAAAATTAGTTTGTTTGAATGTTTGTATGACTTCAGCGACTTATCGCCTTTCTTCCGGTATCAGACCCAATGGTTATGGAAAGGTTTTCAAATGTCGCAACCATAGGAAGCTGGCAGACCATGATACCGCCGAGCTCCTGCTTTTCACTCTTGCTCGGATTTGGCCCTTGGGCGATGTTTCAAATGTGTGACAGACAAATTTGATATGTGTTTTTTTTTTTTTTTTTTTACATTTTCGGGGAGTTGGACATGAAATCTTCTGCTTAGTTGTCATAGTACACTTATACGGCAAAGCCCCTCCATTTCCTGTTTTCAATGGTAGTGCCAGGTGTAAAAAAAAAACTCGAGAGGAATGGATTTGAATCATTAACGAAATTGAAATTTTCTTCAAACAAATCCGAATCATTTTCAAATAACTGATACTTAGAGGCTCTACCGGTCCAATTATTGTAGAAGGGGATGAACACATCTTACTCCATGGCAGCACTTGAAAATCATTGAATAAAGTATTCCAATGGGCACCTTCTAGTTACATTTATTCATACACGAGTAGCTATGTATTCAAAACGATCATCAGAGTTTGGGACTCGCTTTGTGTGTGTGTTTTGCAATGTGAGCGATCCTTTCAAAAGATGAACGACGCCTCTCAATTAATATTCTATTGAGATGCTCATCACAGCATCCCTTTGACATTGATTGTTAGATGTTTTTGAAATTTACTTTTAGTTTTATTCCATCCCCCAGAAATTAGTTTTAACCCTTTTCACGGGTATCATCTGTTCCTGGCATATGTGTCATGTGAGCGCTTTGTTCAATATGCAAAGTAGTGTGTATTGAATTGGTAAACGTGAATTCTTTATTCTATTTTAAATGACGTGGTGCTCGTAAATTTTTCACAGGTATTGGTTCATGATTGTTTTTTTTGCTTGCGCGCACTGAAGCAGCTGCTTTACATGTTGCCGAGGATTCATTTTTATGAAGTGAATGGATCAGATTCAGAATGACCTTAATCTGAGTTCAAAAAACTGATCAACCAATAATTGTGTTTTATATTCGCGGCAAATTCGTTCCTGCAATCTGCATGAAAGATGCTCCATGTGGTATGAAAATAAAGGAGTCTTTCCGAAAAAAATTCCCATTACGATTTTTGCATTCTCAAAACACAACATTTTAGATTTTCATAAGAGAAGGAATTATACTGTTGATTCACATCATCATATCCCGTCAGTAATTTGCGAGGAAATGTGCACGATTAAGGATGCACAATTTTTTTTAAATATGAGGCAGTAACTACTTTGTAAAGTTTTTTTTTTTAATTTAACATTCTTAGGCCGCGACTCAATATTTCGTATTGATATTCCCTTGTGCTACCAAAACTTCCCACTAAAAAAAAACCACAGGGCTACCGTTTTATAATTTCGTTGGGTAGTAAATTACATTTTTTGGGGAGTACCGGGGAGTACAGAACAAAAATCAAGAAATTAAATTTTAATTTAAATTATCATGGCAAGTTACTCCATTGATCAGCACGTCCAAATGACGCGGTGTTCCTTGAAAGTCGACTCTTCAACATGTGGTCGATAAATTCGAGACAACCCGTTCGGTAAATAATAACCGAAAAAAAATGAGCCGCGGCGTGAAATTATTGACTATGTTATATTTTATATTTTTTGGCATACCTGGCCCTTTCAAATGAAGAATTAATTTTAATATTACTTAAGCCTGTTTTATTCCATTTCAACATCGACCCGTCCTTATTGAAAACATCTTTAAAAAGTGTCAGAAAAAGGGAATATAAGGATCAACAAGTGTTTGTTCGCCACGAATATAATCGAACACGAATCTTTAGTGGAACATAAAAAGTAGAATTTGTTTTACAGTTTACTATACGTGTAGAAATGGCAATCGTGAGATGATAAAGAACTTTTTATGGCCCGAATTGGACGATATGCGGTTTCAACAGGACAGTGCCACTTGCCACACATCTAACGAAACAATGGCTCTTTTGCGCGACAAATTCAATGGCCGTGTTATCTCACGTGGTGGCGATGTCAATTGGCCGCCAAGATCATGTGATTCGACACGGTTCGACTTCTTTCTTTGGGGTTATTTGAAAGAAAAGGTGTACGTCGATAAGCCAGCAACAATTCAAGAGCTAAAGGATGAGATAATTCGGCACATTAACGGCATAGAGCCTCAATTAAGCCTCAGCGTCATCGAAAATTTGGACCATCGGATGGAGCTGTGCCGCCGAGGTCGCGGCGGCCATTTGGCCGATATTTTATTCCATACGTAATTGAACTATACCAATATTATCATAATAAAAATAAATGACAGTAATTTTCTAAACAATTTGTGTTTTATTCAAAATCAACATCGGCCCTTAAAACTTAACCACCCTTTATTTTTCTGTTGCAATAGGGTCAAGATATAGATAAAGATTGCTAATTTTTAAGCGATCCGATATTTCCATTGCTAGGGAGCTATGAAGGGTAAAACATATTTTTTCCAAATGAAACTACCCCCTCATTAAAGTCATCAGAAATCTTTTTCCACTCACTGCAATGGAATAATTGGATCGCTTAAGAATGAGCAAATTTAGACCATTTTGGGCTCCCCTCCTTCCCCTGTCTAATATTTTATACCAAAAAGTAGGGTTACCTTTTGGACCCCTTTGGGTCCTATTGAACCTTTCTTCAACACTCGGACCCCAGGACCCGCCTTTTTCAAAATAGTTCAAGTCGGACCCCTTTACGAAAAAACATGACGCCTTTGGACCCTTTTTCAGAATTGGCTATTTAACAATTCACAAGAAGCAAACATTTTTTTTCCATTGTCTGTTTACACACCAATCGAGTATCGAATTATATTACTATACTATAGCAATTACAAAGAATCGACATAAATCTCGCTCTCACTATTATTAAAAAGGGCTATATTACTTATTTATGAATACATAATATAGACTTCAAAGATTCATTGCAAATTAAAAATGTATGCAATATTTATATTGGGCATGAAGCTGAATCTTGCACTTTAAAACAGAATTTATCTGAACAAGACATTGCTGCCATAAAGCACAATGTTCTTATTACTATCAAACGAAATCTATACCTACAATAAAATATTTGTTTTGTATTTATCAAATTAATTTACCATTATTTAATATTCTCTAAATATGCCTCTTGATATAATCTACTTGAATTTTTGTATAATAGGTATTTATTTAAAATGAATAAAAACCATGGGATAATGCCTTTCTTGAATTTCATACGGGACCCTTTTTGAAAGCCAGGTACCCCTTTTTGGACCCTTTACTAAAATTTTTCGAAGGTAACCCTGCACAAAGAATAGTGAATAGAACAGATATGGAAAGTTTCATCGTTTGCAGTTCAACAGATTTTGAGTTAAGGGGACCTTAAGTTAGAAGCCTTAATTTTGCTTAAATTTCATATAAATCATAAACCGTTAGGCCGATTGATAGATATCGTTTGTATTTTATTAGATTGGTGAAGTGGAACACTTTCCAAAATAGAAAATTGTTTCACTTTGCTAGCTTGTTTCGAAGATAACACGGTTTAAAGGAATTACAAATTTGTGTTTCTAATGGTTCTAACTTTTTAACGGTTGAACTACAAACGAAAAAAAAAAAAAAAAAAATTCACTACAAACAACTACAAACCAATGTCTATCGAACTGCATTTCACGTTTTTCATTCTAGAAAAAGTGCGGGCTAACTTGACGTAGGTTATGATGCGTTATATGTTCGCTTTTCACGTATCTGCTTTCGATTAATTATAAATTTGAAAACAATAGTGAATTGAAAAATGAAATGCATACTCACCTTTTTGTATTAAAAGCGCTACACTTGTCCAAATTAATGTAAGACTTTTATGAAAATCCATAAACGAAGCATCCCATTGGTGCAGCTCTTGCATCGCACGGACAATCAGCACTGTCCTTGTCATTAGCTTACATCCATGTTACTTTACGCTTCTACAATAACAATCCATTTATATCTGTATATTTCATAGACATTTAGTGCGGTGGCAAAGATGTTTAATTGCAACTTGTTAGTCGAACCCTGTCGTCAATAAAAAACACAATTTACATATCATTTGATTGGTGATTCATTGATTTCAACCCTTTTTTTTGTAGGTTTTTCTATTTTTTCCTCCTAAACAATTAAAGAACATAAATATGCATGCGAATAGTATTTTTTTAGTCACAACAAATAAAAAGAAAAATTCCATTTCCTTGTTTATCCGTAACTTATTGAATTGTGTATCGTGGGTCGTGCCTTTGTACACCCCAATATGAATATCTAATTACAACTTTTTTTACCTGTACGTTTTTTCTTTTACTATTCCTTCCTTTTACCGATTTCTATCGAAAACAACTTATCAATCAAGTTAAGTAAATTAATATTCTAACGTTGGCTGTAATGAATTGATTTTAATTTTAGATTAGGAAACCGCATACAAAAGTCATCGCACATTCAGTAAGGAGAGGAGAAATATTTTTTTACGAAAAAAAGAAGGCCATATAAAATAAGGGAAGGTTGAGGTGGAAGTATGCTTTTTATAATCAAACGTCGTACTCGTATGGTAATGTCTTATATTGGTTGCATGTTACAAGGACATGATAGTTTTTTGTGCTTGTTTTTAAATACTCCTCCTCTTAATGTTTATAGCAATTCGATCGATCTCGTACGAGATCTCGGAGACAGTCGATTGTCCTCGAGGTTACAGTTGCATGTCTAAGTGACGGATCCTGAAGCTGTTTAAAAGCAATGATTGTGCGATAGAGAACGAGGGGAAATCGATGTAATCATCACACAACATCAATCCTCCCAAAAGGTTGTAGTGCACTGAAGACATTTTAGTGTGAATATTAGGCATGAATCGCATACATCAGAAAAGTTTATATATTTTTGATAAAAATGTTATGTCTTAGTACATATTTATATTTTTATCTTAAAGCAAATAAAAAATAAGGAAATATTTTTGTATAAAACACATTCAGTATGAACACCTGGTTCGAACATTAATAATGTTTTGCTTATACATTTCATTATGAACTACTCAAGCAATTATCGATTGTATTCGAAATTTTATTTTTGATTAAGACATTTAATGATCACAATGGTTCAATTTTTAACTGAGTGTGGCGCGGAATCTTTCCTTGCCAGCACACAAACCTAACCTAACCTAAGACATTTAATACAAGTTTACATGCAACTCATGAGTATATATTGTGATTGGATTGCTTTAGGAGCTAATACTAGCAATATAAGAATATATTTATAGTTTTAACTGGCTCTTTGGGCTCTACGAATTAACTGCAAAGGAATTAACTACAAAAAATTTAATGAATTAAGGCCCAAGAATTTCCATATAAATTTAGGAGTTATAATACAGTTGAAAGTGTTCCAAGTGTTTGGAATTTTTGTACTCAAGTTTTACAAACCCATGAGGATGAAATAAGTGCAACTTAGGAATTATTTCATCAGTACGGCTTTGAGAGCTTTTTCAACTATGTTTGGAGTTATTTCATTTGTTAAAGCAATTTTTAAGAACATTTTTCCTTCTAAATTGTATTTTTTTTTGTCACCACTTTGGGACTTTTTTCATCATTTCTTATTAGAAATTAGTTTATGATGAATTAACTCCTAAATTTTTGACTTACTTCCACTTTGGATTGGAACTTATTTAAATTTTCTTTTTCATTAAAACAGTTTGGAGTTATTGCATTTATTATTAAAAGTTAATTCGTTAGGAAACATTTCGTTTGGAGTTCATTCCTTTGCAGTTAATTCGTAGAGCCTGTTTATTGATTTCATGAATTTTATTAACGACTAGGTTGAAGGCTGTCTCCTCGAGAAAAAAAAACAAATTTCTATAGATAGCTGTTGGGTAATTGGAGGCTACTTATACAGACTAACAAAAATTTGCGTAGCCTCCGACTTTCAATTTGTTGTACATAAATGTGTCTTTTTTACATCTTTTTATTAATTTTATTAGTTGGCAATGCAAAAGAGCTGGCTGTTTTATCAATATTTTATTAATAATAAAGAGAGCAATACAATAAACCAACAACGCTGATAACAAGAACATTTTACAATCCTTTCTTAGTTTCCTTCATTTTTATATATCCATCGTTTTTATCCCAATAAAAAAAAAAAAAAAAAAAAAAAAAAAAATAGTTGGCGCAACAGGTCCGCAGGGACCCTAGGCCTAGCTTCTCGCAACCATTCGTTTTGTGTGAGTTTTTTCTTTTTGGAACGAATGGAAGGGATCTACAGTTTTATACCGACTCCAAACGGCTAATTGAGAAGCTCTTTCAAGACAGTTATACTCTCGGATGCTTGTCAGACGTTCGCGAGAGGTGGCACAGTGAAAAAAACCCTAAGTTGGAATTTGGGTTTTTGCGGGATTCAAACCTCGACCTCTACCTTAGTAGTCCAACACACTAACCACTAAGCCACTGCGCCTATCCCTATACCGCTTTGAAAAACTCTGATAATTTATTCGAGATCAGCCTTGATTAGCTACAAAACTAATCATACTTTCAAAATATTAAATAACTAATATATATAAAAATAACTTACTAAATGTGTGTGTGACTGCCTACCGACTGCCACACACATCCGATTTAGATTTAGTTTTTTTTGTTGGTTAATAAACCATGCAGAGAAGGTTTTTATATTAGTATGATACATTTTTGAAGGAAGGCGCAACCGCCATTCCAATAAATTCATTTTTGTACACTTTGAAAAAAACGAAACTGGATAGAAATCAAGTAGTGACACTTAAAATAAAAAAAAAAGTATATTTTGTAATTTTAAAAGCAATTGTTGTTGTCAATTATTTTAATTATTTTCCAAGCAAATTGTTGTTGTCAACAATTTTGATTTTTTTTTTTAAGTATAGATACCTACCTAAAAAGTTTGTTCGAATAAATTATGTTTACTATGTTACATTAAGTAACTTTTTGAAATGAAGTAGATACTTTGATTATACAAAGATGATATGGCCGACGATAGTTTGCATCGAATTCGCACTGTGACATCGGATAATGAACTGGAGATGTCAAATGAAATGCGCAACAAAGCTTTGATTTTGATGGAGGATAATATGTGTCTGCTCATGAGTGGCAATTTGTTGTACAAATTGGGGATGCCACAGCCAAATCGTTCAATGCACTTAATCGAGAACTGGAGCGAGAAATGGACTTCGATCGAATCGCATTGAGTCAAGCTGTTCGAACAAATGTGCCAATGCTGAATCAAGAACAAAAGAAAGTGTACGATGAATTGATGAAAGCAGTCGATAACGAAAATGGCGGAATTTTCTTCCTTGATGCGCCCGGTGGAACTGGAAATGCAATCCTGATTTCACTGATTTTGGCTACAATTCGTTCGAGATCTGAGATCGCTTTGGCCCTAGCCTCTTCTGGGATAGTGGCTACTTTGTTAGAAGGCGGTCGAACAGCTCATTCTGCATTGAAATTGCCATTGAATCTGCAAGTGGATGAAGAACCTACATGCAACATTTCAAAGAACACTACGATGGCGAAAATACTGCAGCAATGTGAGATTATCATATGGCACAATGGCTTACAAACACGCATTGGAGGCCCTGAATCGTTTACGTAATGATAAGCGACCTTTCGGTGGAGCAATAATCTTGCCATCAGACGATTTTCGTCAAACGCTGCCTGTCGTTTCGAGATCAACTCCGGCAGATGAATTGAATGCTTGCCTGAAGGCGTCTGCTTTATGGCGATACGTCAAGAAATTTCATTTGACAACAAACATGACCAGTCCGCTGCAGAGTTCTCCAGGCAATTGTTGGCAATGGGCGATGGTGTTCTTCCAGCAAACTTAATCACCGGCCTGATTGAGTTTCCACAACATTTTTGCAACTTTACAACGACACCGGAAGAACTAATCATGAATGTTTTCCCGAATATCGCTCAGAATTATATTGACCATGATTGACTGAGTGTA
The DNA here is from genome assembly GCA_946477585.1 of Cheilosia urbana. Classification (NCBI taxonomy): domain Eukaryota; kingdom Metazoa; phylum Arthropoda; class Insecta; order Diptera; family Syrphidae; genus Cheilosia; species Cheilosia urbana. The sequence continues at coordinate 112,976,511 of OX297854.1, forward strand.
AGAGTGGTTTTGGCTGCGAAAAACAAGAACGTCGATCATTTGAATTTCGCCATTCAAAATAAAATCGCTGGTGAGTTGTATTTATACAAATCAGTCGACTCCGTGGTAGATGAAAACGAAGCCACCAACTTTCCCACGGAATTTTTAAACTCTTTGGATGTTTCGGGCTTGCCTCCACACAATTTGAAACTAAAAATCGTCTCTGTAATAATTTTGTCGCGCAACCTAAATGAACCCAAAACTTTGTAACGGTACGCGTTTGACTGTGAAGAATTTAATTTTGATTTTGATCGAGGATATGTGTCTGCTCATGACTCATGAGTGGCAATTTGTTGTGCAAATTGGGAATTTATTCCGCGGATTCCACTCAGAACGATTTGCCGTTCGTATTTAAGCGTCTTCAATTTCCCGTAGGTACGTCTCGCTTTTGCTATGACAATTAATAAGTCGCAAAGACAATCGCTGGATGTGTGTGACATAGCTCTTGAATTTCGCGTGTCGGAAAAGCTCTCGCTTTGTATGTGTATGCACCCGATAATAGAAATAGAACAAAAAATGTTGTATACCATAAAGCACTTCAGTGAAAATTTAATTTTAATATAACTTCGAATAAACAATTTGAATTGACCGAATTACATCACATCGGAATTTACGTATATATATATAATCACATACCTACGTTCCATACAAGTGCGGAGACAGTCCATTATTGTAAACATTACTTAAAACATATTTTAATAGTTAATTATACATTACAATAATTCATAATTTATCAAATGTGATTCCTAGACATCGAACAAAACAAAAATCGATATCTTCCGGAAAATCTCTTTGGTATTGGGAACCACTACAAGAAGTGATGCTTGGGGCACCATAGACCCCTTTGCTCTGTTTCCCCATTATAATTCAAGAGAAGGATGTTCTTTGCAAATACAATACAAAAGTGCGCCCAAGTTTAAATTGTTTTATTTAAAGTTACTCGAAGAATTCTTTCACGTATCATTCAATGTTCATTGACTCATTGTTATTAAAGTATTTAACATTAAAATATTTAATTGTGTCCATTATAAAGGGTTTTGCCAATAAGAGGTGTTATTTTGGTATTCAAAGAAAAATGTCACTGTCTGAGATAAATGATCGGATATTTATTTCGTAATAAAGAGGAAGGTATGCCGTTAATAATGAAAAACAACATCAGCCAAATGGCCACCACGAGCACGCATACAGGACCATATCCTTTCACAATTGAATTATTGAATAACCCTTTATAAAACAAACATTTTTTTTTTAATTTCATATTAATGTATATAATTATATGTATAAATTTTTCTATTTTCAGATCTATATACCTCTTGTTCTTGTACTTGCAACCTAAGGCACGAGGCTCCAGGACATAATTATTATTATTATTGTCAAGTCATGCCGTTTAGGGGAGGAATAACTTCCAACAACTTTTATTCGAATAGAACACATCCCAATGCCATAGCAGCATCTGCACCTAAGAAATGTAATTTTAAAGTTTGTCGACCCCACGATTACCTGTTACACATATACAAAACCCATCTACTACTGCCCCTCCCGTTGGTATATGTGTAATAGCGTTAGATGCGTATCAGCTTAGCAAAGCCCAAACCAAACGTTATTCTTCCGACAGAGTGACTTGCAACAGACTTCATGTGGAAAAGCAATTAAGTTAGACTACCGATTTTTTAATCTACTCAGGGGATTTTTATTCCACTGAGGTGGGTGGGTTCGCATTGCAAGAGCAATACCAAAACGGCTGGCTGTCGAGTTAATATATCAGGACCTCAGCTAGTCAACCGTTAAATTTGAGAATAAAATCGAAATGGAATGAGTCAGACAAAAAGAAAAAAAATCAGACATAATTAAATTGAATCAACTGAAAGTACATATACGATGATGACTATGGCAGCGGGGATGGGGGGCTGAATAATCGCAAACGTCTTCTCTGCATAAGTCTGATTTTACTTGAGTTGGAGCGACTGCGAGTAGGTACATTTCTGGGAATCTCGCATCTCTGATCTTGCTTTTATATTCGACTCATTGAATTAGGTGTATATAATGATCGTCTCTAAACAGAGAGACAGAGAAAGAGAGAAAGTATAGGCAGTTGAAGGACACAGCAATAAAAATTACCAACTGTAGGTACCTTAAAATGAACAAAATAATTTAAGTCCGAAATATGTATATCTAGGTATGTAAAAACAGAACAATCAATTCATCACATTTATTTCAATATATTCTTCTATTACACAGATTAAATATTTTTTGTTTAATTATTATTAATATACAAAAACAATAAAAAACAAGTACAAACAAATTAAAAAAACCTAACAATCTTAGTTTCTAAATTACATTAACAATAAGAAAGTTAATTTAAAAAACAAAAAACCCGACTGACTGATAAAAAGATTTAAAAAGATTAAAATAAGACACTTTTAAGTATGTACATATAACTCATTGGCAGTCGGAGGCTGCGAATGTTTTTGTCGGATTGTGTAGGAAGTCTCTGATTGTCAGTTAGTTATACTTGAAAGTGTCTTGTTTTAATCTTTTTAAATCTTTTTTACAGTCAGGTTTTTTGGTTTTTTAAATTAACTTTCTTATTATGTTTTTATTTTTGTAATTTTTATTTTTATATTAATTTATTTGTTGAGCCTATGAAACTCCGGGAACACCAATTTAATGACACCTCACTCATTAAAATCGGCCAAGCCGTTTGGGCTACAGGGCGTCACGTAGGAGCGTACATAGGATACGCGCGAAACACATAACCCTCCCTGTGTCCAGTCGGGGTAAAATTTAATAAAAGTAACGAATCATAAATAATAAAACATAAAAATATTAATTTCTCACAGCATTTTAAAATCAGATCACATATCAGAGAATAAGCTTAATAAAAACAAATCTATATATATGATTATAAAATCACTAGTGTCAATAGTGTCAAAATTAAGTCTATTCCTTTATTTCGTTTTAATAAAAATAAATTTATAAAATGTTGTTTTAGCGGCAGCTAAGCTGTGTGGATTAGACATGAAATTGTAAATAAAAGTATTTAAATTTTCGGAGTAATACTCGTTTAAACCATTTTTCAAAAAAAACTGAATTTTTCCCAAAATTCGCATACCTAACCTATGTCCATTTTATTGTTAAGATTATGATCGTTTGAAAATCGTAGCATTCTCCACTCCGGCACTACATCTACCTGATCACCCTGAACCAAGTTACGAAAACTATCAATTAAATTAAAGGTAATATAGAAATTTCGGAATCCGATAAAACACTTTTTGGAGTTATTATGGGTAAATTTAATCTAAGTCCATTAATGAAGCATTTAGACGAAAAGAAAAGCGCTAATGTTGCATACAAATTAAAGTCGAGTTTCTTTTTTCATTTCGGAAAAAAAAATGACTAAATGGAATAAAAAAATTACCATGTGACCAAGGGAGAAAAAAAAATTACCAAATTCGGTCACAACTGACCGATGTGGCAACCGTGAGCACAAGGCATACACAAAAGCGAATATTGTGATGTTCTATACTCGTACCAGACATTAGGATCAGAAGGTAGGGTGAAAATTTCTGCAATGAGTAAAAAAAAAAATGTATGGTAGTAAAGAAACGATGGCGGGAAATCAAAAGTTGTTTGCAGAGATTGCCAAAAATGCAAATGCATGACAGTTTTTTGTTCGTAGTGTGAGATTTTCACTCAGGTGGTTTCTCCCACAAATTTGTTTCGTACTGCAACTAAGTTATGACTTATGAAACAATTATTTATTTAGCATGAAGTTATACACGTTTGACAGGCAACATTCCGGCGATAGTTTTTGCACGTTCAGCATTTTTAACGTGGTTGATAGTAAATTGTCGTGTAAACACCAACTATACTGAACAGAACTAAAGAATGTTTGACATACATACCTAAACTGTCACTGAAACATTTTTTATAATATGCATTTGTTCGATAGATATACAGTATGACTTTTAAACAAAATGTGAGTTGTTAGAGAGTCGTTATTCAGATAATTTCCTTTGTTAACTTATAGGTACTAAATATTTCCTAACAAATTTATTGAATCCATCGTGTTCGTTATTAAATAATAGAACCTTAAGTATACAACAATAATCATGGGGATGAGTCGGAAGTTTTAGTTCTGGGTTGGGGTCGAAATTCTGGATGGGTCAAAATGTCGAAATTCTGGATCACAAAATTCTGCTTTCAAAATTCTGTTTTAAAAATTCTGCAAACAATAAAAAAAAGTTTGGAGAATGTTTGCATAATTTTGTAAAGACAATCCTCTCACTTGTTTAAGCATAAACTGTAGAGACATTTTTTTTTAAGATTGCAGTGTTGTTTTAGACAATCACTTTTTCCAGGTAGTGTTTCTTGCTATCCCTTCGTGAACGTGTGCTGTGATAGTGTTATACTCATAATGAATGTTTCAATCGTTAAATCCAAAAAAGGGAAAGGTAAGTTTTGCGTAGATGGATGGGGATGGGGAGGATTTGAAAAATTTGGAAGTGTCTCTCGCGCAAACTATTCACTTTAGAAAAAAATGATGTTAGAAACCTAAATATCATTTTTGAAGACCTATCCACTGATACCCCCACGTATGGGTTGATGAAACAAATTTTTTGAGTTTCAGTTCTATGTATGGGGACTCCCAAAATTTACTGTTTTTTTTTTTTATTTTTGTGTAAAATCTTAATGCCGTTCACAGAATACATCTACTTACCAAGTTTCAACGGTATAGCTCTTATAGTTTCGGAGAAAAGTGGCTGTGACATACGGACGGACAGACAGACATGACGAATCTAATAGGGTTCCGATTTTTGCCATTTGGCTACGGAACCCTAAAAAAGAGAGCAGATCTTAGCCAAATTGGTTTTCTTAAACAAATATCAAAAAATATAGCTCTCTCTAGATTTATTTAGTTTCTTAATATTTTGGTAATTTCAAATGTGAAATAATTTTCTCCTTTTTTTTTTTTTGTAATTAATTTACCTGTAGTATATTATTAAAACCTGGAACGCATAATATACATATTATAATACAAAAATATTTTTTTTTGTTCATGATCATATTCACGCCTATCGTGGAATACGCCGAGGGGAACGTTTCAATCAAAATCAATATTTGGCATCGTAGAATACATTCGAAGTGAAAGATTGAAAGAAAGAATGCATTCAACACGATTGTAGAAAACGATCGAAGTGAAACTCCCCATACAAACTTTGACATTTCAAATACGCAACTAATTCATTGCGTATCCTATCGTTTGTTGTGCGGTTTCGTCGTGATTTTCTACAAAAAAATGCTAGTTCAACACATTTAGAACATGAAAATGTTACTTTATTTAAACGAAAGAGAGCACTTAGTTTATCTGAGAGATAAATAAACTCAAACAATTTGAATTGAAATTGTATGTCAGAAAACTCACGTCGAATCCTTTGCAGTTCGTCCTCTTAATATGCAAGCGTTTTATTGCCGTAGGATGCTCGTTCCAAATTGATAAATGTATGAAGAAGCTAGCCCGCCATCAGCAGAGCTACAACGGGCCGTCAAACAAGCGTACTCAATATAAGCCTATATACTACCCATCCATTTATTTTGTATTTGATTTCTGTAACATAAAATCTAGTTTGCTTTGCTCTATATCTGCTGCCATTTAATACAAAACAGCTGATTTGCCGACCAACTTTGAACGAAAATACCTGTCGATAAGACAGTCCCACCCGGGGGATTTCACGATGTATATGGCAAGTGAAAGTGAATCGAGTATGTGAAGTATAGATCTCAAATACGCCGTATTCCATGATAGGGGTGATTGTTTTTTTTTATACCAGATTAAGCAGAATTTTATTGCTTGATATTTGAAAAGCAGAATTTTGTAAAGCAGAATTTTTTTGTGAGGAGACACAGTTTTGCAAAGTAGAATTTTCAAAGCAGAATTTCGACCGGATCCCTTTAGTTCTTTGTTCGTGTTCTATTAGTCGATTTCTAAGCTTTCGAGTGCAGTTTTTCGTTTCATCCTTAGCTGTGGGAATTCCGAGGTCTGTATGGAGATTTCCATTTCTAATTTAACTACCACGGTGTATTGACGAATTATCTTAACACTTTGTTTTGAAAAGTTTATATATGCAGTATTTAGATTTGTGTCATTGGAACAACCCCATGATTGTATAGTGTATACCATACGTCCATACAGGCTTTAGCACTTGCAAATATATAATAAAAGATTGTCAAGCTTGGAATATTTTCCGCGTAATCAATAAAGCTCTATATTTGTTTCTAGGTTCATCGCATTTATTTTTTTACATGGGGCTTTTACGTTATTTATCCGATGGAATTAATGGATTGTCGAATGCTCCTAAGCCCGAACTGGTGGTCAGGTGAATTTATAAGACGGGTTACTTTTATAATTGGTTGAAGGTGTCTGAGTAATACCCTCTTAAAAACGTTGTAAATAACAAGTTTCATCTGTTTGTATTTTCTTTTCATATCGTTACAACTAAGATTTAATTTAATCAACTGATTCAGAAATAGTGTCTGAGTAAGATCAGTTCACTCCCCAGGGCCACTGTACACATATAGGTATTTACTTTAAGAAATAAGTTAGAAGAATTGAAAAAAATGTTTATATCTCGGTAGCAGTGCCATCTATCGGGTCTAAAATCATCCTATCTTTTAAGCTGCGAGCAACCATACACAGATACACACCCACAAAATGTCAATGAAAGTTATTGCCCATTATAAAAAGATAAGATCGATGTATAAAAGATTTAAAAAGATTAAAACAAGACAATTTCCAGTATAACTAATTGGCAGTCAGAGGCTGCGCTAGGTAGTCTCCGATTGTCAATTAGTTATAGGTACTTGAAAGTGTCTTGTTTTCATCTTTTCAAAAATTTTTTATAGTCTACATTTTTTTGTTTTTTTAAATTAACTTTTTTTTAGTTTTTAATTGATTAATTTAATTAAGAGAAATGCAGAAAGCGACGACACAGTTTATCCACAAATCACAAGACATATTTCAATTCATTCAAATGTGGTGTTATGCATTTGTAGTGTAGGTATCTTTTCTATTGAATGACTACACCCACAATACCATTTAAAAAGTTTGCGGGAAATAAGCACTCTTTCGAAAAATAACCATTACTGATAAGAAAAAATAAATCTATTTATACCTAACCAACATTGTGCTTCTTATCAATGAGAATTGATTTTCAATTTCCAGAAAGCTACACCAAAAACGGTAAAATATACCAACATAAAAAATATAGATACGATCCTTTTATGACCACCCACCCGCTTGCCCTCTTACTGTCATTTACTTTATTTCCTGATTCCTGCCACCAACACCGCCACCCCCTATCCGACTACCATCTATCTTAGTGGCTATAACTTCGAGTAAACATCAGTTCATTTTCAGAAATTGCAGGTTTTCCAGCAATTTTGCCATCTATGTTCACTCGACTTCACATAACTGTGTTCTGGTGTGCGTGTGTTTTTGTTTTCATCCCCCTTCTTTACTCCAATTTCATACATATTCTGTCATACACATATACCTAATAAATTTCTGCTCCTAATTAGCATATTTTTCAACTTCCATCTACCACGTTGGCAGTGTTTTCTCCGGTCCAGCAACCTCACCCCTTCTTCCCGCCCATCCGCTTACATGCGTCCAAAATCACTTCAATAATTCTATCGCACTCTAACAGCCAAACACTTAAGGATATTTTAAGGTTGCTGCTAACCCGACTTCAGATGGTCCACCACCATCGGAAACCGGAAAAAGAATGCGGAAGATTCCTTTTCTTCGTCTTCATAGAGCAGGAAAAATAAGGAAGTATTCTATGTGCGTTAAATACTCACCCTGTGTGAATTCACATAGCGTAGACATCTATTTGCGCTCAACCTCCTCCCAACCCTTACTTATCCAAGGGACGCTCCTTAGGAAAATGGGTATACGTAAGTCTGCTTATTATAAATGAATGTACGTTTATCAAGGACCAACACAGGACTCTCGCACTACACTCATTTCAGCTGCTTCTTCGCTCGTTTCCGACTAGTAACTAGAAGTCGCAGAAAGAGGCATGTTTCATAAAATTTCCAGACGATGGAGTTTTCATTAAGGACGATGGAAAAAAGTATAATCAAAAAATTCACTTCTCCGTACAGGATCCAGGAGTTGGAGAGATAATGCCGCGGGGAACCTTTTCCCGCGATTTTTTGTTTCTGTTTTTTTTTTGTTTTTTTTTTTTTAAGAAAATACGAATGAAGGAAAAACAAAAAAGCAGTAGAGTTGTAAGGAAAATCATTGTACACACATTCACGATAATACAGATGAAGAAAGAAATTTGGGAAGAGTTTCTGGATTGCTAAAAGGGTAAGGGTGGATACCAAACGAACGGTAACGATGAAATTGAGGATATGTTATGGATTTTTTGCCCTTCTCTAGTATGATGTATGAATATTGCTTGCAGATATGGGGCGCAGTGTAGCTGTTTTGAATTACAGGTTTGAATGCACGATTACACTTCATAATAATATGTTGAATGCCCATCGCTATCATCCGTTTATGTGATTATAAAAGCCACAACTTAAACTTCTTATGAATTGTCTAACTCAAGAAATTAAGAACCCAGATCAGCTTGTCTTAATCGCTGAACCACCACTTGCTTTGTGTGACATTTTTCATTTTTTAAATAAAACTACAATTTTACGGCCCTGTTGAAAAACTTTCATATGACAGATATATGAGTACAATCATACTGTCGGTTGTTCGTAAGACGTGCACGGTGGAGCGGTGATGAAAACTTATAGGTAGATTTTGCGTGTTTTTCTGGGGGTTGCAACTTTCAGTTACATAATAGGTACTATGTAATTATTGCGACCTTTTTGTAATTTATTTGTACAAAATTTCTAACTCGAGATATTAATCAATTTTGGAATTATGGCTGTGGCATGTTCGTTTTTGCATAACGCTCCTGAGGCTGCACACTCTAAGCGGCTGAACGGATTTGATATATAAACTTCGGATTTTGAGTTTTGTGGGCTTTCAATGAAAGAGATTATAGAAATGTAGAACATGAGAAACTTAAAACTTTCTAACCAGAAATTGCGAAAATAACTCACAATCTTATTTAATATGTATACTGCTATACCAAATGAATATTTTTAAGTCGAAAATGTAGTTTTTTTAACGCTTCCAATTTTTTCACCGAACTAATATTTTTTTTTGTGTTGGAAATTCGCTGGAAGAAAAAAATCATCGAAAGACATTGCAGAGCTAGTACGCGAGGGATGCTTCTGCAATAGTGATGGACCTTAATTCATCTAAAAAAAACTCCTGGGGCACTGACAATAGCCATCCCGAATAGGATTGCACCTAGTCTTACGACTAATCAGCAATTTATTTTTGAACTATATTTTGAATTTAAGAGAAAGATCCACCGTTTGTATCGGATTTCCAAACTTGTTTTGTTTAAAAACAATATACATGATTTCTTAGCCCTAGCTAAATCTTATAGATCAAGAGGTTTTATCCGTCTCAGTCTCCTGATTACATTGTCATTATTTAATAGTTCTGTTATTAATAATAATAACTAATAATATAACAAAACAACCAACCAAACTTTTGATGATTGAACGATTAAGATTTACGTGATTTAGACGTGTTTAAATTTTAATTACGTATCTGTCCACACAAAATAAAATCGAACATACCTTTATTATGTTCAGCACTTCATTCAGCAAACGAAAAGTCAGTGATAGGACTTGAGGAAAGTGAAACGGTGGTAGAAAAGTGGTAGAAAAAAAAAATTGTCCATGATAAATAATTAATTTATACATACCGATGAAATAGTAATAATAACAAAAAAAAAAAAAAAAAAAAAAACGAAATAAACTAAATATAAATAAGTCATTTCTAATTATTAATTTCAATTATTTAAAAAAATCACATTTGTTGTTCAAAACAAAAAACTTACCCCCTTATTAATAAAAAAAATGTACACAAGTTAGTTAGTTAGCAAACGTCAGATAGCTAACTAGATAAAATTGGACATAACTGCTGAGTAACAAGTTAATAACTTTTACACAGCGTTTATTAATACGGGGGTTAATTATTAGTTCGTATTGCAACCGTCTGCGAATTTATATTTTGAAGCATATTTTACCAATAATTTCGGGGGTTCAAAATCTTCCCCGTTCTCCAGAAGTTCCTGACAGCTTTTAAATTTTGAATTAAAATTTTGAAAGAACTACAGAAAAAATGGCATAGATTCAACTCATCATTAAATACAAAATATCAAAACTTAGCAAAACACCCTCGCACTAATACAGTCAAATAATGAAGTGTTGGCGCAGTAAATGGTGTATACAGGACTGGAAGTGTTTGCTGATGCAATTCTTCGAGAAAAATACTGATAGCTGAGTGTGTATGGGTAAAAGTAAGGCGAGTAGCAGTTCCTAGGTAAAGTAGGTACAATTTTCAATTTAATGATGGAAAATAAATATTATTAGCGAATAGCTTTGTTAAAAGGTGGTAGATTTCGAGTTCAGGTTGGTAGAATTTCCGAAAGTGTAAAAAGTGGTTGAAATACCACTTAAGTGTTAGAAGTCCCATCACTGATATGGCAAAGTTGGTGTATATGTCACACTAAATCACTTAAAGTTCGGTAGGGACGCGTTTCGTGATTTATAAATTATTTTGGCTAAATCACGTTGGTGGGAACATGGTATAAGATATATAATTATTATGCTTGCGCGGGATCGCCGAGAATGGAAGGTTGCGGTGTCTCAGGCAGGCAGAGATTCTTCACGTACTGGGAACTCGTTGAGTAAAGAAAGTAATTTGTGTCGAAAATACAATTTGCCACTGTATAATGTCATGTTGTCCTTTCTCGTGCTAGGAAATATTTTTTAGTTGCCTTTGCCACAGTAGTCTGTCAGTGTTTAAAATAACAAAATAATAACAAACTCCTGATTTATAAGCAGATCCTAAGACCCGTATACGTATACGTATACGAACAAATCGAATCTACAAATGATTCAAACTTTTCAAAACAAAGTACTATACTCTGTTCAATTTATATTTTCAGTACAGGCCTTATGGGAAGCTCTTTTTTCTACCAGTGGTGCCTGTAGCTACTCTCACGGCACTCAAATACAAGATTTGCCACTGAAATAATAACGAAACCACTGGCATTCCAAAGAATTTTGTTGTTGTAATTTTCCTGAAATTCGCATACATCCCACCACAACCAGTCTGCCTCACAGCCGCGGGGAGACTGAGCACGATCGTCTTGCGTTCGCTTGCTATTATTATCATCAACCAAAATATGCAGTGTGTTGTGAGTGACTGAAGCACATCAGAGAAATGTTACCATATGTCAATTTAAGCATATCATTAAGGGTTTTTCTTTGAATTTTGTCAAAGAACTTTCGGTTTTGTTGCTTTTTAAAGCTTTTGAGAGCGAATAAATGAATTTGATTATGTGGGATGTTGCCATACAGTTTTTTGGTACTCCATTAATTATTTTGTATATCTGAAGGATCTGTTAACATGCAGTTAGACCATTTTTTCTTAATAAAGGGTTGGTATTTGGTAACCCCACCGATATTTTGTGAGAGAATTATGCCAATTTATAGTGCTCACTATGGCAACCATGTGAGAGCTTTAAAATGGAGACAGCTTATTAAAATCCATAATTGTGAGGGTGAAAGGCAAATAGCCTATCTTCCCTGTACTGAAAATATAAATTGAACAGAGTATAAGAAGCAGTGTAAACGCTCCATGGTACATACGAAATGACAATCTTCACAGAGATCTAGGGGTAGAATATGTCAAAGATATATTAAGAAAATATGCGGTCAAGCATTATGAGATGACCTAATCCACGAATATGCGAATACTGCAATACAGCACATGGTGGAAGAGAATTGAAATTCATTGAGAAGGCTTAAGAGATTAAAGCCAAATGATTTAGTTACTAATTAGCTATATAGAATATGAATAACGCTCCCTTTTCCTTTCTTTCTTAACTGCCCATCCTCAATACTTGCTTAAGGAAAATAAAGTAAATTTAAATAATTTCGCGACTTTAAATATCTTCGGGACTAGCCAATGGGCTATATTCCACCAACCGTTTACAATAATATATTAAAGTAGAATTTGCTTAATGAGTTTAACTCAGTCGTAAATAAATAGGGAGGTGGTTTTAGTGGGTGGCGGGTCCCACACTACTAGCTTCACTAGTGTCTTTCAAGATTTCCACCGACCCTGGGAGAAAAAAAAAATATATATATATACCCAGTGCCGGCTCTAGCCAAGTGCAAGATTAGCAAAAAGCGCCCTTTTTTCATATTTGCATTTTGCAATAGTGGGATTTCTTATTTTGCGATATTTTGAGTTGGATTCTCCTTGAAGTTGCAACATTGCAAATGCATACAAGAATCAGCACAGGTGTGATTGATGTTGTTCTTTTGGGCTTATTGGAACAAAATGACAGTATTTGTTCGCGCAAGATAAAATACATTTTTCTTTCCTACCAATGCGTCCCAGAACTTGGCGCCCTGTGCATTTGAACATCTTGCACATATGGTTGGTTCGGCCCTGTATATACCATTCTAAGAAGTGTGTGCGTGTGAAGAAGAATATCGATATAGCAGACATAGTTTTTTATATTTCTGTATTTTTTAAGTAGAAAATGGAAGCTGATTCCTTGTCTAAGATTTTATTTACTATAACCTAGCAAAAATGCAATCACCATTTTTGTTTGTGCAAAGAATGCATTCTTTTAAAACTACGATAAGAGCGAGTCCCGTCTAAAGAGATCATGGGGGTGTATCGTCCTCGAAATAATATCTTTATCCTTCTCCCAGAACTTAATAAAACTGAAAAAAAAAAACCGATGAACGATTGCAAAATAGCAAAATTAATATACGATTGTTCAATCGAATCGTTTCGACGACTGTACTAAACGGTTGAATTAGTAACGTGAAGCGTAAAAAAAATATCACCGTTCAATTGTTCCGACGATAATCGTTTTTTGGTTGCTATACGAAGTAAAAGCATTAGTCGAGACGATGTCGTTTGATCGTTTGGTCCTTCACGATTAAAACCCAGTCCATTAATTTTCACAATATTTCATACGAAAACTCTTTGCGGTATGGACAGCGAAGATCCAAAGCAGGGGCCCAATTCCGCAAGAGTGATTTTTTGTGTGCACACGGAAAAAAATATACACTGGCTTGTTCCGATTCCGCAAGCGTGTTAGTCAGCTTTTTTGATAGGTTTCGTGAATACTATTAAATAAATCTACTACCTCAGTTAATGGCTAGGAGGTGAGCTAGTGGAGCAAAATGGGCGAATCAAAAGAAATAAAAAATGCCATTAATAAGCAAGTTTATTTACCTAAAGTCGTTTTTCATTGAGCAAGGAAATCATTTCGGAACATTTTTTTCTGCTCTAGAAATCAGCTTTTGTCAATTTTCATATTTTGATTTTTTTTTGTTTTACTATCCCATTTATTTATTTTGGCTCTATGCAATTACTCCTAACAACAAAAATGAAATAAAACCTAAAATTTTACATACGTGAGTAGTTATTACACAGCCTAAAATCGATGCGGCCGGCTGGCGCGGGAGTCAATTTGAATATCATGATTTCCATTCTTGTTTGTCCCCTTGGTTACACACCTATTTCCACATACATAGGATTTTTTCCATTAGGATGTAGGAACTATTTCATTAGGAGTTAATATGTTAGGAGCTATTGCATAGAGCCCTTGACAACATCCAAGTTTATAAATAAGTATGTACTGACGCTAATGTGACACTTTAGGACTTTTTTAATTTTTTACTGATAGTAATTGTTTCATTGTGAAAGAATTCCTAAATTTTAGGATTTATTTTATGTTTAGGTTAGTAGAGTTAGGACTTATTTCATTTTCAAAATTAACTATTTATTTCAAGGGTTTTTTCCATTGGGAACTATTTCATTAGGAGTTAATAGGTTAGGAGCTATTGCATAGAACCATTTATTATATCAATGGGGAAATGTCAAATGTTATTTTTTGTTTCATTTTAAACTCAATTTTATTGAAATCTTAAATTAAACTTACATACTAGATTAAATCTAATTTAAAGCTAAAATTTATCTTATTCTAGCTTACTGGCTCTTATCGAGCGCTCTAAATTTAACAGTATTCTTAAAATGATTGCCTTTCGGCCTAAAATCTATGACTTGCTTTGTTTTTTAAGAAACTTTAGAAAACTTGAATTCTTTATTAGGTATTTGTTTTGCTTACAACTACTTAAAATACCTAAGCTACTTAACCTAAGTTACCTATTATGAATGTGATGAGCAACCCCCCCGGTTTGTCACCATCCTGATTGCGTCCATGGGCGCCTGACAGCCGCCAACAGGTGTTCACCCGCTGCGCCGGGACTCGACCGAGGCCATAAGTGCCGGTCAATCCCCTAAGCTAAGCCTATCTACCATAAATCTAGCTTAAAACTAATGTGGTATTCGAATGGGCGCTCTCAGAGCACTTGTCATGACCTACATCACTGAAGGTACGTCCACTAAAATCATTTTGCAAGTAGATGCAAGTGGATTGCAAGTGGATGCTATGTTGCAAATCAAATAGAGATGGCGCTTCACGTTCCAAATTTTGTAGAACATTTTGGGTAGAGGCCTCTTAAGTTTCTGTTTGTCGGTGGTTAGATCTCGCATGAGCGTATATCGCGCTTTAAAACTCTGGTTAAGCGCGACCACTGCGCTTTTCGGTAATCGAAAGAACGCACTTGGTCGTACTGCTCGTTCGGGATCCATATTACGACGGCAAGTCCGTAGTGATCACTATTGTACTCAACCGTTCGTAAACAGTTCCGCGTGCTTAGATCGGTGTTTGTTAGTTCTAGTCTTTCGTCAACTAGCGCCAAGTCCAAGAAAGAACCCTCTATAGGGGAAGATGGGATATCCGTCGCGTACAATTTGAGTTTGTACTCAATCATATTATGACGCCACCAGTCGTGAAACTGGTTACCTCTAGGGTTCGGAATATCATTTCCCCTAGCCGCATGCTTAGCATTGAGGTCTCCGTCCAAAAAGTAATAATTGTCTTCCGATTGAAGCTTTAAGCATCGATCTCATTTAAAAATTGAATGCGTTGAGGAGATTCAGGCACGTAAAGCGAAACCACATACACCCGCCTCTGGCTATCGAGGGGAATGCACACGAGGCATGCTTCCAGCACCTGGAACCTGCGTACGTCCCCGCTATATATGACCTTATGGCGCAAGCCTTTACGTATTAAGATAGCGACACCACCTCCTTGTGTTGAGTTGGGCCGGTCTCTTCTAAATACATGATAATTTCTATAGCCCAATTTGTGCTTCGGAGTTAGCTTAGTTTCGCTAACGAAAAGTACATCTGGATTTTCGGCTTTCAACAGATTGGAAAGATTGATCCTTCTCTCGATCCTGATTTGTGAATTAACATTCACCGCAAGGATCTTTAAGTTTACCTCGTCCAGCGTACCCATAATATTTATGGCGCGGCAGACCCAGAAAACAGCGTCGAATAGATAACCATGCTTATTTTGAGATTCGAACGAAAAGCCAATTCTAACGAATGTCTATTAAAATACACAACTTCAGTCGAACTGTTTAACTGCTTCCAGTTACCATTTGGGCAAAGGACACATTCTGACTTCTGTTTACGAGCCTGCACATTCTGTTTGACGTGCTGATACTTCGGGCATCCCTTGAAATTAGCGGGATGCCCTGAGCTCTTGCAGAGTACACACGAGAGCTGGCCCCGATCTTCTACCCTTTCACTACCTAAAGCACATTCCCCATGTTTCTAGTCCTGGCTACACTTGACGCACCTGAACTGCATATGGCAGTTAGCTGCGGCGCGCCCGAACCTCTGGCAGCGCATACATTGAAGTACACGATCTGACATCTGACCTTTTTAATTTTTCCCGACGTGGAATGCAGGTGTTCAGTGGATACTATGTACATTTATGTGGTATCCGAATGGGTGCTCTCATAGCCCTTTGCGCCCAGAGCACTTTTTATGTTCGTTTAGTACAAAAAAGCATTCTTTTTCTGATTTCAGAACACTTTTGCGAATCTAGAATTTTTTTCAGATTAACCAATACAAGTTTGAACGAAAAGAAAAGCACCAAACAGTATACGAGCTTCTGGTGATCCTAATGCTGGAAGTACCCGACCGTCGACTCAATGCGTCATCGCATTTTATTCTTTTCCAAAAACGTACCTCGAATGTTATTTCACCTTCCAACGGAGTATGCGTTGCGGGGACTTTTTCGTTCCGAAGGATGTCACACTAGGGCAGTATAAATGGCATTCGAGAGCCCTCAGGATTTTATTTAAAATTCGAAACTTATTTCTTTTCTGAATAGTTATGCACATGTTGTGCCTATTTTTGCTGCTTATCAGCAATATTTTTAGATATTCTACATACAATTATCTTTATTGCTTATTGTGATCTATCTACCTATCATTTCACAGTAGGTAAAATCACACAACAAAATATTGTTTTGTTTTGTATCTACCTAAGATACCCCTGCAGTCGGGAATATATTAATAAATTAAAATTTGATATCCGTGCAATAAATTCGAGGCCCAAGGTGTTAACGATTTTATGCAAATCTGGTAATGGTAAATCCATTGAATAAAAAAAACTTTCACATATCTCATATCAATGGGTTTATGCGATGTGCTCATTTGCATATGTGGTCCTTTATACGAAAACAAAATTTAATTTATTCCCATCCACGTAGGGGATGGAGATAGGTAGGATTTAGTTTTTAAAAATTGTAGAGAGGTAGGTAGTTCGTTTCAGTCTTTCCACACAGGACAATTATTTTCCAAATGTTTATACACATTTTTCCTATAAATCTATGAACACGCAAATTCAAAATGGCATAAATCAATCGTAAAATAACTTTAATCTGACACGCCTTTCGAACTCCTGCTTTACTATATATAATGTACATAGAAAATTAATCTTTTCCAAACAAAATATGATATTTTCAAAAACTGTGTTGCAACAGTACTAAAATGGCGTCAACTTGAACTAATCCAATATATTTCGAGGTACGAATCCTAGTCGCGTGTGGATAAATAAATCAAATCACCCCATCTTACATAATTGTGAAGATGAGTTTCGCTTTTGTTTTCACCCTCGCACGGTTTGGTTAGTGCACCACGACCACCCCACTATGGCTCGTACATTGTGCAGCATTCGTTCTCTTATATACCCTGCATTGAAGATATGTGATGTTTTGACGAAGCCTTGTAATATATGGTTAAGCTATCAAGTAACAACCGGCGCATCAGCAGCTTGTTATATGTTATTTATTCCCCCTCCAGGGATTGGCTTCGGCCTAAGGGTTTTTATATCGAATAGTTGTGCTCATGTGAGTGGTGGAAAGAATAGATAGATGGCTTTTTTTTTTATATATAATTTACCGTTTTTAGATACAAATAGAATATATTGTGCAATTTTGCGTCGAATTTTTTATACAAGGTCAAGATGTCTTCATTATTGATAGAATGCACTTATTCTGAGGCTGTTTATAATTTGTAGACATCCAGTACCTATACAAGGACAAGGACAAAAGGACAAAATGTCAGTTCTGACCCTTAACCTTCAAGCAGTCAGTTCAATTTATAGCTAACGGCCTCAACGTACTGATTTATATGTTGCGCGCGCAATTAACATTCAGGTCTTTCGTTTCTCAAATAAGCCAATGTCGTTGCTTATTGTCTGTCTCTTAAGGGTTATCGGAAGTTTTTCTTGCCCAGAATCCAGGCAAAGTGCTTATGATAATAATGCCGTAAACAACAAACAAAAGTTCAAAATTGCATACCTACAGCATTCATTGGTAATGTCGCTTCAGCCAAAACTACCGATTGGACTATACGGCGCGAACGATGGACCAATTACAGAACTGGGTCATCATTGTGGTAGTTAAGTTTATTGCTCAATCCTTTTTTATAATGAATAGAAGGCCATTTCATGTAATATATTGAGTTTTGATTTACCATTAAAGAGAATGAGTTCAGTTATTTTGTTTAACAGTTGCGAGGTGTAATTGTGAACACGAAGTATTGTTCGTATGCATATAGCTTTTGTCTCCTGTTCTGAAAAATAGTAGTTCACGCTAAAGTTCCAGAGGACCCATAGGTTGTCATTTTGAAATCGGCCTTCCAGCCAGATTTGACTGGAAAAAATAGTAAAAAATCTAAAATCCAATAAAAAAAAAAAGTACATATAGTTGTGTCAATGCGTATACAACTGTGAACTCTATTGGCTGCGGCCTCTAGGGACACCAGAAAAAACTGGAGAAAATGAACAATTATTGGCCAGCAGGGACGACCATTGGTGGTGAAAAACGTGGTCAGGTATCTCGGCATCCGGCTCGACCAGTATCTGTATTTTGACAAACATATAGATGCTTGTCTTGCCGGGGCTAAGAGGGCCTACGCTCTGACAAGGAGACTGTTTCGCAGCAGTCAACTTGACTCCAGGGTGAAGGTCATTTGCTACGTGGCCCTTATAAGGCCTATCATCGCTTATGGATGTCCCAATGTGGTTCAATATAGCGCCGTCCTATATGGAAAGGATTCGGGTGTTTGAGAGGCAATGCCTCAGGGCCTGTCTTGGGTTGTTTAGAACTCTGGAATCTCAGTACATAAAATACTATCCCAACCGGACCTTATACAATGGGGCTCGACTGAATAGGATTGACAATTTCCTTATTAAGGTGATTCGGAGGCACGTTGCTAGGGCGATGGCCAGTGATAATAACCTGGTCTCAGGGGCTTACTACCCCAATTTAATGTACCACGAGAGTACGCTTCGGTCTGGCTCTATCCCGCCTGAGGCATTTCTTCATGCAGACATGAAAGGGTTAGTCCAGACAAAAGATGGTGTTCCGGTATTATACCACAGCCACCGCGGCGCGAGGGATAAGCGGCTCATACATGACGGGTACGCGCGCCGCCAATGCTCAGGAGCTCCTCCGTTTTAGTACCGCAATTGCGGATCGGGACAGGGTCGATACGGTAAAGCAGTTCACCGAATTTTGGTGGCTTGAGGAAGAGGTGAGAGTGGATACGCTCTCCCGGGCCGGTGCGCTACTTACGTAGCATCCTCCTTAGTTTTAAGCTAGATTTAAGGTAGTAGGTTTAGGTTTAGAGTAGGGGGTCTTTGGGAGGTGCTGGGCTAGCCAGCATGAAAGAGTGCTTCCGAGACTTGACCGATGCTTATGGCCTCGATCGAGTCTCGGCGGCGCGGATGAACCCCTGTTGGCGGCCGACAGGCAACCAAGGACGCGATCAGGATGGTGTCCAATCGATAAGATTGCTCACCACCCTGATTATAGGTAATGTAGGTTAAGTAGCTTAGGTAGTTCTAAGTAGTTTTAAACAAAACAATAATAAAGATTTCAAGTTTTCTAAAGTTTCTTGAAAATTAAAAAACAAAACAAATCATAGATATAGATAGATTTAAGGCCGAAAGGCTATAATTTTAAGCATATTGTTAAGTTTAGAGCGCTCGCTAAGAGCCAGTAAGCTAGAATAAGATAAATGTTAGTTTTAAATTAGATTTAATCGTTTTTGTCTAGTATGTAAGTTAAAGAAAGAAATAATAAAAATTAATTTAAAATGAAATGAATGCGTATACAATTGTCGATTGCATAATGGGATATGTTTCTAAGCTCATAGCAAAAGTATGAAACTCAAGCAAATTTTGTTTTTACTTAAAACTTTTTTTTTGTACTTTGAATTTTAAAAGTTTGAAAAGCAATGACACGAAACATTTAAAAACATTCAAACAAAAATCCATCCAGCTAAAAAACCAGCCGGCAACCTGCATGTATCCGTATTAGCTAAGCCTAGTCTCATGGCATGCTTCCTTAGAAGGCATCGTCCAGAGAGTATTCCTAATGTTAATCTTAACTTTGTTTGTTTTCTTCCGCCTTTGAGACCCTGTGTCCATCTAGTTGTGACCATCTTGTGGCTGCTTTATTGGAGGTTTTCTCAAAGAAAAACCTTCTAGCAACGGCCATAGGTGGTGTGATACCCTCAATCATTGTATTTAGTGGGAGTTCCCCTCCTTCCTTAGCCAAAACGTCGGACTTTCCGTTAACCTCAATATCACAATGCCCATAGGGCCATAGGTAATCAAAATTATCTGACATGGTTCTGCGAACATAATGCCTTAAGCATTGTGCGGCAATTCCTGACTAGCTCAGATTTAGTTGTATGTGACTCTGGCGCTTTTAGCGTAGCCTGCCTATCAATGTAGGTGGTGATATTCTTGTTGGATATCAATGTCATCTCAAGTACCTCCGCAGCTCTGCCTGGAACACACTGCATGTGCCCGGAAGTCTCAGGGTCATATGTAATTCGTTGGAGTATATACCTGACCCTGTACCCTCACTGGTTTTGGATCCATCAGTGTATACTGAGATCTCATTTCCCCTCGAAACTCAGTCCCTTTGCCAGTGCTGTTGGTCAGGGCAGGACACATCGAACGGTGTGTCAAAATCAAGTGTACCAAGACTTTCATCCGCTTTTTTCGGGATTTCGGAGAATGATTCCTTTGAAATGCTACTGTGTCCTATCCTTTTGTTTTTAAAAAGCCCTGCAGTAGTGAGCCGTAGCGCACTATTACCTGAATTTGATTGTAATTGTAAACCCAGTGGTAAAAGATGCATAAACGCTTCCAGTGCAGCCGTTGGTGTGGTACGTAAAGCACCCGTAACGGCAATGCAGGCTGTTCTTTGTACCCTGTCCAACATATCCCGTACTTAATTCTTGTCCGTGGCTCTCCACCAGACAAGAGTTCCATATGTAATTATGGGCCTTACTGCCATTATGTATAGCCAACGCAACATTGAAGGCCTCATGCCCCATTTCTTACCTGCTGTCCTCTTACAGATGAAGAGAGCATTGTGAGCCTTGCGGACTCTTTCCTGGACGTTAAGTTTCCAATTTAGTTTCCTATCTAATACCGTACAAAGATATTTTGCGCTTTCTGAAAGAGCAAGTTCCACTCCAGCAAGCCTGGGCAGCTTGAAGGGTGCTATCTTCTACTTTGTACTTAATAGCACTAGTTTTGTTTTCTCCGGGTTGACTCTTAGTCTACACCCTTCAGCCCATATTCTGAGCCAATTGAGGGCTGTTTCCATAAGTTTACTAATCGTGTGTAGGAATTTTCCTTGAACAATGATAACTACGCCATTCGCGTAAGCGATGACCTTGAATCCTGCACTGTTTAGTTCCTTAAGTATCTTATCTATGACCAACACCCAGAGGAGGGGGGAGATGACCCCTCCTTGGGGGGTACCTCTAGTAACAGATTTTCTTATAGAACTGTTTCCGAGAGTGGAATTAATATTTCTCGTCGAGAGCATTTCGCATATCCAACTGGTAATGCGTTGCTCGACATTTACATTTTCCAAGGCGCTTTTGATGCATCTCTCCTGGCATTGTAAAAACCCCCTCAGTATCGAAAAAGGCAGCTTGTGCAAATTCTTTCTGGTGAAGGCTGCCCACTATTTTGCCGTGTAGAGCCGTCTCTACTGATTTTAAATGTGCATGCTGAGCATTGCATAAGGTTCCACTGCAACACTTGCTTCTTATATGAGTTTCAATAAGCCTTTCGAGTGTCTTGAGGAGAAATGACGACAGCCTTATAGGCCTGAGGTCTTTCGCTGAAGTATGGCTTGATTTACCCGCTTTAGGGATTAAATAATACTCGTATTTCTCTCCATACCCTGGGTACATAGCCTAATCGCAGGCAGTGTATACAAATATTTCCTATCATATTCGTAACTCTGCCTGGAGTCCGTTGAAGCATAGCCGGCAGAATGTTATCAGGGCCAGGTGCTTTGAACGGAGCGAAGGACTTGATGGCCCAACGCAGTTTCTTCCCAGTAATGATATTATCAACCCTTTCATCTATTCGTGCACTAATGTTAGGTCCACAATGTACCGAAGCCATTGGTGCACTGCTTCCTGGAAAATGGGCTTCAACTACAGAGCCTGATCAAGAGTTCTGACCGCCCTAGACTAATTCTGAGGACGCACCCCTGTCAGGTGTGTTACGGACGGTCTAAAAAGTAGTAAATGGGTAGAGTGAGAATATGATACAGAGTCGTCTAGCAGCAAACGCGAGAACTGGCTTACTTACTTACTTACTAGAGCTTGGTGCTCCTAGGCCTTGCCCAATATACCCCTCCAGCCGGCTCGATTTCTAACCTGCCGTCTCCAATTTCGCACTCCAAGTTGTCGGAGGTCTCCCTCCACCTCGAAGATGAGGTGTACCTTGGCTTCTGACTCCCTCTGGTTTGGCGTTGAAGACTTTCCGTGCTGGAGCATTGATGTCCATTCGCTCTACATGACACAGCCATCTTAGTCGTTGAATTCGAATTTTTCTGGCTAAGCTCATGTCGCTGTACAGCACGTATAGTTCGTCGTTGTATCTTCTTCGCCAAATATTGTCTTCTTGGATTACGCAGACAGGACCATAATCCGTACGCAGAACTTTTCTCTCGAAGACTCCAAGTGACTTTTCATCCGTTTGGGAGAGGGCCCACGCTTTGGCACCATACAGCAGGACCGGGATGATGAGTGTTTTATACAACGTCTCCTTGGTTCTTCTCGTTAGGGCTCTATTCCTCAATTGCTTATTCAGCCCAAAGAAACAGCGATTTGCAAGAGTTAGTCTGCGTTTGATTTCAACGCTGATGTTGTTGCCTGAGTTTACAGCCGTGCCCAGATAGACAAATTCAGTGACTACCTCGAAGTTATACCTATCAATGGTCACATTTTGACCAAGTCGGTGGTGGGATTGGACTTTTGTTGATGAGAGCATATACTTCGTCTTGTCCTCGTTTATTTTCAGCCTCATGCTGCTTGCTGCTGACTCCATAGTAGTGAATGCACCGAATTCACGAGAACTAAGCTAGGCACTCTGTTACCAGCTCACCCACTCGCTCGACCACCGACCGATTCCAGTAACAAGTCAGGGTTTGTTTTGCGCGCGCTTTTTAAAATTTCAAAATTTATTGTTAAAATCAGGGACTCTCAAGCACATTTAGTTTTAGTGTTTTGTCTCGGTCTAGTTGAAATATGTAGGGTAGATGCAATGATGACGCCCCCTCCGATCCTCGCGCCCTAGTCTGCAGCCTAATTAGCCTAAGGGTTAATCACCTCAGAAATTAAGCGAAGAATCACATTTGCCAACCGCTGTTTCTTTGGCCTAAGACTGCAATTGATTAGTAAGGCCTTGTCAAGAAGCACTAAGGAGATTCTATATAAAACTCTCATCATCCCTGTCCTGCTCTATGGC
Source organism: Cheilosia urbana (assembly GCA_946477585.1). Lineage (NCBI taxonomy): Eukaryota > Metazoa > Arthropoda > Insecta > Diptera > Syrphidae > Cheilosia > Cheilosia urbana. The sequence goes on from OX297854.1 coordinate 112,999,942, forward strand.
GCAGAAGCATGGACCCTAGCAAAAACGGATGAGGATCTTCTTGGTCGCTTCGAACGCAAAATTCTTCGAGTGATTTTTGGTCCCGTTTGCGTTGACGGGATTTGGAGGAGAAGATTTAACAGCGAACTCTACGAGCTGTACAGCGACATCGACCTGGTCAGAAAAGTACGCATTAGTCGTCTAAGATGGTTAGGACATGTAGAGCGAATGGACACCAACGCTCCGGCCCGGAGAGTCTTCGATTCCAACCCGGAGGGACAACGCAGTAGAGTAAGACCTCGCCTTAGGTGGCGCGCTCAAGTGGAAGGGGACCTCAACCAACTTGGTGTGCGCAACTGGAGGCAGTTAGCCAAAGATCGCGCTAACTGGAGAGGCGTATTGGTTGAGGCCCAGGTCCACCCCGGACTGTAGCGCCACCTTAAGTAAGTAAGTAAGTTAATCAGGGCCTGTTCAACTAGTGATTCCAGAACCTCCTCGCTGCTTTCAGCCCACGAACCGTCCGATTTCTTAATGAAGCTAGGGACGGCCGCGTCCTTGGCTAGCATTTTACGGAGTCTGGAAGCCTCGCTAGTATCTGCGTTCGCTTCACAGAAGAGCCTACAAGATTTCCTCTTAGATTGCCTGATCAAGTATTTAAACTCTTTCTTGCACTTTATGTACAGATCCCATGTAATGTCGTCCATTATAACTTTAGCCCTATTATAGAACTGTCTACCATATGATAATAGCAAAATCATATTGAAAAAGGGATAAAGAAAGAATAGAGTGCAAAGTAAAAGCAGTGAATATATAATAAATAGCAAAAAGAATGAAATTTCTTTGTATAGCCAACTCCGGGTGTCCGTAAATCTCCCTGTGACAAAATAGATGAAGCAACAACAGTTCACAACAAAAGGAAATAGGAAAGTCAGGTTTTTCAAAAAAGGAGTCATTCAATCTCTCTATAAATCGCTACACATTACATCCAAGATCCAACCTGCATTTGTAAATGTTTTGTATTCTTTATACATTTCATTATCGTTAACACAACCTCCAAGCTCTAGCCCTGCTACAAAATTATCCTAAAAAACGTATTTCCATTATTGAAATGAAGAAGCGTCGTGAGGTGGACAAAGAAGACGTAATGGAACCGTGAAAGGGGAATAAAATATATTCTCCAACCTCAGCAATTCAACACATAGAAAAAGTGTAAGTCATAAAAAAATAAAACAATGAGTACAAAAAAAAAAAGGATGAATATTTCTGAAACCCAGCCAAGGCATCTTAATGATTTTGTCTTCTTCTTTCGGTCCTAGCTCATTCCATTTCTTGTTTTTTGCTTTCAGATGAGTACGTTCAAATGGATAGAAATAAATATATGTTGCGATACATTTTTGTTCCGGTGTGTTTTTTATATAATCGCATGGCGCGCTATGACGGAATGAGTGATTTTCAAACCTTACCAATTCGTAACAATAAAGAACTCACTCCATTTAGCATGGACGCCATCAACTAATGTTGGCATACGATAAACAAACACAATATACATGCGTGTCATTTAGTTTAGATACACACAATCCATCCTTCGATTTCTGAGAAGGGTGAACAAAAGGAATACATATTATGTATAAATGTCCAAAGTATCCTTAAAGCTTGTACACAAAAATAAATGTTAAATTATCCTAACACTGTCAGATAGTTCTAAGCTCTGCCACATGACCTTCCAAATATACTGACGAAGTCGGTGTCGGATACCATTCACAATGTCATCAACAGAGGCAAGATATACGTATGTATTGCCTCTGATCATCAAGATGCTGGCTGGAGTAAGAACAACTAGAAGAAGGCTGCCTACATCTTTCTTAAGGAAAGGACAATAACTCTCCATAAGGTTTCGTACTAAGGAGGTAGGTATACGTGGTTTTGGTTCAAACATTTTCCTGTATATAAGTGTCATTGCGTAAGTACATAAGAAAATACAATTTTCTAAAAGTTGCTTATTTACGTTTTTGCGCAAAACCAAAAAAGGGTTAAAATCAAGCAATGGTTGTTGGACGCACGTATCGCTCGCGCTACATACACATCCATTCATATATTTCGCGGCCGCTGTAAAAAGTATATAACGCCTCCCGCTGGATTCGTGCGTAAGGATGCGTAAAAATATACAAGGGGGTGGTGAACACAAATGTGTTCTTCTTTTATATAAGTACACTATGTAAGGAGAAGTAGTAGCGAAGGGTTGTTGGTAGTGATGAAACAGTGGTTAACCCTTTCATGTTTGATGATGCTGCGACATTATAGCAGAGCATTATGTGCCCACCATTTTTTATTTTAAAATTAAATTTTTTTTTTTTGTAATAATTGCCAGGGCAAAGAAAGGAAGCCTTTCTCAAGTTTGCTTTTAAATTTTCAAATTTTATATAAATAATATTTTTAAATGATGCCATACTGTATGTATGTATGCTGTCAATTATATGTATTCCAAGTAATACTAAAGTTTTTAAAAAAGGTGTTGCCTCTTGGAATTTTACTTTTGCAGAGTTCTTTTAGGTCCGTTTTATTCACTCGAAGTTAAACACAACTTGGAGATTTTGATGTTTAACTAGAGAAATTGCTTTTATTCATTCAAAGTTGACTCGCTCAATTTTGGATATAGTTGAGAAAACCGAAAGTTGGGCTTCGCTCAACTCCCCGAAATACTAGAAGTTAGGAAAGCAAACTTGGGATTTTATGTAGGTACATAAATTGGGTTTATCAATAAGAGCGCTAAAAAAGTTTTTTTTTTTAAATAAAACAAAAACGGTTTTGGATATCAAAGAAATTCCTTATTCCTGTGAAAGTACGTTCGATGCCATTATGTATGGAACTCGATTTCTTTTGCATGGCCACCACGGGCACGCTTGAAGAAGTCCAGACGCTGAACCCAATTTTCGACGGTTTTCAAGCATAAATCGGCCGATACTGCTGCAATTTCACGTTCGATGTTCGTACGAAGTTCATCAATCGTCGCTGGCTTGTTGGCACTGACCATAGACTTGACGTAGCCCCACAGGAAATAGTCTAACGGCGTCAAATCGAACGACCGAGGCGGCCAAGCGACTGGACCATTTCGTGAGATAACACGTTCTCCAAACTTGGTTTCCAATAAATTGATTGTGACATTCGCTGTGTGGATTGTGGCGCCGTCCTGTTGGAACCACATGTCCTCCAAGTCCATATCATCCAATTGGGGCCAAAAATATTCGGTTATCATTGGACGGTAGCGATTCCCATTGACAGTAACGTGCCGGTCTTGATCATCACGGAAGAAGTACGGCCCAATGACGCCGCCGGCTCATAAACCAAACCAAACCGTAATTTTTTCGGGATGCAATGAAGACTCATGGAGTACGTGTGGATTGCTGACTGACCAATACCGCATATTTTGTTTATTGACGAAGCCATTCAGCCAGAAATGAGCCTCATCGCTGAAGACGATCCGAAAATCCGAATCATTTTCAAGTTGTTGCTCAGCCCAATTCACGAACATACGACGCTTCTGGTGGTCAAGCGGCTTCAGTTCTTGCGTCAATTTAATATTGTAAGGATGAAGGCCAAGATCTTTTCGCCAAATTCGCCACAATGAAGTCACAGAGATGCCCAACGCTTGAGAACGACGTGTGAGAGACACATTTGGGCTTTCTTCAACTGAAGCCTTAGCGGCAGCAATATTCTTTGTGCTGTGCCTGTGGATTCAAGTTTCTGCACTAGCCGCTCAATTGTTGATCTGCTAGGATGATTATGACGACCATAAATTGGACGTAGCGCTCTTAGCGTTGAGGCCACTGACTCCGAATTTCGGTAGTAAATTTTAATAATCCATCATGAAATGGCAAACCTTACTGAAGAGAAATGTTAAAAGAGCGGTAAGAAATTCGGTTTCGTTTGTCCCTGTCGCTCTAATTTTGTAGCGTCCCCGTTGAAAAACCCTTTATATGTACATATTCTAGGGTTTCCATATACCTCATAAGAAAAAAGAGGACACACTTTACGATCACCAAACAATAATACCACCCCCCCCCCCTTTTTTCATGACAATTACACTCTCGGATGAGTGCCAGACGTTCGCAAGAGGTGGCGCAGTGGAAAAAAAAACCTTGAGATGGAATTAGGGTTTTTCGGGAATCGAACCTGAGACCCCTCGCTTAGTAGTCCAACACTCTAACCACTCATCCACGGCTTAAAAGTATGAATTTCGAATTTGAAACGCGAACATGTTTATTTCGTGTTCAAATACGCTAAAGCTTGAGGCAAATAAATACACAAATAAATTCTAACGTTCACAGAATGCCTAAAAATTTAATTTTTCATTCTAAGCTCATTTTAAGGATACCAAAAACGATATTATAACAAAATACAAATAAAACAGAATTAAAAGAAAAAAAAAAAACTAAACAATATCTCCCCTCAGATTTTTTTTTTGATTTTTGATTGTTAGCTCTTCAAATCAAGTGACGCAAGTAATTATTATTAATTTTGGGAGAATTGGCCATAGTCTGGTTGGAGCAGTGAAGATGATGGAGAGGACAGAGGAGGATAATTTGGCCTGTGAGAGACTGCAATAGAAACAAACAATGCAAAATGATACCATAAACCATACGCGTTGGACTTGCGAATTAGGACGACCATGGCTTCATTTCTTTCTTTCAAAGCGGACGACAATGCTGGTGCATCATCTTATAATGAATATGGAAAAGATATTGTGTATCGTGACCTGTTGCGCCAACTATTTAACATTATTTTTTATGGACCGATTTGGCTCAAATTAACGCCATATAACACTTTAAAAAAATGAAAGCTTTTGCCAAAATTTGGACACGATAGGTGGCGCTGGGAGATATTTACGAAAAAATAGATTTCCCTGCTTATCAATTTTGTATTAACAACATTAAATTTAATTGAAATAATATAGTTGGCGTTGGTTGTCTATACTTTTTTGAATCTGACATTTCAGTTATTCATATTTCATTTAGCTGTACAATTAATTTTTAATAATGTAATATGTAAGTAACATTTCCATTCGATTTCCGGCACAAATAACATAACCAAGGAAAATGTTCTTACTGGGCCAAATTTTATGATTCTTCTTTTGTTTTGTTCGTATTGGTGTATTTCAGGCTTAGGCAGTCTTAAAAGATAAAATTTTGGACCCGATAGGTGGCGTTGTTGTCGATCTCCGAAACTGCTCAACCGATTTCAATGAAATTTGACTGTAACAATGTATCTCCTTATCCTTCTGGATTTTACTAAGGCTCTTGACACAGTAAATCATTATGTCTTCAGTGGTAAGCTAATGAACCAGTTTAATTTCTCCTATTCTTCGACAAGGTTAGTCCAGTCCTACCTAAATTGTAGATATCAGGCAGTTGTGTCGAACTGTATCTGAACTTTTTAGGTTAAATAGAGGGGTCCTGTACTGGGACCGTTATTATTTTCAATGTACATAAATGATTTACCCAATTGCTTAAAAAATACTCAAGTGGATATGTATGCTGAATTGCTGATGATGTTCAGATGCAGAAAAGTTCTCCCTTAAGCCTAGTATCCTGCTCGCGCTAAATTTTATCTCCCATACAAAAATGTCTACAAAGATAAAATTTAGCGAGGCAGTTTAGCAAAGCATCCTGTTTGCACGCTAAATCCTTAACTTCATATAGATGGGCCGATGAAAAGTCTCCACTCATTTAGCTCGCGAAATAAATGTCCGGTACATTAAATCGAAGATAAATTCTGACATAAAAAACGAAGGAAAGAGTTTGACTTGTGTTTGCTATGATTTTTTTTTGGCGGAAAACGCAGATAATGTTTGTGTAATAAATAAAAGAAAACGCAAAGCCAAACAACAGAGCCAAAACAGAGATATAAACATAAATAAAGCGAATCGCATTTCAGGGAGGCTTATGCTTTCATTTGGCCTCGTCTTTTGGGTAATAACAAGTGTTCCACTATAGTAAGGAGATTGTGGAAAGTTTGAGGACACAATATGTCGAAGTTCTTCTTATATTTCTAGGTTTCTTACGTCTTTCAAGTTTGAAATTCGAAAATTCTATTAAAATTACGTTTACTGATATCTGTCATGGTACTCATACTTCATAAACATATGGGTTTTGTCCCATCTATATCGTGTTTAATAATAATTTAGCGACCATTTATCTTTGGTGTGGAGAAACGAAGTGTAGACTATGCGCGCTAAAATTTAGCGCGAGCAGGATACTAGGCTTTAGGTCTGGTCGAAAATGCAGCCGTTGAAATTAATGAAGACTTCAACAATATTCTTAACTGGTCACGGAAAAATGGTGCATGTGTTAACCCACTTAAGTCCAAATGCTTGTTTATTTCAAAAAAGTCCATTGATATGTCAGGTTTTCCCAAAATATATTTTAACAGTTATCATATTGAATTCGTGGATTCAGCTAAAACCCTTGGTATTACTTTTACAAAAACACTTTCTTGGAATACCCATACTGGATTGACAATTGGAAAAGTTTATGGGTTTCGTATGCTGTGGACAAACCATAGAATTACTCCCTTAAAAACAAGAATGGTACTAGCCAAAACATTACTCATACCCCATTTGATTTACGGTTGTGAACTTTTTTACGATTGTGATTCTGTGCACAAACGTAAACTGAATGTTGCTTACAACAGCATAGCAAGGTATATCTATGGAGTAAGTAGGTATGACCACATTTCACAATTCTCCAAATGTATATATGCCGTTACTCTTGGAAATCTCTTCAAACTAAGAACTTTAACATTGCTAAACAACATATTGGAATCGCGTCAGCCACCTTACCTTTTTAATAAAATCTGCCAGTCGCGTTCTCTTAGAACTTTAAACCTTGTGCCGATCCCCAATTTTTTATAAATGCGATACATCTATGGAACGATCTTCCTCGACATCGAAGGGTGATAAGCTGTACGACACTTTTCGGAAGGAGGCTCAAGTAGTACTTGGAGACATTGATGTGATGATGATTGTTATTTATCTATACCCTTAGCTTTTTTTCTTTTTCTAACACATTATTTAAAGATATTAATCAAGCTTATGCTATCTGAGAAGATATTGTATCTTATTGTATAAGTCTACACCAATAAATAAATTATGAAATTATGAAAAATGATGTCTTAGGTATGTCCATGCCCCTAATACATGCGGTAAACTTGGTCAAAAATATCTACATACTTAAAAGCAAAGATGGAAATCCGATACGAAATACTCCTATTGCTTTATTTTCCGCTAAGTGCTGCATATTTGTAATTGAATGTTTATGCCTGTTTTTTTTTTAGCTGTCGTATAACATTTTTCGGGGCATTGTACAATGGGACTTTTTTGTTATCAATGAGTTAAATATTTCAAGTATTATTGGCAAGGTTAAATATCTATTAAAAACAGAGCAACAGTGCCTCTTATCGGACATCATTTAAACTTCTAATTGAATACAGGTAAGTTTTCATGGAAATTTGTAGAGCAATTCTACGTTACACACATACGAAAATTGTCATTTACTCATATAGATAATATAATAAAGCCTCCCACATAAAAACTTTTAACGCAGTTAGTTATCGAAGTAATAATCTTATCGATGGTTTAGTTATCAATGTGGACTGTACAAAAGTTAAACCACAATATAATACAGCTTGCGGTGAGAGTATTTAGAAAGAACCCATGCCAAAAGATCCGAATTGTGGAAGAAGAAGAAATACCGTAACTATATACAAAACCCAACATTACCTATAGCTGTCAACTGCTTCTACAATGCATTGCAATCTCTAGCCGACCCGTCAATGAGCATGCGGATAAAATTTCTAAAATTGGCACTGAATCGTATTGCAAAGTGAGTTCGACTTCTGCGTTTTAAGTGGGATCAAGATCTAGCATATTGAGAAATTATCGCGCAGACTAAGTACTCCAAATCCTTTGATAAACCTAAAGGTGGGAATGCCCCAGTATCTATACTTTCTCTTACTTAATTTCACCTATATGTACATTAACATTACCATTGACGTGCTTAGGTCAACGAATAATATTATTTAAAGCTTTGCTGATAACAGAACTTTTTTTTATATATCTTTCTTCTCTAAATGACAGTCACTGTCACGGATGTATGTGAACTGTGAACTTATTATACTTATTTTCTAGTTGGAGGGGGAAAAAACGTTGTTCAATTTTAAACTGCATCCGTCTCATTCTTTCTTTCCATAGAATTAAAATCGGGTATGCTAAAACTAAATCGGACACCTTGATTGAATACAATTCTCCGAACAGTTGTTCCGAAAAATATCTCGCAGCAAAAATCCGATGGTATCGATGGGAGAATTTTCCTTTTCGAAGGATACCAAGCTAGGGCCGATTATTACTTGGGCAGTGCCAGCCTTTACGATCTAGGCGCCCAGGGCGAGTTATGCATTCGGGGCCCTTTTACGTTTCATGAATTAAAATAAATAATCTTTTTTCAATTGTGTAACAATTTACCTATTCATCAGTTAGTCACGAAACATATACCTAATTAAAACAGATTAAAATAATTAAAAATACAACTGAAATCCTATTTTGTCTAGCTTTTTTGTCAGGGAATTCTCTGTATAGACTGTCAAGATCTAAGTTTCCTGCAATTTGATTTGCAATGGAAAATGAGGCCAAACTAGTTAGTATTGTTTGGGAAATTGTAGGGCCCTAGTAGGTACGTTTTTATCAACTTGAGATAAACTGCGTTTGCCGCTATAATGGTCACTGGTATTGTTAACAGAATACGCAGCGATATCCAGATGTTGGATATAACTCTTGAAGATCGATATAATTTTATTTTCTGTGTTGCCTGAGGCGCATGAGTACACAATTTCGCCATTCAGAATACCTTTCATGCTCCAAGTGTCCTTACACCAAAGTGTAGTCTTCGAAAATCCCCGAGTATGAGCCACACTGCAATAAGATGCTATATGTCCTCCCTTTCATTTCAGTTGCAGAGATCACAAATTATGGGGAGCTCAGGTCTGTGGGGCATATATTTTAATCTAGCAATTCTCCTCTTATCATGAAGATGGTTCTTATCAGTTCTGACTTATTCCTATCTAAAAAGTGTATTTTCCTGCAGATCGTATCTTATGGTGCTGTAGTACATCCTTTTTTCTTTTTTTTTGGTTGCGTCCAGAGGATGTGTAATCTTCATAGATACCATTAGTATCCGTACTAGCTGGTATGCACGATTCCCGGGATATGTTTCTCCACTGCCACGTGCCTTACGTACTAAACCACACCCCTGTTTACTCTTCTACCACTCTCCCCGCGGAACTGCCGTTAGGTATAACTTCACGGGGCTGGTTAGCAACTCATGCTAAATCATTTGCGTCTGCCACTTCGACTCTTCTTAGTCTTTCAGCTCTTCTCAGCTCGTTTTATACACTCGTTATGAATGAACATGTCTCCAACCAGTCGTCTTCTGACCTCAACATGTGGTTTATAAGAAGCTGCGGAATAGGTAAGCTCGCTCATCCTCCTGAAAAGCGCCTACAGTGGAACATTACGTGCTCCGTATCTTCTTCTTCTCCGGGGCATTTTCGGTAGCCGCCGTGCCCGGACAGGAACTGCGTAATGTAGTAGTTGCAGCCCCCGTGTGTTCTCTTAATCTAGACCTCGATGGTGGGGATCATTTTGTGGGTCCATCTGCCTTTTTCCGTGTTATCCCACCGGGCTTGCCACAGTGCTATAGATGTTGCCCTTTCTTCTTCCTTTATCCTACTGGTAACGGCCTCTTGCCGGTTGACTGTTTGCCTAAGGTAGATCCTTTGCATTTCGTTGGCGAGAATGTCGATGGGAATCATTCCCGCAATAACACATGCTGAGAAGATTGTACTTCACACAGAAAGCTACCTACCCAAAATCAAGAATAATATCACGGTCACGACACTCGCTTTAGTCACTATATCATAATCAGCCTTATCGTGAATTCCGAGGGAATATTTCCCTAGGAAACCGAAATCTCTCCTCGAAAAAAAAAAACAGCTAATTTCGAAAAAGTTCTGTCAATTATATTTGGTTAGAATCCAAGATTAAAATTTGTTTTCGGTGACACAAATATTTAAAAAAAATAATTTTTAGCATTGCATTAAGAGTTGTGGCTGAGGAATTGGATGAAATGGAATTGAAGCGACTACGTTCAATTAGAAGACGCTTAAGAGATTGTTCAAATCCGTTGGATTTTTTTTTTGTCATTCCAAACCTAACTCTTTTATGAATATGTTACCATAGGGAATCATACAACAATTTACCTTTTTCTACTCAAAAATTGATTTTGATGGCGGCCCTACACTGTTTAGTTCACTTTCGACCATTTTCCAAAATCGATCAATTTCATCCTTACTCCTTTTATGAAATCCTCTGACAATGTCTGGACTCGCATCCATTAAATTAATTAAAACATTGAATTCGTGTTTATTTGTTGTTTTTGACATTCTATTCACTTAATTTTTCAATTTTTGAGAACCAACCAACTTGCTTTTCATAAATTCTCCAACTAAATAATGACGGAAATATCGGAGGAAAAATCCAACAAAAATTCCCCTGGCTGGCGGGGAGTGTTTCGCGCCACACTCAAGTCAAAATTGATCCATTGGGTCGTATGAATAAAACTTAGCAATTGCTTTTAATCAAGAGAAATGTCAAAATCGAAGCATTTGCTACGTTTCGTATGAATAAAAACTAATTTGAGTTAGTTCTAATTTTTGACATGTTCGAAAAGCGGCGGCACTGACCTTTTACTCAGATCGGTATGAATAAAACTTATCAGACAAATCAAAGGCTATGCAAATTCTAAGTCTGCTATTTAGTTGACTCAAACCTTTTGCTAAATATTTTGTACGCACATTTTTTACACAAAAAAAGTAAGCAATGCGAATTTTCGATGGTTTTTCTATAAATAGTTAAATTACGTTTTGTTCGTGCAGGAAAACCAACAAAATAACTGTGAAAAAATAAATTATTTCTTGTCACCCGAAAAGTATTGAGTTTGGACTATTTATGGCTAATATTTCGTTCAGATGCAAATGTTTAGAAAGAATTATCAAAAAGGTATATAAGAGATGCGTACTTTTAGGTTGACAGTACAAAAACCTCTTGGTAATTCATAGTTCTTCTTCAGTTAGGTAGGAGTGACGGTTTAATTAAAACCCAAGTAGCACTATGTGCCTTTTTGTTACCACAACTCATTTGACCCGTTTGTTAAAGGTGGTTGAGTAAGAGAGTTTAGATCCAGCCTGTGGAATTCAAAAAGGTTATCAGTTCCTTGAAAGTACTCTTCGAGACCTCGTCAAGTGAGTCGAAGAAGGGTTTACCAAAAGATCGCTGTCTAGCTCTAGCTAGTGCCGGACAGGTGCATAGGTAGTGAGAGAGGGTTTCTTTTTCGGCCGCGTCATTGCAGCTGCGGCAGTGTGTATTATGTGGGATGCCTAATCTTACAGCGTGATCTCCTATAGGCCAGTGGCCCGTGGTTATCGCTGTTATTCTGGCAATATCTTTACGTGACTTGCTCAGAAGGTGGGTTGTTTTTTCCATGTTGTAGTTTGGCCACATCTTTCTGGATATGTTGCATTTTGGAAGCCTGCTTCATCTAAGGTTGGCCCTCGATTGGAATTCTGAGGAGATCTTTGCTTTGACCGCTCCGAGCGGAATATAAACCGGTACCGCAAGAGAACAGTGAAGGGCTGAGCCTTGCCTGGCCAGTTCGTCAGCGTGTTCGTTCCCACTGATGTTGCTGTGACCTGGGACCCAAATCAGGCTAACCTGGAACTGGTCAAGCGAGGCCAGCTCCTTGCGGCATTCTAATACCAGTTTTGAGGTTATATTGACTGAGGCGATAGCCTTGATAGCAGCCTGACTATCAATGAAAATATCTATCTTTTGCCTCGGAACTAAGTTTGTGTGTAGTTTGATATGACGGCAGGCCTCGCGGATGGCAAGTAATTCAGCCTGAAAAACAGTTGCCGTATCCGGAAGTCTAAAGGATTTTGAGATGTTTAGAGACTCCGAGAATACACCCGCACCCACCCCACAGTCCATTTTAGAACCGTCTGTGTATATTGTTAAACTCGAGTCTCTGTTCAACCGCGTTCATCTTGCCAATCTAATTTTGAAGGGAATTCTACTTCAAAATGTTTAGTGAAAAGCATTTTGGAAGTAATGAAGTCTGTTGAGGGTGGTAAGAGTTCTCCTGGTAGAGAAAGCAAAATGTTACTATGGCCGTAGGGTCTCGTAGACCAGCACCCCGACTCTCTGAGTCTAATCGCGCTATGTGCTGTGATGTTGGTAATGTGAAGGTCTAATGGTAAAAGATGCAGAAGGACTGTTAGGGCGTCTGAAGGCGAAGACCGTAGAGCGCCTGTGGTGCCTATGCAAGCCGTTCTTTGTACTTTATTAAGTTTGGTTATGTTGTAGGCTTTACTTAGATAGTTCTTCTTTAGCCAATTGACTGGCGTGTCAACAAATATTTCCAACAAGCCTATGATCTGATACGACTTCCGGCACCTGAAGAAGAAATAAAACATCAACAACCTATTTGGCAAACAGAAATCATATTTCCAGCTTTAAGAGGAGCTATAGATTGCTGATATTTCTGAATTTATTTTTTTTAATTTCAATTTCCACTAAAGTCGTTAGAATCTCAAGGAAAATTCAAAAATTCAAATTTACTGGTTAGGTTTGACAGGAACTACAAGGCAAGAATACGTTAAGCGAAGTAAAAGCTATTCGCACTCAACTTGTGGACAAAACAATGTGGTATAGGAATCAATCCCCAAAAAACCGAACTTGTGCTATTCACAAATAAAAGGAACATACCGCAATTCGAGCCACCAGCTATTGAGGGAACTCCCCTAAGAGTGGCAGAAAATGCGAAATATCTGGGAATAATTCTAGATAGGAAACTAAATTGGAAACCAAACATCAAGGAAAGAGTAAAGAAAGCAGCAAATGCATTCTATGCATGCAGCCGTATCTTCGGCACAAAGTGGGGACCAAACCCTAGAGTAATTCTGTGGATGTACACGGCTATAGTGCGACCGATACTCACATATGGCAACTTAGTCTGGTGGCAAGCCGCGGACAAGGTAACCAATCTGAAAGAAATGACAAAAATACAAAGATTAGCATGTAGGTATAGGAACAACCAGTGCAATCAGAACGACACCAACCGCTGGGTTGGAGGCCATTCTCAACTTGCTCCCCCTGGACCTATATATGCAAGAATCGGCCGTCAAAAGTGCACTCAGGATTAACCAAACACAAGGCTGGAATCCTAATGCTACAGGACATGCGCAGATTTTGAAGAGATACGTAGAGAACGATGTTAGCTCTGACTACATGTCTCCCTGCCTAGATTTCGACAAGCCATTCTCCTGCTCCTTTCCGAGCAGGGAGGAATGGGAAACAAACGAACCCGCTAAAAGGAAATCTATATCCATCTACACAGATGGATCAAAGATGGACTATGGCACCGGAGCCGGTCTGTTCTCGGAGGAATTAAACATACGCCGCTCAATCAGGCTTCCTGATCATAGCAGTGTCTTCCAGGCCGAGGTTCTGGCAATTATGGAAGCGGCGTGTATGGTGTCAATAAGGGCAATACCACGTAATGATATTACCATATTCATTGATAGCCAGGCAGCCATTAAAGCTATTTCGGCTACTGAAATCAAATCAAAGCTAATTCGCAGCTGTCGCGAAGAGCTCAAAGCTCTTGGCTCGCAGCATAATATAAATCTCTGCTGGGTTCCTGGACACAGGGACAAAGCCGGCAATGAGATTGCAGACGAACTGGCAAGAAAGGGGTCTGCAATAGACCATGATCAGGCACTACAATCGATCAAACCACCACTCTGTAACCTCAGAGAACGGGTGGAAAACAAGATCCGAATGAAAGCCAATAACAGGTGGAAGACACTAACAACCTGTGAAATATCAAGGAAGCTTTGGCCTGAATATGACAAAAGACGGACCAACAAACTCTTGAAGTTTGACAGATCATCACTGTCTAAGTTGGTAGGTGCTCTGACAGGTCATAACTTCCTAAGAAACCATACAATGAAATTAAACCTCATAGACGACGACATCTGTAGAGGCTGCGGTGATGAGGAGACGCATGAGGACACACCTCACTTCCTCTGTCACTGCCCGAGCCTCTGTCACTTGCGAAATAGAACACTTGGAAGATATTACTTTCAAGACATTCAAGAACTCTCAAACATCTCACTCTTTGATCTTCACAGGTTTTTGAGGACATCAAGATGGCTGGACAACATCGAATAAGGAGAAGGAAACGAGGCCGAAATACAACACGGCTAAACCCAACAAATAAAGGGTATCACAATGGGTTCATAAGGACCTGAGTGTGGCGAAGCGAGGGTCACCCGCTTCGTCAGCCCAAAAACCTAACCTAACCTATGTTCGAATTTTCGAACTTACTTTAGCAAACTAGGTTTTTATTCATACCGATTCAAATCAGTTGCTAAAGGCTTTTATTTTGCTAAAACCTTTTGCAAATGCTATAGGTTTTATTCATACGACCCATTGTGATATGGTGATCTCATTCCGTTAATAGTTACTGAACCGTGCTAGCAAATATTTATAATGGAAGTGTAAAGAAATGGACTATTATCATTTCATTCACTTCAGAAAAATAATTAAAATCTCAAACGCTTCAGAAGTGTTGCCCGTTATTCTAAGCTCATTTACTCTAGATGCAGTTCTCTGATTGCAAAATATAAAGGGATTTTAAAACTAAACTAAAGTTTAGTAGTGAGGGATACGACAAGACACACAACAAAACGACAGGTCGTGGTAGATAAATGCTGAGTATACTCATACTCATTTCAATAACATAAGTTCATTAAATTTAATACACTGAATTTAGTTTTTCTCTATCTCATCGATAGAAATAGCTTTTCAAATTCAGGGAAGTTAAGCCATATCAACTTCAATCTGGTTAACTCAAAATTGTTAAGTAAGTGGCATTCGGCGTTCAGAGCGATACCGCCATTCAATACTGCTATGCTGGGTAGAAAGGAGCGAGGTAGTTGCCAGATATGGCTCTGAAATCACTCTCACTCAAAAGTGCACTATGCCAACTTTAATTTAATCCTTAATCCTAAACTTTGCATCTTCTCTCAAACGTTCACATATGCAGATATAAAGATATAAATGTACATTAAAAATTATATCTTTTAAATACCCTCCTCTCTGCCAAAATAACGTACTTCTCCAACTTTAGAATAACATTTCAGTAAAAAACAGAACGCAGAAGAAGAAAACGAAGGATAACGCAATGAAAAACGCCACAAGACCTACTGGGCAGAATATCAACGATGGTGTGAGATGAGGAATGATGGTGACGCTTAGTACATGTACGGATATGTAGGATTCTATAAGCATACGTACTCGTATGTATGTATTATGAAAGAAAAAACTCTACATTAAGGATGTCACATCCCTCCCACAGACCGTAGGCATAGCATAGCAACCCTACTTGAGTCATTCATTTACTTAGAAGGGTGTCCGTTTCCTTTTCTCTTTTTAAGGATTTTTTTTCCTAAATAGAAAGCTTCGCAAAGTTCCTCATTACGGTGAGGTGAGGGGGAATTAAGGGCCAGCGTCGATACATATTAAAAAACAGCATTATTTTCGTCTAGAATTTTAAGAATTCACCCTCCGAGTGGTGATTGCCAACGATATAATTATGTATGCGCGTGCTATATATGTAAGAGACGAGTAGTATATGCTCAAACTGTCTTAAGAAATTCGTGCGGATAGGTAAGAAGAGCTGTGCACAAGGGTGATTAAAAGTTAAAGAAAGCAAACTAGACAACGTTGTTGTGCGTGTGTGGGTGTGTAAGTGTGCATGTACGTATAGATTTTCCCTTATTTCAGAAAAAAAAAAAAGAAGAATTCAAGACGTCTGACAACAACTTTTGTAATTACACGATATGTATATTGGTGTATGGATTATTTTTTATTGCACTGCACGTATAACTTTAACCTTTGTGAATGCAGAATTAATAGTCACACAGTAGGTACTGTGTTTAAAAATTCTTAAATCGGTAGCTTAATTTGTTTGGTGGAGAAATTGTAGTTGTCAATTCACTACCGATAGGTTAGGTTACTAAAACTTAGAGTCGAAACTAAAATATTTATTGGTAAGGCCCAATGATTTCATCGATTTTGTTTGTTAACCCATTCTTTGTTTTAATTTTGACTTAAAACACACTGCGCAATACCTACTAATAATGTTCAGGGTAGATTTCGGAACACAATGGCGAAATTTTCCATATAAAATGAACCATTTTCCTACTTACAGTGGGATAATTGGTAAGGCCCACTGAATTATAATTACACAAACAAAAAAACAACACCCTACTGATCATGTACGCACTTGAAGTTAATTTACCAGAACAAACAATCAAACATTAATCCCTCCCTTGACCAATTACTAACAACACCCAGTAGCCTTGTTATCAAACAACAACTTTATTATCCCATAAAATGACCAGTTAGTGCTGGTCATCACCCCTCTATGCAGTAGCCACTCTCATTGGTTTTTAAAATTACTTACATAGTTTGATTCCATTAAATCGCATTTTGTAAACAGATAACGTATGATTTCCTCTCATCAATAGACAACCCTCTAAATGAGAGGAAAAAATTGCTTACCCCGTATGCAGTGGTCAAGAGGATTATGACTTTAGCAACCCTAATTATTCTCCTTTCTTCTCGCTGACCGAAGCGGAGTTATATTTTTGCTCACCCTAAATACGGGACCGGATAAAGTGACCATAACAACGGTCAGTTAAGCCAATTATCTATACCCTTGAAAGATGGAAAAAAAAAAAAGAAGAAGAAGAGAAACAGCGTTTCAATGAACCCCCTAATTTAAAGTTGTAATACATTTCCCGGTAACTTGTTGAACTTCCAACCCCTAATGCAGCTTGACCATTGTCCTTTTTTCAGTTTTGGTTAGCATCTTCTCAATTGGCTACCATTATCGTTTGATATACATAAAGGCTATTAAAAAGTCATTTGGCAGCCCAAGGGCTTGATTTGTTGCTTGTTCGGCATGTTGGTTTGTTGATCCTTTTTTTTTTCGATAGTGATGTTCATACAAAGAGTCATGTGAATATGCTATGAGGATGGCTGACTTAAAAAAAAAAATGTATCGATTGCCGGTGTGTGGTTATGTATGGAAAAGAATAAGTGACGAACAACATTTTGTATGGCTATAAGCTATATGAAAAATGATAAAATAGTGCATAGGGCATCTAAAAATAAATGTGTCAAATTAGTTTATTTAGCATTTTCAGGCGAGTTTTTTAAACATATTATTTCGGGTTAAGTATGATTGATGGTCCATTCTAATAAGCCAGCAACAATAATATATAATATATCTGACCCTTAAGAAGTGCTATACGGAGTAAGATAAGAAAATCTCTCTTTGTGGCCACACCATAGATGATGTTTTGGGCTGCTGTAGTCCGTCCAAAAGGTGTTGAAACTTCCCGCTGTGCGCAGTAGGTAGAATGGAAATATTTTCACTTAGACTCCTTTTTGGACAAATGAAATTGTTAAAGCTTTTCTCCACTTTATCATTTTTTACCATTAAAAAAAAAACAAAAAAATATATATAAACACTCGTCAAATCTACCTAAAAATTGTCTTCCAACCCTTTTTAATACTGTACGATACCGACCTGAGTAGCAATAACAAAGAACTCGAATGTTCATCCAGAAACATTGAGAAGCGAACATTTTTCCAAGCTTCTCTTTTCTCAGGGATGGACAAATGTGTATTCTTTGCACACGCCAGCGACGATGCTATGTTGAAATCATAAACTACGTTTGAAATTGACCGTCAGCTCAGCCAACTTAACCTGCACCTTGACGATATACACCTAGGTGTAGATCCCAGTTATCACCTTTAAATATCTCAGTTATTTTTTAACCAATTCTAAAATCGTTTTATCTTAGTGACTAAATTGATCTGTACTCTCTGAAAGAGATAATATGAACATTTTTTGATATATTTGTTTGCACAATGTTCGACCACGGTTGAAACAATAAAATAAAAGTGACGAATGTAAAAAAATAAAGTGCACGACTGGGTCGAACAAAACGTTCTCGTTTATCAAAAGTTTTGTTTTTAGGTGGGTAAAGATCAAGCTAGATAAAAGAAACAGTTCATAAAAATAATATAGAAGAATGAATAGTGTTAAATAAAATTAACTCTTGGGTTATACATCTGATATGGCAGTACATTAGATATTATAAAAATGTTAGCATAGTTAGTATGAGTATGAGTTTCTTATTTTTTATCTGTAAGGAATTGATTTTCATTTTGAAGGGTATATATTAATGACGCTGGCTGGTTAAAGTTGCCAATGATTGGAAGTATTGTTCATTGATAGATCGATATCTTTCCATACACATTTGCATTAGCAGTTATAAACTGAATATCACGATGAACGTGAGTGGGTATTGACTTTTAAAAATGTATATAAACAGAGATCGACTTTTGATTAGTCGTTTTTGAGAAATAATTAAAAAACGGATTTATTCGAATTTTTTTAAAATCTAAGTATGGGATTATATTGAGAATACTGCTGTTATCTTTTTTAGTTCATTATGTATAAACCTATGCTCTTGAAGATAAAATTTATTAGATATTTAACCAAATTAAACACAATATTATTAAAAGTTTTGGGTAATTATTTAAGTGGCTTATTCAAATTAAATTACAAAAACGTGACGATTTTTACTGGAAGGAACACATGCCCCAATCGTATTTGCCGTATCGTATGCCATATTTCTTTTTTTATTTTCGGCTGGTTGTCTCGACGTCAACTTTGCAGAGTACATTTCAAAGTCGATTTTTTCTGTAACCGTTGGAGAACAAAAATAAAAAAACTTAGCACTAAATTAGGGTTATTCAAAATCGATTTTTGACATATGTGCTCTCCCAAGTTGACGGAGATTGAGAATGTTTGAGGTGCAGCAACCAGGAACTTTACCTAAAGCTCGATATAGAGGACCAACTGCGTGACTACCAGGGCCCGATCTAGGGGGACAAGCCGGGCTATTGCCCGGAGCGGCAAAATTATTTTCTTAATTTAATTTGATTTCGAATTTAATGGAGTTTGAAACTACTTATCATCTATTCATTTTTATTCTGCGGAAAGCAAATCACATTAAATTAACCTTCAGTATAAAATTCGCAGTTTGTTAACGTTATAATGATTATTTTTTGGTACAAGAAATTTTTGCTAAATACAAATCTCCTTTTTATGGACATTTAGTATGATGATATTCATAGTAAAATGTAGTTTGAATGTTTTCTTGTCAGACTATTGATATTCCCATAATTATGATTTTTTTTTCCTTTTACGCACGGAACGTTTTTCGCAAATCCCCCAAAAAAAGGCAGAGATACTATGATGTAGGAACACTGCTGAGTGTCAGTTGATTATTTTATTACACTTCTCGCCTTTTTTTTGCTGCCTCACACCACACCTCACACGTATTCACAGACAGTACAATTGTGAGCCGGAGGGAGGGAAAAAAATTGCGGGGGAAGCCGGGGAAACGTAGGAAAGCTGTCAGTCTATTTCATACTTAGTTTATGCCGAAAAGTAGCACAAAAATAACCAAAAAACAACAAAAACAGTAAAATTAAAATTATTGAACACAGCAACCACTTTTCTTTTTTATATAATATACTTGCCTTGAAAGAAAAGCCAAACAAGAATTAGTAAAACAATGTGAGAATTTAGAGAACTTATGTCACATGACATAAGTGGCTTAGAGCTTTCAGAGGATTTATTTATTTATTTATTTATTTATTTATTTCATCAACAAGCTTAGCTTACAGATTACGAATTTATATATATATAATACATTAAGTTTAATGGGAAATAGAAAAATAAAATAATAACTATAAGTTGACATTAGTTTGAAAACAATCTAAATAAAATACTTTTGAAGCGCTCTCTTGAAATATGAAAATCCATATGTCTACTTACAACATTGAATGAATTAAGGCATCTAGTAATTGGCTCATTCCGACCATAATTTGTTCTATGCCCCAGTTGGTAAAAGAAGTTATTATCCCTTAAAACCCTCCCCGGAGCATTAATTGGAAGCATGGACAAAAGTGTACAACTATCAATGTGTGAACACAGTAAGTCTCTCACAAACATGACGTCATGTGCATTCCTTCTTGCTTTTAAAGTCATTAAACCTAATAGTTGACATCTAGCTTTATAAGAGGGCTGGAAATCCCAGCGCATTTTAAAGAAGACGTATTTTGTAAACCGCCTTTGCACTCTTTCAATACGGTCCGAATGTGATAAATAGTTTGGATTCCAAACAACATCAGCGTATTCAAGTATTGATCTGACTAGGGTATTAAAAAGCGATATAAACGTATGGGGATCAGAGAAATCTTTCGAGTTTCTTTTGATGAACCCAACAAGAGAATTAGCCTTAGCGACTATATACTCAATGTGAGTAACAAAGGTTAGTTTCGTATCAAGTACTACACCAAGATCTTTTATTTTGTCAACTTTTATTAATGGCATGAAGTCAATACTATAAGTATGCGAATATTTCGTTTGAGATCTAACGAACGAGATAGCAAAGCATTTTCGGACGTTTAACTTTAAGCAATTATTAACGCACCAATTTGATAAATTGTTCAGGTCCGACTGGACCTTTAAGCAGTCATTGAAGCAATTAACTTTTAAAAATATTTTGAGGTCGTCAGCATACATTAAACAGTGGCAAAATTTCAGTTGTTGAACAATATCATCGATAAATATTATAAAAAGGAGTAGCCCAAGATGACTACCTTGAGGTACTCCAGAAGTACAATATATTAGTCTTGAGTGATTGTTATCAAGATAGACTTTCTGAAACCTTCCAATCAAAAATGATGAAAACCACTTCAGCATAGCAGAATGAAATCCAAATTGCTTTAGCTTTCTTATCAGAAGTACCTGGTTTACAGAGTCGAATGCTTTACTAAAATCCGTATATACAGCGTCAACTTGACTTCCGCCTTCAACAGTATTTATAACAAAAGATGTGAAGTGGACCAGATTAGATGTTGTCGAACGACCCGAAACAAAACCATGTTGAAACTCTGATATGTTGCCCTTAATATGAAAATTTATTTTGTTTTTAACTATACATTCAAAAAGCTTTAGTATAGCAGAAAGTTTGCAAATACCTCTATAGTTTTCTACGTCATTTTTAGAGCCAGATTTAAAGATTGGCACCAAAAATGAGACCTTCCAGTCATCCAAGAATAAGCCCGATGCTAGTGATAGATTAAATATCATAAGTAAGGGTTTGCAGATAGAGCTGCAACATTTTTTTAAAATTATTGCAGGAATGCCATCAGCGCCAGGCTTAGGATTTGGTTTCAAGCTACAGACAGCAGACTCAATATCCTGAATCTCTAACGTTAATTGGCCAAAATCAATTTTAGGAACTAAATATGATTCCGGCAAATTAGGTATAAAAGATTCAGAAAAAACTGATTGAAAGAACTGTGCAAACAGTTCGACAGAATCCTTAGCGTCATTGGACACATTATTTTTATAAAACATTTCTTTAGGCAAACATTTTGAGCGCTTTTTTTGATTTATAAAAGACCAAAACGACTTTATCTTTATTTATCAGTTT
Source organism: Cheilosia urbana (assembly GCA_946477585.1). NCBI lineage: Eukaryota > Metazoa > Arthropoda > Insecta > Diptera > Syrphidae > Cheilosia > Cheilosia urbana. The sequence goes on from OX297854.1 coordinate 113,021,680, forward strand.
TAGCAATGATTTTAGATAGTAATTAATCTAATTTGGAAAATTTTAAATTTAAAACAGAATTACGATTGTTTCCAAATGTCAGTATTTCATTACGAATTCTTTTAACTTTACCTCTTACGGTAGCAAGCGGCTAAAGAAGTTTTTCGAAATAAAAAATAATAAAAAATTATCTACACTCAACCATGATGCAAGAGAGGTTGTCAGACCTGGCCGTAATTGCAATTGAGCACAAAGTTTGCGATAAAATAAATTATTCAGATAAAATAAAAGATTTCGGAGAACAAGAAGTGCGACGAAAAGTTTAATTTAATAGAAATGCAAATTTAAATTTATGAAGATTATCAATGTTCCTTATAATGTTTACTTATATGAAGCCTATATGTGACAAGTAATTAAAAATTTAATTGATAATTTTTTATCTATGTTTTTAATGTAAAATGTAAATAAGTATAAATGAAAAATGAATTAAAATTTGTGTTTATTTTTATTCATATTGAAAAGGGTGTCAAATAAGCATTTGTCCAGGGCGGCATAAATGCTGGATACCGCTGGATCGCGTTAAATCGTGACTTCGACAAGGACGGCGAACACGGTCAGAATGGCGGAACCGAAACGACAGCCGTATTTACAAAGGGTATTAATGAATGCACAGTCAGTAAACAGTAGATAATTTGCAAATCGCAATACGAAGTACCCAGATGTGACACGTGACAGCTATTTTCTTTAAACAATAAATATTTCTTAAGAAAAAGTATAGCAAACAGTACTTAAATGTGGTTCATAGGTACCCACATACGAATAAATGCCTTTCATCACTTTGCCAGAAAATCCCTCATTATCGTAGATCATCGTCTGAAAATCTACCTAACATTTCATAGAAGCCTGTGCTTATATTCGTCAACGTATTTTTAATTCCTTTTTCTTTTCTTTGGTTCAAATCTCATTTCCTTATCTATCTCCATGAATCTGTAAAATAAACTCTTCGAAATATGATGACAATAATATTTTGCGGTATGGACGCCCTTCACTAGCATAATATGCATTGCAAATAAACACAAAAGGATAAATTCAAAGACATTTATTCTTGTTTGAAACCAGATATTCATTACCATTTCGATATTCGGAAAGGAAGTCCACTACACCACATACAAGAATATATTGTAATTTAGAAAACATCTTACTGATTTTCTTGGAGGCAAACTCTCACCCTCAGAGAACCAACTTCGTTGTGAAAAGGAGATAGGAAATTATAGAGCAACACCAACTGCAGGAAATTTATTCGTCTCGACCACCTTTTGACGCAAGAAAGCACATTAATCCTGACATTTCAATAAAACAAAATCAAAAAGGGAGTGCGGGAGTGCATTCCTTTCTCTTCCTTGATGCGATATGCGAATACAGAAAAGGTTACCTACCCGAATGCATGCCATGCTAAAATAAATACTCAGCAGAAAATACCAAGATAACGAAAGTGGTCAGTTGAAGAATGTCTTGTGTTTTTGTTCCCTTTAAGAATAAATAAATTGAAATATTTGTGAACTTCTCTGGGGTGGCTTTTGGATGTGGGTAAAAAGGCAGACCGGAGAAATTAAACCGGTCACTGGAATGCCTCTGTAACACAAAAACAAATAATTTACATATTGATAGTTAATAGTTGATGTAATTGCCGCCTAATTAAAAGGGTCTGATTATTTGTCAAATAGCAAATCATATTCTTCATAGACAATGGGCTTGTAATGTTCTTGACGTTTATTCGTTTGAGAAAAATATGCGTACACTTCGTTCGTTATTGAACATTGTTTAAGTTTAAAACCAAATCATTAACTGGTTAAAAAGTATAAATCTTGAACACGAGTGATAGTAAAGAGACAATATATGAATTTTGAAAAGTTTATTAAACACAAAATGATTGACAAATGTCATTTATGACATTGTAAATGACATCGGATTGGAATTTTCACTATAGTTTGGGACTTGGGAGTCTCTGAAAGAAACACAGCGCTCTCAATGCTCTCCCTCTCTTCGTATAAAATAAACGATGGACGAGATGGTAGTGATAGAGTTACGGAAAGCAAATTAATGAAGAGATCGTTAACTACTATCGCGCAAACGATTATCGTTCTCAGAGTTACGGAATGAGTGCCCAGGGGGCAGATTCCGTATATCAATGATCGTCTGAACGATATCGTTTTCGAAACTTTAATCACCATTAGAAGTTATAATCTGCTCGAATTTGATATTCAATATCGTCAGCTTTCATTACATTTTTGGGAAATGAACTAGATAAACCTCTCGAACTTGTAATTTAAGCACTTAGTTGCTAGTTTTGGGTTCTATCGTTTCGACGATAATCGTCTGAAAAGTTACGGAATGATTGCCCAGGTTAAATCTTACCCAGACAAATCTAGTCGACTTAAGATAACTAGATTCTTGAATTTATGTCTAATATTGAAATTAAGTATTCACATTTAATAATTTTGTTAGTTTTCCCAAATTTCGTTCCAGAAGAGAGAAGATTCCCCTTTTTTCCTTCCACAAACCTTTGACAAAACTGATCAGAAGTTGAATTTATTTATAGTTCGTGAGAAAAAAAGAAAACTCGTAAAGGTTGTAGGTTTTTATGAGGCTTGTTTTAAATTCTGATTCTAATGGGATTTTCACACTTTTTGCCACTTGCAAGTTCGAGCGAACGCGACCAGTTCGCTTAGTATTTTTTTCTTTAAATAAATTTAAATTCAAAGCTTTTCACAGTCAAATTATAAAAACACTTCCGGACGTACCTTCGAATAAACATCAACAAAACTACATTTTATATTGAAATCAACCACTATAAGATAAATTCCGTCGTTAGCAGTTCGACTTTAAATTATTTTTTTTTTTACAACAAAAGGCTTTAATAGAAACTTGTTGAAGTCAGGTCAGACCCCAGCAATATAAACAAACCAACTTGCTTGAATGCAAAAGTCGTATACGGTCAATTTTAAATGTGGGTTTAACTAATTAGGCATGAGACGAATTTGTGATTTATTTGCAATACCAAAATGCGCTTCAAATTTGAACTTTGACACCATACCGCAAGTAGGTATAGTACAAGTTTTAGGTACATTTTAATTTCAGTAATACTGAAATAGTTTCATCCCACAAAGTAACAAGTTTAATGCAGAGTTTTATATTTTGGGCATAAATTCAGCAGGCACTTGTGGAAACCAATTGACTGACGTCCAAAGCAAGGGACGACTTTTGACATTTCGAAGAAGCCTAGTAGTAAGATCTACGATGACTTAAGATGACTTATGGATGATTCAACCGATTTTAACTTTTTATTTGGCATTGGTTCATTTGGAAATGAGAATAAATTGACTTCAGTCAAATCCCTCATTTTGAACAGCTCCCTTGGGCGAACGGATCCCTAAGACGGACCACCTTTTCTAATCAATCTTTTACGTTCCTAATTTGTTACATTTTATGTTGCCTTAGACAGAAACTCTCTTGATCGGACGCGGACCCTTAGACGGACAAAAAGCCTCAACCTTAACGCTTTACCTTCATAGACTTGCAAACAAATTCATGTGAAGTTTCATCATGTTGCGCTGCAAAAATAAACCCTTTGTTTTGTTAATATGTGTCGCTTTTGCCAAAGCAATGTATGCGGGAATTCAGCTACGGAAATCCAATCGAACTGCCCTGTGTTTCATGAAATTTTTTTTTTTAATACCACCTAATCGGTGGGACAAAAAAAAAAAAAAAAAATAGACGATTAAAAATAACACCTCATAATTTAAGACCTAATTTTGATGATTTTGTATTTTTTTTTTTCAAAGGAGCGTCTAAAGATCTGATTTGGGCGCACATACGGTGTCGTTGGTGAATGGCTCTCATGTTTACTTTTTTTCATCATCGTAGTAAATTTCATTTAAAGTTCCCAGTTCCCTGCACTCTCGTATTTCTTTCCGGGTTTGGTTCAAGTTGATGCATTAAGTTGTCCAGAATATGTGTCTGGGATAATATGAAAACATTAGAGCCCCATCACAACGTATGGCTGTGCGGGGTGACCAAAAATTTAGGACTTTATATACCCAGGCCTTCGTTATAGGGTTTTTTTCATGCTGTCTTTTTTGGAGTCTACAATTCATTCCATCCGCTGCCGCCCGTATTCTGAATGACAAGGAACTTGGTAATAAGTTGCATATGTGCGTGGTTAGAATTGGCTATGAAAAGCTCATTCACATCCACCTTCGTAACTCGTAAGTTCTTTCAAAAATATTAGTTTATCTTTTAGCTGAGTATCAGTGAGCTATATAGCTATAGATATAATTTATAGTAAAAACAGCTCCAGAGGTAATCAGAGGTCCATTCATAGGAGCAATAGCCATGTAACTTCCGAATAGTTGTAGCCCATCTCACACTTAAACCGCTTCTCCACGAGTCTGAACTATGGCAGATTCTCAAGTCAGACCTCTTGTCGAAATTAAAACTTAAAAAAGTTAGAAAATCAGATGTTAGTCAAAAACAAGATTGCATTTCTTTATAAGTGACCGAAGGCTGAAAATTTGCCATATACATACTTGAATCCGCGCAATTTTAGTCCCGAGAATTAGACTTCAAACGCCAAATTTCAGTCAGAAGATATGTTCGCAGTGACGGCAGGAGTCAGACTGAACGGTCTACACTAGACATACTGTTGTCATGACCTAAGTCTTGGCTTAAATAATGTCTCGTGGAAGCTGGGTGTAGATAACTTTGCTCTAGGCTGACAAAAATCGAGTTAGCGTTTGTGTATAACAGTATTTTGCTTGCAGCGAACAGTATCATCTCAGTCTTTAAGCCATTGATGGGTAACGACGTTACATTGCGAACGACATATACAGGCCCGGCCTTAACGATCATGCATTTGGCGCCCTTTTATATTCCATGAATTAAAATAAATAATTTATTTCGAATTTTGTAACATATTTACCTAATTAGTTAGTCATGTTTCAATGACAAAAAAATTACAAAACAACAAAACAAAAATAGGATTTTACTATTTTTCCATTATTACTACGAAAGTGAAGGAACAAACTTAACACCTTCGCCTTGAATTTTCCCCTTAAAATCGTCACTTCAATGACTTTTGACCTTCTTCATAATCAAACGCTTTCCATTACTAAGTTTCGGTGCATTGAGGTTGCGCAACAAATTTATAAATGAGCCGACTTTGTGTCATAATAATCCAATATTCGTGATGTACAAAATTAGCCCATTGTCTATCCAAAACAATATTTCATTTCCAGAAATCCCTACTATCCACCTCTGAAATAATTCAATTTCCGGTTTTCACGGTTTTAAATGTTCCGGGTTGTGATATATAAATACTGGAGAAAGTTAAAAATACAGAATGACATGTCAAAATGACGCGAAACTTCACGTCAAGGCCTTGCGCATGTGTGGATGAAAGTTCAATTGGAGGGAAGTAGCGCCATCTGTCATTCAACAACATAAATATAAGGTGAAGATTTGGGGTTATAGATCTTTTTTTATGAGAAATCTAAAAAAAGAGGTAGGGGGAAGGTGTGAACAGTGAGACACTTTTCTTTTAAATTGGTATATATCTGAATATTTTCAAGCAATCTTAACCAAATTTGGAGTATATTTTAAGGCAAATTTTACCCTAATGCTAAAATTCAAATTTTAGTAGAAGGGCCCACGAGAGCATCACAACAAACTGAATCTTAGGAAAAGTCAAACTGTCTCAATGTTTGCGAGTGGTGCGATCAATGGGACAGTGAAGGCGAACAGTGAGACGAACGAAAAAAAAAAAAAAAACAGAAAAAAAGTAATAAAACTATGTAACTAGTATTTGATTAAATAAATTAAGGTTTCGTCAAGGTTATATATGCGACTTTCTAAAGAAAATCCGTCGGAAGATCGTGATAGGACGTCGAACAAATTGTCATAGAACTTGTTCACATTGTGCCTATTAAACGAAGTTGCCCGAGATATGCTACTGTGCTGTGAGACATGCAATGAAAAAAAAAAATTACAAAGAATTTTAGGTTTTTTTTTTTATTTATTATAGCAGAACACATATAAATGTTATATGTAAGAAAATGCTGTGTTTTTATCTGATTATTTTCCGTTGCTATGTTAAATTTAAATACACTTCGAAAAATACTTTGAGCGATTTTGTTTTATGTTTTCCCGGTGGAGGTTAACGAGCAACTGAAACTCGTGTGCAACAGAATCAAAACACGTGGAGAGGAAATAAACGTTTATACCAATACCGCCATGTCTGTGCATGCTTTAACAAAAGAGAAAAATGAGTTGTCTCACTGTTTGCACTGTCTCACTGTTAGCACTTTTCCCCTAGGTACCAAAAATGTTCGTCAAAAATAAAAAGCAAAAATGTTGTGGACATGGATACCCTAATCACCTTGCGGTATGAAATATGCTTTACAACCAATTCTCATCGGTCCAGACGTTTCGGAGCGGTACGGCCACAAACGCCGTGACACGAGATTTTTATGTATTAGATAGCTAGCGAAACGGACGTACCATTTTTATATCAATCAGTTTTTGTGCACTTCTTACGTCTACCATTCTTGCTGCTAGCACTAAAATCTATAACATGTACTTACTCCTGTGTACCTGTACAGCTCCTCCAATTCCCGCTTGAACATTTTCTCCACTCTTCTGTTTCGCATTAAAGATTTTTCATTAGACTTCGTTTGCAAACACGCAGGATTTATTATTTCCTTTTTCTTGTAATGACTGTGTTGGCTCTCAAAAACAAAACCATACATTTTTCACATCGTGCTACTGTCAAACACCCATCCATGCATAGCATTTCGATGTTTCTTCATTTATCAAAGGCAGATAAACACAAAATCCGCATTTATTCAAATGGTTCGTTTTGCACTGTTCTAAACACCATTAGGAGGGATACACCGGGAATTAAGTCTCATTTATTTTTTTCATTTATTTTCCAGCTGCTGCTATAGAAAACCCTCGAATTTACACGTGTAAATCACGCATAACTTCATTTGAATATATGATACGAGTATATGCACACACACATACGTCCCTAAAGGAAAAAAAAAAAAAAAAATGGAAACAAAGCCAGCGATAAGAAATAATGACGAGAATAAAAAAAAGTAAAACGAATTAAACTACTCTGCATATAAATGTGGGAAAGCATAGTCTATGTGTGATGTGGTATACATACGTTTGTGTGTGCAAGGATAAGTATGTTACGTAGTACAAAACACATTTTCCCCCTCGTCGTCGCATTCACATAATTATGCAAATTACTTAGAATTTCATCGGATCAGAGCTAGAAATCGCCCCTCTTGCATCAATATAAGCATGAGCGAATCCTTGCTGTATTGAGTTTTATTTTCTCAAAAATGAAAACACATTCATTTTCCCCTTGGCGTACATAATATGTGAATAGTTGTAAATGTTTAATACACTTATTTTTAATAAGTAACACTCACTAAAGATTTACTTGAAGGCAACTACCTAAACGGACTTTGGCAAAGAGCATTCTTTATATTTTAAACTTGTTCCGTTTTTTTTCACATATATAAATTGCAATATGATTTCTGATACTAATATTGGATGTGCTATTGATGTATAGGTATTTCACAAAGTAAAATAAAAATTAAATTATATGCCAAATCGAGAACGTTTCTCAGAATTTTTGTCAGAAGTTCGAAAAAGGTGGGACAGCAAAAAAATCGTAGGGTTTAATTGGTGTTTTTCAGGGGAATATCAGACCCACGACCCTTAACCACTGAGGCACTGCGAACCGCATGCTTACCCTTAAATTGTTTAAATGTACAGGTCTCTGTTCGAATCTTGATGCCGTGATGAGTTCTTTAGATATCACAGTTTTTCATAAAGCTTGAGCGGACTATATAAGTCATTTAAGTATGGTATGATGGGGAATGGCGACTGGGATTTGCTCTGACGATGCATTGCAAATGTAGGTACATTACGCATTTCGCAATTTCGGTATAACTAGACCAGTGTTTAAACGAAAACTTGAAGAGTAAGAAATTGGTAGGTATTATAAAGAAAATAAGGAGAGTGGGAATTATAAAATATACCAGCCAGAGAAACTTTAAGGATGGAATTCAAAACTCAAAAGGTTAATCTTGGCTGAATTTCTGCAATGAACTAACGGGTACAAAAATAACTTCGGAAATCCTAAAATAGTGAAACAAATTATGTGGTCATACAGCTTAGAAACAACGGCGTCAGAGCCACTGAAACAGATGAAGTTGTTCTGCTCTAGTAACGAGTAAATTCCTACCTACAGGATTTATGTCTGCCCGAAAAGTTAACTCTGAATGCATGAGGCTATATTGATCTTTTACAGTCTCGTTAGATACTCTGAACAAAATGCGACTAGTATAGTTATTCTCAAACTGCTCCCTCTAGATATATACCGTATTCTTGTATGTCCTGCGCTCCACAGAGATCTTGCAAAGACATCAGCAGGCAGACCTCAAATCTGGGGTGAGGCAATACCACTTGAGACTATCTCACATTCTTTTTTTACGTCCGGCAGCTATAAGACCTTTTATTTCAACAGAAATCGATTGAAAATCTCACCCTATAAAATACAGTGGTGTATAGCTCAAGATTCTTTTAACAGAGCACAAGGTATCGCTCTACCGAGCGGCCATGAAGGCATTCGGCATTGTAGGAAGTGAGAAAGCGAAGAAAGTCAAGTCCAAAATGGTACGACTAGGGTTGTGACAAACCAGAATCCAATACCTTGGGAGGTAGTACCTTCTGAATCTTGACAAAGTTTTCAATTCACCAACAGACAAGTTACAAAGAGTAACAGTTAGTAAGTACTTGATAACATAACAAATAAAACTATGGTAACACTAAAAGTGAACTCTTTCCATAATGTAAACGTAACACCGTAACACGGAGTACCTACTACTTACTCCTCGACAGCCAAATATAATTTAAATACAAATATTCCGCATGCTGAAGTGGGGGTCTTAAAAATTTACAAAATTTTTGTGTTGGTATCGGAATTTTTAGTTTTGATACGTTTTTTTTTCGGATGAAAAATATATTTTAAAAAGAATGTGCCAGTATCTGAGACCCCCGAACCGTAGGACAATGTGTGTGATATTTGCACTATTTTCCGATACTTTAAATCGTAATTCAAGAACTTTTGAAATGCAGCTTTTTAAGTTCAGCCAGTTCTATCTTACTTCACAAATAAAATACAACTACATGTTTTCAATGAAGCGATCCGTCATTTCCATTGTTGTGCAAATCTTCTGAGGACCGCAATGCGGTGTTTTCGCAAGCATCCACCCTACACACTTCCTGATGGCTAAATAACCTGTCTTGAATGTGCAGTTGAGTGCATTTTCGGGTAATTAATTGTAAGCATACAAGGTAATCATGAATTTGAAAGTCTAAAAGAAACAAAATTTGTCAAGTGGCCCTAGAGGCAGGACTCAACTGAACGGCACAGGTGAGTCAAAGGAAATATTTTCGGTACCCAAATAAGGAATGGGAAGAAACTGTCGAAAAAGCATTTCATATTGTGTGACTACAATGTGAAACCGCATGCAGGAAAAAGGACGCAAATGAAATGGCCATGGCAATCACAAGCGCCAACTGAAGTGCAACGTCATGATTTTTATTTTAAACAAAATGTGTGTGTTTTTTTTAGATAATTTAAGCCCGAAAATCCGCACATTACCAGACTTCATCCGTTTCAAAAGGAGAGAAATAAAGACTGGGTCTACCCGCCACAACATACACATATCCTTTTTGTTTTTGGTCGTTGTTTTTTTTGCTGTTGCCAGGAAAAGAAAAAGAAAACGAATCCCCTTTGTTGGCTCGTCTCCTTGAGTGTTTATTTCGAAGGTAGAAATGCACCTGAACTGGTGCGCAGCAGTGTGTAGTGTGATGGTAAAATTTGTAAGGGGTAGCATTTAGCTGTAGAAAAAGAACCATGACCAAATGAGCATCCTTATTCATTTTGTTATGTATGATGATACTTCTACGCTCTAGTACAACAAAGACGACCGACCTGGCCGACGACGACGGTTGCTTAATTAACACACGAGAATTCTTTCTACATGCTGGGATTTTTTGTGTTGTTGCAGTGGTGATGCAGCAGTCTCCTCTTGCAATATTTCTTTTTTCTTATTTTTGGGGCGAAAACAGCTAAAGAAAATAAATACCAAGCGTACGTAAAAGCTGGATTATAAAACAACGAAAACACAATTGCAAAATTGGGAGAAAAATTATAATAGGTAAAAGGAGTTTTTTTTTTATTTTATTTTTTTATAACATCAAGAATAAATAGGTAGCTGTTCTTTTCAGGCAAAATATGAAAGGAACAAAAAGCTTTTAGAAGGGAAGATGTGAATATTCTATTTCATTGCCTTTGGCTAAATTGCATTTTTAATAAGAGAATACAAAAGTACAGAAAGTCATACAATTGGGTTTCTGGTACCTAATTAGCTCTTTCAACGTTTTTGTAAACTTTTTAACAGGATCTGAATATGTATTGGAAAAACGCGTTTAAGCACCGTAGTCATTGCGGCCACTATCGAAAAAAACTCTGATTTAGCCATAGCAAAAGTAAATAATTCTAAAGGATATTTGACGAAATTAATACCTAATCGAATAACTAAGCTATCTCAAAGAATAACTAGGTATACAAAGCCTAGGATACAAAGGCGAAACAGTTACTTATATCGTTTTCGATTTGCCAAAAAGATCAATTTTTTTGATCGAGATTGCTTTTCATGTTTGATTGGCCAAAAAAATCAATCTTTTTTTTGTTTGATCTGAGGCACTTTTGAGAAATCTCGATGTTTTCTCAGATCTACACATATTTTCACTAACACCAATGTTTATGACGCACAGCTGGCGGATACGATTTTTTTTTTCGTTGCAAGGATTGCTTTTTAGCTGAATTATTAATTTTACGCGTACGGAAATGAGTTTTTATATTAAATTTAAAATAAATAAAATAAATTTTGAAAAGTGTCATTACAAATATGTGAAAATAAATTGAAATGGATTTTTGCGGCCAACCCAATACATAAAAGAACCAATCAAATTCGGATTTCATGTTCGATTTGGCAGCAGAAATCGGAATTCTCAGATCAAAATCTTAAAAGCCAAATTCAAAACGACATTAATCATCCCTCCTTATGTTTATTACGTTACGTTAGTAGCATAATGTTAATGGGGCATATTCATAGATCTTTAATAAGCTATTACTATGTAATAACTTAACTAAACCGGATTTTATGTAATTCATAAACAATTTAAACCTTTGTCTAAACGAAAAATTCGAGTCTAACATTAAATACGAAGAACGTATGCTTAAGTTGTTTTTAACTCCATTGAAAGTCAAAACCAAGTGCTTGAGAAGAAAATTTAAGAATTTAGAAAATGATGTGATATTTGGTGATAAATACTACTTTATAAATAAAATAAAATAAATAGTTGGCGCAACAGGTCCGGAGGGACCCTAGGCATAGCTTCTCACAACCATTCGTTTTGTGTGAGTTTTTCATTTTTGGAACGAATGGAAGGGATCTACAATTTTATGCCGACTTCAAACTGTCAGACGTTCGCGAGAGGTAGCACAGTGGAAAAAAACCACATAAGTTGAAATTTGGGTTTTTGCGGGATTCGAACCTGAGACCCCTCGCTTAGCAGTCCAACACACTAACACTAAGCCACTGCGACTAGTACGTTATTTTATTTAAATAATTAACTAAAAAAGTAAAGGAAAAATGTCGGTCGGTTACAACATTGAGGACATTTGATATTTTGGAGGATATTGCTCTGTTACCACCATCTATAAAATTGAAGCGCTACAGAACCAAAAATCATTTTGACATCGTTTCTCTTATCGTCCACAACATTTAAATGCCTTCGGACCATTTCTGCGTTTCTTTTTCTGCTTCCGACCAGTTTTGTTCTTTTGCTTTTTAGGGTTCCGTAGCCAAATGGCGAAAATCGGAACCCTATTAGATTCGTCATGTCTGTCTGTCTGTCTGTCCGTCCGTATGTCACAGCCACTTTCCTCCGAAACTATAAGAGCTATACCGTTGAAACTTGGTAAGTAGATGTATTCTGTGAACCGCATTAAGATTTTACACACAAATAAAAAAAACAACAGTAAATTTTGGGGTTCCCCATACATTGAACTGAAACTTAAAAATTTTTTTTTCATCAAACCCATACGTGTGGGATATCTATGGATAGGTCTTCAAAAATGATATTTAGGTTTCTAATATAATTTTTTTCTAAAGTGAATAGTTTGCGCGAGAGACACTTCCAAAGTGGCTTTTGTTCCCCCCCTAACTTCTAAAATAAGAGAACGATAAAACTAAAAAAAAATATGTGATGTACATTACCATGTAAACTTCAAACGAATATTTTTTGAACGAGATCTAGCGAGTAGTTTTTTTTTATACGTCATAAATTGTAGACCTCAATCTATATATTAATACGGAGTTGCCTAAAACGTGTTTCCCCCCTTTTTTCCTATTATAAGTCACATAAATATGCCAACACTATATATATTTGGGTAGGGGACAATACATAGAAGTGCACAATACAAAAATTATCCACAAATTATGAATTAAAGCAGGTAAATTTAAGCGAATTGCATGAAATTACAACAACAACAACATGGCACCCGCGTGAAGTTAATTCGTACTTTTTCTAGAATGAAAAACGTGAAATGCAGTTCGATAGACAATCGTTTGTAGCTGTTTGTAGTGAAATTCTTTTCGTTTGTAGTTCAACCGTTTGAAAGTTAGAACCATTTGAAAAAACAAAATCCCAATCCCTTAAAACCGTGTTATTTCTGAAACCGCAGCTAGCAAAGTGATAAAATTTCTAAAATCTATTTTCGAAAGTGTTCGACAATACTAATCTAATAAAATTCAAATCGTACCAATCGGCCTAACGGTTTATGATTTATATGAAATTTAAGCAAAATGTTGGCTTCTAACTTAAGGTCCCCATAACTCTAAAACTGTTGAACAACAAACGATGAAACTTTGCATATCTATTCTATGCACCCTTTTCTACCTGTAATATAAAATAGAAGACAGCCCGCATTACTGGACACTTTTTATTCGCAATTTAAGGAAAACCTAAAATGGTTTCGATTGCCTATTTATAAGCCCTCCGATATTTCCCCTTCACTTCCCCTTCAAAAATTAACTTATAGAATAAATTGGTCGAATTTCGACCACGGGGCGACCCCTAGTTTACCTTTAATACAATCAACTCAAAAAAAAAAAAAAAAAAACATTTAATTTCATAAACATAAACCTTATACATAAGGCCTGAACCATTATTTCCTAATAATAAATGATATAAAAATACACTTTTATTAAAATATCGATCAAAGTTACAACGAACTACAAGAACTTTTATGTTATGTTACTTGCTGTTTCGGAACCCTTCATGAGCGAGTCCGACTCGCACTTGTCTTACTTTTTAATATATTTTTTTTGCCGCTCCTCTGCAATTTTATAATTTTTGTTCATATCACAAAACATAATTATATTTGCACTAAAATGCATATACCTACTTTATTTTTGTTAAAAAAAAAAAAAAAAAAAAAATCAGAATCACAACAAAACGCAAATTACCTACTACCCCTAGTTATAAATCCTCTTGACTTTTTGCTGTCAGAAACTATTTATGTAATAGATTTGTAGTATAATACACGTTAGACTCGGATCTAATTAAACAGAGCTGCCAAGTTGTTTATGAATAGCAGTTGTGTTTTACATGTGGGTTTACTTTAGATTCGAGTTTAGTTAGACCTAGGTTTATAGTATAACTATGAATATGCCCCAATATTTTTTTTGGTCTTTGATTACGAAATGTAAAAAAAGTGTTCTTTGGCATCGAATGGCAACGCGAAATTGAAATTGATATTTCAACTCAACTCAGTGATAATCCAAGTTGGAACGAAGTCAAATAAGTATTGTGATTTCTACCATCTGGAATATTCTAATTCGATATCTTTATTCGTATGCTTTATGGCGTTCTCCGTTTTTCCTATTAGAACTCGAAGAAGTGATCCCACTTGCATTTTTTTTCATCTATAATGTCAAGTAGGTAAGTAGCAGTAGGGTACTCTCTTCACTGTGCATGGCCATTACCCATTAGGGTTTAATATTCTTGTGTCAATTTTGTGTAGAAGGAGAGAAGACACATCATGTCTTTAGTGAGGAGTTAGCATGCACTGTAAAGAGATTGTTGAAATGTTCAATTATCGCCCATGACGGCGAATCGAACTGTGGGATGAACACAGGTTGTTCTTTCGTGTAGTTCTTAATTTTTTCTAACCCTAAGCTGTTAGCTGTCAAATTGTTTGTTGCTGAAACTTACTGCACCAATGTCGGCAAATTCAAATCTTGTATGACATTTTTTTTTTAAATGTAATTTGGGTTACCAAATATTTGACAGCTGTTTGCTGCATTCACACTAAACGAATTTTTTCTTAAGTGGGTTGTCGAAAACTCAGTTGTCAGTTCGAAAACCAATGTCACTGCACATTGTTATCTGCTCTTATTGTCGGATCAGCCAACAGAACAAGGGGTTCTTATGGATCCATACCGAGAGCTGTTTTCCAGCTACTCCGCATCCTTTGCTGGCTGGAGGTGACTTGGAAGTGTTGTAAAAAGCGTCTCCTCAAAAAGAAACTGGCAAAGGCTGAGGCTATAGGGCAAAGATTATAAGACTAAGACCTCAACCCAAATATGAAGTATCATAATTTTGTATTATTCATCAGTCAAACTCTACTGTTATCGGTACCTAACATTCCAATTTGTGATGCATTATCAAGAATCTTCTGTTTATTAGGGTCCGCATGCGGGTATTCAATAAAGGACTAATAAACAATAGGCCCCACTCTACCACAATAAGGTCCATGTGAAACAATTGTGATGATCTTTAATGGCCGCCCAATCATCATGTCCTGGGACTTGAAAGTTTCGACGCTATCTATAATTCAACGATTTTAATTGTAGTTACACGCTGGTGGCAACTGAGAAGATATCAGCAAAGTGATATACATCTACCGAAAATATTGTAGACGAAATTTAAATTTTGGTTTGGTTGTTACCCGAGCGGCGTATGTTCGGCGAAGGACAGGGAAATATCATACACTACACAGTCATGGTACTATAAAAAAAAAATTAAATAAATAATAGCTCAGTTTTTCCTGAACTCCAACACAAACTACAGCTTGATGTGTCATCCATTGTCTTTTGGAGAACGTTTAATAAATTAATCCGAGAGTATAAATGTTTTAAAAAATCCCAGCTAATGGGATTCATGGCAATTCGGTTCCAAGGGCCATAGCCCTGTCCCTGTATTAACCCGTTGCGAGAAGACTGACCCGGCTGAACCGGCGTACTTCATACCGCTAAACAGTCAATGAATTTAATGATACCTTTTAGCTAACCTTAATTTATTATTTTGATTAAGTGCGATAGGAAATTAAGAAATAAAAATTCAATAAAAGTACAAAAATCAAGTATTTCAATGGCATGTCCGCAAGACATTTGCTTTGACGAAGCTATCTGTTTTACTTCATTGGTTTACACTTGGGTTAATTACCCTCACTGAAGCACCTTGTGATAGACAATATTTTTCGTTTTTTTTTACTAGGCGCAGAAACAAATAAAATGGATGGACACCATTGACCATGAGAAAAACATGCATTTTCTAAACAAACACTCAGGTATTGACCTTGTGATTTGTCAATCGTTATGGTGAATGCAAGACGAATTGGAGATTAAAAATTTCGTGGCCATCTATAAGATTTTGAAAAACCGTTTATAACACAATCAAATAAAAGAACTGATAACTCAGTTAGAACTTTTGGCAGAAATTATGCAAGAATTCTGTTATGATTTCGAATTATTATACTTTATAGCTACCCCGGCGAACTTCGTGTTGCCTTACATTATTAATACCCCTTTCGAAAGTCAAGTGTCAAGCCCCTCTATTGGAAGAGATTCTTTTGGAATCAAATCGCAATTGCTGCGGTGGACATTCAGTGTACCAGACGACATTCAATGGCCCAATATTAACGCACCGAAGAACATTGTATGCAAGTGCGAAAGCAAAGCGAAACTCAACTCGAATTAAATTGAATGGTTGTGCACGTGTTCTTCGATCTTCACGTCGAATATGGTTCCGTTAATCTTAATCATTATTTGCACGGCATGTGGCTCTCACCACACGATTGGACTCCATATGATCGGCTCGTTTTTTCTGCGGAAACGCTATTTCCGATGTCAATTCTGAAGTATTTGTCATTCCTTTGAATCGATATTTTTTCCTTTCCATATAAAATTCAATTTTCAAACATAAGGCCTAGTATCCTTCTCGCGCTAAATTTTAGCGCCCATAGTCTCCACTTCGTTTCTCCACACCAAAGATAAATGGTCGCTAAATTATTATTAAGCATGATATAGATGGGACAAAACCAATATGTTTATGAAGCATGAGTATCATGACAAATATCAGTAAACGTAATTTTAATAGAATTTTCTAATTTCAAACTTGAAAGACGTAAGAAATCTAAAAATTATAAGAAGAACTTCGACAAATCGTGTCCTCAAGCTTTCCACAATCTCCTTACCATAGTGGAACACTTGTTATTACCCAAAACACGAGACCAAATGAAAGCATAAGCCCCCCTGAAATGCGATTCGCTTTATTTATGTTTATATCTCTGTCTTGGCTCTGTTGTTTGGCTTTGCGTTTTCTTTTGTTTATTGCACAAACATTATCTGCGTTTTCCGCCAAAAAAATCATAGCAAACACAAGACAAACTCTTTCCTCCATTTTGTATGTCAGAATTTATCTTCGATTTAATGTACCGGACATTTATTTCGCGAGCTAAATGAGTGGAGATTTGTCATCGGCCCATCTATATGAAGTTAAGGATTTAGCGTTCGAACAGGATACTGCTTTGCTAAACTGCCTCGCTAAATTTTGTCTTTGTAGACATTTTTGTATGGGAGATAAAATTTAGCGCGAGCTGGATACTAGGCTTAAGGAGTAATGGGAGACCCCTGAAAAAATACAATTTCGGGTTTTCACGATTTTCCGGTAAAAAATTCCAATTTCGGTTCACCTGGATCAATACGAATCCAAAGGAAAATTATTTAATCGCAGAAAAACAGTTGTTGATTAACGTGAATTTGTGTTGATGCAACTCCTGATTTGATGTATACCTACCGATAAACTATAGAAAATGTTCTCTCTATTAATTCATAGAGCAATTTTTGATGTGAACATAATTTTTTGTTTTGTAGAATGAAATAAGTTTAGGTTAGGTTAAGTTAGGGAAGGAGGTCTTGAGACCAATTGTGATTCCCTTCATATAGGTATAATCAAACAAACTCCAAAACAATGAAAATTAAAGTGGAAGTCATGTTTATTACCGTGAAATGAAGTAAAAGTACACAAATTAGCCACGCTCCAATATTTGTGATGTAACGGGTGATTTTTTAGCTGGTTTGGTTTTGGCAACACTGGTTTTGACAGCTGACGTGTGTTTAGTACCTTGTGTCACTGTCAAACAGCTTCAGTTTGGTTTGCAATTTAACCATGGATCGTCTTACAAATGAAAAACGCTTGCAAATTATTGAATTTTACTATCAAAATTCGTGCTCGGTTCGAAATATTCATCGCGCGCTGCTTCCATTTTATGATCGGCATTCTCGACCTTCTGAGCAGTCTATTCGGAAGATTGTGACCAAATTTCGCTCCAAATTTACTTTGTTGGACATTAAACCACCAACACGTTTACGTACTGTGCGTAGTGAAGAAAATATTGCGGCCGTATCAGCTAGTGTGACAGAAGACAGCGAAATGTCGATTCGGCGCCGTTCCCAGCAGTTAGGCCTTTGTTACAGCACTACGTGGAAAATTTTGCGGAAGGATTTGTGCGTAAAGCCTTTTAAGATACAGCTTGTGCAAGAACTAAAGCCAGCCGACCTACCACAACGCCGAATTTTTGGTGAATGGGCTCTTGGAAAGCTGGCCGAGGATCCGCTTTTTTATCGAAAAATTGTGTTCAGCGATGAGGCTCATTTTTGGTTGAATGGGTACGTAAATAAGCAAAATTGCCGCATTTGGAGTGAAGATCAGCCAGAAGCATTGCAACAGCTACCAATGCATCCCGAAAAAGCCACTGTTTGGTGCGGTTTATGGGCCGGCGGCATTATTGGGCCATATTTCTTCAAAGATGATGCGAATCGCAGCGTTACTGTCAATGGTGAACGCTACCGAGCGATGATAACAAACTTTTTTTTGCCCGAAATGGAAGTTCTTGACTTGCATGATATGTGGTTTCAACAAGACGGTGCCACATGCCACACAGCACGCGAAACAATGGCGCAATTGCAAGGCGAGTTTGGTGAACAGTTAATTTCACGTTTCGGGCCGGTCAATTGGCCGCCTAGATCGTGCGATTTGACACCATTAGATTATTTTTTGTGGGGGTATGTCAAGGCTAATGTGTATAGGGACAAGCCCGCTTCGATTGATGCACTGGAAGCCAACATCCATGCATTCATTCGTGAGATACCGGCCGATATGTGTGAAAGAGTATGCCAAAATTGGACTCAGCGGATGGACTACCTGAGACGCAGCCGCGGTCAACATTTGCATGAAATTATCTTTAAACATTAAATTGCAAGGTTCAAACTATCGATTCAAATAAATATTTCATTCATTTTTTCGAATTTTTTGTGTTTTTTTTTTAAAAAAAAGTTCTAAGCCTCTTCAAATATCACCCGTTACAACATCAGTCCAGTGTCATTCATTTTTTAATTTTTTTCATTTTCATTTTATTTCTTGATTGGAGCTTTAACACAGTAAGATACAATCTTATAAGATAGTGTTAAGCTTAAATTAGGTTGGATAACTACTAGAACAGAGTGTACTTGATAGAACTAAAATACGAAATTTCTGGAGAAAAGAGCAAAAAAAAAGAAAAAAAAAAACAATAAAAGCAAAATAAAAGTAAATAATTAAGGGCAAAAAATTATTACAGAAAGTTATTAAAATACACAATATTTTAGTCATTTACAGAGAGAGCAACTTTTAATTCCCTACGAAATGTTGTAGGGTTACCAATCCTTCTAATATTTCTAGGCAGTGCATTCCACAGCCGAATCGCATTTATAAAGAACTGCCGCTCTGAAGTCAAGGAAGTATGGCGAGGAAGGATCAAGTGACCAGATCTGCCAGAGGCTGAAAAACGAATTTTTTCATAGAGATATATGGGCTGGTGGGTAAAAAGAATATCCGAGAGAAGGCAGAGCGTATACGGAATTCGAGAAGTTTCTTGAAAGTCATATTATGTATATAGACTGTAAGCATAGTTCGATACCCCTCAGAGATATAGCTACAATTACAGTATATCTCACACCCATGGGTCAGGATAGGCACCACTAATGTTTTGGCAAGCAGTGCACGAGTTTTCAAGGGGGTTAAAGACCTCGTAGCCCAAAGATTACGAAGCATACCATATGACCTTCGTACAGCTTTGTTAATGTGGTTATCCCATGTTAAACTACGATTAAACGTAAATCCAAGATTTTTAGCAGAATCTACATATTCAATAGGGACGTGATTTAGTTAGATTGAAGGAAAATATGACAAATCTAAGGGTTTTTTCGAGATAACCATACACTTCGTTTGATTGGGATTGACGCGCAAACCGTTTATTTCAGACCAGCGTGCTATTGTCATTGATTCAAACTCGTCATCTCAAACAAAATTATATATTTTTAAATTAGGCATAAATTCCGCTTGCTAATTTCTGGCAACACTGGCTACGATGTCATATGGATGTCATGATCAAATAAGAATGGCAACCGTCTAAATCAATAAGTAATATTATTTTAAAAATGTTAAATATTTAGTTTAGTTTTGTTTTGTTTATTTGAAGTGACACTCTTCGTTTTTCTTTCCATTTTATTATTTTTCAAAGTGCGTTTCCCAAACAAACAAACTTTCAAATCGTTTTGTGTTTTGTGTTATACGTGGATTTTTTTTCGATATTTTAATAGCGAATCCAACAATTCAGAGAACATCCAAATCAGTCCAGCCGTTCTTGAATTATAAATGGTGTAACTAGCCCGACTTTGTTTTATGGATATAAAAAAGATAAGTTTAAGAGATAAAATATATATACCTTAGAAAGTCTCCATTGTGTTTCTGGAATAGATCGATAATATTCTTAAGCACCCTCCATTGTACATTGTTGCGGGATGTTAATATGGTATCTGCTTTAATCTGGGCACCATTGTTAATACTTTTTATTCTTACTTTTTATCGTACTTAGTAGTTATATGGACTACCTACCTTCCTTTAGTTGGGCTCATGCCGTCAAAATCGTATTCGCAACAAGCTTACAAGATAGAGAAAGACAGCGATAGAGCGAGAGGGAAAAGAGAGTGCAACTTAATTCGCTTATACAATCATTAATTTTTAGAGCTTAACCAGATGACACACACAGCACCATACAGTATGTAAAAGAAGCAGCAACAATAAGAAGAGACAGCAGACAGAACTCGCAAAACAAAAGACAAGAATAATGTTCATTTGATTTCGGCGGTGCAAGGGGAAGTCATGTTGTGTTGTGTGTACATAAGGGCGCGCCCGTTCCATTACCCATAATCATTCTCATCATTTTCCCTGGGTTTGTTTCTGGTCGACTAGATGTCTTTCAAGGATTTCATCCTCAAAGCAAACGACGATTTATCCCCAGTAGAAGTTAGCAAAGCATCAAGAAACAGAAACGCGCTCAAAAATGAAAAATCATTAATATTCATCCCCCGCGTATACAGAATGAATTTTGGAGCAAGGCGCATTCCTGTCCCCCTTCATCCTCTCAAAGAATCCTTCTCTTCATATGTCCTAATCCAATTAGAAAAAAAAAAAAAAAAAAAAAAAACTGTTTATCCATTGGGTTGATGAGGTAATAGTAGCCGTGCTACTGGTCCATGGGGGTTGATTGTCAATTGTCTCATCTGCTAGAGAGGATGTATTTTGTATATGTATATGTATGGGTAGCTGAAAGCGCGACGGGTGTCACGGCCACCATCAAACTCCATTAGTGGACGCGAAAAAGCTCACGGAATGATAACACACTGCGTAAACTCAAGCGGAGATGAGTTTTGTATATATGTTTGTATTATGCTTGAACTTCCTTTTCGTCCTTTCAACTCTTATTCCATTTCAAAATATTTATGTGTTTATGTTTATTTTCGCTTTGGATGCCAGGTAATGGCAGGGGATACTAACACTTCGGTTTATGCTAATACCCTTCCCTTCCACTCAAAAGGGATCAACTATACATATACCTATGTGTACAAATTTTGTGGAAATAGACGGCGGACTTAAAAAAAAACCGCTTGTTTCCCCTTCTGAGTCGGGAAAACGGATTTGAAAAAATGAAAAGAAAATAAAATCTCGTAAAATTCATCGAACAGCAAGACATGTCCGAGTTGATGAAGGTCTTCTATGCTGTCCTATTCTGCTGGTGAAGCTGTGATATTTTAACTTTCGTGCTCTGTCGGTTGAATAATGCAATTATTTATCTCCTCATTATTTAGGCGAATCAGCGAGAAAGTCTTTTAATTCATTATTCTTTGCCGAGGTACTTTTTTGCTCGTAGTAAATCTTGTATATAAATAGGCTAAGGAAAATAGTTAAGAACCACTTTCACTGCCTTAAACGAAACATACCAGCTTTTTTTTTTTTTGAGAGATAGTGCAGAGATGCAACGATGCCTGTAATTTGTTTTCCAACATGTGTATATATGTATAAGCCAGGTCAATATAATGGTAGAATTTCTAACACTGGGCGACCTCTAGATCTATGTAGAGTATTAAGAAATAGATGAAGGTACCTAATCTTTTTCTGTTCTTGGCTTACGTGTTCCATTTCGAATCTTTTTTAGTAGTTTCAATATCAGGAGAAAAACATATATTTTTAAATCAAATAAACTGAAACCATATTACCATAGGGTAAGGTCGGTAAATATGGCACCCAATTTTTGTTTTCATTACAACTAAAAAAAAAGCATATTATAAGTTAAAACATAAATATATTAACTCTTTGTTTATTTTAAAAACAAAAAATAGGAACATATATATAATTCATATTTGGAAACATAATAAAATGTTTAAAAGCGTAAGAGTTAAAAAAAAGGTAATTAAAAAACTGGAAGGTGATTTGTCATAGGCGAGTGATATGGTGATTTAAGTTTTCTTGGAGTTTTTCTTCCCAAACTTGCTACAAGTATTTAAAAAAGATGCACACGAGTACACAATTTATAAATAGTCGCAATTTCTAATAATAATCATACAAAAAAATTTCTGAAATTTACAATAGCCGTATTATAGCCGTATTTTATTATCAGCGTGATCTCATCCGGATCAGATCACGATAATAAAACCGCATTTTGCGAAATCCCAGTATTCGGTGTAACATGAAGACAAACTTCATACTGCCACCAGCCATATTGCAAACATTCGGTGCAGCGTGACGTCACAGCATGATTTCAATGGACATGACATTTCACTTGCTTGTCGAAGGTGTTACCATTTGAGTCAAATTTGAGTAGTTTTGATTTTCGATATTGTTTTTTTAAAAACTAATTTAAAGTTTTATGTTGTAATATGCAACAAATAAACAATATTTCGCGGCTAGTGTATATTTGGGTTTTTCTTGGCTTATTGAGCGAAAGATTTGTTCAGAAACATTTTTTTGTCAAACATTTCGGAAATGTTTTTGCCGTTGAAAACGCCGATGAAGTATTTATTAAATATTTATGAAAATGTTTTTAATTATTATCATGGCCAGGGGCTCGAAAACAACAACACCGCTTCCGTTATACCTTATACGGTGCATTTTGTTTTTAAAAGGAAATGGTTTACAATCAGTTCGAAATGTAGGTAATGAAAATCTTACCGCAGTTTGCACTTCTCGTCCGTAATTGGAATTCTAAGACGAAGTAAATGACAGCGGTTTAAACACGAAAACCCAAATGAACAAACTAAAGTTAGTTACAAGAAAATCGACGAAAATTGTTGCAATTACATTATTTATTTGTACTTTTTTGTGATAAAAAAGAAATGTGTTTTCCAATAACTAGCTTTGAAAAAAACTTAAATTTATACAGCCTGCTAGTTTCCATTTTTCATTATTTCAAGATTTTTTGGAAATTCGTATTTTATGATAAAAGAAGACAACAAAAAACAAGACTCTCACCTTTCTACAGGAAAACTTGTGAAACAATAATTATTTACGATCGGGAAAATGCGAAATATTGCATAAACATTTTCTTGTTAATAAAGGGTTATGAAACATGAATGGTTTTGAATATTTTAGTCTGGCAACGTGTGGCTTGGCTATCGTTTACAGGCACAACAACATTTAAAAATGAAACAAGCAGCGCTAAACAACGCAGCGAGAAATAGTAGAAATAATTTTCAGATCATGATTCATGATCTCGATGAGCAGGATCTTGTGCTGTTGTTGTAATTGCATGTAAATCGATGATCTTATAGATCATGGCTGATAATAAAATACGGCTAATATAAAACTAATAGCGGGAGAAATGGCACCGGTGCACGTATGTCGAACTTGGGGTGCCATATCTACCAAATGATGCACTTTTTTTCACGAAACCACATGAATAAAAGCGTATATGCAGTAATAATGGCAAATGGAAGTGCTTACACGATAGGCATTTGATTTTTTTCTAAAGCGTGGTATGCAGTTCTTCTGAAACGAAATTTTCCGGTGGTCTCCAAATGGACAGCGAAACGTCTGCGAAAAGGCAGCGGAAAATAATTTGTATAGATTTCAATCAGCTGATACCGAGTAGCAGTGTTACCAGCACTGGCTATTTATTTCCAATTTGGCTCCTTAAAATTGTCATTTCGGATTTATCGTAATTTAAGCTATTCACCTTATTTAAATTTTTGCGATTTTTAGGATCATTTAGAATTGAGAACTGAGAATTCTATTGTGAACGTACTCTTTTTGTATAACTAAAACTGTTTAAACAGTTACCTATGTCTTTTTCGAATATTGGGCAGTTCAGATTTTGATATGATTATTTCAGATTTCTGCTGCCAAATGGAACATTAAATCCGAATTAGGTTTCTTTTGTGAGTTGGCCGCCAAAAAACATACTTTTCACTTGCACTGGAAATCCATTGCAATTGATTTTCATACATTTATACCAACCCATTTTGAAGTAGAAATGTCTGGTCTAATATAAAAACTCATTTACATTTGCGATTTTTTTTGTTTGTTTTTTTGTTAAGATTGCAAAATGCTAACTAAAAATAGTCTCTCAAATCCACTCTCTTTTCGCACACGTTTAATGTCCGGGACATTAATTGCTTGCGGAAATTTGGCATTTGTGCTGCAGTGTTGAACCGTACTACGCTTAATGTCCCTTACAATAAACGTGTGCGAAAAGAGAGTGGAGAATTGTACCAAGAAATCTACTAGAACTACCCACTTTTCCGCTATCATTTCACAGGAGCTGCGTACTACAAAACGAAAAGGAGAGTGAAATTTTTCGTTCATGATTTCGTCCTGTCACTTTTGTATGGGATATTTCCTTTGAGAAGAACTGCGTAACACGCTTAACAATGAACACTGGGCACCGAATACTTTTCTACTTCTACTTTTCACTTCTTTTGCTCATACACACAAACAAATTTTGTTTGAATTTACTCTTCTCTCTTTTTTTTGTTCGTCTGTAACTAAAAATGCTCACCTGCAAATCAGGTCGCGACTACACACTTCAGGAACTTACGTAAAACTTACTAAATGATATTTTGATGTCCTTGATTTAAAATAAAATCGCTAAGTAAGAAATATTGAGAGGGATATCACCCATGGTGCCATATGACCCGACTTTTCCCTACTATACTACCTAAATTTGTCTCAACAGGTGTGCAGAAGCAAAAACGTTTGCAAATATAGTTTAATTCAATCGGTATTCAGCCATTGCGAAGGGTGTTCATTTATGTAATATGCGTTGGGAAAGTAATTTGGTTGGCCCAGTTGCTGCATATTTCTTTCATCGCAATCGCGGAGGTATCGAACCGATTCCCTCTTTCGCCCAATCAGTTCAGAAATAATGCAACGGTTGGCCTGGTGGTCGCTCTAGAAATAACTTGTAATTATTTTTGGTTAAGTTCATGCGAAGACTTCCAGGTAAGGCATAAGATCACGACTCTTGCTTGTTAAGTTGTTTCCCTGGTGTTCGGTACGAATATTCGTTATTTTAGAAGTAGCAAAACAATTGCGGATTGTTGTTAGTAGTTAGTTTATATGCTTAGGTACGTGACTAAGAAGAAGTACCTCTGGTAGTAGAACTCACTATAGTACCGATCGAAAAATAAGGAAAATATACTTCTTAGTTATCGAACTTTGATAAAAGTGTGTGATGATAAACATTTGCATCACATTAAGATGTACCTACACACTTCTAAAAAAGCTTGACACATGGTTTTGCTCATTAGTTTTAAGCTAGTTTTAAAGGAGCAGTGTATACAAGCTTTTCAAAATGTGAATGATACAGAAAACAATAAGATGTTAAAAATAGGTATAGAGACCGTGTCCTAAAAAAAATACGTTCCCTGCTCCCAAAAGCCGGCTAATACTGATTTTGAACCCTTCACAGATCCCAGCACCAGTGTTCGGTATTTGACCGTAGAGGGTAAATCTACCACATCCGAGGTAAGAAAAGAGAATTCCATCGTCGTGCTATTTATGCCTCTAAAAAATGCAGGTAAATTCAGCAAACAACGGAAGCGTTTTCGCGTTTTCGCCGCAAAAATCCTGGGCCTCAATAGGAGCTGATGGTATTCTTCGACTAAATTTTCTTCCAACAAGAAGAGTAAGACTTAGAATCGGAAAAGATGAGGAAGGTTATTCTCTTGTTGTGGCCATGGACAAAGGCTTTCGATGTATGTTTAATGTTTTCATATAATTGCAGCCTAATATTATATTATACACCTAGATTTAAAAAACGTTAAAAAATACAGCACAAAATATGGCGTAATCCGAGAACGCGCAATATTTTGTTTTTGTTTTGTTTCGTGTGCGAAATCGACTTAATGTCGTGAATGTAAATTCCCACGGATGTGGCGATTCGCCCCTCTGGTCGTTCTTTCAATTTGAGTTATTACTTTTTTGAGATGCAACTATAAAATTTATAAATTCTTCAACGTCAGGATAACGTAAGAAGATGATTTATGTCTTTTAAAAATATTTCAACAATATTTGATCTTTATAATGAAAAAAAAAAAATCTATTCTAATCGACCAAAGCATTCCAAAGCTAGGAGCCAGAAAATATTCTTCAAACCTACTCCCTACCTTGATATCAGCTCTAATCTCTGATTCTCTGGAGAGCGAATAGAACATCATTAATTGCTGCATTTTGCAACACAATAGTTAAACCCGAGTCAATTTTGACAGTAGTTTTTGGTTCTATTTTGCCCAAAAAAACCTACAGCCCAAAAAAAGTTACATTTTCATATTAGTACGGATTGTTTCAATCATAATGTAAAACGCATGTGCACTTAATTTATAGTAAATTTTAATTATGAAAATAATCAACAATTTGTCACTCTTGGGAGTTATATAATTAAATACAGGTACCTGCCTTATCACGTTATTTAAAAAAAATTAAAAAAACAAATGTTGGCTTTGAAAACTTTTATCTCGATAGTTAAAATACATAGTGGTTAAACGTTACCAACATTTCTTTATTGTATACACAGAGAAAATGCTGTGCAATATTGCCTTAACCGCATATCCAAAAAGTTTTTTGTATGGGTATTATTCAGGGCCGGACCAACCACATGTGCAAGATGTGCAAATGCACAGGGCGCCAAGTTCTGGACGCGCATTGCTAGGAAAGAAAAATTCATTTTATCAAGGCTTGTTCAAATAAGCCCAAAATAACAACATCCATCACACCCGTGCTGAATTATTTCTTGCGCATTAAATCACATCACTTGCAATGTTGCAACTTCAAAAATAAATAATAAAAAAATTTCAATTTCAAGTTATCAACGAAAATGATCCAATGACATTGTAGTTCCGAGGACTCAATAAAAAAACACATTGGCGGTCTGAAAATATCAAAAAGGGGCGCTTTCTGTAAATCTTGCACAGGGCAAGTGCACAGCTAGTTTGGCTGGAGTCGGTAATGGTATTATTAGAACTAAATATTTTCTGCAGTACGAGCTGTACGAGCATGTGGTGTTTTCACATCTCCTACAGATCCGGTTTGCTCAAATTTTTGCACGATTTTTCCGATTGTACGCACATTAGGACTATTAAATTGACCGAAAAAATCACGAAGTGCACGATATGCATTTTGATTTGAACGCCCATTTTCATAATAAGTCTAAATAACTTCAACGCGTTGCTCGATTGTGTATCTTTCCATGGTTCAAATTGAGTTAGTCTGAAATTGATAAATGTCAAATGAAATGCAGAAAAAAACTTGACGTTTAGGTGTGGTTCACATTTAACATCGGCCCTTAAAACCACCCCTTAGGACCCTTTAGGACTACACTCACATCGAATCTACAACCATTGGTGCACAGAAGACAAGTCGCTGACCTATGCTTGTTCTATAGGTACTTCCATGGTAGATGTTCTGAGGAACTCAAAGACATTATCCCTCGAAATGCAACTTTTGGGCGCCCAACAAGACAGGCGGCTAGTGCTCATGACCATACAGTACACTTGACAACGGCGAGGACATCAACTTTCAAAAACTCCTTCTGTTACAGGACAAGCAAACTTTGGAACTCGCTTCCTGGGGATACATTTCCAGAAGACTACAATTTGCAGCAATTTAAGTGCAGAGCAAACATACATCTGCAAGCATCTCGGGGCGCTGTTGAAGCGTTATAGGTTCGCCTTTCCCGGGAGAAGTATATACAAAAAAAAAAAAAAAAAAAAAATGTACCGTATACCTAATGAAAAATAGGCTGAGGTATCTAGGATTCACAGGAATAAATTAAACAATGTAGCAACACTCAATAATATACCAATAAGAATTAAAATATAAAAATGTCACTGTAACCAAGTAGGATACAACATTGGCGACGAGGATACAAAAACAAAGAAAATATATATAGAAGTATAGTTAGGTTTAATGGTCGCGAGAAATCTAAATCAGCGAGCTGTATGCGTATGGTTGTGCCTGATTCCGCATACAAAAAGTACCTTTTTATATGTAGTTATATAAAGATTTCATATCGTCAAATGATGTAGTTTCAATGTTTGGGAAAAAATAAATTGCCAAATAGAATTTGCACCGACTTTAATGATTGCTATAAAGAATTTGACGAGAGCGACTTCATTGCTTGTCGAATATAATGTAACAGCAGTTCTTCACTTGATTCCTGAGGTGATCTAATTTTCAGAGTTAGCGGAGCCGAGGTAGAAAAAGTCCCGAACTACCTCAAAGTTATAGCTGTCTCGTTTGTTTCTTCTTTTTTTCCGAGGGTAGGTGAAAATCTTCCAAAGACACTATGAGAATAGCAAGTGCGTGCACCACCCTTCGAAAGATTGTTAGATAGTGCAACTAAGATATAACTTATCAAGCAATTTTGCTATCCATATAACAACTTTTGACAGGTTACTTTCCAATGAAAGATCCTGCATGTTCTGAAATTTATACGCGGTTATTTATCGAACCAAACGGTTTCGTTCTTTGTAGTCGGCGCAATAAATTGCTCTCGTTGCTGCCTTCTCGCGAAGCTTCTAGTTTCAGCTTCAATTGTTGGAATTCCGAGATCCCTGTGGACATCGTCGTTTCTAATACCATGATGTTGTGTGTCCCTTCTTGTTCACAGCATATCTTTTGTTTTGTCCTCAATCACCTCTAAACCCATTTTTGCCGCTTCTGTACTGATCTGCATTGTAGCAGTCTAAGGCTAACGCTAATTGTTCGGCTGCACGCGGTCTGTTCAGATATCCCAGGCTATGGGTTGCTTTGTAATCGATCGATTTTTTCGTTGTTGGGCAGTTAACTCTAAGCACAACCCCCAACCTGAAGGACTATTTATTATTTGATTTAAAGAAAAAAAAAAAGTAAAAGTTAGTGTAGTATGTATCTGTAGGTAATATTTAATTTCAGTAAGAATTAAAGAACAAAAGTAGTTCACATAAAAAAGTTACTGAAACAAATAAGTCAAAGGGTAAAACATGACTAAATTGCCTTAAAATGCTTATCAGCCTAAATCAAGAGATAAAATGCTTTTGGAACCTACATTAAGTAACTTTGCCTTAGACTTAAGGTAACCTTTCTTCAAGATCTGGAAATTTTACATAGAAAATGGTTCGCATTTTGCGCATAAATATCTTCGTCTTAGGTAACTTTCTTGCCCACTGTACCTAGGTGTGGGTGCTATTCGAAGTGTTTAAGCTCCAATTGTCCCAAACTGTGCAGCTGTACCTTAGATCACATCAAATGTTGCCTTAATTAGTCCTTATGTAAGCTTCCGAATTATAGATAATAGTCAATTTGCGTACATAATAATCATTTGAGTTTTTTATTTCCGTAAAGTTTAATTGTGTGCTAACAACTCTTAAATAAAAACCGATAAAAAGTTCAAAGCGCAGAATTGTTGAAAGAATGGGAACTGAGATCCCCCTCTGCAAGATAAGATTAACACGCAAAACAGGGGTTTCATCTACATTTATCCTCAGAGTGTGCTTCCTTTTTCATCATTTTATGTACCTATTTTTAGTAAGAAAAATGAGCGCGATTTTTTTTCTATTAAAATACCTAAAACGTAAAAGAAAATAATAGAAGAAAATTGGAGTGATTTTTATTATTTCATAAAATATAATTTTTTCAACATTCTGTTTGAAAGTACATAATATAAGAGTAAGAATTTAGCGCGAATTTGTAGTTTTTTTTTTCAAATTTTTTTTTTCTAAATTCTTCATTGCTATAGACTGGATATATGAATGACACTCAATTTTGGAATAGGGAGAAGAGTTTGGTTTGAAAGTTCATATGGGTTACTACTTGCTCTACTTGAGTTTTATTTTAACCGATACAGATGTTTAAAATAATTTCCTTTAGTTACTGAAAACATAACCATTCTCCTTACATTTTTTTAATATGGCAGAAAAATGGGGCAAGTGTCGGGTTATGTACTTTCATTAATATCATATCATAGAAACAAGTATCGACGACAAAAAAGACGGTCAACCAAAAATGATGACCTACGAGCAATATACAAGTCGTCAAAACTCGATAATTATAAAATATCCTTCCACCCTTCTATGCCATAATATTTTATTTAGGATATACCACAAAAATGTTCCATAGAATTCTATTTTACTTTAAACTAAAACACCCTATTACTCCTGGCATAATATTATAAAACAAGCAAATTATGAGTAGGTAGTAGGTACAGTACACACATTCCAATTTCCGTTTTCCATTCGAGCTCCCATTTCTTAGCGATGCTTCATCTCCGATTCTCTATACTTGTTAGCTTTCTTTGTTCACAGGACTAAGTTAGTGTATGTAATTACAAATTAACACATATACAACAAAATGTAAAAACAGCTTTAAAGGAAAACATTTTTAATCAATAATTGGGAGATTAATGCTTACACGGTGTTGCTATGGCTGAAAATTCGTTTTCGTATGATTCTTTTTGGGTCTTTTTTCTTCAATATATGAACGACGTAAAGGAAATGAAGAAACATTTTAAGCAAATGTGTGCCTATGTATGTACGAGTAGGAAAGGTAGGTACATACAAATTATGATGAGGGAGATTTATCATTTCAGGAGATAGTCTACGCTAGTTCACCCGACATCACAATAATAAAAATGTAAAGCGAGGTTCTTCACTCAGGGGGAGAAATAAATAATCGAATTATTATGGATCCCAAACATTTGCGGTTAGAGCTGGGCTGCTTTCCACACACACACACACACCCAGAGAATAGTAAAGAGTAGCTTTAGTCATCCCTGGATTTGACTTTAAATTTACGGTAGTTCACAATTACGAAATTTGTATGGAAAAACGAAAAACTAGCCACTATTTAAGTTTGAAGTCGAAAAGAAAATGTTTATTGGTACGAACCTATGCGCGATATTAACAATGATATTTAGTGTCCAGGCTCATAAGTCACAAAATGCTGAAATATCACACCAAGAAAATGTGAATCAATACTGATGACTTGTGCAGAGGATGCGGCGAAGAGGACGTGCATAAAGACACTCCGCACTTTCTTTACCACTGCCCGACACTCTGCCACATCAGATACAGAATTCTTGGATGACACTTTTTCGAAGACTTAGAAGACCTATTTGAGAAGCCTATAAAAGACTTAAATATATTTTTAGTAGCCTCGCGATTGCTTGACAACCCGGTTTCATTGGTTTCCACAGTATGGGTGTCTTTAGAATACCAAGGGCATCACAACGGATCTTCATTCCTCTACGTGTTACGGGTGCAGGTTCCCCGCTACCCGCTGACCCAACCTAGCCTAGTATGTCCAGGCTAGATTTTACAAACTCACAATGGCGAAATTTTCCATAACAAATTACCCATTGTGACCTACAAAATATTTACTGCGAAGGTTAAAAATTAAAAAAAAAAAAAAAAAAAAAAAAATAGTCGTAGAAACCAGATACTGGTTGTATACTGGTGCGACATTTTCACCAGTTTGCAGGTACATAACATGATCTCCACTTTGTTTTCAATATCTATCTCTTTAGTTACTCGGCAAAATTTAATTTTTCTGTTTGTTTTGTTATTTCAATATATGTATATAAAAAAAGATCCTTGATGATGAAATCGTCAATTCAGCAACTCTTGCTGAAATACACCCAGAGAAGATCTTTGTCTTCCTGAGTGTCTCTGGAGCGAAAAGATGGCTCTGGTAATTTACCAGGGTAGTCCAAACGCCCTAACGCTGCGAGATAGATCTCCCCTCCCATAGTAAAAAATCCTTATTTTTGACCCCATTACAAAAAACCGTTATTCATTTTTGGCGCCAAGATTATCGTACCTGAAAAAAGACGCAAGTATTTTAGTATCATTTTTATAAGAGATATACATCAAGGATGGAAAAGTCGATACAATTGTATCGAATTCGATAGTCAAAAGTAAAATCGAATTCGATACAAATGACTTTGCTCAAGTACAAAAGTACAATTTGAATTATTTCAATACAAATTATCTATACCTATCTTTCAAATTCTCTTGCAATTTGTATTTTTCCAAAAAGTAGAAAATCAAGTCAAATGACGATCTATTTGTTTTAACTCGTCCTATTATGAGTTTCAAGCTCAGGCAGTTTAGCGTTAGCATATTTTCTGCTAAATTAAGTAGGATTATTTAATTTTTTTTAAATCATGCAAGCATTTCTTTTAGTATAATTTCACGCTAGATCAGAAAAAGTAAGCAGGATTTCGGTTGCCAAACTATGAACTAAAATAATAAAATAAAATCAAAGCAGACGACCCTTCGCGTGAACAAGCCATTACAATTCTCATTTGACAGTGAACACAGCCATTTAACGAATTCAGCATTCACGAAGAAATTTTTATTTAATTTTGGGAAATATTTATCTTATTTTGACTATGAATGTCGAAAATGAGAGTGGATAAATATATAATTATGTATAATGTATATGTTTTTCTTTATTGGGTCATTAATGTTTATTTATGTAATCGTTTAGTTATTATTATTATTATTGTTTTTTTTTTATGATCTAAAAAATAAAATATTTACTTTTTTATACGAAAAAAATGTTTTCAATACAATTGGCTCCATTTCAGTACAATCTCACAACAGTTTTCAGTACAACTGGAAAATGTCATTTTCCATCCCTGATATACATTAAATGCCCTTATTTACTTAAT
The DNA here is from genome assembly GCA_946477585.1 of Cheilosia urbana. Classification (NCBI taxonomy): domain Eukaryota; kingdom Metazoa; phylum Arthropoda; class Insecta; order Diptera; family Syrphidae; genus Cheilosia; species Cheilosia urbana. The sequence continues at coordinate 113,054,675 of OX297854.1, forward strand.
CGGATACACTTTTATTTCCTGCGTTTGCGATTTCATTTTTATGTTCAAGAACAAACTACGGTACTAATGAACCAATTGAACGTTGTAGCAATGAATTAAATTCTGTCATTGATAATATAGATGCTTTTGAAAACTGTTCAAGAAATTCTTTTAAAAATCAGTTAACAATAATGTCTCAAATTGACATGAATAATAATTTATCAAGTTTACTAATATATTACTAAACTCGAAAGACAAATAAATAATAAGAGAATTTATTTAATAAAAATTAGTTACATAATTTCTATAGGAAACTAAGGCAACATGAAATTTTTATTTTATTTTGATATTTTTTTTATTCATGCATTTGTTGCTATGAATTATTTACTGAAAAAAATATTTTGTTTTTAAATAAATACGTTTTTTTGTTTTATTTTGTACTTATTTCATATAGTTTACCTGTTTATAATTTTCTTTTTATGAATTCTTGCATTTTTATGCAGATGGTACCCTTCTATAGTAGATACCTACATAGACCTACAACGAAATATATTGATTAAAATTATCTGTAACTAAATCTTGAAACGTATAACCACTTGCAAGTGCAAATTATACACAAAAATCTAAATCATACATAAAGAATCAATATTATCAATTTTTTAGGACCTTTTTTTTTGTATCGATATTTTCATTTCGAAACCAAATTGTTGATTTATCGATGTGATTTTGGATTATCGCGCATCACTAAAATAAATGCAACTGAAAGGAATAGTGAATTTAATTTGTTTTCGTTTTCTTCTTTTTAATTTTAATTAATTTTTAAGAGGCTACTGCTTTTTTTTTTAATTTGAATATAATAAAATAAATAAAATAATATTCCTTTGTTTATAGTAATAAAAACATAAAATCATCGAACTTTGAAATATGCAGATAATGATAATTCAGATAAATAATTTTTAATTGGCAGCCCTACCTAGAACGGGACCAAAAATCACTCAAAGACTTTTGTTATCGAAGCGGCCAAGAAGATCTTATCCATGCTTCTGTGCTTAAAAGCAGGACTGGGATGATGTCCATGCCAATACTACGTTGTGCGTAACACAAACCTGCTGTTGTCTCTGAAGTTGCCACCCACCAGATAATTCCCGCTGGGTACTCGGCTTGGTTTCTCATACAAATCTGAAGACCCTGTGATGAATTTAAATAGAATCAGCATACTGCCAACTCATATACTTCTTCATTTCATTAAGCATTCATTACTAGCGCGCAGGTGAATTGCTAGTTATTTGATAGTGATGGGATATCAGTTACATTAGAGCAAAAACATCTGTGCCATTTTACTTCTGTTCAATTTACCAGAAGGTATATTTTCAGCATCATCACCATAATCATCATCATCAATATCGTCTTCGTCATCTTTTCCTTTGTGCAAAAGGTGTACATAATTATGTTTTGCCATGTGTACGTGTTCGTTCAGATTGGAGTTTCTCTCTGGAAGACCAACTTTTTGTTCCCAATGCCTCATAATTTGCTACACACTCATCACGTATGTGAATTCGATTTTGAAACGAGAGTGCTCCCTTACTTCTGAATAAACGTGAGATGATCAGAGGTGAATCCAAAAGCTGTTGTCACTGATTGCAACTACCTCAGCATAATCCTACTGCTCTGGTAGTTTCGAACCATTCCTATTGTGGGTTAAACTACACATCGTGGGATAGTAGGTATGTATTCGATGGTATTAGAACCGATGGGTGGACGAACGAAACACTCCGCTCAAACAACGACGACGACAACGACTGACTTAAGATGGATTGTTGTAACATTTGCTACCCGCCACAATGGCGAAACCTAATTTTGTTATTATCGTTCTATTGGGTATATAATTTAGACCAGAATTGAGGAGCTACTTGCTGCACAGAGTTCATTTTGTTCAGGTTCACTTTTTTCCTTACTCTTTCGCCTCCTCGCTCACATCCTGAGCAGCGATGTTTGTCTAATTCAATGTTTGATAAAGAAAAGTTAATGCATGTGAATTATGAAAGATGGGTCTGAGTTTGCCCCCCTACAATGGATACCAGTGCCGTTGTACTAGTACCGCTGCACAACCAAGTCATGGGAATTGTATCGATTTCGGTATGATGAAGTTGTAGTGCATCCACTTTGGGGGTCAGCCGCAGTGAATAGGTACGCGAATTAGAGCCGTAGCAAAGGAAACCCCAATGATGTAACCACCACGAAGTAGTCGCGTCTCAAAAGGGACAGAAGGGGAATCTCTCACTATGGACTGTGCAATCTGCAGGGTTAGTAATTGATTTATGTCGTGAGCAAATAGTCGAACACACGTTTTTTATTATCAGTGTTAAAGGTTATTTCGATGAAAAATTGGCGCACGTCGTTATGCATCGGCAGAAATAAGAAGTTAGAACGGTATTTTGTTGCGCCGCTTAATGAGTTATAGGCAATAGGCCGCCGCCAGTAATTCAGAGTTTTGATAAGAAAATCAAGTCGAGTAAAAGCATTAAAGTGGGTCTTATTTTTTTACTATTATTTTTTTTTTTTTAATGCACGGTAGGAAATAAATACTATTAAGGACTCCATACCTACTTCGTTTTTTATCGCCTGCTAAAACACTTTCCCCCGAACTCCTTATGTCAACACGTGTCCGGCTCCAGCGTTCAAGAACTTACATTTATACTTACTTACTTAAGGTGGCGCTACAGTCCGGGGTGGACCTGGGCCTCAACCAATACGCCTCTCCAGTTAGCGCGATCTTTGGCTAACTGCCTCCAGTTGCGCACACCAAGTTGGTTGAGGTCCCCTTCCACTTGAGCGCGCCACCTAAGGCGAGGTCTTCCTCTACTGCGTTGTCCCTCCGGGTTGGAATCGAAGACTCTCCGGGCCGGGGCGTTGGTGTCCATTCGCTCTACATGTCCTAACCATCTTAGACGACTAATGCGTACCTTTCTGACCAGGTCGATGTCGCTGTACAGCTCGTAGAGTTCGCTGTTAAATCTTCTCCTCCAAATCCCGTCAACGCAAACGGGACCAAAAATCACTCGAAGAATTTTGCATTCGAAGCGACCAAGAAGATCCTCATCCGTTTTTGCTAGGGTCCATGCTTCTGCGCCATAGAGCAGGACAGGGATGATGAGAGTCTTATATAGAATCTCCTTAGTGCTTCTTGACAAGGCCTTTCTAATCAATTGCCGTCTTAGGCCAAAGAAACAGCGGTTGTCAAGTGTGATTCTTCGCTTGATTTCTGATGTGATGTCATATCAGAGTTTATAGCGGAGCCGAGGTAGACAAAGTCCCTAACTACCTCAAAGTTATAGCTGTCTATCGTGACGTTCTGTCCGATTCGTCGATGTTGTGTGTCCCTTCTTGTTGACAGCATATATTTTGTTTTACCCTCATTCACCACTAAACCCATTTTTACCGCTTCTGTACTAATACTAGCAAACGCTCCAGTAACAGCTCGCTGTGTTCTGCCAACAATGTCAATGTCGTCAGCGTATGCAAGTAGTTGCACAGACTTATGGAAAATTGTGCCTCTGGTGTTGGCTTGTGAGTTTCGCACAATTTTCTCAAGAATGATGTTGAAGAAGTCACATGACAGCGCATCACCTTGTCTAAATCCTTTTTTGACATCAAAGGTCTCGGTGAGATTGTTTCCGACCTTTACGGAGCAGCGAGCATTCATTCCATCGTCATTCTGCACAATCTGACAAGTTTGGCAGGGATGTCAAAACTAGACATGGCTCTGCATAGCTCGTCTCTATAAATGCTGTCATATGCGGCCTCAAAATCGATAAAAAGATGGTGAGTATCGATCTGCACTTCTTGGGTTTTCTCCAGGATCTGCCGTAGTGTGAATATTTGATCGGTCGTGGACTTACCGGGCCTAAAACCGCACTGATAGGGACCTATCAGATCGTTGACGAATGGTTTCAGGCGTTCACACAATACAGCAGACATGATCTTATACGCAGTGTTCAGGAGACTGATGCCTCTGTAGTTGGCGCAGTTTAGAGGGTCTCCTTTCTTGTGGATCGGGCAAACAATCTGAGGTTCCATTCATCAGGCATACTTTCCTCTAACCAAATCTTGGAGACGAGTTGGTGTATGCACTCCACCAAGTCATCTCCGGCTGCCTTGAAGAGCTCGGCAGGTAAGCCGTCTAGACCAGCAGCCTTGTTGGACTTAAGCTTAGATATTGCTATCCTCACTTCATTTTGGTCAAGTGGACGGAAATCTTGGCTTTCATCGTCCAGATTGAATGGCTCGTTCTGCCTGACAGCGGAATTTGTGTCGTCTTCGCCGTTTAGCAGTCTGCAGAAATGGTTTTTCCATGTCCTCAGCACCGACTGTGACTCTACTACAAGGTTCCCTTGTTCGTCTCTACAGGTCTCCTTTCGGGTCTTTTTAGCATGACACGTTCTTTTTACCTTTTGGTAAAACTTCCGAACATTGTTCCTGGAGTAACACCTCTCTATACCCTCAATCGCGCGCTTCTCATGCTCTCTCTTTTTTCTCCGGAGAAGCCGATGTTCTTCCCTCCTTTTTTGCTCGTAGAACTGACGAGCTGCTCTCGTCCTTCTATGCAGCGACGTTTCGTAGGCACTTTGTTTTGCTGCATGTGCTTGCCGGCACTCTTCGTCAAACCAGGGGTTTCGGGGGGGGGGGGGGGGTGGGCTGGTGAAACCGAGCACATCAGTTGCGGCGTTTTTGATGGCTTCTTGGCATCAGCGCCACTGGTCTTCGGCACTTGATGCTGGCAGCAAAGGACTTCTCGAGAGGTTGAGGGATACGCGATCGGCATAGGTTCTGGCGGTTTGTTGCGTTTGTAGTCGTCCAACGTTAAATCTCCTCACAGTATTTTCTCGTTGTTGTGGCGTCTTGGATATCCGCATCCGTACCTTGGCTACAACAAGGTAGTGGTCCGAGTCTATGTTGGCCGCTCGGAAAGTTCGGACATCTAGAATACTGGAAGAGTGCCTTGCGTCGATCGCAACGTGATCAATTTGGTTGACGGTTTGATGATCAGGTGACCGCCATGTTCCTTTGTGGATATTGAGGTGAGGAAACCGTGAGCTAGCTATGGTAACATTACGTCCCGCAGCAAAATCAATCAGCCTAAGTCCGTTTCCAGACGTGGTGTCGTGTAGGCTGTGTTTTCCGATTGTGCTACCAAAGATGTCCTCCTTTCCTATTTTGGCGTTAAAATCACCCAAGATGATTTTAACGTCATGCTTAGGACATTGCTCATATGTTTTGTCGAGGAGCTCGTAGAAACACTCTTTGGTAGCATCGTCTTTTTCTTCTGTGGGGGCGTGAGCGCATATTAGGCTGATGTTGGCGAATTTAGCCTTGATGCGGATAGTTGTAAGGCGTTCACTAACGTGTCGAAAGCTCAAGACTTCTTGCCTAAGTTTGCCGCTTACAACAAATCCGCATCCAAATAGACGCTGCTTTTGTTCCCTATAGCAGTCACCGTAGTAAATGTCACAGTTTTTCATCCTTCTTTTGCCCGGCCCATCCCACCGCACTTCCTGGATGGCGGTGATGCCTGCTCTGTAGCAGTCAAGGGCCTCCGCTAGTTGTTCGGCTGCACGCGGTCTGTTCAAAGTTCGAACATTCCACGTGCAGATCCGAACGTCATTGTGGGAAGTACCTACCTTTAGATAAAGAGCTAGAATGACAGGTGTGATATGTATGTTGAAAAGCCGTTTTTGGTGCAGTATAGTTGTGGGGAGATGAACTTTAGGGGCTATATAGACAGGGTCTTCGACCTGCTCATTATAAGTTTAAGATATAACAGGTAAAGGGATTAGGCCATGTGGAGCGTGTGGACAACATCTCTCACTTTGAAAGGTATTGTAATCCCCGAAAGTACGCCCTTCGGGCCAAAAGAAATTGCTGCCAATTTCAAATCCACTTTTCTTAACTTCTCCAATATTACAAGATGTATATATTTAAGAACTATAGTTTGCAGCCAAATATAAGAAATAAAAATATATTCCATTAAAGCATAATAATAGTAATACTGTCATATCGTTGGCAAGATTTACTTAATATAATAATAACTTCCCCCCACCCAATGTTAATGAAAATCGCGACGATTATCGGTAAACTACCTATTTTTAATTGAAAAATATGTCAACGAAATTGAAAGGTTGTGAATTATAATAACAAATAGATATTGGATAGATTGACCAGGAAATGGAACAATAATACCCTCAAATATTAAAACATCCCTTATTCGAAGTACATAGTCCTACAGAAACTAGTCACACTGATCAAATATTCATTAAATCAAAATGTCCTTATATTTAGTCAGCAAACTATCTAGATATCAGAAAATTTATTTTCACTGATAAAAGAAAAAAAAGTTTGATGTAACAGTTAGCACGCTAACGAGAAGCCCAGTCAGGAAAAATGAATAAGTTTAATATTAATATTCATTTCAGGTTATACAATATACGAATACATGGAGCATAAATGACCACGTCATTAAGTTACGTCGGTTGCCAGTTGACACGGGACTAACCGCAATCGGCATGTGTCGCATGTTGAATCACTCAAATACGCACATTAAGCTGAAAGGTCATTTTGATACCGATCGAAGTGTGTGGGCTAAATATATCCTTCACCCTGTAGACCAATCGTTTGTTAGCCAGTTCCGTAGACATGGGTGTACATGTACACACACCGGCCACCGATTGATATGTCGATAAGGGCTGAGGCCGGAGGATTAATCAAGTTATGGACATGGTTCCTACGTCTTGTGCGTAATACGCACTCCATGTGAATGTATGCACCACATCCGGTCTACTGCGGAGCAAATTCAGATTTAACACGGGCAAAAACGACACAAAAGGTTTTGTTTATAAGACTCAAAGCGTTCAGGCAATATTTCCTACGTAAGGGATATTAAAAGCAACATTTTAGTGTGTTCACAGGAAGTGCGTGTCAATGGGAATAAGCTAGTCACATAAAGAACGTGGTCGCGCATATCAGTGACATTCTGGTAATTTGGACTAAATTCTTGTCTTTCGGCATTTGTGCATGGTCATACAATTAGCGGATTTAATTATCAACATTTCACAAATCAATATACGCCCTTGGGGTGTGACTGATTTTTAATCTAAGGATTTAAAAATTACCAAGAGGTATTCGGACTAGTTCTATAGGCAAAATTGTAATAATTGTCATCTGTCAAGAATGAAGGTGTGAAATCAGGTATAATGTGGTGCGCGATAGTAAATTTTGTAATTGTGTGATCTATATTATCAATTATTAATATTTTATTTAACAATTAAGAAAGAAAAATAAGCATAAAAGTTTAAAAATGAAACAGCTAAGTACATTCTGTTGTGAGATACTGACAAGAGGCGAATGTACGCGATAAAATGATACGAAAGGAATCAGCAAGTCACCATTATTATCATTAAAGAAAGACGGGAAAACTAAGTACAGAAAGTTTGGCAGTACAATGGACCAGTAGTTGTGTCTGAGTGCTCCATCGGATAGTAACAATCACCGAAAAAAAGGGAAAATAAATAATCTTTGGCCATTGATGTACAAAAAATGTAAAAGAGTGAATATTTGAAAATAAAAAGATAAATATAATTACTACTGCAAATGTTGTAAAATAAATACATTTCAGCGTTGTTTATGATTAGCTGCAATGCTTTGTTGATCATTATGGCTCATCTGGCATCTCTCGGCAACCGCGCTTAAACAATTATGCCTAATTCACAATTCGGCGTTGCACGCGTGCGTGCGTCGGCGCGCTTTGACACGCTTTATCAATTTTAAATGTCAAAGCGCGCGAGCAACAACTTTGTAAAACAAAATGCTGCTTTGAAGCGAATACGCGTTAACAGGGAAAAGTTTGACAAACTAAAAGTTCTGTTTGTTTTTTGGCTGAAAAATACAAATTCAGAGCAGAATTGAAATTTCAAGTCTACCTACTCCATTTTTTCTTGAAGCTGTAATTTTTATGCACGAATTGAAAAAGGATTCTCCAAAATACAAGAAAATCATATTTAACAATATATCAAAGCACACGACAACCTTAATACGGATACAAGACCCTTGATTAATATTTTTCCTCCAAAAAATCTAAAGAAATTAGTAGTTGCCCTACAAAAAAATGTTATTCCTCATTTCCACACAATGAATTAATTAATTATGCTTTGAAAAAACATCATAAATAGCTTTTTAAAAGTTGTGTGTAATAAACATTAGCGGATCTGTGCCACTCCAACTATAAACGGCACATTCTATGACTTCAAATCGAACAATTCGAAATTCTAAAGTTGTCAAACGCGCGCGATAGTAGAAAGTAGCTCTACTCAGGCGTCGCGTTGAACTTTATGATATTTACGATCTAAAGTCGAGTCAACGCCTGAAGTTGTATTTTGTGTGGCACCATATGAACGCTTTGTTTCTACATAATCTGTCAACGCACGCACGCGTCAACGCGACATTGTGAATTGGGCATTAACGTCGGCAACAGCTACACTCTTTTCGTCCACGGAAGATTTCACCAACACCCTTCGACTTCGCAGAAGGAAAAATAAAGAGCATGAGAAGCGGTCGGTCGAGTCGAGTAGTGGTGCTACTTTAGAGAAAAATTCTACCAGAGAATAAAATGATCGATTCAAGGGTACAAGGCCCAATCAGAATCTTACAGAGATGAGCATGGGAACACAGTAGTAGATTCACATTACGTGCTGAGAATTTGGAAAGAACAGTTCTATAGACTGTTAAGCGGTGGAGCGTAGAGGTTACCTAGAACCCGCTCTCAGCAAAATGATTTCAGGCTCGTTGAACCGAAGTGAACCTTTCGCCAACACCCTAATCGGGCCAGAGCAGTGCGATTTTCGGTCAGAAAAGTCAACCATCTACGAAAATATTACATTTCGACAGATCGTAGAAACTATCAAAGATTTTCTGATCGATACACAATATACCTACCGAATTTAAAGTCATCTATGCCAGCATAATATAGGGACGAGCTATGTAAGGTTATGACATTCCTGCCAAACTCTTTCGTCTGTGCAAGATGACAATAGGGAAATCTCGCTGCTCCATAAAAATTGTCAAAAACATCATCGAGCCCTTTGATGTCGAACAAGGATCGTGTAACTTCTTTGGCTCCTTGAAGCAATTGTACAAAATTCACAAGACAACATCGGAGGCAACATTTTTCAAAAGTCTGTTCAACTGCGTGCATATGCTTACGCTATTGACATTATCGATTCCCTAAAAAACACAAAATACATCTTGCAATTTTTTAAACTTCGCCACCTCACCCAAGAGTATAACTGTCATGAAAGAGCACCTCAATAGCCGTCTGGACTCAGCATAAAGTTGTTAATCTTTCCCATTCGTCCCAAAAATGAAAAACACACACAAAACGAATGGTTTTGAGAAGCTAGGCTTAGGTTCCTTACTTACACCTGTAGCGAAAACAATTTTTTGTATTTTTTTGACATTATGGTTAGATTGCAGCGAGCTGTCAGTAGGGCATTTGCCATTATTGAAACGGAAGTGGCGGAGGTGGACCTGAGTGTACATGAGGGCAAAACAAAGTATAGGCTGTCAATGAAAAAGGATCTTAGCATCCACGACTCCGACAAAATATGGCGATTAGCAGATACAACTTCAAAAGCTAACGAGTTTCTGTAACTGGGTGCACTATTACTTCACAATATGATACTTTACATCATTTTTATCCCAAAATATTCAAATACGTATGTCGTTCGCCAGCTGATCCATTTGCACAATGAACCTATAATTAAAAAAATATCAAATCACTGGTAATGCAGGTATCTGGGGATGATGCTCAAATACGTGGCACATAGTTCACTTGTCAAAAAGATATTATGGCATCAGATTGCATCTGTTGTGTTACAATGTCTTAACTATAATCGCATCAGCACCCATTAATACTGAACTCAGCTTAAATATCATCCCAGTTGCAACATTCCAACGTAATCCCATCAAAAGCACTCTCAATTATTTAAGTAGCCACTTTGAAGCATCCTTCATATCAAGACTCGCCTTCAGTCATCCGGAACATTTCAATCACTCTCCCTCTTTCCATCTATCGCTTATATCTAAGGATATCCAAACAAATTACCACCTTCAATCAGGCAGCATATACCACTTGTTGCATCAAGTGGTGGCGCCTTAGCTCGGCTATATTACAACATCCATTCCAAAATTAGGGCTGAAAAAATTGCATCCTCTCCTGCAATTGCACTCAAATGCACTTGTCACCACCTTGGGGTACCACGCTTATAGCACTCACTTCATATCCGGCATATGAAAATGCCGCCCACTTAACACAGGCTTAAAAAGTTGTGCATACATGTGTTTATATGCAGCCATTCATTGCTTCTGAAGCTTGCTTTAACGATGCTTAAACTCAAAGGAAGCTACTTACGATACCCCGTGTGTGGGTAAATGTATGCAGCAACAATAAACGCCGGTGGTCTACTGGCAGTACCGGTTGTAAAGAGCTCCACTTAAAACGATCCTTTTCTTCATGTGCAGGCGAATGCAGACACCGGCTCCTGCACCATATTATGTATGTTAACTCTCGTGCATTTGTTGCACTCCGTTAGTCGACTAAACTCTATTCATATCCATCCAACGAAGAAGTCTTATTCAGAAGGACGTTAAGGATGCTGATGACATACTGCAGTGCTGCGACTAGACATGTATGGATATATGCACGGGGATGCGATGCAATGGAAACATGATAAAAGTATACATAGCCCTTTGGGCTATAGCTTAGGGTGCGAAAAACCAAAATTGCAATGTTAAACGATGAATTTTTTTTTTTTTAAAAGGTATGGAAGGGGGACTTGTATAGGAAGGATGCCTTTCATGAGATGCAACTTGCATGTATTGGATGGGAAAGCTGGTTAATGCAGGGATTCCTGCTACTGTGACTTGATATGTCTATTTGCGAGTTCACAACCCTCTCAAGAGACTCAAACCTCATTTGCAATCTTTTTTCGATTGCATTGTCTTGCTGTTTAACAGGGTAGCTGTGTGGTTTTGTATAATGTCGCTGCATTAATGCAAAAAGGGTTCCGTTTTGTGCAAGGCGGTTTGTTTCGTGTTCATTTGTTTTGCAAATTTTAAATTTCCCTCCTAGAGCCCGCTTTGTACTTCTCGCATTGTTGCACATTTTTGTATGCCGGTTCAGATTCAAGGTGTTGTTGTTAATGGATTGTTACGCAATTTTATAGTATTGATGGGTGTAATTTCGTGACTACCTTGAAAAGGATAGACACAATATAAAGTGATGCACCCTTTCAAAATATTTTAGCCGATTTTAGAAAAGGGTTTGCCGGTTCAGATATTTTTCAATATTTTTGTTTCTCGGCGTGTGAGCGTGTGAAAGTTGATTGAGTATTGTGTTTTCGCAAATGCATTTATCGATGTTTGTCTAAAGGTAAGTTTTAAAAGGCCCTAAATTTGAAAAAATTGATTAATGACAGAAACAAAGTTGCTTGTTGCGAGCATCGTTTTTTCTTTTATCGAATTAGTTTATGGACAGAGGTATGTAGCTATTGTGTATCCCAATTTCAGTCCTAAGGACTGAACTTAACATTATTAATAATATGTTACTATAGGTTGGGGCCTTAAGGGCATATGCCTACAGTTAAGGAACATACCATGATCTGTAGTGCCGTCGCAAGTAAATTACGCATGTTTTTCCACTGCAATATACCTAGCTTCGGTCTTTAACGACTTTTAATGTATACCTACAACCAATTGCACTTTGACTTTAAGATTTTGAGCACCTATTTTCGGTATAGGAAATACCTATGTTTCAAATCTTAACTGCACAGGTCCTGGTAGGTTTGAAGCCATTTTTAATAAGACTAGGTATATGTGGAAAACAGAGGACACACCTGATCATTATTATAAAAGGGTTAGGTAACATAAAAAATTAAAGAATTACATTTAAACTAAATCCGTCGATATCTATCGTACGTTTAATAAGATACCTGATTCCATTAACTCTTAATCCTTAATCCTAACTTAACAATGTATATTCTGATACCCTCCTATCAGCAACACATGAAGTACCTCCCAAGCCGAAATAAAGTAATATAACACTCGGTTTCCACTCAACCGCACGGAAAAATTAAAATCATTGGAACGTCAACAGTACAGCACATGGCTGTACTCCTTTACAGGGTGTGGCTGCCCCAAAACATTTTTTTTTTGAGTTACAAATGTGTATTTATTACATTTTGCGTATGGGAAATAATATTTTTAAAGTATCTTGTAAATCTAATATTTGCAAACATTTTTTTTTTATAGTGCGACCTAAAAGATGAAACTATACAACATTATCTTCCGCCAAAGGTGACGGAAGTATAATAATTATGGTTCGGATTTTCATGCACTAAAGATCTCAAAATATGCGCTTAAAATGCAAAATATGCATTTAAAACATGCACTTAAAATTAGTTAAACTTAATTTCAATTATTTTCAATATTTTCAATTTTTTTATTTTTATTATTTAATAAAATAATAACTTAAAACGAGATCAGAATTTAATAAAAAAGAAAAAAACAAAAACATAGTTAACGTAAACATAAACATCTTCCTTTGTTTAATAAAAAAAAAACAATTCAAAATAAATCCCTTAATTCATTTTGAAAAGTTTTATTTGCATAGATCATAATTTTTTTTTTTTAATTTTCGAATTCAAAACGTTGGCGATTCGGTCTTAAGAATGAATGCCTTATACAACGAAAAAGATCTCTCGACGTAAATTGAAGTTAGTGGAGCATTTTTGAAAGAAAAAATCTCATCGACGGAAAAATTTTTTGTGTAATTTTCGTCATTGGTCCAAAAATATGAATTAATATTATAAAAAAACTAGCTGACCCGGCAAACTTCGTGCCGCCAAAATTTGTTAATGTAATGAAAATGATAATTCCGAGCATGCATATGCATTTGCTAATATGTATGTATATGTAATTTTGTCAATTAAAATTCGTTATTCAAAAGTCATATTAAATGCAATAGAAATAAATGACGTATAGCAATGTTGATTTTTTTCGATCAAACGGCAATGATTTTGACGTTTCGGCCAACCTTCCGCTTTTCCACTAATTTGTTTTTCCATTGGGACCACCTGAAATCTTTTTCAGTTCTCAGATTTTACGGTGCTCATGGAACGTGCAACGAAAAATTGAAAAAATTTCGAGATCTCCAAAAAGTTATCCGAATCGAAAAAAAGATTGATTTTTGGTCCCAATGGAAACGTGAAAAGTGATTTAGATAAAAAAAAAAGATTGATTTTTGGTCCCAATGGAAAACCACATAAGTTGACCATGCCATCCACATTTTTATTCTTACCCGCTAAAATTACTCGCTTACTCAACCATTCTTTATTTTTGTGGTTATCATTGATGTTCAGGAATACTTTGTTGATAAGCTCGTCTTTTGATGAGACCGAATTGCAAAAATTCGAAGGAAATGAAATCAATCCGCTCAATTCGTTGATAGGAACACGGCCATTTCTAATAGCCAGCAATTGTTTCGACAAATCTTAGGCAGATGGATCGTTCAGCAATGCAACTCTCATGTTTGCTATCAGCTGATGTTTCTCACATAGCGCCACAGATTTTATTATTTTTGGAAAGCAAAATCGGATTTCTTACGAACACTACATTCATTTGAACTAATGTATCTAATCCAAGCCAATAAGATTCAAAAGTTATATTAAATACAATAGTAATAAGAATAACATTGTCGATGTTTTTCAATCAAATTGCAATGATTTACGTGTCGGTCAACCTGCCGCTTTTTCACTGAAGTGCTTTATGGTGCACAACATTTTTTGTTCTATTAGATATTTATGTATAGTGCGTACACCTACATAGCGGGAGGTTTGCCAACACGTGGCTTGCCACATACAATTGACCATGCAATGTCGTTTTCCTTAGGACAAAAAATCAGTCTTTTTTTTGATCTAAATTATTTTTCATGTTTCATTAGGCAAAAAATCAAATCGTTTATTCGATTCGGATCACTGTTTGCTGATATCGATATTTTTTTCAGATTTACACCATTGCCCATCGCCAATAATTGCCTGGAGAACTCTGCAGCGGACTGGTCATTTTGTGAAGAAACTCGCATGTTTGTTGTCAAATGCAATTTCTTTACGTATTGCCATAAAACAGACGCCTTCAAGCAAGCATTCAATTCATCTGCCGGAGTTGATCTAGAAATGGCAGGCAGATTGTACATTCGTCCCATATGATAATCTTACATTGCTGCAGTACTTTCGCCATCGCAGTGTTCTTTGAAATGTTGCATGTAGGTTCTTCATCCCCTTGCAGATTCAATGGCAATTTCAATGCTGTTCGACCACCTTCTAACAAAGTAGCCGCTATCCCAGAAGAGGCTAAGGCCAAAGCGATCTCAGATCTCGAACGAACATTTCAAAAAGTTACTTAATGTAACATAGTAAACATAATTTATTAGAACAAACTTTTTATTTATATTTAAAAAAAAAAATTTGTTTCAAAATTGTTGACAACAACAATTTGCTTGGAAAATAATTAACAACAACAATTGCTTTTAAAATTAATTTTTTTTTTGTTTGCTTTGTGTTTGAAGTGTCACTACTCAATTTTATCCAGTTTCTTTATTTTTTTCAAAGTGTATTTCCCCATAAAAAAAAATAAAAAAATTTAGTGGTGGACCACCCTTAACATTTAGGGATATGAAAAATAGATGTTGTCCGATTCTCAACCCTAGCCCATATGCACACTAAGTTTCAAGAAAATCGGTGGAGCCGTTTCGGAGGAGTTCAACAACGCACCCCGTGACACGATAATTTTATATATTAGATATGCAAAATATGCAAATATAGTAAAATATGCTAAAGAAACATGTCAAACGAAAAAAAAAAAAAAAAAAATATTAAAATACTACCTCTTTAGTGGGCGTTTTTCCATTTGCTATAACTTTAACCCACGAGTCCTAAAGATATCCTAGATATCCTAAATTATAGTTTATGTAGTCCTGCTCAACGTGCACTCGCAGGTCGCTTATATAGTCTACACCCTTCTCCAACTTCCTTTTGATCGGACTAGCAGGCAGTCAGGGCTGAGTTCAATCACCTTTTGACTTTATATAGTTATTTATACTATAGCTATCTTAGTTAAAAAAAAAGTTAAACTAAACTCAGGAATTCTGACAGATTTTGGGCCAAAGTCGAGTAAATTTTCGATACTTAACAAGGGGTCCAAGGTTCGGTTCCCGAAAAAAGCCAATTTAGATACTGGAAGCATCCGAGGGTATAAGTGTTATTATATGACGTTTGGACTCGGTATAAAATTGTAGATGCCTCCCATTCGTCAGAAAAATTTAAAGTCAGACAAATAGTTCTTGAAAGTTACAAGAAATGTCCAATGCTGTTGTTGTGCGTATATATTCAGTCCCTCCGCTTATTAAAAAAAGACCTGAAATGAAAAAAAAAAAAAAAAAAAAATATATATTAAAAAACAATGGCAAACAACACTCAAAATAAAATACAGTTATCATATTATTTTTCAATCAAGTTATTTCCATTGAATTTTTTTGATTTTTTTCAAATAATTAAACTCAACATTTTTGAAAACGAAATAACAAAAAACCAAAAAAAAAAAAAACATTTTTCAAAATTCTGAAATAAGAAACTGAACTCGCATTCATCATTTATTGCCCGTATTAACACTTAATCGAACTCTAAAAGCCATATTATAATTTCTGAGAAAATAGTAATAATCCAACCGCGCGAATTGTTACCATTGTACCCCTATGAAATATTTATGGAGCATGCTGCTTCCTTCCACCCACTGCTTTATTTGGGTCACTATTGGATTTGAAGTAGGTGCTAGGTTGAGACAAAACAAATTTTTTCAAGCAATGGGCCCTAGAAATCAATTTAGTATTTAATTAAAAAAAAAAAAAAAAAAAAAACATGTAGTTTCTGTAGGTGCAAGGAAATAACATAACATGAGAAATAACTTAACCTTCCGTGGATTTGAAAGTGGGAACGATATTATAATATGTTAATTTCTCCGGAATAGGAATGGTCCAATGGGAAATAACTTCACATAAAGAAAGCGAAATCATTTTTGTAGTTCTCATTTTTTGTCAAAAACTAAAAGACGGAACATAGTTTTGTTTTCAATGTTCAATTATGAACTAAAAAGGCAAGTAATAGTAACCAATTTAGTATCTAAGATCACAATAATTAAAAAATGATCATATAATATTTCTGGTGATTTAAAAAAGAAAAGATTGTTGGCCTTGAAAACGGCTCGAAACGGTCGAATCATCTCTTCCGTGAACGACCAATACGTAGCGGACTTTGAAGGGCGATTCGACCCCTAATTCAATGCTGCCCGGATTTGGAGTTTGTAGGCCTACAGTTCGGGGCCTTTATTTTTTTTTTTTGCAATGTAACCTCAATATTAGTGGTACATCCCATATAAAATGTTCATAACCGTTTAATTTGTTCGAAAACTGCTCCAACGATTTCAACAAAAATGTATAGGTACCTATTTGAAGTAGGTAAGTGAATTTAACTTGAATGCTTACTTAATTTTTTGCCAAAAAAATAAAAAAAAAATGCAAAGGAATAATTTTCAAATTTGAACGTACATATCTCGAAAACGGTCGATACAATTGTAACAGAAGTTCATTCTCAAGGTAATATCGACTATTATCGATTATTATCTCTATATGATCGTAAAATGGATTTTTGATAAAATTCATTTGCTTTTCTTTAGTTTACCCAAATAGGTAGGTACATTCTTTGAGTAAAATTTATGATTCCAAAATGATTAGGCCCTTGATTTTCAATTCGAATCCCGAAAACTCCATTTCCGATTTGAATACAACTTTGAAAATCAAGTAATGCTTACATCTCGAACAATATCTAATACTTTGTTTTTAGATAAATAGTTAAGTAATAGTTCATATTTTCCAAACTAGGGATGACAATTTTTGCTACCGTTTTCTCAGCAAATCAGCAAATTTTAGAACAACCGCTATAACAATTATCAAAATATATATTAAAGATAATATAAGTACAGTAAAAGCCCTTTAATTCGGAGTTCTTTAATTTGGAAAAACTCGTTTATTCGAAGAAAAAAAAAAAACATTTCTGAATAAATGATGATAGTTCTAACATTTTGTTTTTATGTAAAAATTAAATTAAATAAGCAAAAATTAAACAACGCAATGATTGAACACGTATAGGTAGCAAATAAACCTCAAATATGTAGAAGTCGGAACAAATCATCAAAATATATATATGTGTTAAAAAAAAGTTCTTGTATTTTTTTTGAAGTGTTTATCAATAGGAACGCTTTTTAGTGCATAAAAAAAATGTCTCATTAATTCGGAAAATTCGTCTATTCGGACTGACCTTAGCCCCAACCATTCCGAATCGGTGCGTGGTGTTTTATGTTTATGTATGTAATCATCAGCGACAATGTGTTTCTGAGGAAGTGCGCAGATGGCTGATGACGTGCGTTGACGGACGTATGGTGGAATGGTGGTGTATATAGAAATTGAGTTCAAGGTTTTTGTTTTAATGGTTGTTATAACAGTGATGGAAAATCTTATACCTTCAAACGAGCAATTCTTGTATGTATATAAATTTATTTCTGTGATCTCGGAAACGGCTCTAACGATTTTGCTGAAATTTGGTATCTATATGGGAGTTTTCGGGGGTAAACAATTTATCTAGATTAGTCTTATGTTTGGGAAAACGCGTGTTTTCGAGTTTTCATGCGTTTTCTTTCCACGAAGAATATTGTCGCTAATTTCGTCCTTCCGGCCACTGTCCGTCTGGTTCATCGGTTTAAGACATCAGTAGCTGGGAGACCGGGCTTTGCTTGGTTATTAGCATTAATTGTAATTTCAAAAACAATAAGAATTAAAAAAAAATATATATATAAACTTGAACATATAAAAAAAACAAAAGTAAGTCACCGAGTGGGATTCGAACCCGTAACACTCGTTTCTTGTCGGCCACGTCATAGTAAAAGGAAAAAAAGTAAGACATCTACCGGCATTTGGGAGACTTAAATTTTTTTATATGTTCAAGTTTATATATATATTTTTTAATTTTTATTGTTTTTAAAATTACAATAAATAGTAATAACCGAGCAAAGCTCGGTCACCCAGATATTTAAATCTTATACAAACAAACTGGTTTCGGCAATTTTTTTTTTGTCTGGTCTTGAAATGTTTAATTCTGTTGCTTCAATTTCGTACTAAGGGCAAGCAAAAAGATTTCGTACCTATTTCAGAGACATTTTGGTATATAGTTTACCTATAATTTAAGAGAGTTGTCTGGTCGAAACAGTGAAATAAAGTTTTTCAGACGCGCCCTAAGAAGTGTGCATGTGATTTGAAATATGAAAAATGTTATGTGCATGAAATATCTACGCAGGCTGAATTTTTATAATAAAAAGATGTACATATAAGTTATGCAGAAGAATTAATATGACAAAACCTGTGTAGACAACCAACGGTGCTATTAAAAAAGTACATTGCAATTAATTATACTTAAATAGACTTGAATAAATAAATAAATAAATAAATAAATTCTAAAAGCTGCTTAATTTTGTTTCCTGCAATTTGCGCGAATCGTCTTGTTTTAATCTTTTTATATATTTTTTACAGTCCGTCGGGTTTTTGCTTTTTAAATTAACTTTTTAATTATCTACTTTATCAATGAGCAATGACATAAATGCAGTTTTTCCGAATTCGATTCTTTTAGCCCCGGTTTTCACCGACATTTCAAGCAGCGCCTCACCCTGAACACTTAGTTAGCGTTGCGTTTGTTTGAAGTTTGTTTATTAAGTAAAATATTGTTTTTCTATGCGTTACAATATTTGTCGATATAATAACGATATTTTAAATTGCCGCCCATGGACCCAACAAAATAAGGTAAGTTCGAATCTTCCAAACACCAGTATTCTAATAATTATCAAACACATGCTATTTCTCTAGAAATTTTTGGCGAAACCGATCCCTAACACCTATGTAGACTAACATTTGAATCACCCTGTTAATCCAGGAAATAAGCATAAGAGTGACTCTCAAGTTGAAATATGTTCTTCTTCCTTTTAAGAGGAAGAAAGGAAAAGTAAAAAAAGCCGCAACCATCTAGAGATGCAATCGTACGTTCAACGAATAAAATTTAGAAGCCAGACCCGTAAAGTCTGCAGCTGAAGTGATGATAAGCGACGACTTCTGGAGTTGCTTCTGCTACTTCATTCCATATCCGGGGCGCACAGGATATATGAAATTATATAAATAATTGCCGTCGAGACAGTGGTTTGGTTAGGTAAACATTTTTCATTTTTTGCGGCTTTATTTTAGTCATGCATATCCTGGGCATACAACGGACCCATTATGATTTCAAAGAAGTGGAAGATCCATTCGATGGGCGGATGCACTTTTGTTTCATCATTTTATTTTTGCCTTCTTTTTAGGAGAAATGAAATAAATTAAAAATGTATGGGGAGAAAGTGTTGGTGGTTCAGGCGAGAACATATCCATCGCGTGAGACTCACTGACGACGACGACGAGCTGTGCGAGATTCTTTGTTTTTCTTCAAATTCCAGGTAAATATATATTTGCATACACAGTCTGTATATTTTTGACGTTATTATGCTTTTGTTTCTTTTGCTGTGGCAGACGTTTTTACTTAATTATTTACCAATGCTTGCTAAGGTGAACCAGTGTAATGAGTAGATATTATTGTGAAGGTTGAATGATGTAACAAATGTACCTTGTTAGCGATTACAAATCATTTCCGAGAGATTTAATATTATTTAAGATCACCTTGCATTGGAGTCTTATATTTTCGGTTTGGCAGTCGCTCCTCAAATTTTAACCTCAATAAGTAACATCATCTTTACTTTTTGCAGCTTTAACATTAAAGGCTAAATATTTCAAATATGTAAACTACTACAAATTAATGATCCAAGTGCAAGTCCAAGTCCCAGTGAGTGTTGCTTCATTGGTTTCTTCATAGGAAATGCAGAATGAAAACGTTAGGAGTTAGGTTATAAGAGTTTCCGCACATATCATCTCTCGAGCTAATGTAAATTGAGACATAAGAACGTTCTTCCATTTTTCTCTGCGTCGACTATATTTGCTTAGTTACACAATAATCGAATAAACAACCGTGGGTACCTATACATGGGCAAATATAGTGACAAATGACTACATGAGCGCACCACAAGAACACACGTCGTATTGCGGGAAAAGAGTTTGTTCGATGTTTTCCTTTATGATGACGATTTGTAACACACCGCCGGTACGTGAACGCTAGACATCCTGCTAAGCCAACACAACGAAAACAGATATGCACATGTTTGATGTTTGGTTTGCCTAGGTTAGTGGGCCTGCGCATACGATACAGGCCTATGTTGGTGATCATTAGACCCGTTGTGTATTTTCACGTTCAGCAATTATGAGTAGTGTTTCAGTGTTGCCACATAAGAACAAGAGAATTCATACGCAAGTTATGAAAATAGTAAATTTGAATTTGACCCTCTCAATTACCAATTTTATTGCTTACCTATCTAGCCGACGAAAATAATAATAATAAAAAAAAAAAAAATAGTATAGTCCGTATTAATAACTACAAGGAAGTACTTGCCAAGTCCGGAGCTATTTCATTTCGGTGATCTATCGGCCCTAGGTATCCGTCGGAATGGAAAATTTTCCGATTTTATACGATTCGGAGGATTTTTTCTGCAAGGTATTCTTCGAAACTACTGTTCGGAGAATTGTGCCGACATAATTGTCACACACTCCAGCGTTTTGCTTTGCATTTCGATCAAGTTTTTTTGAGTCACATTTAATAGCTTCAAATGATTTGTGTCCGATATCCGATTTGTAGTAAAGTGTTTAAAAATAATATAGCAACGATTTTTTTTTTTTGTATTTATTGCTTCAATTTGCGTTTCTGTATCAAAATCAAGCGAAAAAAGTGTTTAATTTTCATAAGGTTCCATCAAGCTTTGCTTTTCCATAGGCGGTATGGTCAGCCCTATAAGTATGGCCCGGCAGATCGACTGTAGACCAATTTTCCACACTGAAGTAAATCCTGGAAATGACGAACTAATTTCAAGGCGACACTCACCGTCTTTTCATCAACTGCAAAAAAAGTAAGAAAACATGATTTTTATTACTTACTTTTAAGGAAAATAGACAATAGGGGGGGTTTCAACGCCCAAAACCCCTACCTGCGTTCGACCCTGGAAACACGTCTTTCTGTTACATTTTGTTTGTATGTGTGCGGTGCGGTCTGTCCCATTATAATAACATTAGGTAATATTTTATTTTATATCACAGCGGCCTACAAATACATAAATTACACAAATCAGATTTTAAATGGTTCTAAAATGAAATAATGGAGCACAATCAGCTGTCATAATGACAAGATTCGAATGTAGCTATCACTTATGTTAGACATAAACCATTGATGTGCAAATATTTAAAAAAAGGGCGAAAAAAAAAAAAAACAAAGCAAAATACTAAAAAACAACAGGTAATGATGTATGAACAAGATATCAATTACAGAATGATTTAAAGAAAATAACCATTTTGCACACCTAAGAATATCAAGTAGCATTATTAAACAAACAGATGAGGAATGAGGTGCAGTGATATGGTAATACAGTGAAAAGTGTATGTTGTATGCTTTTGGCAGGGCTACAAAATTTCTGGTATGGACAGCGTTGCCAGTTTGGGGGTTTTCCCCCCAGATCTAGGGGTTTTTTTGATTGTTTATTGGGAAATCTGGGGTTTTTTTTTTAACTGCGTTCAACTTTTTATTCAAAAGTTGTTGTTTTTTTTTAGAAAATAACTAAATCTGGGGGTTTTTCAGATTTGTCTGGGGGGAAATATTTCAACTGTCTGGCAACGCTGGGTATGGACTGTTAAATTGTAGTTCAGTGTTGCCAGGTCCTGGCGAGTTCCCCTTTTTTTTGGGGGTTTCAATAACAAAATTTATGAAAGGGGAAAAAAGGAATCTTCCCTCTTGCAGAACGAAATGTGGGGAAAATATTAAATGTCAATACTTAACTCCAATATTGGGCACATTCAAGAATCTAGTTTTCCTAAGTCGACTAGATTAGTCGGATAAGGTTTAACCTGAACATAGAAACTAGATTGGTTGGGACCGTCACTTTTTCTACGTCAACCACATATGCGAACTGTCAACTTAGTACTAATGAGTCATGAACAGTGTTGCCGGAAGCTTTTGTGTAACAAATAGATAAAAAATGTAACAAACTGGAAAAAAATTGTATGTAATAATAAAATCCAAAAAAAGAACCAAAACTATTGACCATCGAAGTAGATTTCAATTTCTATTTCACGAACTTTATTTACCACGAAATGTAGAACATTGTCAACAGCGACGCGGCGAGACAGAAAAAAAGTGGTAGAAGTTTGCTCGAAAGAAAAAAGTGCTGCCAGTTCAACTTTTCAATATTTTTAATGAGAAAAACAAAAAAATGATTTTATTGGGAAAAAAATGTAAAAAGCGAAAAAGAAAGTAACATTGTAACAAAATTATAAAATAATTAAATAGTGTAACACTTTTGTTACACTTGTAACATTGTGGCAACGCTGGTCATGAATTTCTTGACCAGATTCGTCGGCTACGCCTCCATGAACGTCAACTGAAACAGCTGCTCTTATAACCAATTTCAGCCAATCAAAACCGGGATACTCTAGCTGCTGTCAGACTTACTAAACTAGATGCTTGAACATCCCCATTCCCTTTTAAATGGAACCAGTGTTGTGCTGAAGTACGCAATTGGGTAATTTAAGCTTTGGCTCAATGCTCCGAGCCAAAGAGAACTATCTACATCTGTCTCATAATTTGAACATCGTTTGAAAAAAAAAAAAAAAAAATGGTAAAAAATAAAAAAACCGATTCAGGAAATGAGAATTTACTCGACTGAACAAACAATCGAGTCACAAAAACAATAGAGTGTTTCGCGAAGCCCATCCATCCACAGATGTGCTATCTTTTTCATTGAAATGTTAAAAAACTTGTAGGACAACAAAGCTGGTTTATATAGTGTTTTGTTCAAATATAGCTAAAACAATTCCCATTACTTTGACTTCTCAGCTGTTACCAAATACGTTTGATAAACACAATTTTCCAATTCAACGATGCTTTCATATTGTATTTTCCACGTTATTATAAACTTTTCAGAATATTTTTGACATAATTATGCTACAGGGCTACAGCCATATAAACTCCTACAAGTTTATTAGCTGCCACTTGGTTTTTCTTCTTTATGTTTATATTTATTTCTATTTTTCACTATAGCCTATAGCTGTTTAAAAGATTTTCCAAGTCAACGCACCCAATAATTTTGCATTTTTTTTTTTTAAAGAAATTACAAAAAAACTCAATATTTTGATTGTCGGGAATCCACGGGGAATAACACCACGAAGAATGGGGTAAAGGAGAATTTTGAAATCTGTGACGAGGAATTTTGCTTAAAGCGTCACTGTTTTAATAGTCGTCAAGTCTAAAATAATAGACATAACATAAACCTGAATTACAAGAAAAAAAAATTATATTTAAAAAATTTTTTTGCAGTGTAGAAGCCTTATAAGGAGAATCTTAAAATTTTTGAACATCTCAACAGTTTGATCTATACGATTTACTCTACACATTATTCTAGTAGAGCCCCTATTTTATTGTAGACTGACTTTACGATATAGGAAGACGAAAACAGATGATTAAGTTACACCACCACTCTATCCAGATATTGCTTCAGATCTAAAGCATGTTCCTGAAGCTGAGCCTGCAATCTAATATAATACCTAAGGCCAAACTTAATTGAAATTTTCACTAGCAGGGCTTATAAAATAGTCTTGGAACAACAAATCAAGCCAAAAAAATGTGAGTGTACTTTTAACAATTAATACACTCCTGCTTCCAAAGATGTCTCCATCGATCGACGATCGACAAAAGACAACAATTTCTTCCAAGTTTATCAAGTCTCCGGCGAACTAGATGTCGCTGTACAGAGCGAGGAGGTCGCTGCCGTATCTATATTCCACTTCAAAGCCTGTCAGTACAAACGTTATCGAAATGTCTCGTACAATTTAATGTTAAAAACTACCGCTATGACAGCTTAATGCGCCTTTGCTACCATCGTTGATGTTTTCGCTCAATAGAAATCAACTAGGATGATGAGACAGTGTTGTTAGCACTCTCTCTTTATTTATCCCACGAAGCGTGGTAATTTTTCCTTTTTTGCCTCAAAATCCAGTTTTTAAAAATAAAATTTGTATTACAAGAAAAGAAAATCACGGTTAATTAACCTTTAGTATAAAAATCGCAGTTTCTAACATTATTACGATTATTTTTTGGTACTAGAACATTTTGATAAAAGACGATTTATATGAGCAGTTTTTTTTATGGACATTAAGTGTGTTGATAATCATGGTAAAATGTAGGAGTTTTCATGAAATTTCAGCAAAAATTTATAGTTTGAATGTTTTTTTTGTTAGATTCCTTAAATTTCCACAATTTGGTGCTTTTTCCTTTTATCCCACGAAAGGCTTTTCGGACATCGAAATTCCCACATAAAGGGATAAATCCCTCGATATAACAACACTGTGATGAGATATAAAGCGATCGAACATTGCTCCAGAAGCATCTCGTTATTTCATCGGTAGGATGGTTCTCGTAGTATTTTTTTTTTCTTTGTTTGTTGTTCTCTGGAAAACTAATTTTGTCCTTCTGTCCCATTACTATGAACTCATATGCTCGAAACGAATTAGTGTTCCTATTCCTTAAAATAGTTGTGTCCAGATACCTATACCCAGTTCTTTTTTATTAAAGGGATTTTAGCATTTACCTCACCTTAAGCCTCACCTTACGAATAGTGCGCCCCAAATGGGAAATTTCGGTATGTGTGCTGCTTTGCTAAGAAAGCAATTTTCTTGTTGGCAGCACTGAAGCACTACCATTTACAAAACGAAACCGCACTCAATTCAAAATATATCACACACACAAGTGATGATGACCGTGGGGTCTCTGTTGGAGATTGTGCGGTCTTCAGTTTAATTGAAATATTTTCAAACAGCCTGGAAACTAATATACAATATGGTCAAGCGATCAAAGTACTTGAGGCTCTTTTAGGCCCTTTCAATGTTCGGTGGCGACGGCGTACTCACAAAATCTATGTATGCACAAGTTCGTGATCGACCGACACGCTCAATTGTTTATTCATCAGCGTACAGATACAGAATCATCATCGAAATCGGTATCAGCATGATGATAATCTTCATTTGGCCGCACAACATCATTGCGTCGGTGAATACCGCAACATGTTTTCAATTGAATCTCTCTCACTACAATAAATCGTGGTAATCGCTTTCGTACTCGCTGGCTGCCTATGTAACGTTTCCGTTGCGAGAAATTATTTAGTCGACAGATATATCCATTGAAGGCACATAAATTGGTTGAAGTTGTATACCATAAAAATGTCAGCTAAAATTCGCAGTAGTAATAATGAGTTACGCGTGTTTTTGAAATGTTCTTATTGAACAGATAATATTTTGACTAAATACATATCGCAAGGTAGTTTTTATGGGTTATACAATATACACCCGACTACTCAATTTTTTTATCACAATTCTCCGGTGATCAAACAATTAAGCCCGGGTTTTGGCATTCAGGCCGATCATTGAATCCGCCGGATGCTCTGCGGACGGATTCAATCCGATCCGCAGTTGATCACTTCACAAGTGAACTCTCTCTACATTAAAAACGGCGGATGGACTACATTATCGGTCCGCAAAACCGCATTACCGATTGCTTGTAGTCCAGCGAGTCAGCTGTCAAATGAAAATCTTTTCTTATTCGATTTTGTTTTTATAAAGTGTACGAACGTGGATAGCATTGTATTTTTCTTAAACTTAGAAGAAATTGCTAGTAATAGTGATACTAGGAGCATTAGAAGAGGTGTTAGAATGCGAGGAAAAGATGTCTGGATGTTTTTTTTTTATAATTTTCACCATTGCCTGCAACTGAGGACGGGTTGTTTGTTTTCTAAATCGGAAAGATTAATTAACTGTTCGTAAACTTTTTAAATTTATCCTTTTTTTTCGAAAAATAAAACTTTTATTGCGTGTATGTGTGTTATCTCTTCGAGATCCGCATCGATTTTGATGCGGATTGAAAACGACAACATTTGTATGAACCGCGGATCGGTTGCGTTTTCAATGATAGGCATGAAATGTGAACTTCGCTACCGACATCCGCTCACTTACCTACCGGCGTTTTCAATGATAGGGGAAATGTTCAAAACAGGTACTACTCCCTCCGCAGAGCATCCGCCGGTTTCAATGATTGGGGTGATTATTTTAACAATTTATAACAATTCGGAAGGCGTCAGGCGTTGCATTATAGAAAAGTAAAAAGAGGGCAGTTCTTTTCTTGAATCATTTGTACATACAAAAAGGTTGCCGCTCTGTATAGGTTTTATGATGTCCGCTGTTTTTTTTTTCAGTACTCTTAATTAAACTGGAAAAAAGTCAAAGTGTTCTGTAAATTTCCTATCAGCACTATCTGAAGAAGTGACTAAATTTGTATATTTATAATATGTTGTCTCCTAGATGACAACTTCATCTGCGAATTGTATACCTCTCGATTTACCACTACGTTTGCAGATCCTTGATCACTCGTTTCTTAAAGGAATGTCATAAATTAAGCTACTCATGTTTGTTCCAAGGCTAATTAAAGTCGTTGGATCCTCTCAGTACCTACTGTATGTACTCCCAAAAAAATTCGCCTCAGTATAGTTTTAAATGTGCACAAACTTTTTTGTAAAAGCCCGAACTCGGAAACGAAGTTAAAAAAGGTATATAAAATAATATTTGTGTTGTTAATATACGTGAAATATTAACACAGAAATGTTTTAGAACTGAAGAAAATACATTTTTAATGATATTTGACTCAGACTAAGAGAGAACAAATTTTGGAAGCTCGAATGATGCGATCAATCGCGCATACTTGATATCTTTGATCAGAGCGGACTTATGCCACTCACGGACTAGAAGAAACCAAAGTATGACTTTGACAAGAAATTAAAAGTCTGTATACTGGACAGGCAGGACTTACTCTCACCGAGCACTATCATAAAAGGTATACCGATCTTCACGGGTGGCTCAAAGACTGAGAATGGAACAGCAGCAGGAGTCTTATCGCATCGGAAGAACTATGTGTCAGTCAATAAGACCGACTGGCAAATCACTGCAGCGTTTCCCAGGCAGAGTTCCACACGGTTAAGAAAGCGGCTCTGACTGTCTTATAGAGGGAACTACCAGCAGTGCAAATTACCCTCTGCGTGGACAGCCAAGCAGCACTTCAAGCGGTCAACTCCAATCTGGTAAACTCAAGATCTGTAAGTCAGTGCCTTTCGGCATTAAAAGCGGTAAACCATCACTCAATAATGCTATGCTGGTGGGTTATTGGACATGTTGGTGTGGAAGGGAACGAGGCAGCATATAAGTCGGACAGATGTGGCTCTAAAATTGACATAGTATTAGCTGACAGACAAGTCCTACCATTAACAATATAACATTAACTTTGGCAAAAGAACGATGAAACAACGCTTACGGTTGCATCACAATCCATAACTCGTACTTTGTGGACCACAATCGAAACTAAAAAGTCAAAGATACTAACATCTCTTGAAAGAAACAAAATCCGAAAGCTCGTCGCGGTAATAACTGAACACTACATCATTGGAAACATGGCTAAAAGGATAGGCATCTTTACAAATGACCTCTGAAGAAGTTGTAGAGACGAAGAGGAAGTAGAACCTGTGGAGCATCTCCTGTATCACTGCCCAGCCCCCCAAGAACGCCGATACACTTGTTTGCGAGTACGGTTCTTCGAAATCTTGGAAGATCTAGCAACGATACCTCTATCAGATCTACAAGCATTCATCAATAGATCCGAATGTTTTTTTTAGTTGCATGTCCTGCCATGTACCTTCTGTATAAGTGTAATCGCAATGGGCCTCTACAGCTTCTGATGGGTGAAATCGCATATTATGCAAACTGCTCCTGCGACCCAAGGACATTTGTCACAAATCAAATTCCTCACCTTCCTTAGTTTTTTATACACAAATATCTATTGTTAACGATATGGTTATAAATGTAGCATAATATCAGGTTCGGATCATAAAGTGTGTGGAAGTAGGGAACCAGGGCCATTAAAGACTGGCTTTGAGTTTTGTGATCCGCTCCATAAGAGATTACAATTCGATTGTTTTTCTGTAATTCACAAGTTGTGAGTGTACTGCCAGAATACGAAAACCTCACAAAATAAGAGTTTCACCTCACTTGGTAAGGCCCATAATACACCACACCTCACATCCCTTAGATGCTCTTCAACAAATTTAAAACATTACAAAAATTAGAATAAATGCACTTTAATTCATTTATTATTTGTCAATTTCTCACTCAACTGCTTCAGTGCACCCTCATCTCGACAGTGGCGTAGCAAGGGGGGGGCAAGGGGGGCACAGGCCCCGGGCGGCGCTTTGCTAGGGGCGGCAATTTTGGAACAGCTAAATTTTTTTTTTTTTTTAATTTTGTAAATATGTACATAATTTGTATGTGTTTATTAATATAATTTTCAAAATTTTGGTTTGGGAGCTATAAGCGCCTACTGCACTATTTTATAAGCTCTTACAGTTTACAAGATATTTGAGTACGAGGACAAACGTTCTGTTTTTTGATCTGTTTTTTGATTGCAAATAGCATTCGTGATAGATCGATATCCTTGCATATGTACGAGTATAATGTAAGAATTCAGAGATTTGTTTTTGAATTTGCATTAGAAGTTATAAACTGGATCTCCCGATGGACGTGTGTGGGGGTGTAAATGAAGTTGGAATTTTCTGATTGTGTAACGCTCCAAGTGGATGGAGTTATTTTAAGGTGCATATTCAAAATGGTTGAAAAAAAAAGAGAATATGTATTTTGAAATATTTGCAAAAAATAAGTTTTGCCTTGCTTGATTTATTCAAATTTTTGCGTAGAACTTAGTAGAGGATCTTGTTTAAAATACCTATATTATCTTTAAAGGTGTGTCCAGACCAACGAAACATATCATAAACATTGAATAAATCTTTCATAAATATTTCATAAACATTTATTAAACAGAAAAAATTGTTTATGAAATGTTTCACAGTTTCCCATTCGTGACGGGAAATAATTTTTGTTTCAAAAGTTTCTGGGCAGTAAGGAGGCGGTGTTTTTTGAATTTTTTTTTAACATAAAAATTAAAATGTCAAAAAAATCTTGGAGTAATGAGGAGGTTATTCATTTAATTAAATTATTTGAACCAAATCTATTTTTTTAAATTTTTTTTTATGATAATGAAGCACGCTGCTAATAACCCTAACGCTTTAGAGATCGTCATTATTTAGTGCAAAAATGGATACAAATTAAACATTTCATAAACATTTCAGAAATGTTTCATCGGCGTCCAGATTGAAGGAAACATTTAAGAGATGTTAAATAAATATTTATGAAATGTTTCTGAAGCAAATCGGAAACATTTTATAAACATTTAATAAACATTTATTAAGCAAATGTTTCACTGGTCTGGACACACCTTAATATTATGTAATTTGATCAAGATCGTACTAAATTTTGCAAAGTTTAGTTTGAGTAATACTATTGTCTAACTATTCAGCTGACAACTGACTACCTATAAGTTATTGTTTGGGATGTAAGCATTACTTGGTTTTTAGAATTTTATCGAAGTTAAAATTGGGGTTTTTGAGATAAAAGCAGTTTTTAAAATAAGCGTTTTCGGTGATTCGAATTTAAAATTATAAGGCCACAATCATTTTGAAAACATAAATTTTACACTAACTACTTATTTTGGTCGTGACAAAAACACCTCGTAGAAACAACAACGCACAGAGGTTGGTCCTCTCCTCCGTTCTAATCACCAGTTGTCGGGCTTGTACTCGTCGCTCACTTGGCGCAAGTTGTAGTCACTTGGTCAATTGAAGAAAAATCGAAATGCAAGTTCATTTCCTGACAGGGGAAAACAGAAGTGTCTTCCCAAATGGAATTATATACGGAGAATTGACTATCAGAATTCAAACTATTCAAACAAACAATCACTTCAAGGAATCTGCTGATGAATTAGTGGTGTAGTTCGAAATAATAGCCAAGTGACTGTGTCTACGAGTTGTTGTGAAGATATTACCTTAGAAATTAATTTTTGTTTGTCCAGAACTCCAGAAATTTCACCAAGTTTACAAAGGTTTTTTTTAATGTGTGAAAAAATTACGGGGGCGGCATAAATTGGGTCTGCCCCGGGCGGCTCCAACCCACGCTACGCCACTGCATCTCGATCATGAGGATCACAAATTTTTACATGAAGTTCGTATTGTAACCGATTGTTAACATTATTATATTGCCGTTTCTATCAAAAACATTAAAGGGGAACAAATTTGTGCTGGGAAAAGCTCTAGTAAAAGCGTCGGGCGCGAATATCTAAAACAGTGCATCGTGATTCGTGAACATTATTTTTGAATGAGTCCAGAACCCATCCACTGTTTTTGTTCTATCCTAATTTTAACGCAAACGAAGCGAAATGGTATTGTTACTCTTCCAACTGTCCCAACTGACCCCACTGTTGAACAGTCCTGACCTTTGAATAAAACTTTTTCACTCGGAAAGGGGTGTGAGTTCATTTGGCCTCCGTTTTTAAATTTAAATTCAATCGTGGAAAGAAAGTTTTCCGAGCGTACCAACATCTTCGCATTTTGTTGTTCTTTCTCGTTGCTCAAGTCACGAAGTTAAACCAACAGATGCGAGCGACAGAGAATGCCAAATAAGGAACACGAACCACGAAGATGAAGAACGAGTGAAGAGCGGAAGAGCGGAAGAGAAAGACGAGAGCATTTTTAAGTGGATTTTGTTTTTCTGAGTAGCGAAGGAATACTTTGAGGAATATCAGACCGATTCCTATACGATGCTGGTCCCTTAAGCCGCCCCCATTCACAAGAAAATGTTATTTACATGCACAACACATACGAATATAGGTATACCTACACTTAACCTGTCAATGTGTATCTGAAGAAAGTTAACAGGAAAAAAGCTACAAAAATAAAATTGATTTTTTTTTTTTTTTTTTTGGTGAAAATTAAAATCATCATCAGCATGCGCCCCTACATTCATCTGCTAATACACTCCCACACTACTATATCATTTTAGTCACACACAATACATTCTGGTACATACCCAAGCGCCAAGCCTTTCTCCTTCGTGTATAGTAGTAGATACATAAATACGTATAGATACAGAGCAAATGAAAATTCTAAATGAAATAAAATTCGATTCGAAATGAGAAATGGGATCTGTACACAAAAAATTGGAAAATATAATATACATGCTCCCACATCCTTGCAGACGACCTACCTCCCACCCCTGAACATTTATAGCCCGACTGCAAGAATGGAACTGATATGTATATTGATTATAATCGATGGATAAGACAAAGGCACCGCTTTTAGGCGTGCGGTTCGTCGATCTAGAAATCTTCAATTAAAGTGCAATCACGACTTTTCCAACGCTTGCGGGATATATTTAACCCTATGGGAGAAGCGACGGAACAGGACGGGAAGTAGAAGCAAGTGTCTACTGTCTAATCCAAGATCCAACCGTTTGCTGTTTTGTATGAAATAAAAGTCTGCGCATAGGGGTGAGGAGAGAAAATCAATCAGTTTGTGTGACTTGTGAACCTTATGGAAATCGCAGCAAAAAGAAGGAGACATTTTCATTCGGGATGATGAGGAAGCAGCAGTTGTTGTTTTGGTAGGATTGACGCAGTGGGGCGCAATTACGTGCTGTAATTAATTACGTGAATTTTTCTGTGTACCTTTGAGAATATCAGAGGCGTTTGCATAGTTATTTCAGGGGGCTAAGTTGACTTTTCTCATATATTGCACAGCATAAATGTGTTTATGTATGTTATGTTTTAGTTGGGCAGGCGTAGGTTAGGCAGGCCTTTACTCCTGCACAGTCTTATATATTGTAATAATTAATCATTTTCATGGGAACTCTGTTTACTTGTCCACACGTTCTCGGTTATCTACAGAACAACTCTGTGTGTGCAAAAGGGTGTCATTCTATTGGACAAAATATTACTTCGCATTTATTAAAATAAATTTTATTTTAAATTTCGCAAATTTTCATTCAGTCTTTGATTAATCTCGCAATGTGATCATTTCGCAAAAGTGGGTAGGTATACTTTTCTCGCGTTTTATGCAGGAATTTCGCTAACTATTCGCGTTTTGGTATGCATTGTCGTTAATGTAATTGGTAAGATGATTTTCAGAAGTATAGCAACTGCTAAAAAAGCGAGGGGTGATAATGCTGCACAGACAAAAGCATTTTTTTGTTTGATAAATACAGCAGAATAAGCAGTATTTTAGAGTAAAAAGATAACTTTCCGATATTGTGAGGCACTTGCCTCTAACATAATATTAGGTATATGATTGATGTATTATCTATATATATTAAGTATACATATCGTCGCTTTCACGGAAAAGTGACATAAGTCGAAATTTTTAATTTTCGAGTAGGTACAGCAATGACCACAATTTTATTTTATTTTGTTCTGCCTAAACGGCTTAATTCTATAGGGTGTCCGCCGGGAAGGTATACTACTTTGTTTGTTTATAATTTTTTATTAAATGAAAGAGAATGGATCTTATATTGATAAATATTTTATATAATGTCGGCAATTATGTATGGAATACAATGTCAGGTAAAAGTCCGCCTCTGTTAGTCTCACAAATGCGAGCCCTTTTGACCACATTTTTCATTCTCACACATTTCACGCGGTATTTCATTAATTTCATCACGAATATTTTGTTTGAGTTGCTCAAGCGTTTCTGGTTTGTTTGCATAAACCTTGCTTTTCAGATATCTCCACAAAAAGAAGTCCGGAGCAGTCAAATCAGGCGACCGTGGAGGCCAATCAACATCACTATTTCTTCAAATACCTTGCGGTGGAAAGAGGTCTCGCAGTAATTCCATTGTAATCCTGACTGTATGCGATGTGGCACCGTCTTGTTGATACCAAATGGTAATGAAGCCCAAAGCATGAAGTTGCGGCTTTAAAAAGTTTTCAATGAAGGCCAAGCTTCTGAGCACGGCGTCGAATTGAGGTTGATGGATTGTTTTGAACACTTTCTTGAGCAGCAGTAATGTTTTCAGCCGATCTTGCAATACGTTGTGGTCCATGCTTGGGCCTATAACCTACAGACCCTCTTTCTTCGAAATCATTCACTACACGATAAATAGTGCGTTTTGTTGGCACGTTATTTCTCCCAAAAATTTCACGTAACTTTCTCATCGTCACAGTATCAGTAATCGATGATTGATTTTGATAAAATGTTTTAACGATTAAAACACGTTGGTTTATCGAACATTTTTTTTCCATTATAAATTTGCCACATGTCTACATCACGACTGCCAAATATGAACTGTTAAGACTAATGATTACCAAAATGGCGGCTAAACAAAGTAGTATACCTTCCCGGCGGACACCCTGTATGACTGAGCCGACTTTCAATTGTATAGATGTAAGGCCGGAACATCCAAAGAATTCAAAAATTCAACTAATCCCCATAAAGTTTTGTTTTCACGACAAAAAGTAGCATATTATGTCCTTTCTTGGGCCCATGCGAATTTAAACCAAAAATCATAAAAATTGAAGGATTGGTTCCCGAGTTATGAGCGGTCCAAAAGTATCCTATCCTTCAAGTGGAAACGAAGAATATACATCCACAAAATTTCATTGAAATCGGTTGAGCAGTTTCGGAGATCGACAACAGCGCCACCTATCGGGTCCCAAATTGTATCTTTTAAGACTGCCAAAGTCTGAAATACACCAATACGAACAAAACAAAAGAAGAATCATAAAATTTGGCCCAGTAAGAACATTTTCCTTGGTTATGTTATTTGTGCCGGAAATCGAATGGAAATGTTATTTACTACCTATTTCAAATTGATTAAATACTTATTTGGAGTTTTCGTCGAACAATTGTACAGCTAAATGAAATATGAATTACTGAAATGTCAAATTCCAAAAAGTATAGACAACAAACATATTATTACAATTAGGTAAATTTAATGTTGTTGACACAATATTGATATGCAGGGAAATCTAACTTTTCGTAAATATCTCCCAGCGCCACCTATCGGGTCCAAATTTTGGCAAAAGCTTTATATTTTTTTAAGTGTTACATGGTGTAAATTTAAGCCAAATCGGTCCATAAATACGAATTTTCAAAAAAGCTACCCCAGCGCCCCCTATAGGGTCTAAAATAAACATAAACCATCCGGAGCACCACACAAACATGGTGTGAATATAAGGGGGATAGCTCAGTGGTTCAGCCGTGATGGTCAGTCATACATACGCACGAACGTTTTTATATATTAAAAAGATATGAAAGAGGGAGATAAATACTTCAATTGTATGTTGCCGGTATGTTGGTGCCCCTTTTTATTATTTTCCATAGTACTATTAAGTACTTATTATTAAGCTTTTAAACTGTTTTTGTTGGAATCGCGCGAAATTTACCTGTTAACATAGGTTACTAGACAGTAATACAGTTTAAAAGCCGAATATTTAATATTATACAAAATTATAAAAAGCGATATAAAACCGTTCACAATTTCTTCGCATATGCCAAACGTTGATAGAGAAGGGAATGGGGAATGTGTAAGGTATTTTTTTTTAATGAAAGTTTGTATGAAAAATTTTGACTTTTCTGTCGCCTTTTTTATTTTGAATTTTGGGGTAAAAAAGTTCGCCTGTCCAGTAATAATTGATTATTATTTCGATTCGGGACTTATTTCTGACTTAAGTGGGATATAAATCCCAAAAGTAAAAATTAGTGCTTTTATGTCCCTGCGCCTTAATTAATTAATAAAATAAATTATATCGGTGGTTAGAATTAGAATTTTGAGCAAAATAAAAATATACCGACTGGTTCGGTAGGTAATTTTGGTCTGCATTATTGATCTAAATTCTTAACTTTATTTTTTAACCAAGAGAAGCAGGAAGTGCTGATTAAAGTGAAGTAGCTTGTGCAAGGGAGTGAGCTTAGCATATGCGTGTGCCGAAAGAGCACCGTAATTAAAAGAGTGTGCTGTGTGCAAGGGTAGGGTAATGTAGGTCAAAGGATGAATGTGCTGGGGGTACCTACATGAGTAATGAATGAATGTGCTGGAATATGGAAAAGATGTTGCTATATTAATAACTTGCATTTTTCTAAAAAGGGTAGGTAGGTAGATATATTTGAACAAAAAAAAAAAAAAATAAAAAAAAAATAAATGAATAAATATTTGGCGCAATAATTCCGGAGGAACCCTAGGCCAAGCTTCTCACAACCATTCGTTTTGTGTGATAGTGATTTTTTAATTTTTTTTTTTTGGAACGAATCGAAGGGATCTACAATTTTATGCCGAATCCAAACGGCTAATTGAGAAGCTCTTTCAAGAAAGTTATATTCTCGGATATTTGTCAGACGTTCGCGAGAGGTGGCGCAGTGGAAAAAACCCTAAGTTTGGAAATTGGATTCTTGCGGGATTCTAACTTCGACCCCTCGCTTAGTAGTCCAACATACTAACCGCACTAAGCCACTGCGCCTACGGTATAGGTACTTGAACCAAATTAAGTTTCCAGCAACTGTCTATGGCGACGTTCTCCGATTCGTCTATGATTTATGTCCCTTCTCGCTCACATTTAAAAATAAATAAATAGTTGGCGCAACAGGTGCGGAGAGACCCTAGGCCTAGCTTCTCACAACCATTCGTTTTGTGTGAGTTTCTCATTTTTGGAACGAATGGAAGGGATCTACAATTTTATGCCGACTCCAAACGGCTAATTGAGAAGCTCTTTCAAGACATTTATACTCTCGGATGTTTGTCAGACGTTCGCTCGCTCACATTTACATTTTGTTTTCCCCTTATTCACCACCAATCCCATTTTTGGAATATGGTCTGCCAAGTAGTTTCACAGAAACTGCCTCTGTGTCTCTGCTTTTGCCCTGCGAGTGTCGCACAGTTTTCTCATACCTAGGTATTGTGTTTAAAAGTCACACGGCAGCACATCCTTTCTTTTTGACATCAAAGTTTTCGGTTAGATTGTTTCCACCTTTCGCTCACACTGGCACTCGCGCTGTTTCCTCTGCAATTTTTTAAAAAGTGTCGAAATAGGGTCCGATCATTTTAAACGAAGACACAAAGTGAGAATGAGATAGAGTTAGGTATATAGATATGTACTATCTTTGTTTCTGAAAGTCTTGTTCATATTTTCAAAAATCTTGAAAAATGATAGATATATCTAGTACCTACCTAATCTGTGATCACCGGATATGTTTCATATTTCGTAAAATTTGTTTGAAGTTCAAAATATAAACAGAGGCGTTTTGTTGTCCGGGTGTCCAAAAAGGTGGTAAATTGACACTAAGGCGTCGGTAGCTTCTCTCTCTTATATGTTGTCCTATCGTTTGCCGCCATAAGTTTGATTAAAAGTAAAAGAAGGGTGATCCAAGATCTGCGTATAGTGTCAGTATTTGACCGATCATATTGACAGAAAGCCAGAAAGTTATCACCACTATCGCAGGGAAATTACAAAAATGGTTTCTGAAGTTAAAAAAAAAAAAAAAAAATAGTTGGCGCAACAGGTCCGGAGGGACCCTAGGCCTAACCATTCGTTTTTTTAGAGTTTTCATTTTTGGAACGCACGTTCGCGAGAGGTGGCATAGTTAAAAAAAACCCTAAGTTGGAATTTTGTTTTTTTCGGGATTCGAATCTCGACCCCTAGCGCAGTAGTCCAACACATTAACCACTAAGCCACTGCGCCTGCCGGTCTCTGAAGTTTCATAAGTATTTTTCGGCCACATCGAGTCTCTAAGAAACCACTCCTCAAGTGGAATCTAATTTTGATGCCCAACAAAAGTTTGCCAAAACTTTTCAGTATGATCCGCAAATGTAATGACCTGTAATTATTATGTGTAGCGTGTATACATATTTACTTACATACTACAATAAGTCAATATTATAATGTAGATATGCATATAAGTATATTATATGTATGTAAGCAAGTCACTAATATTATACGTGAAATATTCTTTCAAAGACTCCATTTGAAATGCCGTAAAGTAGGTATAATGTCCAAGTTGTTAAAAAAAACACTAATTTTAATTATGCTCTATCAACTTTATTCACTTTATACATAGGTGCATACATAGCTACCTACCTACATAGAAACACACACACAAGTATATGAATAAAAGAATGTGGACACCTCTTTCAAAACAAATCACCCCATTAATGCTCCCCAATGCCGTCTGCATTATTCCACCCTGGCATCATTTTGTCCATTCTCTTCTCTGTTCATTCACCCCCGTATTCGTATAAAAATTAACGAAAAGAAGGAATACGCACAAAATACCGCGTGTCTTTCTCATATATTAAGATTCCCTGGCGAGTTTTGAAAATTACTCAATACAAGGGGATGATTAAGTGGATAGCAGTAAGGTTGAGGTTGATTTGAGATTATATTCTAACATACATAATTTCTCCTCGACACCACCCCCCCCTGATGCTGGTCTTCTTTGACGGGACATTAAAACTTTTCTAACTAAATACGCCACACGCACAACTCCGCCGCGCTCGACGGTAACAGTACCTACCACCAATTGAACAGAAAATCAACCCTCTCCTTTGGTTTTTAAGCTCGTCGATGTAGATAAAGCTACCACACAAATATACACAATGCCTCACTAAAAAATGTACCAACAGGCAAGTTATAAGAAGAGAGGGTGACTAAGATGGTATAAAGTCCGTGAACTAATTTGGAGATGAAGAAGACGAAAAAAAAAAAAAAAAAAAAAAAATCACATCAACCACCCCAGTCGAAGACATTTTTCTTCTTTGCGTGTCCTTTTTTCTTAAGAATTTTCTTTTGTTTTCTTTTTTCCAGCCTTTGTCCTTTATTTTGAACGCATTCAGATGTGGATATGAAGAGCACCCATTCTCCTCAAACTCTCCGTTTTGTTCTAAGTAGTCAGCTAAATCCTTCAAGAGGCAAAATTTACATGTTGCCATGGGATTGTATATTCGGTGTGCTTTGTTTTCAGCTGTGGTATGGTGCGATATTGGAATGGGTGGCGTTGGATGGCAAAGCAACTCCTATACCTTCCTACCTTACAACCATATTAATTTTTATTTTCTTTCTTTTCTTTATTTCTCTCTGGTTTTGGACAAATACTTGTGAAAACCGTTGTCAGTCATATATATGCACACTCGTGCATACTCTGTACAGGGTGGCTTCGTTCAAAGGGATCACACTAGGTATATGAAGATTATTGCATGCCGTATATTGGTAAACGCAGTCAAGGGTAAGTCGACGAACCGACCTGAATAAAGCTCTTAAAATAGGCATTTAATAAAAGTGGGGCACTACTGACTGTTTTAAATATTTTGTTAAAGAATGTAGCCATATTTATATATGTAAATTTGTTCTTTTAGGTGTGGTTCAGTTAGACTTTGGACATCTTGGTATGTTTCAACCTCGACAGAATCAAAATCAACTGTGATATAGCTATATCGTCAGACAGCCAAGCTGCTTTTATGGCACTTAGTTCCTACATCATTAAATCCAAACTTGTGTGGGAATGCCTACAAAAACTTAATGAACTGGGTAGGAGAAACAAAATAACCCTCTGCTGGGTGCCTGACCACGTAGGAATAGAGGGTTATGAAATAGCCGACTCCCTATCAAGAAAAGGAGCATCAGAAACTTTCATAGGTCCTGAACCATTATGTGGAATAGGGGATCACACCCTCAGCGAAGAATTTAGGAAACTAGAGAAAGAAAACAGGACAAGAAGCTGGCATAACACTCAGGGCATGAGGCAGGCTAAGAAACTTCTGGGGCAATACAACCGGAAAAGATTCCAAGCTTGCATCGGCATGAGCAAAAACAACCTCCGAGTCCTAACGGGGTTCCTAACGGGGCACTGTAGACTCAAGGAACACCTCAGAAAACTGGGTATATCTGAAGAAGGTCTCTGCAGATTCTGCGATGAGTCCAGTGAAATCCCAGAACACTTGCTGGGATCATGAGGGGCACTGACCCATAAAAGATTGAAATACTTGGGCAAGTACCAACTATCTGATGAGGAAATACTGTCCCTGGAGCCAGCTCTCATCCTTAGATTCTTAAAGGAAACTGGACTGGAGAGAGTGCTATAGGACGGATTTCTTCCGCCAAGGAGAAAGAAAAGTGCAAGAACCTCTAAAATGATTCCGAAAGGAATTTTATTGTGAGGGAAACTTTTATGAGGGATTATACCTCTCTGAGGCGTAAGCAGGGGGTACAATAGACCAACAGGTCGCAGTACAACAAACCCTTTCACATAATAATAATAATAATAAAAACTTGGTATATTTATGGTTACGATGTTTTGATTATAAAAGATGCCTCTCTCTGTATCTACTATAAATGTTGCCATAATGTACTATTTTTATACATACCTAGCAAATTTTAGACACAAATTTTAACGAGCTGTTATGTACGTTTTGATGCCAAAGCCACTCAAAAGTGAGTGCCTTACTTTATTCATATGGAGTTTGGTCAAATCACCACTTAGGCCTGCTTTAAAAATAGGTTACAAATAGCACCACGACATAAATGGAAGTTTGATATGGTGACCAGCTTTTCTGTTCGTTTTTAACTGCGAATAAATATCAACAAGTGTACTAATAACATGTTTCATTATTATTATTAAAACATGTCATCATTCGGTTTTATTAAGTGAAAATTTAGAACATGTACATTTTCAAAAGGTAATAGACTTTTATCATCCTATATTGGCAACACTGTTAAAGGGGTAGAAATTAGTGTGGCACATATTTGGCTTTTGAACTTCAAATGCTTGTCATTTGTTCTAAGATTATGGTCTATTTATTCGCCCTACAAACATGATCGTTATACAGTCTAATGATGTTGATTTTTTTCCTTGCGTGGTTTTCTTAATAGTAGTACTAACAAAAACAAACTTGAAAATTTTAAATACATAGGTAGTTAGAAACTGCAACATCTGTCAAAATTGATTACCCCGAAACCTGCAAACAATTCATTGAAAATCTCCTCGAGTTGCTATTTGATTAAAATATTTTTTTTTTTTATAAATATTGAAATATACCCACTGTAATATTATAACTTTAAAAAATAAAGAAAACATCAACACCTGTTCAGGAATAATATTTTTCATTCTTCATTCTTTGAAAAAATATAATTCGAGTCAGTCATAAAAAAAAAAAAATAAATAAATAAATAAATAAAATAAAAAAAAAATATTCAGGAAAATATTAATATTTAATTTATAGTTGAAAATAATGTTTTTAACAAATGGTAATTACATCCCTGATTTTCTGCCGAGAATGAAAACAATATTACAAATAAAAAAATAAATAAATAAATAAACTGTTCATATATACAGGTTGTTTTTAAAAATAACATTTTATAAAATCTATTCACCTCCTTGCTTAAACTTTCAAAACTACTGAATAAACATATGCTTAAGCCCTAACAATTTATTTATGTCACATAGATGTACAAATTTAGTAAACGCCTTATGTATTTCGATTTCGATCTCTGTTCTAACATGGTTAGGGGGAGATGGAGCACATTGGCACATAGATACAACCGGCATTATTTGAAAACAAGGCACATCAGACCACTCAACGAAGCACACAGCGCAACGTGTCTATCAATGCGCAAATATATCTGGTTGACATCACTGTTAAGTCATCGCTTTCGTACGTCTTCAAGTAAATTTTTTGTCATTTTTTTCGACTGAGTTTTTTTTAATAGGATTTGTGTTAACAGTTTCATATGAAGATATTTGGTGAATACATGTCCTTCGTAATTTAATATTTACTAAAAATGTTGTTATAAAACATTGATTTTACTGCATTTAATATATATATATTTTTAAGTCAGTTGGGCCAATACATACGACCCTGGGGTAGTTTGAAGAGTATCAATGCACCTGCAGAACAGCTTCCCTATTTAATTTTAAAATCAATTGTTATCCTTACAACAAAAGGACTATAAATACCAAGTTCCTTGTTTTGAGTTCTTTAGTTTACGTTATTTATGTAAGAAGCTTATGAAAGCATTTATTTCTAATTAAAACTAATTTAAACTTAGGTTAACATGAATTATCAAATACCAAAACACTGTTTGTATTGTTATTTGTTATTAAAATACTAAATAATATTTTAATAATTGAAGTTTTTCAATAATAATATGAATCAAAGTGACTCGGACGTGTACCAATGTACCCCGTGACTGGGGCAGTTTGATACAAATTTAATTTTTTTTAAATAGGTTCTTATATTTTTTGTGAATGGATTTTAGAGTAAATTCGGCTGATATTAGCTAGATATAAGGACAGTCAACACATCACATATTTTATTTTGTTATTTCTGTCATTATGCTGTCTTTTATTTGAGTCTCAAGCAAAATCGTATCAATGTGCCCCAACTCCCCCTACTGTCTATACTCTACGGAGATCTTTGTTTTTCAAAATATAAGCGTTTTTCGATATTAATAAAGACGTGTTAACGAAAAAATTAGGTTAGGTTAAAAATAGGTATATTAGATTGAAAGTTCTCATACAGCACACAATATCACAAGGGCCAATTGCGATCTCTAGGGAATCAATTGCAGTAAACAACAGACCTAAAGATTTTTCCCTAAATAACACCTATCCCAATATTCTTAGAAGCCTAATAGCCTTTGGTTCTTGTGCTGTATTTCCTTTAGAAGTTGAAAGAATTAGGTACCCAGTCGAAAGTAAAGTCGGATTGAATTTGAATCAGAGATGGTTCCGGCATTATGGCCTCCTCTGCTGTTTTCTAGAAAGCGCGAGTTAAGTATCCATAGCAAAACATATTGAGAAAAAAGATAACATTATTTGTATTCAATGATATCTTTAGTCTCTAGTACAGTCTTGCACACAACGCTACAATGATAACATATGTAAAAGAGATAATATCGTTTGTATACAATGTTGGAATATTATCTCTTCTTCATTATCAAGCAAGACGATTGTACGCTTGGGTCTCCTTGTAGATAGATAAGAAAAGTATATAAATACGACTGTATGATGAATTTATCAACAGTCTTATTGTAACTACATAGTAGCCTTAAGCTCCTTTTAGAATTAGTAAAAAGTATTTCAATAATAAAGGACATAGTTCCAAATAAATATTGTTTAATTTTAAAAGTAAGAAACAAGTGTTTTAATTGGCGATCCTGCCAGGAGGTTAAATATACTTTTTAACTTCAATCGAGCGGACCTCGGGAACAAGTAGTGAAATCTAGTATAAACAGAACACTCGCGTTACCGGTTACAAGAATTACCTAGCATAGCAGGTACAAATATAGCTTCTTCGTACGAAGCAGCAAAGCAATTCAGTGAAAGTGTATATGTGGAGAAAAAAAACACACAAATTCGACGACAACAGACACGAGTTCAAAATGGAACAACTCGCAGTATTAATGGCAAGATTAGAAGCTTTAGAAACCAGGAGCAACACAGTAACACAAACCCTAGAGCACACACGCACAGAGAATGCAAGGTTAGCAGCAATAATAACTAACCAAAATCAAATAAACACTAATTTAGAAACAAAACTAAATGAAGTAAAATCTGGATTAGGCATAGTACCAAACATACCTGTGCTAGAGGAAATAAGAACCACATATACAGATGGTAGTGAAATACAGTTAGACGCATTTAAAAGCCTACCTATTTTCAACGGCGATCAATCAAATTATCGGTCGTGGCGCGAAGAAGCATCCAGATTAATGGACAGCATTAAAAACTTCAAAACACACAGTAAGTACGCAGCAGCATTGACTATAGTGAAAAGTAAAATACAGGGTGCAGCCGCGAATGTGTTAACTAATTATAACACAATTTTTAATTTTGAGGCGATACGTAACAGATTAGATTATACGTACTCTAATCAAGAACCTCTATACGTGCTACAAGACATGATGAAAGCCATCACGCAAAAAAGAAGCACACTGTCTGAATACCACGACGAGATAAATAAAAATCTCAATTTAATAATATCAAAAATCACTATGTCAGGTGATCCGCCGAATATAATCGACAGACTAATTAAAAATGCTAACGACGACGCAGTTCGTATATTCATTGATGGTATGAGTGACAACTTTACAAGAGGATCATTATATTCAGCTACAATAAATGATCTAGAACACGCATTCGCAATTGCTCGCAGAATAGAACATGATAATGTGCACAGGCATTTACATCTCACTCAGGATAAGCACCACAAAAATATGCCACA
This sequence comes from Cheilosia urbana, assembly GCA_946477585.1. NCBI lineage: Eukaryota > Metazoa > Arthropoda > Insecta > Diptera > Syrphidae > Cheilosia > Cheilosia urbana. The sequence continues at coordinate 113,098,215 of OX297854.1, forward strand.
TGAACGCAGAAACGAAAGAAGACCAAATTATTCGAGCCAAACAACGAATTATCAACCCCAGAAGCAATACGATAATATGCAGCAACACAATCAAGGACCACAGCCGATGGAGATAAACTCGAGACAAATTGTACATGCACAGCGACAAAATTGGAATCAATACAAACCCGATGTATATAATCCACCAGCGAAACGTGAACACAGCGGGAGTTTCAACACACACAACAGACCGCAACGATCTTATCAGCAGAACTTCAAGCAGCAGAGAGTAAATAACTCCCGACAACAACGCAGAGACGATGTCAGCAGTACATATGCAGAAGCAGATGAAACGGAATGTATGGTAAATAATAACATAAGAATAGATCATTTAAACTAGTAGACGGGTTGCCCTGCTTAAATTTAACTAGTACTATTTCTAAGGAAATTTATAAAATTCTTATTGATACTGGTGCAACCCATAATTACATTAATAGAAAATGCGATTCTAGCAAAAAAATTAAAATTAAACCTATAAAAATAAAAACAATGCATGGTTATTCTATGGTAGATACAAAGAAAGTAGTTAGGATATTAAAGAAAAATATAACATTTTTTGAATTAGAGGATATTCAGTCTTTTGATATGATATTAGGATATGAAGGACTTAAAGTTCTAAACGCGGAAATAAATTTCAGTAATATGACTCTAACTACCATAAGCAGTGTCGAATCTATTCAGAAAATTAATTACATAATTGGGGAAAATAATATTTATAAAGCAGACATAGATAGACTGATGAAGATTAATAACAGCATAGGACCGTTACCCTTTACAGATACTATAGAAGCAAGCATTAGGACGACCAATGATAATCCGGTTTATGTTAAACAATATCCATATCCCATAGCAGATAACGAATTCGTAAACAAAGAAATACAGAAACTCTTACATGACGATATAATAGAAAAAAGCCATAGTCCTTATAACAGTCCCATATGGACAGTACCTAAAAAAGGTTTGGACGAAAAAGGAAAACCAAAACGGCGCATGGTTGTTGATTTCCAAAAACTTAACGCTCACACTGTAACAGACAGATACCCCATTCCGGATGTCAACATGACAATTCAAAATTTAGGTAAAGCCAAGTACTTTACAACATTAGATTTGGAGTCAGGTTTCCACCAAATTAAAATCAAAACAGATGATAAAGAAAAAACAGCTTTTGCTATAAATGGCGCAAAATATCATTTTAAACGAATGCCTTTCGGGCTCAAAAATGCACCAAGCATATTTCAGAGATGCGTGGACGACATTTTGAGAGACTTTGTAGGTAAATTCGTACACGTTTACATTGATGACGTATTGATATATTCTTCATCTGAGGAAGAACATATACAGCACATAAGTCAAGTATTCGACGTACTCAATAAAGCCACATTAAAAATATCTGATGAGAAAAGTAAGTTTTTTCAAGAAGAAGTAGAATACTTAGGTCACATAATCAGACATGGTAGAATCACTACGAACCCTGAGAAAATAGCAGCTATAGAAAATTTTCCAGTCCCACAAACGGTAAAGGATTTGAGAGGATTTTTAGGTCTTACAGGTTACTATCGTAAGTTTATAAAAGGATACGCAAGCATAGCCAAGCCCCTGACATTATATTTACGAGGAGATAACGGTAAAGTAAACAAAAAACAAAGTAAAAATATTAAGTTAAATCTGAATGATTCAGCATTAGAAGCGATTAGAATTTTAAAAAATTATTTGAAAGAACAAGTCGAACTTTTTCAACCGGATTATAGTAAACCATTCGAGCTTACTACTGATGCATCCAACATAGCTATTGGAGCCGTACTAAGTCAGAATAAGCAACCTATACACTTCTTGTCAAGAACACTGAGTAAGACAGAAGAGAACTATAGCACAAACGAGAAAGAGCTATTAGCGATCATATGGTCCTTACAAAAACTCAGAAACTACATATATGGTATAGCAGACTTAACCATATATACCGATCACCAGAGCCTTATATATTCTGTATCAGAAAAAAATCCCAACACAAAGCTGAAACGTTGGAAGGGAATCATTGAAGACTTTGGAGCAAAATTAGTTTATAAACCAGGAAACCTAAATCTTGTAGCTGACGCATTATCACGTCAACGCATAAATACTTCTACCATAGAAACAGCACATTCAGCTGAAAGTTCTTCTAATGATATAATAAAAACTGTGAATCAGCCTTTTAATGCATACACTGCACAGTTCGAACTTATTGAAGATATAACAAATAATATCGAAACACAAATCTATTTTAGTAACAAAATAAGACTCATAATAAAGTTTAAGGACAAAGACTCTTTACTAAGGCAGATGAAAGAAGTTATACAACCCCAAAAGATTGTAGCTTTGCATACGAAATTTGAAAACATATACAAATATGGTGAAAACATAAAAAAAGAATTCCCACTAGTAAGATTTATATTCACACCAAGAAAACTTCAAGACGTGACAAATTTGGAGGAACAACTAAAACTTGTAAGGGTAACTCACGAAAGAGCACACCGAGGGTTACGTAACAATATACAAGAAATCTCAGAGAAATATTACTGGCCCGATCTAAATAAACAAGCAAAGAGTTTCAACAGAAAATGCATAGCATGTCTATTTGGAAAATATGAAAGAAAACCTATCAGAGAACCTCTGAATAATTCAGAAATACCAACACATGTGGGAACACACATTCATATGGACATATACTTCAACGACAAGTATACTTTCCTTGTAACAGTAGATAAGTATTCTAAATATACAATCCTTCGGGAAATCGAAACTCGAAACAGACTGTACGACGTTATGGAAGAGGTCTTATCTAATTATTTCCCAAAATGTGAACGACTCATGACAGATAACGAGAAGGGATTCAAAACAGAAATGGTGAACCAAATGTGTTTGAAATACAACATAACTAAAGTAGAAACTCCAGTATACAGATCGACAGCGAACGGTCAGGTAGAACGTGTAAACGGTACAATAACTGAACTGTCTAGAATATTCACAATTCAGAATAAAACAAGACTTATCGAAGAAATATTTAGAACAGTGCGTGAATTAAATAATTCTATACACTCAGTTACCGGTTTGAAACCTAGAGACATTTTCTTTAATCAAAATAAATATAGCAATAGTGAAATTATAATAAATAAACTAAACTCAGCATCCAAAAAAGTGATCGAACGTCTAAATAAAGGAACTCGACACAGAGAGTATAAAAAAGGAGATAAGATAATGGTAAGAATCACAGGTCTTAGAAAGAAATCTAACGCCAGATACATAACAAGAATAGTAGAAGAAGATAAAGGAGACACTGTAATCTCTAAAGAAGGAATAAAAATTCACAAGGATAACATAAAGAATTATCATTTTTCAGATGACGAAAATATTAATATTCCTAACATTACTAGGAATTGTACAGAGTCAAGAAGGGCAAGGAAACGTTCAAATAACTGAGTTACTAAACAAGAAGTTTATACTTACGCAAACAGATGACGTGTATTTATTCAAAGAACAAACTTATTTGTTACATGCCACCAACCTGACTTCGATATTTCAACCTTACGTAAATATCGTAACTAGTAAATATCAACCTACACAAGAAGAAAAAATTTGGTTAAGTAAAATTAAGAATTTAGCAGACCAATTACAAGAACATACTAGGCATACTAGATCAATTAACTTTTTAGGAACAGCTTTCAAATATGTGTTTGGTAATCCTGACCATTATGACTTAGTTAACATAGAAACGAGTATAAATAATCTCATAGAAAACAATAATAAACAAAAAACTATAAATTCTAGATTTGAACAAATTTTGCAACAATTCGAAGGTCAGAGCCTTAAAGAACATTTAGTAATAGAACAAGTGTACGAACAATTATTATTATTGACCAGAACAATTAATGCAGCAAAAAATAATGAATATTTATCAGAAAGCCTAGACTTAGATGACATTAAAAATATTATTCAACATGAAATAATTCAAGTACCCATAATAAATATACTTGAGTACTCTAAAATATTATTAGCTAGAACTGATGAATTCTTCATCACAATATATAAATATCCAGTTCTAATTAAATCATGTAAATTGTATAAAGTAACACCTTTAAATTCAAAACATGGAAAAATCATTACAGATAAAACAATTGCCTTATGTAACCAAACTTATTTAAGAACAAGAAATTGTCAAAATCATCTAAGTAAAAACATTTGTGAAATTAACTTTGAAGAAGAAAATTGTCTTATTCCACTTTTAAAGAATATAACTTCAAAATGCAACATTAAACAAGAATACGATTACGACTTAGAAATTGAATCCGGTGTTATGTTATTAAGCGGTAAGCATAAGTTAAATAATCAAACAATTAATGGTATAAACTTAGTTACTTATGAAAATACTATAAATCTAGACGATAAAATATACAAAAACATGCATAAGCAAATTAAAGAAGTTATATTAAGAAATCATAATTCAGAGTCTTACATCGACCAAATAATTAAAGAAGATACAATGTACAAATTCGATAACATAGATACTTTAAAAAAACTAATTATTCCTTTTGAAGAAAAACCGATATTATCAACTATATACACAATTGTAACACTGATTGTTATTCTAGCATTTACGTACGTAATGATAAAAACTATACAATGTATAACAGATCGTCAAAAACAAAAAAAGATTGACGCATATAACAAAACTTATGAAAGAGAAATGTTAAAAATAGCGTCGAAAAATCGGGACGATTTCGTTTAACAAGGGGGGGAGTTAAGTATCCATAGCAAAACATATTGAGAAAAAAGATAACATTATTTGTATTCAATGATATCTTTAGTCTCTAGTACAGTCTTGCACACAACGCTACAATGATAACATATGTAAAAGAGATAATATCGTTTGTATACAATGTTGGAATATTATCTCTTCTTCATTATCAAGCAAGACGATTGTACGCTTGGGTCTCCTTGTAGATAGATAAGAAAAGTATATAAATACGACTGTATGATGAATTTATCAACAGTCTTATTGTAACTACATAGTAGCCTTAAGCTCCTTTTAGAATTAGTAAAAAGTATTTCAATAATAAAGGACATAGTTCCAAATAAATATTGTTTAATTTTAAAAGTAAGAAACAAGTGTTTTAATTCGCGTCATGTGTGGATCAAATTTCGTCCAGTGTTCGGGTATTTACTTTCTGCGTCTCACAAATTTCCGATTTAACATCATATTTTATAGACAGCATAACAAGACGTAGTAAATCGAATGACGTAAAATTGCATGATCTTTTAGCTACCTAATTAATGCGTCCATTTTCCTATAGTTGGTTAATATTTTCATGGGCAATATACATATAATCCAATGTCGCCGATATTTTTGAAAAAATGTCGGTCTCTAACTAACTGAAATGTGATTCTTAACTGTACAGCAGGACCTTCGGCAATCATTCTTGAAAAGACGGATATTAGATCAGAAGTGCATGCCTCATCGTATAGTTTTGTGGGTATTACTAAGTCTCCCAGCACTCTTGTGAATTTGCCTTACTCCAGAAATTGCTTTTGTATACAAACCGATTTTACTAATACTGTACAGTGTACATATAAAACAGCTGCTTGGAAAATGTTTTCTTGCATTTATACAGATTTTTCTGGATGACTCGGTACGTTAGATGTGAATTAGAAAGAATAAAATTTGTTAATCCACCGTTCGTTCCACACTCATAACCAAGAGTCTTCTAAGGTGCACCCTATGGTTTTTTCCTATAAGTATTTGTTCAAGCATCTTCTTGAAAAAATGCAAGTTAGTTTCCCGAACAATAATAATTGTTACGATTATGATAATCTTTACATGACAAACTTTTTTCAGACTATAGCAAAATATCAAAATTAGCATAGGTGTAGCTTGTATAAGATAAAAATATAAAAAAAAATCAGTAGAACCTGCGACCACCTTAATTCTACTTCCGAGTTTTAGATTGCCAATCACTTTCCTCGGATTTAGTGACAGTGGAACGCCCTGTATACAATAAGAAACTGCATGAGTGATGTACAGTAGGTACATACGCTGGAAATGAAAACGTTATCTGGAATGGGATTTGGGATACGCTTTGAGATTCTTTTTAATTTTAAAAAAGAAATCTTTCTGTGTAGTTAATGAGCAGAGAAGGCATTCGTTTCCTTTTTTCTTTCCTTTGATTGTCCATTGCTATTCCGCTAAAAATACAATTTTAAATGAGAATAATGAGTGTCCGCCGGAATGATTGCCGTAGGACTTTGTCTTAGAAGAAGAATTAAATGTGGATCATATATTTAAATTACAAAAAAAAAATAAATTACAGAAAAATAAGTTTATTTAAAATTTGAAAATCGTATGTATATACATATTTGCTTGTTTGGCTAAAATGATTTTTAAGAAACAGCGAAGAGTGACTGCCTATTATAGAACCAGTTTAAACTTAGAATAAATAGCGAGGGACTTCTAAAGTCCGTGTTTGCCAAACCATTTAGATTGTTATAGTACAATTTCTCAGCAAAGGTTCATATTTAACTGTTGCGCCATTCCCTTTAAATATGACCAACAGTCTAAATAATTGTTTACCGATTATGGACTATGTCCAATTATTTTTTCTTCCCGATATGGACTACGTCCAAAATAAAACAAGCTTTTTCGACGTCTAACAGAAGACTGGTTTTTTATTGTACACGATATTTGTTTCGACTTATAATGAACTTGATCATGGGGATTAAACGCTGACGCTGCACTGCATTCGTTGCGTATGGCTCAGACGCTGATGCTGCAGTGCATCGGAAGCGTGTGACAATTTTATTGGTTTGGTTACTTTTATTGTTACACGCTATTTGTGACTTATAATGAACTTGATCATGAGGATTAAATGCTGACCGCTGCAATGTTTCTGTTCTCTTACGAGGGGCTAGCTCTTATTGAATTTGCAAAAGAACGCATTCTTTGCCAAAAGATGTTGGTTGGTCTTTTGATAACTCAATCCTTAGCCTTAAGACTATTCATTTTTGCATTAAAACCCTTAAATGCCCAGCGTATCTTTAAAGATACAACCACTTTTTTGTTAATAACTTCGTCCAAAAAAAAAAAATATTTTTTTTTTTAACAGCGGATTTGTTGTTTCTTTTCCATCAAAAATCGGTTTCCTTGGGCATTTAAGGGTTAAATCCTCAATTTCATAAAAAAAAAACATCCACACATTTTTGGATTTTTAAATAATTTAATTTATTGTTATATTAAATCAATTACAGTTAAAGTTTTTTTTACCGTCATGTTCAATCTATTCAAAACGAGAACGATGAACGAGTCGATTGAATGATGCGACGATGATGTTATATGAAGCAAACTAAAAACGATGTCGTATTTTCAATCGTTTCGACGAAGATCGTTTCATTTTTTTTTTTTTTTTTGGCAAGAAAATTACAATTTGTTGAATACAATTTTAGGGATACAGAGATTTGGTCTGGTACCATACTACTAAAATATTTGTACAATTTTTCACTAAATAATATCACAGATTAATATAAAATTTGAAGGAAAAGCCACTAAAAACCTTCATTAAAACTAAATTTGCAGGGGGAAGAGAGAAGCGGTTTCAACACTTGATTTCAGAGAACCATACAAAGATTGTTAATGTGTGAGAAGTTACATAGATAAATAACTAACAGATAAAGATAAAGATAACAAAAACAAATAAATAAATAAATAAACAAAAAATAAAAAATAAATAAATAAATAAACAAATAAATAAATAAATATATAAATAAATAAAAAAATAATTGAATAAATAAATAAATATGTAAATAAATAAATAAATTAATAGATAAATAAATAAATAAATAAATAAGTAAATAAGTAGATAAATAAATAAATAAATATGCACATACATATATAAAAAATAAATATATATAAACAATTAGATAGATCGTTTCATAAATTACCCGATTCCCTGTACTTTTTGCACATAATAATGTGCCATCCTAATTTTCTTCGTTTTCGAGCACAAACAAAATTTGACTTAATCCTCTCAAGGAATTTATACCCAACACCCAAACAGAGACCCCTACATATTCTAAAATGAAAACGAAATAATGCCACATTCACAGAGAAGGTGCGAGATGTCCATCACGGCCCCACGACTTGTAGGTCCTCATAGTGCCTACCTGCGTTATTATAGGGAGAGTATTCCTATCGTTAATTTGAACTTTGTTTTGCTGACATTGATTGATTCCTCTGACTTTTTCCGATTTAAAACGGGCCACATTGCCCTTGAAACCCTGGTGCTGGTGTCCTTCTAGTTGGTAGCATCTTGTGGCAGTTCTATTACGGTTGTTTTAAAAAAAACAATCCTTCTGGCCATGGCCATAGTGGTCTTACACCCTCAATCGCTCCGCTTTAGTAGGTATTTAATTACACAATTTAAAGAAGTTTCAATTAAATTTTTTAATTCTCAATTTTCACAAAAACTAGAATATATTAAACAATTTGGTAATGCGTAAACAGTGAAGCTTAATCATGCATTATTTAGTTCTTTTATTATATCATTTATGACAAGCACCCAGAGAAGGGGAAAGATATGGGCCCCTTCATGGCGGTGCCTCTACAAACAAGTTTTCTTATTCAACTGTTTCCGAGAGTGGAATTGATATTTCTCGTCGACCTGTTGTCCGTTTAGTGGCATCTGCAAAAGCCTCCCATTTGCCGTTTTTTTTATTACATTGATCTCGGGGCCTTTTTAACGTCTGTCTGCTATTAGTGTGCTACATGTCCATTTAACACATTTGTCTGTACCCGGAATTTAATAAAATATGACCCTCAAAACGGAGTTCAATGGACTATACCTACGTGCCTGGTGCATTAGTTCAATCCTTCTTATAATCATAACTATTTTATTTTACCGTTAATGTGCACTTTTCGCCCTTTCGTTCTTTTAAAACATAGCTATCAGTACCGAATTGAAAGTAAATGTATTTAGATGATTGCAGCAACCGCTTTAAAGTGTGAACATCACTTCAAGTATAAGAGCGGATAACTATTTCAATTTTCCCGTTACCGTTTATGGCGCCAAATACAGTTGCAGCCACCAAGTGAACCTGTACCTACTCCTTCAATAACCGAGCGATTTTCAAAGTGCAATCAACTTGACTATCAGCTGAACGATCTACAAACGGTGCGATATTAACAGGCATATACTGGCCGCCACCAAGCTAGCTCCATTAACTTTTCTGATTTAGTGATAACGATCCATAGATTGAGATGCATTCAGCCAGACTTTGCGCGGGCGCTGTAAGTATACGATGAAAGGAAATTGCCGGTGTCGCGAGCAGGCTGAGTTTGGAAAGTCGCCCGCAACACCTAATTGCCATACTATTAACCTGACTTGCACTCAATAAAAGTTCAATAACAAGGTTGCGACCATAGACGCCTCGGATTTGCAATGAGTGGAATATCGGTGTTAAGCAAACAGAAACGCTACAAATCCCTTTGACCGAAATTGCAACGCACCCTATACAAAAATTAAATAACATGAACAGCATATTATGATAGCTCGAAATTTAAGGCGTTTAGACAAGAAACGAAAAAATAAGGTCTGTTAACCATATGAAGCAGGGATGTCGATCATTTCTGTAGTATTTCCCATCTAACGTTTTTTTCTTTTAGAATGTTGTGTTTTTTTTTTTTTAAATAGGGCTTGAAGGTTTTGATAAAAATTTACTCATTGCGTAATCGTCAAACTGCTTTATACACTATCTGATGATGTATAATTATTGCACTAAGTTGTCATACATTGTTTTAATTGTCAAGTTTTTGTACAATTTAATATGTGCCAGAAGAACATGCAAATACATTTTCTGGTTATTGAACTTTGTGTCGAATAAAGGTAGGGGTGGGGTCGTAGAAGTATGGACAAAAATTTACTCAGCTACTTCTTCCATTCAAATGTCAATGTAGGAACATGGACTTCGAAACATCTTTTGTTTTTCTTAAGTAAGCAGTTATCGGTGAAATAAAACCAAGGGATGACATTGACTTTATTGGAAAGATATTTGTTTTGGCCATTAAGATCTATTTATTGATGACATTTATGAACCTTATTTAGGCAATGCAAATTTAGCTGTTATCAGCTGTACAATTGATAAACGCTGCAAAAGTAGTTTCAAATCTCTTAAAAAACAACCTTTAAATGGAAATAGGTAGAAAATTCGAGCGAGGTAAATTATACCAATTCCAACCACTAGAAATTGGTACAATTTGGTTTTATTTATAAACAAAAATTTGCTCTGCAAGAAGTTATTTATCTTTCTAAATATTCTAGACTTACCTATATCGATAGAAAAATCAAATTGTGCCTCCTCATAGCGAGACGTAAGTGTTGATTCAGACAGCTTGGGTAAAAAAAAGCTTTGTTAGGCAAAGTATTTACTTCCGTGATGAAGGCCCACGCTAACTACCTACATACCTTGCGAAACTGCTATACAGAATCGATTTCTGACTTAGATACTATGCGTATGCGACTGCCTACCTCTAAGAAAAGCAGATTGAAGATCATTCATAATATTTACTTCTTCGATAAGCTACAGGTTCTGAATAACAAAGGTTTCAAGGAATTATATTTAGAATTGTATTCATTAAAAAGCCTCAAGAGGTATACCTTTCGGAGGATTTGCAAATGTTTGAAAAGTATTTTTGATTAAATATTACTCCCTTCTGATTTTTAAAAATGCAATGTGCTATATAAATAACATTTTAAACATAAAACAATTTAAACATTGTGAATGGAAAAAATGGATCACAAATGAACCCACCCACAAAAAGAAAATCAATATTGATCTACACAGATAGTTCAAAGATGAACTGTGGAACCGTTGCCGGCATATTTTCTGAGGAACTAAATATACATTGCTCCATCAGACTACCTAATAGTTATAGTGTCTTCCAGGCGGAGGTTCTGGCTATCGCTCAAGCGGCCCGTAAGGCGTCAAAGTTGGCAATACCTCGTAGCGATATTACCATCTTCATTGACAATCAGGCGGCTATAAAAGTAGTTTCTGCTAACGAAATAAAATCCAAACTAGTTCACCACTGCCGCGAAGAGCTCAAGGTTCACAAATCTCCACAAATCTCCCTGGACACAGAGACAAAATCGGCAATGAGATGGCGGATGAACTGGCGAGAAAGGGGTCCATAATGGATCTTGCTAGAGCACTTCAATCGATCTAGCCACCACTCCGCAATCTCAGAGAGCTAGTGGAGAAAAAAATGAAACCAACTCATACTACCTGTGAAATATCAAGGAAGCTTTGGCCAGAATATAACAGAAGCCGGACCAACAAACTACTACAATTTGACAGCTCATCGCTATCTAAGTTAGTAAGGGCTCTAACTGGTCACAACTTCCTTAGAAACTATGCACTGAAACTGAATATCAAAGATGACGACATATGTAGAGGCTGCGGAGACGAGGAGGTCCACGAGGACACACCTCACTTCCTTTGTCATTGCCTGAGTATCTGTCATTTGAGGAACAGAACACTTGGAAATTATTACTTTAATTACTAACTTATTACTCTATGAACTTTCTGATGTCTCACTGTCTGAACTTTACAGGTTTCTGAGGACATCGGGTTGGCTAGACAGCGTTAGGTAACCACAAGAGGAGAAGGGATTTAGACCACCGATATAACACCAACGGTTAACCCTAAAAAAGGGCATCACAATGGATGTACGCGGACCTAAGTGAGGCATTGCAGGGCTCACCCTGCTCTACCTACCTCTTTACCTAACCTAACCTAATCATTGTGAATTTTCGATGTTTTTTATAAATAGTTAAGTTAAATTCTGTTTGTAATTAAGCAATTATTTCGTGTATTCAGTGTGAACTATTTGGCTAATATTTCTTTCAGATGCAAATGTTTAGAAAGAATCATTTCTAAGGTATATAGAAGATCCGGGTTCGGTAATTCATAGTTCTGCTTTATCCAACGGATAGCCTATGGTAGAGAACTTAAGTGAACAGTTTTCTTAGCGAACTAAGCATTGGGATTTCTCTATAGTTTTCGGCAAGAAAGGGATCACTTATCTCTTCTCTTCTTCTCTATGTAAATATAAAATAGAGTTGCAAAAGCGTTGTGACTTTATAACTCACGAACGGTCAAACCGAATTCGATCAAATTTTTAGGGTTTGTTTGCATGGTCGCGTAGTTGGTTTATCGAAGTTTGAACGAAATTGGTTAACGCGTTCGTGAGTTATGTCAACATCTGATTTTGTACATATAAAAAAAAAGGAATTGTAATAACCGTATTCTAGATATATTATGAAATAACAATAATATGCCCCAGCTCATAAATGTATGCAATCCATCCCCGCAAGTTAAATGACATCAACTGTTATACAGTATATGAAAGTGTCATTGGAATTTCCTTCAGCTTGCATTGCATATTGTAGAGGTGCTGGTCTACGACATTTTTGTTAGTTGGTGTCCAGCTGTGATTTCTGCGTGCCTGGTAATTCACGAAAGATTTGGCACCGAATTTCCTCGAGATGTCCGTCACAGGGAAGAAATGTGAGACCATCATATATGAAAAAACATGCCTTATTTCACATTAACAAAAAGATGAAACTAATATGCCCCAGCTCATAAATGTATGCAATGATAAAAACGTATGCAATGATAAAATGTATGCAGTGATAAAACACAGTGACGCATTTCCGTCCCCGCAAGTTAGATGTGTGGAATTACTCCACCAGATTTCAAAAAATGTATGTAATGATAAAACACAGTGACGCATTTCCGTCCCCGCAAGTTAAATGTGCGGAATTACTCCACCAGATTCCAACAACGCGCGCTTAGATGTTTACACATGTTTGTCGTTTAAACACAAACGTACGTGCACATTTTATTCGCGCTTGCCGGTTACTGATAATATAAAATAGGAAGCTTTAAAATACTACATATATTCCCACTTATCATTTAGTAATGTCACTGGTTAAAATGAAAGAAATCATATCTGACGTTCAAGAGGTACGAAAAAATTCTATCTATTTACATGAAAGTGGTAATTGGATATAATGAAGATATTTAGAGGTTCTTCTGGGATCGAAAATACTACAAAAAAAACAGTCAGAAGAGGTTTAGATTTGGCAGAGAATCATAAATCTTCTTCTCTCTCTCTATCTCTATATATAAAAATAAGTTGTATTGTGTTCGAAATTGATGTTTTCTGTAATGAGTGAACCGAATTTGTTTCAGTAAAATTTCCATGAAAGGTTACGTTAATACCAAGGTTTTTATGTATATACGATGTTTGTATGTGTATTGGTTTATCAGTTATAGGCATAGTCAACTGACGTGTTTTTGTGCGTATAGCAAGTTGTCGATCTCTGAAACCAATCAAACCATTTCAATGAAATTTTGTGGATGTGCAGCTTGAAAGATGGATTAGTTTTGTTGTTGAGATATAAACATTCTTTAAAAAAAAAAATTAAACTTCATTTATGAGGTGAATATGTACTTCTATGGGCACGCTGGAGCTAGCGAGTGAACTGGTGAATGTGTTACGAAAATTGTGTCTGGCGAGGTAACGGAAGTAAATTCTCTCGAATGAAATAAATTCATTAATATGTAAAAAACTTCAGTTCTAACCGGGAATTCAACATGAGACTGTGAAATTCATATGCTATATCTTACACAATGACAACTGGACTACTGAAACAGTTGATTGATTACGTGTGATCAAGTGATCACATAGATGAAAATCGTTTATGGTTTTGAATAGGAAATCCGTACCAAATACCATCAACATTGATTGAAATTTAATTTTTAACGGATCCGCTAATTATACATATTTCAAAGTTTTCGAGTTATGAAGATTAATTCAGTGAATACGCACGTCGCGTCGTGGTGGCGTCTTTGAACGAATTAGACCTTATCTTTCTGACAGCACGGTATTTTGCCTTGTCGTCTTTGTGAGAGGGTTACACATCATGGACAGTGTTGTAAGCTTTATTAATTAAACAAATAAATTAGTATTAATAGCGCAATAGGTCCGTTAAGATATAGGTAGGTAGGTACCTACCCTAGTTTCCCTTGCCGTAAACAATGTTCCAGTTTACAGCCTACGCTTATAATGAAAGCATGCGTTCCAATTTTGAATCTAACTATCAGCCCTATTCTGCTTTTCATTGGGGGGAATTTCTCTTCAATTTTCACTGAACACTATTCTACTATTCATTCAAATTGAATTTGGATTCACCTCGTCAATGTCGGTAATACTGCGTGGTATTCTCTTATTCACGTGAACGCATACATCCTGTACAATTCAGATCCGCATGTCAAATGATGCGGATATGAAAGTAAATGGATCGTTTGTCTGGTAGGTGGTTGATGAAATGTAAGTAAAAACTAATTATTGCCGGATTATTTGCTTATGAATAAAGATTATTCATTTTTAGGGGGAGAACAATAAACAGGGACCAATTTACAGCAATAATTTCCACAATGAATATCCATATCTGTTTGTTTATGTTTTTTGTTTTTAGTTAACCAAAATACTTTATCTAGCTTCCAAAGATTGTCATAAATAGAGATCAAATTGAATACATTTATTATAAACTAATGATTTTCACATGAACACGTGCTAACTTGAATGTCAAATTGGTTTGAATAATGTAGTTCACCCGATGGAAAGCAGAATGGAAAGGCAGAGTCAAAGGGAATCGAGTGGGTGAATCAAATGTACACGATTCACGTGAATAGCAGAATAGGGCTGTATAACACTATAAACTCTCAAACGTCTACGAGAGCATGCAATTGTAATGAAGACATGGTTTTAAGACAGCAAGAATTTGGTAATTGGTTAACGCTGAACTGAGATTACTTAAAGAGTTTTTCGGGTAAAAAAAGGATATCTGGTTTTGTAGAAAGTGCTCGGTTTAACGCTTGTGTAGACATATTTCTGGACCAATATTTTGGATCTTCTAGCCTTTTTTATGCAAGTGATAAGATGACAATGTCATCAGCACATATGGAAGTACTTGCACAGACAAATTATGCCCCTTTCGCCACTAGCCAGTTCCAATAAATGCTGCTAAAATATATTTCTACTAATGAAAGTTCATTGCCTTTATCTGTGTAAAAATAATCCCAAGAAATAAGTGTTTTATCATTTTCTTATATAAATTACAATGAGTAGGTACATATTTTGGATTTACATCTGCGTTTGACATGAAAGAAAAATGTTTGAGTTTGATATAAAATAAGGCATCAGCCCATCGATTGTCTAAAAAAATAAACTCTCACTCATGCCCATAAGTCATGTATTTTAAAGGGGACGCTATATTAGATGCCAATATTTTGATATTTGATATGACTACAACAGTATATTGATATTTTTCATATTCTTGTACCTGAGGGTGTTAAACGGATAATACCCTATATATGGAAAAAAAAAAATCGTTCAATGGAACAAAGCTAAAGAGTGTAATGTTGCGGATCACGACGTAAACTACGAGTGGCGTTAAACATACAGATTAGGCCACATATATCTGCGGGCCATTGCAGCAGTTTAGTTAACCGAGTGCGTTTTATAAGGTTCTACCACTTGCGAATGAGATGAACGATGTGTACACATGCAGAACAGAACACGTTCGAGATTGCCAATCGACACACGATGAGGAGGAGGATGATGTTGTACCTCATGAAGCCACCGATCGGTCTCGAATTCCGAAGTAGTAATTCATTTTGGCTCGATCACCATAATTTGTTGTTGTATGATACTATGGTATATCTATGATAGAGCTTAGAGGAACGCGATTCACCGGCGAGTTATTTTTTTTTTTTTTTCATATCCATCATCATTTGCGGCATTCACACTCTTTCACTTCGCTAAATGATGTATATTTGCTCAAAAAGTTCGTTCCGGTACGGGAAGTTCTTTGGGTTCACAGCCTACCATCATCATCCCAATAACCAGCGCATATATAGGTACCTACTCGCAGTGATCCTTGTGTCGGTCAGATGGATGAAATTATCACAATCTCGTTTGGTGTGTAATTTAGCGACCGCTTTTGATCTGGCATGCAATGCATGCAGGCATCTCAGCAATGGGCGCATATTGCATTTATGAGGATTTGAATTACCCATGCAAGTGGGAGGAATTTGATAAAGTTTCTAAAGTACGAACTGGGCGATTGGTTTCGGCCAGGCATTATAGAGTGCACATTTGAAACATGTCTGCTTCTGCGGTTGTATACAGATCATCAGTGCATGTTTCTGATGGTATACAGTTGGCCCAGGGGCTGCATGCCGTTTAGGCTGTCAATTTCCTACTTCTTCTGTATATGTATTCTGCTGCTATGGTTATCTATGGAAAATATAGTTCAGCATTTTTGACAGCGTATATCTGTGGAGATGAACTTTGGGAAAACATATATTTACATTTAATGGAATCACTTATCTCAGTACTTGATACAAAAAGCTCTCTATAAAAAATGGAAACGCATTCAGAAGTTATAACAAAAACTAACCGGTTAAGATGACATAAATATTTTTAAAACCAATTTAAATCTGGAATTAATTGCACTGGGAAATGTGATAATTAACATTATATTATGTACAAGATAATACTCGTAGTTACGCCGAGCATATAACACAAGGGAATCGACTTTGCTATATCGTCCATCAGTCGGCTGCTTAAGCAAAACTGGTGGGATAAAAGTTCTCTAGGAGGTAGCTTAATTACGTCCTTCGAGGTAGAAGCTGTTGTGAACAAATTTGCTTTGCAAATCTGAAGTTGCAAAGTATCGAAGTATACAGACTCCACAAATAGGTAACTCAAAGTTGATGAAACAACGTTCTTTTTATAAAAAAGAAACAAATGATGTAAGAAACGAAGTTGTTTATATAAAATGAATCGATCCATATAAGAAAAAATAATTTGTATTTCATAAGGGATTTTTTTTATGAATGAAGGTTCGTTTTGCATATCCGAATTTTTCTTATAAGCGAGTTTCTTATATCAGCTCTTTTTTATGTAGGGGAATTATGCTTAAGATGGCATATCCGATAAGATGACATACTTGCAATTACTCTTTAACCATAAGCGCCACAGTTCTGCCAAAAATGTCTGGACATGCAGTTTGGGATGTTAGTTACGTCCACAGTAAATCGGCAGCTAGTTTAAAACGTGCTTTAAATGACAACGAAATCAAGAAATTTGTACGTGAATTTGTTTTTTTTTGTATTGAGTGTTAGCTCAAAAATGTATGATAAGGTGAGAGCTGTTTACAGTTATTTGTATAATTAGTAATTCCTATGCGACTCACCTCATAAGGAAATGTTAGTTTCTACAATCTGCTAAACATTTTTACTCATATCGGGCAAGATGACATGATACCCGACCACGCGCTATGTCATCTTGCCCAAAAGATAGCATTTTATTTTAATTTGTGTACCTTTTCATTGTAGTATGCCATATAACTAAAAACGAACCTGATGCAGGCGTATACTTGGTCAAAATATGTATGGCTAAGGCTATTCAAGGGTCAGGAGAAATAAAAAACGTATGCAATGATAAAACACAATTTTATTTCACATCAAAGAAAAAGCTGAAATCAATATGCCCCAGCTCATAAATGTATAAAATGTATGCAATGATAAAACACAGTGACGCATTCCCTGTCCCCGCAAGTTAAATGTGTGGAATCACTCCACCAGATTCCAACAACGCGCGCTTAGATGTTTATCTACACATCAATAAATTTGGCCATGGCTATATGTCAACTAGCTGTTGAACTTACCTAATTTAAAAATATTTTTAAAAATAATACTTACTGTTTTACACAATTGATTTAAATGTAGTTTTTGTTACTAACAAACCAATTAATTAAATTGCTTTGTTTTCACCCCTATGATTATTATTATTTTTCACTTTCAAGAAATAATAATAAAGAAAAGACACGTTGTTTGAATGAATGCTCCTTATATCCTTGGTGGACTGTATCATTTGAAGCCAATTTAAATCTTTGCATATTCGACAATTATACCTCCTGACCCATCTCCAAGAATATAGAATACTTACCACGAAAGATTTGTAACAAAATGTTCAACTACAATTTAAACTCATAGGTCTGACCGTATATATTGTCATAAACGTAAAAAAATAATAATGAATAAATTAAATCAAAGTAAGTAAGGAAAAGTATTAGTTATAATGGCGTTTCTCGAGCCTCCTGCAATGCACTTACGTAAAAAATCACGTCGTCCATCCGTTACTCAATTATAAAGTGAAAGAATGGCAAACAAACAAATAAGTACTTTATTATTGTTATTTTGTATTTTTTTTTTTATTATTTCTTTTATTTAATTGCTGTAAGTTATTTAGTTATACAATATAATATTCCAAACCAAATTTCAACACAACCAATTTTTAACTTAATGTAATATTATGTAGATACAATTCAATATCAATTGGGATATTTTACCAGATCAGGTTGATCGCGGTCTTTGCCGTGTTTACATTGTTTGTTATGTTGAACTTATTTTTTTGTGTTTATTTTAGTCTTTTCACGTGAAATAAATGGCGGAGTTGGCAGTGATCCTGCCTGCCCCTAATGCAGTCTATAAGGGCCCCTTGATTGAATTTGCTACAGGCCCTGCGATGGCTTAGTCCTTCACTGGTAGAAAGATATGCCTTTGGTAACCTGGGGGTCAGTTCTGGTTCTGTTAAAGAGCAAATCGATATCGCACACTGTGTTGTATGAAATCTCACTAAAAACATTCTCTTGCAAATGAGAACATGAAAAAAAAAGAAAATTATTCATATGAAAATTCTTGAAGTTTGGTTTCACATTTTCGTAGAACGAGAATCGAAATTGCGGTGAAAAGAACGAGAATTGACCCCCTGTTGTAGTTGCGAGAACATTTAATATTGTTTTATTTTAGCAACTAACAAATGCCTTAAGGTGTTGCAAATATAAAATATTTAAAATGCGTCCTGCAATTGAACGGACGCATAGCATCGCCCGTCTTGTCCACGTCACATAAAAGGGTTCCCCTGCTTTTAAATATAAACAATTTGTTTTTTGCAAGTTTCAAGCAAGACAATAGGTGCTGCGTGGTTACAGTGTTTTTATTTTTGTTTGTTATTTTCACAGTCGGGTCTCTTTTCGTATCACTGCATCAAAATCAATATCCATCTACACGTATGGTCAAAGATGGACTGTGGAACCGGTGCCGGCATATTTTCTGAGGAATTAAATATAGATTGCTCCATCAGACTACCTGATAGCAATAGTGTCTTCCAAGCGGGGATTCTGGTCCCTGCTCTACCAACCCGTTTACCTAACCTATCCTAAGACATTTATACAAAGTGCTTTCGAAAAGATCTTGTCGAGTTCTTTTTCAAATGCTTCAAAGTCTTTAATGTATGTACTTTTTAAAATGGAACGGAGATACCGAGGATACTTTTTGATTTAAATTTGCTTTTGATTTTTGTGATCTAGTGTTAATAACTTGGGAGGTTTTTGAATTTACAGGGTTTCAAAACATTGAAAGCTGTGAGCTTCCAAGGTGTCTGAAGTTATTGTATAGATTTAGTATGGGGGTCTCATAAAGCGTCTTAGTGGCTTAATATCCAACAAAGTAGGGTCCTTCATTACATCAATTTTAATCTGCAATACAAGCTTTCCATGTGTGCTTTCAACTTCTCCGATGACATGCTAACAGCTCCGTATATAAATACTACACATATTCTGAGGGGTTTTGGCAGCTTCGGTTGTGCCCTCACTAGCTCCCTCGAGAGGTTCTAACAGATATTTATAAGTGACAATGTCATGTTTGTTCGTGGGTGAAATCGTCCTGAAGAAAGTAGGGTTTCCGGTTTTAAGAAGTTGAGTGGTTGAACCTGTACCATCCAAATCAGCTGCAACTACAATAAAACACTTCACATAATTTTGAGCACATATTTATTACAAATTGAAATTAGTGCAGTTAGTCCTAATTTTATTACACTTTCCGATCTCGAGATATTGCTTAATGGTGAAGGTTTCATTTGAACCTGCACCACCACTCTATAACTTTTGTTGCGATTGAGATATTTGGTTCAATCATAAACTAGAATTTATTACAAACCCATTATAGCTGCACCATTTCAATTAACAATTAAAAAATCAGCAATTTACAATACTAAAGGCTTATACATTACTATAGGTGCATACTCTAATCAAATCTGCGCTTTCCACTCTAAATGCTGTTAGTATCGAGTATTTGTTTCGAATAATTGAGCAATTTTTGAACTAGATGGACTAACCCTGTCCGTAAGCAATCAAACGTAATGCAGCTACCTACATTTCTATGTATGTATTTAGAGAAAACATCTTCCGCACACACCCGAATGTGCAAGTCAATTCTATTTAGCATCTAAACGTTTAAAATTTCGCAAGCAACCTCAAATTAGTAGATTGCATCTCTCTTAAACCCGGAGTCATATTCCACTCGAAAGCTGAAACCACCAATCTACAGTTGCAGATAGGCGCTGAAAAAACAACAACCTAAACATCGATTCGTGTGTGTAAATTTATATACCAAGGAGCCTAACCTACGTGCATTCCCGTGTGCTTAGACTAGGAAAAATACTCCCCCAATAAAATAAATGCCTGCCTGGGCAAGCAGCGCACTATTGCAAGTAAGAGAGAGAGACAAGCTAGCTTATGATTTATTTACTCACGGCGTGTATATTTATCAAACTCTAATTAATCGGTGATAAACTAAGCCAGCCAGCGTTCCGACCTAGGTAGGCACACTGAGAGAGTCCACGATTATGGGGGTTCGCGTTTCTCACCAGACCGTCTGCGTCGAGTGAGTGCAATCAAACTTGCAATCAATTTATTACACATGAATTATACCCTTTTGAGTGCCATTGAGTCGATAATAACTGCCGAATGGCGCAGCCGCAGCGTGTTGTGCAAATGTGCAGGGCGCAATGTGGACCAATACCATAAGTTACGAAGAGGAACAAGGGAAATAAAAATACCTTTAGGTACTTTGTTAGACCCCAAATAGTCGTGGGAATAACTGGCTCTCCCCTAATCGTGTCACAATTCTCTTGACATCGACAAGCATATGACAAATTCACCGAAATTACAACCAATCACATGGAAAATTGCAATCGTATTATCAAAACAAACAACCCACCAGCACCACCACCACTCACTTAAGGTTTGCCCTTTTTTGCACGGAATAGAAAATGACGTACCAGTTAACGGTAACCCTAACCACCCTCATCCATCGATGACATATCAGCACACTTGCAAATTTATTTATTACCCAATTTTCTTGAAAGGATAACAACAACACAACGCAAGGCAAGGATAAGAAGGACACAGATCAGTGTTCCATCGGTCTACTCCACCCTCCTGGCTTCTGATGTTCAGGGCCGTTGCCGTTCTGCAAAATTGGTACATTCCACCCCTCTCGTACTGTTACTCACACTTCGTCCCCTCGGCTATGGTGGTTGCGGGAGAAAATCGCATTTGGCAATTTGCGGGCTAAACGGAGGAACAATCACCTTTTTGGCGGATCGCTTTCTTTCTTTTGTTCGGAAATTGCGCCACTTCGAATGGGGTGGGTGTTGGCAGATAATCCGCATCGATAGTTCATGTTTTTGCACACTCGTACGCACAAAAGATACTAGATACTTTTGCAAAACCACCAAAACAGCAATAATACCATTTGCAAATAGAGGCAATGGGTGAATACAAAATTTACTAGTGGAGAGGGTTTATTTTCATTGGTTTGCGTTTTGGTTTGCTTGCCAACTTCATTGTGTATACTGTTTTTCTGCATCGTTTGCATCGTGGTGCGTCGTCATGTCTCCGTCCACCGGGTATTTGTTCGATGACAGCAACAGGGAAAATAAAATCCAATGAAAACATTACCACTGACTTGTGGGGGTGGTTTGCCTTGCGGGAGTTTCTGTCGAATCTATGCGTTGAAATTTTCGCACAAAACGATTTCGAGCTTTAAGGGTCGAACGGCGGAGAGTCACGTTTTCGTTCATGCAATTGAAAATAAGGGAACGAGAAGGTGGACCATTCAGTCGTAGAGTAGTAGGTCCAGGCATCAACTTCAAGTACCTCTGCCATTCACTTTTTCTTTCATCCGGTGACGGTGGATGGCAAGCAGACACTTTGCGTTTTAAGTATATATGTAGGTATATATACATAATTCTGGCAATCGTGCTGACTGCGTGCTGCGTAGAAGCTGATGTGTAACAGGTCGGTCTGCCGCATATTTTTTCATACCAAGGATAGGGACGTTGTTCCGGATTTCTCTCCCTTGGTTGCAGGGCGCCGCGCCTCAGCACTAAGAGTAACAAATTGTGAAAATTAGGGCTTTGTTGGCATAAAATCCGAAATTTTATAGCCCTGATTTTTCTTCTGTCGTCCTCCGGTCCGTAGCCGGCAGATGCTGTTTTGCGGAAGTGGACGTCATTTTTTGTTCTTTTGCCAATGTGTATGTGTGTCTTATTGGGATTTTATTCCGGCCTTCTTCCAGATGCATTTATAAATTATTTGCAAATTGTATTCAATTATCCGTCAAGGGGATGTGATGGTGCGCTCTGATTCCTGAAGCAACAGGATAAGTTCAGAGAACGACGATTCGGCGGCGGCATGTCCCCCTTTCCCTTACATAACGTTCGTATCCGGCATGAAGAAACCGGAAGAATGCAAACTTTAACATCAAAGGTGGAGTTTTTGTTGCGGTGGTGTCGATGTGCTCGCCTTAGGTCAACGGTGGTGGGTATACCATTGTGTATACCTATGTTTTCTGTCGACGTCCTTGCCGGAATTCGAGGGGCAAACGAATCAAAAATCACCCCTGAATTTCAAGAGGGATTTAATATTTTCATTCCACTTTACAGCTATGGTTCCAGCACTCTCTCACACCCCAAGGGGTGGACATTCAATGACCCTTATCGTGAAACTGTTGTTGTGGTTGTTATTTCTTCACACCCTTGTCTAGGTCATGATCCAGTGTTTTGGTTTATGGACGCCAATTACTGCATTTCACGGCTGATAGTTACAAGGGCTGGACATACTTGCCCTTGTTGATCCCGTGTAGACATATTTTTCATTTCATCGCTAATAGGGTCAGCAAATTATTGTGTACCTATACAATACAAAACAAAGAGTAATTATATTCAAATGGACATTTGTTAAAATTCGTATCTTCGGACATAAGAGTGGAATGCCCACTATGGTATGGCGGTAGGTATTGTTTGCAGGAATGAGATATTGATATTTGATTACTTTATATATAAACTGACACATGCATATTGTTTCATATTATGCTTATAATCAATTCTACTCTAAACTAGTCGCTTTTATATTTGTTAGGATATCCTAATTGACCATAACTACTGCATGGAAAGAAGTTTAAGATCAAATCAAGAAAAATAAGCGCCGAATCACGAAAAGCTTGTCTCATTTTAGAGCTTAGCTCAGGATTTACTATTGACCCTCAAAAGTCGTGAATCAGAACTTCTCAGTGTCAATAATGCGATCGGGCATGAAATAGGTACGTATTGCCATAACCGATCGCAATTTGACACAAATAGTTATCAATTTGATATTACTGTGGTTGTGAAATGCAAAAATAAATTACCACTTTCCTGTTGCAATTACGATTAGTAAATTGCAACAGGGGTTGATTTACTACTTCAGTAGTTGCAATCTCTACGTCAATTTACGTTTTAAATTTACACGTGCGAAATTATTATAACCCTCTACTGCATACGGAGCCATATATGGATTTCAATTTTCTAGCGTCGATTGCAAGAACTACTCAGTGGCGTAGCAAGGGGGGCATAGGCCCCGGGCGGCACTTTGCCAGGGGCGGCAATTTGGAGCGTTTTTTTTTTTTTTTTTTAATTTGTAAAAAACTATAAAATTGACAAAACGGACACTGCTTCACAGTTAGTAATCAGACATTCCTTTCTCTTTTCTCGCTAGAAGTTGGGTGTGTGCGTATGTAACTGTAAGCGATGTTGTGCTGGAAACTGGAGTTAGTGCGAATAAGTAATTATAGTTTTGCTTTTGTTGGTATTAGAGGTATCTAATATAATTACGATTACACATCCTTGGCGCAACCAAAAAAAAAGGTATAATTTTCAAAAGAAGTGAATTGTTGGAATTATTTTATGCTGCATATTCAAAATGATTGAAAAAAAGAAGAAGTGGACAATATTTGCAAAAAATGTGTTTTGCCTTGTTGCTATTGCATTTATAATGGAAGTGCTGACACTGATGCCAACCCTACAGAATTTTCTGTATATCTACAGAATTTTCACTTTGCCTACAGAAATACTGAATTCAAATTAAAATATACAGAAATCTTGGATTTCAGTAAAAACTTGATTTCCTTAGTTTTGCGTTGGTATATTTCTTTGACAGAATTACACAGAATTTTTATCTTTCATCTACAGACTTTTGAAAATTAGGGTTGGCGTCACTGAGTGCTGAGTTCTAAAAAAAAAAATATGAACACATATCGGTTTTTGGGTAGTCATTTTTGAGAAATAATTTAAAAATTAATTTATTCGAATTTTCTTAAGGAAATCTAGGTAAGGTGTCTTATCTCTTATTTGAAATACGGATATTATCTTAAGTATGCATTATGATCAAAATCTTTAGACCAGTTTTTGTAATTACGCAGACAAAACCGTACCAAATTTTGCAATGTTTAGTTTATAAAATATACTATTGCCTAACTATATAGCTGAAAACTGACTACCTAAAAGTTATTTTTCGTGATGTAAGCATTACTTGGTTTTTAGAGTTTTATCGAAATCAAAATTAGGGTTCTCGAGATATAAGCAGTTTTCAAAATTAGCGTTTTCGGTGATTCATTTTGGTCAAAATCTTTATCGCCTTTTCCTTAGAAAACTAAAGAAAACCAAATTCTCAAAAATCTATTGTACGATAATCTATACCTATAGTAAAACTGTAGGCAATTTTTTTGTTACCTAATGGCATGAAAACTACTGCACAGATTTCGAAGAAACTTTTTTTGAAATGTTTCTTAAGATTCTGTGCAACATATAGGCTATTCCTTTCATTGCCATGCCTATTTTTTTGGAGCGTTTTTGACCAAAATGTGTTTTTTTTCTGACTTTACTGCCTTTAACTCGCCATTACTCAGATAATTCTTAATCAATTCAAACAAAACAAAATACTTAGGAGAGCCAACACTTTTATAGTTATTTCAAGCCATCAATCAGCTTTCTATGTCCTTTAGAAGCTGAGCTACAACCTAAAATCTAACATGGAAAAAATAAATTTATTTTCTCAAATCGAATATTATCAGCAGCCGCGGTTCTTGATCGTTGTTCTGCTTTGGGGTGGTTTGGTGGCGCACATTGCACAGGCACGTTCATATGAAAAAAAAACTGCGTGGTGTTTTCTGCAAATTAAGTGAAACGAAAGAGAAGTATGGGACGTGAATATACATATATGTATATTGAATCAACAGTAACAATGTGTTTCTGAGGAAATGCGCAGATGGCTGATGACGTTTGGTGTTCAGCGTTGCCATAAGTGCAGATTTGTCTGCATTTTGCAGATTTTCAACCTTGCTGCATATTTTTAAAAACCAGAAATCTGCGCTTCAGATTTTGTCTGCATCCGCAATAATATATTTTGTTCTTTTTAACAAATTTTAACATTTGTTGCACACTTGATTTCGCTGTATGCTGTCATTTTCGTATTCAACTTTTTTTTTTTTTTTTTGTTATTGTTACATACATAAAAAAAAAATTTGTGAAGGAAGATTTTTTTATAGAAATCTGCATTGCAGTTTTTTTTTGTCATAATTGCAGATTTGTAAAAACATTTTTATGGCAACATTGGTGGTGATGGACGTATGGTGGAGGTGGTGCATATAGAAATTGAGTTCATGGTTTTTGTTTAAATGGTTGTTATAGTATCTACGTTGATACCTACAGTAAAGAATTGAAGAATTCAAGAAGTAAAGACGATTTATGTAGGTGAATTTTGTTGTTTGATTTACGTATTGTTGGTGTAGATACAAATTTCTGTTCAGGCTTTTGTTTTAGTGGTTGTTTTGATATTACCTACGTTGTACCTACAGTAAGGATTAAGGAAGTGAAACTTTAGTACTTATGCTGTTGAATTTAATTTTCTTAAATTGGTGTTTTAGGTAAATAGATTTGTTTGAATTATTGTTTCACATTGTCAAATCTCTTTTATTGGAAATTACACAGTCTCACGCCGCGTACGAAGTTGCGGGCACAGCTAGTATAGAAATAAACTGAGCCTGCCATTCAGTTAGAAATGACAATATTACCTTAGAAATGAATTTTTATTTTCGAGATATTTTGAAATTTCCAAAGTACCTACCGTTATTCGATTCCAGAAATCTTACCAAGTTTACAAAGGTCTTTTTAGTATATGAAAAATTACGGGGCGGCATAAATTGGGTCTGCCCCGGGCGGCTCCAACCCACGCTACGCCACTGGAACTACTTAATAGTTACGGGCAAGATACGGTTATTGGGTGACTTTCTTAACATTTGTGTATGTGTAGAGTGAATTTTGTTTCTTATTTTTTACAAAAGCTAGCAAATTTCAGCTGTCAAGTTAAAAGTTCTAACTCGCGCATCGTCAGCAAATGTGGAAAAAAATAAAATATTTATTTTCTGTTGTTGGTGGCTGTAATACTGAATTTATTATTTTTTTTTTTTAATATTAGACTTTGTAACTTGTTACTTTACTTGTAAGTGTGTTTGAATTTTTTTTTTCAGTTATCACTGTGCAGTTCATGGTATAATGCGTTTTTTGTAATGTCCATATATGGCTTCTTATGCATTCACTGAATATCGATTTTTGTATGGGAAAAGTGTTTTTGTTTAAAATGTCGCAAATCACTACAAATAAATGAAGCTCGAGTTAATACTTCTAATCGTAATATTGAACAAACAAAATTTGATATTTTTCGCCGTTTTCAATGTCGAATTACGAATTTTTGTATCAATTCAAGACAAAACCGTCGTGATTTGCGAAAAATATATAATTCGTGACTTGCAACTCAAAATGTTGCAATTAGTGACTACCTATATGCAGTTCTTTCCGTGTGTGTGAACTGTGACGACGGCAGCACATACATTCGAAGCCGCAAGTGGAACTCATTAATTACGCAATATAAATAGCTTTACCATCCTTTTCGATGATGCTTTCCATAGACTGTGAGTGAGAAGCATTTTAGAAGCATACCTAGTTATTTTTTGGTCGAAAAAAGGGAGAATCTGATAAATTTTCCGGGAAATACACATAAAAAAATAATAATAATACATTTCCCGGCGTGAATTCGTATTTTATTCGTCAAAAATACTCATATTGTTGAAACATCATCGCTGTCATCGTCTTTAACGTCAACCACGGATTTTTCTTCTTTATATCAATTTATCGTAAATCTGGGCTGGTTTTCAAGAAGTGTTAGAATTCTACGAAGAATCGCTTTTAATTGTTCCTGAAAAAAGGAGTATACCTCGGTATCTAGCGAAAAATGATAGATGGTAATGATAATCCATAAATCTTCTGTTAAATGATATGTCACATTATACAATGTGGTTACTACACAATGAGTTAACTCGTCAGTTCCTATTTACATCGAAGTTATGGTTTACTGATTTTTTTGATTGTAAGAAAGTGAGTTTCCTATTTTAATAGCTCTGCGAAATAAGGCCTCAAAATAAAAATGAAATAAGTTCCCAAAAAATTATACAGGAAACAACAACAACGATTTTTAATAAAATTTGGGGTGTTATTTCCTTTTTTGGTCCTTATTTCCTAATGAAAATTGGGATCTTATTTCATTATGAAATAAGACCCCACAAGAAGAACTGAGGTAAGTCCCCAAAACTATTTTTTTATTATTAATTGTTACACTTCCGACATAGAAACCCCAAACACCAAATTTGGGGCCTTATTTAATTTTTTTAGGGTCTTATTTCATTGGGAC
Organism: Cheilosia urbana; assembly: GCA_946477585.1. Taxonomy (NCBI): domain Eukaryota; kingdom Metazoa; phylum Arthropoda; class Insecta; order Diptera; family Syrphidae; genus Cheilosia; species Cheilosia urbana. Next base: position 113,126,312 of record OX297854.1, read on the forward strand.
CTTATTTCCTGCAGCCATTTTAATAACAATAATTTGGCTTTATAATTATCAACACATAACGCTATTTGCGTTTTATAATCTTACAACATTGAATAGGTATTATTAAGTTTTTAAAAAATCCACCCGATATTGCAAGAAACAGATTAGCACAGCAACATCGACAGCGACATCGATGTTAGAGCTTATCCTAAGTTCGCTGTTGCTGTCAAAGTCGCTGTTGATGTCGCTGCACTAATCTGTTTCTCGCATAAATAATACGTTTTTGGTCCAGATTCAATGCTATTGAATCATTGGTTACAAAGGGGGCACACGTCACCAAAAAATACCGAAACTCTCTTTTGAAAAAAAAAATTGATTTAAAAGCCTATGAAACACTTATTTTCTTATTTTATTAAAAAAAAAAAATACGGAAGAAAAACTATTTATGCAATTCATATGGAAAAACATTATTTTGAAAATATATTCGACTTCTTTTATCTGTAGATATTATCAAAAAAGCTAGGAAGTTTTTTTTTGTAAATTTTCGATTTTGTGCATATCAGGAAACATAAAAATAAAAATATTTTCTTAACTGGAAGTAGAAGTTTCTTAACATGAACATAAAGTATGGTTTTAGTCCAAACCAGTTATTTCTTATTTTTGACGTTTTCTTTACGTTAGTCAAGAATGAGAAAAAAAAAACACAATTATAATTTTTTTCGTAAACAAATGTTTATTCAGGTTTTTTTCCTCACTAATTGTTTTCATCCACAAAGAGTTTTTTTTTTTTTTAAAATCGTTTATAGCAACTGTTTGCGTAGTTCATATGAGGAATCAGAAACAATTTTCTTAAATCAATAACTGAGAATAATTATTTGTGATTAAATAAAATATTTATGTTGAATATGGAATATGACCTTAAGAAGGTTTTTTTTTTTTTTTCTATAACTTTTTTTCTTAAGCCGGGCATTTGTTATTCAGTCTAATTTAGAAAAACATGTTATGGATAACGATAATACGTAATTTACAAAATTTTAATTAGGTATTTAAAATTATATGTTACTTGAAGGCGATGCTTATAGTGTTCCTGATCGATTTTCCGAAATCACAATGGCGAAATTTTCCATATAAAATTACGCATTGTAACATACAAAATAATTAGTGTGAATGTTAAAAATCAAAGTAATGGTAAATCTAATAGTGTTCTTGATTTTACAGTTTTCATATTTACCTTCAAAATTTTCGTTTCGTTTCGTTTTCTTCAGCCTTTAGAGCGATGCAGGAAATATTTTATTTGGAAAATTCATCTGTTTTTTCTATGTAAATTGAAAAAAAAAAGGTAAATCAATGACATCCAAATATAAAAAATATGTACCTAAATAGTGACCGTGACATAATTCTATAGGAAACATAACTTCTGGCAACAATTCAATAATTAGTATGACCAAAAAAAAACTCTTTTTTTTTCTCATATCCTAGTGGCTTAAAAAAATCCGAAAATAAAGAGCTTTAATTTTTTGTACTCGGGTAATTGCCTACAAAAATGTAAGTATGGCAAGAGACCTGATACGGTTTATTTTCTGTGGAGCATATGAGTCAATTAGTCAGATTAGTTATTAGTTGTATGTGAGTTGCTCTGGACCACTACTTAACGTTATTTTGATTAATGTACTCGGCAAATAATTGAAAGTTCTGTCCTACTGGGAAATGGCACAGTATGCTTATGTCATTAAAATTGCATTCTTTCAATTCTCTTATCAATTAAATAAATTTGATGTATCTATTTTTATATTAAATTTTCAAAAATGGGTATAAGATATGACCAAGCATGCCATATATCCTGTATTCTATACGATACCCCTGTATTTTCAACGAAAATCCTGTAGAAATTTGACTCTTGTGTTTTTGTGAAAAACCCTGTAATAATCCTGTAATCAAGCAGTTTTTTTTCCCATATATGAAATTAGCAACTTTCCATGTAACTAAAAATTAAACGATTGAATCCAACCTAAGTAGCAGTGGTGCCCTCATTTAAAATGATTGGTGCATGAGCAGCTTTTTAAGTTGTAGGCCAAAGGGGGAATCCCCACTCTGTTGTTGTTTCGACATTTGAAATTCGAACGCTATTTTTATTTTTTCTATTGTACCTTCTTTTGAAAGACCTATTGCGTGTTAATTTCTTCTTTAATTTTTATTGGGTGCAAATATGCCAAATCCGTTAAAAGGCAAATGCGTTCTGAACGCCAAAATTATCGAAAAAAAAAAAAACATTTTTGGAAACCGGAAAAGTAAAAGTGATGTTTTTTGTAGAAAGTGTAAAGGAAGTTTTCCGATCACACAAAAACAACCAAACACATCAATGCTTTGTCTGCAGATTCGTCCAGCCAAACAATTGTGAACTTTTTCACTCCAACAATTTTAAGTCATCGGATTGTGCCATTCTGGTTTAATGTTAATATTCGCTCATTTATATTTATCCTCTGTAAATACTGTTTTTTGAATATTAAAACCTGTGAAATGAAGAAATGTCTTTGATTCCTGTTTTTTCTTAAAAAAATGATGGCATGATTTGGTATGACGTATAAGAGTTCGAGTTGTCCAACTGCTAGTTGGTCTATAGGACAGGGTGACGTCTTTGTAACTTTATTACTAAAACATACAGAAATAGGATAATTCTGTTTGCAGCAATCGATAGAGCGTGGCTATAAACATAAGATGTCATTAATAACACATTTTTGGACAAAAAGGTCTGTCGGACCAATATCTAAGAACTAACAGTCGAAAAATGAAACGCAAAGGTTTTAAAAATTGAATCTTGAACGATATTATAATTGTAAGTTGGTTACTTTCTTCGGAATTAAATGCAAAAGTATTATGCATTATTTTTATAAAACTTGGATACAGATCAGCTTTGTAATGGAACTGGTATACAAAAATGCATTTTAATTGCTATTGAAGCTATTTCTGATTAAGTTTTAAGAAATTGCAACTAATATTATGATAAACCAGAGATATTTTCAAAAACCGAACAGTTTTGGTGATGATAATGAAAATTGATTTTATTAATTTGATGAAAATTGATTGCCCATCTATAGTTTTCAGTTTTGTGGTGTCAAAGTCTTAATTTACGATTTATTTCACTTTGTTTTTTTTAAGGTTGAAATTCGCATAGAAAGGGATTTCCCATTGTCCCACAGAGAAATTTATATAGTTACAGTTATAGTCCTTTTTGACCGCCAATCAACCATTTCGCTTAAATTTTCAAAAACAGGTGTTCTTGGGACAGGAATATGATGGAAATATACGTGGCTGACGAAAATTAGAGCACAGTGATCAAGTTATACTGATCCCCTACTATTTTCAATATTCAAGGTTTTCGAAAAGTGTTAAAACCGCCGCGTAAAAACAAAATCAATCGTATCCACTGCTATACCTATCGAAAAATATCTGGCAAATAACAGCCTGTCCTAAAAAAAGGCCTATTACTTCATCCGTTCGAATATAATATTGTTTTTGGTGACCCTGCCTTTATACTCTCTTTGACAAGGCATGCTTTTCCCCGTACGCATTAGGTATTTCAAAACTTCCTTTACACTTTTTACAACAAAAAACATCACTTTTTCTTTTTCCGGTTTCCAAAAAAGCTGCTGATGTACCATTAATTTTAAATGGGGACACGACGGCTACTTAGGTTGGATTCAATCGTTTAATTTTAGTTATATGAAATGTTGCTAATTTCATGTATGGGAAAAAAACTGCATGATTACAGGATAATTACAGGGTTTTGCACAAAAACACAGGAGTCAAATTTCTACAGGATTTTCGTTGAAAGTACAGGACATATGGCATGCTTACTCATACCGTCATACCCCATACCTATCCTAACTAAAACTATGTTGTTGGACTAATTCATGTAAAATACTTCTTCAGCCTTAATTAACTCTTACCTTTTGGTACACTTAATACGAATGAGGACTTATTCTCCATTTTTTACTTCTGTTCATCGACCCATGGAAGAACGTACCTCTGGCCTCTGGAATAAGTGAAACATGTTTATAAAAATGGCTTAACATTTTTTTGTGACGTAAAACTTCGAGTCAAAGAGTTACTTCAACAAGGTGAGTGGTGAAGGATTCAACTTCAACAAGGTGAGTTGTGAGCGATTTCAAAATGTATACATTATGTAGCAGGAAATTTTACAAGTTTAGTTACTCTTGCATCAGATTTTGTTTAAGGTAATTAAAAAAAAAATCACCTTATTCTAAAGCCTTATTGCAATACAAAAATTGATAAACAAATGGAAATACAGTAAAATGCAATTGTATCACCGAATCGAGAACCGCCAATCACCGGAATGCATTAATGAAGAATGAATATATTTTAATATCGTACGAAATATTTGCATTAAATAATCTGAGAGCGAACATTTCTAACTGAACTTGCTGTCAACGGGGAGTTATCGATCTTTGATTTGGTAGATATATAGTTTTTTAATGTGATTGACATTTTTATATACGTTCCCGAAAGGAGCTGTCCATATTTCGGTTTGTTTACACAAGACGCAAAGAAATAATTACTAAAATTTTTTTACCAACGTATTTTTTATAATTAAATTTTAAATTAATTCCATTACAAATATTATTATTAAATTAACATATAAACTTACGTATTTTTTTAAAATTAAGTTTCAATAATTAATGTTTCTTGAGTATTTATATTGCGATTTAGTTAATCGCAGCGACATAATAATTCTATCTGTGCATTTGATTTATCCCAAATATTAAGGTACCCAAAAATGTTTACTTTGTATTTCATTTTTTTTACTTTTTTACTTTTTATTTTTCATACAAATAATACTTAACACTTACTTTGGCTTATCTGCAGAAGAATGAAACTTATTTAATTTTTAAATTAAAGCTAGATTTTTCGTTCGCTAATTCTCGAGAAAGGTTGTTGATTACTGCCGGAACCCTGTGTAGGAGTTGTCTTCCACCATACTTGCAGCATTATGGGTGGAAGAAAGCATGCCCGATGACTGGTGTCAACTCCATATGCCCCATCTACAAAAAAGGCGATCCTATATCTTGCAAGAACTATCGAGGCATATCCCTGCTTAATTTCGCAAAAAAGATCCTATCCAACGTACTGTGTGAACGGCTTCTGCAACACACTAATCGACACGTATCAGTGTGGCTTCCGGCCCGGCAGATCGACCATAGACCAAATTTTCACAATGAGGCATTATGACTGTAAGACAAAGCAAATAAACCTTAGTTACTTACTTACTTACTTACTTAGGTGGCGCTACAGTCCGGGGTGGACCTGGGCCTCAACCAATACGCCTCTCCAGTTAGCGCGATCTTTGGCTAACTGCCTCCAGTTGCGCACTCCAAGTTGGTTGAGGTCCCCTTCCACTTGCGCGCGCCACCTAAGGCGAGGTCTTCCTCTACTGCGTTGTCCCTCCGGGTTAGAATCGAAGACTCTTCGGGCCGGAGCGTTGGTGTCCATTCGCTCTACATGTCCTAACCATCTTAGACGACTAATGCGTACTTTTCTGACCAGGTCGATGTCGCTGTACAGCTCGTAGAGCTCGCTGTTAAATCTTCTCCTCCAACTCCCGTCAACGCAAACGGGACCAAAAATCATTCGAAGAATTTTGCGTTCGAAGCGACCAAGAAGATCCTCATCCGTTTTTGCTAGGGTCCATGCTTCTGCGTCGTAGAGCAGGACAGGGATGATGAGAGTCTTATATAGAATCTCCTTAGTGCTTCTTGACAAGGCCTTACTAATCAATTGCCGTCTTAGGCCAAAGAAACAGCGGTTGGCAAGAGTGATTCTTCGCTTGATTTCTGAGGTGATGTAATTTTCAGAGTTAATAGCGGATCCGAGGTAGACAAAGTCCCTAACTACCTCAAAGTTATAACTGTCTATCGTGATGTTCTGTCCGATTCGTCGATGTTGTGTGTCTCTTCTTGTTGACAGCATATATTTTGTTTTACCCTCATTCACCACTAAACCCATTTTTTCCGCTTCTGTACTAATACTTGCAAACGCACCAGTGACAGCTCGCTGTGTTGTACCAACAATGTCAATGTCGTCAGCGTATGCAAGCAGTTGCACAGACTTATAGAAAATTGTGCCTCTGGTGTTGGCTTGTGAGTTTCGCACAATCTTCTCAAGAATGATGTTGAAGAAGTCACATGACAGCGCATCACCTTGTCTAAATCCTTTTTTGACATCAAAGGTCTCGGTGAGATTGTTTCCGACCTTTACGGAGCAGCGAGCGTTCTCCATCGTCATTCTGCACAATCTGACAAGTTTGGCAGGGATGCCAAAACTAGACATGGCTCTGTATAGCTCGTCTCTATAAACGCTGTCATATGCGGCCTTAAAATCGACAAAAAGATGGTGAGTATCGATCTGGTATTCTTGGGTTTTTTCCAGGATCTGCCGTAGTGTGAATATTTGATCGGTCGTGGACTTACCGGGCCTAAAACCGCACTGATAGGGACCTATCAGATCGTTGACGAATGGTTTCAGGCGTTCACACAATACAGCAGACATGATCTTATACGCAGTGTTCAGGAGACTGATGCCTCTATAGTTGGCGCAGTTTAGAGGGTCTCCTTTCTTGTGGATCGGGCAAACAATGCTGAGGTTCCATTCATCAGGCATACTTTCCTCTAACCAAATCTTGGAGATGAGTTGGTGTATGCACTCTACCAAGTCATCTCCGGCTGCCTTGAAGAGCTCGGCAGGTAAGCCGTCTGGACCAGCAGCCTTGTTGGATTTAAGCTTAGATATTGCTATCCTCACTTCATTTTGGTCAGGTGGACGGAAATCTTGGCTGTCATCGTCCAGGTTGAATGGATCGTTCTGCCTAACAGCGGAATTTGTGTCGTCTTCGCCGTTTAGCAGTCTGCAGAAATGGTTTTTCCATGTCCTCAGCACCGACTGTGACTCTACTACAAGGTTTCCTTGCTCGTCTCTACAGGTCTCCGTTCGGGTCTTGTTGCCATGACACGTTCTTTTTACCTTTTGGTAAAACTTCCGAACATTGTTCCTGGAGTAACACCTCTCTATATCCTCGATCGCGCGCTTCTCATGCTCTCTCTTTTTTCTCCGGAGAAGCCGATGTTCTTCCCTCCTTTTTTGCTCGTAGAGCTGACGAGCTGCTCTCGTCCTTCTATGCAGCGACGCTTCGTAGGCACTTTGTTTTGCTGCATGTGCTTGCCGGCACTCTTCGTCAAACCAGGGGTTTCGGGGGGGTGGACTGGTGAAACCGAGCACATCAGTTGCGGCGTTTTTGATGGCTTCTTGGCATCGGCGCCACTGGTCTTCGGCACTTGATGCTGGCAGCATAGGACTTCTCGAGAGGTTGAGGGATACGCGATCGGCAAAGGTTCTGGCGGTTTGTTGCGTTTGTAGTCGTCCAACGTTAAATCTCCTCACAGTATTTTCTCGTTGTTGTGGCGTCTTGGATATCCGCATCCGTACCTTGGCTACAACAAGGTAGTGGTCCGAGTCTATGTTGGCCGCTCGGAAAGTTCGGACATCTAGAATACTGGAGGAGTGCCTTGCGTCGATCGCAACGTGATCAATTTGGTTGACGGTTTGATGATCAGGTGACCGCCATGTTCCTTTGTGTATATTGAGGTGAGGAAACCGTGAGCTAGCTATGGTAACATTACGTCCCGCAGCAAAATCAATCAGCCTAAGTCCGTTTCCAGACGTGGTGTCGTGTAGGCTGTGTTTTCCGATTGTGCTACCAAAGATGTCCTCCTTTCCTATTTTGGCGTTAAAATCACCCAAGACGATTTTAACGTCATGCTTAGGACATTGCTCATATGTTTTGTCGAGGAGCTCGTAGAAACACTCTTTGGTAGCATCGTCTTTATCTTCTGTGGGGGCGTGAGCGCATATCAGGCTGATGTTGGCGAATTTAGCCTTGATGCGGATAGTTGTAAGGCGTTCACTAACGTGTCGAAAGCTCAAGACTTCTTGCCTAAGTCTGCCGCTTACAACAAATCCGCATCCAAATAGACGCTGCTTTTGTTCTCTGTAGCAGTCACCGTAGTAAATGTCACAGTTTTTCATCCTCCTTTTGCCCGGCCCATCCCACCGCACTTCCTGGATGGCGGTGATACCTGCTTTGTAGCAGTCTAGGGCCTCCGCTAGTTGTTCGGCTGCACGCGGTCTGTTCAGAGTTCGAACATTCCACGTGCAGATCCGAACGTCATTGTCCTTTTTTCGTTTTGCAGGGTCGTCAACAGTGAATCCGTCCTTATCCGAGGCTTTTGGTTGCTTCGCAACAATTCTTTTTTTTTCCGTGGTAGGGTCGTTAACCCCACGCACAACCCCCAACCTGGAGGGCCAGGCCCTTTGTTGGACCCCTTGGACGAAAGGGGCCGGATTCCTCCGGTGTCAGTAACCCACTTCGGGGATGTGAGAGCTGCCGTTGGCCCATTAATGGCTCTTCCGCCACCATCTCTATATCAACACCCTGACTAGTGCTGAAAAATCCTCAATGACCTCAGCTCCAAATACGTCGAAGTAGCTCATTGAGGTATCTGCCATGTTGACTGTTGACGCCACCGTTGATTCAACCATGTGAATTCATCCGCCGTACGTCCTCTTTCTGAGGGGCTCATGTAAGACCTCTGAGACTCGATCAGGCAGTCATTCCGACAGAGCATTATAGTGTTGCTATTTTCTTCGTGTTCAACACTCGCGCTTATAAGTTTAGCAAGTCATGCCCGGAAGGACAAGACCAGTACCCGGTGGCTACCACGCGGAGGTAAAATAAGCACAATTGATGTGTATGAACAGTTACAACGACTGGGCATCGCCAAGTTGACGCCAATCAGTGCCTACCCTATTCATACAGCACCCAACCACCAACCTTAGTTACACAACTATAATTGCTTTTTGAAAATATAATTTGCGATCAGAGCAACCATCTCCCATCGACCTTAGGGGGATACAGCAGCCTTAGTATTTTAATTGCTCCGTAATGATCTACTTACGGATACCTCGCCTACCTATACGACCTACCATCAAAAATTGATGCATGAATAGGTACATCCCTTTGGGGTGTGGTAAAAAATTCTTATAGCGCGATTTTTCACCTTTTTTTCATGCCGAATGTGAAATCTGAAATGTACTCAACAGACCCAAACCTCGTAGCTATGTAGGTATATCGTTAGAAAAATAAATGACCTACTTTGTCAAACGAAAAATTAATAAAACCAAAAATGCCTCGTTTATAAAAGTGCACAAAAGTGGCATAGCCAAAGAGCCCACAAAAACGTCAAATGCAGTAAAAAGAAAACAGGGTGCATAAAGAACTCAACGCACTTCAAAGGATTTCATTTCAACGTGATAAAATGGTAGGTAGATAGATGCCTATAAAAAAGAATACCTATTCTATTTAATTTTAAGACTATTGTATAGGTACCTACCTACAATTGGAATATTCGATGTGATAGAGCCGTCCGCATAATCTGCATCTATCAAAGGAAACTCTGCAAAGGGTTTATTAATATGTATCAAAGGCTGAAAGTTGTCCAGCAACCAATGACAGAGAACGGTTTTAACAATGCGGGTACTTGAGAATCGATGTCGGGAAAAAAATCAATTTAAAGCCGCAAGTCGCAACCAATCAACCCTTTACTTCCCGTTAAATGTCACGAAAATTATCTTTGTGCTATCCATCCCCCGCAATCCTTAAGAATGCCTTCTATATATTTTTATATATTGAAGATACGTAGGTAAATGCATGCATATTTTTGCGAATATAAAGTTGCAATTGTGCAACTCTTATAATGTACGGGAATGTACCCACAGAAAGATATACATTATATGAATACATATTTTTTTAAGGGATGGAGTTGTAGGAACACACACAATACAAATGAAATTGTTATCTGGCTGCTCCACCCGTTTCTGATTCGTCGTTATCATGTGGTGCATTTATGGCGGTGGGTGGATGTGGAAAATGTTATCTGTTGAACAGAAATATTCAATAAAAATTCATGTCAGCATTTTGTTGATCATACGAACAGAGGTAATGTAAACTATTCAGTATTTTATGAGGAGCATACACATTTGCGCATACCTATGGTTATGCTTATGGAGCTTTTGGTGGGTCGTAACCCCCAGCCACTTTAGCTGAACATTCATATAGATGAGAAGGTATGTATTGTATGTACCTACCCATGCCTTTTTTTTATTTTATTTTTTTGGCTCGTATATGGTGCCTGTTTGTGCTGTCATATCCTTTGGATGGAGTACACAAGGCCAAGGGATGAACGAGCAATGTGTGGTGGATAGATACAAGTTGGGGAAACATTTTTTTTTTTGTCGATGGAGCTTCTATGGGTGTTTTCGTAACGAATCAAAAGCGGTTATTCCATGTACTTCAGAATGGGTATTGGGACACATATTACGGGTATGTGAACTGTGTGTGCTGCTGTGGATATAGGTAAGTACATATTTGAAATTTAAGACGAATAATGTAGGTATGCACGTTCCATTAACCATTTGGAAAGTTATTCCCATGTGTGGGATGGTATTTAGGTACCCACCTATAGATATATAACTATTTATCCCTAATTGCAAAATTGATTGAAACGTGGTTAAAACTTGGTAAAATTTGTAGGTACCTGCACTTTTTTGATAGGACCGGTAATTGGTGGATATGGGTGAACAATAGCTTTGACTAGAAGTGTAGTTGTAATAAAATCTACAAAATGAATAATGGCTAATGAAGACCTAGAAGAAAAGGTGTTCCAATTCGATTATTTTATATAAGGCTAAGGCTAAGTACCTAGTATACTACGAGTAGTAAGGCATAGCTTCTTTTTCTTTCCATAAAAATCTAAAACAGTTTCTCTGCTATTTAAGTCAGTATAAAAATAGATAGACATATGCTTTTAAAGTGAAAATACAAAATTAATAAATAATAATATGTAATAACCCTCCACAGGCGCAGTGGCTTAGTGGGTAGTGTGTTGGACTACTAAGCGAGGGGTCGGTGGTTCCAATACCGCTAAAACCCAAATTCCAACTAAGGTTTTTTTTTCCACTGCGCCACCTCTCCCGAATATCTGACAAACATCCGAGAGCTTAACTGTCTTGAAAGAGCGTCTTAATTATCCGTTTGGAATCGGCATAAAATTGTAGATCCGTTCCATTCGTTCCAAAAATGAAAATCTCACATAAAACGAATATCTAGTTGTGAGAAGCTAGCCTACGCCTAGTCCCTATCCCTCCGGACCTGTTGCGCCAACTATTTATTTGGATGGGAAACTTTCGATAGATCGGGTGAGTAGGTGCGAAATAACATACCTATAACAACAAACAGCAAAACTAAACCCTCCCTCTGAAGCTGCAAACCAGAAAGCATTTTGGTGGTGAACTCCATATAAGGAGTGGCCTTTTGTATTACGTGCCAAAAGGTTTAAATTTAACAGAAGAAAAATTAAGAGAAAAAAAAGTAGCCCATAAGGTATTTAAGTAGAACTTAAATCGCTATGAGTAGTATCAGCATAAACGGGCCTTAATGAACTAAAGTTAAAGTAAAGACAGCCTGAATAAGGTCACAAACGAAGATGAGTACCAAAAATCAGAATGGATCATAGTGAGGAAGATCTTAATTACCTACTAGCGATTATGGGTAACCTACCTATACTCTGTCGAAGAAAAATTGTCAGTACAGGCCTTATGGAGGAGCTTTTTTTCTACCAGTGGTGCCTGTAGCTACTCTCACGGCAATCAAACACAAGATTTGCCACTGAAATAAAAACGAAGCCACTGGCATTCCAAAGAATTTGTTGCTGTAATTCTCCTAAAATTCGCATACATCCCAACATAACCAGTCTGCCACACAGCCGCGGGCCGGGCAGAATGAGCACGATCGTCTTGTTATCGCTCGCTATTATCATCAACCAAAATAAGCAGTGTGAGTGTGTGTGACTGAAGCACATCAGAAGAGTGTTACCATATGTCAATTAAAACATATCATTGAGGGTTTTTCTTTAAATTTTGTCAAAGAACTTTCGGTTTTGATGCTTTTTGGTGCTTTTGAGAGCGGCATATTATGTGGGGTGCTGCCATTCAGTTTTAATTTGTTTGTATTTCTGAAAGATCCAATAATGTTCAGTTAAAACATATTTTTTAATGTTGCCTTTTAGAAATAAGGTTTATTCGTGAGGTGTTTTAATGCATTCATTTTATCAAGAAATACATTTTTGTCAGTGAACTTTTGAAAATTCCACTAGATATAGTGACAAAGTCACTAAAACGGCAACCGTGCCCTGTACTGACAATTTTTGTTGGAAAGAGTATAGTACTTCTACTACTGTCACGGCTGGTGACTGGTGGAAGGGATGCGAACTTAACCTGCACGAACCGAGCTCAAAAATATATGAAGTTGAACACGTACTTCGTGAATATTAGGAGGGTTTATTTCTATAAAGAATAAGTTTTAAATTTATTTCAACATTTCACAGATAACTTACAGCAGTTTTACTTCCTTCTTTCCTGTTTGACGGCAAATGGCAAATACACCAAGTAAAATGACCTTTCGCTTGAAGGGCGAATGGGCAGAAAGGAAAAACAATGAATGTCAAAAGAGGCAAACGAAGAAAAGTAAGGCTGCGTTCACATTGCTTTAATTTACTTCTTTGGAATGTAAGGGAATGTGTGCAACATGCACACCGATTGCACTCTATGAACCTACCTATAATACCAGTAAGTGCACATTGCTTTCCTGGTGGTTATTTCTTTTGCATTTTTTTTCAGCATATGCTTCACAGTTGATCACATTGATTTTCAATTTCTCAAGTAGTTCACCCACTACAAGTCAGGTAGAAGTCCTTCTTGCGACCAGCCTCTTAGAGTTCTCATACATTACTCTTTTTTTCGAGTTCATCCTCAGCTTTATGAATATGAACAAAAATTAAAAAATATGCTCAACTAGAAGAGAACGGTTAAAAGTATTTAGCAGTAGAGTGCAAATTGGGCAAACATTTTTTTTTTTTTATTTAATTTTCTAATTTTGGGCCAATACCCCCATATATTTGACTAATAACAATAGTTACTTTACAATACTTAAAGTGGAAGCTACCAACCTATAACCCAAACCTTCACAAGTTTATCGGAGCCGTAGGTATATCACAATTGATTAAAATCGAGTCATTTGTGTATTTGTTCGTCTTAGCTCTGGCAACTTCCATGATGTGCATAACCGTCTCAAATTGTCTCCCCTTACCCTCAAGACATTATATTCGTATGCACCGCGTTGAGATGGGATAGGAAGGAGTCTGATATAATAACACTCCAAACGAGAGTATACGTATACTGGCATCGGGATAATCTCCATTTCACATATGGATAATTTTTGATTTCGAACGTGACTGTAAAGCTAATCCAATGCGCTCTCGCTCGGGTTGCTGAACATGGACACAAGCAAAGCGCAGTTGTACTAGGTCACGTAGTAAACAAACATTTTATGGCTGGCGTAATTTGCTTGCTTTTGCGATGAAATTTATCGTTCGGGCAGAGAAAGAGGAGTATGCGTATCACCACTGTCATTAACTCGATTAAAGTTCTCATTTATATCATATGATGCACCGCCACAGTACCAAACGACTAAGGCATTGCTATAGACCTTCACCGGAGGGTATAGCCTATAGCGCCATGGAAATTATATAAATTATATGTATGAGTCCGCATGTTTGACTAAAGTGATACCTGATGTTCATCGGATGTCTACAAAAATATTGTAAAGAAAATGGAATAAGTACCTACACACTATTTCGACTCCAACAGTGCAACGACAGTAACTAATTTCTTATATATGTAATGTATGTATATGTGGTAAAAGAGGATGTAAATAAGAAGATAGCTCTTCCCTGTTCTCTAAACATCAATTGAATTCAAAAATACAATGCGCCGTACTTATAACAAATTTAAGTCTCGAATTTAAATTTACGGAGCTCACAGTTGCGACATTTGTATGGAAAATATAGCCACTGTGAACGACTAAAATTTAGAGTCCAATTTAAAAATGATTATTGGTACATCCCAATATTATAATTATATTATAATAATTTAATTCGTGATTCGAGTTTTGTCTACCGAGATCTTGGAAATGGGAATAACACGCGGCGACTGTCTGGGAATCTAGAATATTATAATCTCAAGTGATGTGATGGGTGAACTCAGAGGCCCACATACTTTCGTTCCATTGAAAAGGGATAGGCGGTTAGTGTGTTCGACTACTAAGAGAGGGGTTCCAGGTTCGAATCCCGCAAAAACCCAAATTCGAACTTAGGGATTTTTCTACTGCAACAGCTCACGCGAACTTCTGACAAAAATCCGAGAGTATAACTGTCTTGAAAGAGCTTCTCAATTAGCCATTTGGAATCGGCATAAAATTGTAGATCCCTTCCATTCGATCCAGAAAATGAAAATCTCACACATACCGAATGGTTGTGAGAAGCTAGGCCTAGAGTTCCTACGGACACGGACACGGAAAGAACTGTTGAATTTAACGATTAGAAGTAGGTATTAATTAATTCGAGCTTCTTTTTTTGTAGTGATTTGGGATATTTTTGGAGGAATTTACCGCTTCAATAGGTCAATTCCTCAAACACCACTTTACAATCTCAAATTGGAAAAAATATTTCGTGATTTACCACCACTGAATGATGAATCAACAAAATCTTATAATAATTTCGCACATGTAAATTGACGTAGAGAAGTCGTAAGTTGCAAAATATTTTTTGTAATTTCCATAGAACTAACGTGATGCACACATGTAGCCGACATAAAATGAAATCCTTTCTTTTAATGGATGGATATTTTGTATGTGGTTTTGCTGGACCACATTTTTTATGGATGGTTTTCTAATTTCGCGACTCAAGAATCGTAAATTGCAAAATATGAATTGTAAATTGGTAAAAATAAGTTGCAATTTACGATTAAGAATTTGTAAGCTGCAACTACTGAAGTAGTAAATCAACCTATGTTGTTCGCAAATCAAAACTATTGAGTTGCAATTCAAGACCAAATGATTGTAGTTTGCTGAGGATAAAATCGTAATTTACAACAGAAAAGTTGTAATTTACCATTTGTTTTTCCAATTCACAACCACAGTAATATGTAATTGATAACTATTTGTGTCGAATTGCGATCGGTTATGGCAATATGTATTTCACGTCCGATCGCATTATTGACAATGAGAAGTGTTTATTCACGACTTTTGAGGGTCAATATCTTCACTTTGTACAGTTTCTAGAATTGCGAATTAAAAGTCGTGAATTAGTAAATCCTCAGCTAAGCTCTAAAATGAGACAAGCTTTTCGTGATTCGGCGCTTATTTTTCTTGATTCCATCTTTACATTTTTTTCCGTGTGATATCTACCATTTTAATAAGCAGGAAATGAAATGCACGCTTATTTAGGCATCTACTCCTAACAAAAGATATGAAATAAAACCTAAAATTTTACATACAAAGTTAGTAGTTATTACACATGAGATAACTTCTAAATATTGGATTTATTTTCATCGAAGTCAGGACTTATTACATGTTTAAGTGTAGGAATTATTTAATCATGAAATAAATCCTAAAAACATGTGAATGAAGTAAGACCTAATAAGGAGCTTTTATGAACTCAATATTGTTAGGAGTTACTTCATTTTACTTAAAATCGTATTTCTTAAGTTAGTTTTTATTTTTAAAACTGCGTTTATTTTTTTGAAACCGTTAAACTATAAGAACTTGTCGTACTTTTCCTTTTGTCAGAGAAGGTTATAAAATTTCAGGCAAACCGAAAGTTCCTGGCGGATGGGACATTTTCTATGGTGCCTATTGGATGTATTAACCCACTACCGGTTCTATATGTTGAATACTTCCATAAGGTAACTTAACCAAACGTAAAATTCAAATCTATTATTGGCCGAGGTGGCTTGGCTCGCGGAGGATTGCGGCTCGGCTGGCGCGGGAGTCAATTTGAATATCGTGACTTCCATTCTTGTTTGTGTTGGATAAGAAGTCAAAGAAGAGTTACACAACTACGTTCACATATATACAGTACCGTCTTTACCATAAGGGCACAAGGGCCCCATTCTCACTTGAGCCCCGAATGACTGATAATATTCACTTATACCTAATAAATAAATAAATAGTTGGCGCAACAGGTCGGGGAGACCCTAGGCCTAGCTTCTCACAACCATTCGTTTTGTGTGAGTTTCTCATTTTTGGAACGAATGGAAGGGATCTACAATTTTATGCCGACTCCAAACGGCTAATTGAGAAGCTCTTTCAAGACATTTATACTCTCGGATGTTTGTCAGACGTTCGCGAGAGGTAGCGCAGCGGAAAAAAAACCCTAAGTCGGAGTTGGGTTTTTGCGGGATTCGAACCTGGGACCCCCACATAGCAGTCCAACACACTAACCACTAAGCTACTGCGACTACCTACACTTAACAAAAAAGAAAAGTAGGTTGCTAGCGACTTTATTGCAACAGCAACGTTGTCAGAGGGTCAAAATGTTACTCACCAGTTTTGGGCATTTAAAAAAAAAAACAAATTTTTATCATTATTTCTTTCGCAAGTCTTTTGTACGACTTAAAAGTTGGAATTTCGAATTTGAAACTTGAACACGTAGTTGGTTCTCCGAATGAAAATGTCAACGCATATTGCTTTTTGAAGCAGCCGATATAAGCAAGTTTGATAAAATTGTTGTTTATAAAATTTACAGATAAGGTTGGTACTGGAAAAATATTTAAGGAACTATTTACAAACAAAAAATAGCCAAAGATATAAGAACAAATACTTTTTACTGGCATTTCTAGCTTTGGGGGAATCGATTTTACAGCATTTTTAAATAGCACACAGATTTTTTTCATCCTCGATTGTTATGTTTAATTTTAAATCATTAAATTACCGCCAATATTTCTAAATTGAAATATCAATCAGACATTCGATCAGTTTTGTTATTATTTTCTAACCGTCAAAGATTTTTATACTCCTAACAATACCTAGAACTTTCGAGGCTCGAAAGTACCTAGAAAGTTAAAATTTTAAAATTATTTTTAAACCTATAAACTCTGGGGCCAGATTCTGTAAGGTGAAATGATCAAACGATCAGTTTAAACGAAGCTGAACCCCGATTTTTTTTATGTTTTCGTTAACCGTCAGAAATTAAGTTTCATTTTTATTCTAAATATTCTTACACCAGTATTTGAAGACCGAAAATTAAGTTTAATAGAAACTTATGGTTCGTTTTAACTTATTTTAATATTAAATCCGTTAAGCCTTATGTGTTCCAAAGAAACATTATAGAAGTAATATTAAATTTATGTTTGACTCTCTAACCACTACACGAAATAAAATTAGTGTTTGAGGAAAGATGTCAAAAAATGTTTTTGTCATTCCCATTTTTTACTTTTCAATAGAGCCCTGAATATTTGCGTGCCCAAGGGCCCCAGCGGGGCATAAGACGGCCTTGCATTCATAGAAAATTTTCCATTAGGAACTATTTTACGTTAGGATAGGAGCTATTGCATAGAGACGTTGGCTTTAAGTTTTTGTTAGCGATACAAGCACTACTTAGTTTTTAAAGTTTTATCAAAGTAAAAAATGGGATTTTCGAGATATGAGCAGTTTTTAAAATTAGCGTTTTCGGTGATTCGAATTGAAAATTAAGGACACAACAATTTTATGAACATCAATATTTTTCTAAGTTTGCATTTTGGTCAAAATCGTTATTGCCGTTTTCTGGTAAACTAAGGAAAACTAAATTTAAAAAAAAAAATACTTTTTTCAAAAATCCATTTTACGATAATATCGAGAAAAACTGAGCTATCCATTAAGTTGGAAATGACCATATTACATTAGAAATTAACTTTTGTTATAATCGTATGGACCGTTTTCGAGATATGCCCAAATTTCAAAATCACCGTTACTCGAATATTTAGCCAAAAACTAGGTATGTAGTCATGGTAACCTCACCCACTTAAGCTTAAATATCAATTTTGGTTGAAATCGTTACAGCCGTTTTCGAGCAAATCAAACTGGTGCGAAAATTTTGTATACCTATGGGAAGTAAAGGGTTTTCCAATAAGAGGTGTTATTTTGGTATTCAAAGAAAAATGCCATTTTTAGAGATAAATGACCGGATGTTTATTTCCTAATAATGGGAGGGTATGCCGTTAATAATGAAAGACAACATCAGTCAAATGGCCACCACGAGCACGCATACAGGACCATATCCTTTCACAATAACACCTCTTATTGGAAAACCCTTGGCTGTAGGTCTGTGGAAGGACGGACAGACAGACAGACAGACATTTGACAGAATTTTGCAAACCACTTTTTTGAGATCGTGTGACATCGTAATGTCAGAATTGATTAACATCTCGAGTTCGAAATTTTGTACGAAAACAATGGGCCTTACCAACAACCAAACCGTAAACACGAGTTTAACTAATTTCGAAACTACCTACCTATAGTTTCGACTTTTAATTTATAGGTACCAAATAAAATAACCAAACAAAAATACTTACTTTTGATATTTGATAGTCGAAATAAAACACATAAGCTCTCACTTACAACCGAACCGCCGAATGAACGACGCATGAGCATGACTGGTACCTATTCGTCTACTATGGACTTATGTTTTTGCTTCATTGATCCCTTATACTCATAGACGCTGCGCGTATGGCTCACGAGATATATTCGTGTTGTTTCAACCGTCCTGTATTTCAATGGTAGGTACCCAGTCTACTCTACTAAATTTAATGTTCATGTGGTTTTCTCAATCATAGGTAGGTAGGTTCATACCTACTACCTATTTTAAATAAATTCGAAACAAACCAACACTTTAGGTACCTACCTACCTAATAGAAATAAATAAATAGGATGGCGCAACAGGTCCGTAAGGACCTTAGGCCTACCTCCTCACAACCATTGGTTTTGTGTGAGTTTTTAATTTTTGGGACGAATGGAAGAGGTCTATAATTTTATGACGAGTCCAAACGGCTAATTGTGCAGCCCTTTTATGACTACCTATAGCTTCTAGATAGGTACTCTCGGATATTTGTCATGCTTTCGCGAAAGGTGGCGCCTGGCGCAGTGAGAAAAAAAAGTTTAGGCAATTTGCGTTTACCGGGGATCGAACATATGAAACCCCGCACGCTTAGTATAGTCCAAGAAACTAACTCGTATGTGCAGCTAATCAAATATCGAAAGCAACGCATTTACAGTCTCCACTCTCCGTCTCCAGTCAACTTTTCACTCCTAAATAGGTAGGGTAGGTACACTTCTATAAGCTCATTAAAGGAGTCGGTGTCGGAAATGCGATTGGGAGTAGGTACCTACCTATACATATCCAATTATATACTTGTTGTTACACTCTCCCATATGAGTGACCCACACAAGACACAACAAATACCTACCAAGCAATAGGTAGCAAATGCAGCCAAAGGCTAAAGGTATCCACGCCACGCATAGCTATTTTGCTATTTACGAACCTGTGCTCATAGCCCCCACTAACATCCAGAAGTAAATAGATAATAATCCACATTCCCAACGCGTCACCAAATCGAATCGGAATACGAAAAGAAATACAAATTTCAAAAATTGTATCAAGAAAATGCAAGCAAAAGACAAAAACAAAACCCATTGGAGCGCTGAAGCGTCGAAGGCGGAGCCATAAAACGGTGGAGCCTCATTCTCATCATGCACATTCACATATGTTTGTGTAGGTACATGTGGATCGAGGGGTATGGGTATGGGTATGGGTATGGGTATGCATCGTAAAATCAAATATATATGAATGGAGTACTGCCACCCAACACACATCGCTTCAGGAAAAAACGGGTAGATAGGTAGGTGCTCTCGGATGCGGATCTGATTGTTGTTGGCGTCGAATACTTATTTACAACAGATAGATCCGTAGAGCGGACTTACATTTATATTGTCTACGAACAATAATTAGAAATGAGTTCGTTGGCGTACAGGCAAATTCTTTAACGTCGCTATTCTCCAGAAGCTGATTTGTGTTTTTCTAACGACACAACGAATGAACCACCATTCAAACACAGAGTGACACTTGGATTGGAGTGAGTATGATGCCGGCATCCTAAAGTAGGGGCACCATACCAACACTCCCACTTTCATAGCCACACAAAACACAATTCACCCACAACAACTCAACGACTCGATTCAAAAAGAAAACAAAAACAAAAACAAAAAACAAGAAATGATAAAGAAAAACTGTGTATATTCGTTGGAATGGAATCAATGTTCATTGAATGAATGCAGCAGCAAAATGAGATTGAGAGCGAGCGAGAGAGTAAAAGTATAGGTACATTCCACCAACTATTCCAGTGCTAACAGTGTATTGGGATTTGGAAATGGGAATGTAGGATCCACTCATTCCTCTAACGTTTCTTTTAGCTTTCGGGTTCTTTTTCCTCTTCGTTCTGTGCTGTCGCAATCGCAATTCGCAACTCCCGCCGGCTCCGCTCAGCGCTCTTGCCATTCTACACGTGATAACGGACCAGGAGCAGGACCATAGCCGCACCCCAAGCAACGGCAATTCCTCGACAGAAAAGCTTAGCTCTGCATTTTTCTTGCCCTGCTTCAGAACCTGGTATTGGTACCTACCTAACCTACTATAAAACTCTACGGACGGGAAAAGTCGTCAAAGGGTTGCAGAAAGTGTTTCACATTCAGGGTAAGAGGGGGGTGATGGTCGCCCACTAGATGGCGCTGGATGATGATGACGCTCTGCTAAAATTAAAGAACGAGAAAAATAAAGCGCCGATTGTATAGAGCATTATTTTTTGTTGATGTGGGCGGATGTTGAGAGCTCCTGCACATTGTGTAGTATTAGTGTCTAGCTCTTTTCCTTTTTCCAATTCTTTAGCATCCACAATCTTGGTTACAAATACTAGTGAGCGCGTGTGAAAAATCTCCCATTTGCACCCGGCCACGTCCACGGACAGCGTGGGAATGGCAATCGGGTGGGTACTGTGGGTATACTTTTGGGAAAAACTACACCCCCCATGTACTGTTGCACGTACAGGGTACAGCCATGTGTATCTACATTTGGCGGTGGCAGAGTTTAGACTAGAGTGAGTCGCTCATCAGACCCCATTTGCGGGGGGGTGGCTGTATCCTCTCCCGGGTTGGTATGTTAGAAATATTTCTTGATATTCTCTTTTCAATAAGGCTATGTACATGTACTGTACACTGTACAGAGTATGCGGTACAAGCAACCCTTTTTTCCGCAAGGAAAGTGTGAGGGTAGGTGACTACCAAGCCTCTTATATACTTACATGCATATATGGATGTGTTTATATATTGAGAGATGAGAGTAAACTACATGAGTGATCCCTATTTTACATTATTTATGGGTATTTACAGCACAAAAGTTTTCATGGGTGTTTTTGGTGCGGGAGATAGGATACTTACATACCAACGCTGGCGGGAGAGGGAACAAAAATTCCACGGATTAATTAATCTACTATAATAAGAATGCGGCTGGAGGCAGATTCTGGCTCGGTGTTTTTTCCTGGTCATAGGTACCTACTTATTTTTGAGAATTATCCTGTAAGAAAATTGCGGACAAATGTATTTGATTAATGTAGCAAAATTCAAAGTAGGTATAAGTAGGTATAGGTAGGTAGTCAAGGGAGGTACGGTAATGGTGGTCGGTAACTTAAGCTTAATAGGACCTACCTTAAGTATTAGTAGATACTTACCTATCTATACCTACCTAACAATAAATTATCTTCACATAGAGAGCTGTATAGATATGCAAGGATGTCATGCATGCTTTGGTGATATTATATTGAGGTACTGATCGGATATATATTGACCTACTTCCACAAATTGTATACACCTATAGGTACTTGCGGACAACTACTCGTTTCTTATTTTTCAAGATCGACAACAGCACCACCTAACCTATACTTTAAGCTGCAACCAACTGGTGCCACGAAATAACGAAGAATATTGGAATTCGGCGTTGTTGGACTTTGTGAAAGAGAAATAACGCCGAATTTCCTTGTTCGGTCTTATTTCACTTTGCTAAAGTGAAATAAAGTCCAGTCGGTCTTATTTCGCTTTGGATTTATTAATACCTACATTTAGATGATAGGTATGCAATTTTCATTTTAAGTAATTTCTTAATCATTTGAGTTAATTTGGGGATCCGGTCGAAATTCTGCTTTCTAAATTCTGCTTTGCAAAATTCTGTGTAAGAAATAAAAAAATAAATAGTTGGCGCAACAGGTCCAGAGGGATCCTATGCCTAGCTTCTCACAACCATTCGTTTTGTGTGAGTTTTTTTATTTTTGGAACGAATGGAAGGGATCTACAATTTTATGCCGACTCCAAACGGCTAATTGAGAAGCTCTTTCAAGACAGTTATACTCTCGGATGTTTGTCAGACGATCGCAAGAGATGGCGCAAATTGGGCCCATATTGTATAAGCTGCAAACGACCACAAATTTCCTTGAAATTGGTTGAGTTATTTCGGAGATCAACATGTAGGACCATATACGCACAGACAGACGGCAGGCGACAGGCCATGCTTTAATGTACAATTTGTATGTAACTGTAATAAATTATGTAATATTCGCGATTTAATAAAGTAGGTACCATTAATTATTTTCAATCAATCATTATTAATCATTAGTATTATTACGCATCACGGCTAAAAAACCTATTGTTTTTTGGGGTTATATTTAAGTCAACGCCGAAAAAATATTCAAATTTATTTAAATATTTTAAATACATTAAAATTAACCTATACATTCACAGTATCTACACGTGTAGATATTTTAATTTTCATCTCTAAATATCGGTTATTTTATCGGTTTATTATTCGATTTTAGTGCAGTTTCAAATGAGTGACTAAACTTTACAAAACCAATGAGGGAAAAAAAAATAATAACACTAAAAAAAAAATCTGTTATCTGGAAAATAGGCACATGGAGGCGAAAGAAAATAAAGAGTATAATGATGAGTGATAATGAGTGCAAAAGGCTAATATTGATAGAAAAACTTTAACCTGCTGAAAAAATCTCATACAGAAGGCTTGCGATTTTTGTTTTATCCAAACGTGTAGATACTGTCCAGTGTCCATGTACGTAACGTACATTTAAATTTCCATTCATGTGAGGGTTAAACAACTAGTACAACATTTATTAATTTTAAAGAATATCTGCTATTACAAAATAATAACGAAATACCTATTAAATTTTAACATAGATATAAAGTATACAAATATTTTTAAGGTTCAGTACCCATGTCTGTACGATGTCTGTCCGTCTGCTCCATAATTTTGGTACGAGATTTGAGTATTATCGTATTATTCAGATGTGCAGTAGTAGAGTAAGTGCGGCAAATATGGCCCATGTGGGTAATATGGCCCACCACTGTATTTCGCAAACCATAACCCACAGCGAAATAAAAAATGTTTCACTGCGAACACGTACAACTCGGTTTAGTCTCAGTCTTTTTTGGTGAGTTTGGCGCGACGGGGTTTGAAGATATTCGGCGCATTTTGTTTTTTATACGTTCGTTGTAATTTTTTGGTGTTTTTACATAAAATTCTGTGTTAAATTGGTAAGTTTTTTCTAAAATTAAAGGTATTAAATATTTTCTTAATTTGTGTGAATTTAAAATTTAAGAGAAAGTTTATGAAGTAAGTTGAAAATTAAAATGAGTAAAAAAATCAAAGTGTGTTTAATTTGGCCCACCCCATGTGTTGGTAATATGACCAAGTAGGCCATATTTGACACGTTTTCTCGATTGAAATTTGATTTATTTATTTTATTTAATTTTTGTTTTTTTGAAGGCTAAAATGTCTAAACAAAGTCCCCAACCACGGAAGACTTGGCGGAAGAAGGACATGATGAAAGCCATATCAGCAATCTACAACAAGAAAATGGGATCTTTGAAGGCCCACCCTGGGTCATTTTTAACACCAAGTGGGCCATATTAGCCGCACTTTTTTAAAAACTGAATTATAGAGTTCCTTTAAGTTTTTGTTTTTAACTTTAATTTTTAATTAAAGTTTCTAAAGACTGAAATAAAAATAATTTGTGAGACTGTTTAAAAAAAGTAATAAATGAATTAGACTTAAATTTATGGTTTTATTTGAAAAAACGTTAAGGGTGGGTCATATTTGCAGCACTTACTCTACCTACTTACAAAAAAAAAAAAAAACCTGAATAAATGAAAAATGAATTTCTTCCTTATTATTATTTTGGTAGTAGTTTCCATTTAGCAATCAGCGATAACAAATTCAAATCAATTTCAAATTTTATTCCCATTGCAAATATTTAAAGAAAACATCAAATGATAACTGCTGATTGATAGGAGGTTAGGTTAGGTAAGCGGGTTGGCGTGGAATAGGTAGTAGGTACTCCGTGCCACACTCAGGTCAATATTGACCCATTGTGATGCCCATTGGGGAAAAAGGATGTCCCTTACCCATGATAACCCGGTCTACAAATACCTATGATTAAGTTCTCACTGTGTTGTTGCATACAAACCACCATATGGATTTGATAAAGCTCATTATTGATTAATATAATGAATAAGTTGGAGACCTGGACAGTGACATAGGAAGTGGGTTGTGTCCTCAACAGCTTCCTCATCACCGCAGCCTCTACAAAGTTCTTCTTCCGTCAAGCGTAATTTCTTCATGTGATACCGCAGAGTGTTGTGCCCCGTTAGGATTCCTACGAGGGTGGAAAGAGATTTTCTACCCTTTCGTAGGAGGCCCTCGGTTCTGGCTTCATTGAAGGTTGGCCATAGCATTCTTGTGGTATGACAGGTTTCTAGTGCTTGCCGTCTTGCGTTCGCCTCTCTTGAGGCTTTTCTCCCTGCTTCAAGCTTGAAGGAGCAAGGCGGGATATTCACAGAGGGATCAGATTGTTTTGATACAGCTGTCGAACATAGTCTGGCTAATTCGAATGCCTTCATGTCCTGGAACCCAGCAGAGTAATACCTTATACTGAGTGCCAAGAACCCTTAGTTCTTCGCGACAGCATTTCACAAGGTTTTGATTGATAGGAACAATCCATTTAAAATTTCTATAGGGGGAATTTCACGAATAAAAATGCAACCTTCCAAAATTGCAAAGGACAATTTAAAAATCAGCCTCCTTAAATATAAACAAAGACATATAAGAATAAACCACACAGGCATCCAAATAATATTTGACAAACAACGGGCATATGGCACAGCATATGGAATGTGATCCTCAGGCCGACATCGTTGCTGATTTTATGGATTCCCATAATGCCTATAGTACAATTAGAATCTAATTGGAGCAACCATCACACACCGGCAACTAGACCATCATGAGGCACCAACAAAGAGCTCAAAAACCTATGAATACGGTATAAATAATTGTAGCATTGGCTGTTGGATTGGCAAAAGGCACAAAAGGTTTGACCACACGATCACGATTTTCGCGATGATGTGAGTTCACAGTATCCACAACCGGCTCTCGCCTCACATTACCGATTGCTGCTGAGTTCTAACATACCTATACATACTTACACATTTATATATGAGATACATGATCTGCAGTTGCAGCGCATTTTGCTCTTAGTGTAACCAGAGCTGAGTGATTTTATTTTTCGCAGTGTAGGTAATATTCTTAATTTGGAATATATTTTTAAAACTCAACACCGTACTTTAACAGCAACGCAAAACTTATTTTTAGCAAATATTACCATAGACACATAATTACTAGATGGTGCATTCCATACCCAACCTGGAACAGCGTATACCTCACGCTTTTACTCATAATAGATGGCGTCCCAATGCAGTTTTTCAACTTATCAACCTTTTTTGTGTTGCATGTTCCCATATTTGTATCTATAGTGTTTACACACATGATGCAGAGAATGGAGGAAGAAAAATAGGAAATGAAATCGGTGATGGAAATCGAGATCGAGTACTTTTTGGATGAATAGCATATAGCTAGTTGTATGGTGGGTCGTGGCTCGTGGGTGTGGTAGAGCTAGCGTACTTTTAGCGTGACGATAGATGACAATGGGGATGAAGTGTCTTACGAACCCAACAATGTGGAAAGAATGTGTATGGCAATGTGAAATAATTAGGTAGCTCTGTCTGTATATTCCGATATTTTATTGGCATAGGTCATGATGAAGGATATTAGGCTTTTTTTACTATGCATCTATATAGATCATTGATTTCCATGGTTTACAACAATAATACGGGATACACTTGTTGTTGTAAACCAAGAAAATCAATTATCTATATGGATCATGTGGGCATAAAAAAAAACGCCTATTACCTACGATAAATTCTTTAAAGTAAACCGGTATTATACGTCCTTCATTGATGCTGGGTGGGAGGTGAATGGATGAAAATTAAAGATACCTCTCAACTAAATGACTGACTGACACAGCATTTTTTTTTAAACTCCACTTATAGCATTGCCACTAGCAAAAATTTGCGAGATAATTTTCGGGTTTCATATTTGCATCTACATGAAAGGTGACCTTAAATATAAGTTCTGAGCCATAAACTTATCAGCCGCGTTATAATTGGCTTTAGATTTTAAAAATAACTTTCAAATACTCTTAGTTTTAAAGAATCTATTTGCGCATTTATATCTCTTTTTGACAGTTTATTTAATAACTTAACTTTCTCTGTTTTTTTTTAATAGCTGTCGACCTAATTGTAAATTATTAATTTTGCACATTTTCAATTTTTTAATCTCTTCATTTTTCAAACATAAAAGAAATTGCAATTTGTTTATTTGTTTGGCCTGTTTAATTCCGAGGCTTTCTTGTGTAACATCTTCATCATTTAAAAAAAAAATCTGAGTGCTACCATGACCACTGCAACTAGGATAGTTTTCCTTGTTATTGGAATACGTTTTACCATATGCAATAGCTGAAACTTGAATCACCTGATTCGAAATAGGCAATTCAACTTTCTTTAGTTTTTTACCTAACATTTCCTTTTCAAAATGATTGGCACAGACAAAATTGTTATATGTACTAATTTCTGTTGTAATTCTCAATATGTTTAACCATACTTCCCATTCTTTTGTTTTTTTTGGGAACGAAAAAATTGCCTCTTGAGAAAATCTTTCGATTTTTCACTGCACACAACACATTTAACTTTTTTTCACATATTGTTTTAATTAAAATCACAAGTCAAATATAATCTTTTCGTATGCACACAATCCCACTAGTAATAATTATTTCTCGTATTATTTTTTTTTTAGACTGTAATGGGTTATTCGAAATTGTTTATTTAAAAATAAACACACACTCGCACAAAAAAAGCTAATGTAATGTTTTTTTTTATTAAATTTTTATGACATTTTTAGTCTTTTATGCACTCTAAATATTGCCAACTAATCGAGTTATTCGAAAAATAAGACTGACTCTATACACTAGATGTCAAGCGTTTAAATAACTTTTCATGAATGTGGTTCGATGTCTATCTGAATTTTGGTTATATGGAAAAACCTAAAAATAGGGAATGGTGCTTTTGTCCAAATTAAAAAGAGAAGCCAACAAAAAGGTCCATTATATTACCCAAAACTGTAAAAAATTAAAAACAACTACCCATCCTCTATACCTGTATTCA
The DNA here is from genome assembly GCA_946477585.1 of Cheilosia urbana. Taxonomy (NCBI): domain Eukaryota; kingdom Metazoa; phylum Arthropoda; class Insecta; order Diptera; family Syrphidae; genus Cheilosia; species Cheilosia urbana. The sequence continues at coordinate 113,153,961 of OX297854.1, forward strand.
AAATTATTCTTTTGTTTCTGAGATATGTTAAACAAATAGAGGCCTGAATACATAAATTGAAACCCCATAAAACTAACTTCAACTAGCTACCTGTATTTTGCAGTTCTTCCGGAAACCTTATTCCCGTTCTTATTAAAGGGTTTTTCCATATTTTGTAGAAACCGAAATTTACGGGGAAATCCTATAAACAGTTCGGTTTTTTAAACATTACATCCACGACGAATCCCGAATATACCCTTTAGGGAAAGGTAATGCCATTGCTCTGACTTCTCCGTTATAGAATATTATATTCAGGGAATGGGCGTTACTGCATTGGGTAGCCCCAATGCCAATATAATATTTTTTTGTTTAAGAAATCAGAATATATGTAAGAATTCGGCTTATAAATAAATAGGTTTTTCCTGGATTTATTAGATTTTCTGGAACGAGTCTTTAGTTAAATAAAATAGTATGAAAAAAAGCATGAGGATAGAGATAAGTAAACTTAATTCCATTTTAACCAGTTGCAGAAATGAAGACTTATCCACCTGAACATAATGAAAACTTTAACTTGTTTTTTTTTTTTTTTTTTAAATAAGTTTCATACATCATACTTTTTTACAAACAACTGATAACTGAGAGCATAAATTTAGCACTTGGTTTACCTACTTTTTTCAAAATCTGTTCAACAGTAACTGATGAGAATTTTTAATTAAACTTGCAATTTGTTTTACAATTTTTTCTCCACAAAATTGTACGCCCATAACAAATTAAATACATGGAGTAAAGCAGGATAATCAATCCTAATGCCCATAGAAGATATAAATCCAATTTGCAATATTATTCATGTGTGCTCAAACCAGAATTGAAAAATCTCGTAAATCGAAATGCACAAATTCTTCGACAGAAAAAGAAATGCATATTCAACAACACACACAGTAGGTACCTATCCATCTCATTCATAAAGGCAACAGACGACAAATCTAAACAAAATATGAAATCGAACCAAAAAGGCAGAGAAAGAATAGATTACAAAATCCATCCCTCATCCACACTCTGAAATCGAAAATGGAAAGCATATCATAAAACAGCAATGCAAATGCATACGCATTCTCTTGGGAACATTTTGTTGTTTGGTATGTTTTGTGAAAAAGGAAAATAAAGAAGAATCAGGTATGAACTTCACTGAATAGCCAACGAAGACCAAGGTTCATGTTGATCGGAAGTGTTTGTCAACAGTACACCTCAAATAAAATGTTTTGCAGCATGTATCCGAGTTTGAGGTATATTTTCACGGTGGCGCCATCTAGATATTGGGGTGCTTCGGAATAACCATTTCCTTTATATGAAATGCACCATCTAGTAATTATGTGTCTATGATATTACCCACTTCTACTTTTTTTCAACCCTTTTGAATATGCACCTTAAAATAATTACAACCACTTGGAGTTTTATCAATCAGAATATCCCACTTCATTTGCACACCCACACACATTCATCGCGATATTCAGTTAATAACTGCTAATTCGAATTCAAAAACAAATCTCTGAATTTTTGCATATACATACATATAGTTATATGTAAAGATATCGATCTATCACGAACAATACTTCAAATCAATGACCACTTAACCCAGCGTCATTAATTTATTCCAGTCAAAAAGAAAATCATTCCCAAAAAGATCAAAAATCAGAAATTCCTACAAAAGTTGTTCTTGTACTCAAAAACTTGTAAAGTGTAAAAGCTATAAAATAGTACAGTAGGTACGCTTGTAAATCTCTAACAAGAACTTGCGGCTATTGTCTGTTTCTAGAGCTTCAACTTTTAAAAACTAAAAGTGAATTTTATTTAACGCTTATTCCTTTTTCTATTTTTCATTAACCCCCTACCATTGCTTTTCAGATCTTTACCTACCTATCTAATAAAATAAGAAAACAACCATCAAAACTTTTGATGAACGAGAAAGTTTTGTTCCACCCAGTCGTGCACTTTATTTTTTTGTAAATCAAAGTGGATATCTAAACAAATTCCTATTTGGTAATAGTGGTTACAGTAAAATATTCCCAATTAGGAATTCGTTCTTATTTTTGTAGTGAGTATTTCTAATTGGGATTGGGAACTGTGTCTAATTTGTGTGCCACCCCAATTGGGAATCGCGTTTAAATTGTATTGAACAGGAATTTCTATTTAGGAATTTGTTCTTATTTGCGTGCAAAAAAGCAAAACGTCAAGAAGTGTAAATATGTGATCAACATGTCAGTCATGTCAAGGTGGTTATGAGCAAGGAAAAAATATTGTTGTTGTACTCTCTCAAAAGGCAGGATATCTTAGCAATATCAAATGCTGACTACTTAGTATATAATAACCATTTATCCAAATAGATAAAAACCGTTTCATTATTCCCAAATGTTACCTAGTTTGTGTCTAAAATGTTACTTGTTGGAAATATTTTCTGGTAACAAAACAAAACCATGAGCGAAGTCGCTAAACTTCGCTCATGACACATGGACACAATCATGAAGTCGCAAAATGCTCCTTGGGCTCTAAACGCACTGTTTGCTCGACATATTTCAGACGATGGAGGTTTTCGTGCTGATGTAAAGCATAGCGATTTTTAATCTGAAATACAATGGAACTGGAGCTGTAACTGGGACTGGGTCGTCAATTTTGCCAACTTCTATGCGTGGTTGTTTGATGGCCACAAATGGGTGCGCTATGGGCAGATGCATAATTTGTTGAATACAGTCAAAAAGCCTGACTCTGAACTACGGATGCGGCTATGGATTGTGGCAGTCAATTGACGTCATAAAAGCTTCGGCTTCGGTTCAATTGAATACTGCGCTATGCAATCTCAGCTCTCCGTTCCCAAGAAAGGAAACTGCGCCAACTACAGAGTCGTCTGGTCTTCTTGTCACCTTTCAAGATCTGAACTACCTCATTGTGTGAACATCTAACCCTTCGGAAAGATCGTTGCTTCACAAAGGGTGACAGCGACAGCAAAGGGTGATTGCTTCCATATAAAAAAGGTTCCCCAAACATCGACAAATCAGAAATCGACACAAGCTTTAACTTGGGGCTAGTCTACCTCAGCTCTGGTATCACATCTGAAGACTACATCTCATCGGAAACCAAACGAAAAATAGTCCTCATAATATCATACACCTTACAGACCCGTGGCATCTTTTCCAGGCTTACGCAGCACAAATATGGGGGTATCACCGGCAAAGCCTTGTTTGAATTATGTAAGTGTAAATATTTCTCTCATCGTTATACTCTGAAAACCAGCCTAGTTGTTCTTTAAATCCCTAACAGCCACTACACGGTTACCTTCTTCATCTCCACAGGTCTCAGTTTGGTTCCTATCGTATTGATACTTTTGAGCTCTCATGAAACCCAGGGTTTGGGTGAACACGGTTGCCAACACGGTACATTTGGGACGAAGTATTTGTCTCTCCCAATGTTTCTCTGCCCTTTGTCCTTCCCGACGATTTCTCAGTCCGAAAGTTAATTTAATTTAACAAATAAATAAAAAATAGGGTAATGTACACAAATAACCTTGGTTATGGAAAACATATTTTTTAGGTTATTTTTATGTAGTACGTTTTGAGGTGTACTAAAATACGAGTTGGGTGAGCAGTTTATAAAATTTTTAAAATTTGTTATTTCAGTTGGAAAATTAACTCTTTGTCCCAATGTTGATTTCTTCGTCCCACTCTTTCGGTACCTTTATTTGTCCGAAGTTTTGTTTCAAGTTGGCAAGCCTGTGGGTGAAATACTCTATGATCCTGACGTCTTATTGTCACCGATGCTACTGACATTTATGAATGTCACAGACCATATAGATTTGAAAATCTGTGACAAATTTCGAGGCTTTTGTAGAGACCTAAAGTGTTTTTTTTTTACCAGGATACAATTCTTCTTCCCTCCTTGGGAGCCCAAAGTCAAACTTACTTTCTCCAAGTGGAATTTTTTTTGTAGGGGGTCACACTGGTTTCCTTTATCTTCATTTCAATTGGAGTGCGCATGTGCACTATTAATATGATAGAAAGATCTAGGCATCGCGAACGGTGGAAGTGAACTTCGGGCCCCTTAGAAGAGATAAAGATTGATTAACCCTGTTCCCCACTTATTGTTTACATAAAATATATCTATATATGTACGTATGTTCATGATTTTTTGGTTCTTTGATTGTATGCTGGAGGATCTTCAGCCCGAGATGTATGTAATACATACATAATATGTGCCTCCAATACGCTATGTTGACGCGAGCATAGTCTCGCTGAAGTAGCCGGGCTAACAATAGGTCCGCGCGCACAACAATGACACGGACAAATTGTGTTCGTCGCGACAACGAACAGCAACAACATAACAAGAGCAACAAGAGGAAAATAATGTGAGATCGCTGATGCAACAGAAAAAGTGGTGGCTTCGATGTACGTGGGGAATACGTGTTTCTTCCTCTTGTAATCTCCTTTTGTCTGAAATTTGTTGTTTTGTTTTCCTTGTCATGCGTTCGTGCATCATGAAAATCGAAACTCGCCAAATCCAACAACAGGGACGGGAGGAGAGAAAACTTCACCATTACACGAGGAAACGGAAAAGCACAGTCATGAGCTCGAATTTGGAATGCCCTTTATTTAGATTTGTACACAAATCGATTGACCCTACCACATAGACACTGGGACTGGACGGTGCAAAAGAATATACCTCAATCTCATCACCCCACTTCGCCCAGCCGATACCGGTGCGGTGGCGGCAAACCTAAAGCGAAACATTATCACTTTGGGCGAGATCGTACGCCAAGTTAATCGGTTGGCGTTTACGGAGCCACAACTGAACCGCAACCGACCCAGCCGACGACGATTGATCGTTTAGCCCGAAAAGGGTGCAAGTGAGGCGGTGCGCGCCTGCTGCTTGCTCTCGCTGGTGGTATAATTTATTGCGTTGGCGATATTTCGCGTGAGGAGCCAGCGTTAAGAAACAAATGTTTCTTCTTGTATATATATTGTTGGTGAGCGTTCGTGAACTCATTAGGCAATATGTCTGATTAAGGGATTGTTGGTGGTAAGTAGGTAATGTTCTTCGGTGTGATAAATAATTCACTAATCACTAATCAGTGATTTATACCTCATTTTATAGAGGGCAAACATGGCGCATGATCTAAAGCAGCACTTTTCGCTCTGTGGGAAACAAATTCCTCGTGGTAGTCAAATGTAAATGTCATAGAGATAGACATAATAGACTCATTAACCGTCCGGACCAATCAGTCATCCATTGGGTATAATCGACATTGATTGATATGGGAATTCAGAGGAGGAGATTTCGGCGCAAGATATGGGGTTATTCTGAAAAAGCACATTTCACGGCTTATTTGCCTAGTGGGATGACCCCGTAAGGTGAGGCGATCTCGGTGGACCGGTGTCTTAACAAATGTGATTTTCGTTTGTGCCGAGTGAGAAGGGAAGGTATCTGTTACATATAAGTATATTTTTATCAATACAAATCAAACCCTTTCGTAACAACTTATTTCATATCGGCCACGCGCAGTCGCACAGTGTGACAATGTGCTCATTTAAAAAATTGGTGCGATCCAACAGTCCCGAAATATGTGTATGTGTAAACACCGTGCGTGCGGTATGTGTGTGGCTTGGTACACGTCATTGAGAAAGGAGGGAATTGTAATAACCGTATTCTTGACATATTATGAAATAACAATAATTTATTCGTTCTGTGCTAGTTTCGGTAGAAAAGATACAATCGAATGGTGGTAGCTGAAGTAAGATATATACATTCGAGACCGTAACCTATCTAAATTACGCTGGAAGACAGCATCGATGGTTGTTCCATATCGTGTTGTTGAAATTTTCCGGTTGGAGTTCATTTGAAGATTAAATTTATCTTGCATAAAATCAATAAATGGTTGAGCTGCTGGAGTTGCAAAATTGATATTGAAGTCTCCGCTTATGATCATTGGTAAAAAAAGATAATCTCCCTGCAGAATACTTGAAATTTCTTCTGAGTACGGTGCAAGGACGAAATGGAGAAATTTTATTTCACATCAACAAAAAAGTGAAATTAATATGCCCAGCTCATAAATGTATGCAATGATATAAACGTATGCAATGAATTACTCCACCAGATTCTAAAAAATGTATGCAATGATAAAACACAGTGACGCATTTCCGTCTCCGCAAGTTAAATGTGTGGAATTACTCCACCAGATTCCAATAACGCGCGCTAAGATGTTTGTTTACACATCAATAAATAAATAAATAAAAAGTTGGCGCAACAGGTCTGGAGGGACTCTAGGTAAGGTTGCCAGACGACCGGGACTCGCCGGGATTGTCCAGATATTCTAAGCGGTGTCCAGAGTCCCGGTGAAAAATGAATTGTCCAGTCAAAAGTCCCGGCGAAACTTATTTTTCAAATTCCATGATTTATTGAAAAAAGTGTATGTATTTCCAATTTCATAAAATTACAAAATAAAAAAATTCAATCACTGAAATACTTTCAATTTAAAAATATAAGAATTTGACTGAACTCATCCACTCAACGAAATTGCAATCACTTTCAAACATTGGCACATTTGTTCGAACAGGTTGACTCAATGCGATTCGATCGAAGTCCATTTCTCGCTCCAATTCTCGATTAAATGCGTCTTGCATTGAATGATTTGGCTGTGGCATCCCAAATTTGCACAACAAATGGCCATTCATGAGCAGACACATATCCATGATCAATATCAAAGCTTTGTTGCGCATTTCATCTGACATCTCCAGTTCATTATCCGATGTCACCGTGCGAATTCGATGCAAAATATCATCGGCCGTATCATCTTACGAACTTAATAAAAACCTGATATACAGCAATACGAACAAAACAAACAAATAATTATGAAAATCGTCCCAGGGGTTATCGAGTTACATGATCATCGAGTTACACCCCGAAAGAATTATATATATAGAAGATAGAAGAAAACATATGTTGTAGTCAAATGCCAAAGCTCAGGCGCTAGGTTTGATTAAAAATGCTTCGGTCAAAGGTCGAAATTGGGTTTTATTTCGGCCTTTGGCTGATGTATTTTTAGACCCTAGGAGCGATTAAGCTTCGTTGTTTGACTATAACTTATATGAATATGAAGAGAAATGTAATTGAAATCTTTGTTTGTTTTTGTTTTTGTAATTATTTTTTGTTTTGTTATTGAAATAAATACGCTTATTTGCACATTAATAAAATAAATTATTTCCCTTTTTTAATTAATAAACAAAAATAAAATAGTCGAAATTTTAAATGTCCAGACGAGTCCCGGAATTTCAACATAATGTCCAGATATGTACTGATTTCGAACTGGCAACCCTTACTCTAGGCCTAGCTTTTCACTACCATTCGTTTTGTGCGAGTTTTTCATTTTTGAAACGAATGGAAGGGATCTACAATTTTATGCCGACTCCAAATGGCTAATTGAGAAACTCTTTCAAGTCAGTTATACTCTCGGATGTTTGTCAGACGTTCGCGAGAGGCAGCGCAGTGGAAAAAAACCCTAAGTTGGAGTTTGGGTTTTTGCGGGATTCGAACCTCGACCCCTCGCTTAGTAGTCCAACACATTAACCACTAAGTCTCTGCGCCTTCTTTGCGGGATTAATTTAATATCTATCAGAAATATGTAATTATTTTTATTAGATTTTGTTTACCAACCTATTTTTATCAAAATTGTTCACAGAAAGTACTGTAATAAGTTATAATAATATAGACACACAAGTTTCGATAAAAAAAAACCTTAAAAAAGCCGACAATTTTCACTTTTTTAATCGTTTGGTATGTCCAACATTTGCAGGACTTAATGTTCAATCCATTTTTTTTTAATGCATCTTATGCTTGCCAAAAATGGGTCTGAGGATATAAGCAATCTGTTCAGAAGGTCTGTTCATAAATCGGATCCAAGAGTAAAGGGTACTTAATCCGAATGAGTAGTGTATTTTAGGAAGATCAGCGACTGAAAATTTTGAGTGATAGATTGGACTTCAATTTGTGATTAAAGCAGTTAACAAAAAAAAAGAAAAGAAAAAAAAGCAATGCGATGAATACCCGACTATTTGCATAATTGTGAGACGAAAATGATGATGACTTCCAACGATTACCCTTACTAAACTGGATGTCGAAAGGTGCATGTTTAAGAGCTTTACAGCTTCTGAAAAGTAAAGATCCAAATTTAAAAGGAATACTGATCAAGTTGAAAGCAGACATCGCGTATTTGACAGATCTGTTCAAAAAATTCAATGACATTAACTTGCAGTTACAAGGGAATAGCTTAAATTTAATTTAAACAAAGGATGTAATTTCTTCTTTTCTTGGAAAATTGAAATTTATGAGGCAAAATATTAGTCGGTGCGAATTCTCCCTATTTCCAAACTTATCACAAAATGTCTTGATGAGAATATTCAGACATACGTTCAGCATTTAAATGCCCTGCATGATGACTTCATTCCATCTCACGATCGAAATACCACATGTATCATGAATCCATTTGATGAAATGGAAGTTTCGAATGTGGTATTACAAGAGTAGCTACTCGAGCACCAATGGGTAGCTGAAGGTGAAATTTAAAAAAGGCTATCAACACTTTTTGTTGCAGGCAGAAATACCCGACAAATTATCCTGTGCTTTGGGAAATTGCGGGAAAACGTTTGATAACATTCGTCCTCAGACCTTGTAGAAAAAAGTTTTAGTGTCGTTACAAACTTATTAAAAACTTTCAAAACTGAAGAAGGGCTTGGGCACAAATCCTCATTCTTCAGTCCTTCACGTGGGCGCCCGCCTGAAAATGGCTAACCAGTCAAATGGTTAGTGTCAGCCAAGGATTTACGCTAACGTATCAATCGTTTTCGTGATCCATTAGTTTGAGGTAGGAGTAAACCTTTAAATCCAACCTAATTCCAGTGGTGGTGTGAGCAGATAGCAAACCGTACCCAAGGATGAAAGGCTGGGGGTAAAACCAGTCGCGTACGAGCTCCCTCCGACGCTCAGGCAAGGTCGGTTGTAATAAGTGCCTTATCTCGGTAAGTCGGCTCTGCCGGGACGGACTTTTCTTTCCGGACCTACTCGTGGGACCTAATAAAATAAAATCAAAATGAACAAAAACAAAACAGAAATAGAGACAAAAAAAACAAAAAAGGAGGAATCCCTTTTAGGGACCTCTTCCGAGGAGGATCTGCTGGCCTCCAGTCAGGAGACAGTAGTTGACCCCTCAAGCCTTAGGAGCACCAGCCATAGTACTCCTTCAGGCAATCAACCAACCACCTCATCCATAGCTACGGCAACAGTAGGGGTCGAGGATACCAGCCATAGTATCCAGAAGCCACCGAATGTTGCTAACACTACCACATCCGGGAGCACCAGCCACAGTGCACCCAAATCCAAAAAGTCCTCCGGCTCTCTCTTGAAGTCAAGGTACAACAGAGCTGTCTACGTTCTTGCAAAGATTGCGAAGAACGAAGAGACTGGTACAACTTGCGAGAGGGACAAGGAAGACAAAGTAAAATACCAAAAGGTGGTCGACGAGTACGTTAACTACCAAAACAAACCAAAGCAACCGCAACAGAAAAAGGAGAGTGTGAAAAGAAACAGGTCCCAAGATGAGACCTCTCACGCCTCTAAAAAATCGAAGGTTGCCTCGAGACTCACCAACTATCAGGGTCCATCCACTTCCCAGGTGACTAGAACCTTCACCGAGGTGGTGAGGGATCAACTCCAGGTTGCCATTATAGACGAGATGTCTAAGAGTGGTAAAACGGTGATGGACCGATGGTGCAGCATTGAAGCCAAACTATCCGAGATGGTTGTGGAACACGTGCTCTCCGGAGTCGACAGCCGATTTCCCAGTTTCGACTGCGCGGACGTGGTGCGTGGGTACCGGGTGATCAAGTGCGTGGACCAGTACTCTAAGGATTTCCTAGGCTCATGCATTGCCAAGATCGGTGAAGCTTGGGATGGCTTAAAGCTTAGGCTCATCCCAGCCAAAGATATCCCCACGAGACCTAGGGCCCGCATTTGGTTACCTGTGATGAAGATAGACTCTGAGAGTCTTCTTAAGTGCCTTAAGCTCCAAAATCCGACCATTCCCATGGACGACTGGGCTGTCATAAAGGCAGAAGTACCCCAGAAGAACAGCTTATCTTACCTGCTGTTAATCAACGAGGAGTGCCTAGGGGCACTAGAAGCAGCTGATTTCAAGCTAAGGTTTGGCATAAGGCTCGCCAAACTTAAGATCTTCCGATCAACAGTACCTGAAGACGACACGGACGATGTCGTCGCGGCTAACAAGTTGTTAGAGGAACTGGCGATCGCTTCCAACACACAACAATAACATGCTGAAAGTCATCCAGTCGAATCTCCAGCACTCGAAGTGTGCATCTGAGAATCTTCTGGTCTTCCTCAGAGAGGAAGACATTGACATCGGCATCATTCAAGAGCCCTGGGTAAGGAAGACGACCATACTGGGCCTCTCAGACAACAACTACAACCTTTTTTACAAAAGAGACGTCGGTAAGCCAAGAACATGCATTTTAGCTAAAAAATACATTAACGCTTTCTTATGTCCCAACTTTAGCTCGGGTGATTTAACCGTCGTTAAATTAGAACACACCCAGGGTCAAACAACCTTCTTATCTTCCTCATACATGGCGCACGACAGACCATCCCCGCCAGAAGAAGTGCAGCGGCTCACAGCAGAGATACAAGCTGGGCAAGGAAATTTGCTTATAGGCTGTGACGCTAATGCTCGACACCATCTTTGGGGCAGCAAAGAAATAAATGAACGAGGTGAGTCTTTATTTGATTTTCTTTTAACTGCCGATCTATGTGTTTGTAATGTTGGTAGCACCCCTACCTTTATATTTCCAAGCACGGACAATTATAACGGCTGGGAAGAAGTGTTAGACATTACACTCAAAACAAACAATGACATCGTTAGGGTTGAGAATTGGAGAGTCTCCAACTCAAAGTCCTTCTCGGACCACGAATGGATTCTTTTCAATCTAAGTATCAAGGTAGATACCCCTGTCCCATATCGAAATCCTAAAAGAATTGACTGGAAGAAGTTTGGTCAAGTTTTGAATTCTAAAGTTCCTAATTTACCACACCCGAAAATTGGTTCAGGTGTAGAGCTGGACACAATTACGTTTGCTCTAGAGAAGGCGATGAACACAGCTTTTAAGGCATCGTGTCCCGTTAAATATAGCAAAAAAACATTACCGCCGTGGTGGAATGAAGACCTAACCATCCTGAGAAGGTTGACTAGGGACATTTTCAATATCTGCTACAGGCATAAGTACTGGCAACCTTACAAGGACTGCCTAAAGTTCTACAAAAAATCCATCAGATCAGCTAAGACACAAGCATGGTCCGAATATTGTCAATCTATCGATACTCTTAAGGAATCTGCTAGACTCAGTAAGATTCTATCCAAAGGACACTCTAGTCCATCTTTTATCAAGAGAACGGACGGAACCTGGACGGAATCCACTGACGAATCCTTAGATCTTCTGCTTAACACACACTTTCCTGGTTGTACAGATTACTGCGTAACCCCGCCCAACTCGCGGGGGAATCTTCCCTCGCAACGGGAAGAAATAGAGCGCATTATAACCAAAGAAAAGATCTCCTGGGCCATTCACAGTTTCGCTCCGTATAAATCTCCGGGGCAGGACGGTATTCTCCCCATCATGCTGCAAAAACATGAAGGGATATTGCTGCCCCTGCTCTCTGAAATTTACAGAAGCAGCATTCTACTTAACTATGTACCTCAGTCTTGGAGGCATGTGCGTGTAGTTTTCATACCAAAAGTCGGCAAAAGAGGACACGAATCCGCGAAGGACTTCCGACCTATTAGCCTAACCTCCTTCATACTTAAAACTTTAGAACGTATACTTGACCTTCACATAAGAACAGGCCTGGAAAGGTCTCCCCTATGTAATTCACAACACGCATACCTCAAGGGCAAGTCGACGGAGACCGCTCTTCATGAAGTAGTGCGTACAGTTGAAAGGTCAATCTCCCATCACCAATACACGTTAGCTACCTTCTTAGATATAGAGGGCGCTTTCAACAACGTCCACACTGAATCGATCAAGGAATCTCTCTTAGAACTAGGTGTAGAGGATTTCGTCACTTCATGGATCATTTCCATGCTCAAAACAAGGATCATTCAAGCAAAACTCGGTAACACCCTTCTAACCAAATCAGTAAGCAGAGGAACACCTCAAGGTGGGGTGATCTCGCCTCTCTTATGGATTATGGTACTTAACAAAATCCTGTCAAATCTCGACAGGGAAGGTATCAAAGTTGTTGCGTATGCGGATGACGTGGTTGTTCTAGTATCAGGATTGTTTCCGACCGTGATAAGTGAAATCATGGAAAGAGCACTGGGTAAGATTAGCGGTTGGGCTACAAGTTGTGGTCTTAACGTTAACCCAAGCAAAACTGATCTGATGCTGTTCACCACCAAAACCAAAATACCAACCTTCTCACTTCCCCGCTTAAATAACCAAATTCTCCCTTTATCCACCAGTGCTAAATACCTTGGAGTCATGCTTGACCCTAAACTCAACTGGAAGTCCAATATCGAACACCGAGTGCGGAAGGCAAGCATAGCTTTCTACGCCTGTAGTAAAACCTTCGGAAAGAAGTGGGGGCTTCAACCAAAGATGGTTCGTTGGATGTACACAGCGGTGGTGCGTCCCATCCTCACCTACGGATCACTGGTATGGTGGCCCGCTTTAAGCAAAGCCTATAACGTCCTTAAATTAAGTAGAGTCCAAAGAACAGCTGGAATTGGAATCACAGGAGCCCTTCGATCAAGTCCGACCGCGGCGCTCAATGTGATTCTCAATTTTCTGCCAGTGGATCTGCAAATAAAAAACATTGCAGCGTGTAGCGCTGTTAGATTGAAGGAATCTAAATGTTGGTTCGAAAGGCCTTATGGTCATACCAGCATCCTACTTTCCCTTCCTAACGGCATAGGTCGTATATCTACTGACTACATTGTACCCAAACTAAACTTCCATAAAAACTTCTCTGTTAGATTCCCCTCTAGATCAGAATGGGAGGAGAATGCGGTCGTAAGCGAATTCGACATACCTATCTTCACAGATGGTTCCAAGATGAACTGTGGAGCAGGAGCAGGTATTTTCTCAACAGAATTAGACATCTCTAAAAGTCTTCGCCTTCCCAACGCAGCCAGCGTTTTTCAAGCAGAAGTACTTGCAATTAAGGAGGCGTGTAGACTGCTCCTCAACAGTGCGACACCCAGAAAAAAAATAGGCATCTTCGTCGACAGTCAAGCCGCGATAAAGGCTCTCGGTTCAACTAAGTCTGCGTCTAGGCTTGTTGTGGAGTGCAGGGAGACTCTGACCATGGCTTGTCATCGGTTTGATATTACTCTCGTCTGGGTTCCCGGCCATAGGAACATTGAAGGGAATGAGAAAGCTGATGAACTTGCCAGATGTGGCTCAGCTCTGAGCGTGTCTCATGCGGAGGAAGTCTTCCCTCCGCTGGGATATGTAAAGAGAGAAATCTTCCTGCACTTCGCCTCAAGGGCTGGGACTAGATGGATGAACCTGACAAATTGCGTCATTTCAAGGAAGATCTGGCCAACTTACGATGATGCCAGAACAAACAACCTTTTAGCCAGAACGCGTGTGGATGTCGCCAGACTAACGGCAATTAGTACGGGCCATTGGCCCTTAGGAACCCACGCAGCCAAACTTGGCATCCCCCATAACACCCACTGCCGTAGTTGCGCTGACACAAGCAAGAGTGAAACAGTGTTCCATTTTCTTTGTGAGTGTCCGGCTCTAGCCAAAACCAGACACAGTGCACTAGGACATCCCTTTTATGATGACCTCTCGGCCATACAAAGTATCCATTTCAACAAGATCATCAAATTTCTCAACTCCACAGGTTGGTTTTGAGCTCTCGTAACATCCTTCTCCCCCCTCAAATTCAGGTTCCGTTAGTTGTGGTATCAAAACGGCGCTCAATGCGCTATTTGTGTTCTTCCCTCACGGGATTTACAGCCACTCAAACCAACCAACCAACCAACCGAAGCCAACTATTGAAAATTTGCTGTTGACCCATCAAGTACATCCCTCCCATTAAAATTACGACTTTTTTTTATTGGTGATTTGCATTTTTGAGGTTACGATACGTTACTAGTGTTTACTTTTAGTTTTATAAAGTCTGTAATCGTATTTAGAAAATATACTATTTTTATTTTTATTTTTACCACTCCGTATTGAGGGTTGGAACTCAGCCGCGACTCAAGTTTTACTCGTTGTATCTAATCTTCACAATTATTGATGAGTTCTACAAATATGGTAAAAATGTAGCAGCAGGGTATCCACCAAAACAAAACAAAAAAAAAAAAAAAAAAAAAAGATTGGGAACCTCTGGAAATGGTGTAAATTTGCTGTTGAATTGAATCTACTTCTAATAATAAAAAAACGGAAATAAAATAAATATAAATAAGTCATTTCTAAATATTAATTTCAATTATTTTTAAAAATCACGTTTGTTGTTCTTGTTGTAACTTAATTAATACTTTGTATGGCAACCGTCTGCGAATTTATAATTTGAAGCATTTTTTATCAATAATTTCGGGGGTTCAAAATCTTTCCCGTTCTCCAGAAGTTCCTGGCAGCTTTTAAATTTTGAATTAAAGTTTTGAAAGAACTACAGAAAAAATGGCATAGATTCAACTCATCATTAAATACAAAATATCAAAACTTAGCAAAACACCCTCGCACTAATGCAATCAAATAATGAAATATTGGCGCAGTAAATAGTGTATACTGGACTGGAAGTTTTTGTTGATGCAATTCTTCGAGAAAAATTCTGGTAGCTGAGTGTGTATGGGTAAAAGTAAGGCGAGTAGCAGTACCTAGGTAAAGTAGTTACAATTTTCAATTTAATGATGGAAAATAAATATTATTAGCGAATAGCTTTGTCAAAAGGTGGTAGACTTCGAGTTCAGGTTGGTAGAATTTCCGAAAGTGTAAAAAGTGGTTGAAATACCACTTAATTGTTAGAAGTCCCATCACTGATATGGCAAAGTTGGCGTAAATGTCACACTAAATCACTTAAAGTTCGATGGGGACGCGTTTCGTGATTTATAAATCACGTTGGTGGGAACATGGTATTAGGAACATAAGTTACATTTACCCCATCTGCATGTTCCTCACTGCGTTTTACAAATTTGAGGAAATTTTTGCTTTGTTTTGTATTATCGAATTCACAGATTAAACCATCAGACTTTTTTTTTCCATATTGGAAGAAGGAAAAGAAAAACACAATTTAAAAAATAATAAATATCTAATAGGGACAGTGAGTATTGGCTACAGGGAATAGGTAGGGAAATTCTTTTACAATAGTAGTGGTCAGCAATTAATTTTCCAAAAAAAAAAATTGTTTCCATTAGTCAAAAGCAGTGTTGCCGCAAGCTTTTTCAAAAGTGTAACAATTTTTTCAAAAAGTGTAACAAATGAAAAAAAATGTAACACACTGAAAAAAAAATTATAATAAAAACATCGTTTTACAACTCAAAAAAAATCTTAATTAGGAACTAATTTTGTTATCACATTTCGTTTTAATATGTAGGTATACATAGATAAAAGCTACAAACAGTTTGTCTTTTTGTCGACTTTGTAAAGATTTAACAAAGCCCCAAAATGATAATATATCATCGATATGTTTTAGGTTTTGTTATAATCTTTACTTTCTAAGCTCAGTGCATATTTTTTCTTTATTTTTGGGACTATACAAATTGGGAAAATTATTTATTAATGGCAAGATACAAGTATTTTCCGAAACAATTTTTTCAGGATCTAGCAGCGCATTTTTTTTTATAATTTTTCACTTTTAAAATCGAACCTCTTTTTAATCTGAGAACATAGATCGATATAAAATAATTTCATATTTGTTTTTATAGTTTTTTCTTCATGAATAGATAGACCAGCTTCTTTCATATAAGATTCTTCATTAGCCCCAATATAAATATCATTTAACATTAAATAATTGCAATTTTTATAAATGTCGATTTCAAATATATTTGCAGAATAATTAACAACAAAGTCCCTTTTAATAAAAAAAGAAAGAATAAATTTTAAATTTTTTTCAAATTTACCATATATTTTATGAAGGCGGAAACCCTCTGATTGGAAATCTAAGTTCATAATTATAATAATATCAAGTATATGGGAAAGAAAATAAAAATATATTTTATAGTTAGGATTTCCAATTTTTCCTGCTATTTCTTTTCACATTTTCACGCGGTATTTCATTAATTTCATCACGAATATTTTGTTGCTTAAGCGTTTCTGGTTTGTTTGCATAACCCTTGCTTTTCAGATATCCCTACAAAAAGAAGTCCGGAGCAGACAAATAAGACGACCGTGGAGGCCAATCAACATCAACATTTCTTAAAATAACTTGTTGTGGAAAGAGGTCTCGCAGTAATTCCATTGTAATCCTGGCTGTATGCGATGTGGCACCGTCTTGTTGATACCGCATGTTAATCAAGCCCAAAGCATGAAGTTGTGGCGTTAAAAAGTTTTCAATCATATCACGATATCGCTCCTCATTCACAGTTAACGATTAAAACAGGTTGGTTTATCGAATATTTTTCCGTAACAAATTTTCCACGTTTCTACTTCACGACTGCCGAATATGAACTGTCAGGACTAATGTTTACTCAAATGGCGGCAAAACAAAGTAGTAGGTATACCTTCCCGGCGGACACCCTGTACATTGGTAATATTTCAAGGCAAAATTATGTTTCATATCAAATTTCAGTAGCTGTTTTCTGCTGAATAATAAATGTTTGATGCAGTCAGTTCCTAAATGGGATCACGATTCACGAATTGTCACCAAAACGTCGCCAGGTCTGAAATGTGTATTCGAATGCTACTTTGGTTCCGTAATTCAAAACATAAGAAACGTAATGTGAAACACAAAAATTGTTTCAATAAAATTGTTTAATTATAATGCTAAACAAATAACTAACTAACTAAGATCGCATTGTTTTCAACGAGTTAATAAAACCTTACTCAAATGCTGTAATAGGCCTCGTGTATATAATTAGATAGGTACACCTATGTACATTTATTTTTAATATGCATAAAGTTGTACAGGCAATTTAATATGGTTTTCACATAGGTACCAATACGTAGTTTAGTTTCCGTAATGTTTGCAATTCGTCGTCTGAAACAATTACATATTATTTTACTGACTTTATGCATAGGTAAAAAGGTAGTAGGAAGCGCCGGTAAATGCCCATAAAACCTATAGGTACGAAGAGAAGTATTTATTAATTTTAATATAAACAAACTACTCACCTTCCAATCCAGCAAAGTACCCATTTCTATGCCCATTGCCCACCTTCCAGACGCACACTTCTAAACCATTTCCCACTATAAAAACTTAACCGATGAACCTTTCAACTTGAATAGGCATCCTCAGTGAAGTTCCCCCACTATAACGGCCAGTTATAGAATGAACATCTACACTCCAGACTCCAGAGTGGTCGACAGCACCACACCACCACTTCGCTTGTTATACCTTTTCAGTTCGCGATCGCGAGCGATGTTGTAAGAATATCACGTGAGGCCGCATGCAACTTTCTGATCTCAGTCAGTGAATATACTGAAGCCACAGGTAAACTGTGAGCGCACGCGTACTAAAGATATCCATTGAGTTTAAAAATAAATATTTCTCTGCGAACGCGCTAATGATTGGTCCCAACTTCTCATCGGATACCTAACGCTCCCATTGGATCGTTGTGGTTCGTCACTTAAGCGGTAGCGCCACATACGATGAGGTGTTAATGAGGTGATAATTAAACGTGATCGTTTATGTGATATATAATAATGTAGGTGCGTTTCGGGAATGTGTACGTACGAACATACCGGTGGCAGCATTTTTGTGCATTTGTGTTTCGACGAACACGGCAAAGTGCTCTCAACAAAAGTTACACCCAAGTATTAATTCCAAGTACTTCCTACATACTGCAGATACGTATGTTACATAAAAACGTGTAATATGTACCAACACAATCAAAATAAAGAAATTACATCGCGGCGCATTGTGATTAATTCAACAGTTCGGTTTCCTTGAAAATGCGCACTCACGCTGTGGGAGTTATTATTGTTTTTGTTTCCAAATCGTGCCTAGCGCAATCAAACTGGAAATGTGTTAATATTATACTAATTATCAAATTCAAATTAATTGCGAATTAAAGTTCTACAATCAGCATTGGAAACAACAACGAAGTATAGTTTGCATCAATTAAAATGTTAAAAGAGCTGAGTATTTTCTCGGAAGCATGCCAATTTGTTCATATTTGCATGGGATTTATTTAGTGGGTGAGTTGGTACTGAAATTTATTAAAGCTCAGATAAATAAATACTTCGACAAATATGTCCTTTTGCAAGCGTATTACAATCCGTGATGGATATAAGAACCCTCTAAATAAAAATAAAATAAAAATTAGTTTCTTTTACCAGCGTTGTTCTTATATGCCGTCGCGTACCTATACTTACGTACTTACTTAGGGGTGAAACTGGCCCTCAACTATGCCTGTCCAGTTAGCGCGATCTTTGGCTAACTGCTTCCAGTTGCGCGCTTCAAGTTGATGTCCCCTTCCACTTGGGCGTGCCACCTAATGCGAGGTTTTCCTTTATACTGCTTTGTCCCTCCGGGTTGGAATCGATGACTTTTCAAGCCGGAGCGTTATGGTGTCCATTAGCTGTACATGTACATTGTACATGTCTTAGCCATCTTATACGAATGAAGCGTACTAAAGTTCACGTGTATATAAGAAGCAAAGTGCTTTGTGTTTGGTGTTTTCACGTGCGTTTTTTATAAGCCATTTTTTCTTACATGAGTGTTTCTCATTACATATTTTTCGCAAATCACGACGATTTTGACTTGAATTGATACAAAAATTCGCAATTCGACATTGAAAACGGCAAAGAATATCAAATTTTGTTTTTTGAATATTACGATTAGAAGTATTAATTCGAGCTTCATTTATTTCTAGTGATTTGCGACATTTTTGGCGCAATTCACCACTTCAATAGGTCAATTCCTCAAATTGTAAAAAATATTTCGTAATTTACCACCACTGAATGATGAATCAATAAAATCTGATAATAATTTCGCACATGTAAATTGAAAACGTAAATTGACGTAGAGAAGTCGGAAATTGCAAAATATGAATTGCAAATTGATAAAAATAAGTTGTAATTTACGATTAAGAATTTGTAAATTGCAACTACTGGAGTAGTAAATCAACCCCTGTTGCAATTTGCTGAGGGATGAAATCGTAATTGCAACAGAAAAGTGGTAATTACGATTTTTTTTTTTGCATTTCATAACCACAGTAATATCAAATTGATAACTATTTGTGTCAAATTGCGATCGGTTATGGCAATATGTATTTCATGCCCGATCGCATTATTGACACTGAGAAGTGTTGATTTACGACTTTTGAGGGTCAATTTCTTCGTTTTGTACAATTTCTAGAATTGCGAATAAAAAGTCGTGAATTAGTAAATCCTGAGCTAAGCTCTAAAATGAGACTAATTTTCCGTGATTCGGCGCTTATTTGTCTTTATTTGATCTTAGACTTCTTACCGTGATTGGAAGTGACAGTACCCGTTTTTCTATCCAGTCTATTTTTTCAAAGTGCGGTTCTGTCATCATAAATAATTAATAATTGTTTCAATTGTCGAATGAGGTTTTTTGTCACTCCTGTTTGCCCTCTGTGCCGCCCATCGACTTGATCATCCTCTGTTGAAATGTCATCGGAGATATTGGTAGGTATACGTTTTAATTTACTGGCAAGAATGCACCCATCCGATGGTAAATATGGCCTTCAATCTGTTAATCCGAATTGTACGGTGTAGAACCCCGTGCCATTGTTGCAACAGGTGTGTTTGAATGATGTGGGTATAAAAGAACAAATTGCCCTGCAAGTCGGCATGAAAACAGTTTCTTGAATGATTTTTGGTCCAAACGAAGTAATACGGAACCAGTTGTTGCTGTCGAATGTTCTTTAGAAAATCATCCAATTCAAACAACGATTTTAATAGCTCCGGAGGTGCATCAAATGGAAACAATTTCACTTTGCCGTTCTCGCACAGCAAAAGCCGGACGTTTGGCCTTTAAATTTCAGCGCGTTGCAATGGTGGCACATACATTTATAGTTAACGCTCCAATATCTAAAATCGCATCACCATAGTTTTCTGTTGGTTCATACTGAAATGCTAGTCGTTCGAATGTCGGCCACGATGCACGTCTTGCCACTCTTCGATTTGAATTGAACTTGTTCCCAGCAGCAGTACGATTTAACGTAGTTCTCAATTCTCATTACATTGAGTCTTAAATTGATTGCCTGTTGATTTGGTCTGATGCGATTTGCGATGTCCCATTCTGTCGACTTCTCTATGTACTCCGCGTTCTTCTCCAGTTAGGCTGCGTTGATATATTTGTTCTTGACTTGCTGCCCTTATTCGTTGGCCAATATCTATGGTCATTAGTCTTGACATTTAAAAAAAAAAACACTGAAATTTACTTTCAAAAACTATTTCGTCAGCGTTTAAACTATTTTTATTTATTTATTTTATCTATTATCTTTTTATTTTTACCTTAAATCCACTGTATAAAAGCGATGACAATGTTGAAGCGATGCAAAAAATCAAAAACAAACCAGCACTGTTGAAAAACTTATACTACAATAATTTGAAACTCTCGATTTTCGCAATTTACTTTTTGAAAACAAAATAAATACCACACAAGTAGATAGTTTGCTTATTAATTTTTGCCATAGAAAAGAGAAAATAAATATTTGATAGGAAGAATCATGGGATGCCAAATCAGAATTTTCTTTCTGCCCAAACCTGAAAAACAGCAATACGAACAAAACCAAACAAGAATCATGAAAATCATCCCAGGGGTTATCGAGTTATAACGTCATCGAGTTTCACCCCGAAAGAATTATATAATAAACTAGCTGACCCGGCAAACTTCGTTTAGCCCAAATTTGTTAATTTGTTAATAAATTCCGAACACTTGCTAATTTATGTATTTCGACCAATTAAAATTCTTTATTCAAAAGTTATATTAAATGAAATAAATGATGAATAGCAATGTTGATTTTTTTCAATCAAACCGCAATGATTTTGACGTGTCGTCCAACCTTCCACTTTTTCACTAAATTGAAAAACATCCATCGATTATCCTTGCAATAAATTATTGGTCATAGTGAAAGCGAGACGCACGGGAAATTGAAGTCGCACGAATGGTAAATCGTTCTTAATAAGCGAAATCTGCGGAATAAGAATGTTTGCCTTTGAATTTTCCCCTTAAAATCATCACTTGTATGATATTTGATGTGAGATCCTTCACCATAAAACAAATGCGATTCATTGCAAAGTTTCGGTACATTGATGTTTCGCAACAGAATTTTAACTGAACCAACTTTCAAATCCGAATTATGTAGATAAATATATAAATTATAAAAATTATAAAAATCGAACGATCCGTCCCCGAGTTATGAGTGCACATACGGACGTCAGTCTCTTTTATATGTAACTGTACCCACCCGGCTTTGCCCGTCTATAAAATTTCATTGAAATCGGGTGAGTGTTTTCGGAGATCGATTACAACGCCATATAGCGGGTCAAAAATCCTTTTTAAGTTTGCTTTAACCTGAAATACAACAATACGAACAAAACAAAAGAAGAATCATAAAAATTTACCCAGTGGTTCATCGCGAAAGAATTATAGGTATGAATTAAGAAGATTATTATTAAAGAAAATTTAATTGACCTGAATAACGACATACGCCTACAAAGCCACATGTTGAGGATTTTCCGACGATGTCAGTTCATTATCCGATGTCACAGTGCGAATTCGATGCAAAATATCGTCGGCCATAATATCATCTTTGTATAATCAAAGTACCTATCTACTTCATTACAAAAAGTTACTTAATGTAACATAGTAAACATAATTTATTAGAACAAACTTTTTGGGTATATCTACCTATATTTAAAATAAAGAAAAAACTTCAAAATTGTTGACAACAACAATTTGCTTGGAAAATAATTAAAATAATTGACAACAACAATTGCTTTTAAAATATTTTTTTTTTTTTATTTGAAGTGTCACTACTTGATTTCTATCCAGTTAATTTTTTTTCAAAGTGTATTTCCCCATACAAACTTTAATTTTCTAATTTTCCGCGCAATTTTCTTAATTTTTTCAATTTTTCTTTTTTTCTAAACCTTCGCGAAGCAGTTACGAACAAATCCGCAGAAGGAAGTATCCAATTTGGTAAAGTCGTTTTCGAGTTTTAAGCATCCGAACAAACCAAGATCCATTTTTATATAATATAGAAGAGAGAAGATATAGAAAATTACGACACACATCGAATACAAGGTTATCTGAAATCGGTCAATACTTTGCATAAAGTAAAGATTTTAAATCAATTCACCGATCTTAACTCAGTTCACAGCAATACAAATGAATCATATCTTTTGTAGGCGTTTCTCTGCTGTGAAATAGATCTACATAGACTTGTCTGGGTCTACAAAATAATTATAGTTCGATTAATTTAACATACCTTACATAACCAGTTTTCATCACTATAACTTAATAATACGATGGCACAATTGTGTTGAGTTGGCCTGATTCGATAGTTCGTATTTGCTTTTAAATTCTTACGGAACTAGGATGTGAAAACATTTTTAATCAAGTACCTTAAGATTGATTTTTAAAAAGATCATCACCATAGTTCAAACAGTTTCCTAAATGCGTTTCGTGTACCATAAGGATCAAATAGGAAGTCGCATTACGATTGAGGGTTAACCCGAGTCGGGGCGATGTACCAAAAAAAAAAAAAAAAAAACACATTTCCGGTATAATTGATTCTGCGTATAATTTTTTCTCCCCGGATTCGAATGCACGTTTAAGCAATCTGTGAAAATAATAGTAGGTAGGTACTCACCCTTCACCCGAAATATTTAATTCCTTTCGTTCCTTTGTTTCAAAAATAATAATATATTTAATTAATTGAGACCTAAAAATAATAACTGGGAATGGAAGAAGTACATAGACCACTTATTTATTTATGTTTTTAATTTGTTTAAAAATACTTGAAACTTGATTGCAAAATGATTTTAATTTACCTACACCAAACTATTAATAATGCTAAATGCACATGCAGGAGTGTGGTGTTGCACTTTTCATTAAAAATTCAAATAGGTAATGCACAAAAAGATAAGTATAAATAATTGATATTGAGTGTCCAACAAGTTATAGACTATATTTAACTGATAACTGTGCATCAAATGAAAAAAATGTCAATAAAAACTAAACCCGTAGGCTTTTCAATATGATAAACGTTTTTCTGGTTTAAAGGGATTTTATTCGAAGGGCTAGAGTTTTGTTGTTATATACCTTTTGTCTTGCCTAAGTGTAAAGTTGGCAGGTTGTGTAAATTTCCCCAATGTCGTAGATCCAATTGTTCCTTTGTCCATACTTCAAGAACTCTTGATTAATAAAAGTTCTGTCTGACGTCAATACGTTTGCCTCCATAATAAGTCCCTTCTTCGTGTGAAAAATTACGGTTAAAAAATGGGAAAGGAGACCCGAGGGATAGGCAAAACTTTGAAAGCAGCAAACGCATGTGTTAGGTTTTTTTAATATCACTTATTCAATAATTGGAGGTGGCGTAGTGCTTATCGCACATTTGGCGCAAAAGCGCTAGGGAAATGTCAACTCTATTATTAACCAATTTTCTTCCCATAACTTTGACCCGGCGGAAAACAGAAGGGAATTAACAAGAAAGACCTAAGGTAGAGAACGATGGTGCGATTTTACTTTCTCATATTTGATTTGAATTTGAACTTATAAAAATAAGAAGCACTTCTATACGAAAAGCTTGCAAATATATCTCTCGGTTAATACATTTATGTTTACAATATACTAGAGTCCACCCAGTGGTAGAAATTCCACCATTATATTGACGTGGCTCATACGCAACATTTAGAAAAACAAATTATATACAGCATTGCACCTCTTTTACTATAAATTATTGCTACCGAATTTCTGGGACCGTGTGGTTGCAACGTTGAGCGCGTAATTTTTTGTCGTGATAATCGCCCCATCAGACAGGTGGATTTATTCGAGTCAGCTCAACATATTCACTATTGAATTTTCCTGTGCCAGTGAGATAATACACCGGGTGCTTAAGATCAACATAAGCCAACTCATTCAATTCCGCGCCGGCGGTTCTCTGCATTTGAGAATCTTTCAGTCCTCATTGTTGTGAGTTTTTTTTTTTTTAACACAAGAAATGAGGCCTCCTGATTATTTGGTAAGTTTATGCCAAAAATCCATCAGCGTGGAAAGAGTTCAGGAACAATATCGAACGCGAAACTGTACAAACGTAGCGATTTATATGTAAAAGAATGATGGAAAACTGGCCCCAAGGAATCAATTGCTGTAAAAGTGCTCGCGGTAGGCATATGAACGAGATCGAATTCCATTCTAAAATTTAGCATGATTATGTATAGTGGGAAATTCATTGCTTGGGCGATTTGGTTTAGGTCTTTAACCGTAATGGTTCCCTGGGGATGGCGATGGGACCGCTTTGGTGCCTGATGGTCTTTTCTAACGACTCCACTCAACCTAACCTAACCTAACCTAACCTATGTGTAATGTCCTTTGTCCTACACTTTGAAAAAAAATCGAAATTATTATGTGTTTTTCTTTGGGGGAAAAAAATTGCATATGTTGACATATTGTAACGGGTGATTTTTTAAGAGGCTTAGAACTTTTAAAAAAAAAAAAAACACAAAAAATTCGAAAAAATGAATGAAATATTTATTTGAATCGATAGTTTGAACCTTGCAGTTTAATGTTTAAAGATAATTTCATGCAAATGTTGACCGCGGCTGCGTCTCAGGTAGTCCATCCGCTGAGTCCAATTTTGGCATACTCTTTCACACATATCGGCCGGTATCTCACGAATGAATGCATGGATGTTGGCTTCCAGTGCGTCAATCGAAGCGGGCTTGTCCCTATACACATTAGCCTTGACATACCCCCACAAAAAATAATTTAATGGTGTCAAATCGCACGATCTAGGCGGCCAATTGACCGGCCCGAAACGTGAAATTAACTGTTCACCAAACTCGCCTCGCAATTGCGCCATTGTTTCGCGTGCTGTGTGGCATGTGGCACCGTCTTGTTGAAACCACATATCATGCAAGTCAAGAACTTCCATTTCGGGCAAAAAAAAGTTTCTTATCATCGCTCGGTAGCGTTCACCATTGACAGTAACGCTGCGATTCGCATCATCTTTGAAGAAATATGGCCCAATAATGCCGCCGGCCCATAAACCGCACCAAACAGTGGCTTTTTCGGGATGCATTGGTAGCTGCTGCAATGCTTCTGGCTGATCTTCACTCCAAATGCGGCAATTTTGCTTATTTACGTACCCATTCAACCAAAAATGAGCCTCATCGCTGAACACAATTTTTCGATAAAAAAGCGGATCCTCGGCCAGCTTTCCAAGAGCCCATTCACCAAAAATTCGGCGTTGTGGTAGGTCGGCTGGCTTTAGTTCTTGCACAAGCTGTATCTTAAAAGGCTTTACGCACAAATCCTTCCGCAAAATTTTCCACGTAGTGCTGTAACAAAGGCCTAACTGCTGGGAACGGCGCCGAATCGACATTTCGCGGTCTTCTGTCACACTAGCTGATACGGCCGCAATATTTTCTTCACTACGCACAGTACGTAAACGTGTTGGTGGTTTAATGTCCAACAAAGTAAATTTGGTGCGAAATTTGGTCACAATCTTCCGAATAGACTGCTCACTGTCGAGAATGCCGATCATAAAATGGAAGCAGCGCGCGATGAACATTTCGAACCGAGCACGAATTTTGATAGTAAAATTCAATAATTTGCAAGCGTTGTTCATTTGTAAGACGATCCATGAAGCTGTTTGACAGTGACACAAGGTACTAAACACACGTCAGCTGTCAAAACCAGTGTTGCCAAAACCAAACCAGCTAAAAAATCACCCGTTATTAGAGGGCTGTTCGTTACTCGTGAAATACTTGTTTTTTTTTAATTGAATTTATTTTTCAATGTAGTTTTCTTTGCGCGATATAGTTTTCCCATCGATATTCGAGTTTCTTTAATCCTTTCAAAAAATGACTTATTTCAAACTCTGCAAGTGTAAAATAAGATTTTTTTTTGCATCGATGTTTGCTTCATTCGATGAAATGAAAATTAATCGCACGGAGCGAAGTGCGGAGAATAGGGTCGAAGGCGAAGAAATTCTGCTATAATTTTTGCGGCCATCACTTTTTCCATGAATATTACGCCGCCGGAATCGCAGAAAACCGTTGCCCTAACTGACGGAACCGTTTTGGATTTTTTTTTAGGCTGAAACAAAATTGGCTGATACAGAAGTCCACTGGTTCCAAGCCATACAAATTGACTTAAATTGCTCTTGAAGAGTTCGAAGTTCTCTTCTGAAATCTTCACCCGAATCCGTTTTAAAGTTCCGAGATCCCGCTTTAAAGGCAATTTAAAGGGAGTCGATGAGGTTTAACGGAGCCCTGCTTACTATTATTGAAAACTGAATTGGACCGACCTTTTACGCCATATTTAATTTGATTTTCTACCTTTTTTTTTTAATTATTTCCGTCGAAATATTTGTTATGAACAGTATCTTGATTTAGTTAAGCATTTTTTTTTTTTTCATTAAGGATTAAGCTTTATTTGCGATTCAGCACTTTGCGTTTTTAAATTCTAACAACACTGCTGATGCTGACGCCGTTTGTTAGTATAAATATATCATGTTTATAAATATAATTGAAAACAACATGTAATATCCAACATGTAAAGATGAAACCTTTCTTTGACCTCATTTTAAATGATACTAAAAATTAAGTTTGAAAAAAATTGGGTGATTCAAAAAACGAAATTATATCATGTCTTATGACCAGTATTAGATACGTTTTGTTTTTTGTTTTTTTTTGTTCTATCACGAAACATAATTCTTAGGCAACAACTACGAAGTTCTTCAATGTTAGCAAAAATTGAGATAAACGCCAAAAGAAAATAGTAAATAGATATTGAAAAGAGAACCGTATCTTCTAAACTCAAAAACAACAAGCTACATATATGCCAACTAATTTTCCAACATTATATATCTTATCTTATAGAAACGGCAGACAGAGTGTCACTAACTACATGAAAGCCAAATTTGTGTGTCCATCGATGTTGTGTGCTCCTTCTTGTTGACAGCTCAAACTTGGTTCTGCCCTCATTCACTACAATGACATGTGACAGCTCCCTGGTCTTTTTCCCATACATACAAGTTTTGTACCAATTTTTTAAGAACGATATTAAAAAAAGCATTTTGATTATTTACCCAAATGGATAACGACTGAGCAAGGAGTCTTACGTTCGATCCCCGGAATAGAAAACAAATGACGTCGTAGGGTTTTTTCGATAGCCCCATCTCTCGCAAACATCTGATCCGATTCAGACTCGGCCTAAATTTGTGTAGGTCACACGTCACATCCATTTCTCCCAAATTGAGAACCTAGGCATATAGTAGCTACACGGACCTGTTGCAACAACAATATTTCCATCTTCACTATTTGTATAAATTGCCGCTTAAGATAATTTGACTAAAAACGTCCAATTCATACCAAAGTGCACATTTAAAGCACATATAGAACCAAACAAATCAGGCATTGGTTGAACTTAATTTAAACATTTACGCCATTAAATGCCATTTGAAATATTTCAAATATGTTCTCGCGAACCATAAACACGAAATAAGAGTGATAGCAATCGCAAATGAAAAAGTTCAATATCTTTCATCGACCAACAGGCATGGCTCCGCTGACCATCCGTCCTTTATTTAAAAGGACAGTCCTTTACTTTTAACCCTTGTTTATTTTTGTTTATTTTTAATATAGGACGGGTTTTTCCTTTATTTTGAAACTGTACTTTAAAACACTGAATAAATTGTTTGCATTCAGGGCAATTAAAAGTATTATGCATAAGTATACGTATATATTTATTACATCTCATCTCTCGTACGAAAGTAATAAAATACCAGTAAATTACTTGAAATTCTGTTTACATCCTCAGTGCTACAGTGCATGTTCGCCTTAAGTTTCAATTTGTGCCTGCCATGCTAAATGCTGAAAGAGTATTTCCAATCATGAATAACGTTTGGAGCAGTTACAAATCACAATTGAATGTAAATACTGGTAAATACAATTTCGGAAAAACATGCTTAAAATTTAGAGATTTTCTTAATGCAAATGAAAATGTTTTGGTATCTATTCACTCAACAATATGAAAGTTGAGAGGTTAGAATGCAATTTAAACTACTCTACTGTGTATCTTTAAAAAAGTTACTAAAATTAATTGCTTTTTTGAGAAAAAAAATCTTCCTTTTCTATATCATTTGTATTTCGTTAAAACATCCTTTATGGTAACCTTAAAATGAGCTTCTGAAAAATCCGAGGGAATTGACCCGAAATTCAGAATTGCTCTTTTCAACGAAATTCGTTGGAGCACTTTTGCAATAGTGGTAGACACCGTATGTCAGATTTGGTATTCTGTTACTATATTTTTTTTTCTATAGTAAATATAAATGTTTTAATAGGCCAAATCAATATATTTCAATTAAAGTTTATGTACATTTCGCACGCATAATTGTATATTTTCGGATCACATACCGAAAAATTTGTTTCAAATAACTTAATAACACAACAAGCATTGCAATCTGACATTTCGTGTGTTGGTGAGTTAAGGGTAATTCTATAAAAGTATCCCATACACTTCTGGCGTGTTAAGAATTGACCTGGAAGAGCACTTTTTATTTCAATGAAGCATTGAAAACATAGAAAGAGCACTTCTAGATTTGCTCTTTTGATAGAAAGGACAATTATTTTCTTCAATCGAAAACACCATTAAACTTAAGAATGAGGTACCGTAGCGTAGGGATTCCTCGTTCTGCTCACAACTAAATGATTCAAAATTGAGCACGAAAACCCAGCATGAAGTAAATGTGTTATTTTAAGATAATGTTGAATCGATCCTCCAAGGCTTATAAGGGGGTCCGCCGGGAAGTTATACTAGTTTGTTTTGCCGCCATTTTGGTAAACATTAGTCTTGACAGTTCATATTTGGCAGTCGTGAAGTAGACACGTGGCAAATTTATTATGGAAAAATATTCGATAAACCAACGTGTTTTAATCTTTAAAACATTTTATCAAAATCAATCATCGATTACTGTGACGATGAGAAAGTTACGTGAACATTTTGGGAGAAAAAACGTGCCAACAAAACACACTATTTATCGTGTAGTGAATGATATCGAAGAAAGAGGGTCTGTAGGTGATTCATCAGTCACCTTTGCATCCATTAAAACTTACAGTCTGGTGTGCAATTTGGTCAGGAGGAATCATTGGACCTTTTTCTTTGAAAATGAAAACGGCGTAACGTTAACTGTGAATCGGATGCGATATCGTGATATGATTGAACATTTTTTAAGGCCACAGCTTCATGCTTTGGGCTTGATTAGCATGTGGTATCAACAAGACGGTGACACATCGCATACAGCCAGGATTACAATGGATTTACTGCGAGACCTCTTTCCAATAAGTTATTTCAAGAAATGGTGATGTTGATTGGCCTCCACGGTCGCCTTCACTTCTTTTTGTGGGGATATCTGAAAAGCAAGGGTTATGCAAACAAACCAGAAACGCTTGAGTAACTCAAACAAAATATTCGTGATGAAATTAATGAAATACCGCGTGAAATGTCCGAAAATGTAATGAAAAATGTGCTCAAAAGGGCTCGCATTTGTGAGACTAAAAGAAGCGGACATTTACCTGATATTGTATTCCATATATAATTGCCGACATTAAATAAAACATTTATCAATATAAGATCCATTCTCTTTCATTTAATCAAAAATTATAAACAAACAAAGTAGTATACCTTCCCGGCGGACACCCTGTATCTTTGGACTATTTTCATTTACAAAACACGTCTTTCAAAAAAAGATAATGCCATCAGTTTACTTGAAAAAGTTTTTGGAAACGTTCCTTAAATATTTTTCACCTTATCTGTAAATTTTATAAAACAAGTATTTCATTGAAGTTGCGTAAGGGTTCTGTAGGTATTTATTTGCCGCAACTTATGCATACGGAAAACCAAATTTAAATGTTCGCGTTTCAGATTCGAAATTAATACTTTAAAGCCGTAGGCGCTGTGGCTTAGTGGTTAGTGTGTTGGACTTGTAGACATGAAAGGCTTAGTCCAGACAAAATATGGTGTGCCGGTATTGTACCACAGCCACCGCGGCGCGACAGATAAGCGGCTCATACACGACGGGTACGCAGCCAATGCTCAGGAGCTCCTTCGTTTTAGCACCGCAATTGCGGAACGGGACAGGCTCGATACGGTAAAGCAGTTCACCGAATTTTGGTGGCTTGATGAAGAGGTGAGGGTGGATACGCTCTCCCGGGCCGGTGCGCTACTTTTGTAGCATCCTCCTTAGTTTTAAGCTAGATATAAGTTAGTAGGTTTAGTTTTAGAGTAGGGGATCTTTGGGAGGGGCCCTGCTAGCCAACATAAAAGATTTCTTCCGAGACTTCACCGACGATTATGGCCTCGATCGAGTCTCGGCTGCGCGGATGAACAGCTGTTGGCGGCCGAAAGGCAACCATGGACGCGATTAGGATGGTGACCGATCGATAAGATTGCTCACCACCCTGATTAAAGGTAGTTTAGGTTAAATAGCCTAGGTAGTTTTAATTAGTTTTAAATATAAACACAAATAAAAAAGAATTCAAGTAGTCTAATGTTTCTTCAAAATTAAAAAAAAAAAAAAACAAAACAAATCATAGATATAGATAGATTAAACGCCGAGAGGCAATCATCTTAAGACTACTGTTAAGTTTAGCGCTCGATAAGAGCCAGTAAGCTAGAATAAGATAAATGTTAGTTTTAAATTAGATTTAATAGTTTTTGTCTAGAATATAAGTTAAAGAAAGAGTTACATAAAAATGAATTTATATTGAAATGTGTTCGTGTTGGACTACTAAGCGAGAGGTCAAAGGTTCGATTCCCGAGAAACTCAAAATCTATCTTAAGGTTTTTTTTCGCCATCTTACGAACGCCCGAGAGTAGGTATAACTGTCATGACAGTTCTCAATTTGGACGCGATATAAAATTGTTGATCAATTACATTTGTTGCAAAAATGACAGACTCAAACAAACCGATTAGTTGCGAGGAGCTAGGCCTAGGATCTCTACGCACCTGTTGCGCCAACTATTTATTTATTTTTTTAGTTGTAGGCATAAAACATGTTTAAAAAATAATGATAAAAAGTTGAGGATTTTTTTTTTGGGAAAAATAGCTAAATTTGGGGGTTTTGGAGATTATCTTGGGGAAAATACTTGGTGCCGTGACATAAGGCCATGCGACATAAGGCCATTTTTCGAAATACTTTGCTAAAGCGTCATAAGGCCATTATGGCCATTATCATTATAACAATTCTCGCGCTGTTGTCAAAGAAATCAGTTGACATTGCTGCCTGCCATCGTTTCAAAAAGAATAATAAAAATCGAACAAATTCATGTTCCATAGGTTTTTGAAATATATATTTCGAAATATGGCCTTATGTCACGGCACAAAATATTTTTACCGTCTGACAACTCTGTTATGGAAACGAACATTTTTCAACATCAATTGCTTGCTCTAAATTTTCTTAGTGATGTGTAACAATAATCATGAGTAAAACTATTTTCAAAGGGGCGTATTTTTTGGATATTGGATGTCACTTTTTCGCTCATAAAAGAAATTTCCGAAAATTGTGGTACATTTTTTAGTAGATATTACATCCTTATAAAAGGTAGGGTCGATTTTCGACCAAAATCGAAAACGTAATATTAAAATATAAGCACTGCCATTACTGTACGTATTACATAGTTTAGCTCAGTGTTAAACCATTTTACACCTGACACATTTGTTTGCATTTTGGAGAGCGCCTCCATCTGTTACTGTTGTCTCGTAAACAGTCTGAATGCCCCAATATGCACACTCATAAGTTTGTAATACGCATCTTGTTCAGTAGAGACGAGGAAAACAAAACAAACTAAATATAACTATAGTTGGCATTAAGTCCAAGATACACGCCATGCAACATATATAGCGAAAATCTAAATCACATTCCTCCCAGTCACTCCATACCTTGAAATAAATGCTATAGCCAGGACCTAACGCAGTCATTTAAAAAAGTCTCGGTTATTTGAGATTTAATTTACAATCGTTAACTCACTTTAGACCGAAGCAATGCCCATTCACACACACCGTATAATGGCACGTTCTGCGAAATCCCTGTTCATATATCCCATTTCCGTGTCTACCTCGGTCAATGGCGCCTCGTATACGAGTACGACTATAACTCTAATCCACAAAATATTTTTATTTGCACACATTCAAAATTACCCAAATGCTGTCTGATCCTTATATTGGATCATTATCGTTTTTCAACATGGAACTATGCAAAACCATGAGATTATCCTTGTCATAGACAAGGATTTGCAAAGTCTCGACCGCACAATCATCACGCATCTCATATTTACACCTTCGTCCTTCTCGCTGTTGTCGCCAACGCATAGTCGTATAGGGCTGTCGTTTCATAATCGAATCGTTGCACTTTTCATTCGAATGTGTTCCCATTCCGATGTCAATATACCTGAATGGGATTTATTTCGTACACAAAGATCTACTGGCGCCAGGATTATGGATTTATACCTATCCAGATATAATACAAGCCGAGAATAATAATAGTTATGACATAGATACCCTTAGTGACGAAAGGTCATTACCCATTTCCAGGAGCAAAACCAGCCCTATTTGATGAAGGAAAGTACAAGTATCTTCGTCCGCATTTTTCGGGGGTTTGTACCCATAGCCCGAAGGGTATGAATGTGGTTTCGAATGTCCTAGGTTATTGTTCTTAAGATTGAGTGGTATCATTCCTTAGGGGCCTGTTGTATCTTTCCGTATATACACGGTCTGCTCACATGAAATATAATTTCAAATTCCAACTGTAGACATTATTTCGTGTCATTTCGCTTGCCATTTGGGTAGATATGGCAACCACCACCAGATCATCGTTGCTTAGATGTGTGGCTATAATTGAATTCGACTCAAGTCCAATGAGTAATGATGATGTTGATGTTGATGATTTCGTCTACCACGGTGTGTGGTGGTGGCTATAAAATTCAAAAGCGGTTGCCCTGTCTGTGTCTAGTACGAGTATGTCTACCTGTGGCGATAGAGTGACGGTGTGAGTTAGGAGAAGGACACCGCAAATCAATTTATTATTGTAACAAAGTTTGTTTGATTTTGGGCTTGGAGTATTCATACTCGTACAACCTTTGTCTGCAAGCGTAAATGCATCCGCCAATAATGGGCGTATTGTGGCTTTTATTGTAGACAACCATTGTACGTTGACTGACTCGTTCTGTTTTGCATATTGTTTGTATGTTTTTTTTTTTTTTTGTATCATCAAGTGGCCTCAAAATCGTAGCATCGATATACATGGAAGATGATGGTATTGCCGAGATCTCCTCCAGATTACAATGGCTAATGTTGGTGATGGCAGTTGGGTTGGATATGTGTGCATTGCAAAATCTCTTAGGGGCATACGAAGAATAAGGTGCGCACTATAAAGTGTTTTGTGGTTGGCCATACGATTGCGATTGCTTAGAGTTTCGCGAATATGTGGAGGGTTTTTGGCGAAAGGTATACCCAACTACTAAACTCGGGTAGTGTATAATAAAAGTCTGCCACCTTTGGCTTTAGCCTCTGGCGGGAAACCTATATTTGCATTCAAGCAGCAATGTTTTTAAATCGATAAAAGAAACTGGTAAAGGAAAGGTCAATTTAAGCGGGATTCGTTTTATGGTTTCATTTTCCTTATAATCGCTGAAATTAATATCTATGCACCCAATTTTGAAGTGAATTGTACTATAGGAAACAAATAATATTAGTCAGTCGATTTTGGGTGTAGGCCAAAGCCACTCAGAACGGCCTTGATATTACGTGCATAAATCCCAGAGGGTATAAAGCTACCATTTGCGATAATTTAGAAAGGCGAATTAATCGTGAACCGTTTTAGTAAGTATATTACACTTAGTAAAGTCGAAAAGTGAAAAGGCTCCGAAGACAAACTGTCCAAAGACGAGCAGCAGAAGTCGAGAACGAAAGTAGAGCCCTGCAGAAGGAAACAGATTATGATACTTAAGGTGACGCTATAGTCCTGGCTGAACCTGGGCAACCAGACAACCAGTAAGAGCTGTTCCAGTTGCGCACTCTAATTAATTGCAAGTTGGCGAATTATGAAAAGTCGCAAGAAAAAGGGTCGATGAGAAAAAAAATGTCACGTCTGAAGCTGTTCTGAAAGTTTCGAATTTTTGAACCATATTTAACAATCATTGGCCCGATTAATTCTATAATGAGTTGTGATAGGTAACTGCTCACTTACATTTTAAAAGTTTTCATTTGCTAATAAAAGCATTTGCAAATTTCTTAAAGCGCTTTCTCCAAGTAAAAAAGGTACAAAAAAGCAAAAAATTGTGACAAGCTTTTAAAAAAAGGCCAATATGCAAATTTAGTCTCACAACGGTCATGCTGATAGTAACTTCATTTCACTATTTTACCCTTTAACCCTTTTCCTACATTGAAATCGGCTGTAGGAAATAAGGCCACAAAAACGAAAATGAAATAAGGGCAAAAAAAAAAAAAAAATTAAATAAGGCCCCAAAATTGGGGTCACAATGAAATTAAAAATAACGAAAACTGCTTTTTATTTAATATTGCTGATATTGGATAGACTAGTTTAGATTAAAGGAACTTTGTATATATCAAACCTCGCACCCACCCGTAGTCTAATAACTTTTTTTTTTTAAAATGCTATAAAAAAAACCACTGAATATTTTCTCAAATTTTCTTCTTTTTTATTTGAAAGTACAATCCT
Source organism: Cheilosia urbana (assembly GCA_946477585.1). Lineage (NCBI taxonomy): Eukaryota > Metazoa > Arthropoda > Insecta > Diptera > Syrphidae > Cheilosia > Cheilosia urbana. The sequence goes on from OX297854.1 coordinate 113,189,093, forward strand.
TCCGGTTAATAATGGAAAATAATTTCATTCAAATGGCTGCCTCGGCTGGCCATGCAGTAGAGCTTCATCTGAAAAGATGATTTTTTTGGCAAAATCGGCATCTTCTCTAAGTCGATCGCAGGCCCACTTAGCGAAGCGAAAACGCATTGGATGGTCAGTTGGCTTTAACTTCTTGGAACCAACTGAACTTTGTATGGCGTCATACCAAGGTCTTTACGCAAAATTCGTTTCAATGATGTCTCCGAAATGTTCAATTGTTGAGAACGACGGTGAATTGATGTTGATGGCGCTTCACGCACACTTTCTGCCACAGCAGCAATTTTATCGGATCTACGCACTGCTTTTGGCTTTTCTCGCTTTGGTTTATCGATGAGGATGCCAGTTTATTTCAATTTTTTCACAAGATAACGAACATACGGAGCTGACGGTGCTTCTCTTCTTCCAAAATCCATACGCAATTTTCGCACACATTCTGCAACATTACCATGATTTTCAAAGTAACGTCGCAATAATTCCCAGCGTTGTTCAAGCGTATACACAACCATATTCGTTCAGCGGAAATATAAAACTAATTATCTGTCAAATCAGACGCGAAATAAGCACTAGTTGAAAAAAAAAAAAAAAGTTAGATGGCGGACCCTTTAGTAAACCCAAGCAAGGGTGTTGCAGTACGTTGCATACGTATTCCTTACTTACATCATTTCTTCTTTTGGAGTCTTATTTCATTATGATTTTCATTAGGAAATAAGGCCCGAAAAAAGGAAATAAAACCCCGAATTTGGGGTGAAGTCGAGCATATCAATGTACATGTCCCAGCCATCTTTGGCGACTGATGCGTACTTTTCTGCCTAGGTCGATGTCGCTGTACATCAGCTGGTAGAGTTTGCTGTTAAATCCCCTCTTCCAAAGCCCGTCAACGCAAACGGGACCAAAAATCACTGGAAGAATTTTGCGTTCGAAACGACCAATGAGATCTTCATCCGCCTTTAATAGCGTCCATGCTTCTGCACCATAAAGCAGGACTGGGATGATGAGGGTCTTATACAGAGTCTCCTTAGTATTTCTCGACAAGGCCTTACTAATCAATTGCCTTCTTAGACCGAAATAACAGCGGTTGGCAAGTGTGATTCTTCGCTTGATTTCTGATGTGATGTTGTTGTCAGAATTTATAGCGGAGCCGAGGTAGATAAAGTCCCGAACTACATCAAAGCTATAGCTGTGTATCGTGACGTTCTGTCCGATTATAAAGAATGATGTTGGATGACAGCGTGTCTCCTTGTCTAAATCCTTTTTTGACATCAAAGGTCCCGGTGAGATTGTTTCCGACCTTTATGGAGCATCAAGCGTTCTCCATCGTTATTCTGCACAATCTGACAAGTTTGGCAGGGATGTCAAAACTAGACATGACGCTATATAGCTCGTCTCTATAAATGCTGCCTTATGCGGCCTTAAAATCGATAAACTAGTGGTGGGTATCGACTTGGATTTCTTGTTTTTTTCCAGGATCTGCCGTAGTGTAAATATTTGGTCGGTTGTGGGGCCTAAAACCGCACTGATACGGTCCAATCACTTCGTTGACATAAGGTTTCAGGCGTTTGCACAGTACGGCCGATAGGAACTTATATGCAATGTTAAGGACACTGATGCCTCTATAGTTGGCGCAGTTTAGAGGGTCTCCTTTCTTGTTCGGGCAAACAATGCTGAGGTTCCATTCATCAGGCATACTTTCCTCTAACCAAATCTGGGAGACGAGTTGGTGTATGCACTCTACCAAGTCATCACCGGCTTCCTTGAACAGCTCGGCGGGTAAGCCGTCTGGTCCAGCACATTGTTGGACTTCAGCTTGGATATTGCTATCCTCACTTCATTTTGGTCAGGTGGACAAAAGTCTTTGTTTCATCGGTTATCGCCCAGGTTGAATGGTTCATGCTACCTGATAGCGGAATTTATGTCGCCTTCGTCGTTTAACAGTCTGCAGAAATGTTTTTTCCATGTCCTCAGCACCTGTGTTGCCACTACAAGGCTTCCTTGTTCGTCTTTACAGGTTTCTGCTCCGATCTTGTTGAATGAATTACTGTACCTAACAGAAAATTGTTGCCTGTCTGCGTAGTTTAACAGCCCACAGAATAGTTTTTTTTTTAATTCTCTATAATACTATCCACCTACGCTCCAGTCGCAGTGGCTTAGTGTTAGTGTGTTGGACTACTAAGTGAGGGGTCTCAGGTTCGAATCGCGCAAAAACCCAAATTCCAACTTATGATTTTTTTTCACTGCGCTACCTCTCGCGAACGTCTGACAAACATCCGAGAGTATAAATGTCTTGAAAGAGCTTCTCAATTAGCCGTTTGGAGTCGGCATAAAATTGTAGATCCCTTCCATTCGTTCCAAAAAGAAAAAAAACTCACACAAAACGAATAGTTGTGAAAAGCAAGGCCTAGGTTCCCTCCGGACCTGTTGCGCCAACTATTTATTTATTACGAAGTAAGAGAAAAAAAATATTGCATTCGTACAAAATTTCAAACTCTAGATTTTAATCAACTCTGACATTACGATGGTAAAGGAACTCAAAAAATAAGGCTTAGAATGCAGAAAAAAGTTTTAAAAATGTGTAATTTTTACAAGTTTCCATCAAACCACTTAACCCCCAAAACCCCTACCAGCGTTCAGGCCTGGTATACCTATAACTCAATAGCAAAGTTATATAAACCGAGCACTATGCGAACAAATGCTGAGTATAAGAAGTGTATCTACCTTATGACGAAGAGGAATATATAGGGGAGAGTGGGTACAAAATTAAAATTGTTCGTATTCCCTTCCATAATTTGCAAACCGTTGTGTACACTAAACTGAAACAACATGCATGTTAATAAGTGGACTTTTGACTACCCTAAGATAATAATTTGGCTTCCAACTATTGTCCCAGATCGGGGGTATGCTGCTTAAATTAAGAGCGGGTCAAATGTTTCAACCGACCTTCCCGGTAGATCGATTGTAATATGGTGAAAGGACGGTCGTAACACCATATAAATCTAAGAAGAAAACAAAAAGAATGCTTAAAATTAATTGTTAATTCAAATAAAAACAATTAAAATATTTTAAGAAATAAAAATAAAAGTTGAGTTAACAAGGCACATACTCCCAACTAAGGCCAATAGGACGGTAATTCAATAAGCCTTGAGACAAATGATAAATCAAATTAAATTTTATATATGTAGGTACCTAGTTCATACTATACCTCGATCGAAACGCTCAGAATTATTCAAAGCAAGCAAAAAGAAAATGCATAAGCAAATAAATTACTATGCATTTTTTGTTATAACTGTCCATACAAAAAAGTTTACAACCGTCCAACCCTTATTCCTAACATTCTCCATTACGTAGTAAGAGAAAGATGTTATTGTCGTACTAAATTTGGAATTCGAACTTTGAACTCAAAAAAGTGAGTCGCAAAATTCGGTCTGTCTATCTGTCCGCTGCCCGGAAACGCTAATTTGAAAAACTGCTCATATCTTGAAAGCCCCAATTTTGACTTCGATAAAATTTAAAAAAACAAATAATGCTTATATCGCGAACAATATTTTATAATCGGTTTTAGCTATATAGTTAACAAATAGTATTTTTCCAACTAAACATTGCAATATTTGGTACCTACTGTTTTGTCTGCCAAATTTTACAAAAAAACGCTCTAACGATTTTGATCAAAATACATATTAACGATAATATCAGTATTCTAAATAAGATCCCGTACTTAGTTTTTACCTCAAAAAATTCGAAGAAATCCATTTTTTAATTATTTCTTAAAAATGGGTACCCAAAGCCGATCTCTGTTCATATATATTTTTAAAACTCAACACCGCACTTTAAAAATTCAAGTTTGCAACAGCCATTAGAAATGAAATAACAGCAACGCAAAATTTATTTTCAGCAAATATTACCTAATTCTACCTATTTTTCAAACATTTTGAATATGCACCTTAAAATAATTCCAAACCACTTGGAGTTTACACAATCAGAATATCCCACTTCATTTGCACCCCCACACACGTTCATCGTAATATTCAGTTTATAACTGCTAATGCAAATACAAAAACAAATCTCTGAATACTTGCATACACATTATATATACGTATTTAAATGAAAAGGTATCTATCTATCACCAACAATACTTCCAATCATAGACAACTCAAGACAGCGTCATTAATATATACCAGTCAAAAATAAAATCATTTCCTAACAGATCAAAATTAAGAAAATCCTACTAGGTATGCTTGTTCTCGTACTCAAAAATCTTGTAAAGTGTACGAGTTTATAATAGTACAGAAGGCGCTTATAACTCTCTAACCAGAACTGGCGACTGAGAGCTTCAACTTCTAAAAACTCACATTGTTATTATATGCCTTCTGCCATCTTTTATATAGCATTGCTTCTCAGGTTTTCAGATCTTTACCTACACTCAGAGAAATATCGCAAGCTAAATTCTAGTCCGATTAGGCTTATTCTTAGTTTTCCTCATTCTTACGTGGTCAATCTCAAAATAAATCGAATGAATCTTACAGCAAGATAAAAATTCTGAACTCAAGGTTTTTGTTATTAAATCAAGCCTATAAAATTTTAAAATCGGAATCATATCATCTGAATTATTATTTTTGCCCACAAATGCAGGATCGAATAAGAATTAATACTCTGTATTCAAACCGAAAGAATCTTCAACTTGCATGACGGAAAAGTACATACCTACCAATTAAGATCTAAACGATTATTATATTCGTTCGTAGTCGCAGTGGCTTAGTGGTTAGTGCGTTGGACTACTAAGCGAGGGGTCCCAGGTTCGAATCCCGCAAATTCCAACTTAGGGTTTTTTTCACTGCGCTACCTCTCGCGAACGCCTGACAAACATCCTATAAATGTCTTGAAAGAGCTTCTCAATTAGCCGTTTGGAGTCGGCATAAAATTATAGATCCCTTCCCTTCGTTCCAAAAATGAAAAACTCACAAAAAACATTCTTAAAAACAAGCCGCTTAAGCTTACTAAAAACAATCTCAAATTTAGATTTTTGCTCTTGTTTAAAGAATTTTCTACTCATTTTAAGGTAGATTCATTCTCATTCCCGGCGTTTTCGAGCTTAATTTAAGTTAACAATGGTCCAAAACGTAGCTTTTGTATTCTTAAAATAAACTTTTGTCAGGTATAATCTAAGAACCACATCCTTCAAATAATAGCGAAATAGTATTGAAGTAAGAATGTTAAGTTAATTAAAAATGAGCTTAAAATTCGATTTTTGTATTTGGGTTAAGATTTTTCGAGTTTACCAGACTTTCGTCAACGAATAGGCTTAAAAATATCACTGATATTCTTGATTTTAGCTCGTCTTTTTTCTGAGTGTACCTATCAAATAAAATAAGAAAACAACCAACAAAACTTTTAAAAACGAGAAAGTTTTTATTTTTTTTTTGGGTGTATTCAGAACATAATTGCAGGGAATTCTGCATTTAAAAATGAACGCAAACAGGTCTACGTTTCCTTAAAACGTCAGTGATACAATCGACCCTGCGTTACGCTCGTACCCAATCTCCCCTACAATCAAGCACATTTCATGCACGTATCCTGCAATCGCCATCAGCATTTGAAAGGCTGTATCTATTGTGAACGTTGTGCTTATTAATCAGTGCATTTATAGGTTTATCTATATATATATGTGTTGTAACTATTCATGTAAATACACAACATATACCTACTCCTCTGTAACCATGCTCATGTTCAAGAATCTTCAAATTCACTAATTCACATTTATTCACATCTATCTACCTTCCAATGTACTTATACTTACCCATTAAGTAGAAAGCCCCCAACTTTCCACACACAAAAATAATGTTCCATTTATATAAGTGATTAAAGTGAATCCCTGCATGCTTAAAATATTCAACATATTCACACACGAGCTCATCATGCAAAATCTGATTACTTTTGTTGGTCATTGTTGTTATGTTCGTTTTCCCACGCTTAACTCTTATTTTGTCTTCTTTTTTTTTTTGTCTGTTTTTATGGATTTTCCACGCGATTTCTTATGATTATGATTTCAGTCCCAAACATTCTTGCACATACATATCAGTACCCTCTAGCTTATTTAGGAGGAAAATGACCCCTGTTAGAAAACGGTGAAGGAAAAAGCTACGACAGAGGATTCTTAGTGTTTGGTAATAAAAAAAAAAAATCTATCGTACACCAGAGGGACCATTAACTGTGCTGATATCGAAAAAGAAAGCCAACAAGAAAGGCGAACAAATGAAAAAAAAAAAAAAGAAGAAATAGTAATAATACAAAAATGAAAATGCTGTGAAAAGAAAAGATGTATAGATATAGATACCAAACGAATTCGGTCAATTAAGATACCATCGAATGCGTGTGGAGGGCTTCTTTTCTTGTTCTTGCTATAAAGGTCACTCTCGAGAGATGGTTATCAGTTGGGGAGTTCTTCCCTATACACAAATACAACGGGTAATTACTTTTTGGTGAAGAAGAAATAAACCGCTTTTTATCATTATTGTAATTAGATATTTCTAAAAAACGTTTTATGCTTCAAACATTTTGACAATTGCATTGAAGTTGTAAGTGCGAACTTTCGCACAAATTGCTGCATAGTATGTTTATTGACGTCAGTTTAATTCATTTTCAAAGAACTAAATGACGAACTTGTGCCGTGCATTGGCTTTGTCATAACCATTTCAGACAAAGTTCGAAAGTTTTTGGGATAAGTTCTTCATTATACCTTCAGCCACTAAAGAGTTAACAATGTCAATATAAAAAGTCACATAATAGAAAATGCAGCGTCAGCCTCTGCGCTATTTAGCTCATTTGTAATGTAGAAGACAATTATACGAAATGAGATATAAATGATTTGAAAATCCTACGGAAGCTTAGTGAACCAAGAAAGTGTGCTAAAGAATTTTTAAGAACATGCTAGCACATACTTATGGATACATAAATGCCCTTTTCAAACCCAACTCTATTGTCGTACTACATTGAATTTTCTAAGTTCCTCAAGCTTCTGGCAAAGATGATATTAGTAATGCCACCTCTTACTTAACACAACAAAATCTGCACCGAAACATTAAACAAAAAAAACTACACGCAACCCAACACTTGCAAGGCTTTTGGATTTTTGCTTTCAGAAAAAATCGAATAGTGCTGTGTATTGATTCGGCAAAAAAAAAAAAAAAAAATGCTCTTTAATGGTAAACATATGGCTAAAACCATTTTCGAGGAAAGGCCCAAAGATGATGCGACCAAAATGTTCAATAGTTTAACAGCCCAATTCTCTTTAATGATACCTCACAAGTCACGAAACCATCACAAGGTGAGTTGAAATTGATTTTGTGAGGTTTTCGTATTCTGCCAGCACACTCAAAACTTACGAGGCTCACAAAAACAATCGAATTTGTTATCTTCTATGGAGCAGGTAACACAATTTAATACTACACTGAAAATAAAACCCTGGTATATTTGATAAAAATGAGGCTTGATTCAACATTTTTTTTTTTTCAATATACGTCCAACAAAATGTTTCTATCAGATTGACAAAATTTTAGTAAGTTTCATCTCGTCTTAAAACTTTTGTTGTGGTAACAAAAAAATTGTTGTGTTAACAAAAATCGTTTCTTGTGCGTATATACAAATATTTTGTTGAATCAATCAAAACGTTGTTAATTTTACAAAGAAATTTATCAATTTAGTTTTTATCTTTCAATTCAGTTATTGTATTTTGTTAAATCAGCAGCAAATATTGTTGATTGTACAGAAATTATTTGTTAGTACTGCCGTTGTGTTTTGTTGAATCTATGAACAGATTGTTGGTTGCATAGCAACATTTTGTGAGCTCCAGTATGTATGTCTATAATATGGTTGTAAAATATATTAGGTATTACCTAAAAAATGATACGCAAACCAAATACCTTAGTTTAATAATTAGATTTATTAAAAATAGATATTATACAAATTTAATTAATTCATAAAATAATAAATTATAATATAATATTACAAAATGTTTCTTCCTGCATCCTTGCAGGATACTCCTACCACCTCGTCTTATGTCCTACTTATCATAAAGGCATTCTGGGAATCTTTCATGGAACATTTTTAATGGACTCTCGTAATCGCCTTCGTTGGTCACTACTTGCTGGTCAGTATAAAAACTGCACACAGAAAAAAAACACCGCGGCAAATCGACCATCTATTGAGAAAGTGAGAAAAATGCGTTTGTTGTAATAAAAGTGTTTGGTCGATGAATTAGTTTCCAATTTTAAATTATATACCTATATATAATCGCACTAACTTCTTTCACTTACCTTTTAAATATATCCATATGGGGCTTTCTTTTATTGATGAAAGGCTTAGTTCACAAATTAGGTCCTTATCCATTTATTTATTTTAAAATATTTGTTTAATTCACTTTCACCGGTTACCTTTATGCGCACTAACAAACTTTCTGCTTCACGTGTGAAATATAAATGACGCCATCATCGCCATCTATTCAACACGTGTGTTGTCAATTCAACAAGACTTTTGTAATATAGATAATCTGTATTATTGGCTAACAAACATTTTGAATATGTTTTGTCAATTTAACAAATATATACATAACTGATTTTTGGTTCTGTTTTTATGGATATAACAAAAACTTTGTAAATTCAACAATAAAATTGTTCAATACCTACAATATCGATTTATTAAACTGAAAATTGTTTTTTGTTAATTTGACAAAGTTGTTTTTCAGTAAATGTTTTATCCGTTTAACAAAATATCGTTCAAATTGATAAATCTTAAGTTTTATTGATAAATTTCATTTGTTATTACAACATTTTTTTTTTTTTTTTTCAGTTCAACAAAACTATTTTTGTTGAAATTTTACAACAGAATTTTGTCAATATTACCTGGTTTTTTATTTTCAGTGTAGTCATAACGGCTCACAAGTGCCAATCCTGGTTCTGTTTCCCTATGAACATGCCATTCCGAAAAAAATACGTACATTGTACGTATAAAAAAAAAAACTAAGGAGGGCAGGAATTTGATTTGTGACAAATGTCGTTAATAATTTTTATACTTCAGTTCTTAAACATTTCTGTGTTCATATTTCGCTTATTTTGTCTAAAAAAAAATGTTTACTTTTTATAGGTATTTTTACATGAAGTACGAGTTCGGACTATTACTAAAATGTTTGCCAATTTGAAAGTAACCACGCTGAGGTGAATTTCTAGAGAGATTTGTTGTGAGGATTACCGTAGTATTCGGAAAAAGTTATCGAATCACAACAAACCTCACAAGAAATCAACCTCACAAAAGCTTGTGAGGGCTCCCAACGGCAGAATCGAGACTCAGATTTACTGTGCGCTAGATACACTTCAAATTCAGCAAATGGGATGGGGACTCAAAAGTTTAGCTAACGTAGCTTCTGCTTTTGGTTTTCTTATAGGATTTAAATGAAACTTCAATTGAAGAACTAAAGATGATTTATGTTCCAACTAGCTGAACCCCGCCAGCTTTGCCAGTCAGCAGTCACTGATATAATTTGTGTTTTTTATTTTTTTCATATTTTTTTGGCCTCAAAAGAAACCGTTTAAATATTAAAAAAAAAATCAACTAAATTCGTTGAAAATTACGGGCGACAGAGGGAAACATACACTTTTTGCAACTTTGTTTTATATATATAGAGATGAGTTGTGTTTAGAGATTGAAAGCTACAAACACCAACTACAATCATTGTTGCCGGAATTAAAAAAATTCAGATTATATTGGACTTCTTAATTGCCATAAAGAATATGACTAAGTGACCAGTTATCCGAACACGGGGTCTTAACTTTGACCCTGATTGTGGCTTCTGATGTCAGCAGTTAAAGACCTTTCATTAAATTGGAATCAATAAAAAAATATTTACGATCACAGATTGGTCAAGAATTTTGAGTTGTCTCGCTATTACCATAGACGGAGTATATTACATTGCAAAAAGTATTTTGTGTCTAGACCATTATTATTATCTCTATCTCTATCTTTCTGTATATAAAAACCAATTGCTGTGCGTTAGTCGGGTAAAGGCTACAGAACGGCTCGACCGATTTGAATGATTTTTGTTTTGTTCGTCTTGAATCAGGGATGGTTTAGGAAAAATGAAAAGTCGGAAAAATCTTTTTCAGATCAATTCAATTTTCTTCAATTATAATTTTGCATTTATTTTATACCTATAATTGTTTTGGGGTGAACCTCGCTGACGATATAACACGATAACCACTGAGGCAATTTTCAAAATTCTTCTTTTGTTTTGTTCGTATTTCAGGTTTAGGCAGACTTAAAAGATAGGATACTTTTGGACCCGATAGGTGGCGCAGTTATCGATCTCCTGAACTAGTCAACCGATTTCAAAAAAAATTTTTAGCTGTGTATGGATGGCTACAAATTGAAAGATAGTACCATTTATTGTATGGTTCGTTAAGTGGGCCATAACATCACACTTGTGCGCACACCGGTGTGCGGTGTCACACACGGTGCGAGTAAAAATCAAAACTTTTTGATTTTTGGTGTCGGTGTCTCGATCGGTGTGATGTGTGTGGGGATGCACGCGCACTTTCAGCTCTCAGTTGCATCCGAATCACTGATATGTGAGGAACGTCGGCATTCGGCCGTTTTTTGGAATGGCAATTCGTGATTGCGAATTTTGGCGATCCTTTGTAAAGGGTTTTCCAATAAGAGGTGTTCTTTTGGTATTCAAAGAAAAATGCCATTTTTTGAGATAAATGATCGGATGTTTATTTCATAATAAAGAGGAAGTTATGCCGTTAATAACAATGAAAAACAACATCAGTCAAATGGCCCCCACGAGCACGCAGACAGGACCATATCCTTTCACAATAACAGCTCTTATTGAAAAACCCTTCAGATGTGTACAAAGAGTTTCCGGAGCTCTGGCAAATAAAGTCAAGTGAATATAAAAACCGCGATAAAAAAAAGCATGGGAAACCTTGCTGCAGAAATATAAAGAAAATGAAAGCCACGCAACATAGACAGCGATTGCAATTAATGCGCAAACCTCATCGTCCGCATCACTCATGGTTTAAACTTTCCTGGTTGAGACCACTTGCTTAACTAAAGTGTGTATGATTTGGTGTGGCGTGTGTGGCGGAATGCCACACCGGTGTCAGTACACCGGTGTGCACACAAGTGTGGTGTCTATAGGCCACTTTACAGCTGGATGTATAGAACACTATTTTGGTATGGTGGGTAGGTACAGCTGTACCTATGTAAAAGAGATTGACGTCCGTATGTGCACTCATAACTCGGGAATGTATCGTTAGATTTTTATGATTTTTGGTTTAAATTCGCATGGGCTCAAGGAAGGACATAAATGCTCCTTTTTTTCGTGAAAACAAAACGTTATGGTGATTATTTGAATTTTTCAATTCTTTGTATGTTCCGCGCTTACCTCTATACAATTCGAAATTGAAAGTCGACTGAGTTACCAATAATTTTGTTACGTAACCTCAATGCACAGAAACTTTGTAACGGAACGCGTTTGATTTGATGGTGAACGATCTCGAATCAAATTCATGCAAGCGACGGTTTTGAGGGGAAAATTCAAACGCAAACATTCTCATTCCGCAGATTCCGCTTATTCCGAACGATTTCTCATTCGTATTTCAGCGTCACTATGTCAAATAATATTTTGCAATGATAACCGCTGGATATTTGTGCATTTGTGACATCAATCTTCAATTCCCATGTTTCTCACATGGTAAATTTAGTGAAAAAGCGGAAGGGTGGCCGACACGTCAAACATTGCGGTTTGATTGAAACAAATCGAAAAATCGACAAATCGAACTTTTGAAAAAAGAGTTTCAATTGACCGAATTACATACAGTAGCAAGTGCATTGTACATGCTCGGAGTTATAATTTGCATTACATTAACGAATTTGGGCAATATCTAAAACAAAGTGGCATCCGTAAGACCGCCCATAAATCGAGAACGAATCGTCCGATTTGAGCTATCTTCTCTTTGTTGTGTTTGTCTACGCCTAGGGAAAATTTTAAAGGGAAATTGTGAAGTTCGTGAAAATTGATTTCCCACACATCTTATACGGCGAGTTTCATTTTTTTTTTTTAGTTTTGATCGTAGTATTTGATTTGATCGTATTTGTCAAAAGATATTTTGGATCAACAAAATTAATTTCAGGTGGAATTGTGAATATACTCCAAATTATCTTAGTCAAAAATTCAATTTTTGGGCGGGACGAAGTTCGCCGGGCACGCTAGTTTATTTATGTTTTTTTTTTTTTTTTCTTTAATGTTGACAGGGGCGTATTGTTGCCTGTGGTGTCTTGTCGGTTTTCACACCGCAGTCAACAATTAAAGTTAAATGAGAGTTATAACATCTAACTCTGATATCTTTATTAAACTTAGGTAATTTACAGTTCTTTTGCGGTGCGCACATTGACATCTGTTCCCCGTGCTTACTTCTGACAGTAGATATTATTTTTCTTCTAGAACACAATATGGCTGGTTTCCTTTTTTTAACGCTACAAACACTCATGGCTCTAGCCATGATTGTTATGAGAATAATAATTATAGCACAAAAGCTATATAGAAAAACGTATGAGTCTAAGAACCAAGAATAACTCATCCCTTACATAACTTGTGCAGAAATAAAATGATTATCACTTAATTAACGTCTTTATTTTCCAGCCATATCTGTCTTTGCAATATAAAAGTCTCAATTATAGCCTTTTGAGCTACCTAAACCCATAGGCTTGCCTCTTTTGTCAAAACTCCCAATATTTGCAAACGCAAAATCGGCCGCGGGATCGGCCTAACATCACTAATGTTCTGGATCGGGCCTCAGCTCTGAATTAAAATAGGTATTGGTGTTTAAAAGCGTGCTTCTCCTGTTCGCTCTTTGTATGAGACAGTTCTGTGGTATTTGATTCTCTTTTACCCTTAGGCGTGTACCTTATACTTTATATATACCTCTTACTTTCATAAAAAAAAAACATGTTTTCTTTTTGTGATTGCCTCGTAAAACATATCACAAATAAGCCCGGGTGACGTAAAAAACCCGTCTTTACCAAGCAGAGGATCCGTCACGTTTGGTTCCGAGACTCTCTAAGAGTTTGATCTATCCCAAACAGATAGCAATTTTTTTTTAAATTGTATAGGCAAAGAGAAGAAAGACACCAACCGACTCCCTTCTAATATTAAACTATACAAATACGAATTCGGATATTGTAAAAATATCTTTCGCTTAGTTTATAAGCTCAAACTGGTTCAACAAATTGGAGGAAATACCTGGTTAATATGCCAGTACAAAACATGTTGTAAGCTTAACGGACTGAAAAAAATATGACCAAGGGATCTACTTAAACACCCGCAGCCTTTGCAGCCCTTCTCTCGTAGTGGGTCACACAACCATGAAGCAATTAGCTGATTCGTACAAAATCTTGGTTGCACTGCCTTTATAAAGCTTACAATCTTACATTTACTCGGCTCTGAAAGTTGCTGATGTACAAAACCAAAAACTTGTTTAAATAGTTCAACGAGGGATTTTTAAAAACCAATCAAAGACAAATATAAGTCAAAAGGCTGACTAGATACTAGTGTCATCACCCTTATAGACAGTCTCCAGAGCGGATAAGTATAATTGTCATTCACATTCGATAACCGGGATCAAGATTAGATGGATTTGGCTTCGATAGGCATCTAATTCAAGGAAACACGGTTTCCGGGCGGCATTACAGAATTGGTGAAATTATATAATAGGTTTTTGGCATTAGTCTTCAAGTTGGCGCATAACTTAAAACTCGTACGTTACCAAGTTGATGTAGGTATGTGTTTTGGCCATAGGTATATTAATAGGGTGAACCTTTTTTCACGAAGACCTATGCAAAGAACTAGATAATGAGGCTCACAATAGAAAGCTTTAAAAATCGGGTTTAAGTATATAACACCATCAAGGTGATTATACTTGTGAATTGAATTTTTATTAATAAAAATGTTTAGCACAACAAAGCCTCAATGCACCCTGTACGATAGCTTCTTAAAGCTTATGTTTGTTTGAATTTAATTTTTCATACGAAGGGAAAGGACCTACCAACCTACATATATCCGAAGTCGCACTAATTACCTACTAATTTGCGAAACGTTCTCATGATAGGTATGTTATCTCTTAGGTTTGTCCCATGTCCGTCATTTACAAGTGCCAGGGTAGTGGACAGAAGAAGAAGACAGGATTTGTGTAGGTACTTCTAGAGACTGAACCTTTCAGCACATAAAATACCCATTGAGTCACTTAATTCTTCGCTGTTGTAAATGTTTAAGTCGTGGTTAGTATTAAAAGCTTGATTAAACTTAATCATCTAATATTCTTAGAAAATAATTAAAAGTAGGAAGGTTGTAGGCACGTCCTTAGGAAGGTGCCTGATTACCAAGGTATCAAGTTAAATAAAAGTCACACAAGTTGTGTTCACATCTACAGATATAGTTAGGTAGATAATAGGTACACACATGTTTTCTTAGTTATAGGTATCCCACGGTATAGGTGTGTACCATAGGTACCTACCTACTCCCACCTCTTTCACAACAAGCCCGAGGATCTAAGCCCAATAATTGTTTTTCTTTTTGCGACTTCCTATCCCCAACACACATTGCTTCGTCATCTGTAATTTAGTCAGGACACCCATCCTCTCCAAGGCGACACCCGCGAAATTGTACGCGAGAATTAATTAAAACATTTTGCCTTCATCCTTTTTTCTCCTGTTGGGTAGATACATATAGAAGCGTACCTACCTATCTACAAATAGTGGTGGAAGATAAACTTCTGTGAGATATGGAGGGTCCTCTTTTATTGCACAGATATGTAGATACCTACCTACATTTATACTCGTAGGTAGTATATACATATATCCATATATGAAAATGTGTATACATATATTTTTCACGTAATTTCTACGGTTGCGGAACGGGGAGGTGGCGAGGGGGGATTTCGATTTATATACTTCATACGAGCGAAGAAACATTACGACCAAATCCCCCAATAAGAAAAAAGGATTCATGTACGCCGCTTCCCTAGATAGACATCGCAAAAGCGTAACATAGAGGAAACAGAAAATATACAGCCAAAAGAAAACAGTGAAACATTTTGTGTTACCCAATTGTGTAATTTTTGTTGCACCACCCCCTTTGATGTATCGTATCTGAATACGCGAGTATGTGTATCCTTCGACAATTCGACTCATATAGGAGTGGAATTTTTCCAACCAGTCCCGATCGTTAGCTTCATCGTGTCCTTGTCGTTTTCATTCTCACATAACCCCAACAAACAAAGCACACACTGCTAGGCTAAGTTATGCTGTTAGGTATACTACTAGTCCTGGGCTGTTATATATGTCACATACATTTTAGATACATTATATCCGCCGCGTGCTCATACTCCCGCGCATAAGCGAAATTTAGCACATAAGAGTAGCCCGTTCTCTTTCCAATTCAGAGTATGTCTCGTTTTTACTTAGTATCCACCGTTTCTTTTACTCGCCACTTTTTTGGGGGATGAATGTATATAGATGGGGGGGTGCCTCATACCACAGCTGTAGGTACTATACAGCGGAAAAAAGTACATCATCATATATCAACATGTCACGCATACATTTAAACCGAAAAGAGTAAGGAGAAAAAATTCACACATACACACCATGATACATCGTGCGCAACCCCTTGCCATGAATGGGTGGAAGTTGGGGGAAGAATTGTGGATGTCAATGCGCACGCGAGAGAGCAAGAAACTTTCACTTTTCTAATTTATTTTTCATTAATATCCTTTCTAAGATAAGAACCAACTCATGTAGTTGTGGGGGACTGTGCATTGGGTTTTGTATCATACATATTAATCATTTATAAAAAAAAAAATTGGATACCTAGGTTCCTTCTACACAATATGAGTCGCCAGCAAAGCGCTGATTTTATTTTATTTTTTTTGCTAGAGATGGTACGAAAGGTACACTCATGCTAATATTGTCATATTCGTATATAACACTATACGAGTATATTCTCTCTAATCACGCACACACACAATCCGACAAATGCAGAAAGTGTATTAATGTAATGCATCAGCACAGCATCATCCTAATGCATTTCACACATGTGCACTAAAACACAAAACACAACTGAGAGCAGAACATCAGGCAGGGTAAACATAAAAAAGCGAAATTGGAAAAAAAAAACTATTCACATATTAACACATTTGGGGAGTATCCTTTTCTCATATGGCACACGTCGTAGTCGTCAGTTCCGCGCAAGGACGGTGTCTGACTAAACTTTCCGTTAGTAGGTAGGTATAGTTGGAATAAATTTCTCATCCGAGGCACTTTCGATATGTCCAGTTCCGTTTTTGGTAGTGTCTCACAGTTAACTGAAACTGAAAGATATTCCCTTTTGCGGGAAACTCGCTGTCCATTGCTTTGGTGATGACGGTGGGTGGTTTGACTGGACTATAATGTGGCTATTCTTGCGGAGGTATACCTTAGGTCATTCGTCCGAAGGAGGAAGAACAATAGATAGCCGCCGACGCCGTTAACGATGTTGTACTTTGCAGTAGCAGGGGTGGTGGTATAACTTGCACCAGCTGTTTGTGTCCTCGTCCTCGTTGCCCAAGTGCTTTTTCGGTTCTTGTGGCTGGACTTACCTTTTTGCTACTTGACAGTGTATAAGAAAGCAATGTGAACCATGAACAGAAGAGAGAAACGGAATGATTAAGAAAAAGAAAGCACGTGGCGCTATTTTGTCCTGGATGTATAGGGGTTGTTCGCTGGTGCTGGTGCTGCCTATGAAGTAGAAAGCTTTTGTGTTGTAAAACGGAATGGGGTTGGTTTATGAACGCGAATCAAGAGAATGTCCTAAGTCGCGATAAAATTACCGACGGACTGGACACCATAAATCGTTTGTTTTTTTAGAAGAATGGAAATGACATACCTACCTATAGCCACCCACCAACCTTTACGTATTTGTCAGGCTATACCTATATATATACGTAGAGAGGTGTATATGATTTTATTTGGCTTGAACGTGGAAGAGTATAGTTCGCTGGTAGGTACTTGTTGAAGAAGGTATATTTGGGGCATCTGCTTGACTTTAATAACGACATTAAGGAGAATTTTTTTTACAATAGTGATTGAGTTAATGCCCTTTAAAATTGAAAACCAAGCGAGGCTACACAATGGGCCTCAATGGCTTCTGGGTGAAAATTGCATTTAATGTGCACTAACCGAACGTTCTCTAACATATTTTTCGATGGGGTTTAAAAATGTTCTGGATCAATAAAAACTATGGTATGGACATAGCTTAGCTAGGAATTTTTAGGTACCTTCATAATTAGGTATTGGTACGTACCGTACGTTAAATGGATTATTCCAATTCCAAAAAATTATAACAATTAAAACAAGCTGAACCGGAGAACTTGGTTCTGCCCAAATTCGTTAATGCGATGAATATAATAATTTCAAGTACCTTATATGCACAATTGCACATGCTGCCTCATAATTCGGTCAATTCAAGTTCTTTATTCAGAAGTTAAGCTGAAGTACATGTAAAAATGTCGTCGTTTTTAAATCAAACCGCAATTAGTGAGCTAGCCACATTCAACTGATCATTCATTCAAGATTGATGCCACCAACATACAGCGATTGTCCCTCAGACTTATTATTTATTGTCAAAGCGAAAGCGAAACGTACCGAAAATTTAAGGCGCTTACATACAAAAAATGTCAAATCGTACGGAATAATACGAATTCTTGCGGATTTTTACTCAATGCCGTTCCTTAACTTGAAAAAGTCTTAAAAGAGAGAGCACGATTTTACTGCTGAGAATATTGTGAATTTTTACTCAACAAATTTCTTGGTGTGAGAATTAGAAAATGTGGTACCTGTGACATGACAGTTAATACTAGATTTGGAATTTGTTGTTCTGTTTGGCATGCTCGTGCATACCTATGTTTTCATTTCCTGCATATTAAAATGGTATCAACAGGTGGCCAAGTTAGATTGAATTAAAATTCTTTGCGAAAGTGCCCCCAAAGTTCTTCCTCCTCTACGAAAAGGGACGATCTCCTCCTCGTAATTTTGAATGCAGTGTTGTTTTTACCTTTTCACGAATGCTTGTAGTTCAATCAATACAAATTCTTCCGCATACTGGGATTTAGCAAAAAGAAGTTCGATTAACTCCAAATCACTTTCATCGCTAGATGCATCAACTAATATTGTTAATAAATTAAAATAAGCCAAATCTTTGAGTTTAACAGACATTTTCTCTGAAAGAGAATCTATCTCCATGCCACCACAGCCATTTTGATAGTCTTTTCCATTCTTACTACGAAAGTAAAGGAGCAAACTTAACATCTTCGCCTTTGAAATTTCCCTTTTAAACTGCTACTTCAATAACATTTGATTTGAGATTCTTCACAATCAAACGCTTTCCGTCAAATTTTCGGCGAAAACGCATTTTTAGAGGTGGCAAAATTAGACGATTGTTGATTCCGAAGTGTTCGTCATTCCCTTCAATTGATATATCCTCCTTTCCATACAAAATTACATTTTTAGACATCGCCCTCATTATCTAGCCCTTAAAAATATAATTTCTTGAACGGCTAGATTAGGTTTAGTTAGGAAAGGAGGCCGTCATAATACTTATTGTTATTCCCTTCATATACCTAGGTAGCTAAACAAACCCCAAAACAATGAAAATTAAAGTTGAAGTCATATTTCGGATTATAAAATAAAATAAAAATACAAAAATTAACCGCAATACAATATTCGTGATGGACAAAATTGTAATAGATTACAATTTACTCCATCCCAAGCTCACCTCTGAAAGAATGCAATTTCTGGTTTTCAGGGTTGAAAATTTACAGCGTTGTGATATATAAAAAAACACAGAGTGAAATGTCAAAGCGACGCGACACTTCACGCCAAGGACTTGCGCGGTAGCACCATCTGTCGTTCAATAACATAAATAATTTCGGTCTGTTTTAAAAACGAACGACGACTAAATTATTTGGATATGGTTTATACAAAAACACGAAAATCGCGACTTAAAAATAGTGGCTTGGGTCAAAAAAACATTTTCGTCAAAAAAAAAAAAAAGAAGAAAAGAAGTTGTGGACATTGACACCCTAATCACCTAGCGGTATTAAATATATTTTCCCACTGATTCTCATACCCACCAAATATAAACAAGAAAATTTATGAAAACAAACACCATCACACGAGATTCTTATAGACATACTAGCTTAACCCCGCCGGCTTCGCCAAGCACTGATAGAACTTATATAGTGGTTTCTTTTTTGTTTTTTGATACTTTTTTTTTCTATATTTTTTGCCTATCAATTGATCAACTAAATTGGTTGAAAATTACGGGTGACAGAGGGAAACATACCTACACTTTTTCAACTTTGTTTTATTATATGTAGAGCAGAAAAAAAGAAGATTAGATAAAAATATTTATGAAAAACATATTTGAGAGTGTTTCCACATTTTAGTGTGTTTTGTAACCTTTTTTACTTCGGATCGAAAACGTGTTGCAAAGTATAGGTTTGTAATCACATGCAGTGTATTTTTTTCACTGAAGATACCTAATGTAGTTTGTGGTGTCGGCGTCAGTCGAGCACACAGTATACGCCTGGATATGCCACCCATTTACAGACGAGCCTAAAAACCGTAACAGTGCGAAACTCATTTTTTGAGTTTGACTTTTTTGATTTGACAGCCCTAAAATCATGTTTCACTGCATCAATTATAATATTTACTTAGGCAGGCGTTAGTAGGTAGGTACTATATATAGCAGCAAACCAGACACCTTTTTCTAGCTAAGTTAATAAAATAGGCAAAAGTAGCAAAGCCCGTTTAGCCAATGGGGAAATACAAATTACCTACATATTTTAGGGTTTTGTTTCTAACCTATAACTGGTCTTATCGTATACCTACATAGGCCTTGCAATTGGTTTGAAAAACAAAATTTGGTTAGATTTTAAAAACTTAAAACTGTTTCACTTTCATAGGTAGATAACAAAGTCTTGGCAAAATTTCGTCGTCTATAGACTATAGTACATACCTAGACCTACACTGAAGATGCCTTTCTGGAACATTTTTTAGATATCTATTGTAAAAATAGGGTCCGAAGAGTTCCCACAATCATGTCTAACTATTACGGGTCCAGAAGTTTTTTTGTTTTTTTTTTTTTTGTTAGGGTTAATAACGTATTTTTTTTTTATAATCTTACAATTTTGCTATTTAGTAGGTATATTCAGTTTTTACAACTTATCTTTTTTGCAACTACAAAATCGCACTGCACTGCTTCTTTTGACA
Source organism: Cheilosia urbana (assembly GCA_946477585.1). Taxonomy (NCBI): domain Eukaryota; kingdom Metazoa; phylum Arthropoda; class Insecta; order Diptera; family Syrphidae; genus Cheilosia; species Cheilosia urbana. The sequence goes on from OX297854.1 coordinate 113,209,478, forward strand.
TTTCCGTTTAAATTACTGTGGACAATTCTGATTTCAATCGATGAAATAAGTGCAGTTGCATTGGTATCTATTTTTTTGTGATTGCTTGCAAGGCTCAAATAAACAAATATAATTTTGAGACAAAGTTACACTGACTCTCTTACACGATAAGGAACAGAAAAAAAAAAACTCAATTATCGGTATGGAATTCCATCTGGGCCATTACTTACTTGTAATAGACTCAATATACAGTATAAGGATCAACACTACGTAAATAAAAAGGGATAATGCCAGAGTAAGGCGTTCCTCGCTGCAGGACTATTTTCTATGGGAAGTTTGGATGTAGGATTTATTTTTTACGCATTGCTTTTACACTGGTAAATTCAAAAAGGAATTGATTTTGTCCTGTGAAGCTGTACAATGCGATTTGTTTTTATTGCAAGTCCTATACGCACATTTTTATACAATACTAACTTCGCCAGGCGCTGATAAAATTTAAGTGTTTTTTTTTTGGGGGTTTTCAATTTTATTTTTTTAATTTTGTTTGGCCTATCAATTGTCCATCGTAAGGACCGATATTTAAAAAAAAAAAAAAAACAACAAAATTGGTTGAAAATTACGGGCGACAGAGGGAAACATACACTTTTTGCCACTTTGTTTTTTATAAGGTTGATATAGAGAAGAGAGTCCTAGTTTACAGTTGATTTTTGAAATGGCCACACAATCGCTTCGATTGAGCTAGATCGAATTTGTAGAAACAACCTTCAAACGAATATAAGACTTCTACCTATAACTACTTTAAAAATTATACAATTCAATCAATAATGCTTATCCTTACTATAATAAAACTGTAGCTTTTTTTCCGGCTGTAATCTGTGAGACGAGAATAGATTCAAAAAGTACTGCACGAATTTGATTTCGGTTTACACAGTTGCATAGGAAATTGTTCAGATTTGAACATAGGATATGTTTTACCATTATTCGCTGTCCGGAAGTGGAAATCTAAGCTGATATCTAAGAAAAGTTGTAATTCTCGGATGCCTTCTAGCTCCTAGCTTCGGAATCACTCATCCAAATGAAATGGGATTTTTTTTAATACAAAGTTCAATAATGTACACAGATTTTAAGATATAAATCATCTTTGTACGTTATCCTGAAGTCGAACAATAAGCAATAAACTATAAATTTAATACAATTGAAAAAATCAAAATGTTCGATTGAAGCTAGATCGTTGGATTTTTCCAGCGTTGAGTGGAGGAAATTTTGTGTGTGTGTGCGGCAAAACCTGTTTCTCTCTCTATACATTTTCTGCCGTGTGCTTCTCTTTTTTTATGCAACTTTTGGGTTTTGTGTTGTTTTTTTTTTTTTTGCTCACGTTCTTAAATTATTAGTGAATAATGACAATGAGTAGTAGAGCGAATGTGGTGCATGGGATTGAGGGAGATAGCTATGTAATTGAGATTGAGGGAGTCACACTCAGTTGTTAATTGTATTGTGATTTTTAAAATGCGGTATAGTGATTCTGATCTTATAAGTGATACTGATTCACGTCCATGCTAAAACCTGTTTGTGCATTTGCAGTTTTTTTGCTTCATGTTTTTTTTTTTCTCTTTTTTTAATTTGAACTTGAGGATGTTTGTGTTTGAGTAGTAAGTGAGCGAGTTGTTATGGGATTGAGATGGGGAATAAAATGTAATAAGTAACAACTTACAAGTGGAATGTAAATGAGATTGAGAGGGAATAATAGAAGTTAGCCTACCAAAGTATTTGTTTGGATTGTTTTACTGGCAGTTTTTCTTCTCTTTTTTCGGGTAAGCTACTTTTTGTATAGCGCTAATTATTTTGTTTTAAATTTGAGAAGTGGAACTCTGGCGAAGCAAGGCGAGCACGGGTCAGCTAGTAATTGATAAAATTGAACCATTTTGGGTTCCACGCAATGAATTTTGTCATCTGACAAAAGTAACACTTTCAAAAACAACTTTATTTTAAATATAATCAATCAAATGTCTCAAGTAAAAAAAAATAAATAAATTGTAAAACCTTCTGTATTGTCTATACAGTGAAACTCCAATAAAATCGCAATTTGTACTGTGTACTTTGTACTGGACTAATGGCCGGAGGTATTTATACGCAAAACCCCACGTAAAGCTCAAACTACACAATCTTAACCCTTAAATGCCCAGTGTATCTTTAAAGATACAACCATTGAAAAAAATATTTCTGCGTTTGTTTTGACTTTATTTACTTGTTGCTTACTATTTTCGCTTTATTGACTCAAAATCTAAACACTGTAAAATAAATGGACGCATAACTTTTAAATTAACCTTACTTTTAAAGAAATATTTGTTTTTTTCTAATTTTCAACAAATTTAAGAAAAAATACGTTTTTTGTTTTTATTTAATAATTTTACATTTGTATAGAAATTAAATTAATTACAATGTAAAATGTATGTACAATTACCGTAACTAAAAAAAAAAATATATGCATTTTCTTTCGGAATAGCTGTGGGGGGTTAGAGCCCATTGTATCTTTAAAGATTCAGCCACTTTTTTGTTATAAACTTCGTCAAAAAAAAAAAAAAAAAAATTTTTAAAAACGGATTAGTTGTTTTTGTCTCCATTTACATAAAATATATTTTTTTCATCAAAATCGGTTTCCTTGGGCATTTAAGGGTTAAGCCTTTTTCACTGCGCCACGTCTGAACGGCATCCTCCATATAATTGTCCTGAAAAAGCTTCTCAATTTTCGATTCGTCCCAAAAAGAGAAGACAAACAAAATCACACAAACAAAAATAGCTGTGAGAAGCTAGTCCGAGAATTCTATGTAGACCTACTAATTTTTGTATTATTTTTAAACACATCAGCGGAGGAGGAAATCTTACACGACAGCCGAGTTTTTGGCTACATAGGTATATACTTGAACAAATATACTCAACACGGCTTATGACAAACAATTGTTTACCATTGCACACCCAGGAAGGGTCACCTTGTCAAAATCAAACAATTTTGTTTGTCGGCGTTGCAGACTAATGGTATTTTCAATACGGGATCCAGCCTGCATAGTGTGCCGTCGTAATAAGGAAGTAGGGCGTAGGCAAGGTAGTAGGCAATGCCGTCGGTATATGAAGGAATACAAAGCATAGGGAAACGAGCATCAAAACTCTGGGATCCATACACAAAGAACCAGCTTTTATCAAATTGCAATCAACAGAAGAAGGTGTTACTAAACATTTGTACATTCCCCAGGTCGGATAACTTAAAACGTGGTGATAACAAGAAATGTTTCATACAAAACAAATACTAAATATCGTACATTTACACACCTTGCACACGTTTTGATATATATATGAAAGTTAATCCGATTGCAGCAATGGCCATTTCTTGAGATATTTCTGTACCCGAAACACGCATAAATCGAAAACATGTTCTTGGATAACCTTAGGTTTTCTTGAAGTTACTTACCTATTCAACTTCTCGTGCTTGTGTACCAATTTATTATTTTTTTATTTATTTCCATCAATCAATCAAATGAGTTCATCTACTGTTCTCGCTAGATTCGATACCTAATACAAAAATTATATTTAAAAATGACCACCAAAGCTTAACAACAGAATTAATTTATTTTTAAATGAATCTCTACTAACATGAAAATCTATAACATCACAATATTTATTGGATTCTCAAAGCAGAAAGAAATTGGTTCATTGTAACCATAGTTAAGCCTATGATAGGGTATATGAAATAAAAAGCGATTTCTAACAGCTCTCGCAGGAGCATAAAATCCAACTAAATATAATAGAAAAGGGCAATCGATATGACCATCTACCAAATCGCGAATAAACATAATGGAAAAATATTGCCTGCTCAAAAGAGGTAAGATACCAAATAATTTACACCTCGTCTCGTAATATGGCATTTCAATATTCCATCGCTTTCTACGAACAGCTACTCTAGTAATACTCTTTTGGATCTTCTCAATTCTAAAGGATGTCCTTCCTAAAATGGATTCCATACTATATTGCAGTGTTCGAGATGTGATCTGGCAAATGCATGCAAAAAATAGATATTTAAGAGTATGATGATCTTGAAAGTCTTTCGAATTTCGCAATAAAAAACCTAACATCTGATTACCTTTGGCAACCAAAAAACTCAATTTGCTTGCAAAAGCTAAGTTTTGTGTCAAAAAGAACTCCAAGATCTTTTTTGGAGCAAATAATGGACAAAGGGGTATTATCGATTACGTACGTAAAGGGAGTTGGAAAGAGGTGAAGATAAAAAGAAAGGCTTTGACATTTAGAGACATTGAGATGAAGGTCATTGTTATTACACCATATACGAGCCCAAACGCAAAATAGTTGGTCTATGCTATTTGATTACGAATATATTCTGTTTAGAAATTCAAACTTGTTTTGTTTCTTAAAATAAAAAGTTCTGTTTACGAAAATAAATTTTTATTTATATTTTTGTTACAAATAAAACAAAAGTTTGATCAACAAGTTGTTACACTTGAAGTTATTACTGAATAAACATAAGTAATATTTTTTTCATCTTTTGTTTGAGTGCAAAATAGTTGGTCTAAGAATTAAAAATGTGATTTTACCACTGCGTTACATCACTTTTCTTTGCTATCACTGCTTGAATTCGTTGTGGCATTGTGTCCACAAGTTTTTGGCAATCATGGGTTGTAAATGATTGCCAAATATCATTGATAGTCTGTCGTAGATCTGTGCGGGTCCTTGCTAGTTGCTGTCTTAACTTTTGTTTCATTTTGTGCCATAGAGTTTCGATTGGCGAAAGATCAGGGCTGTTGAATGGCCATTCCACTAAAGGAATGGCTTCAGTAGATAACCAGGCTTTAGTTGCCTTTGCCGTATGGCAAGATGCACCGTCTTGCTGAAATACGTATAGACTCCCTCGGTTGACTGAAGTTGTGTTATTGATGGAAGCAGATGATCTGCCAAGATGTTGCGATATTTCGCAGAATTCACAAGGCCGTCAACAAAACATAAGTTACCAACACCACGCCCAAACATGCACCCCCATATCATTTGCGATGCTGGAAATTTTATCGTTCGTTTCAGACAGTCTTTATGGAAAGCTTCTTTGGAGGTGCGAAGTACACGCTTTCGCTCATCGCCAACACAAACCTCAAATCTGGATTCATCGCTCCAAATTACTTCCCGCCAGTGATGTAAGGTTCAATTTGTGTGCTCTTTAGCCCATTCAAGTCGCCTCTTCTTTTGCCTTGGCGTAAGAAGAGGCTTTTCTTTCGTCTATTAATATGGGTTGAAAAAATCACAATGCAAAACAAAGAAAAGACTTTTAAACAAACCTTGTAAAATTTATATTAAATTTTCTTCATGTTGCGCTTACAAGTGTCGACGGATATTTCTTTTTTGATGCAGCTTTTCCACTCTACAGTTACCCCAGCAGCAGTTTGACGACGATTTTCCTTAATTATTTTTTTTAATACCCTACAATCGCGGGCTCTAGCTATCATTTGCCGCCCACTTTTCTTTCGGGTTTTAATGTTACCCATCTTAGTAAAGAGCGAAATAATATTCTGTACTAATGAACGAGGGAGATTGAAATTTTTTGAAATTTTGTAGCTTGAAAAGCCATTTTCAAAAGCTTTTATAATTGATTCCTTAAGATCTTTAGATAAGGGAACACCACGCGCCATGATAACCCAACAAATGAATTCCAACTTATTGCACAAGTACACTTATAACCTGTCAAAGCAAGAGCACACTTGTTTTTACTTAATTTTTCCTAACGGTTAACTTAATCATAGGATGATGTGGAGTAGACCAACTCTTTTGCATCGCGAATGACGTAGACCAACTATTTTGCACTCATTACCAAATGAGAAAGCACACAGTTTTAACGGTATTTTTTGTGATATTGCTTATTTGTGTCGGTAATTCAATCAAAGAGTATAATTTTCTATGAAAAGCTTTTTTTTTTTTTTTCAAAATTAAACATGTATGTATGTTAAACTAATAATAAAGAAGTTTCCAAGTGCAAGAAAAATGGGTGGACCAACTATTTTGCGTGTGGGTCGTAGAAAGGCGTTTAAGGTCCTCTTGTAGAAGAATACAATCTTGAACTGAGCGTATTGGTCGGAAGATCTTCAAATCGTCGGCAAACATAAGACACTGGGAACTCAAAAACAAGTCAGGAATGTCATTAACAAACCAAAGGAAGAGCAGAGGGCCCAGATGACTACCTTGAGGTACTCCAGAGGTAACATAAATTGGTGACGAAAGCGTTCCGTTTATGCGAATATACTGGATACGATCCGTTAAGTAGGAATGAATCCACTTTAGGATATTGGAGTGAAATCCTAGGGTAGTAAGTTTGGAAATTAGTAAACTGTGGTTAACGCAATCAAATGCTTTAGCAAAGTCTGTATACATGATTATCAGGAACAAATATTCAAATATCCTCATTCCTCAGCATCGGTTTTTAATAATTTATTATCAGCAATTCCTTATTTAGGGACAGGTTGAGTTCAATGACTTTGAGAAGGATTTGCAGTTCATAATGCTACTTTAATTAGATTCTTTACATTACAATTTATTTTACGTTTTATTGTTTTAGCAATAGGTATAATTCATTTATTATTTTTACATCAAACTGGATCTAATAACCCAATAGGTTTAAATTCAAATTTCTATAAAAAATCCTTTTCACCCCTATTTCAGTTACAAGGATTTTTAATCGATTTTAACCAAATTGATTTTAAAAAAATGATTTTAAATAAATGATTTTCCTGCTTATGTCTACAGTACAGATATCCAATCGCATAATTACTTCGGAAAATTATATTTATAAAAGGTAGAAATTGCATATTAGTGCCATATGATTCAGTATCCCTTTCGATGTAACATAGCTACCTACCTACTTTGCCTTGATTAACGTATGGGGTGGGTCAAAGAATGGGTAATTCTAATACTCTGTGACCCTTGTGCGGAGTGATGACTTTAAGTTTCAAAGTGCATGATATTGCACAGATTGCATACGATTGCCACCAACATTTACCTAAGTGTCGAATTCATTACGGTCAAAGGGTCGTGTGGTTCTAATGTCGTTTTGATTATTATTATACGCATCAGTGCGAGACGCATATCTACCTTGCTACAAGAACTAAACAGAATAAAACATTTCAAGAAGGGTTGACCTACAGGGGGTTTCACATGGATTTATTACAAGCAAAAAAATATATGCTATGAGATTGGGTGTAGTTGTTTGCATCCAGAAGTTGTAACACATTAAACTCAACAGAAAAGTGATTTTGACCTTACCTGCCATTCAACCCTCACTAACTCTACATTAATTCTGTTAAATCCATAGACAATAGTATCTTTATAAAACATTATTCCCGTCAGCAATACGAAACATTAAGCTTATGACATATTTACATATTTAGCATATTTTTGTCAGAGCTGCTGAAAGCAAGTATATTTGCAAAATGCAAACACGGAGAAAAGTGTATTTTGTCACAACTCATTAATATTATTCGGAAAAGAAAACAGCTACGGAAATCAAAGAACCGTCTCTGCACCGTCACTTCGCTTGGAGTGACCTATACAAATGGTTCTGGTATTGGTATATATGGTATTTCCGATGCAATAATATAAGCACAAATAGGGGTGAGCTTTCTTGAAATCCAATAAGGTCACCATATCACCATACTAAATAGTCAATAAAGTTCACTGTATTCTGCTGGACAATCGCGAAATTAAAGTGCGTGCGTTTTCTAAGGATATAGGGGTAGGCATGCCATATGCCATACAAAGATAACCATATAACGTTAGCTATATGGAAAAGGTAAACACAATTAACAGTGCAGAGTTATTGTGCAGGTTAAAAGTAGAATTGGTAAGAAATCGTTCTTTTTGGCAAAAGAATTAAAATACCTAAACTTCTTCAAATTATAACCTTGTAAGATTTTCTTAGTTCTTAAAATAAGTATAGAAATGACTTGGAGTTTTTGATGTGAATTCTCACCAAATACAGAGGTTGTCGCTGCAGCAAACAAGATATTAGATGTTCCAGAGTTCGGCATTTAAAATTCTGAATTTACACTGTTTGGGAATTAGATATATTACAGTCGAACCTTAATAAGTTGGACCCACTCAAGTGAAATACGTCTACAGGTGAGTTTCCAATTAAGCAAGTTCGACTAAGATGATAAATTACATCTTAAAGAGGAGAACCGCCTAAAATACCGCCACGAAATATTGGACAAATTCAAAATAATTACATTTTATATCACTACATATTTGCGATTAAATTTGGAAGATCTAATCTGTGTTCTTTCAACTTTCAACTTATTTATTTATTTATTACTTGAAAGGGGTTGTTGTTCTGTGAACTGCAGTATAATTCCTTTCGGAATAATTTTAGAGTTTTTTTTTTTTTACTCCGGCCTATAGCACTCTCCCTAGTCCAGATTCCTCTAAGAAACTGAGGACGAGATCTGGCTCTAGTGACAGTGCGCCGTACCAATAAAAAATGTTCGTCTCAAATTTAAATTTACGGAAGCTCACCATTGCGAAATCCACTGTATGAACTACTGAAATTTTGAGTCGAAACTAAAAATGGTTATTGGTAAGACCCAGTATTTCCTCATCTGATAATTATTGGTACTTGCCCAAATATTTCAGCCTTTTGTGGGTCAGTGCCCCTCATGATTCCAGTACGTGTTCTAGGATTTCTTTGGACTCATCGCAGAATCTGCAGACCCAGATATACCCTGTTTCCTAAAGTGTTCTATATGTAATAGGTATGTAAAATGTGGATTTTCTTTTTTTCCAAAAAAAAGCCGACGGAAAAACCATTTCAAATTGGTCAAGAGCTTTATCAACAACATTATGACTACATCACAGTTGATTTTATTTCTTTTTAGGTTTCGCCTAACTGATTCATTTAGATTCGAATTAATGCTGAGCTTATGTCGCCCAAAGTTTCCACTACGAAAAACCACAATTGTTCTTTAAACAAACATACATTAGTACTATTTCTTCACTACGGCGTTAATTTTAGTACCGACAAAGTAGATTTAGCGGTTGGGCTGGTTTTAGTGTTTTTTTAACGCTGCCCACCGCATTTTTCTATTTCTATTGAAATGAAATGCATTCTTCTGTTTGCTTTTTCGCTAAATTTTACTGATCTCGTGATCATAAAAAGCTACAAAGGGTAGAAACTGAATGTAGAAACCTAGCATATATCAAGTGGAAATCAAAAACTACAAATAAAGGGTGGTTAAGTTTTAAGGGCCGATGTTGATTTTGAATAAAACACAAATTATTTAGGAAATTATTGTTCTTTCGTTTTATTATGATAATTGTGGTATGGTTCAATTATGTGTGGGACAAAATATCGGGCAAATGGCCGCCGCGACCTCGGCGACACTCCTCCATCCGATGGTCCAAATTTTCGATGACGCTGAGGCATAATTGAGGTTCTATAGCGGTAATGTGCCGAATTATCTCATCCTTTAGCTCTTGAATTGTTGCTGACTTATCGACGTACACCTTTTCTTTCAAATAACCCCAAAGAAAGAAGTCCAACGGTGTCAAATCACATGATCTTGGCGGCCAATTGACATCGCCACCACGTGAGATAACACGGCCATTGAATTTGTCGCGCAAAAGAGCCATTGTTTCGTTAGCTGTGTGGCAAGTGGCACCGTCCTGTTGAAACCACATATCGTCCACATCCATATCTTCCTTATCATCTCACGATAGCGAACACCATTCACAGTAACTGCCTGACCGGCCTCATTTTGGAAAAAATACGGCCCGATGATGCCGCCAGCTCATAAACCGCACCAAACAGTCACTCTTTGTGGGTGCATTGGTTTTTTGACAAATGCGGCAATTCTGCTTATTGACGAATCCACTGAGGTGAAAATGTGCCTCATCACTGAAGATGATTGATCATCCACTGTTGCCATTTCTTGCCACCATTCTGACCATTGACGACGCTTGAAATGGTCAAGAGGCTTTAGTTCTTGAGTCAATTGCTACTTGTAAGCGCGTAAATACAAGTCTTTATGTATAATGTTCATCAACGACGAGCGTGAGAGGTGCAATTGTTGGGCACGACGACGAGTTGATGTGGACGGCTCTTCAGCAATACTATCGCGAACAGCAGCAATATTTCCAGTACGAGCTGTACGAGCATGCACTGGTGTTTTCACATCTCCTACAGATCCGGTTTGCTCAAATTTTTGCACGATTTTTCGGATTGTACGCACATTTGGACGATTAAATTGACCGAAAAAATCACGAAGTGCACGATATGCATTTTGATTTGAATGTCCATTTTCATAATAAGCCTGAATAACTTTAACGCATTGCTCGATTGTGTATCTTTCCATGGTTCAAATTGAATTAGTCTGAAATTGAGAAATGTCAAATGAAATGCGGAAAAAAACTTGACGTTTAGGTGTGGTTCACATTCAGCATCGGCCCTTAAAATTTAACCACCCTTTATTTTACTGTCTAATTGCCATATGACTGAATATGAATAAACTTTTGTTGTTGTTTTCTTACTTTTTTTCTGCATCTACCAAAGCTGTACAGTTTTGGTGCCCAAGAGGTAAAAATCAACGCTGACAATTTAAAAAACGGTGCTCAAACGCCAAAATGACTTGGCAACGCCGTTCACTACCTGTCAAAATGGTTTATACATGACATGTAAAATTCTACCCCATTCGATAGGTGATGCGAAATTTTACTGACATACGAATTATTATCCTATGGGGATTTTGAGAATTGGGGTCCAGGAAATGACTTTCATAAAAGTGTAACCTTGTTTATGCTTAAAATAGTGTATAGCAATTAGCAAGTGTTGAAAGTAGGTACGAGTATAGGTTGCAAATCTGCTGATTCTTATTTCGTAATAAAAGCAATACCACACCTACGTTACATCCAATAAATTTACCTACTAAAGCCTTCCATTCTTAAACTGAAAACTAAACATAATTTCGAAATATAATTTGAATTATTGCAATTATGGTGTTAATCCAATAACAACCTATGCCTTGGGTTGGGCCTACTTCCACCGTTTCTGAATGACAATACAGAAAACTGCAGATGTGCACATGGGTATAGTTTTGGAGAGTGATGGCGTGTAAGTTAAGTCCCCGCCAGTGGTCAGCCTCTGGAATAAAAAGTACAGTGCAATAGTAAATCCTTTAGTCATTATTCCAAGCGAAAATATTACTCCTGGGCTAATATTTCTTTATCTCTTATCAAAAACCTGCAACAGTACATATGTTTTTTAGTTAGGTATACTTAAATACCGATTCATAAAAGTATTGGCAGTATATCACTATATATGCCTATAGCTTCTCACAACCCCTCCGTATTGTTAATTTTATTTTGGAACGGAATAAGGGTACGTTTATCATGCCATACCCAAACAGCTCATTTGAGAAAAAGTTTTTTTCAGGACACGTACCTATAATTTTGTATAAGTTAAGTAAGCCAGGCGTTCACTTGAGGTAAGACAGCATAGTATAATTTTTGTCTTATAGAAGTTTAATCTTTGATCCCTAAGATTTAGGTACAGAGACTACCTACACACTCAGCGAGTAACGCTTCCTATTTAGGATATATTCCATCCACTTGGAGACAGGTGAACGTGATTTTTATTCTAAGAACTGCCTTAATCATACAGACCTACATAATCTAGGTTATGACGCCACAGGATATGCCGATGATTTGGCAATTGTCATTAGTGGAAAGAATTGCACTTCCATTAATAATAGAATAAGAAACGCTCTACTACATGTTTTAGAATGGTGTACTACGGAAGGTTTATCTATCAATCCTAATAAAACTATTCTAGTTCCTTTTACCAGAAGGAGACTGGTCATTAAGTTACCCCAACGAAGTAAAATATCTCGGACACATCCTTAATAGGAAATTAAACTGGAACTTACACATCAAGTCCGCCACAGAGTGTGCCTCCAGAGCCATGTGGGCGTGCAGGTGCCCAGAAGTTGGGGTCTTATTCCTAGAATGATACATTGGTTATATTATATACTATGATGGTAAGACCCATTGTATCGTACACGGCAATCGTCTGGTGGCCGAACGAACTACGGCAAACAAGCTTCAGAAGCTTCAACGCCTTGCCTGCATCAGTATCACAGGTGCTATGCGCACTTGCCCAACATCAGCACTTGGAACAATTATTGGGCTCTCACCCCTGCAATTCTTCATTGTGAAGATGGCTGTAACCTGTAAAATGCTCTCCTCCGTACCTGACACTATGGTTAGAAAGTACAGTTTCGGGAAGTATAAGTACTTGATCGCGCTAGTTGGGCCAATGGTGTTCGGACACTAGACCCAAAAAGCATAGTCTGGTACACCGATCAAAAATGGAATCCGGAGTTGGGGCTGGTGTCTTTGGACCCAACACCAACGTCTCGATACCCATGGGAATGTGTCGCACGGTTTTTCAAGCGGAAATCCATGCGATCGGAACTTGTGCTCCAAAAAAGGTATGAAAGGCGCAAATACACTAATTTTCTCGGATAGTCAGACAGCTTTACAAGCTTTGGCGTCAAATACAATGGTCTCGAAAACAGTTAAATGCTGTCACCATGCTCTAAAAACCCTAGCCAAACACAATAAGGTAAAACTTGGCTGGGTACCGGGTCATCAGGATATTGCAGGCAATGAAAATGCGGACAAACTAGCTACGGTTGGTTCCGAATCTCTTCCTTGTGGACCATAACCCTACTGCACAGTCAATCGGACTACTGCGCTAAGGATAATTAATGAATGGGGAAAACGACTTCGTCTTGGACACTAGGAAAATTTCCCGGGTCTAAGACAATCCGAGCGATTAATTAAGCCTTACTTCTACAAAGAAATTCTCTCACTTAGTAAGGATAATATAAGGAAGCTAGTGGGCTTCCTCATGGGTCATTGTGGACTTAGATACCACCTCAACAAAATGAACCTATGTTCGGAAACAGAAGGCAGATTCTGTCTGGAGGATGTTGAATCCTCTGAACACATTTTCTGTGACTGCCCGGCTTTTCTATGGTTAAGAAAACTCTTGTCCTTAATAGAGAGACTCGAACACCAGCAGATTTATTGAACTCTGCTACTAAGGACTTATTGACCTTCATCAGGGAGGTTGAACGTCTCTTAGATTAATCCTTCCCCATTGATATAATAGATCTTTCAGTTCGCAGTTTTAGCTACTGGGCATGGGACTTAAAAAAAAAAAAAACGATCCCTAAAGAAATTCCTGTGTTTCCGTTTCCCGGAAGACTGATGACCTTCGTATGGCTACTGTTATTAAAAGTTTTCGTACCATCAATCCATCATATACCTATACCAATATGCCAATACCTACATAATAACTGTTATTTATAAATGTAGGTAGGTTACGGAATGCAAAACTTTCCGAAGAAAGCCCTAATCTCGATGTAAACTAGATTATTATCATTATAGGCACATAAACTACTGGGAACAGGTTGTCAAGACTCATAGTTACCTATCATGATGCTTTCAAGAGACTGATGGACAACTAAAAATGTCATGTCTAACTATATGTAGGTAGGTAGGTATAGATGAACATTCCAAACAACATGTTTGGGCTACGCCTTGTATGCTGATCCATTATAAAGCTGACTGGTGAACGAAAGCTGGGACAATGAAAGAAGCTGAATCTGGACTGATGGCCATCTATTTATGAAGTTGTCAAATAAAAACTATAAATTGCGTTGTTTAACTGATAACACGGGCATGTTGTGCGGTGCAACCCTTTTTTGAACGTATGGGCACGTATCCCGTACACATACGAACATTGATTACGATACCCCTCTTTTATCGCTTCTCCTTATACGAGAATTGTCTTTTCTCTCACACATCATTTTCCAATAAATAAAATCATGCGCAACACAGCCCTTCCAGGATCAAGGGTCCCTCATCCACAAACCGATTCAAAGTAGGAATAAGCGTACGCAATTATTTTTTTGACCTTAACGAATTTTAGGAATACTAAGTAATACAAAAAATCTGTCACCCTAATGAAAGCAAATGCAAATTACCATAAAAAAAGGATCCCCTAATCAGATTGAATACAATGGGTATATATTTGCATATCCACACTTGGCCGGTGAATTGTGTGCAGGTTTCTAAAATAATCTAACGTTTGCTACAACGAAGTTACGTATCGGCAAAATAATATATGTTACATTCTTACAATTTCAAATGAAATACTTCAGGATACGGTCGCGGTTAGACATTATTTATATTATGTGAGTGACTGCTCTATATGGAAGGCTTATGTGTGGAGACTGGTGTGCGTGCGATGTCCAAAAAAGGATATCTTTTACATAAAATATTCTAATATTGGAATGCGATATAAACAATGTGCAAATATGACACACAACTTGCCCGTCATACAGCACGAGAGAGGGTTGGTCCTTTCCATATTCCATGTGACAAACATGCACTTACAAGACAACACACGAATGAGGGGGTGTTTGTGGATGTGTGTGTGAGAGAGAAATCGCATTTCGTCACCGGGTCGGGACCGGGACGGAACCGCACGGCATAGAAAACTACGTCCTACATGTATGCGTGTATGGATGATGAGGTGGCTTGGAATGGAAGATGCTGTTTTGTTTTTCTCCTCACGTGAGAGAGACCACCTCTACCCCCGCAAGGATATTGTGTACATAGAAAGTTTACTATACACCCCGTATATGAGTGGTGGGAAAACTTGATATGTTGCTGTTGCGATTGGCGCAAGGATAAAAAAAAAAATTCAAAAACTCAATATACGTGTACGTACGACACATGTGCGCGGTGTGGCGTTGGCGGTGCTGATATGTATATAATATGTATGGTAAAGAAAAAGAGTTCTGCGAGTACCACTGAGTTTTACCCCTTACATTCAGTGAGCCAGTGAGTTATCCACCACTCTGTGTGAGGCCGTTAAAGCTTCTTTCGCACTCGTTCGTTAGTACCTACGTACGTACACAGAACACAGGATATGAGGATTGAGTTGTGTCGTCGTTCGTCGCCGTCATCGGGTGTGTTTTATGTTATCTTGTGTTTTTTTATGAGCGTCCGTACATGCGACTACTGCTGCTCATTGATTACGAACGAACAGGAGGACGACTTTGGGAGGATGATATACAGACAATAATTCTCAGTCTGTCCGTTGCTTGCCTCCTTGATTCACATTTCAGTCGGTTAACAACAGTCAAACGGTTATAACACACATTAATTTGCTTCGAGCTTTAAAATAACAATGCAAAACAATATCAATAAAACAAAGTCAGTAAATGAGCGGGTGGATAAAAATAGTGAAGCGATTTAAATTTCGCGGTGTGACATAGTGAAAAGCGGTTGTGATATATATATACACGTATGTATATATATATATATGTTTTTGTTTTTTTTTATAACTTAAATTCAGTTGATAAACAAATGTATTTACAAATTCTCAGGATAATTTTATGAATAGTTTTACAACTTCTCTACCTACTACATCAGTCCAGTCTAATTTTATGGCATAGTATAGAGAACAAAAACAACAAATTTACAATTTATTTCAAAAAAAAAAAAAAACCTAAAATAATAAACAATCCCGGACTTTGGCTAATCATATTTCAGTGTAAGATATTATTGCACTTCGACGCGGGCTACACCGTGCACTTGTTTTATGGCATCGCCCACAAAGGATAGTGTTTGGTTCTTCGGTAATTTCTGGTTAAAATGTTCGACTGACGCTGATCATAAGTGAGTTATAAAGCGACACGGACAAGGACGATCCATTGTTTGTTTACCAGGATATGGATAGATACAAATGAATTTTTTGATTTGTCGGTACCTGTGTTTAAGCGTTTCAGAGCTACCTGTACGCTGGGTTCACCTGTGCATGGAATGCTCATTAATTTGACTGCCTCGGCTCGGCTCATTTGTGCGAAACCACTCAGACGTTGGGTTGGCAATGATAAGAGCGGTAATGCACAAGGAATGTAGTGCAAATGCAAATCGAAATAACTATAGTACCTAACTGTGTTTGGAAAAGCTGTTTCGGTTGTTTGTTTTGTTTTTTTTTTTGTTTATAAATCGTTAAAAAAATTAAGATTCCAGTGCGTAAACAAATAGATACCTATGTATAAAAATATCAAATAATCCAAATATCAAATATGAACAAAAGTGATTTGACAAGTGAAAGTGAAAATTATTTTAAGGAAAACATTTCGGATGGGATTATTGAGTGAAGGAGAGCTTTTCTACATATTCAGCTAAAGAACTGGTACGTAAGCACCTTTTTGTTACTAATTATTATAATTTGAGGCTAAGGCTACTGCAAAGTATTTCCAGCCATTCAAGATAAACTCGGATTTAATCAGATTTCGAACATAAATTTCCAAGTGTTTAAACACTTTCAATGAAAATGTTTCATGGTTGATTGTGCCCCGGGCAAAAGCACATAGGTTAGGTCTATAAACCTAGGTATTTAAAAAGCTGTGAAGGATTATACACTGAATACTTGATTAGATATAATAACGGACCTTTGCATTCCAAAACAGAGCGCTGTACTGATAACAAATTTTAGTCTCGACTTTAAATTTACGGAAGCTTAAAATTGCAAAAATTGTATGAAAAATATAGCCAGAACTACAGTTAAATTTAAAGTCGAAACTAAAAATGTTTATTGGTAAGGCCCAGAGTTTTTTTTTTTTTTTTTATGAGAATAATTCTTGATTTTGTTCGTTTCTCTCCATATGGTCAGTGGCTGAGTATTGCTATTCGCCGCTGCATGATTCGTATCGTCGATACATAAATTATTGAGAGATATTTTTTAGACGGGTACATAATCTACTCATAGGTAACTTAAGCCCGTACACTTTACCTACGAAATAAATCTCTTTACGCCAATGCATCCATTTTATGTAGTTTTGTATTTTTCTAAGACAGTTCATGCATCACAATCTTTCGGTGTATATGGTTGGCTTTGCTCCCGACAAGTGTTTTGATAACTTTATCACATCTTTGAACATTTTTCCTAAGAACCTGAGGTTGAAGTGAGTCATCCGCGTCATAAGTTTTAATGTCGCATGGAAAATCATCTGAAAAGTGACGATTCGACCTTTCGTCAATAAATAAAAAATATATGCCCGCAGTACCTACCTACCTAGATATGGGAAGATACCTACCTATTTTACTGCGATCACCGCAGTCTTTAAATTTCTAGTTTTCACCTTCATTTGAAGGTGGTCGTAACTTATCTCTGGGCCTCTGGATTTTGAAACTGTCTGTGCTGTTTTGTGCTGTCTTTTTAGCTGTGTGCTAATTAAATATCGATAAGACTCGCAAGAATTGAATAAATCTCACAGTATCGCATTCGCACAATAGTTTGGAACATTTTAAATAGAAACAATAATAGTTAGGCACCTATTATAATATAATTGTTAATACATATTAAGAACTCATTTTTTGTGTTAAAAAAAGTTGTGGTCATGCAGCTAAGCAAAGAATTTAAAAAATCGTTTTTATACAGATATCGAAGGCGCAAAATATTTACAGCATTATACATATTATTTAGGTATAATGCTATACCCACGGTTGCCACTTTGGTAATATTTTACCAAATTTGGTAACTTTTTTCTTAGTTGGTGATTTTTGGTAATTCGATAATTTGTATATGGTTTTGGTAACTTTTTGAACCAGAAACACCAAAATGAAGAACTCGATATCATCACTTGTAAATGCTGCCTTAATTTTTCAGAAAAAGGATTAAAAGTATTACTTGTAATTTTAATAATAAATTTTAAACAGCTATTTTTCACTCTGCCTACTGATATTTTCATGTGGAGAGTTAGTTGTGACATTTCGCGGCGGAAAATTTGTATGAAAAAATTGATTTCACTTGAGAGGCTTTACGTGCACAGTATATCGTGCATACTACGCTTAAACATAGCTGTACATTTTCCCACTGCCATGAAATTTTTTTATATATTAAGTTCGTAAATCAGAGAAATATCCAATGATACCGAAAAGTCATATTCATACTGAATCATATTTTTGGTAACTTTTAGCTTGGTCTGGTAACTTTTTTTCCATTTTTGGTCGCTAATTTTTTTTGCAAGTGGCAACCATGGCTATACCTAAACATCAAATAAATACATTTAATTTTCATGCGCTATATAAGCCGATTCATAAATTAGTTTTATTTTATGTTTGAACCCTTTTTAGTGGCATTTGTCTAATTAAATGCTCAGCCATAAAGCATTTAATTCAAAGATGTACAACCTTATCCACTACAAAGAGACCTGCAACTTTTGAGCAAAGCTGTTTTGTTTCTGCGATGTGCCCTTTTCATTCGATGTCAAGATTCGCAAATGTAACTTTTTCGTTAAAGTGTATCGAATATCAGTAGGGAAAATTGCATTTCAACAGAAACTTTAGTTTTTTTTTTGTAATTATTTAATATCCAACTGCGTCTCCAATGCTAAGTTCTCGTACATTACGATATCAACTCCTTAAGATCGGAGTTTATGCTTTTCCACTGCAAGTTCATATGTTTCTCTAAATCGATGAAAAACCAACCTAACGAGGTTCACATGAAGAACCTTGCGTGCAAAAGAAAAATGAAATAAGGCCCAAAAACTTATACAGGAAACAACAACAACGATTTTTAATAGAATTTGGGGTGTTATTTCCTTTTTTGGGGCCTTATTTCTTAATGAAAATTGGGGTCTTATTTCATTATGAATGCTAATTCATTGGGACCTTATTTCCTACAGCCGTGTTGACCATTATTGAACAAGATTCCCTAGAAAATTGTAATTCTCAAATTGAAGGCTTTAGAATTTCAGTGTAGCCTTCTAAGACGATGTCATAGGTAAAAAGGTCCACGGTTATTTACCCCATTTGAGCCATTTCTGGTTATAGATACATGTATTATTGTATAATGTATAGGTAGTCTGAAAAAAGTGCTGCGAGGAATGAATTATTTGGTGAAAATTCTGCAAGCATCTTTTTTTAATTTATTTGTATGATCTGTCCGAGATCAGATTTTCAGGATACTTAAGTACGGCTGAAGCGGGGATAGGGTTGAGGGGATCATTGAAAATTAATATGTCTTTTATTGTGCAGGTGATTTGAAAGTCATTAGGTATTTTTCGTCGTCTTCGGCTATTTTCTACTGCAGAAATAGATTTGAATAGAGTTTTTACTTGGTGCCAATGAATGTGTTTGCTTTTCCTCTATTTTAAAAAATCGCCTTATTTAATTTTTTTCTGGAAATCTAACAGGCAATTTCGGCGGTATTTCTTCCCACATTCTCCAGGGACTCTTCAGTTTCGATACCTAGGCTAAACATGTCACAATACATTTATGCAAAATAAAATCAAAAGAGTACTGACATATTCGTTGTGGCAGTATATAGTTTTGAGCTGTTGTTCTGCAGCTATAGGTATCTCTAAATATCTACATGAACTGATGTTCATCTTACGACCTTATTCCCATCAAGGAGCTCAACAATCAACATACTATCTCGAAGCTATAATTTTCATTATAAGTTTTTATTATAGAATTTTACCGGGCTAACAATAAAATGGTATAGCTCTGCCCGGGATTGAACCAAGGCTCAAATGCGCAATCCCACATGGATTTAAATTGTCGTAAGGAAAGTTAACTATCTAAAATAATGGACATAAATTAGTTGTAAAGAGTGTAACCTCACAAAGAGATACAATGTGGATGTTGTTGAATATTGACATTAGGTTAAAACAATAGATACCTCTTCTGAACGAAATATAAAACATATCGCTTAGACATTCCTATACCAAAGACCTATCTTATAACACCCTTCATTACATTACCCACAATCTTTTAAAGTCACTGTCCTCTGTACACCATAGTACCTCTTTTCTATCATGCCTATTAGCTCATTGCCACGTGATATGAATAGGCATCATACCTAATTAGAAAAAAAAAAAAAAAAAAAAAACCCTTAAGAACTTACTTAAATACTAATGCGCTTCGACATACTTAGGCCTGGGCAACTAGTATGCACTTCTAGAGCGAACTAGTGAGTTAAAAGAAATAAATATGCGAATTTTATCAGTCATTCGAATTGAATTTAATTAAATGATATTTGGTGAGGCAATACGTACCTAAATGAAAAGCAAGAAGATGTGCCTATTGGTATTTATTACTTTATTCAGTTTGTTGCTGAAATTAATGATAAACTAAATTTATACGTTGTGGAAGGAAAAAAATTACAAATTCTGTGACAGCCACTTTAAAATATTTTTGCAATCCTTCTTGGAGGATGATCGGGCTACAAATTCGAAAAAAAGCTTTAATATTTTTGCTAAAATGTTCCCCTCCAAAATGGAGAGATAGGTAAATAATTTCTACAATCAACTAAACGCCCGCCTGTTTCTAATATTTGTAAAGAATTGACCCATAAATTTCAGTTGGTTCTGCGATCTAGATTTAAAGCTGATTATAGTGCTTCCCTTCCTAAATTGCTGATAAAAATCTTGTATGCTCCTGTTTTCTTTTAATTCATTTATTTGTTCTTAATCTAGATTTAAATTGACTCTGTTTCAACCTTGACTGATTTTAAGCTGTTCATAGCAAACGTTTAATATATAGTAGGGGAGCCGACTGCAGGATTACCTACCTCATCGAGTTAAAGGATAATTCGCATTTAAATTGAAAGTTAAGAAAGGGACAATGATAAAACCACTGGTCGGACAGTCATTATCCTGCCGGGTTTCGGAGTAACGGGCCACTTCCGGTACAGTTTTTATGTGTTTACTTATGTCATAAGGTTAAAGCACAATTTAAGTTTTATTAGCTAGAGGTCAATTAGTGTTGCATAAAAAGCTTGGTCGGACAAAGTATATCCTGCCGCAACCCTCTGTCCGACCACTCAAAAGTCCTGTATTTTTTATGTTTACCTACCTCATCGAGTTAAAAGATGAAACTGGTGTCAAATGATAGGTAGCATTGCTCTCTTTAAGAATTCACTGGTCGGACAAACCTTAACCTGCCGCAAAAATGCGTCCGACCACTTTTTAGGTCATGAGCATATCATTTCACTGCCCTACGCATGTCTAACAAATTCAGTCATTTTAAATAGGTAACTTATAGACTACCAAAAGAAAATTAGTTTAAAATAAAAGTTTATAACATCTTCTTTAAAAATGTAGTCATCTGCCAGACCACATCCTACTGTATCCGCTTATATCACACGTTTCTAAGGCATAAATTAGTTATTTTGGGGTAAGGACCATACTTTCTAAAGTAGCTAAAAAAATATACGTTCTTGTAGAACCTACAAACTAGTCTCAAATTATAGCCCAGAACGTCCTCTGTCCGAAGCCACTAACTATTTACACTTTAACCTGCCGAAACAATGCGCCCGACCACTTCTTAAGTCATACTCATGAGTATGGAATCCACTATGCGCACAACTTGCTCTACATGTATGTATGTAGTAAGCTTTATTGTTTATAAAACGAACCCTACAGAGTACAAACATGAAACTAGTATCAAATGAAAGGTTATAACGTCCTCTTTTAAAAACCATCAGTCGGCCAGACCTAAACCTGCCGAAACTACACGTCCAACCACTTTTTAGGTCATGAATATGTTACATTAAGTCTGCCATGATAAAGTGTTTTATTTGTGGTGAATCTGAAAAGGTTATCAGCTTTACAGGTGAAACATTTATAAATGCCTTAATTTTGTAGCTTTGCGGAAAAGCAAACATTTTAAATATGGGACCATCAGTTCCACAAAAATTTGAAAGAATATCTGAAATGATTTTGAGGAGAATTTTGCGCTATGGATGCGTCAGAAATACATTTGGTCTTTGACAGATATTTGTCTCCAAGTGCTTTGACAAGTGCTTTTCGTTTGTAGCTAAAAATCGGATTGTAAGTAAAGTTGAAGAAATAATATTTCAGTGCTATCATGAGGAAGCCAATACAAGGTTTATTTATCACTTGAGTAAATCAAAACCTTATTCGAAAGTTATGGTGGAAGCATCTGACACCGATATTTTAACAATTTTATTAGGAAATATCCACAAATTCAAGGATATGGAAATTTGGTTAACAAGTGGATATTCTAGAACTAATGACCTTAATTGCATAAACTGTAGACAGCTGTCAGTCATCTTAGGCCCAACCGTATGGTCTGCCTTGCCGGATTTTCATGCATTTACAGGATGCGACTACACGGCGATCTTTTATCGAAAAGGGAAGGCTAAGCCACTTGGAATTTTAGAGAGAAATTATCGTTTCGTAACACTGTTTGGATCTTTAAATAATAAGACGGATATACAGGATAGACATAAAATTGAAGCTATTCAGGAATACACTGCACTACTCTACGGTGTAAAAAAACTGTAAGAATGTTAATTCTGCTAGGGTCCGAATGTTTCAAAATGTATATGTATATGCCACAAAACATGCTATAGGTAATTTTTTCAAAAACATGAAAAATGTTGATTCAAGTCTGATTCCACCTTGCTACAAATCTCTGCAACAAAAGATTAGAAGAACAATTTTTGTTAGCTCAATGTGGCTAAATGAAACGGACTCCAGTTGCATAAAATTGGGGGAGTTTGGGTGGGTGAAAATAAACGAAATTTTGGTTTAAGGGAGAACCGACACCATTAAGTAATGACGATATAGTTATTAAGGAAAGTGACGATGAACTATCTGACACTCAGACTTTAGACGACTCCGATGATGCAGACGATTTGTGAACGTATATCCTTCTCAAATGATTGTACAAAATTATTCTAATATCTACATTTTTTTTTTATATAAAAAATGCCTAAATTGAGGATGTTCAGTGATTCGTTATTTTTGACGAATATGTGTTAGACTTTGTATATTAAGTTGTTGGATTCATTTTTATTTTATATTGTTATTATAAGTAATAATTCCTGTTAAATTTGAATAAAATTTGTTAATCCTTACATATTAAAATTGTTTAAACTCGATGAAGTGGATACATATATAAATGGGGTTATACTGCAAAGTAACATATTCATGACCTAAAAAGTGGTCGGACGTGTAGTTTCGGCAGGCTTAGGTCTGGCCGACTGATGGTTTTTAAAAGAGGACGTTATAACCTTTCATTTGATACTAGTTTTATGTTTGTACTCGGTAGGGTTCGTTTTATAAACAATAAAGCTTACTACATACATACATGTAGAGCAAGTTGTGCGCATAGTGGATTCCATACTCATGAGTATGACTTAAGAAGTGGTCGGGCGCATTGTTTCGGCAGGTTAAAGTGTAAATAATTACTGGTTTCGGACAGAGGACGTTCTGGGCTGTAATTTGAGACTAGTTTGTAGGTTCTACAAGAACGTATATTTTTTTAGCTACTTTAGAAAGTATGGTCCTTACCCCAAAATAACTAATTTATGCCTTAGAAACGTGTGATATAAGCGGATACAATAGGATGTGGTCTGGCAGATGACTTCGTTTTTAAAGAAGGTGTTATAAACTTTTATTTGAAACTAGTTTTCTTTTGGTAGTCTATAAGTTACCTATTTAAAATGACTGAATTTGTTAGACATGCGTAGGGCAGTGAAATGATATGCTCATGACCTAAAAAGTGGTCGGACGCATTTTTGCGGCAGGTTAAGGTTTGTCCGACCAGTGAATTCTTAAAGAGAGCAATGCTACCTATCATTTGACACCAGTTTCATCTTTTAACTCGATGAGGTAGGTAAACATAAAAAATACAGGACTTTTGAGTGGTCGGACAGAGGGTTGCGGCAGGATATACTTTGTCCGACCAAGCTTTTTATGCAACACTAATTGACCTCTAGCTAATAAAACTTAAATTGTGCTTTAACCTTATGACATAAGTAAACACATAAAAACTGTACCGGAAGTGGCCCGTTACTCCGAAACCCGGCAGGATAATGACTGTCCGACCAGTGGTTTTATCATTGTCCCTTTCTTAACTTTCAATTCAAATGCGAATTATCCTTTAACTCGATGAGGTAGGTAATCTTGCAGTCGGCTCCCGTACTAATAGGCATAGGTATCTTTCCAAACATCCGAGAGTATAACTCTCTTGAAAGAGCTTCTCAATTAGCCGTTTGGAGTCGGCATAAAATTGTAGATCCCTTCGATTCGTTTAAAAATGAAAAACTCACACAAAACGAATGGTTGTGAGAAGCTAGGCCTAGGGTCCTCTGGACCTGTTGCGCCAGTTATTATTATTATTATTATTATCTTTCCAATGCAATACATAAAATTCGCGTTATTCCGTGAAATATAGATAGGTGTGTCTACCCAGGTCTACACGGAAAACAATTTAAGATCAAATCAAGAAAAATAAGCGCCGAATCACGAAAAGTTTGTCTCATTTTAGAGCTTAGCTCAGGATTTACTAATTCACGACTTTTTATTCGCAATTCTAGAAATTGTACAAAGTGAAGATATTGATCCTCAAAAGTCGTGAATCAACAATTCTCAGTGTCAAAAATGCGATCGGGCATGACATACACATTGCCATAATATAATGTGGTTGTGAAATGCAAAAAAAAAAATCGTAAATTACCACTTTTCTGTGCAATTACGATTTCATCCCTTAGTAAATTGCAACAGGGGTTGATTTACTACTTCAGTAGTTGCAATTTACGAATTCTCTACGTCAATTTACGTTTTCAATTAACATGTGCGAAATTATTATAAAATTTTATTGATTCATCATTCAGTGGTGGTAAATTACGAAATATTTTTTACAATTTGAGGAATTGACCTATTGAAGTGGTGAATTGCGCCAAAAATGACCCAAATCACTAGAAATAAATGAAGCTACTAATACTTCTAATCGTAATATTCAACAAACAAAATTGGCTATTCTTCGCCGTTTTCAATGTCGAGTTACGAATTTTTGTATCAATTCAAGACAAAATCGTTGTGATTTGCGAAAAATATATAATTCGTGATTTGCAACACAAAATTTTGCAATTGCTGACTTTCACATTCTTTCCGTGTACAGCGAGCGGAAAGGGTGAAACAATTTTTTTGTTTCAGAGATCCTGATCATTCAACATCAGTAAAACTTACCCCAACAAAAACATGAGCACAGTTTCATCAGTGATGTCGATTGAAACTTAACTATGCCTTTTTTTGTATTCTTACTTACTTAGGTGGCGCTACAGTCCGGGGTGGACCTGGGCCTCAACCAATACGCCTCTCCAGTTAGCGCGATCTTTGGCAATAATATAATTCAGCTTGCACTAACCTTAATACAAACTCATAATTGTACAACATATTTCGCAGAGACACTGTTTATACTTAAATGTAAATACGCATCATCGATCAACCAATGCCAGTAGCACTCATATATTAGGTACCTAAATAGCTCTATACAAAACAGAATATAAGTATCGCAGTTCATCAAAGGAATTGAATGGCATTTCTATTATCCTTAAAGCAAAGGAGTAAGGATGTCTCTATTTTGAGCATTTTCAACCGAAAGAAGGAAAAAATACTTTTCAGTCCTTAATTTCGAAAGATTTTGTAAAAAAACTTAAAGTAAAGTGCCAGCCAACTTAAGAATTCGCATACAACATTGTCGCAGACAGTTTGCAATTAAGTCAACGATTGTTCTGTCAGACAGTCATCCTGCCGCAGGTAGGTATATACCAACGAAAAATGCTTAATGCCATTTAAAGGTATCTTTCCGTTGCAAAATAAAATCCACTGTCTTTCGTTCGACCTTGAATCTTTTATGACAATAACGTCGAAGGGATGCATCTCACACCCAAGCCGCACATACGCATAAACGCGACGTTAATTAGATTCAAAAAATGCGAGTTTTAACTTCGCTGAACACGTTCCTTTGATTGTTTAAAGCTTCGTCTATCTCCTGCATACCGAAGAGTTCTTACGAATTTTTCGCATATAAATATAAAACACCGTAGATGTATACTTTTAAAAGGAATGATATATGCATGAATATGTTCGTGTACATTCGTATATCCTTGTCTCATCCACACACCCTTAAGCGAGAATAACACATTACTGCATACATTATAATCATTCATCCATCTATTATCTCATTGCAGATACACTTCTAGGAGGCCAAACTCCCTCCGTATGGTTGACAGTGTAATGCCACCAGCAGCGGCATTAAGAAGACAAAAATCACGGCAATTGTTACAACAAGCACACTTTAGTGAGATCCTGTGCGAGTGTGAATCACAGAAGCGCGCTAGAGAATATTAAAAGAACGACAAAAAAAAAAAAAAAAAAAGAAGCTGTCAAGAGAACACGATTTCATTTGAATGTTAAACGACTCCGGAGGCGTGGGAGCACGACAGCGAAGAAGAAGGAGAACGACGACGACGAATACGACAACGACGATTATCACCCCCATAATGACGACAAACAACGCCAGCAATCAGGACCACTACAGTTTGCGGTGGAATAACCATCAAAATCACATCCTAAGAGCGTTCGACGCGCTCCTTCAAACGAAGACGCTAGTTGATGTCACGCTCGTGTGTGCAGAGACTAGTATCAGGGCGCATAAGATGGTTCTATCTGCCTGCTCGCCGTTCTTCCAGCGTGTCTTCGCGGAGACACCTTGCAAGCATCCAGTCATAGTGCTGAAAGACTTTCGCGGATGGGTTGTGCAGGCGATTGTTGACTTTATGTACCGCGGTGAGATAAGCGTTCCACAAGAGAGGCTACAAACGCTTATACAGGCTGGCGAGTCATTGCAGGTTCGGGGTTTGGTTGAGAGCTCTGTGCCAGAGACAACACCGACGCCTGCTGCATCGCCCGATGACTTCGGAATGATTGACACGTCACTGATGTCATCTGAGTTGGAACGCTGTTCAAGCTTTGACGACGAATCACCCTCAATGGTGACATCCGGATCAAAAATTATCCTTCCATCCCGCCTATTTGCATCGTCTCACAATGAAAGTGGTGCTCTCAATACATCTGCTGGTTCGCAGCCAGAGCAGTGTACATCGCCAATGCCTAGGAGGAAGCAGGCGAGACCTCGCCGACGATCGGGAGAGTGTCCCCCACACGAATTAAGTAAAGCTTCAACGCCGACCCCAACCGACGATATCGCTTCAGCAGTCATTAAAAATGAGGACGAACCCTTAGATAATGAAGACCTCAAGGAAGATGATGAGGATCAAAACATCCACGAACGGCCGGAATCTAGTTTGAATGGTGACGCAGATTGTGAAGATGAAATCGAACAAAACTTAGAGGAAAAAGACGACCTACATAAGAGAGACACCGAAAGTCCAGCCGAGGGTCCAGAGGACCTGTGTACGAAAAAGGACACCATTGAGCCCGCTCTTAATGATGACGGCAGCAATTCGAACATAAATAATAACAACAATAATACGAATAAATTAAATAACAATCGAATAGTTCTTTCACTGAAGGACATTCGTCAGCTAAACAAACCTACTTCAATTTGCCGCGCCGGCCACCCATTTCCATCGAACTTGCGAGACCTAGACGCACAAATGCATGCGGCTACAGGAGATTTCCAAATGGATCAAATGGATTTGTCATTAGCCGCTGCAGCAGCGGCAGCTGCAGCGCAACATCATCAAAATCGACAAGAGCAGCAGCACCATCATCACCATCATCAGCACCAGCAAACACAACAACAACAACAACAACACCAGGCTCAGCAGCAGCATCATTCATATGCGAATAGTTTGTTGGGACAAATGGGTATGTCTGGACTACATCCACCAGTGCAATTTGGTCACGAGCGAATGGAGGACAGCATGAATCGTATGAACAAGGACTTTACACCAGCTTCACCAATGAGCCTGCCATCGCACTTTAATCCACCTGACGGGCCACCACATCCGCCGTCACCACTACCCTTTCCAGGAATGTCGTCTGCGTTGACATTAACACCGCCACACAGTAAGTTGAAATTTATTCTTGCAAAGTACCTATTTTTATTAGAACACATTTTTATGACAGCGTCGACTTTTCAATCAGTATAGGGTTAGGTGGGGTTGTGAGATCGTCACAAAAGACCAGGCACCAAAGCGGGCCCATCACCATTCCCGGGTTTCAATCAGTAGATGTAGTATTTCCCAATTAAGCAATTTTGGTTTTGACTCTAAATAATCTCAAATTCAAAGTCAGGACTATACACGCAACCGGCCATGCATGCACTAGGTTTAGTCAGGTTTATGGTGTGTAGTTTCCGTAAAGCGCTAATTTAGTCAGCACATTTGTTTGGACTAGGATGTACAAGAACTATATCTATTGGAAAGTGTGTTTGAAAATTAAACGCTTTTTGTTAAGCAATAGTTTTAATTAATAGTTGAACTTAAAGGGATTGGCTATATACAAACAGTTTACTGTCCTCATATGACAGTAGTGACGTTTACATTAATATGCAAATAATGGTTGTGATCCTGTCTTTAAAAGGCGCATGTAAAAAGAAGTGTTATACGATTGCATAATTACGACGTCACACTTTACTTTCTTTAGACTTTTGGGCGAAGAAAAGCAAAAACACACTTAACCTAATAAAAATCGCTTTAATAGGACTTTTTTTTATATATAATGATATTCTTTTTACCGCCAACAAAAAAAAAGTGCATTTGACATTTTAGCACTCTTGACATTTCATAAATTTTGACATTTAATTTCGAATACATGAAACAATGGATAACAAACATGAAAAAAGTAACAGAAATGATAAAATGTACTAAAATATTTAAAATCTTATCATTATACATTAATTAATATAATTAAGATTGTAATTATATAGGTCGTCTGCAGCTATTTTATAATATGTCGATTAAGCTCGGGGAATTATGCTTTTAATGTTTATTCAACTTATATTAAAACTAATTACAATTTGTTAGTTAAAAGAAAAACGAGAGGCATTTTCGCAAGAACAACTGACTATCGCGAGCTACCGATTTTCTATCATTCTATTACTGAACTGCGTGCGTTCATCGTGACAGTTGTATTAAAATACAAACTAGCAACATTGCTTTATCAGCGCTTTATGTTTGCGAATGTATTTTCCTTTGAAATTTGCTTTATTAGCGCTTTATGTTTGCGAATGCATTTTCCTTTAAAATTCGCTTTATTAGCGCTTTATGTTTGCGAATGTATTTTCCTTTGAAATTCGCTTTATTAGCGCTTTATGTTTGCGAATGCATTTTCTTTCGAAATTCGTTTTTGTTTAATTTTATTGAAAGTGCATGTCCGCTACAATAACACTCTTTAACAAAGATAGTTTGAATAGTATTTTTAGATACATAAGTAAAACCGTGAAACCTTACCCATGTCCACCTGTAGCCCATGATATTAGAGGTGTTACCATACAGGAAGGTTAGACCTGAGGTGAGGACCTTCACCTTCTTACTACAGACATAATGTAGTTCTAATATTTGTAGACTACAACGTCGTCGAGCATGCCACCCTTATGTCTTTTGGTATTGTTCCAATCAATCTTATAGTTGTGATAAACACGTGCAGTTGAAGGTTTTATTGACGTTTACCCAATTCTTCAGATATCCTGGAGCCTGGACCCGAGACGGAGGGTCCATTGAATATCTCTCTCCCCATAAGAGAAATAAATTCATTAGAGGAACAATTTTCTTTCGCAATGGGTTTGTACAGTGTTGGAATTCCAGGGGGCTTAAAATGCTTTCAAATGATTGGGCCCTGCAAACTCCAGTAACTATGGCATGAAAAATTCATTTGACACTATTAGATATAAGATGTACTTATATTCATTCGACTTATAAGTCACCAAGAAACTTTTTTAGCTGCAATAGCTGACCACAAACTTTCTTGATGCTATCTTAGATGGATATAGTCTGATCCAATATTTTCATTGACCCATTGAAGTCGCATGGAAATATAATGCGCGATAGTCATATTTATAGTGCAAGCCAGATTTTTCGAACTCGCAATATCGAAATTTCCATATAAAATTGATCCATATATAAAATACCTGCTTAATGTGGAAGTGAAAATGGTTATTATTATAAGGCCCAATTTGGCCAACGTAAGTGAAGAGGTCAACTATATTGTCTCAGATTTTAAGTCTCAAATTGAATCCTATAAATGTATATTTCGAGATCTTATTCTACGTACACACTGTGGTACGTAGCCGCTGAAAGTTTGATGATGGAAAATTCACCTGGTCGGGGAAAGACTAGGCAATGCTATTCTCGGGTACCCTTTACACTTTAAAAGTTATTTAATCCAAATTTTATTTTTAATTTAATTTTTATTCTTTTACTACTCTTAGGCCCGTTTGCTGATACTATTCATAGCGATTTAAGTTCTACTTAAATAATTTATGGGCTACTTTTTCTACTTTTTCTCACATGAAATTTTAAGTGGAACTTAAATCGCTATGAGTAGTACCAGCAAACAGGCCTTACTACATAAGAAAATTGAAAAAAAAAAAAATCTTTTTTTCTATCAGTGCCTGGCGAAGCCGGCGGGGTTTAAGCTTACTTACTTACTTACTTAAGGTGGCGCTACAGTCCGGGGTGGACCAGGGCCTCAACCAATACGCCTCTCCAGTTAGGGCGATCTTTGGCTAACTGCCTCCAGTTGCGCATTCCAAGTTGGTTGAGGTCTCCTTCCACTTGCGCGCACCACCTAAGGCGAGGTCTTCCTCTACTGCGATGTCCCTCCGGGTTGGAATCGAAGACTCTCCGGGCCGGAGCGTTGGTGTCCATTCGCTCTACATGTCCTAACCATCTTAGACGACTAATGCGTACTTTTCTGACCAGGTCGATGTCGCTGTACAGCTCGTAGAGTTCGCTGTTAAATCTTCTCCTCCAAATCCCGTCAACGCAAACGGGACCAAAAATCACTCGAAGAATTTTGCGTTCGAAGCGACCAAGAAGATCCTCATCCGCTTTTGCTAGGGTCCATGCTTCTGCGCCATAGAGCAGGACAGGGATGATGAGAGTCTTATATAGAATCTCCTTAGTGCTTCTTGACAAGGCCTTACTAATCAATTGCCGTCTTAGGCCAAAGAAACAGCGGTTGGCAAGTGTGATTCTTCGCTTGATTTCTGAGGTGATGTCATTTTCAGAGTTAATAGCGGATCCGAGGTAGACAAAGTCCCTAACTAATTCAAAGTTATAGCTGTCTATCGTGACGTTCTGTCCGATTCGTCGATGTTGTGTGTCCCATCCTGTTCACAGCATATATTTTGGTTTTCTCTCATTCACCACTAAACCCATTTTTTCCGCTACTGTACTGATACTTGCAAACGCACCAGGACAGCTCGCTGTGTTCTGCCAATGATGTCGATGTCGTCACTTCGTCAGCGTATGCAAGTAGTTGCACAGACTACTGAAAAATTGTGCCTCTGGTGTTGGCTTGCGAGTTTCGCACAATCTTCTCAAGAATGATGTTGAAGAAGTCACATGACAGCGCATCACCTTGTCTAAATCCTTTTTTGACATCAAAGGTCTCGGTGAGATTGTTTCCGACCCTTATGGAGCAGCGAGCGTTCTCCATCGTCATTCTGCACAATCTGACAAGTTTGGCAGGGATGTCAAAACTAGACATGGCTATATAGCTCGTCTCTATAAATGCTGCCTTATGCGGCCTTAAAATCGATAAATAGGTGGTAGGTATCGAGTTGGACTTCTTGTTTTTTCCAGGATCTGCCGAAGTGTGAATATTTGGTCGGTTGTGGGGCCTAAAACCGCACTGATAGGGTCCAATCACTTCGTTGACATAAGGTTTCAGGCGTTTGCACAGTACAGCAGATAGGTACTTATATGCAATGTTAAGGAGACTGATGCCTCTATAGTTGGCGCACTTTAGAGGGTCTCCTTTCTTGTAGATCGGACAAACAATGCTGAGGTTCCATTCATCAGGCATACTTTCCTCTAACCAAATTTTGGAGACGATCTGGTGTATGCACTCTACCAAGTCATCTCCGGCTGCCCTGAAGGCCATAGACTTGTGCAATCTTATTTCACATTTTACAATATACCTACCTAGTAGCTATTTTTAAGCGCTTTGCGTTAAAAAGCTGCTCTTGTTTTTCCTTATTGTACCGTCGCCTAATTAGTTGGCGCTTAAAACGCCGCGAAAAAATAATACTAATTTGAAATAAGACAATGTAATAAAAAAAATTTGCGTTTGTGGTGATACGAATTGAAAATTAAGGACGCAATAATTTTGAAAACATCAATTTTACGCTAAGTTTGCATTTATGTAAAAATTGTCGTTTTTAGGTAAACTAAAGAAAGCCTATTTTCCAAAAATCTATTTTAAAATAATACCGAAAAAAATTGAATATGCCATTAAGTTAGAAATGACCATATTAAATCGTATGAGCCATTTTTGAGATATGTCTAAATTTCAAAAGTACCGTTATTCGATTTTTTAGCGAAAATAAATATCAATTTATGTTGAAATCGTTAGAGTCGTTTTCGAACAAATCAAACTGGTATACAAATTTCATATGGGAAGTACCTACCTACCATTAATATTGAGGTTATACTGTGAAAAAAAAACGGTCCCGAAATGTAAACCCCCAAACTCCAAATTTGAAAGTTTGAAAGAAGTTTGAAAGAAATTCAGGCAGAATTTTAGGCCGTAGTCCTCGGCACACACGGACAGAATTTTACGACCCACTTTTTGACTTCGTCTATCATCGTTATGACAGAATTGATTAACATCTCAAGTTCGAAATTTTTTACGAATACAATATGTATATCTTTCTCTTACTACGTAACGAAGAAAGTCAAATAGAGCAAGGAAATAATATATCGTCATTGAGGATACAATTCTTCCACCTAATTTTGCATTCAATGAAACAATTTTCATTTTTTTTTGGCGGGGCCCTAGCCTATGCGAGGCACTTGTCTACAGTCTCTTAAGCCCTGTGCACAATTGGCACATAGGTGATAGGATTTATCATTTAGTACATTTTAGTACACATTTGACAGCAGCTTGCAGAATCTCATAATGCGTGCTTGTAAAGTCATGAAATGAAAAGCTGTTGTGAAAACTCAAATGATAAGTTATTTATCACTTCACAGCTTCACAGATGGCGAATCAGTTTTGCTTTAAAAAAAGCCGAAAGTCATGTGGCAAGGATAGGCTTCACGTGCAATGAGTGGCTCTACGATTTTTTAGCAAACTGTGCTAAAATGCAGAACCTCTTTTGCGACTTAAATCGTTCCCGTCGTTATGTCAAAAATGTGGAACAGTTTACCTTTACGCTTAATAACATTTGGCGTACCTATCTGAGTCCTTCCTTTCACATACAAGGAGCGATTGATAAACAAGTTGGAAAAACAGTCCAATTTAAATTTCACCCTCAACATTATTGAATACTTCCTACTAAACTCCATAGGAAATATTATGGCGTCTATGCACTAAAGCAAACCCTTAAAACTCATGTCAAATGAATAACGTAATCGATTTAGTGCTACTTCTTCAAAGTTATCTAGGTAATGTAGGTAGCAAAACATAAAAATTCAATTCAATTAAATCCTTGTGTGCCATAAATCGATCGAAGAACTTTCGAACGAATGACTGGATTGGATACGTATGTGAAAAACCACCCGAGTGGTGTCACTAATTACCCATAATTCGATTTTCCTTTATTCCATCTAACCAACATTCAACCATCCATCCAACTGTAACAGCGTATGCAACGAGTGAAAATAGATTTCGCTGAAAAAAAGCCAACACAAAAAATATTTTCATAATGCTGCATGTGTACCAGCACCCCCATCCCCCACCCATATACCACTCAACCCAACTATGTCTGTTTGATCCTTGACTCCCCCAGAATGTGGCAAGAAAAACATTACAACTCTACATTTTTCACTCTCACGCCTTCCTCTCCCCCAACTTGATTCATCTTATGTGCTGTGCACGCGAAAGGACTTATTAAATTTGTTTGAGTCGTCCTGGCAAGCAGAGACAGAGTAGCAAACGTATGAGGTCACATGCCAATCGTAAAGATAATTTCCTCGATATGGTAGTGCGACTATGAAGGAAAGAAAAAACAAACAACCGTGAATGTACGGATGCTGCTTACGATTATTAATGATGTGAGGAGAGATGTCTTCTACTACGTTACGTATACGGTATACATATATTGCCGCTCCCTGTTGCATCTGAGCGACGACGTTGGAAAAAGAAAAAGTTATGACACATACCACAGCTACCGGTAGCTGCTGACGAGTGCAACCAAACCTCAATAGTGACATTTACTGTTTCTGCTTCCTTGGCACTGATTGATGCTCAATGCGGAAGATGGTGCAGGCGTGGGTTGGGTACGGAATGGAGGGTACTTGTTTAAAAGATACACACGGAAATAGCAGAATATTCTTTCTCTGATCCTTCGAATGTCAACGAAACAATAGAATTATCGAAGAGTGAGCTAAAAAAAAAAAAACCCACACTAAGTCATCATCGAAGCCGACTTCCATGCGTCTTCCGTTCGCGAATTGGAGTTCGCGGACCTAGCCAAGATTCAAGGATGTCGTTCATTCTCGACTTTTTTTTCGCATTTTAACGAAGTTTATTCCCTGCCAGCGGAGCTTTTTTTCCTTTTGCCTGCTTATAAGGGCGATTTTCTTTTTTCGAAAATAAATGCACCTACACTAGATATATCGAGTATGGAGCAGGAGCGGAGTGTGTGCATGCGGGACAAAGTAAAAGAAAATCTCAGGTTATATTTGCGAATGTGCGGTTCTTCTTCTTTCATAGCTCTGCAGTCACCTCCGCCCCTTTCCAGTTTTGCTTTCCGACAGGCCTGTACAGCTCCGTGCACTGTTTATATATTTGTTTAAGTCCTTGCTGGCGTATGTAAAGGTTGAGTTTTGGTTTTGTAATAGCTTTCAGGTTTCAGGGGGGACAGTTTATAGAAGCCTTTTGCGATTGCAATTCAATTTTTTAAATGTATGAAAGTTGTTTGTTTTATATGCTGAGATCCAACTAAAATTGTTTAAGGCCTCAAACATTCACAATCAAACAAGCTTCAAGCGCGTTGTCACATTATCTGGAAGTACACGTATTTGCAAAAACTATAACATTGGGAAAACATACGCTAGTAGTCGTGTATAGCAAGCATCCAGAGAGCAGAGACTCCTATATGTCTTACAAAGGGTAGTACAAACAACAAATTTTTTTTACATTCTGACTCGTCTGAGCGATGAGAGGCACTTCGACCTATAAGATCTATTGTGCCATAGTGCCAGGACAATTTTTAGGCTAGCAGATTCTCCACTTTTCTAATAAAGTTAATCAAGCTGCTAGCAGATGAGTTTTTCATCTCTTCAGGGCTGAGAATCTCCCTGTAGAAGATAGTCCTTCAGCTTCCGCATAGGGCTGGACATTCACATATTATGTGCTCAGCTGTTGCGTCTTCTTCAAGACACAACCGACAAAGCGAAGAGTCGGTTAGGTTTATTTTATTTAAATGATATCGTCGGTTGTGATGTCCTGTGAGGAAACCAGTTAGGTTTTTGATATCATATGCCATTAGATTTAGGATTCTGTTGGCATCTTTTTTGAAAGGCTGTATAGCACGCTTGGCCTGTCTTATACCTGGGATATTCTCCCAATATGAAATACACTTTGCGTGTTCCCACCTTATGATGGCTAAATTTATAAACGATTTAGGAGTATAGCAGAAGGGTTCAGGTCCTGTGAAGGGAGTTTCGGAGCCCATTCTGGCCACAGTTCGTCGGCTTTCTCGTTTCCCTCAAAGACCTCATGGCCAGCAATCCACCATAGTTTGAAGGGCGTTGAAACAGCTAAGAAAAGTTACTCGCTTATCCTGTGCATATACACATTACATTACACATCCTGGGCACCGCGGCATGCCCTTCTTAGCATTTATACTTTTTTTATTTGTTATAAAGGATTCTTATATCTTAATAAAAAGATGGAAAGGACTAAAATGACCACGAATCTAAGACCCAGAAGCGCACTTTATTTTCGTTAAACTTTCGTGATTTCTTACTTTGCGCTCAGTCGTCATAAATTCCAATTTATTGGGGAAAGGATGCAGGAGTATGGATGTTTTGGGGGATTCGTTTTTCATGCACGTATGCGATCACGTATATATTTGTCACCCATTAGTGGAGGGAGCAGCAAAACTTTCCTTAATGATTCCAATGTCTCTTCGCGGCAGAATGTTTTTCTTACCTTTTTCGCCCGTTCCCTTGTTGGTATTCAGGCACTATGGATACCAACAAGTTAAAAATGCATTTGCGTTTGGGAGGAAAGTGGAATTGTTACTCTGCTGGTTTTTTTTTTCCACGGATTTTTTTTTTAATCGTATATGTACAGAGAAAGGGCTTTCAGTCGTTCGCCCCAGGGAAGTTTTATCCTTTTTTATTGCTATATTCCTCGGCGTAGAGTATAAAGGTAAATGGTATAGGTATCCAGACTATTAGTGATGGCATGCATATCCTTTACTGCTCTGGTTGTGCTCATATGCTAGTTAAACTGAGACGAACATTTGTGTTTGTTTTATTTTCGTTTGTGTTGACATATTTATTGTGACGTTTATAGAAAATCTGAATATTGCTCAAGTAACGGGAGAAGATAATCTTGGGTTATTTCATTCGTCTGTTATTGTGTGCACCACCTGCTCTGGCTTTCATTATTAATTGTTTCGGTTTTGAGGTTTCCTTAAGATAAATCATTTGATATTAGTGTGAGACACTCGTGTAGGTACGCATTGCAAGTCCAGTTTTGTGTTCTGTGCATATTTTTCGTTCGGTTTTTGGTGAATTGTCAAACTCGAAAGCGCTACGGTGGCATATTCAAAAAAATATTTTTAAGATGACATCTCTTTTGAGAAATTATCGTACCGGAGCTTTCGTTTCACTTTTAACGTTTCACATCAGGGGTGATATTATGCCCATTTCAATATAACTGCATTAAGTTTTCAAGACTGTTTATAATCATGTACCACAATATCGCATGTCGCCGGTGAAATTTAACTCACATATTTATAAATTTTCAGTGGATATTGCCAAGATTAGTGAGCGAAAAGGTCTCTTAAGCTCAATACCTGAAAATAAAAAAAAACTCTACTGAAAACAAGGCAAGGGTTTACTAGCCCATTGCTACAGGTACAGGTAATAAAAAGAGCTCGGCAAATCTCTAATTTATTTATTAAACGCATTTGAGTATAGAGTTCTAGCTGTCATAGGTTGATATAACAAAAAAAAAAAAAAAAAATGTTTGTCTTCTATCTAATAATTAAAGCAAGGTTTTTATGGCGTTCCAAATATTTTCAGTTGTTTCTTGTATCGCGAGTTATATTTTGGACTGTGCTGAAAGTACACTTCTGAATTTTCTTAATACTAAGGAGAAGAGTTAGCAAGTTCAGCAAGAGTTAGAGTTACCATAGCAAACTGCAAAGTTCTAATCTTTTTTAGGGACTGATCCTATTCCACATCGCTGACCCTACACATTTATTCGCAACTATTAGTCTGTATCTGTATTAATGGCGGGTCATCTTCCCCAGATAGAAGAAAAATAAGAGTCGACAAGTTTATGCATCTTTAAATTAAGAACCACATTTCCCACGTACATAATATCTTAGGGTGGCAAATGGCAGGCCACAGCTCCCACCCTACTTACGGCAGATCATTCCTGTTGTAACTTGTAGTACCACAGGGTCCAATGATCTCAAAATTACCATTCGAACTTAAAATGAAAAGCCGTAGGCGGCTGGTGCTTAATAGCGAGTTCGCCTAGCCCTAGATTGTCGAAGAAGTATTTTCCTAGATTAGTCTTCTTTGAGTAGAGATAGCTGGGCTGGTGCATATGAGATGTAGAATATCTAGTCACCTCCTTATCCTCATCCATGAAACTTCTGCGGAAGTTGCTTCCACAGAGAACGATCTGAAAGTAGAATAGTGCGTGCACATGTGTACATTTTAAAACAATAATATTTTTTTAAGCATAATTTAAAAAATGTTATTTAACTTTTTTTAGTGTTTGGCTTGGATTCTCCTCTGGGACTATTTCCGCCTGGCATCGATCCTGGAAAACTATATAATCCCCTAATGGAATTATCTGATCCACGTGGACTAGGTGGCGATCATCCCCCATTTCTGAAAAAGAAAAGTAAGTACCTATTACATAGTTTGTTTAAGAGAATCTTTCATAGTTTTTGTATACTTAATACGTTATATTTGTGCATACCTATAAAATGTTTGTTCTGATTGGGTGTGTGCTGATGAGTCACATCATAACACAGAACCTGATCAGCTATGGGAAACAAAAACACAACCCCGATTTAGCTGTTCAGACTTGGCAGAAATTATAGGTATACCCTCCATTCGTCCCAGAAATAAAATCACACAAAAGCTAGGCCTAGAACTAGACCTATAAATTGATCATCATAGTTCGGAGTCGGCCGGGGAATCATCGGGAGTTATTGAGGCTCTTCTTGAGTATATATTACAAATATTACACATAACATTATCTTGCATATACATTTTCGGCTGTATTTACGCACTTAATGAAAGAAAAGTGTGCTGTTTATGTAGCATTCGTAATGCTTGTAGTATTAATTTTAAAACTAATTGTTTACTCTCCAAGGCTGGAAAACTTACTTTCAGGCCAATTAACCATAGCGGCGCATTTAAAACCATAAATGTGGATCGTTAAAATTGTCGACTGGGTAAAAAAGAACGTTTTCGGCACGACAACACCGAGAGTGAAGATATATTAAGTTTACTGTGTACCTTGTAAGGCTCCAGTTATATTAATTTTCTAAATTTTTTTCTAAAATAAAAATTTATAATTTTTTCCGTACCTACGTTAAAGTTTTTCCGATCACGAAAAAATTTATTAATTCTTTTTCTTAAAAATGTAAAAATAATTTACGTATTTTGTTGATAAACTAAATTTTTAGTTCATAAGCAATATTTTAAGACCAAGTTTGAGCTCAACAATCAAGTTTAAGTGTTCAAAAAAAGCAAAAGACAATTTTTACGGTTTCGTTTTTCGTATGGCTATAACTGGGACCAAACACAGTTTTCCCTGACTGCCGCCAGTACATAATAACGGGTGATTTTTTAGCTGGTTTGGTTTTGGCAACACTGGTTTTGACAGCTGACGTGTGTTTAGTACCTTGTGTCACTGTCAAACAGCTTCAGTTTGGTTTGCAATTTAACCATGGATCGTCTTACAAATGAACAACGCTTGCAAATTATTGAATTTTACTATCAAAATTCGTGCTCGATTCGAAATGTTCATCGCGCGCTGCTTCCATTTTATGATCGGCATTCTCGACCTTCTGAGCAGTCTATTCGGAAGATTGTGACCAAATCTCGCACCAAATTTACTTTGTTGGACATTAAACCACCAACATGTTTACG
This sequence comes from Cheilosia urbana, assembly GCA_946477585.1. Classification (NCBI taxonomy): domain Eukaryota; kingdom Metazoa; phylum Arthropoda; class Insecta; order Diptera; family Syrphidae; genus Cheilosia; species Cheilosia urbana. The sequence continues at coordinate 113,248,884 of OX297854.1, forward strand.
TACTGTGCGTAGTGAAGAAAATATTGCGGCCGTATCAGCTAGTGTGACAGAAGACCGCGAAATGTCGATTCGGCGCCGTTCCCAGCAGTTAGGCCTTTGTTACAGCACTACGTGGAGAATTTTGCGGAAGGATTTGTGCGTAAAGCCTTTTAAGATACAGCTTGTGCAAGAACTAAAGCCAGCCGACCTACCACAACGCCGAATTTTTGGTGAATGGGCTCTTGGAAAGCTGGCCGAGGATCCGCTTTTTTATCGAAAAATTGTGTTCAGCGATGAGGCTCATTTTTGGTTGAATGGGTACGTAAATAAGCAAAATTGCCGCATTTGGAGTGAAGATCAGCCAGAAGCATTGCAACAGCTACCAATGCATCCCGAAAAAGCCACTGTTTGGTGCGTTTTATGGGCCGGCGGCATTATTGGGCCATATTTCTTCAAAGATGATGCGAATCGCAGCGTTACTGTCAATGGTGAACGCTACCGAGCGATGATAACAAACTTTTTTTTGCCCGAAATGGAAGTTCTTGACTTGCATGATATGTGGTTTCAACAAGACGGTGCCACATGCCACACAGCACGCGAAACAATGGCGCAATTGCGAGGCGAGTTTGGTGAACAGTTAATTTCACGTTTCGGGCCGGTCAATTGGCCGCCTAGATCGTGCGATTTGACACCATTAGATTATTTTTTGTGGGGGTATGTCAAGGCTAATGTGTATAGGGACAAGCCCGCTTCGATTGACGCACTGGAAGCCAACATCCATGCATTCATTCGTGAGATACCGGCCGATATGTGTGAAAGAGTATGCCAAAATTGGACTCAGCGGATGGACTACCTGAGACGCAGCCGCGGTCAACATTTGCATGAAATTATCTTTAAACATTAAATTGCAAGGTTCAAACTATCGATTCAAATAAATATTTCATTCATTTTTTCGAATTTTTTGTGTTTTACGTTACAAACGATGAAAATTTCCATTTCTGTTCTATGCACTATTCTTTGTGGTATAAAATACTAGACAGGGGAAGAAGGGGAGCCCAAAATGGTCTAAATTTGCTCATTTTTAAGCAATCCGATATTTCCATTGCAGTGAGTGGAAAAACATTTCTGATGACTTTGATGAGGGGGTAGTTTCATTTGGAAAAAATATGTTTTACCCTTCATAGCTTCCTAGCAATGGAAATATCGGATCGCTTAAAAATGAGCAATATTTATCTATATCGTTTTATAAGTTTTAAGGGCCGATGTTGATTTTGAATAAAGCACAAATTATTTAGGAAATTAGTCTCATTTCTTTTTATTATGATAATATTGGTATGGTTCAATTACGTATGGAATAAAATATCGGAAAAATGGCCGCCGCGACCTCGGCGGCACACCTCCATCCGATGGTCCAAATTTTCGAAAAAGAAAAAAAGCGGGGTAATCAGCATGTTTTTAAATACAAAAAAAGTAAGACAAGTGCGAGTCGGACTCGCTCATGAAGGGTTCCGAAACAGCAAGTAACATAACATAAAAGTTCTTGTAGTTCGTTGTAACTTTGATCGATACCTATTTTAATAATAGTGTATTTTTATATCATTTATTATTAGGAAATAATGGTTCAGGGCTTATGTATAAGGTTTATGTTTATGAAATTAAATGTTTTTTTTTTTTTTGAGTTGATTGTATTAAAGGTAAATTGAGGTTTACAATTTATGACGTATAAAAAAAAAACTACTCGCTAGATCTCGTTCAAAAAATTTTCATTTGAAGTTTACATGGTAATGTACATCATATATTTTTTTTAGTTTTATCGTTCTCTTATTTTAGAAGTTAGGGGGGGGGGGACCAACATTTTACGACTTTGGAAGTGTCTCTCGCGCAAACTATTCACTTTAGAAAAAAATGATATTAGAAACCTAAACATCATTTTTGAAGACCTATCCATAGATACCCCACACGTATAGGTTTGATGAAAAAAAAATTTTTGAGTTTCAGTTCTATGTATGGGGACCCCCAAAATTTACTGTTTTTTCTTTTATTTTTGTGTAAAATCTTAATGCGGTTCACAGAATACATCTACTTACCAAGTTTCAACGGTATAGCTCTTATAGTTTGGGAGAAAAGTGGCTGTGACATACGGACGGACAGACAGACAGACAGACAGACAGACATGACGAATCTAATAGGGTTCCGATTTTTGCCATTTGGCTACGGAACCCTAAAAACGAGCTTTTCCAAAAGTTTCCCTATTGTCACTTATTCAATTATTATTATGAAACGATAAGAAGAGTTTAGTTTATTAATTTTATATTTAAAGTTAAACTTTGGTTCTATGATACTGCTTTAGCACTAGTAGGCATCTATTTCAAAGCTAGCATACACAATACCGTTGTTACCATAAGGGCTGACTAGGCCACTATCCTTACGGGGGCTCCGAATGGTCGATAAATCCACTTGTACTATAGTTTTGTTTTTTCATTCCTATTGGTGGCTTGAATTAAGAGAGTAAATGAGGGCATTGCCGACGCCGGGTTCAACAATTCAACATAGAATGTTGCATTTTCTAGAGGAAGGAAATAATATGTAGTTCAACATTTCGCAGCCGTCTTAACTTTTTCGTCGGGCTGTACTACGAATTAGCGTCAACATTTCTAAATTGACATATCAATCAGACAACATCAGCTATTTTATTGTTATGAACATTTTTATAGTTACTTACAAAAATACCTCAAAAGTACCTAGAAAGCAAAACTAGTTCTACTAGGTACTTATTATTTTTGAACTTAGAAACTCTGATTTCTTTAGAAATGGTGTTTTCTATTCACTCTGAGTATAATATTTGAAGACCAAAAATGTTGTTTAATAGAAAGTTTTGGTTTGTTTTAAATTATCTCCATATCAAAAATCAATTGCTGTGCGTTAGTCGGGTAAAGGCTCCAGAACGGTTCGACCGATTTGAATGATTTTTGTTCTGTTTTGTTCGTCTTGAATCAGGGATGGTTTAGGAAAAAATAAAAGTTATAAATTTCTCAACATGTGGCCTGTAGGCGAATATTTATTTTTTCAGTTCAATTCAATTTTCTTCAATAATAATCTTCTTTTATATAGGTACCTACAATTCTTTCGGAATGAAACTCAATGACGATATAACTCGATAACCACTGGGCCAATTTTTATGATTCTTCTTTTGTTTTGTTTGTATTGGTGTATTTCAGGTTAGTCTTTAAAGATAGGATTTTGGAACCGATAGGTGGCGTTGTTGTCGACCACTCACCCGATTTCAATGAAATCTTGTGGATGCGTATGACTGGTTCCAGCTTAAAAGTTAGGATACTTTTGGAACAGATAGGTGTCAATGGTGTCGATCTCCGAAACCACTTAACCGATTTCAATGACATTTTGTGAATGTACATGGTTGGTTTTCGGTTGAAAGACAGGATACTTTTGAACCCGATAGATAGCGCTGTCGTCGATCTCCGAAACCGCTCAGGCGATTTCAATGAAATTTTGTGGCTCTGTATGGTTAGTTGAAGCTTGAAAGATAGGACTATTTTGGACCCTATAGGCGGCTCTTTTGTCGATCTCTTAAACCGCTCAACCGATTTCAATGAAATTTTATGGATGTATATTTTTCGTTCCCGCTTGAAGGATAGGAAACTTTAGGTGGCGCTGTTGCCGCTCTAAAATAGTGGATGGGTTTGGTTATTTCCAGTTTGAAAGGTAGGACGGTTTTTAACCCTATAGATGGTTTGCTACCAAAAATTGATTTTCCATACATTTTGTACGGAGAGTTTTTTTTGTATTAATTTTGATCGTAGGCTACAATGAGATCGTAGTTGTCAAAAGCTGTTTTGGATTGGATCAACAAAATTAATGTCAGGTGGAAAGTGGAATAGTGAATGCTCCAAATTATTTTAGTCAAAAGTCAATTTTGAGCGGGACGAAGTTCGCCGGGCACGCTAGTTTTAAATATTATTTTAGAATTTTAAGATTAAAACTTGTTTTTTTTCCTCCGAAGTAGGTCAAAATCTTCTAGAAGACACACATGAGGACAGTGAGATTCTTACTCACTAAAACCACCTTCTGCAAACTTCTTTTGTACTGCAACTAAGTTATGACTTATCAAGCTATTTTTTGTATAACGAAGTTATGAACGTTTGGCAGGCAACATTCCGGCGAAACTTTCCGCTCGTTCCGCAATTTTAACGCGGTTGATAATAATCGAGCTAAGTCCGAAGGTTTAGTTCGTTATAGACGCCGCAATAAATTTGTTTTATCAATAATTTCACGGACAGATGTTTTAATGTGTAATAATCGATTTCTATGCTTTGGAGCGCATATATTCGTTTCGTCCCTAACGATGGGAATTCCGATGTCTCTATGGAGATCTTCATTTCTGATGTACCACTTTGCACTGACGAATGATATTAGCACTTTATTTTGAAAAGTTTGTAAAATGTTTGGATTTGTTTCGCTGGTACATAACTATGTATACCATAATGTCCATACAAGCTTTATCACTTGCTTATATAATAAAATCTTGTTCTCGAGTAAGCTTGGAATATTTTCCCAGTAAACAATAATGTTCTCTATATTTGTTTTTGATTAAAACTGAATTTTACAAACTTCTTTTTTTCGCCTCCATATAGTTAAAAAAAAAAAAAAAACAGCTTTTGCTGCTGAAGCCCCTACTGCCTGGGTTGGCAAAACTACATCATTTTCAGTCGGCAGATGTAATCTACATAAACGATGTAGATTACATGTGTATTCTACATGTAGAAAACCATAATAATGTATTTTTGTAAATACAGTCAAACCCGTTTAAATAAAATGAGAAAAAATCGTTTTTAACCAGGTTTTTCATTTAAACGGACTTCGGATAACTGAAAAAGTACACGGGGACAAATTAAATTTTTCATATAAGCGGGGTTTTCAATTAAACGATTTAAAATAAGCGGGTCCGACTGTAGTAATTATGGACACGTAAAACGGAACTAAACACAAGCTGCAGTGATCAACATTTCTGCCTGTGGTTATCGCTGTTATTCTGGCAATATATTTTCGTGTTTTACTTAGAAGGTGGGTTGTTTTATCCGTGCTGTAGTTTGGCCACATCCTTCTAGATATGATACAGCTCGTCAGCCTCCTCCTCCTCCATCTGAGGTTGGCCTTCGATAGGAATTCTAGGGAGATCTTTGCTTTGACTGCTCCGAGCGGCATTTTAACAGATTCCGAAAGTGAACAGTGAAGTACTGAGCCTCGCCTGGCCAGCTCGTCAGAATGTTCGTTGCCGCAAACGTTGCTGTGACCTGGAACCCAAATCAGGGTAACCTTGAACTTGTCAAGCGAGGTCAGCTCCTTACGGCACTCTAATACCAATTTTGAGGTTATGTTGACTGAGGCGATAGCCTTGATGGCAGCTTGACTATCAATGAAAATGTCTATCTTTTGCCTCGGAACTATGTTTTTGTGTAGTTTGATTTGACGACAGGCCTTGCGAATTATATTAAATAATATTAGTTGTCATTTCATCACTTCCGGAAGCCATTTTGTTTTGAAGGAAAACGAAATTCTCTTAGTCATTGCTATAAAAATATCAACATGCAGAACTTGCCTTTAATATCTACTACGTAAACAAAGTGCCCGACCAAAATACTATTTTGTTGTTGTCGGTTAAAACGTCTAAAAAATTGATCAACGTCTATTTTCTTTTGCGATCGAACGATTTTTGTATTAATTTGATAACGACGACGAATTTTAAAAAATATAATTTTGTTATTTTTGTCTATATTTTAACGCATAAAAAAACAGAAAAAAAAATGTTTTCTACATTATGTATTCTACATGGTGAATCAGGCTGAGTAATCTACCTCATGTAATCTACGTAAAAAACTCATGTATATTACATACGAGTAATCTACATGCCAACCCAGCCTACTGCATTAGGTTTTTGCACTTAGTTTACTGAAAAATCTATTGAGCCCCTGAGTTTCCTGATGACAGAAATTATTTTAGCCTCTGAACAGTCTTACAAAATTTAGATGTAACATATTTTTACCTAATTAATTTGTTATTTAATTAATTAAGTTGAATGTGTATTAGTTATTATTTATGATTCGATTATTCTTATTCTATTTATTATAGTGTCTGTAAGGAAACAATACACTTAGTTCCTAATAGACCTACTTATTTCAATCATCCCTCTACTTTATGCTAGATAAAGTCGTACAAAATATTTTTGGGCCTTATTTCTAATAATATCTAATATTTTTGATGTGTAAACATCTAAGCGCGAGTTATTGGAATCTGGTGGAGTAATTCCACACATTTAACTTGCGGGGACGGAAATGCGTCACGGAAATGCGTCACTTTGTTTTATCATTGCATACATTTTTTGGTATCTGGTGGAGTAATTCCACACATTTAACTTGCGGGGACAGAAAATGCGTCACTGTGTTTTATCATTGTATACATTTTATAATTGCATACGTTTTTATCATTGCATACATTTATGAGCTGGGGCATATTAATTTCAGCTTTTTGTTGATGTGAAATAAAGCATGTTTTTTATATATGATGGTCTCACATTTCTTCCCTGTGACGGATATCTCGAGGAAATTCGGTGCCAAATCTTTCGTGAATTACCAGGCACGCAGAAATCACAGCTGGACAACAACTAACAAAAATGTCGTTGACCAGCACCTCTACAATATGCAATGCAAACCGAATGAAATTCCAAAGACACATTCATTTACTGTATAACAGTTGATGTCATTTAACTTGCGGGGATGGATTGCATACATTTATGAGCTGGGGCATATTATTGTTATTTCATAATATATCAAGAATACGGTTATTACAATTCCCTCTTTTCTCAATGACGTGTATCAAGCCACACACATACCGCACGCACGGTGTTTTTTTACGCTAAATATATTTTTTAAGTCGCAATGGGTAATTTTAAATGGAAAATTTCGCAAAATTTGGGAGTTCTTAAAATTAAGCCTGGCCACTAAATATGATCATAAGTAACGCGCTGTGTATTTCAGTTCAGACACCCGATATAGGTATTACTTATATTTGTCAGCACAGGGAGGTACGATATACACAGTTGAGATATAGCAAACCCATTACCTTAGCATCAAAATAAATCGTATAGAATGTGTGCAGCACACTTAAATTCCCTTACTCAATGAACTGTCTAATTAACCCTTCAATCTTTGATCGTCGTCTTGGTCACGCCGCCATATGGCACGTAGCAGTTGTAAGCACACCAGTCTGCTACCAATTTCAATGTACCATTACCACCGCATTTGTTGTTTTGGTTTTTACTGTTCGTTTTACTTTGTTTTTTTGTTTTAATGCATTTTCACACCTGAGAGCGTAGTTTCCATTCCATTTCCACATCCCACTCCACCTGTGAACGTATTTCTAAAATGAACAAGTAAAGTGCACATTGCATTTAATCGACTTTTGTTTCTCTTCCCAAGCGTTTTGACCACGCTTGATTGAATGGGATCAGCATCAGCACACGATGATGTTGATCACAGAGCGGATGATAGAGGATAATGGTTAAAAAATTCCCATTACGTGGTTTTCCTGTGATCATGAAAATGTTCACCTATGCATATCGCCCGTAGTTGCGGCTGCATTTTTACTTTATTATTATTATTCGGCTCACTACTTCGGATATCGAATGAATACCTACATACATAACCTCATATTTCATATTGTAGATGAAAAATTAACTTTAGTTTTATGTTTGTTTTTGTGTTAACATTTCGAAAGTGAATTTACCGCACTTGATTTTGATTGACAATGTGAAAGGTTATTTACTTGTTTTGTGGATGGTTAAAATCAAATGATAAAAAAATTGGTCAAGAACAAACAACATGCGGTTACTCAATTTTGTAGTCGCCATATCTTCATTGTACATAAATATATGTATAACATTCACATAGCGCTACCACAAAGAAAAACTTTAGAGACTGATTTTGTTTTCCATCATTGCCAGTTCAGAGGCGTCTATACTATCAGTTTTTTTTTTTTTATGTATAAAACGAAATTTAAAATTCAGGAGCACTCCAGATCCTCTGGTCCGCTGCACTATCAAGCGGAAACACTTTTTTAGTGTGGATTGGTAGAGTAACTCTGATATTATTTTGTTATTAAGCAAAGACTTTATCCGGTACAGCTTGACCGACCACTGCTTCTCGGGAAGTCGAATTGACTTTTGGTGAATTCTTAATTCAATCCCAACGGCTCTATGGCGGGCAGTGACGTTCCGTGGAGCTTTCTGTAGGGGGTTCACTATGTTCTTCCATAGTAAGATAGTGTATTTTAAGTTCTATTTCAGCTTCCAGGACACTAGGAGGAAGTGATAGAAAACGATCCCATTTTTTTTTCCAGGTATACATATTTCTTTTTTGTTTTTTCCTTTTTTTTTCTGTTGGGAAACAATGTGCTTATTTAAAGCAACACTAAAATGGTCAGATAATTTGGAAAAGGCAGGCAAGGCTAACAGACGACTTTGCCTATAGAAGGGCAACCAGACAGCCAAAGCTTGGATTCATCATTTTTCTCATGAAAGTACCTAACAAAAGATTAAATTTAATTAGGAAAAAGTGGTGTTGGCCTACCATAATAAATTATTTCCAATTTATCAGCTAACAACAGCTGTGAAAATGGTTTCGCAAAGTAGCTTTTCAATTAAAGCAGTTGCAATTTCAAATATTTGAATTCATATTTTTAGGGTTCCGTAGCCAAATAGCAAAAATCGGAACCCTATTAGATTCGTCATGTCTGTCTGTCTGTCTGTCTGTCTGTCCGTCCGTATGTCACAGCCACTTTTCTCCGAAACTATAAGAGCTATACCGTTGAAACTTGGTAAGTAGATGTATTCTGTGAACCGCATTAAGATTTTACACAAAAATAAAAAAAAAAAACGGTAAATTTTGGGGGTCCCCATACATAGAACTGAAACTCAAAAAAATTTTTTTCATCAAACCCATACGTGTGGGGTATCTATGGATAGGTCTTCAAAAATGATATTTAGGTTTCTAATATCATTTTTTTCTAAAGTTAATAGTTTGCGCGAGAGACACTTCCAAAGTGGTAAAATGTTGGTCCTCCCCCCCTAACTTCTAAAATAAGCGAACGATAAAACTTAAAAAAATATATGATATACATTACCATGTAAACTACAAACGATAATTTTTTGAACGAGATCTAGCGAGTAGTTTTTAAAATATCGATCAAAGTTACAACGAACTACAAGAACTTTTATGTTATGTTACTTGCTGTTTCGGAACCCTTCATGAGCGAGTCCGACTCGCACTTGTCTTACTTTTTTCAGTTGTTATCACTCTGTATAACCGACCTCTATTTAAATTCCATTTCTATAAAGTTACAGACACTCAGAGGACCAGAATGGAAATGAAAAATTGTATAAAACACCTACCATAACCACCGCTCCCAGTTTGTGTTTTAAGGCTCTGTAAAGAACCAGCATGACCGTTGTGAGACTAAAGTTGCAATTAGGCACTTTTTTCGAGTCCGTCACAATTTTGTGCTATTTTGGCCCTTTTGAGTTGGAAAAGGCGCTCCGAAAAGTTTACAAATTTTGAAATAAAAACCTTAAAAATATAACACTTTTATAGTGTTTAGCAGGCCAACCCTTGTTAAATATGGTTCAAAAATTCTGCTTTTGAAGAATAGTTTCAGAAATGACCCTTTTTTCCTCACTATACTTTTTTCTTGCGATTTTATTTTTTATTTTGCCTTTTTTTTGTATATTTTGCATGTCCATGATGCTCTAAACCCTAAAGCAAGATGAACACCCCAAAGGTCTAGGGTTGCCATATTAAAAAAATACAAAAAGGGGGACATCGTGAGTTTTCTAGGGGGCTCAAAAATGGGGTCAAACAATTTGTTTGTGAAATAAAAATTAGTTCGTATGAAAACTTTCTTTTTTTGTTGGTTTTTTCTTTGGGTTCGGACATTTTACCAAAGTAAATTGTGGTTTCCAAACAAAAATTTGAAACAGAGACAGATGACAGTACAAAACAAAAACGTGCAGGAGAACAACTTTAGCACGTGAAGTGAGATGTAGTTCGTGAGTGGATGCAATCAGCTTTGAAAGTTTTCTTGCACTTCAAATGGATGTGTTCACAGAAAATCTTGTCAAAAATATTAAAAGAAAGTATTTTCAAAGTTTTCAATTGATTTCTTTCTTTTATTAAACTTTAGAATTAATAAGGAGGACAGTGGTTTGTATTAGGGGGACAAAGAGCATTTTTGTATGAAAAGGGGGGGCTGCCCCCCCCCCCCCTAAAGAAGGACGTCCGGCAACCCTACGAAGGGCTAGTTGCATTTCCACCAAATTACGCTGACTGTCGTGGAATTATCGATACAGGGGAGTTTTGGATTTTGGTTCGATATGAATTTTCAACGTCTTACGTTGATTTCAACTATTCGTTTACAAATACTGATTAGTTAATACCTATATAAATTATTGCAAGAAACATAAATGTGTTTCATAATGAACTTGAGTTAAGTAGATATTTTAATACAGATTTGGAAAGGTTGTGCAAAGCAAACCTGCGCACCTTCTAATAAAAGTCACTGATGACGGGTCTTGTGCTCATACATCGTGGTACTTATGAGCAGACGTTACCCCTCGTGATTGTTACTGTCTGATCGTCTTTTCCCGATTACATGCCTGATGAGCTTTTAGCCTTTCCCTTTCGGTTTCTATCCTACCTTTCACCAATAATTTTGCTAGCTGATCTGCTACGCAATTGCACTTTCAGCTTATGTGCATGGTGCAGCTATATATCTACTTATTGTATCTAATTGTTGTTGTCCGGTGTCCACCATGAGGAGGTAGGGCATACACTCGGATCGATCACGAACCCGATAGTTTCCCCATCAATCTCAATTCGGAATACTTAAATTTATATATTATCGGTTTCAATAAATGGGAAAACAAAATAGCACATAGGAGATCTAGCCCAAAACCAGTTTTAGATACATGAAAATGAGGCTTTTATTAAATTTGAAGAGACGGACTAACGTTTACATCAATATAAATGGTTCATTGCACTCCATAACAAAAGCTTCGCAATCAATTAAGTGTGTAGGCCTACCGATTAGCCTCCGACCCAAGTCCCTGAAACTGTTTATACCTACATGTCTAAAGTCGCGTCGGTTGCTGAGAAGATTATAAAAGAATCAGTTCGTGCATACTTGCATTGGTCTGCAAATAATACTGATCACACAGGAGAACAAAAAAAAAAAAACCTTACCCCCACCGAAGATGAAGAACAATTTCAAGTCGTGATCGCTTCACAAATTTTTTTTTTTTTTTTTTTTGTGGTTCTTGTTTCTGCCCGAACTGCCAGAAGCAGCAGGAGCATTTTACTCGGTGGTACATGCACAGGAAAAGCAATTGAGTCAATTGAAAGTAGAGAAGATCAGACAGTGGAGATCATTTCCAATGGCACATCGATATAGGCGTCCAACGATTACGGATAAAATCAATAAACCATTGGTGTGATATCTTCTCACTCGCTCGCATTTCGTGAGTTGGAGCACTCTTATATGAGGTATCCCGCAGATAAAGAACAATCACATGTACTACATCGAAATAAGAATTCAATTTGTCCATCCTCGCTCTGAGATAATATAACATAATATTACATAGCAGTAACAGTAATGAAACAAATGCACAGTATCTATATCTACAAATTGTAGGTGGCATCCCTTGTAACGTAACGTGGAATTGCCATTCCGGCGAACAATCAAATCGCAAACCTCCTCCGATAGTGCCTATGCACGTTGTCTCTGATGTGGATCTCTTTGTCCCACATGCAAATTAAATAGAGAGACCGAGAAGCTTAGCGTACAAATCGACGACAGGATAGAATCTCATGTAACTTCACATACTACCTGCCTAAGATAATAAAAATAACTAAAACAATACAACATCGAATGGAAGAGGGTGTGTGTTTAGTGCACGTCGGGCTGTGTGGCACCATTGCCGATCAGAAACGTGAACAATTCGACAAGATTGAACCATTATCTGATTGTGACTGATAACCTTTTTCCAGGTGGAGCGCAGAACTCGGTACTGGTGGTAGTGAATGCTGTATGTATATGGATTTGAGTTTGGCAAGTCATGATTTAGATTACCCCCTTGGATCAATAGGTAAATGGCCAAACAAACAAAAAATAAAAATAAAAAAGTTGAGAGACATACAACACACAAGAAACAACGAGATAGAGAAATTAAGAAATGTGTGGAATTGAGTAATGGGCCGTGTCCCGTGTAGCTTAAAGGTGGCTTCGTAAAGCGACACTGGCTTGTACGTTGTACTTGTAGAGTAGTTTCGACTGAGCAGAGCATGTGAGGTTGTAAATTCTCTTTTTCACTCTGAACGGCGCGGTGCGCTACGGTTGCACTATGCAAATGAGACCGTCATGTGGACTAGCTTTGTAGTTGAATGTGCATAGATTGTTATCGAAAAAATTGCTCTATTTACTATCTATGTAACCTTTGGCAATATTATTATTAATTTGGTGGGATCTCACATCTACTAGGTAGGTAGTTATATAATTGGGCTAGTGCAAGGTTCGCGTAGAAATTCGTTGATATTTTATAAATTTGATATTTCAGTCAGCTTTTTCGACTCCTTGTTTGTCAAAGGAGCGCATTTCAAGGGCTAAGTAGCATATAAGATACCACTGATGGGTTTGAAATTCGGCCACAAACAAAAATAATAAAAGACCCTCACACAATGCAATGTCAAAAAGGCTCAACTTGCCAGCAATACCCTAGGTCTAAGCCAGACCAAAATCAAGTACAACTCTGTTTTGGCAAAGACTAGGTGGAGATTATAGTATGATTTACCTTTATTCGTGAAGCGCGACATATACTTCCATGTGTCCACAATATCCGTCAAATGCCCAGGTGATTCGGACATAATTCGGTTAACTGAAACTTACTTGATGTAGTTAATCTCCATATCATGGTATCTATGCCGTATGTGTGTCAGAGTGAGAGGCATACCTACCGTAGGCGCATTGTGTTATTATGCTGGACTAAGGAACAATGGGTCTCAGACACGACTCCTGAAAAAAAAAAAAAAAAAAAACAACAACAGTGGCAATCTGGGAGTAGGTACCTACTGACAGAAGTGAAGAAGAAGAAGTGAACTTGAACAAAATTAGGTGTGTATTTTTTCAATAATCAGGAAATATTTCATTGTGCAGGAAATACTTTTAAATGAAGTGTTTTTTTATTAAAATAGACTTAGTTATAACCTTAAGCTGGCAACACTATTTTAACTGGCGGCCATCGCCATAGGCCATTTTGTAAGCTGTCAAGTGATTTATTTCTAGTTTGGAACAGTGCTGTCGAAAGGGATACTATAGTATCATTTGGATACTATAGTATCATTTGGATACTCTCGCGGGGCTCTGGATAGTGGGATACCCAACACTCTGAAATGATACCCTTGCATTTACAATCTATTATACGTAAAATATTTTTGTCAAAAATGCAATTTCATCACATCCCTATTTAACGAATAAATAGCACATCTCTAGGTCTGTCAAATAATTTCATTTTATAATTGTCTATTGGCGTTTGTCATTGAAGATCCAAGAGAATTGCACCCGAAATTCTTTGGACTTTTTTGTTGCTAATATTTTATTGTTTTCATAAATAAATACGAATGTTTTAATAGGCCAAATCAATTTATTTCAATTAAAGTTTACATTCTCACGCTGAATTGCTTATTTTCGGATAACATCGCGCAAATTTTGTTTCGAACAACATACAACAAACATTTCAATCCGACATTTCGCATACATACAACAAACATTTCAATCCGACATTTCGCAAGCGTGTTTTGGTGAGTTCATGGCAATTATTTAAAAAATATCCCGGACACTCTTGTCGTCTTAAGAATTGTACTTGGAGTGCCCTTTTTTATTCAATGAAACAATGAAAACATAGAAAAAACACTTCTAGATTTGATCTTTTGATAGAAAGGGTAATTCTTTTCTTCAATCGAAAACGTCCCATATCTTTGTTTACTTTTCTCTTCCAACCGTTTGCAGCAGTGAAAATGATATAGCTATAGTAGCAATACTAATAGAAATGTTAATATAATGTTGATAAATATTTTGGATACTTTTTGCCTAGAAATGATGCCCTAAAGTGTTGGCTTGGGATACTAATCAAATTTTGAAAACGGCAGCACTGGTTTGGAATGGCATTTCAACATGAATAGACTAACGCCTGAACAACGCTTCCAAAATGTGCAAATTTATTTTGAAAATCATATGGTTCTGTTCGAAATACGTAACGTGCGAATTTTGTTTAGCGATGAAGCTCATTTTTGGTTGAATGGATATGTCAATAAACAAAACTGGAGTGATGGTGATGATAATCCTCAAGTATATGTTGAGACACCGTTACATCCTTAAAAAACTGACTGTTTGATGTGCTTTATGGGTTGGTTGAATAATTGGTCCGTACTTCTTTAAAAACGATGCTGGCCACTACGTTACAGTCAATGGTGTCCGCTACAGGACCATGATTACTGACTTTTTTGTTCATCAATTGAACAACCATGATGTGCAGGAGCTGTGGTTTCAACAAGACGGCGCAACATATCACACAGCTCGTGCCACAATTGATTTTTATGAAGGAAACGTTTGGTAACCGCATAGTTTTACGTTGCGGACCCGTGAATTGGCCTCCAAGATCGTGCGATTTAACACCGCTTGACTATTTTCTGTGGGGGATATGTGAAGTCACTAGTCTGCCCCGATAAGCCCAAAAGGATTGACCACTTGGACTTCATTTCTTTTCCACTGTTCCACATTTCGCTGACGTCTGACAAACATCCGGTATACGATACCCTGAGAACGATTCTCAGTTCATCCGTTCAGTGTTGTTGACATGAAATTGTATTCAGTCAAGACTAAAAACTCACCTAGGCCTAGGGTCTTATACGGACCTGCTGTGCCAGTATTTACTTTCCTTTTTAATTCCAAATTTTCAAACTGAAGTGTTTTTTGAATTGAGTACAATTGAGAGTTAAACTTAGAAACTGAGTCACAGTCTTTTCTATTCTATAAATACATAATTAGTGATAATTATTTCGGGCATTTGCTTCCTGCATTCTAGAGCTCTACCACTACCACTTCTACCACTTTTTCAAGGGCGTGTCACACAAATTGATTTTAATTAAATGGCTGCAATCTTTGTTGGGTCAGAGCCAAACGACTTTAACCCCATAGGAAAGAGTCCTATGAATCGAACACCACCGAGCAATAAAATTTGGTGTCAGATGTCAGATTTACCATTAGGTATAGTGTTGCCGTGTTGAACTTACAAAATACCAACTATTTCTTCGCATCGCTTAAGTAGATATGTACGACAAGGACACGGTCTTTTGTTTGCATCTGCTGGCTAGATATTATAGATCGACGGGAGGTGAAAAATTTCGCAAAACTACAAAAAGTATTTACCTATATTAGCAGAACAGAAGTCATTACAGACATACAATTATAAAATAACAGCAATTTTTATTGATATTGGCAACTTTTATTTCTTTTAATTGCAGTGTCCCGGCCGAAAGGTCAGCACTCAGCTCCAAGAGGTGGTCCTCCCCGCTCCTGGACAAATGCCGAACTAACTGAAGCCCTTCAGCATGTGTGGAACAAAAAGATGACAACGAGTCAGGCATCTCGAATATTTGGCATTCCGTACAACTCTCTGTTGATGTACGTCCGCGGCAAATATGGTAAAAGTCTGAAATTGGAGCAGCTGCGCAAGGACTGTATCAGTGGCCCACCAGTGGAACTTTTAACAATGGGACTAAACAACAATAACGGGAACGGTGGGGGAGGTAGCGGCAACGCTAACAGTGGTAATAAAAACCACGACTTAAATCGTAGCAAAGACTCTAGAGACTTGGATTGCGGTGGAAATGGAGGTAATGGACCACCAGGTGGTCCAATGGGTCCGCGAAGTTCAAGTTCCGAACCTGACCTCTTATCAGGACCAAACTCAATATTCAATCCATTCCAACAAGGATTCTATCCCGATTTTCCTGGCGGCTTTCCAGGACTGCCACTCGGAATGTTGAACCTTCTACCGCCCGAAAGGCATCAGCAATCTGCGGCGGCAGCAGCTGCCGCCATGCACATGGCGATAGACGAAGACTGTAAATCCGATAGATCAAAACAATCCATGGATGAAGAATTTCCCCAACCATTGGCCCTGAATCGTGACGAACGGCGAGAACTGATGCAACAAAATGGGCAGGATTGAAATTTTTGGCAAGATTGGGTTACCAACCCGATCTTTTTCCCTCCCGCTGAGCAGTCGGCAAAAAACTGTAGACAATTTAATCAAAACCTCATCAACGAGCGACGGAGGCTCAAGCGTTTCCGTCGGAAGCGACGAATTGAGGCCGCTGCTGCAGCAGCACCTCAAGCTGTAATACGAACATAGATGTAGATGAATGGAATTTTATTTATGTAATCTCACTTGTGAAGAGACACAACAATTGGCAATATTATTATTATTAATTATCTATTATTATAAATCAAATGCAAAGGATTTTACGTTTTGTTAATTTGTTTTTTGTTTAATTCTAGATTTGTCATTTTTAAAATGAATTCGGATTTTCAAAAATGTTTCAATGATCGTGGTGTTTTCTGTTTTTTTTTATTAATTATTATTAATTTTCTTGGTGCTTTTAGTTCCTAAACCGATTATTATTTTGTTTGTATGTAGTTGATTGTGAGCTGTATATTTCTTGTAATTTAAAATATATGTTAGTATACAATATCGGAGAGACTATTAGGGTTAGGTACCAAGGGGAACTGTGTGTGTACAACCAAAGAAGATACAGGTCTGCCTAATGTAAGTTAAACAAAAAATCTGAGTATAAATCGCCATTAACTCTTACGTTATTTAATTAATCCGTAAAGCATAAAGCTGAAATAAATTCCGTCACTTGTTGATCATGAGCATGATCTTGATATGAAATCGAATAGCATGTAAAAGTTAATTCCATCCCAATGTTTTAACCTTTAAGCATTAAATCAGTTTAGCAATTTATGATTGGATTACTTTCTCCATCTCTGTTTGAATTGGAATAATAATTATTTTATTTAAAAAGCAATAATTGCAAATAATACCGTTTTATACTCAGCATTCACTGAAACTTGACTACTACAACAGTTGATTGCCAAGTAGGAGTTAGGACCAGCCCAATTTTGCACACATTTCGGACCAGGCGTATTTTGGTTTTTGTTACCTTTGGTATTACAATGTAAATTTGTACAAGTAGCATACCGAATTTGAGTGTAAATAAATATATTATGTAATGGTAATCCGATTGTAAGCATTTAGGATAATTGTAAATATAATACATGTACCTAAATACATATTTATTTCGGTTATTTATTTTGTATTCTTGTTTTTTATTTTAGTATTAATATTTTATACGTAGTTTTTAAAAATCTCTCATTTAACTGGAAGTGTGACTATAGTTTGTGCAATAATTTATGGCAAGTGTTATTAGTCTTAAATCAAAATTAAAAGATTCTAAAAAAATGAATCAGAAGCAAATTTGCATTTCTGTGTATAGGTAGGTACTTTGTGTTGTCGGACTAGATGTGTAAAAATCTACAGATTTTGGTTTATGAGCAACAAGATACCTACTATTCTTTTCGAGGTTGTGTGCGAGTGCAAAGTGGCCGCATTACTGCATAGATACTATCTGATTTAGATACCTACTATTTTTTCAGTTCACGACTTTATTTTGTCAATATGGCAACATTTAAAATCTTTGAAGAAATTACTAAATAGGACAGCGTTTTATTGGTTTTGAATAGTAAATATTTAACAACCCGAAGAATCTTTTAAAAAAGAAATAATCCGAATAATTTGTTCTTCACAATCAAGAAGAATTTTTCTCAATCACCTACAGGATTTAGTTTAGTGCAGAGGCATTAATGACATATTTCTAACTAAAAAAACATTTTCATTTGCTCGTGTTCCTAATTAATTTGTTTTATATCATATTGGCTTTATTTTATTTTAGTTTCCAATGGTCTTTACATATTTTTAACCCATGTGCTATAATTTCACAAGTATTTATTCATTAAAGCCTGGCGGGAATTTTTGTTTTAAATTGCTATGCAAATTGAAATGTTGTTACATTTTTTTTCTTGTTTACCACAATTCCACAAACAGTAAGGTATGTCAATCATTAATCATATCCCACTAATACCTAATACAATACTTTAGTAACTAAAAATTTGTCAAATTTAAGATAGATCATTATTCAAACGTAAAACTCAATTCCCTACGCGTCAATAAAACCGTCGTTAGCATAGTACAAGAAAGAAAAAAGATATGACACTATGAGTCCTACACAATTCAAAATAATTCATCCCTCTGAACATTTTTTTGGGAACAATACATTCCTAACTAAAAAATTGGAAATATATTTATTACCTGCAATATTTAAAATAATAATTAAATATATAATTGCTTCATTTTTATTAACAATGGTAGTAAAGTATTAATTTCTTTATAATCTGTAACAGGACGTGAGTTATCAGTTTTTCACCGATTCTGAAAAAAGTCACATTTTGAGTTACAACAGTATTGTATTATTAGTGTGATATCATGGCCCACGAAATGTGTGGTTATGTGGAATCATTCGTTCGAAAAAAGATTTAATTTCAGCATTTTTAAGTACAACTTTCCTATTGACCAATGCAGTTCGAATCGAAGAATTTAGTTTATTAAATTTTGGATAACAATGTAATGTCCTACTCGGATTATTCAGAGTCCGACTGGTAAGCTTATGGCATCGTTTTCTTAATTCGGATGTAGGTACATTTTCGGAGCTAGATTATTCACACACAAGGATGTGGGACGTTCTTTTAGTTCTCCTGTTGGCGATGTTTCCAAACCAGTGTTTTTATATCGTGGGGCTTATCCCTTTTTGTGGGAATTTCAATGTCCGAAAAGCCTTTCGTGGGATAAAGGGAAAAAACACCAAATCGTGGGATTTTGAGTAATTTAAAAAACATTAAAACTATAATTTTTTTCCGAAATGTTATCACAACTTCTACATTTCACTATGATTATCAACACACAAAATGTCCATAAAAAATAGCTCATCAAAATAAATAAAATCAATTTTTGTCAAAATAGTACCAAAAATTAATCATAGGAATGTTACAAATTGTGGTTCTTTCCGTTTAATACCAATTTTACTTTTAAAGACTTAATTTTGAGGCGAAAAACTATCGTGGGCTTTTAAAAGGGAATTCGAGTATGGTGAAAAGGGAAAAATGACCACGCTTCGTGGGATAAATGAAGAGAGAGTGCTGACAACACTGCTCCAAACTAATGTACATACAAGGTGGCTCAAAAGCTATCTTCCGATATTTTCTGGCTGTAATTTTTGTTTTATGAATGCAAACTTTGGTTCTACTTTTGCATTATGTTTATTTGATGTCTTCATTTTTGTCCCCATTAAGTCGAGAACATACTATCGGGTAAGTAGAAACGAATGGCATTTCTGCCTAAAAGATATGTACCTATAGTCTTGGCTCATTTTGGAAATTTCAAACACAGAGTGTATCTATTTGATATCTATGCTCTCCTTGACTATTAACTCATCACTTTATTTTAAAAATGCGTGAGGGCAATTCAAGTGGCCCCTTCTCTTGACCTATTCAGCGAAATGTATTAAACGTGTGTCGGTAACTAGTTAAATGTGTGAGATTCAAGTGCTACTGCTCTTTTTATGCATATTTATTATAAATTCAAAATAGATACCTACAACTACCAACATTTAACCTACACTCAATCACCAGTCAATATAGTCGTTGTCCATAATATTCATAACAATCTGAAAACCGAAACGTTTCCGTTTATTAATTGTCACCACTGTCGCCATGTCAGTTGCAGACGATATCTCACTATTGCGACCCACATACATTTCAATTGGTCGTAACAAATTCAAATAAAGTATATTCTCGGATATTATGCCAATGTTTATACAGCTCCTGTGATAGGCTTCTAATTTAAATTTAGTTATACGAAATATTAAAGTTTGGTTTCATATACAATTTCGTTTTTGAATATTATTGTCATGTAAAAATGAATAAAGGGAATACAAACTCGCATTAATACAAAACAATTTTAAGTAAATAATAAATAAATTAAAGACAAAACTGCAAGAAATACACACAACTAAATGA
Source organism: Cheilosia urbana (assembly GCA_946477585.1). Taxonomy (NCBI): domain Eukaryota; kingdom Metazoa; phylum Arthropoda; class Insecta; order Diptera; family Syrphidae; genus Cheilosia; species Cheilosia urbana. The sequence goes on from OX297854.1 coordinate 113,269,176, forward strand.
TAGTTTACTTTTATTTTATATTTATGCAGTAGTGTCCTATTATGTGATAGAAATAAATGTTTCTTTTGTTTTGTAAATTCCTAATTTTTCATATGGTTTGCATTATGTTAATATAGGAGCAACGAATTCTTCCGACACACAGAACTCCAACACCAACTCATTTACAAGGCAATAGACAAACAAAAAGTTTGCATTATTATGCTAGCAAATTATTTTTCCTACAGAACAAACAAACCTAAAATAAATACAGTTCCTTTACAAGAAAAATTAACAGTATTACATTGTTTTACGCTAAGAATGTTTTTTTTTCTGTTTAAATTATCTAATTTATCTTTTATTAAATAAAATTGTACAAAGTAAAATAAGCGTAAGCAGATCAAATTCCCCAATGTAGTAGCAAATGTAAGTATGAAATACTATTATTTTTTAGCAAATATAGTGTAAGCCAATTGGATTGTAAATAGTAAGACAAAAATTAGATTAAATAAAATAACATTATATCTAACATTTGAATTAAACAAATAGTGAATACATTATATAACTACACCTCTGTAAACAATTTTTTGTTTTCAATTTAAATTTTGTTTCAGTTTTGCACGACGCAATGTCATTATTTTTGTATAGGTACCTCCCTCTTTTCTGGCATAATTTTCATACACTAATAATATTACAAAGAAATATATTGTATACGCTCAAAAACCCCGAATGTACAAACAAACAAAAAACACAGAGGCATTATGAACCTCATAAAGAAAAAGAAAAAGAAAAAAAAACCTATTCTATAAATTTGTGAACAGAAACAAACGAGAATTACCTAGGTATGTTAAGCACTTGTAATTCAAATTTCTACAAAAGCAAACTAATAGGTATAACACAAAGTATATAACAGCAACAACAGAAATATTAAATAAAAAAGAAAATATTTTATAAGATTAACACTTTAGCAGGTTCAGTATAAAAATAAATTATTATCAAAAAAAAAATACAAATAATTCAGAACAGGGTACTACGAAATAAAAACAATTTTTATACATAAAACGATATATATGTTAATTTAAATTATATACATATATATATTCATAGCCAAAAATAATATTTAAGAACATTAAAATGGATAACCAGCAAAACATAGTGATTTAGCAACATTTCAGTATGTACTATGTTTTCTCAAATTTTTTTTTTATAGTTTCTTATGTGTTTCTATTTATGTAGACATATGCATGTTTATTCTTGTAAGAACGTGTAAGCCGTTCTGTCAAAAGTGCGCTGATTTTCTTAAAATTTTAAAATTAAAAACGAAAATACAAACACTTTCAACTGAAGTACTGTTATTAGGTGAATAATTAATTTATTACAATATTGTACTATAAGTAAAATGAATTAAATTAAATATAAAAAAATATATACCTAAACAAATTTATTTGCGTTTTAATTTCAACCGTCTAATAATGAATAATAAATAATAATACATAAAGTACTAAAAATATCAAATTACAATAAATATTTTGTTGCAATGGGAAATAAAACGGATTAAGGTCTACGAACATTCCTGGCAGTTTTGTGTTCTGTCTACAGTCAGGCATTTTGAAATCTAAATAGGGGCGATTAAAGTGGACTAAATATAAAAGATAAAATGGAAATTTCTATATAAATAATCCTTCGATTATAAAATTGCAGTTTTTTTTTTAATAAATAATTAAAATAATCTTTAGATGCGCTAAGAGATTCTTGGAAAAAAAAAATGATAATAATAATAAGTCGGTAAAGGCCTTATTGGGATCCCTGGTGTCAAAAAATTGCTTAAACAAGACGAGGCACTGTTATCTGCGAATTGTGCGAAACTAACAAGGTTCCTCACCAGACGTCCAATCAATCGGTAGTTGTTATATTTAGACAAATACTGGCATGTCGTTGTTTCTGAGTACATCAGAGTAATCTCTTACCTATATCTCCCCTGCTCCTTCCGTTCACACCGTGCTCAAATCCGCTAGTATAGTATTGTTAGTTCATTTAACGATTTTGACATAGCAGGTATTAATGCTTTCAATGGCGTGTCTTTCTCTTCTTGTTTAATATTTCTATAATAAGTTCACATTTAGTTTGACTAGCTCTGAATATTGAATCATTTTGATTTAAGATTTGCTTAGGTGTGTCAAGGTCAACGCATTCTGTACATTGGTAACAGCGATTACGGTTCTTTCTGAGAAGAGACACATCGTATTCCGTCAACTGTTCCTGAGCAAGCTCTTTGAAAGATTGACTTGCAAAAACCACAAGGGACCAGTTGATCATGCCACGACTAAAACCTTGATCACACTTCCCGCAAAATTCATCCATCATACACTAAATATCTCTTTACAGAGAATAAAAACACAAATCCAGCGGATTTTTCCCTTTTCTTATTAATTATAACCACTACTTTAAACTTTTCACGTCCGTTGTGCTTGAGTTTCACTTACAGATGATTATAATCGTTTGTCGGGTATAAGAGTCGATAGACAGTATAGAAATAAAATTCTATTATATGATATAGGTACTAAAAAAAAACACACCATATTTATAATAGGTATCGTAGTTCGTAGATAATATCGCTCACTTGCGACATTGCAGTAGGAATTATACAAATTCAAACAAAAGCCATCTGCATCCAACTGACTTTACTCCTCCCTGACAAAAGTACAGTCCTATATTATTTGGTATGGGATAGTTAGCTGCATATAGCTATATATATTTGTTTTTTGCTGAAGATCCTAAAGGGGTATTATAGCCCACAATAGTTCACGGAAACTCTTTTATCATGTCGATCCTCTCGTACTATTTTCAAAATTCAAACAAACGGCAGCGAAAGGAAACTGCGGGCAAATTTTGTTTTACATGTGATTTTTCTAACCACGACACCATCGAAAAATTGTATTTTGGGAAAATTTCGGAAAATCCAACGTTGTCCAACGGCTGCGCCCTAATCGCGCGTTTCCTGATGAAGTCATACCTTAGGATATTTTTGGAGATGTTTCTGGGCTGAAAATCCCCCAAAAGCAGGCAAGAAACAAAATAAAAATGTGGTGACCTTACATTCAACTGAAAGTATGCAATAAAAAAATTAACTAAAAATGGGTCTGTCGAATGATAAGGAAATATATATTACATACAGCAACCTGTTTTCAGCAATTCGCTAAACCACTACTAGCTGGGAGTTGAACCTGGAGTTTGATATAAAAAACTCAACGAGAGATGTCGCTGTGTATCGACACAACTATTCGATACAACTATCCGCCGCCATGCATTTTCGTAGCGCTGGAAACTTAATATAGGTACGCCTTTTTATGTATAACTGCGATTTGTGACGTGCGTTGTCGTTGTGTGTATAAGGTGAGGGCTAAGGCGACATCCTCGAGCGAATAACCCTGCATCAGAGTTTCGAATTGGACTTATGTTCGCTAGTTATACAACTCAACGTTAGGTTTTTCCATCTTCGTTACACATTGGTAGATACGTAGTAGTGATTTTGAATACTGAACGAATTCAAAAAATAAAAAATAAAAAAATGTCACAAACAGTTGGTTGTGACTTGAGAGTGAGAAGCAATGCATCAAGCAGAGACAATACTGAGATCTGAGACCATCAGCTTCGTCTTGAACGGAGCATTTGCGCCATTAGGTACTTATTTTACTTTGAAATGTCATTACATAGCTGATAGTTTCCGCTTGGAAAAAACGATTTATGCAAATGCACAATTAAGCAGTTTTCCGTGTGGCAATATGAGACATTCAAATTAAAACTGTTCGTTTTAATAAAAAGTAAGACAAGTGCGAGTCGGACTCGCAACATTTTACGACTTTGGAAGTGTCTCTCGCGCAAACTATTTACTTTAGAAAAAAATGATATTAGAAACCTAAATATCATTTTTGAAGACCTATCCATAGCTACCCCACACGTATGGGTTTGATGAAAAAAAAATTTTTGAGTTTCAGTTTTATGTATGGGGACCCCCAAAATTACTGTTTTTTTTTTTTCTATTTTTGTGTAAAATCTTAATGCGGTTCACAGAATACATCTACTTACCAAGTTTCAACGGTATACCTAGCTCTTAAAGTTTCGGAGAAAAGTGTCTGTGACATACGGATGGACAGACAGACAGACAGACAGACAGACAGACGGACAGACATGACGAATCTAATAGGGTTCCGATTTTTGCCATTTGGCTACGGAACCCTAAAAATGGTAGGTAGGTATTGATTTTTAAACGATGATATTTGCTTGTGTGGTTGTAATGCTGCATTACTAATGCAGGGAACACTTATTGTAGGATGAAAAGCCGCATCTTTTTTGGGTTTTAGGTTTGAGTGAAAATTGTATTGTTTTACCTTTATTTTGTTGAAGTGTAAATAAAAGAATAAGTACAGAAACACAATTTTGGGCAAGTGTACGCGAAAATTCAGGGATATGCGCTTGCTTACTCTTTTAACGGGCTCCTAGCCTATGAAGAGTCTTTGCGGCTTTCCATCTTCTGGATCTCGGGGACTCTGCTTCCAGTTATCCTTTTGGCTGTAGCTTTATTGTCCACTCGCTCGGCCGGGCCAATGTGTTTGACGTATTTTGGCTTTGGACTGCATCCACTTAACCACATGTTGAACACTATAATATAGCACTAAAGCTAAAGGTTCTAAAATAGTTCTAAAATAGTTGAAGCAGTTCATTTTAATTTTTTTTTGTTACGTTTATCTTAATCTTATCTTAATGTTAATTTAATGAAAACAAGACCAACACTGTTTTTAAGATTTATTTAAAACTTATAAACTATAAATTTTAGAGCTTTAATAATCTGCATATACTCACCACTGTTGCTTACTATTGTACTAATTTCTGTACTATTTGACATTCCCGAGTACGCATAAGTACCACTTCTCAATTTTGATTACTATTTTGAATTTTTGAAATAAATCGAACATATATGAGGTTATTTCACTAACGGGCGTACTATTCACTCCAAAAATTAAACCCAAGTCCATAATATTCAGTCATTAAACCCAAACATGAGCTATTTTTTTAAACATGTCGGCGTTTAATCCGATGGAATTTGAGCTGTACTACGGAGATCAGTCTAAGGCCGGTTTGCTGATAACTACTTATAGCGATTTAAGTTCTACTTATACCTTATGGGGCTACTTTTTCTATGTCATAAACTGCCACATAATTTATTTAAGTTCCACTTTAAATCGCTATGAGTAGTATCAGCAAACGGGCCTAAGTAAGTATTTTATCTCGGGTTAAAACTCAATTTCATATTACAATTTATTCGTTCACCAAATAAGTGCAAGTTAAATATAATGTTAAATATAGCGAGAAGCTAAAAACATTTTTATTTGTAAAGTGGATTTAAGAGCTGATTGGGGAAGCGAGGAGTAACAACCATTCTCGCTTGTTTGGGGGTTACCCTGACAATGTCTGATGTAACAGCAGATGGTGAAATCAACATCGTCCTCTTCTTCGGCAATATCTGGCTAAAAAAAAAAGAGTCATATTGGATGCTAAATTCATAATTAATACAATAAAAATTAAACTCAGCATACAGCATATCAAATCAAGTGACAAACAACAAAAAATAAATGTAATTTTATGTAAAATTTTATATTACAATGGTTTAAATACATCCAGCGGGCTTAATGCATGTTTTAGAGTGAATATTATAAAATGTAAACTTAAATAAAAACGGTTTAAAAAATACGGATTGTAGAATATAAGGGTGTACAATTAATTTGAATCTAATTTACGCTCGGAGTGAACAGTAAACGGCCGTTAGATTCAATAAAATATGTTTTTTTTTTCTTGAATTCAATACTCTTATGTTACGGCATTTCAAACTATTATGTACTATTTTTTACGTTTCAGCACTATTTCTTTTCAGTTTTTAGTACAATTGAGAAAAGTCGATTTGCATCACTGATACTCACCCGCGCCCACTAGGTAATGTTTGGAAGCTTGTTTTCTTTCAATTTTTGCTATATTTTTACGGGGTGGCCAAGAATTTGTGCGCTAGTATTGATAGGTACCTACATAGAAATTCGTATTGACAAATGTCAATATGTCACTTCCACTCTGAGCAAAGTTGCTGGCAGCGTTCATAGAATTTTATCCGTTAAATTTGAAATTATTTGATACTTATGGATGGAAAATTTTTTTAAGACGAAGTGTAAATTTGCTTAAAATATTTATGAAAATTAAAGCAAGTAGATTGGTTGAGGAAAATACGAATATTTTAAACAAACTTTCTTCAGTTATTTCAGAAAAATTTTACACAGAAATCGAAGTTAATGATATGCAAAAGTGGAAAATACACAAGCAAGCATTTATCCTAATATGTTTGTATTATTTAAAACATTTCATGTAGATAGTTTAACTAACAGAACAATTCAATTTTAAAAAATATATAAAAACTATTGTCGTTTTCCATTGAGCAAAAATAAGCGTCCGGGTGAGTCCGGAATCGGAAAACTCACTTCTGAAACAGTTCCATTGGCAAAAAAAAAAATCTTTTCGTGATTCTGAGAATGAGAACGGATTCAATCAGAATCAGTTTTCTTGTTCCATTGGATTACAGAATGAGTGAGTCCCCGAGTGAAACCAAAGGAAAACGACATAAGACATATCTAACCAATAACATTCAGTATTGTTAAAATGTGCTATTCCCGAACTCTAATACACTCCCCCTTGGTTGATAGCATTTTTTTTTTGTTTTTGCATGTCACACGGCTTATAAATTTATAATCGACATCACACCGATAGAAATACGAAATGCTAGAATTTGAAATAAAAAATTGAGGGGGCCAGAGGCAAGAGGATTGGGGTCTTAGTATGATTTGTTTGTGCTGTGATGTTAAGTGCCCTTTAGCGGTTGTTAGTATATGGGTACAAAGTACACACCGTTTATTAATAGGAGAGTGTTTGTTAATTTTTGTTTATGTTGCATACTTGAATTAATTTTAAGATAAAGTCAATGAACAATATCTATTAAAAGCCGAAAAATACCATGCTGTACTCAGCGTTGCCACAATGTTACAAGTGTAACAAAAGTGTTACACTTTTTAATTATTTTACAATTTTGTTACAATGTTACTTTCTTTTTCGCTTTGTTACATTTTTTTCCATTAAAATCCTTTTTTGTTTTTCTCATTAAAAATATTGAAAGTTAAACTGGCAGCTCTTTTTTCTTTCGAGCAAACTTCTACCAATTACTGTCACGCTGTATCCAGCGTAAGCACGGGCGCTTTTTTGGCGTGCGATGCGATTCCCCTACGCATTGCAATTGTTTGCGATGAATACGTGTGTGTCCAATTACAGCACGATAGTGCGTTCATGCGGATTCCACTAACAATAATTTTTTATTGTATAAAATAGCTTTTTTCGGTTTTTCACTATTGGAATAAAATTGGTGCGATGCGGAGAGGTCGCAATGCACGCGTTGCCGCGATATCGTGCTTACGCTGGACATCTACATTTGCTAGCATCTGTTTGCATTTGACAGCTGCTCGCATTAGCCGCATCGCAACGCATGCCCGTGCTTACGCTGGACACAGCGGGAGGGAACGAGAAAAGCCATATAAAACCATATTTTTCTGTCTCGCCGCGTCGCCGTTGACAATGTTCTACATCTTGTGGTAAATAAAGTTTATGAATTAGACATTGAAATCTACTTCGATGGTCAATAATTTTGTTTCTTTTTTTGTTTTTTTTTATTTGTTAAACACAAAATGGACAGGCAGGTCAAAACAGTTTTTTTTTTAAATGTGATAGCAGATACCTAAAATTTTTTTCCAGTTTGTTACATTTTTTATCCATTTGTTACACTTTTCGAAAAAAATTGTTACACTTTCAAAAAAGCTTGCGGCAACACTGGCTGTACTCCAGAACTCCAGTAGTTCTAAAAGTGCTCGAATGCTCTGTCATCAGCGCTACCAAAACTTTGACAGCATTCCCATTTAGCGCTTTCCCATTGGTTTGACTTGAAAATATGACAGCATCACATTTGAAATCCACACATACACCAAATCAATGACTGTCATGCGCAACGCACACATAGGCAAAACTTAAGGAACTGCGATATGCGAACTGCGACTGCCTCTGCGTCTGCCTCGTCGCCGTCGTTTGATTACATTGAATTACTCGTTCGCCAGTTTCAGTTGTTGCGGGTTGTTTTGCTGTCAATTGTCATTGTCATTGTCAGTCGCAATTTGTCTCTCTTTCTGACTTGGTTGTGCCGTATCTTATATTACAATTAGTCGTGGTCGGGGAAACAACATAAATAAATTTGCAATATATCGTAATCGGACACATGTCTTCGTCCAAAGAGTTTATTCCTTACAATCTGGATTTGATTTAACCGCTCGTTCTCATGTGTTTTTTTCCGCAACTGCTATTTCATATATCTATTTTTAAATATCAATATAAGTAACGGCGTCGACGCCTTGCGCCGTAGTGATTTACACTGGTAAATTCAATTAAAAAACGTTGTTGACTGCAATTTTTGTTTTGAAATATTTTCACACTGAGTCTACTACCTATAATTCTTAGATTCTGCACTTGCAAGTGCAGGTTGGATACTCTCAGTATAAGTTTTAAATATATTTGTATTTCAATAGCGTGTTGTGAAACAAACGAAAAGTGAACAACAAAATTTATCACGAATTCAATCAGACGGTGTGATTTGAAAAATCAATAGATTGGTATGCATTAAACCAGAGACATTGTCCCAAACATAATAGCAAGTACCTAGGTACGTATATTTTTTATTGAAATTTATTTAAAGTGTTTTCAATTTTGTGTATTATGTTCAACCAAATCGAAGTTAGGTAGGTACACATCCCTAGTTTGATTATGATTTTTATGTAAAAATAAACAAATAAAAATAACAAGAAAAATCTTCGTCATGCGCATTCTGCGGCCATAACATATTGAAGCATATTTTATTTCTTTTTTATTTGATTCTTGCGGGTGTCCTCGTCGAATTTAAAAATACATTATAGAACTGCGCTCTAATTTGAAAATAAAGTGCCTTTGCATTATGGTAAGTATAACATGTTTATTTACTTGGTGATCATGATCACACAGATCAAACATTTTTAGAAGCAACTGGAAATGAAGCTAATTCCAGCCATAAAAACGTGTTCTCCTTCACAATTCTGTACTAGCTATTCATGGGCGATGGGCATGTATGTTGTATGGAGTATGGCGTATGGGTCTCACTCACTAGGTACCTACCATTAGGCGTTTTTCTTTTTTAGTTCAGAGCTGAGCACTGAACTGAGCTCGAGCTATATGAGCGCGCTCTGAACCGAGCGTGCTCAGGTCGTTCTGATGATTTTCTGTTTTTCCTGTTTTTTTTTTCTCTCAAATATGACTGGAAGTGTGAAAATCAGCATTTTACTCAGCTTGCACAATCAATTAATCCTGAGCTCATAGAGCGCGCTCTGATCATGCTTTGAACGAAAAAAGAAATACAAATTCGAGCTCTGATGTATCTGAGCTAAAAAAGAAACACAAACTTGTATAACAGTTCAGGTTCTGTTCTGAACTAAAAAAGAAAAACGCCTATTAACGTTGTGGTTACATTTTGCCAGATTGGAGAAGGGAAGACTGAAATCGCAAAACACAACAAATCCGTTTTGTTAGCCTGGAAAGTTTTGTTTCTGTCTTGAGTTTATCAAAACAAACACAATTCAGTATGTGTGTCAAAAGTGAAAAGGCTTGGAAATCAAACATACCTACCTACTTATTTTGTATTACTTTCGAAAGGGTGGTGTTATGGTTTGGAGAGCGGTTACCTACTCCGGAACTCGAGTTCCAACACTAGTAGTCTGCAAGAAATCGTCAGTTTCAGCATTCGTATGCAAAGGTAAGCTTGGTTTAAAAGGCTCATGCTCAAGTGCTAAATTTATGAAACAACTGAATTAAACGTTCTTTTTCAGTGCTTTTGCTAAGTTCTGCAGATAGCTTTTAAAGCAAATAACAAACAAAAATAATCACACGTAGTATAATTCAAAGGCGTACGCTTTAGAATTGGTTCTCAAGTACGGTTAATACCTACCAGAGACAATACTGAGACCCCCATCTTCGGCCGATTTTCCGTTACTTGCCTACAAGCTATATTTCTATGGGGGGGGTACACGCTAAGTGCGTTAGTATTGTTACAAAGAAATTCGTATTGACAAAATGTCACGTAACTTCACTCACCAAGCCACTCGCACCTTGCATGTCCCACTTCCGCTGTCGGCAAAGTTGCTGCCAGCGTTCATAGAATTTTGTCAGTTAAATTTGAAATTATTCGTTACGTGTAAATAGTTTTTATTTTAGGAATAAGTGCACTTTTGCTGAGAATATTTATGAAAAATAATTACTGCAGAATGGTTGTAGGAAAATAAAAACATTTTTTGTACACATGAAATCGAAGTTAATGATATTCAAAAGCGGAAAATACACAACAGTATTTGTCCTAATATGTTTCTAGTATATAAAACATCTCATTTAGATAGCATTATTAACTAAACAAATTATATTAATCATCTTTTAAAAATTTGTAATAACCAACCAATAGCATTGAGTTATCTTAAAATCTGTTGTTCCCGAACTCTATCACATCCTCCGTGGTTGGCAGTGGTTGGCAGCATTGATTTTATACTTTTTGTATGTTTTTGCATGTCACACGGATTCTAAATAGACATAACACCGAAAGGAAAACGAAATGGCGAATTTGAAAAAAAAAAAAAAAAAAAAACTGAGGGGGACAGCGGCAAAAGGATTGTGAGTTGGGGGTTTCAGTATTGGCTCTGGTTAATACTGGATATGTGTAGTTTTTAATCTTATCTGAGTAACCGATATTCTAAAACAAATAATTTGTTCCCTTGTCCAAAATAGTGTGAATACTGCAATAAAAAGATAAGATTACAATATGGTTTAGTAATTTGACTAGGTATTTAAGGCGCAGGCTTACTTTTGGCCGAAATAGATATTTTGTGTCTGGAATGGAAGTAAAATAAAATAAGGTGCACGACAGGGTCGAACGAAACTTTCTCATTCATCAAAAGTTTGGTTGGATGTTTTCTTATTTTATTAGGGAGATAGGCAAAAACCTGAAGGCAATGACAGATAAAAGAAATGGTTCATGAAATATAGAATATAGATATACATATTAAATATCTATGTATATCTATGCAAGAATTCAAAGATATTTGTTTTTGAATTTGCATTAGCAGTTATAAACTGAATATCAGTATGGACGTGTGATATGTGGGATTTTCTGATTGTGTAAACTTCATGTGGTTGGAATTTTTTTAAAGTGCATATCAAAATGGTTAAAAAAAAGTGGATGTGGGAATTTTTTGCTAAAAATAAGTTTTGCGTTGCTGTTATTGCATTTTTAATGGCTGTTGCAATTTAAATTTTAAAGTGCAGTATTGAACTTTAAAAATATATATGAACAGAGATCGGCTTTAGGGTTCTCATTTTTGAGAAATAATTAAAAAAATGATTTATTCGAATTTTTTGATAGGTAAAAACTAAATACGGGATCTGAGGTATTTAAAATAAACCGATATTATCTTTAGTATGTATGTTCTATACTGTTAATGTGCCGAATCATCTCATCCTTTGACTCTTGAATTGTTGCTGGCTTATTGACGTACACCTTTTCTTTCAAATAACCCCAAAGAAAGAAGTCCAACGGTGTCAAATCACATGATCTTGGCGGCCAATTAACATTGCCACCACGTGAGATAACACGGCCATTGAATTTGTCGCGCAAAAGAGCCATTGTTTCGTTAGCTGTGTGGCAAGTGGCACCGTCCTGTTGAAACCACATATCGTCCACATCTATATCTTCCAATTCGGGCCATAAAAAGTTCGTTATCATCTCACGATAGCGAACACCATTCACAGTAACTGCCTGACCGGCCTCATTTTGGAAAAAAAAAACGGCCCGATGATGCCGCCAGCTCATAAACCGCACCAAACAGTCACTCTTTATGGGTGCATTGGTTTTTCGACAATCACTCTTGGATTATCATTCGCCCAAATGGCGCAATTCTGCTTATTGACGAATCCACTGAGGTGAAAATGTGCCTCATCACTGAAGATGATTGATCATCCACTGTTGGCATTTCTTGCAACAATTATGACCATTGGCGACACTTGAAATGGTCAAGAGGCCTTAGTTCTTGAGTCAATTGCACCTTGTAAGCGCGTAAATGCAAGTCTTTATGCATAATGTTCATCAAAGACGAGCAATTGTTGGGCACGGAAACGAGTTGATGTGAACGGCTCTTCAGCCACACTATCGCGAACAGCAGCAACGAGCAGCAGTACGAGCTGTACGAGCATGCACTGGTGTTTTCACATCTCCTACAGACCCGGTTTGCTCAAATTTTTGGACGATTTTTCCGATTGTACGCACATTTGGACGATTAAATTGACCGAAAAAATCACGAATTGCACGATATGCATTTTGATTTGAACGCCCATTTTCATAATAAGCCTGAATAACTTTACCGCGTTGGTCGATTCGATTCCATTCGATTCCATGTTTCAAACTGAATTAGTCTGAAATTGAGAAATGTCAAAAGAAATGCAGAAAAAAAATTGACATTTAGGTGTGGTTCACAATCAGCATCGGCCCTTAAAATTTAACCACCCTTTAGTAAGTCCGTATATTCCACAGGTTGAACCTAGACTCTCTTTTCCTAGCAGTAGCAATCAACTTTTATTGAACTCGATTCAATTATTAATAACTAGCTGTGCCCGCAACTTCGTACGCGTCGTGAGACTGTGTAGTTTCCAATAAAAGAGATTTGACCTTTTTCTCAACGGCATATTTGTTTAAAATCAACAATCTAGCTAAAAAAAAAAGGGCATTGTCGACATTGTCGACATTGAAACAATAAATCAAACAAATCTATTTACCTAAAACACTAAATTGGTGTTTAAAAAAAATTAAATTCAACAGCGTAAGTACTTAAGTTTCACTTCCTTACTGTAGGTACCACGTAGGTAATATCAAAACAACCACTTGTTAACCTGTAGTTTTCGTATAGCTTCATTGAACAGGGAAATCCCTCCTGCTCAAAGGTATGATAGTATTAGTATAGGACTGCACAATGCAGCTCGTCAAGTGGGTCAGACGTATTGAGTTAAGATCGCAGTTCGTATCTGACTTTCAAGGGCGCTTGACGAGTTCGCGCAGTGCACACGATAATCCTGTTTATATTTTCAGAAGTGGGATATGATTCCCGAGTGTGTGTTAAGCGCCTGGTAGTGGTATCTAGTGCAATAGATACAAATTTTAAGAAACCGTGTTAACCCTTGTGTTCGAATGTGCGCGATAATTGTTGTTCACACGAAAAAAAGAATAAATAAGTAAAAAATAAGCTAGTGCGGTGCTTGGCAAAAAAAAAAAGGTATAATAGATACCAAGTGTTTGGTAATGTGTGTAGGTACAAAATACCTAAAAAAAAAAAAAAAAAAAAAAAACTTGTCGATCGAGTGGCTAAGGCAAGGAAAAAAAAAGGGTCATCCTGAGTTGTGCGTTAGATATTTGGAAGTCCGCACATAGGTAAATATCTGAGTGAGCTATACCTCAGATTGGGTAAGTGATGTGCAATAAAAACATTAAAAGCAACCGGTGGGAAAGATAACTTCATAATTTGTTTTCGTGAAGAGCAGGGTTGGTGCGATTTCTTTCACAGCGAGGATTTTTTTTCTAAGGGGAAGAAATGCAGGAATTGCAGTTGAATTTTCCCAACGGATATCTTTCCAATGCTTTTTGAGGCCACGGGGTATCCGCTGATCTGTCGGGTGTCATGTGCGGGTCAGTGGTGCTCTGTCGCTCGTTCGGAAACAGTTTTCGGTACCTTATATAGTACTATTTCCTCTGATTTCTAATGCTTCATGACTGATTGATGATTGCATTTGTGTCGTTGTAGGATCCTTTAAAGTTTTTCAATAGCGGAACACTGTTTATTGGAATAATTTGATGCAAATCAAACCTTATTGGTGGTTTAAGATCACAATTTTTCCAAGTAAAAATGAATTTTAGAAAGTAATGGCCTGCTAATTCATTTTAGAAATATCACGTGGCGTTTTGGGAGCGTATCGCTTCCGTTTTTGAATTTCGGTATGCAGCGGGACAGTGCTTGCCAAAGTATAATGGAGGTTAGAAAATAAATAGAGTTTGATCTTTTGAGAGAATGTGTGGATTAGGTTACTTGTTGGCAAACTTAGAAACCGACAGAATTTTGGGTGCTCGCAGAAAAATATAATGCTGTGGCGCACATTTATATGAACTAAGGCTGTCATTTTTCCCCCTACATGAGTTCAAACATACTACCTGTTGTTCCTACAGAGGTTCCTATTTTTTTTTGTATTTTGCTGAGCGCTGACAATTCTTTACTTATATCTGTATTTCGCGTGAGGTCGGCTTTTTCACGCCAGCCATTTATCAGAGATCTTTTTTCTCGGTAAACGGGATCCTTTTGCAAGCAGTTTGATAAGGGTTTCGTTGCAGTCACATATGTATCTGAGTCTTAGGCGACTCTGAGAATTGTTGAAAAGAGGAGGTATTCAGGTTAAGCCGTTCCAAGCTTGAGTAATCAGATGTTTTATTCTGTTTCTGTTTCTGCGACGACTGTCAAGAAGGTCTTGGAAATATCCCAAACTTATGCGAAATTGCCTTTGTGGCGAGGATCTATTCGTTGCTTGCAAACGATTACAATTTGCTTTATAATTGTAACCACTCAGGCTGAACAACAGCGTGTTTGAATTAGCTCCTATTGCGAAGTTTGATGCCGTGATTTTGGACGGTTGGGTGGTGCTCGTCTTCAGAATGACATTGGGGGAGGATTTATTTAGGTAATGTCCGAGATGAGCATGTCTTTCTCGCCATTAACATTTGGCCCTGGAGTTGGATATATGCTGTCAACTGTGTTTTTTTATTGGTGGAGCAATTTTGGAAAGTGTGGAGTTATTTGCGAGAACTGCCAGACATTGATTAAGGTTGATTATTGGTGGGCCGTCTGAATAGCTGCCTCCAATGCCTATGCGATAAACGAAGAATGTGTTGAAATGATCTTTAAGTAGTGAAGACAAGAATTGAAAAGGTGACGTAAAAGGTATTGACCCTGAATCAACCGTCGAATAAGGATGAACTTTTTGGTTCTGACTGTTCCTTGAGTAATTCTGAGGATCTCTAAACCCAAAAGTATTAGTCTAGAGGTTATTGGGGAAGTGGCTGAACAGTGGAGTTCTGACAAATTTCCGATTTACTCTGAGGCAAGGTATTGACCCTGAATCTACCGCCGAATAAGGATGAACTTTTTGGTTCTGACTGTTCCTTGAGTAATTCTGAGGATCTCTAAACCCAAAAGTATTAGTCTAGAGTTTATTGGGGAAGTGGCTGAACAGTGGAGTTCTGACAATTTTCCGATTAACTCTGAGGCAAGGTATTGACCCTGAATCTATCGCCGAATAAGGATGAACTTTTTGGTTCTGACTGTTTCTTGAGTGATTCTGAGGATCTCTAAACCCGAAAGTATTAGTCTAGAGGTTATTGGGGAAGTGGCTGAACAGTGGAGTTCTGCTAATTTTCCGATTAACTCTGAGGCAAGGTATTGACCCTGAATCTACCGCCGAATAAGGATGAACTTTTTGGTTCTGACTGTTCCTTGAGTAATTCTGAGGATCTCTAAACCTTAGGCTGAGTGCTACGGCGGATTGCGATAAAGGGCTGAGTGCCACGGCTGAGTGCGATAAAGGGCTGAGTGCCACGGCTGAGTGCAATAAAGGGCTGAGTGCCACGGCTGAGTGCTATAAAGGGCTGAGTGCTTAAACAGAATAGTGTAGCTAGGTGCACTGAGGACAGTGCAATACAGGATGGCCGAGTTGTTAACCTGTAGTTTTCGTATAGCTTCATTGAACAGGGAAATCCCTCCTGCTCAAAGGTATGATAGTATTAGTATAGGACTGCACAATGCAGCTCGTCAAGTGGGTCAGACGTATTGAGTTAAGATCGCAGTTCGTATCTGACTTTCAAGGGCGCTTGACGAGTTCGCGCAGTGCACACGATAATCCTGTTTATACACTTAAACAAAAGTCTTAACGGATATTTGTATCTACACCAACAATAAATAAATCAAACAACATAAGTCACCTATATCGTCTTTACTTCTTGAATTTTTCAATTCTTTACTGTAAGTATCAACCTAGGTACTATAACAACCATTAAAACAAAAACCTTTAACTCAATTTCTGTATCCACCATACGTCCCGCACAACAACACACGTCATCAGCCATCTGCGCATTTCCTCAGAAACACGCTGTGGTTGTTTTTTTTTCATATGAACTTGCCTGTGCGATGTGCGCCACCAAAAACCACCCCAAAGCAGAACAACGATCAAGAACCGCGGCGGCTGATAATATTCGATTTCAGAAAATAAATTTATTTTTTTAAAGTTAGATTTTAGGTTGTAGCTCAGCTTCTAGAGGACATAGAAAGCTGATTGATGGCTTGAAATATCTGTAAAAGTGTTGGCTCTCCTAAGTATTTTGTTTTGTTTGCATTGATAAAGAATTATTTGAGTAATGGCGAGTTAAAGGCAGTAAAGTCGAAAAAAAAACACATTTTGGTCAAAAACGCTCCAAAAAATAGGCATGACAATGAAAGGAATAGCCTATATGTTGCACAGAATCTTAAGAAACATTTCAAAAAAAGTTTCATCGAAATCTGTGCAGTAGTTTTCACGCCATTAGGTAACAGAAAAATAGCCTACAGTTTTATTATAAGTATAGATAGGTATGTGTAGGTAGATACACAGAATAAAAAAAAATCACATTTACGTCCTGTCTAACACACTGTGTTAGAGAAACCGACCCATCCGGTGCGCTTTACTTGCAGATTAGTCCCTATTTGGAACCTTTTCAAAGTATTAAAAAAGAAAATCATACAATCAAAATGTTATGATAGCTTCCGATTGCGAAAACATACTTTACTTAATAAAGTTAGATTACTTATCAAGCTCCAAAACAAGGCCTTTGAACTTTGTTTAAGAAATATATTTTGACACCACAGAATTTAAACACAAACTTATGTAGGTATATTATATCCGGCACTGTATTCGCTTATCTACTGATAAAACAAATCAAATTGCCGACAATAAAGCCTTAGTCATCATAACTACGCCTTTCTTGTGTGGAGATATAATAGGTCTGTTCCCTAACGGTAACGCGTTCGAACACATTCGCCAAATTTAGTCAAACTTCGTTCCCTTACGCAAAAGTTGGGCAGAAGAGAGCCAAAAAGAGAGAGCAAAACATTTCCCCTCCATAAAAAACCTGCAAAAATTAGCCCAAGAAATTTCTTTGGGCTAGTTGGTTATTGCTGACATATGGTTGTCAAATCGTTCAAATATTAATTTCAAACTGAATTTTTATTTGATTTCATTTATAATTTTGTGCTTGTATAGCATTAAAGTAGATGTAAGAAACAAAAGAATTGAATTTTTTAATTTCTGCAATAAAAGCAATAAAAATCTTGGTCTTGAATAAAAATTTCTGTTTTGTTCTACCGATATTCGAGTATTCTCGCCTTGGAAAAATTCATATTTTACAAATTTGTGGTTCAACACATTCCTTTTCTTTTTGGTTGTAATTCATTTCGGTGAGCGAATTCTCTCGCAATGAGAGAAATGTGAGTTTTTGTCCAAATTGAACCAGAAAGTAAGGAAAGAGACCTACCCCCGTATTAATAAACACTGTGTAAAAGTTATCAACTTGTTACTCAGCAGTTATGCCCAATTTTTGTATGCTATCTGACGTTTGCTAGCTAACTTACTTGTGTACATTTTTTTATTAATAAGGGGGCTAGTGTATAAGTGCGAGAAGCGATTGGGATCTAATCAAATCTTAATCCGTTTTTTTTTATAAGAACGTGTGCTTTTGAATATTTGGAAATATAATATTGGTAAAGAGCCATAAAGCAAAAACTTGATAAGAATGTATCGGTCGATGGTCACAATGGACTTCTTCGCAACAGTGGCCGATTTGTAGCGTATTTTCCATATCACTTCTATGATTGTACTATCCCACCTGTTAAATGTTCCATAAATGTTAACAATGTCATAAATTTCATTAAGCCGGGAAGATTAAGTTAGAACAATAGAAAATAACAACAAGCAATCAGTCAACCAATAAATAACAGAAATAAAACAGGAAAAAAAAAAAAAAAACTCCAAGTATCGTATTAAAAAACAAGGTGCTCGGCTAAGACGCGACGTCAGTACAGTAAGCACATACAAAGTAAACGTAACTGATGGCTAACCAGTTGATAAATTTAGCCCAGACTTTATTGATTGAAACGTGGGCAAGTATTCGGATTAGATATAAGCTAACTAAATTGAGACAGACAGTTTATAACGAGGGAGTGTACTATTTATCTAAGAATACCGTGGTAAGTGTGCTTGCACTGAACCAAATCGCGTATTCATATTGACGGAAATATTTTGTTAATCATTGAAGAATTTATTATTCGGATTGACAATTTTTCATAAATTTGTTCGTGTTATTGAAGATTTAATATTCAAAATAAATAACATTTCTTCAACTGCTGTCCGATTTCATATTATATTTAAACCAACAAAATTTTGTCATTTTGACAAACTGTAGCTGTTAACAAAACGGTATCCTGTATGTGATATTGACAAAAAATTGTTGATCATTTTTAGAAGAATCAGTTATTCAAATTAACAATTTTCCATCAAATGTTTCTTCATATTGAAGATTAAATATTCAAAATCAGTAGAGTTTCTTCAAATGCTGTATTATTTATTATATTATTCAAGCGAATGAATTTATTTTCATATCGACAAAATCGACAACTATTCAAATTAAAAATTGTTCATCAAATATTTCGTCTTATTGAAGATTTAATACAGATTCAAAATAAATGATTAAACGCGATTTATCAGATTAATGAAAATTCATCGATTTTTTATGTTATTTAAATAAAACACAATACCTATATTTTTTGATACAAAGAAGGGGAGAGTGGGAAAGGTTTTTTTTTCAAAATTAGTGCTTGAAAAGCAAGTTATTTTTTCTCTGTTTTATTAATTCGATTTAAATTTTTTACAGTTGTACCAGCTTACATTTAAATGTCTGCATCGAATTTATTTAATTTAAGGAAAATAGAACCCAATAGTAGGCATATCAAATTTTAGACACTTAAATGGATTATAAGATATTCCATCCGTTATACAAACTATACAAATGTATTTAGAAGTATCAACAAATTTGATTTTCGTGTAAACATAGCACTGGAACGATCGACGGTTTGTCCGTAATGTCCGTAATATTTATTACATAAACTATACAATATAAAAAATAATTGTATTTGTCTTACTCGAAGTCAGAATCAAGTATTTATTTTATTAGGTATGGATTTTTTTAAGAAGTAAGTAAGGTTTTAACCAAGTTTAAAAGAAATCAACCAAACAATTTTTTTTTTAATTTAAAAGAAATAGTTGAAGACAGTTATCAGGGAAGTCGATATTTTAAAAAAAATTGCATTCGGAAACCATTATACAACACTTCCTGCAGAACATATATAGGGAATTTATAAGAACGAATAACTTATCAAATTATTCATAACTTATTCTAATGGCAGTTGAAATCACTGAAGCCATTTTCAAAAATATAAGCTTTTTATAAAAGAATCTGAAGAAGGCAAGTACCATATTAAAAGCTTATTAAAACCGGACCCACGTTTTCCTCTTCTTGAAAATTGTTATAAACAGTTTCAATTTTAATTAAAAAAAAAAAAAAAAAAAAATGTTGACTGCATTTAATGCGCAGAAGAGTACCAGAGTAAAGTCAATTATTTAGAGCAAAGAGCTTCTTCAGCTTGAAGCGACTAGTCATTTGCTATAATACAGAGGTTAGATCAGATCAGGACAGGACTCAAAGCTCAAACATTACATTTATATATAGAGCTTGGCCCAAAAACATTCTCTCTACCTTCTCCACAGCAAACAGTTCTAAAAACATTAGGTCATATGCTAAATCTAAAACAGTTCGAAACAGAAGACTAACCGCTAACTTATATCTATTCCATAAGTATAGATCCACATCACCTATCAGTATAGGTACAAAGAACCGTAAGATATCACATTTTCGAAACTCCAACGTTCTAGTAATTACATTGAATCTAGCACCACATTCCCCTGAATTGCCAACAAATTTATATTATTCCCACATCTTAAATTTTTTTCAAGTTGAATAAATTTGTTGAAATGCTCTAAAGTGTTCTTCACATTGACAAAATTAGTCAACTTGAATAAGTTTCTTCAATATGTTATTATCAAACCATTAAACCATTGCAATCTTGAAATTTTTCTTCGTAACTTGAAGAAATTTCATTATATGATGGAAAGGTTTTCTTCAACTTGACGAAATTTTCTTCATACTGAAATTTTTTTTATAATCATTCAATTATATTTTTTTCAATTTTAATAAATTTCTTTAAATGGAAGAAAACGGTGTCTTCAAATTGGAAAAAAAATAATCAATGTGAAGAAGTTTCATTAAAATGTTAATATTTATTGTTGTCCTAGAAGTAGTAGGTTTTATTCTTAAGTGAACGTGAAGTGGTGCAGTGCGGATTGATAAAATCGTGTTCCTGAGAAGCTATTAACAAATAAATAACTTAAAAACGTTTCATGAGTTATTGTCCAGAAACACATTCGTGTGATAAAAATGTAAGTACTAAATATTCAGATATTCTAACAATTATATAATTCATTCTCCGATTTTAGTTTGGACGTTTATCCAGTCTTGTTTTACGAAATCAAAACTAATATTTACAAGAACCACCCTGAGGTAAATTCATTAATAAATCAATTACATAAATTATAAACTACTTATTTATTGTTGTACTAAATATTTTGTTATTGTTAATTATTACAAATAACTTACAAATTTTAAATTCTTAGTTATCTAACCACTTTATTATAATTAATTATTTTAAATCGATTGTAAACTTTAAATTTCATAATTACTTATTATTATTCCAAATTTCTTACTATTATTATAATTCCTTTAAATCCTTTTTTTATACTATCAATTTATAATACTTATCCTAAGATATAAATAAAAAAAATGTTTTTACTTAAAAATATTTGTTAGTGTTTTATTTACTTGAATGGGGCTTGAATATTCTGTTTGAAGAAAATAATACATGAAATTTAAGAATATTTCATGCATTTCAAAAAAAAATTGTCAGATTGACAAAAAATTAAGCGTGAAACCGAAGAAAAATCGTCAATTTAAAGAAAACTATGCATCACATTGAAGAAAACGATGCGTAGAATTGGTGAAAATTATTCAGCTTGAATAAAGTAAGGAGTTAAAACAAAGATTTTTGTTTAATTTGAAGAAAATAATACGTTTAAATTAAGAAAAGTATGTTAATTTAAGAGTATTATGCGTCGATTTGATAAATGACTTTAAATTTGAAGAAAAGAGTACGTTAATATGAATATTATTTTTTTAATTTGAAGATAAAAAATCGTAAAATTAAAGAATTTCTTTCAATTTAAATAAAAAATTTACGTAAAAATGAAGATTTGTTTTTTTAATTTGAAAAATATTTTAAGTTAAATTGAAGAATGAGCATTCAATAAATTTTACGAAATAATAACTAGACTTATTCAATGTGACAATTTTTTTGTGGATTTAACACCACAATGAAAATTGTTATGCATTTCATGAAAATGACAAAATTTCGTATATAGGACAAATTTTTCATCAAAACAACGGACAGGAGTGGTTGACCTTATATTGATCACCGTTTCTTCAATTCTACATGCTTTTTTATCAATATGACTACCAAATTTGGTTCAGTGGTGTTGGTACTGACAGAAGGGTTTCAGGTGCAACCTGTGAACAAATTTTATCACATGATTTCACTGCGATATGTTCTGAGAAATCGTTTCATAAAGCCTTTCGGATTCATGGCGAATTCCGAAAAAAAAAAAAAAAATGTAGGGGACCAGTGGGAGTAACTATTATTTTGCCGCTGCTGCGAAAAAGCTCTTCCAATATTCAGGGTTATCGTTAGCAAAATTCCCCTCGAAATATTTCCCATTTTTTGGAATATTTCCTTCATAAATTTGTAGAAGGAAATTCAAACCGTAAGCAGCATAAACTAAGTATTAAATAGACGGACAGCTTCAGCCAACAAAAAACTTAATTTAAAAAACCAAAAAAACCCGACTGACTGTAAAAAAAAGAAGATTTAAAAATATTAAAAGAAGACACTTTCAAGTATAACTAAGGAGGCTCCGCATATTTTTGTCAGATTGTGTAGGTTGTCCCCACTTGGCAGTTGTCACTTAGTTATGCTTGAAAGTGTCTTGTTTTAATCTTTTTAAATCTTTTTTACAGTCAGTCGCGTTTTAAGTTTAAGAAAGTGAGAGGACACAATAAGAAATGTGCAGTCATAATTTTGCAACAAAATTTTGGATGCTTATTTTCTACACTCATCTTTATTTTACTTTTCACATAAATAATCCACTGTAAATATACATGATATGACATTACATACAAATCCATAAAATGTGTCCCAAAAATTTTTCAGTAGTGTTTTTTTTTTTGTAGCAAAAATAAAACAAATGCTTAAGAATATAAAATGTCTGTTTACTTATGCCGTGAATTTGTATGAATTAAGAAAAATGTAAACAACAATAGATGAATGTGTGACAAATATCAGGGTTAAAATTAGTAAACATGTTTATTTGCAATTTTGCTGACATTTTGAGTTTCGTTCTATCCCATTTTAAAGAAAACAAACTCATTTTCGTTGATTATTTTTCTTATTTAAAATTAGCATCATTAATTATGTCAATTATTTCCAAATTTTCTATTAAATTTAATATGTTTTTTGTTATTTTCCGTTATAGAACGGAATTTTCATGAAAAGATTTTAACTCGAAAATAATATTTCAAATCTTAATTATGCGTAATGGATTCTTCTCTTTAAATTGTTTGCCATTTTTCTATAGACATTATTGGAAGATAGGCCTAGGGTCCCTCCGGACCTGTTGCGCCAACTATTTATTCCTGGCGCAATGATATTTCGGCAATAACAACATACGAAAACATGCACAATTATTGTAGGAACAAACATACCTACATTTATCTTATTTTATTTCCACGAATAAATGTTTCACAGTTTTTTCTTTTAGTAATTAGTTGATTACATTAGCTCTTATCTATTTTGTAGAATACATGTTTTCGTGGTGAAAAAAAAAACAACAACTAATTAATAAAACTCCCAGAATTAGAACACATCCATCAGCTGATAAAAACTCAGCAAATACAAATAATCTCAGTCAGTGTTCTTAGCACTCTCTTTTTATTGTTCCCACGAAGCGTGATCATTTTTCCCTTTTCATCTAATTCAAATCGCCTCATTTTTTTTAATAAAAAAATCTTACTTTTAAAAGTTAAATCTGTACGGAGAGAAAATCACATTAAATTACCTTCAAAATAAAAATCGCAGTTTGTTGACATTAAATGATTGTTTTATGATACTAGAAATGTTTGCTAAAGACAAATCTCCTTTTTATGGATATTTAGTGCGATGATATTCATGGTGGAACTTGTTTGAATGTTTGTTTGTCAGAATATTTTATATTCCCACAATCTTGATGTTTTTTTCTTTTTACGCGCGGAAAGTTTTTGCGGAAATCGAAATTTCCACAAAAAGGCAGAGATAACAGGATCTAGGAATACTACTGACAATAAGTATTATTTATGTTAGAGTAGGTCCTGCACATGCAGCTCGACTGGGTGAAGTTGGTAGATGGAGTAGATCTAGATATATTCATTCCAAATCGACGGTTATGGGCGCTAGGTCGAGTTCGCGTGCGGGTAATAAAACGTGTGCGGGTAACACTTAGTAGTTGTTTTTAAATTGGATACAGTGGGATGTAAATTCAGTCTTGAGACCATTGCCTAAAAACGCTTTGTACAATTTTGAAATTTGGACGGCTACTTACAATAGACTTATGTATGCATATTTAGAATGACAAATAAGTTATACTTAGTATATATGTGTGTATATTGTATATGTAAGGTATAGCGAATTTTAAATTTCATTTAGGGTCTACTGGTCTACGTCTTTTTAATCGTCTTCATAAGTTTACCTCGTTATCCGGTAGATGACGTATGTCGTTGTTAGATGGTTTGATATTGTAATTTGATGTTTCCTACTTTGTCACGATGGATGTCTTCGTTAGGGATGTACCAGGGTGCATTGACAATCGTCCGAAGTATTTCTGATTGCAGTCGCTGTATAAGGTCGATATTTGATTTGGCAGCGGTTCCTCATATTTGAATGCCAAAAGTCCATATCGGTTTTATCACAGTCTTGCATATTAATCATTTGTTTTGCATTGAAAGGTTCGAGTGTTTTTCTAGGAGCCAAAATATTTGTTTAAACGTGTTTTTAGTTTTGTTGCGTTTATGAGTTATGTGCAGTTCCCATGTTAGTTTGCTGAGTTGGCTGTAGTAATGCTCCTGTTATTTAAATAGATAGTTTGAGGATTGGAGTTTCTTTTTGTGGTGTATATAACTTTTGGAGCATTTTTTCCTCGTTAACTTGAATTCCCCATTTGTGGCACCAGTGTATTGTTTTGGCTAGGTGTTGTTGTACTTGGTTTGTAGCAGCTAGTAGACACTAGACAGCTGTGTGAAGATAGGACCACTGCATCGTCTGCAAATGTTACTAGCATGAAGTCTTGTGTTACTGGTTTAGGTATGTCCGATGTGTAAAGGAGGTACAGGGTGGGTAATAACACTCTCCCTTGCGGAACGCTTGCGTCGATTTCTCGAAGATTCGAGAATTCGGCGTTGTAATGTAGGTATATAGAAGTGCCGATCGCAAAGGTAACTTTTAATGAGTTGGTAGCAATCAGGTAGCATTGTCCTAAGTTTACATAAGAGTCGCCCTTGTGCACTACACTATCAAAAGCTTTAGCAACGTCAATGTAAACTGCGACACAAACTTTTTGCTCGCCCAAGTCGTTTGGTATTTTGTTTGTCACTCGATGTAGGCCTGTCGAATGGTGGAATGCTTCTGCCGAAAGCCAAATTGATGATCCGGAATAAGGTGTTTTTGTTTAAGTGATATATCACTACGGTCAGATAACAGTTTTTCCAATATCTTGGAGATGAGCGGCAGAAGACTATTTGGTATATATGATGAGGGATTAGTTGCGTCTTTTCCTGGTTTCGGGATTGCAATTATTTTCGAAACTTTCCATACTTTTCCAAACATTTCTGAGGTAAATTATGGCTTTGTCAAGTAATTGTTTTAATATTTGTCCTGAGATTAAATCGTATCCGGGAGGTTTGTTGCCTTTTAATCTGTTAAGTATGTAATGTTTTATTTCTTTCTTGTGGATTTTCTTTATTGTCTTATTCGTTGTTATGTTATTATCTGGGAGAGGAATTTTTTGAGCATCGTAAGCATTAAGTAAAGATGTTTTGAAATAGTCTGCAAATGTTTTTGCTTTGTTCATGTTTGTTCTAGACCACGTTCCGTCATTCTCCAACAAAGACGGCTGGTGGGTTATTCCTTTTTTAAGTTTCTTGTCTTTGAGTTCTTTAACTGATCTATTGTAATTTGGTTTTTCGAGAGGTTATCTGCTGCATTGCCAAATCAGCTCAGGTGTTGCTTTGGTTGCTGCTAGGTGTATTAAATCATTTAATTTTTTAGGTGTATTTTGTTATACCTAATATCCTTTTTGTTAACTTTAAAATAAACTTCCGCAGAATATTTAAAAGTATAGGCATTCTGGGAACGTAAGAAACGCTGCGTAACTCATACATAAGTATAAATAACAATGAGGTACCTAGCGTAGAGATTCTTCGTTCTGTTCACAACTAAATGCTTAAAAATTGAGCATGAAAATCGAGGATGAAATAAATGGGTATGTCATTTTAAAATGCTGTTGAATAATCAATCACTCGACTAAAGCTATATTTTCAGCAGGATTTATGTAAATTTTATGAAAAAACAATTTCATCAAAAATGCATAAGAGCTGTTTTATTTATTTGCAGCACACTTAAAGCATTCGGATAGGTAAACTTACATGTCTGCGTTTAAAATTCGAAATTCCTTAGTGGGGTTAGTGTGTTGGACTACCAAGCAAGGGCTCTCAGGTTCGATTCCCGAAAAAAGGTCTATCTTAAGGTTTTTTTTTGTTGTCCACAGAATAACCTCTTGCGAACGTCTGGCAAACATCCGAGAGTATAATTGCCATGCAAGAGCTTCTTAAATGGCCTCTTGGAGTCGGCATAAAATTGTAGATCCCTCCACTGGTTCCAAAAATGAAAAACTCACACAAAACGAATGGTTGCGATTAGCTAGGCCTAGGGTCCCTAAGCCAACTATATCTTTATTTTTAAGTCGTACATAGAGCATTCCTTTTTGGCAACAATTTTGTGTTTGATGGCGGAAAATTTGAAAATTGCAAACTGTAATTAATTCATCTCTGCTCCGTAGTTTATTAATAAATAAAAAATAACATCGAAAAAATGTATTATTGATAGCTCAGCTACAACAAGGCAAATGATGACAATTGTAACTGTTTTGATTAATGAGCATCCCGACTGCGAATTGTTTAAGGGTTATACGCCAAATAGCTACATACCAAGAAAAATGATTTATTTATTTCGTCCCTTATTTTCTAAGCCAGTTGTCTCATCCGATTATTTCCACTTCATATTCTTCGATTTCTGTACTACCGCTCTATCAATACAAATGTTATGAAGTGCAATTTTTTGGGGGACGCAATTCGAGGCATTTCATTGACATATGCGCATCCATAGAAGATGCTCCGAAGAACTTAAGAAGATTTTTTTCTCGAAATGCAGCAATTTACGCGCAATGTGAAATCTTAAACAATATATACCATTATTATTGTTGTACATTTGTTTACGGAAGCCATACAGATATGAAGTGATGATAAGACCGTTGCACAGACTTTCAAAATAAATTTTAATCCATTTGGTAAGAGTCGAGATAAAGTCAGAGAAAATATTTTTTTTTTTATGTGTTACATTGCGTTTATTTATAAACATTCCGTTATTTATACACTGAAAATAAAACCCTGGTATATTTGATAAAAATTAGGCTTGATTCAACAATTTTTTTGTCAATATACGTCCAACAAAATGTTTCTATCAGATTGACAAAATTTTAGTAAGTTTTATCTCGTTTTAAAACTTTTGTTGTGGTAACAAAAAAATTGTTGTTTTAACAAAAATCGTTTCTTGTGCGTATAAAAATATTTTGTTGAATCAATCAAAACGTTGTTAATTTTACAAAGAAATTTATCAATATAGTCTTTATCTTTCTGTCAAATTAACAAAAAAATTGTTAATAATATCGAAGTAGCTTGTCAATTCAGTTATTGTATTTTGTTAAATCAGCAGCAAATATTGTTGATTGTACAGAAATTATTTGTCAGTACTGCCGTTGTGTTTTGTTGAATCTATGAACAGATTGTTGGTTACATAGCAACATTTTGTGAGCTCCAGTATGTATGTCTATAATACGGTTGTAAAATAGATTACCTAAAAAATGACGCAAACCAAATACCTAAGTTTAATAATTAGATTTATTAAAAAAAGGAATTATACAAATTCAATTAATTCATAAATTAATAAATTATTATGAAATATTACAAAATGTTTCTTCCTGCATCTTCCTTGCAGGATACTCCTTCCACCTCGTCTTATGTCCTAATTATCATAAAGGCATTCTGGGAATCTTTAATAGAACATTTTATATGGACTCTCGTAATCGCCTTCGTTGGTCTTTACTTGCTGGTCAGTATAAAAACTGCACGCAGAAAAAAAAACACCGCGGCAAATCGACCACCTATTGAGAAAGTGAGAAAAATGCGTTTGTTGTAATAAAAGTGTTTGGTCGATGAATTAGTTTCCAATTTTAAATTATATACCTATATATAATCGCACTAATTTCTTTCACTTACCTTTTACATATTTCCATATGGGTCTTTCTTTTATTGATGAAAGGCTTAGTTCACAAATTAGGTCCTTATCCATTTATTTATTTTAAAATGTTTGTTTAATTCACTTTCACCGGTTACCTTTATGCGCACCAACAAACTTTCTGCTTCACGTGTGAAATATAAACGACGTCATCATCGCCATCTATTCACCACGTGTGTTGTCAATTCAACAAAATTACTAACATATCTACAAACATTTTTTTTCATTTCGACAAGATTTTTGTAATATAGATAATATGTATTTTGTTTGGCTAACAAACATTTTGAATAGGTTTTGTCAATTTAACAAATATATACAAAACTGATTTTTGGTTCTGTTTTTATGGATATAACAAAAACTTTGTTAATTCAACAATAAAATTGGTCAATTCCTACAATATCGATTTATTAAACTGAAAATTGTTTTTTGTTAATTTGACAAAGTTGTTTTTCAGTAAATGTTTTATCCGTTTGACAAAATATCGTTCAAATTGATAAAACTTAAGTTGTATTGATAAATTTCATTTGTTATTACAACAATTATTTTTCAGTTCAACAAAACTATTTTTGTTGAAATTTTACAACAGAATTTTGTCAATATTACCTGGTTTTTTATTTTCAGTGTAAGGTCGTGCTCTACCAATTTCTAGAAACCTAGGTATCATTATAGTTTCATTGATGACCGCAACCGCACCAATTCTGGAAGCTATAAAAACGCAAACATAATAAGAGTGTCGATGACAGCAAGTGCAAAGAAAATAAAATTCGATTTCGATAACATGTTGCAGTATTTCCCCCAAGTCTAAAGTACTGCATAATTTAAAAATAAAACAGAAAATTATAAAATCAAGTGACGACAAAAACATTATAAAGAAGAAGGAAGAAGTACCAAGCAAAATATCCACAGAACCGAAATAGATTTGATGTGTAAACATATTGCATGTATTTTTAGATCAGAATGGTTGTGATTTTTTACAGCAGGGGGTTCTTTAATGTTGCACTTGATGTTAGGACATTATTTATAAAGATATCCAACATAAACTTCTGAATTTAAGAAAATAGGTTAAGCGTTATATAAATGAAAGAAACAAGTTTCCTCTATGACTGTAAGGTCGATGTCCCCCTGATCGAGCCAATACCGTAAACCGAATGAAATCAATAAACTAAGCATTGCAATAGGTAAATGCTTCGCAAAAAGAAATCGATGAAACAGTGTTGCTATAAGAGCAAGGGTATCCCATATATGTCTTAGGGCACTCAAAAAAAAATCCATATTTGCAAAGAAAGGGTGTGGGTAAGCCTCATGTTCCCAAGACTCAAGCTAATGAAATAAACAACTTTAGTAATATATTATAATTAAGTTAAAAAACTTGGATCTCTCCCCAGTTTGAACTCTAGTTGATTGGAGTTGCCGCCTCTTTAGGTTGGACTTAATCAGCGGTAACTCCAACCTAACCTAATTTCTTAACTTAGAGTTAAATTTTGGATATGATTTATAATTCTACTAACAGCTGATTTTCGCAAAAGTCGAATACAAAATATTATTTTTTGCCCCTTAAGCCTATTCCGCAGCTGATCCGGAACGAAAAATCTATACAAATGTGATACAACGGAATCATGAACGAAAAATTTCGCTCTCCTTTCGCAGCTACTGCTGCTCTTTTCACGTACACGTTTATTGTCCAGAACATTAATTGTTTGCGAAAATTTGGCATTTGTACTGTAGTGTTGCCAGCTTTTATAATAGACGTGGAGCCAAATTGAGAAATTTTGAGGCCGAAAATATTCAAACTCAAATATGAAGATTAAAAATGCTAATATTTTTGTAATTCATAGGCACATTAGTTCTAATTAAATTGGCGCAAAATCATAGTCATCGTGTATTAGGAGAGATTAGTAGATACTAACTAACAGCAATCTAATTTCCAAATCGGTACCTACATTTTTAAATAATTATAGACTCTTTGTAACCTACCTACAACTAGTACTAACCTTATAGCGTTATAGCGGGCGCAACGGCGCGGGAAATTTGCATTGAACAAATTTTAATGGAATGACAGAAAAAAAAATCAAAGCTATTGAAAATGCAGGAATGGAATGAAGAGTTTTCATTATGAATCTGTAGAGAGTAAAACCCTTTGACATCAAAATCTTCAAAAGTATTTTCACGGGTTTTATTTTGTTTTTCTTAAAAGCCCAACATCTGTAAACATTTGGAGATCTTCAAAAAATGTTTTTCAATTTTTTCAATAGAAACGACAGATGGGAGAGGATTGAGAGTTCCTTAGTATGAACTCTTGTATATTATGTACTTTTGGCGATTTTAAATTTGCTACTTGGTTCCTGGGTGTAACGGCAAAGGTTGTTTTATGTCGACTATATTTAGAAAAATAACAATACGGACGTTGTCACGTATTAAGATAATTTTTAAGTAAGTAAGTAAGCCGAATATAATTTCCTAAAAATCGCCAAACTTTAAAGCGATAAATCCGAAATGAAAATTTTAAGGAGCCAAATTGTAAATAAAAAGATAATGCTGGTAACACTACTACTTGTGTATCAGCTGATGGAACTCTCCATAAACTATTTTCCGCTGCCTTTTCGCAGACGTTTCGCTGTCCATTTGGAGACCACCGGAAAATTTCGTTCCGCAATTGCCAGAACCAAGTTCAAGGAAAATTTTAAAATACTAATAGAGAATGTAAAGTTACCAAATTTTTTGAGAAAATTAAAAAAAAAAACGCATATATGTATTTTAGAATAAATATTAAGTGAATATTTTGCAAGTAAACATTACAACCAGCTCACATAAATATCAAAAATCTCAACTTTCTCAAAGACCTTTTATTTTTATTTTAATAATTTCTTAAACGGTCGCATGCATTGAACCAAAATGAAATCGAATGTCACTCTCACTATTCCCATTTTGAATTCACTCGAATGTGCTCACAATGCTGGGCAGCCAACGAAGATGGTTGGAGATCGTTGCTCTCGGTATTGCTTAGTATGGACGAGCTATAATTAATTTTCCTCTGGTTCCAAGAGGCGAGTGTACGAATAAGTGTCTTCGAATATCTATTACCCCATCTGTGACATGTGTAGATCGTAGCTGCTTTTGAATAATGAACAGCAAAATGATTACTTTATGTATCTACCTATTGTTCTGAATTTTTTTTTTTATTATTTTTCATTTTCACAATATTATAGCATTACTTTATTTATTTTTATTTTATTTATTTTATTATTTTATTTATACTAGATTACTTTATGTACCTATTGTTCTGATTTTTTTTTATTATTTTTCCTTTTCAGAATCTTACAGCAGCACACAATTAAATCAATGCACTACTCAAAGCGCTTTATATTGGAATACCACCAAAGTTAACGGATAGATAACATTCTTAATTAAATATTTGGCTAGCAGATATAATCAGGAACGACTGATGGAGTCTAGGCAATTCTTATTTTCTGTAATCTGCCTTTTCGTCTTGATCATGGACTTTCAGGTTCAAGCCGTGTCAAAAGTGAACACGGAATTCGAGCGATACTTACGAGCGATGAATTCAACAACGACTATACCAAATATCGAGGAGCGTATTGTTATGGACAACTTCATACTGGCGTTTCTTAATTATTCCTATATAAATAATGAGGGATCATTTGTAAACTACTCGGATACCGTCGAGAACGCACGCTATGGAGAAGGAAAAATATTAAATGTGACGGGACTACTTGTACATGTGAGCAGTAGCTCTGATATCCGCGATGATAAGGCCTGCAATGCAGACATTCTTGGTACCCAAGGAAATCCATTCCCTACTGATCGGCCATGGATAGCCTTAGTAAAAAGAGGTAAATGCAACTTTGAGGATAAGGTGAATCATGTGGCGCAGAAGGGAGCTATTGGAGTGATTATTTTTAATGACAAACCGTCGACGAAATTGGAGAAAATGCAAATTAAGGATAAAAATCGTAAGTACGACATGAAGAGATAATTTTCTAAATAAAAAAAAAAATATACATGATATCGAACATTTAAGTGGCCTCTATACTCCGAATGAGTTCCGCCCGATGTGGTGGGAGAACTTATCATCCTTGACATCCTTGATTCGCATACATAGTATAGTAGACACCACTTAAATCTTCAATAGTTTAATACTTATACACTCCAGAAAGTATTTACTACTTGACTTTGTTAACGATTTGTAAATTTGTTGATTAAAGTTATTCCCCGTTGCAAATATATTTTCACTATTGTATACTAACAATTCAAGGGGAATTTCCTCAGATATGGAAGTCCTCTTTCATAACACCGATTCACAAAAAGGGATCAAAGAGCGAAGTAACTAATTACCGCCCCATAGCAAAACTTTCCCATATTCCCAAACTCTTTGAAAGTATGTTGTATGAAGCCTTAAGCTTAAAGTGCAAGTCCCTAATTTCCCCTACCCAAAACGGTTTTCTCAAAGGTAGATCAACAACCAATAACCTTATCGAATTCATATCCTCTACACCCTCTGGTGTAGAAAGCGGTAAAGAAGTCGACGTTATTACAAAAGATATCAGTAAGACTTTTGATAAGATTTCCCATAAATTAATACTTTTCAAATTGTCTGCCCTCGGCTTCGAACCCATATTGCTGAAATCGACATCTTCATACCTGGAAAACAGTGTTTATAGAGTCCGCTTCAGGTGCGTTCTCTCGGCCCCTATCTTAGCCAGCTCGGGTGTTCCACAAGGTAGCCACCTAGGTCCCCTTCTCTTCATTCTAACAATTAACAATCTTGAAATGGTCATTCAACACTCAGCAGTCTCTCTCTATGCTGACGACACCAAATTTTTCAAACTCATTACCTCACAACATGACTCCAGTCTCCTTCAAAAAGATCTGAATAGTTTTTCCACCTGGTGCCTTAAAAACTGTTTAGAACTGAATGTCTCCAAATGTCAATCTATTACCTTTTCCCGCAAGAGAAACAAGTCTCCTCTCAAATTTATCTTCTTCTCGGCCAACCTATATCTATCGTGCATTCCATTCGTGACCTTGGCATTTTATGCGACAGGGAGTTTACTTTCCGTTCGCATATTGATGAGTTAATTGCCAAAGCAAACTCATTACTTGGCTTCGTTAAAAGATGGTCCAAAGAATTCTGCGACCCCTATGTGACCAGATCTTTACATGTACATAGCTTTTGTTCCCCCCTCCTCGAGCACGCTAGCTAAGCGTGGTGTCCCTTTCAACAAGTGCATGTCTCAAGAACAGAGAGCATCCAACGTCGATTTCTTTGATTTGCTCTTCGTGGTCTGTCTTGGAATGATCGCTTAATCCTACCCCCTTATCGCGACCGTCTCAAACTTATTAACCTGAATACACTTGAGGAACGCAGGGATGCAGCAGACATTATTTTTATTCACCGACTACTCTCAGGCTCGGTGGATTGCACGTCTCTTTACAACTCTATCTGCTTTAACACTAACCCTCGTAGTCTACGTTGCCCCTCTCTTCTATCTTCCAACCCACCCCACCTCCTATGGCTCTAATGAACCAATCTCTCTTAAACCTCACTGTTTTCGACTTCAACCGCAGCACCTCCTCCCTAAAAATCAATCTCCTTACAAATCCTTAGCTTTAAGTACTAGTTATAAGTTCCTGAATTTAAGTAGCTTTAAGTCATTGTTAGCTTGTATTAAGCCTAATAAATGGGGGTTCTTGCCCCCACCAAAGCAAATCAATAAATACCGGCACAGCAGGTAATTGCTAAATAAAGTAAATTAATTGAAAACGTAAATTAACGTGGAACAGTGTTCTTCAAATTGTGGGTCGCGACCCCTTGGGGTCTAGCAAATGCTATAAATAAAACATGAAGATTATTTTTGTTTTTGTTTATCTCTTCTCTTTCTCTATCTTCTCTTCTCTCTATATATAAAAATCAATTGCTGCGCGTTAGTCGAGTAAAGGCTCCAGAACGGCTCGACCGATTTGAATGATTTTTGTTTTGTTTTGTTCGTTTTGAATCAGGGATGGTTTAGGAAAAAAGAAATATAAAATTATCAACATGTAGCGCTGTAGGCGCATATTTCGTTTTTCAGTAAAACTCATTTATCTTCAATAGTAGGTAATCTTCTTTATAATTTATTATGTGGAATTCGATGACGATATAACTCGATAACCACTGAACCAATTTTCATGGTTCTTCCTTTGTTTTGTTCGTATTATTGTTTTTCAGGTTTAGGTAGTCTTAAAAGAAAGCACTGTTTTGGACCCGATAGGTGGCGCTGTCGTCGATCTCCGAAACAGCTCAATCAATTTTAATGAAATTTTGTGACAGATGACGCTGTTATCGATCTCTGAAACAATTCAAACGATTGTGTATGGTTGGTTCCAACTTGAAAGGTAGAATAGTTATGAACCCTATTGTTGGTACTTTACAAAACAGGCGGGATAGGAAAAACGGGTTGTGGCATTCAAAAATAAAACCAAACGATATTTCTAAAGTTGCATAATTAAAATTATTAATGGAAAATGTCCAAATAATGCACTTTGCGAAATGTGAGCAACTTAATACGAAAGGTA
The DNA here is from genome assembly GCA_946477585.1 of Cheilosia urbana. NCBI lineage: Eukaryota > Metazoa > Arthropoda > Insecta > Diptera > Syrphidae > Cheilosia > Cheilosia urbana. The sequence goes on from OX297854.1 coordinate 113,303,867, forward strand.
CGGGCAATGCCGGGTAGATACAGCTACATATAAAAGAGACTAACGTACGTATGTGCACTCATAACTCGGGAACGGATTACGGATCGTTCGATTTTTATGATTTTAGTTTTAAATTTGCATGGGCCCAAGAAAGAACATTACCTAGTTGAATTTTTGAATTCTTTGGATGTTCCGGGCCTACCTCTATACAATTTAAAGTCGGCTCAGTTATAATTTTGTTGCGCAACCTCAATGCACCGAAACTTTGTAACCCTTTGGATTCCCACGTTTCTCACATGTTGAATTTTGTAAAAAAAACGGAAGGCTGATCGACACGTCAATTATTGCGGTTTGATTGAAAACCGTATCCCATCTGTCATTCCTAACGAACATTTTAAAATTTTGTAGTGCACTAAAAATATTTTACGCTATTTATACAACGTTAAGTATTTTGTGTAATAGCAATGCGATCAACTTCCATAATCATGCATATTTGGGATTTAAAGCATCCTTAAACACATGTACCTAATTTATAATACATCAAATTTCAAATATCATTATTTACTTAACAGGTAACATTACTGCCGTGATGACGTATCAGGAGATAGGTCAAGATATGGCCTCTATTTTAGACCAGGGATTTGAAGTAGTCGCATCTATAACCAAAGGTGAAAGTGGAGACCGAACAATAGGCATGCTGAACGAGTAAGTTTCTTATTACTTGTATCTATTTTTTTTTTTTTTTTCTTTTTTCAATTAGTGAATCACTTCATTGATGTACTAACGAAAATTTGTGCACACTTCGCTTAATACTTTCAGTTGCGCACTCCAAGTAAGTCTTCTTTTCCAAAACTCTTCAACGCAAACAACATCGAACATTTGACGAAGAATCGTCTTCTCAAAGTAATTGAGGATATCTGCTTTACAAAAAGTCCAAACTTCAGCACCATGAAACAGAACTGGGACTATCAGGGTGTTGTATTGAATTTTAGTTGTTGTTGGAGATAGGCCTCTTCTACTCAATGCCTTCTGAAACCAATAAAACAGAAAATCGGTGAAAAGAGTTATTCTTCGTTAAATTTGTGCCAAAATATTATTGTCGGAACTTATAGCAAACTCGAGGATGATAAATTACCTTTCTGCCTTAAAGTTGTCGATTGGTTTTGCCCTCGTTAACCGCCGAAACCAATTTTTGCCGCTTTCGTTCCTAATACTAAAAATCGCAGCAGTGATAAACCAATTATACCTATCGATATCATCGGTGTATCCAAAATCCAAGCATTTCAACAATTTACTGAAAGATTGTGCCTTATGGTCGGTCAATTGCTCATCTTCGGTGGTCCTCTCTACACGCCTCTTTTAGTCTCTTACTCTAGACGCAGAACTCTATTTGCCTCTTTCGCAGCGCCGCTTTGTACGCCAAACGGGATTTTCGATATTTAAAATCAATAGGTAAAGCATGTTTTTTTTTTTTAATACTTTTTTTTGAAATCAAAACCTGCTAAAAACCTAAAAAATTAACAAAAAAAACGTTTTTCAGGAAAAATTGGATTTATTAAAAAAACATTAAATAAAGTGTGTTTTTTAAAGTTTGCTGAAAGCTTGCTGTATTCGTTTAATGTTTGTGTTCACTGTCAAATGAAATTGTAATGGTTTTTTCACACTAAGGTTCTTTTGCTTTGATTTTATTTTATTACCTAAATTCATAATTTGGCTAAACCGAAATCCTGCTATAAAAAAATGCATGATTTGAAAAGAAAAAAAAGGAGTCAAAAAATAAAAGAATCCGGCTAAATTGAGCAGGAAATATGCTAAATTGGTCACACCAGCCACCAGTGAGTTCAGCCCATCAGTCATAGCATTAATAGGCGTTTTTCTTTTTTAGTTCAGAGCAAAACCTGAACTTGTTATACAAAAAGTTTGTGTTTCTTTTTTAGCTCAGATACATCATAGCTCGAATTTGTGTTTCTTTTTTCGTTCAGAGCATGATCAGAGCGCGCCCTATGAGCTCAGAATTAATTGACTTAGCAGGCTGAGTAAAATGCTGATTACACATAAACATTCACACTTCCAGTCATATTTGAGAGAAAAAAAAAATAGGAAAAACAGAAAATCATCAGAACGATCTGAGCAAGCTCAGTTCAGAGCGCGCTCATATAGCTCGTGCTTAGTTCAGTGCTCAGTTCTGAACTAAAAAAGAAAAACGCCTAATGATGGATTTCTAGTTTTCGGACTAATTCCGATACTCGATCGGCGAAGATTCTGGCAGGATCTTCCATAACTGCAGCGTTTTGACGTCATATTCGCAGTCTAAACTTTTTGCAGAAACATGTTAGTGGCCCGAGTCAATGATGGCTGTTTTGAGAGTATGGGCTTTAAGTACCTATACAGTGGAGGCGTGCCTTGCGTTGATTGCAACGTGGTCAATTTGACAGACGCTGACGATGGCGGTTTGGTTGACCGCCGAGTCCCCTTATTAATATTGAGATGTGGTAACTTAGTGCTTGCATAGTGACCTTTAGCCCCAGAGTATAGTCAATAAGTCAGAGTATTCTGCAAGGCGTGATGTTGGGTAGGCTTTTTATATAACCTGTTGTAGCAAAGATGTTCACCTTGTCGAAAATCATCTCATACGATTAAACATCTTTTATGGTAAGTAAAATTAATTGGATATGTGTAGAAGTACACCAAAATCTCTTAGTACCAACAAAATGAGATGACACTCATATGCCGCAGCAAGAACACTTCCTCTGCCACTGTCCAGCTACAGCGAGGCTACGTAACAAAATTCTGGGAGTACACCTGATACCAGACCTTACATGCCTCAGAAAAGTGGAACTAAGCGACATCATGGAGTTCTCTAAGCGAACAAACAGATTCGCTGAAAACACAAGCCCTACACACAGTGACTACCCATAATTTAACCAGCCCCTTACCCCCTGTATCCTTTCACACATCCTAACAAAACATTTTTCCGACCGTTTACAGAATAAGAGGGGACCACAACGGGCCAACCAAACCTGTAAGGTAGCTATAATAGTCCAGGATCCCTGGTACATTTTTTTAACTTTATTACTATCAAGCTAATTTTCCGTGAGTAGCTTAATTTTGATAAGACGCCCACAATTTCCTTTGCGAAAATTCTTGATTGTGGTAGCTAACAGAGCTAGCAAGGCTAAAATATGTCGATTTGATGATTCTCAAATATTTATTACTAACTGGATTGTGTTTTATTAAATCTTAAGACAATTATCTAAATTATTTGAAAAAATATTTGTCCTACAAAATCGATGGTCTGATCAAAGAGTCCCCCCCTTCCAACATGTATCGATAACGAGATCACCAAAACTGATTACTAACCAGCTGATTGGTTTTTTATTTATTAGTTAATATTTATATAATTCAACAGTCATATTGTCCTACAAATTCCGTGGTATGTTATCCCGGTCCTACGCTAAGAAATTGTTAAGACCATAAGACCATTTTTATCATTACTAACTGTAGGACAAAAATATTAATAATAGGTTAGTGTGTTCTCTGCCAAAATAAAACCATGTCCTACAAAAAAACAGGTATGTATCACTAGTCCGACAAGAATTGTCATTTTTTCGTTTTCCTATTTGTAACATAAGATACAGTGAAAAAATCTTTTAAACACACCGACCGAGTAAATGAGTCATATGCCCATAGAAGTTAGAAATCAAAATTTCAATTCATATGTGCTCAAACAAGAATTGAAAAATCTCGTAAATCGTAATGCAGAAATTCTTCCACAGAAAAAGAAATGCACATCCAAACTACACACAAAGTAGGTACCTGCTCATCTCATTCATAAAAGCAACAGACAACAAAAACAAAGCTGAACGTATTATGAAATCGAACCAAAAAGGCAGAAAAGGAATACATGAAAAAAAAAAAACCCACCCTCATCAACACATTCAATTGGAGCACCGCGATAGCGTACCAAGCTATATAGTTCTGTACTAGGTACTACTTTTGAGCGTAGGACCGGGATAACGTACCACGGAATTTGTAGGACAAATATTTTTCTTAATAATTTAGATAATTATCTTAAGATTTAAAAAAACACAATCCAGTTAGTAATAAATATTTGAGAATCATCAAATCGACATATCTTAGCCTTGCTAGCTCTGTTAGCTACCACAATCAAGAATTTTCGCAAAGGAAATTGTGGGCGTCTTATCAAAACGATGCTGTTCTCGAAGATTCAACTTGATAGTAATTATTTTTACATCAAGGATCTGTACTACAACTTTTGAGCGTAGGACCGGGATAACATACCACGGAATTTGTAGGACAATATGACTGTTAAATTATATAAATATTAACTAATAAATAAAAAAAAAATCAGCTGCTTAGTAATCAGTTTTGGTGATCTCGTTATCGATACATGTTGGAAGGGGGGGACTCTTCGATCAGACCATCGATTTTGTAGGACAAATATTTTTTCAAATAATTTAGATAATTGTCTTAAGATTTAATAAAACACAATCCAGTTAGTAATAAATATTTGAGAATCATCAAATCGACATATTTTAGCCTTGCTAGCTCTGTTAGCTACCACAATCAAGAATTTTCGCAAAGGAAATTGTGGGCGTCTTATCAAAATTAAGCTACTCACGGAAAATTAGCTTGATAGTAATCAAGTTACAAAAATGTACCAGGGATCCTGGACTATAATGTTTTGCGGTTAGCAGCGCGGTCTTCCCTTCTTTTTTTGTGTGTGCCAGTTCCGCAAAGTCGACATGGAGAACGAACAAACAAAAAATTGGCTTATTGGTTTTGGCTTTTAAACAAATTGTTTATAGTGCGTCGTGAATATGTGATGCAAATATTTTTCTGGGTCTTGGTAGCCATATACCGTAAATTTTCTTTAAGGTAGCTATATAGTTTCATAAGGAGTTGAAAAAAATTCCATCCCTCTTGTAGACTGTTTTGGTTTCATACAAATCGCTCTGATGTTTCCCTATGTTTGAACTTTGAAGTACCTACCTGTTTTAGGGCTAAACAATACATACAGAACAAAATGTTCCCTTTCACAAAATATTACGAGCTTAGATAGATATTATAAACTCGCACGAGACCTCAAACTAAAGAAACACTTTTTTTGTATTTTTCTTATAGAGCATCAATGCTATTCATTTCAATATCGTTTATAGTCCTGCTGATTATATCCGTTGTTTGGCTTATATTCTACTACATTCAGCGATTTACATACATGCAGTCTAAAGATCAACAATCTGTAAGTACAACATTTGTTTTTTCTTTTTCTGTTTCTGGACATAAATCCTTTTTGATTGATTAACTCCGGTTATGTCCCAATAGCGCCACCTGTGTTCGGTAACAAAACGGGCTATAATGAAAATTCCCACAAAGACAGGTAAAGGAATCGACAAAGATGGTGATAATGACTGTTGTGCCGTCTGTATTGAACCTTACAAATCATCGGACTGCATACGAGTTTTACCGTGCAAGTAAGTACTAACTAAGTGCATAAGATTTATATTCATATAATGACCTTTTATTTAAAACTTTTTTTTTACAGTCATGAATTTCACAAGAACTGCATCGATCCGTGGCTGATTGAACATCGCACATGTCCGATGTGCAAACTTGATGTACTTAAGTACTATGGCTATCTGGTGGGTGAACCATCTTCGACATTATCGCCAACAAACGAACGAATCATTACTGTCAATGATCATGTGAACAATAGTAATTTTGAAATTAGGAATAATAATAGTAGTAGTCTTACCAGTAGTAATAGTAACAATGGTAATTATCCAGTGAATTTAATTGTGATTAGTCGTTCTCTTCCAACGGCTGTAGATACAACGCCAATTAGTGATACTAGAGTTAATGTAAGTAGTTCCATTGCAAGTAGCAGTAATGCTATAAATGTTAATACCACCAGTACGGCTAGTCGACAAGTGACTGATGTTTAGTTTTTTATTTAGCTTAAGTTTAAGGAAAGAACTGTAAAATGTATATAAGTATTTTAGTTGATTTTTTTTTATTGTAAAACATACCTGCCGATAATTACATAAAAATCATCATTTTTTGTAAAGTTAAACTGAAGTAGTTTTAAGTGCAGGCTGAGGATATTATTGGAAAAGTGTAGCAGACATGTTGAGGAAAGTTTCCTAACGACTCTGTTTAAACAATATAAACAAGTGTCTCAAAATTCAACCAAGATTTGGATTTGCCGCCATTTGTGCGGTAAGAATGTTGGTAAATGTAAGTTTGACTGCCGCAATTCGTTTCGGCGTCGTGGACAAGAAGAACTGCAAATTCCAAGAAGCTCTTTACTCAATTATTACTGATCTATGTCTTCATGCTTATGACAAAATAACTAAAGGACAAGTACCAACTATCGGATGAGGAAATACTGTCACCGGAGCCAGCTCTCATCCTTAGATTCTTAAAAACACAGTGTTTTCTATTTAATTCAAATATTGCGTGCATTTTGGTACCTACACCCTATAGTTCCAAATAAAGGGTGGTCCAACCATAATGCAAGATGTTAATTGTAAATAAACAGTTTTCAGAGAATTATCTTAATCATTTTTATTGTGATCGAAGTGTCTATGACAATTAAGTGTGAAACAAAATATCGGCCAAATGCTCGCCCCGTCTTCGGTGGCAAACCTCTATCATATGGTCCATATTTTCAATGACTCTGAGATATAATTGAGGTTCAATGTCGTTAATGTTGCGCTTATAAATATCCCCAATGAAAGAAGTCCAACGATGTCAAATCACATCGGGGCGGCCAAAAAACAGCCATTGTTTCGTGTGGTGTGTGGCAAGTGACACCATCCTGTTGGAAGCACACTATCGTCCAGGTTAATATCCTCAATTTCTGGCCAAAAAAAGTGCATTATCTTCTCGCGATAGCGAACACCCTTCACCTCATTTTCAGACTAAAACACGTGTCGAGCCAATGGAAAGTTGCGGAGGTCATAATGGTTTTAAAACCAGGAAAACCGCCAAATGAAGTAAAGTCGTATAGACCAATTTCCCTTCTTCCAGTTATATCCAAAGTTTTCGAGAGAATTTTACTAATGCGCCTACAACCGGTTATAGAATATAATAATCTTATCCCTGACCACCAGTTTGGGTTCAGAACCAAGCATTCCACGATTGACCAAGTGCATAGAATTACTGACGTAATTGAGAAAGCATTTGAAGAAAAAAAGATATGCTCAAGCGTATTCCTTGACGTCTCACAAGCCTTTGATAAGGTGTGGCATGACGGCTTAAAATTTAAACTACGACAAGTTCTTCCCGTACGCCTATATGATATTTTAGAATCATATCTCGGGAATAGACTCTTCCGTGTTAGACATGGAAACGAATACTCTGAGCTTAAGGAAATTTCGGCCGGCGTGCCGCAAGGAAGTGTCCTTGGGCCCCTTCTCTATCTGTTATATACTCGCAATATACCAAGAGAAGATGTCACTACCCTTACTACGTTCACCGACACCGCTATCCTAGCAGTAGGTAATACAATTGAAGAAACGACTGCAAAACTGCAAGTCGCACTGAATAAGGTGAACGAATGGACGAGGGACTGGCGAATCGCCCTCAACGAAACTAAATATTTTCACGTGAATTTCACGTACAAGAAAACAAATGACTTGCCAATATTTCTAAACTTGGCCCGAATACCCTTTGCAAACGAGGCCAAATACCTGGGAATGACACTCGACGCAAAGCTGAAATGGAATTCGCACGTGAAAATGAAACGTAAAGAATTCGACATCAAATATAGAGAAATGTACTGGCTCCTCGGAAAATATTCCCAGCTCAGTACCGAAAACAAACTGCTTCTATACAAGCAAGTGCTAAAGCCGGTGTGGACCTATGGTATACAACTCTGGGGTTGTACCAAGAAAACAAATGCCAATATTCTATGTACAAACTTTTCAAAATAAAGTGCTTAGAGAAATTGTACAAGCACCATGGTATATTAGAAATGACGATATCCACAGGGATCTCGGAATTCCAACAATTGAAGCTGAAACTAGAAGCTTCGCGAGAAAGCATAGAAACCGACTAATCGGACATGTCAACAATACAGTCCGACAAATTTTGGAGGAGAACAATTTATTGCGCCGGCTACAAAGAACGAAACTGTTCGACTTGGCAAGATAAGATTAACCGCGTCTAAATTGCGGAACATGCAGGATCTTTCATTGGAAAGTAGCCTGTCAAAAGTTGTTATTTCGTTATAGAAAAATTGCTTGATAAGTTATATCTTAGTTGCAGTATCTAACAATCTTTCGCAGGGTGGTGTTTTTAGTCAGTAAAAATCTGACACTACTATGAGCACGCGCTTGCTATTCTCATAGTGTCTTTGGAAGATTTTCACCTACCCTCGGCAAAAAAAAAAAAAAAATTTCGAAGAAGTACGGCCCGATGACACCGCCAGCCCATAAACCGCACCAAACAGTCACTCTTTGTGGATGCATCGGCTTTTCAACTATCACTCGTGGATTCTCATTTGCCCAAATGCGGCAATTCTGCTTGCTAATGAATCCACTGAGATACTTCGGCACATTAACATTGAACCTCAATTATGTCTCAGAGTCATTGAAAATATGGACCATCGGATAGAGGTATGCCAGCCGTGGCGACCATTTGGCCAATATTTTTTTTCACACATAATTGTCATAGATCCCTGACAACTTTTTGTTTTATTTACAATTAACATCGTGCGTTTTCGTTGGACCACCCTTTAGTTATACTATACGTTTAATGGAAAAGAAAGAAAGGAATTTTGTATTAGTGCCACAGATCTAAAAAGGAAACGAATGTTTTAAATTTGATAATATAAATATGCACAAGCACATAATAATCAACGCTAGAAATGCATTGCAGCTAAGTTCATTAGAAAGAACTCATATTTGAACAGATATTGATTGTCTTCCAGAGTAACAAAAACTGTGTTCTAAAATTACCAGCATGCAACCCGATTTATAAATATTGTTGAAACTAAAATAGACAAAAATTGTTAGTCCTTTGTTGGCATAAAAATGATAAGGTGTTTTTGTTTTTAAATCAAGCTATATTTTTAATAGATACCTACATAGTACCTTTTTTAATACATAATAAAATATGCAAAGATTTGGTTTTTGGTCTTCTTTCCTACTAAAAAACATACACTTGCAACAGATATACCTACTTAACTGCTAAGTGGTTTTATGCGTTCCAACTAAGTTGCCAAATAACACACACTGGATGGGGCAATTACGTATGCTTTTTGAGCTTCGTATCGGTGAGTGTCCCTAGTCCTCACTCCCCACTGCCAACTAAAAGGTAATCAGGGGTAACTTGAATAAATTTCGATGGAAACGATTCCCTTGTTAGTAATGAATAAGTTTAAAGTAAGCCGGATAGAATATTATTCCTAATGTGTAAATTTTCCACTATTGTCTTTTCGCCGAATTGTTCCTTGAACATCAAAAAAATTATAACACTAGTATGTTATGTTGAGGTAAGCTTATGGGAAACTTTATACAATACTCTATTTATTTTAAGACAGATATACATAATGCTCTCGCGAACGTCTGACAAACATCCGAGAGTATAACTGTCTTGAAAGAGCTTCTCAATTAGCCGTTTGGAGTCGGCATAAAACTGTAGATCCCTTCCATTCGTTTCAAAAAAGAAAAACTCACACAAAGCGAATGGTTGTGAGAAGCTAGGCCTAGGGTCCCTCCGGACCTGTTGCGCCAACCATTTATTTATTTTTGATTGACCGTTAGGCGGTATGAACAATTTTTTTTTTTGCTTTGTCGGAGGTTGTTAGTTGTTACTATCCGATGGAGCACTCAGGCACAACTACTGGTCTATTGTACTGCCAAACAGACACATTACTTTTCTGTACTTAGCTTTCCCGTTTTTCGAAGAACGATGAGAAGGAGCTTCAGTGATGAAGAGCTTAGATGTTCGGCACTTACCACGTCAGCCCCAAAAATCCGCCACCTGATGCTCAAAGTGCTCCGCTGTATCGTCGTCCTCTCCACAAGCAGGACAGATGGTGGTGGCGCTCAAGCGCAAGCCCAAAACATTTAAGTGTTTGGCTAAAGCTTGGTGGCCTGAAAGTACGCCCACAAGCAGTCTATAGTCGATTCTCCTGAGAGACAGAAGGAAAGCCGCCGACCTTTTGCAGATGTACGGACGCAGTCGTTTGGTCTGTCCACACCCAGCGCAGCCACGTCACCGACACTCGTGTTCGCGAGAAACCCAAGTATCAATGGATGACCTAACCACAGATGTAGGCAGACTCAACGCAGGTTCAGGTCCTAAGAATTCTTCCTCTGAACCCAGCCTGGCAAGCTCATCAGCTATCTCATTTCCCTGGATACCAGTGGGACCTGGGACCCAAACAAGATACACTTAATTTAGCCTTCCGACCAGGTTCAGAGAAAGCTTGAGTTCGAGCACTAATCTAGACGAGGTAAGAGGGGTTGCGCTTTTAATGTAGCTTGGCTATCATGGCAAACACATATGCTTCTAGCCCGCCACCTGTTTGTCACAATATAGCGTACAGCCATAAGCATAGCGAAAATCTCCGCTTGGGAGACAGACGCATGGTTACCTAAGGGGTAGTAAAGTCTAATGTTCTCGCTTTCCACGAAGACTCCAGAACCAGACCGCTGGCTATTCGGTTTTGGAGCTTTCCATGAATATACACGATGGCATTATTTCCCTGGCTCAGAGTATGCCCTGAGGAAAGTTGACGTGGTAGTCTTGTCGCAGTAGGATTTATGGAGTCATTGCGTAGCATAAGACCAAAAAATGTTTAATTGGCTTGTATTTTGCTGCTTACACTTTTTTCTTATATCTGTATTTTCCGTGAAGTCAACCTTTTCACACCAACCATTGTTTCAACAGACATCCTCATTCTCGGTAAACAAACTACTTTTGCAAAGAGTTTGATAGGGGTTTGGTTGCAGCCAAATATCTACCTGGGTCGCCTAAGGTTCTGAGAATTGTTGAAAAAAGTAGGTAGACATTCAGGTATAAGCCGTCCGAACTTAAGTCAGCAGATATTTTATTCTGTTTGCGACGATCGTCAAGAAAGTCTTAGAAATATCCATATCCATTCGTCATTGCAAACTATTGAAAACCAATCAAAAAGCAAGAAGTAGCGTTTAACCGCTAACAGAGAAAAACACAGAAGTATATGCTTCCAAAAATTTGTGTTTGTTCGACTTAAAAACCATTTGCATTGTTGTATTACAAATATTAAAATTAGAAGATATTTACAATTAACTAAAATTAATTTATTATTGTAAACACTCAGGCTGAAAAACAGCGAATTTAAATTCGCTCCTATTCCGAAATTTAATACCGTGATTTTGGACGGTTGGGCAGCACTCGTATCGTAAATGACATTAGGGGTAGATTTATTTAGCCCGAGATAAACATGGCTTTCTCAACATTATCATTTAACCCTACAGCTAGCGATATTCTGGAAACTAAATTTGTTTGTATTGGTAAAGCGATTTGGGAAAGTCTGCAGTCTTTGCGTAAACTTCCAGACTAAAGTTGATTATTGGTAAGGCCGATTGACTGTAGGCGCAGTGGCTTAGGGGTTAGTGTTTTGGACAACTAAGCGAGGGATTGAGGTTCGAATCCCGCAAAAACCCAAATTCCAACTTAGGGTTTTTTCCACTGCGCCATACCTCTCGCGAACGTCTGACAAACATCCGAGAGTATGACTGTCTTGAAAGAGCTTCTCAATTAGCCGTTTGGAGTCGGCATAAAATTGTAGATCCCTTCCATTCGTTTCAAAAAAGAAAAACTCACACAAAACGAATGGTTGTGAGAAGCTAGGCCTAGGGTCCTTCCGGACCTGTTGCGCCAACCACTTTTTTTTTTTTTTTTTGCTCAGCTAGTAGGGGGAAAGCCGTGAGACTTCAACATATGGGAGACTTGACCCACTCTCAATAATTCAATATCACAGAATCCGTCGTATTCGGAATTTTGCTACGAACCCCAAAAGAACTGTTACAGAATCCGTCGTAGGGAAATTTTGAAATTCGTAGAAAGTGGTATCACTGAATATACATACCACGTTCTACGAATTTCGAAAGCAAAAAATGTACCCTACGACGGATTCTGTGATAGTTCTTTCGGGGTTCGTAGCGAAATTTCGAATACGACGGATTCTGTGATAGACCCGAATAATTCTAAATTGTCAGTATGTTGACTTTGGCTGTTGGAAGTGAAAATGTGTTTTTTGGTGCAACCATAAATATAACAAAAATGAATTTTAATAAGAAATAAACTAATTAAATTATTTGTTGTGTTGTTTTTCCCGAAGAATTTAAGTAGGTTTAAGTCTCTCCAAGGGGTTGGTCAAGTCTCCCGGCTGTTCCCATTTTGCACTTGGCAAAAATCTCTTGCGTGTAGGCTGTAGGTATATAAAGTTTATGTGAGTAGATAACCTTAAAATAGGTCTACTACTAATAAATGTAATTATAAAAAAAAAAAAATGTATTCAGCATAATGGATAAGATTAATAGAAAAGTTGTAATGAACGATTTAACAAAAAGTGGCTTAAGTCTCCCGCTTTCCCTACATCATAAAATAAAAACCTACAAACTGTTGATATGAACGAGAAAGTTTCGGGGGACCCAGTCGTGCACTTCGCTTTTAATTGCAATTGTAATTGTAAGCAGTAAAGATACGATTATATATGGGTATGATTTGGGACTATTTTTGAGATGCACGTAAGCTAACATTCACTAATGGCTTTTCACACATGTAGGTAAGGTATGCATCTCCAATTCCAAATTCGGTTATCTGAGATAATAAAGGATCTCCATATTTAAAGATCTTTGGTAGCGAAGAAAGCATTATGGAGGTTAATAACAGCTCAGCTATTGTAAATACTAATCTTACTGAGGTTTTGGCGCAAACACCACCGAATATGGAAAGTGCAACTCTAGAAATCGAACACTGGCAGCAACGTCTGGGAAATTTCAATATTAACACACCTCCAGTGGTTTACCGACATCAACTACTCGAACGTTCGCAGTCATCAATGTCATTTGTGTATAACAAGGAAGTAGATTGCTCCATGACTAATAAGCTATTGGAGCAACAGGGAATAGTGCAAGTGATGAAAATGTCCAGAACAGAAGTAAGTATAAATGCCAATAACATAAGTGTTAATTTAAATGTTAGTTCACGGCTAGTAATGTCAATAGCTTTTAAGTGGGTAGGATGGTTTAGTTGATCATTTATATGTCTTAAACGCATTTTATATATCCCGTTCTGATCGATCGGATCTCCTTCAGCCATAACGACCATTCTTTTTTTGTTCCTATATTTTGAGCGTTGTGCATTCTTGGCATTGGTGACGTTAACGTTTTGGACTTAATTCAAGTTGCAGTAGACACACAAGAAAATTACTAAGGTTTCAAGTATCAATAAGAAAAAGCAATTCAACCCTGTAAACAAATCTGACTACAATTCCTTTGGATCACGCTCAATTCGCTTTCGCACTATTAATTTGAAATTATTTCTTTGGTTCGCACGAATTCAAACTGTTTCACAAATGATTAGATACAAGGTTGAATTTTACGTCGGCTGATTGACTTGTCAGATTTGATCGATCTGAGTGCGAATACGGAAAATGGCTCCATGCTGAATTTTTTCCATAAGGTGCTTATTCATACAGTCATTTTACAGTTGCTTGTTTTTTTTTTTTGTTTTTAGGAAAACATGAGTTTGGCTGACACACTAAAAAAGCGTCGCTCCAACTCAGCAGACGGTAGATTTAGTCAAGACTACAGCCGGATGGAAGTTCTTGGAAGAACAATAATGGACAACGTTAAAATGCCATCTACCTCGACAAGATTCAGAGAACGTGACGCATGCACCGCACTTGTACCAGATGTAAAAATTCAAATTAATGGAGAGGGCGTTTTAATATAACATTATTGTGAACATAAATCGTAAAATATAAAAATACGATTAAAATATACTTAAGAAGTGAAGAAATATAGTTGGAGTTACAGTATTTTCATAAGCAACGATGTATGCTTAATTTAATAAGGCTTAGGCCCGGTTTGTTCAATCTTGGTTATCTTTAATCATCGGTTATTCCAGCTGGTAACCATCGAATGTGTTTGTTCAGCAAAATATTAACCAGAGAATCAGTAGTTTGGTTAGTTAACCAGAAAAATCGATAACCAGCCGATTTTGAGCGGTTAATGAGATTTAACCTCTGATTTTCTGTAATTTCGTCTGTTCAAGATTTTTTAAGGACTACGCAGTTATTCATTTTGATGTAGCTGCTAAACAAAAAAATTGTTGTACAATTTTATGCGAACGAAAAAAAAAATGAAAAAAAAAATGAAAATAATAGAATGAACTAAAGGTTTCAGTGACGTTTGCAACTGACAAATATAATACACAATACCCCAAAATAATGGATCCAAAATATGAAGTACGATTATTTTTTTGCCGATGACAGCTCTCATAAATTGAGAGCACACGCGATAGGAAAAATATTGAGAGAATGAGAAAATTTCGTTTTTCGTTGAATAAAATAGCATGAGGCTTATAAATTTGTAACAATTTTTTTTTTGGCTTCATTTCGGTTTTGTTCTCAAACATTTTCTTCACAAAAACAAAGTTTCATTCTTCAGTTCTTAAAAAAAATTATAAAATAAATAAAATATCTACCTAAATAAATCACTGATTGTGATTGACAAATAAACTGGAAAAATGGAACGATTTGCTGCAAAGCTATGGTTTGGTGACCGAAGTGAAAAAAACGGTCAACAGACACTCATTGGTTATCACTGATTTATAATCATGGGTTAACCTAAATCTGTGGTAACCTAACCAAGGCTTTAAGGCTTAGTGGGCTTTACTAATAATTATTCTTAACATTCACACTAAATATTTTGTAGCTACAATACATAATTTTGTATGGAAAAAGATACGTAGATCGCGAACTTACATTTAACCATGGTAATACGAGGAAATATTTTTTTAAGTTATTTTCAGGAAGTACTATTTGAGGTGTACTAAAATTCGAATTGGGTTTGCAATAGTAATGTTTGTATTGTTTTTCATAAAAAAAATGTTTTTGAACCGAATAATGTGTGTAAGTTAGGAAAGATTGGAGTGACCGCTGACTAAGTCAAATCTAAAGTGGCATTAGTCAAAATATAAGACACTGTAACAAGTTTATAATTTTCATAATTTCCCCTTAGTTTATCTGTTAAATCATAATATTTTTGATTATCTAGTTCACATCAACGACAACTTTGAAACTCACTCCTGGTGAAACAACAAAATTGAGTCACAATAGCTAGCAGAAGTTGACTTTTGTGTGTTAAATTTGTTTCACTTCTATGAAATGCTAGGAGGAATTTAGAGGTCACTAGCAAAAGTGGATTTTAGATTTTTGTAAAACGACAGAAAAAAAACGTTGCAAAAGAATGTGGCGGATGAAGTTAGATTAGGTACCTATAGGTTGACGATATCCTTCAAAAGCATTGCATATTAATAGGCTACCCACTTTTTTTGTCCTACCGATGTGAATGAAAAAAAAAGTCCGTTGAATTGGCGACACTGTTATTGTTAAAGCGTAGGTAGTACGGAGCAGAGACAATACTGAGACCCCAAACTTCGGCCGATTTCCCGTTACCTTGCCTACAAGCAATTCTTGTACGGAGTGTACACAATTTAGTGCGCTAGTATTGATACATAGAAATTCGTATTGACAAATGTCACGAAACTTCAACACACCAACACACCCTCAAAAAATATCAACAACTTCCGGTGACTTCCGGTGTCGGCAAAGTTGCTGCCAGCGTTCATAGAATTTGGTCGGTTAAATTTTAAATTATTCGTTACTTGCCAATAATATTTTATTTTAGGAATATTTATAAAAAAATGATTACTGCGGAATAGTTGTAGGAAAATAAAAACATTTTGAGTAATTTTTCTTCAGTTATTTAAGAAAAATGTACACATGAATTCGAAGTTAATGATATTCCGAAAGCGGAAAATACACGACAATGTTTGTCCTAATATGCTTCTAGTATATAAAACAACTCATTTAGATAGTATTATTAACCAAACAAATTATATTAATCGACTTTTCAAATCAGATTTTTAATTATTTCTTAAAAATGACTACCCAAAAGCCGATCTATGTGTTCGTATATATTTTTTAAAACTCAACACCGTACTTGCATTAAAAATATAATAACAGCAATGCAAAACTTATTTTTAGCAAATACTACCCACTTCTTCCTTTTTTCAACCATATTGAGTATGCACTTTAAAAATAATTCAAACTACTTGGAGTTTACACAATAAGAAAATCTCACTTTAATTGCACCCCCATGCTAATGCAAATATAGTAAAGATTTCGATCCATCACGAACAAAACTTCCAATCATTGACAACTTAAACCAGCGTCACTAATCTATTCCAGTCAAAAAGAAAATCATTCCCTAACAGATAAAAATCAAAAACTCCTACTACCCTTGTTCCCGTACACAAAAACTTGTAAAGTGTAAGAGCTATAAAATAGTACAGTAACAGCTTATAACTCTCTAATCAGAATTTGCGACAACGACAACTGCCTGTTACTGAGAGCTTCAGCTTTTGAAAACTCACATTGTTATACAGAGTGTCCGCCGGGAAGGTATACTACTTTGTTTTGCCGCCGTTTTGGTAAACATTAGTATTGACAGTTCATATTTGGCAGTCGTGAAGTAGACACGTGGCAAATTTATTATGGAAAAATATTTGATATACCAACGTGTTTTAATCGTTAAAACATTTTATGAAAATCAATCATCGACTACTGTGACGATGAGAAAGTTACGTGAAATTTTTGGGAGAAACAACGTGCCAACAAAACGCACTATTTATCGTGTAGTGAATGATATCGAAGAAAGAGGGTCTGTAGGTGATTCATCAGTCACCTTTGCATCCATCAAAACTTACAGTCTGGTGTGCAATTTGGTCAGGAGGAATCATTGGACCTTTTTTCTTTGAAAATGAAAACGGCGTAACGGTAACTGTGAATCGGATGCGATATCGTGATATGATTGAACATTTTTTAACGCCACTCCTTCATGCTTTGGGCTTGATTAGCATGTGGTATCAACAAGACGGTGCCACATCGCATACATCCAGGATTATAATGGAATTACTGCGAGACCTCTTTCCACAACAAGTTATTTCAAGAAATGGTGATGTTGGTTGGCCTCCACGGTCGCCTGATTTGACTGATCCGAACTTCTTTTTGTGGGGATATCTGAAAAGCAAACAAACCAGAAACGCTTGAGCAACACAAACAAAATATTCGTGATGATATTTATGAAATACCGCGTGAAATGTGTGAGAATGTAATGAAAAATGTGCTCAAAAGGGCTCGCATTTGTGAGACTAAAAGAGGCGGATATTTACCTGATATTGTATTCCATACATAATTGCCGACATTAAATAAAACATTTAGCAATATAAGATCCATTTTCTTTCATATATGATAAAGAATTATAAACAAACAAAGTAGTATACCTACCTTTCGGGCGGACACCCTGTATATACTATTCCGTTTTCTATATTTCATGAACCGTTTCTTTTATCTAACATTGCTACTCAAATTTGTTCTTCCCTACCTAATAAAATAAGAAAACATTCAATTAAACTTCTGATGAACGAGATAGTTTCGTTCGACTCAGTCGTGCACTTTATTTCAATCACAGCTTGATCAACATCACACAATATTATGGGTATGGCGAGAGAAATAATAAAAAAAAAAATAGAAATTTGGGGTAATTATCTCCACAGCTTTTTTGGTTTTAAAATTGTAAAAGCATTCTGAGCATGGTACCAACAAATGTGCTTTTGTTTTGCACAGGCACAGCACAGCAATCGCTGTACAGAATGACAAGTTTTGCGTCAGCTGCAAGGTTTTGAAGGTGTTTACAGAGGCATGATGCCTTCTCGTTGCCACCGCGATATCCTATGGCTTCATGCCGCATACATAAGAGTACCAGTCTTGCAGTCACTGTAAGGTTAAATAGACGAACGTAAAAATTGTGTGGGAAGACACTGTTGTAAATCGAAGATAAGAACTTTAATTAACGGGTCAAGTTGGGCCTTCGGCCACAGCGTTCCTCCATTCATTTTAAAAGTATCACATTATCTAATGACAAGTGTCCAACTTCAGTTCTTTAAATTTTATGTGGTATTCGATTGGGCGCTCTCAGAGCACTTTTTCTACTCTCAGAGCAATTTTTATGTTCGTTTGGTACAAAAAAAAAAAAAAAAAAAACAATCTTTTTCAGATTTCAGAGCACTTTTGCGAATCTAGATATTTTCTCAGATTTACCAATACAAGTGCGTGTGAGTTTGATAACTAGTGGAGTTTTGTTTAGATTTACGTGCATTTTTTCTACAGCGAAGAAAGGCATTGCATCGGGTGAATCTATTTTTGTAAATTATTTATGTATAACTATTTAAAAATCAATCGGGACGCAAATTTTGAATGTTTTAATTTAAAATTTAACCAGAGAATAGAAAAAGCTTTGAAAAGTGGGGCTACACATATTGGAATCTCACGAATATTATCACAAAAAAGAGCAAGTGACGTTTTTATGTTCGATTAGCCACACGAAATCTGAAATCTGAGAGCGAATCTGAAGAAGCCCAAACGAATATCACATTAAATTCAGAGTATTTAAAATTTGAAGTGAGAAATGGTGGAACCAAACCTTTGGCAAAACAGTCGATATAATTCGGAAATTGGCCAGTCGTTTGACAAGTATCTACTTGTATCGTCAGATTCGTACAATAGGAAACTCTTTATAAAATTTATGAAAATATTGGTATTTTCATGATTTCTAGACAGTCCTTCATTTGAATTACTGTAACATAAGGATTTTATTTTTTTCAGAGCCATAGAGAGTATTTTTCTTCCACGATTCATATTTTAAACGTTTCCCGAATTTAAAGATTTAAAGATAATTTGCCCAATTTTTTTTTTTTCATAAACTAACTTTAAAACTCATAAGCAACATTTTAAGACCAACCATGAAGTTTAAGTGGTAAAAAAATCAAAAGAAACATTTCACGGTTTCGTTTTTCGTATATGGGTATAACTGGGGCCTAACCCGGAACCGCACTTGTAACGTGTGGTGTGTCGTGTCGCGTTCTGTGCACACTTACGCTTTGTCCAGCGTAAGCACGGGCACTTTTTTCGCGTGCGGTGCGATTCCCCTACGTAGGTACTGCAATTGTTTGCGAGGAATACGTATGTGTCCAATTACAGTACGATAGTGCGTTCATGCGGGTTCTACTAACAATAATTTTTTATTGTATAAAATAGATTTTTTCGGTTTTTTAGTATTGGAATATAGTTTCCTAAATAATAATGTTGAGAAATCTCCATAAGAAATATTTCGTTTTGCATTTCTGAATCAAAAATATTCAATGTACACACGATATATGCGGGCAAAATCAAACCAGTTTAATTTTCAAACAAAGCGTGCGATGCGGGGAGGTCGCAATGCAAGCGTTGCCGCAATATCGTGCTTACGCTGGACATCTACAGTTGCTATACTCTGTTCAATTTATATTTTCAGTACAGGCCTTATGGGAAGCTCTTTTTTATACCAGTGGTGCCTGTAGCTACTCTCACGGCACTCAAATACAAGATTTGCCACTGAAATAATAACGAAACCACTGGCGTTCCAAAGAATTTTGTTGTTGGAATTTTCCTGAAATTCGCATACATCCCACCACAACCAGTCTGCCCCACAGCCGCGGGCCGCGGGGAGAATGAGCACGATCGTCTTGCGTTCGCTTGCTATTATCATCAACCAAAATAAGCAGTGTGATGTGTGAGTGACTGAAGCACATCAAAGAAATGTTACCATATGCAAATCTTAGCATATCATTAAGGGTTTTTCTTTGAATTTTGTCAAAGAACTTTCGGTTTTGGTGCTTTTTAAAGCTTTTGAGAGCGAATAAATGAATTTAATTATGTGGGATGTTACCATACAGTTTTTAGGTACTCCTTTAATTATTTTGTATTTCTGAAGGATCTGTTAACATGCAGTTAAACCATTTTTTCTTAATAAAGGGTTGGTATTTGGTAGCCCTACCGATATTTGTGAGAGAATTATGCCAATTTATTGTGCTCACTATGGCAACCATGTGAGAGCTTTAAAATGGAGACAGCTTATTAAAATCCATAATAGTAAGGGTGAAAGGCAAATAGCCTATCTTCCCTGTACTGAAAATATAAATTGAACAGAGTATAGCATCTGTTTGAATTTGACAGCTGCCCGCATTAGCCGCATCGCAACGCATGCCCGTGCTAACGCTGGACACAGCGTTAGCTAGTATGCTGTGCTTTTATGAAATGAATTCGAATTTTGTTTGTTTTGCTTTTTTTGACGTTAACGTACCACATTGCACCACAACACACGTTAAGCCCGCGCCAGCGCCAGACTTGTAACGTGTGGTGTGTTGTGGTGTGTTGTGGTGTGGTCTGTCGTTTCGTGTTCTGTGCACACTTATCTATACTCTGTCCAAGAAAAATTGTCAGTACAGGGAAGATAGGATGTTTGTCTCTCAGTCTGGTTGCAATGACTTACATAAATCGGTCCCTTTTTAAAGCTATCACAGGGTTGCCGTAGTGTGTATGATAATTCGCCATAACTCAGAGAGCAATACTGTTAGGGTTACCATCTTCCAATTTAGCCAGGTCTCATCAGTAAAATAAATCTTTCTTTTAGATTATATTCTCTAATTTTGTTTACTTCGCGTAGATATCTTCGTCTCCAGGAAATAATGTCACTTCTTTCCAACAATAAATTCTTTCGCTAACGTTTGACTAATTTAAGTCCGAGATCTTTTTGCAATATTGTATGCAAAGTTGATCTGCTTAGTTTTGTGATATTTTCACTTTTTTGTACTTCTAATAATATCTTGTCTAGCGTTGAAAGGTCATTATCCATTAAAAACTGATGGACTATCCGCCTAATCGCACATTTGTCCAAATCATCCACCTTGCTCTTGATACCGGAATTATTTTTCTTCTTTGGTGGTGAATTGTGGCCTTTGATTGCTTTTTCCCTTAAAAGCCTGTATACAGTTCGTTTCGTAACAAAAAAAAAACAGTAGCCGCATTTCCTACGGCTTCCGATTTACTTTTAAAAAGGCCACAGAATTTTTCACTTGCATCCACAATTTGTTGTTTCTTTTCTACACTTAGATCCTTTGAAGACTTTGTAGCCATGTTTCTATTTATTCATATGCACAATAAAGTTAACCACTTGCTTAGATGCACTATCCGTTATTGAGATAACAACCATTGTTTCCGCCTTATATACATAAACAGGCAATTAGAAAAAATTATATAACCACGACGCAATGTCATATACCTAAACAGATGGTAAAAGGACTGCACTTGTGCAGCTCTACATATATTTTTTAATATAGACATATATACCTAGATTACATATTTGTTAAAAAAATTATTACCCGTCAATGCAGAACTTCGCGGAAACAGTAGCAAAAAAAAAGGATCACAAAATCCTTTCAAGGCATTTACTTTACTGGAGAGGAGTGACCGGATGTGGTAAAACCCAACGACCGAAAATAAACAGTATATGTAGGTCTACCTGCTTCATCATTTTGATATTTCAGTGTGAAAAATATGCTCTACAAAGTGAAATATGAATTTGTACCTACCAAAACATGCATAAATATGCCCTAACGAATAAGGCTGAAAATTTGTACTTAGTTTTCTATAATAAAATATTTAATCAAATTTTATCCCTTAAAATACCATGCTTTTGCATGAATCCGGTTGAGTTTCCCTAGTAATCACTATTAATTTATTGCAATATCTCTACAACGCACATATGATCACTTGTTGCGTTAGTGAAATGAATGCATTAAAACACCTCACGAATAAACATTATTTCTAAAAGACAACATTCAGAAATATGTTTTAACTGAATATTATTGGATCTTTCAGAAATACAAACAAATTAAAACCGAATGGCAGCACCCCAAATAATATGCCGCTCTCAAAAGCTCAAAAAAGCTCCAAAAAGCACCAAAACCGAAAGTTCTTTGACAAAATTCGAAGAAAAACCCTTAATGGTATGTTAACATTGACAAATGGTAGCACTTCTCTGATGTGCTTCAGTCACTCACACTGCTTATTTTGGTTGATTATAACAGCAAGCGAACACAAGCGATCGTGCTCATTCTGCCCGCAACCATAAACTAAATAGGAAATAGACTGACAGCTTCAGCAAAAAAAGAGAAAATGCCTACAAGCTGAATTTGACCTTGAGTGTAGCCCAGTTTGAATTCATGTATTTGTGCCATGTTAATCAAATGGGGCACACGCATACTTGAAAAAAACCAGCCTACACTTCCGGTTTAAACCAGATGACAGGTAGCCTGAGGTGGATTCTCATTTCAATATCGAGTGTTGGGCTGTGTTCGTGTTGTATATAATAGTTTTTCTTATGTCGTATTTGATTGGGCGCTCTGAGAGCACTTTTTATATTCGTTTGGTACAAAAAAAAATCTTTTTCAGATTTCAGAGCACTTTTCCGAATCTGGATTTTTTTTTTCTCAGATTTACCAATAATAAGTGCGTTTGAGTTTGACTGATGGAGGGCCTTTAGGTTTTCGTGAATTTTTTCTACAGCTAGGAAAGGCATTGCATTTTTTGGTGAATCTCTTTTTTTAAATTATTTATGTACATATAAATATTTAGAAATCATTCGGTACGCAAATTTCGAAATTTTTTAATATAAAATTTAACTAGTGAATGGAAAACGTTTTGAAAAGTGTTGAAGGCTACGCATATTCGAATCGCACGAATATCAACACAAGAAAGAATGACGTTTTCTTGTTCGATTATCTGAAATCTGAGAACGAATCTGAAAAAGCCCAATCGACCACAGCTTGAAACTATTCGCCACGTTTTTATAGAAATAGTTGTTCGATTTTCTTAATTCTTGGTATCAAGTGAAACCATTATATAGCTAAACACAATAATTAGTAAACATGCAATAAAAAGCAGTTCATTCATAAAAACAAAGTGTTTCATAGAAACAAACATACGAAATAATTGAAGTGCAATGAATGTTCAAATTGTACGACATAAAGAAAAGAAATATTTTTTTAAGTCATTCCATTATGAATTTGGTATATGAAGATATAATTTCAAAGATTTTTATTTCAAATACTAGTCCCATATTCGCCTAAGATTTTCCTTTAATGTCGTTTTCGATTTGCAAAAAAAAACATTTTTTTTTCATGTTTGATTTGCAAAAAAAAATCAATCTTTTTTTTTTTGATTTGATTTGAGGCATTTTGAGAAATCTCGATATTTTTTCAGATTTACGCATAGGCATACGAACTTTAACTAATACCAAAGTTTATGACACACAGATGGCGAGTACGAATTGTTTATCGTTGGAAGGATTATTTATTATTAATTTTTTATATAACGCGTGTGGGAGCAATATTTTATTTTCAATTATTTCGATTTGCGTTATTGTAAATGTGTGAAAATTAATTGAAATAGATTGTGGGAAACTAATACACACAAGAACCAATAAAATTCGGATTTCATGTTTGATTGGGCAGCAGAAATCTGTAATCTCACATCAAAATCTGAAAAGCCAAATCGAAAACGACATAATTTTCGCAACCTATTTTTCTTTTCACATTGCCATTTTGTTCTCGATATTTGCCAGCGGCTTCTCTTACGATTTTTTGTAAAAATTATCGATTTGTTAAACGATAACAAAACTGTACTGTCGCTTAAATAAGTGTAGAAAATTACAAAAACAAAACAAGTCTCAGTTTTCTAAAACAAATTGTTGGAAGAAACAGCTATAACAGGTACAAATGTGCAGACATCATTTTGCAACCAAATTTGGAGTCTTATTATCAACACTCACGGTGATACCTACCTATCTTTACTTTAACATTTCACATAAAATCCTCTGTAAAGAAACATGAAACGGCATTATCTTCATTCATAAAATGTCTACTAAAAACATTTCACTAGTGCAATTGATTATACTCTCTACAAATAATTTTTGCAAATATCAACAATCGCCGTTAATTTAATGAAAATATCGCAGAAGCGACCTGCTAGAAGCAATCATAATGAATGTAATACGCATCCTAGAACCTAGCAAACAAAAAACATATTCTTTATTTCCTTGAGTAAGTATTACTATATTTTCCTTTGAGTATTTCATGTTCCGAGGAAAATGGAAATAACAATAATGACCTCTCATCTGTAGGCATTAATGAATGAATGCAATTATGTACCGATTTATATACCCAATCAAAAACATTATTTTCACAAATCTATTTGAAAACAATTAGAAAATGTTTTTGTTATGTCCACTCGAATACCATATGAGCCTGTGGCCAAAATTTGATTTAGAACTTGTTTTTGAACAACCCCCTTAGTCTACCACATCAGGAAACACCTGTGGTGAAACCTACATCTACATCAGCTTTCACCTATCACACTTACCAAATTTAAATACAAACGTTTTGCATTGCAGAACAGAAAAGAAAATAAGGTTTTATCAAAATCATACCAATTACATATTTTTATTTACGTACAAATATTTTATTAAACATATTTTCAGACTTAACTTATAATTGATGTGTGAAGCAATTACCTAAACAACTAAAGACAGCAGCTGTATCATCTAAGAAAATCTCCAACGGTCGTCACAATATTGAGAATCGTACCTAAGTCGGAGACATGATTATGTAGTTAGCTAACGTACCTATCTACCTAATACGTACGATGAAAAATAAAAAGAATGTAATAAATAGAGTGAATAAGTGATGTTAACACAATATAAAAAACATAATTTCTGTATTAAAATTGTTGTCGAACTTGAAATCGCGAAAAGATTGAACTATGGGTTATACATTCAAACTTGTCTCTGGAGAACCATTCAAGCTATCTCTAATTATTTGGTATCCTTGAATTCGTCTTGATGTGCTCTACAAAATAGTATACATTTTTTCTCATTTGTCGTTTTATTTTGAAATTTGCTGGTACCAAACCCGTTTCCACTTCTGTATTTTTGTGCGAAGTGAATGCAACCGAGCTAAAAACGGGTTTGGTACAACCAAATTTCAAAATAAAAAGACAAATGGGAAGAAATACATACCATTTTGTAGAGCACATAAAGACGAGTTCAAGGATACCAAATAATTAGAGATAGCATGTATGGTTCGCTAGAGACAGGTTCGAAAGCGTAGCTTTTTTCATTAAATGTGCTATGTTATTAAAAGAAGCTCCACTTTCGAGCATGTCTATTGAAAACCTGATAAGCTGCTGTTGAGAATTTGGTATCCTTAAATTCGTTTTATTGTTCTCTATAAAATGGTGTAGTCTGTTTTGCATTTATATTTTTATTTTAAAATTTGGTTGTACCAAACCCGTTTTTAGCTCGGTTGCATTCACTTCGCACAAAAATACAGAAGTGGAAACGGGTTTGGTACTAGCAAATTTCAAAATAAAAAGACAAATTGGAAGAAATACATACCATTTTGTAGAGCACATAAAGACGAATTCAAGGATACCAAATAATTAGAGATAGCATGTATGGTTCGCTAGAGACAGGTTCGAAAGCGTAGCTTTTTTCATTAAATGTGCTATGTTATTAAAAGAAGCTCCACTTTGGCGCATGTCTTTTGAAAACTTGATAAGCTGCTGTTATGAGTTTGGTGTCCTTAAATTAAACGAATTTCCTCTATAAAATAGTGTATTCTGTTTTGCATTTATGTTTTTATTTTAAAATTTAGTTGTACACAACAATAAAGAGAAAAAATTGGGTCTTTATTTTCTATTGCATGCTCGAAATCTAAGAGCAAACTAGAAAAGTAATTAGTTGAATCAATTAAGTAAATATATCTTATATTATTGTTTTTATATATATATATTATTTTATATTTTGGAAACAAACTGATTTTTTTTGAATTTCCCATTCAAATGCATTCACCATAACGCCGCCATTACAGGTTTATAACGACGCGCGCCAATTTTGTTTGCATTTTTACACGTATTCACAGACAGGCTCGCTCTCAGAGAGAGGGTGGGAGAATCATTAAAAAAATCTGCGGGTGAAATCGGGGAGACGTACGAAAGCTGTCAGTCTATTTCCTATTTAGTTTATGCCCGCAACTGCGTGGCAGACTGGTTGTGGAGGGATGTATGCGAATTTCAGGAAAATTACAACAACAAAATTCTTTGGAATGCCAGTGGTTTCGTTTTTATTTCAGTGGCAAATCCTGTGTTTGAGTGCCGTGAGAGTACTACAGGCACCACTGGTAGAAAAAAGAGCTTCCCATAAGGCCTGTACTGACAATTTTTCTTGGACAGAGTATAGTGTGCTGTCATTTTTTATATGAATTCAAATGTTGCTTGTTTTGCTTTTTTGACGTTATGGATTTCCTAGTTCATGTGTGCTCTTTCTTTCACATATGCAATTTCAGATAATATATTATGTCTCGTTTCAATGCGCCATAGAGCGTTGTGGCGCAATCGGTACAGGAGCGATTTCGACACAACGCGACACACTTCAACACAACACACGAGAAATATATGTTTCTACGCATATGAAGTCCATTGGAGTGATAGCGACACGCCACTCCACATCACAACACACGTTACAAGTGTGGTTCCGGCTTTACAAGTGTGGCTCGGGCATCGGACTTTATTTTAAATTTGTCTGACCTTCAGTTATAGCCACAACCGGCTATACCTAGTGACCATTTAAGCCTGGTATCTTCGCCGTCGTTATATCCAGATCCCGAGCTTACGTACATACATATTTCTAAATACTCACAGCCGTATTAATAAAAAACCCATAACTACTCTCTAACTCATAAGTTACCTAGCACCTAGTTAAATAAATAACACATTAGTTCAATTTTCTTATTAATAAATTAAAATAACTCATATAATAACTAACTGATGTTTTCTCTACAATAGCTACTTAGAGCTGGCATCACCTAACCAAATTGTACTAAAAACTATTACATTATGTCATCACGGCTGGCTAATACATTTCAATTGTGACAAGTGAAAAAAAAAAATAAAATAAAATAAAATAAAATCGAGCAAAACAAAAAAAATCAAAACAAATGTAATTTGTAAACATTTTCATAGGGTTTTCTCGTTTTTTGTACACTTTTTTTTCGAGTTGGAGCGATGGTAACCGAATCCTCCCCTAAAATATTTATATTATTCAAAAACACTGAATAACGGTGAGCCATTTTGTTCCCCAATTTTTTCAAATTTAAATTTAATTTATTTTGTCATTTTGACAGGAACTATGTTTCTTATACCCTTTTCACACCGCAGCGAAAACCATGTTTTCGTCGAAAAATCATTAATAAATAAAATTAATTCAGAGCATTTCAAAATAATATTAGACCTTCATTTAACGTGGAAAATGATTTTAAGTTGTGAGTTGTGACATTTATTCAGTGTTTTCGTGGAAAACGACTTTAAACGACTCGTTTTGAAAACTGAAATATGTATGGGCAAACATCAGTTTTCGATTAAGTTTTCGGTGTGAATAGCGTATTAGAGTTATTGACTCGCTAACAGACCTCCTACCGTAAGTAAGTTATATGATAGTTACGAAGCGTTAGTTATCTTTTAAAAATGTTTATTAATAGGAATTTGAGTTTAATGAATGTGTTTGCCATTAGTTAGGCCTAACATGTACTTACGCGACTATTATCAATACGGCTGTCAGTGACTATGGGGATGCCAGATCTGAAAAATTAGCTGGCGGGACATTTTTGTATTTGAGTGAAAAAAAGGTTTTTATTTTAGATTACATTTTATTTGTTGTAATAAGTTATATTTGGTTTAAGTAAAAGTCTTTTAACTCATATCTGCATATTTTATATAACTTTTTCAAATCAAATTTGTACAATGTAGGTATATAGTTTTCGGATTTTTGCGATAAGGAATACCTAGTTCCAAAATTACCTTGTTTTGAATTTTTTTCAGTTTAAATGTCAAACAGGCGACTTGCGGCTAACTTTTTGAGTTCAGAGTCCCAGTCCACTGAACTATCATTATTCGATTAAGGCGCACTTCACACTTTGTTATTGTTATAGCTAAGTTAACTAAGGCTAGCGCTATAATTTCTATGTATTAATAATTGCAATTTGTTTTATTTAATAATGAAGTAAGGGCGTCAAGTTAAAAGGCGGGACATTACGGGACAAACTTTTCAATGCGGGACACTTTTCGTTGCGGGACACTTGCGGGACAAAAGCCTTATATCGGGACAGTCCCGCACTGAGCGGGACGCCTGGCATCCCTAAGTGACTAGGAACATCCGTAATTCAAATATAGAGTAACTTTAATAATTACACAATTTCCAAAATACAAGTTCCTATTAAATTTGCCAAGCCTCCTAGAAACACCATCTATACACATAAAATGAGAACTATTTACGAATGAGTATGGTTACGGTAGGTAGTCATAGTCAGTCCGCCGATCAACGGCAACAACGATTTTACTGTCTCATGCGAGAATGCACATATAGGCAGAAACGCTACAAAGAAAAAAAAAAGGAAAAGCCCGTTGTCAGAATACGTAGCCAAATCGGAATGAAACTTCGCGCATTCGATAGCATCATCAGCCCTATCTGTGGTCTCTGTTTAACCGGCCACCACCGATCGGGTCCGGAACATGATCAAAAGATTCAAAATAACAATCAATTTGTGATCCCTGATCAAGCAATTTCATAAAATAATTTTCCTCATTTTTCCGCTCTCTTAGAGTAAAAAAATATCATTTTGTTACGTCTTCAGTCGTTGTGTCTTGTGTGGTGTCTGGTGCGGTTGCCGATCATCGTGAAGCGCGATCCGAACAGCAGCCAGTCGCTGAAGCAAACCTGGAAAGGAACATCGTCCGACGAGTGTGCGCACACCGCGTACGCGAACATGAATTTGCGCACGTATCTGGCCTCAAGAAATTTGAATTATATCCCTCGGTTGCACGTAGATAGATACTCTGTGGTGGCGGCTGCACTCTGCTTAGATGAATTGAAGGCCGCGTTTGAGAGAAAAGTTCCGAGTAAGTTCTTTGAACGACCACTTCCCTGTTTTGCCTCCTTATCTATAATGCAAAAAAAGAGAACAAAAAAACTGACCGATCAGCCTGATCGTTGTCAATTCCCTCGTCATCACTGCCTTGTCGGCTGGCTTCAAAGTATATACGGACGTGTGCGATCGATTTGCATATTGCACTCGGTGAAACGATAATGGCCGATTAGTATCTCCTCGCTCTAAGTTGTCTACAATTGTAAACTAGGAAGATTGACCGGCACCAGGAGACCGCTGAGATTACACGGCATGATGGTGGCGGTGGGTGCTGCTGGAACATCTGTAATGTAGTCTGTTCTTATTTTCGCCTTGTGTCGGACATTCTTCGATCAACTTATGATTTGTCCAACTTTGCTGAAAAGAAGATCCAAAAAAAACTCGATCGGATATTTTTATTCCTCCTTAATGGATATCAACGCATCCGACATAGGTACGCGTAAGAGGCCTGAGCTTTCTGAGAGATCGGGCGAATTCCTCTCAATGCTATATGCGGTACATCTATACCTACTATATCTGACTCTGGCTCTTGTAATTTTTTTTTTTTTTTTTTTCAGGGGAAGAAGTCGCGCCCGCGTGTGTGTATGGTCGTGTGAATATCTCGAGCAGATCGCCGTCAGTCGCACAACGTCGGCATTACAGGTGATAACTAAAGGCTCTGATGCTAATGTGATTACAGCCTTTAAGTTTATAAACACAAGTTCCGCGCGCAGGGAATTTATCTTTTCTTTTTTCTTTTTTTGCTTATCTTCACCTTCCTCGTCGTCGGTTCCTTCTGCTTGGTGATGGATCGTCGTTTTGATTTTGAGATTCCATTGGGACTGTTCTCATTTTCTTTATTTGGGAAGAAAGAGGAGGTACATATCGATGATCATGGTCCTCTGCACTTGGGGTCTCTCTGTTTGTGGCTGGATTAAAGAAAAATTAATATCGCATCAGTCTCCACGCGGTGCAACTCTTCTCTGCTTACTGCGCGACCGGCTGCGCTTTTGCATTCATCCTGAACTCGTTATAATCCCTAATGGAATTTTTTTTTTGATGCGCGGCTGTTGGTCATTTTGGAACTATATGGGGCCATTTCGGTTGTCGACAATGTTGAGAACTTCGTTTCCACCATGGGGGCGGACGGGGTAAGTCATCGGGTTTCGGCAATTTGTGCTGAATCTGCGTGGAGGTTTCCGTTTTTTTTTTTTATGTTGTTTCTGTTTTTGCTAGTATCTTCGGGCGATGTATGAAGAGGCGGATTCAGTTGAAAAGTAATTTAGCATCCCTGAGGGAGAGATATGCGCGGCTGTTGGTGGTAAAGATTTTCAATGCAAAGTGTGCCACCGCAGCTCGCCGGCACTGAAAGGTGTTTCTTTGTAGTTCAATCGAGGATTCCTTTTTTTTTTTGTGATCTAAATTTTGTCTTTTTCTTTTAGTGTCTCTTTGGTGAGGATTACTTGAGTGTGGGATATAAATTAGGTCGTTGATATTTGAGAACTAATCAAAAATCAGTGAGGGAAGTGGTAGAGGTATACGTTACTACTTCTGACTTTTACAATTTTGATCGTTTTTTTTTTTTTTTAATTAATATTGTTTGTAGTAGACCAAATTTGGTTCAAGTGTATACATCACCGAGCAGAACTTCATATGGTGGACAATTTATCAAGAACCCGTTAACCAATGTGAACTATTTTTAAGACATCTCGTTAGTTGGCTGAAAGGACGGGCTGATTAGATGTTGGCATATATGGCTGAACATTTTTTTTTTAAGGAAATCACTTTAGAAATGTAGGTAATCTTTACGACAATAACTCCAACGAGAATTGATGATTGCATGGAGTAATATAAACATTCGTGTATGGGTGTTAAATGTAGATATGTATGGTAGAAATCTAATTAGCATAAGTTGCGGTGTCCAGTTGTCGCATTTACGAGGATGTATGGGGGATGAACTAAGATTTATTGAACTGTGTAAAGGTGTTGTCAATAGGCAAAAAGGCATTTACATGAGTTACAACTTTTCAAGGCTGCTGAAATAGAGATGGTGACTAAAGAACTCTTTATTGGTCAACTATACAGCTTTAGCACTTCTGAATTGGGTTACTGTACTGCCACCGAAGCATCCGGCTTGGAGTTTTAGGATCAATCGAGGGCCTGGTCCTCTACGTTGAGGACGTGGGCTTAGCTACATAACTACATGCGGTATTGAAGGATTTTAATTTTAACAGCCCTACAAAGTGTAGAAAAAACAACGACAATCAAATCGGTACCTACGTATGATTTTGGGAGACCGGCCCTTCTCAAATGCTACAACCTACAAAGCTGAAAACTGCCATGCTAAAAGTAGGTACTATGGGATGGGATGGATACAAAGTGGAAGGGGGACTTGTGCCATTTATTGCGTTAATTGAATGTGTGGATTTGTCATACACGTCAGATTTAGACAGGAGGTTATGAGTTATCGACAATCTGAAAAAATGCTGGTCCTGATGTCAATGAATGCCATTTATAGAGCTGAAATTCTTACGTTTACTGAAATATTCATTAACGCAATGTAAAAATTCTTGAATACTTCGCTTGGTTTTATGACCACAACATTGTTTTCATGAAACTGCATTCATTAATAATTGCGCTTATAAATTATTGTTGCAAAATTATGTGTCCGAATTTCAATGAAATTGATAAAAAGTGTATGAACGAATCTTAAACTCGTCGTTTCAGTGCACTAGTCTTGATTGGGTAATTTTATGAATGATAACGAAGGTTTTGAAGGCGACCATCACTTTACTTGTTTGTATAGCATTTCACTGAACTGCAAACTACAACAGTTATGAGGAATGAATCATTCTTGCAAAATTGTACATTTACTTTTATCAAATACTAGCTGACCCGGCGAACTTTGTTCCGCCCAAATTCGTTAATGTAATGAAAATAATAATTTCGAGCATGCAAAATGGTCATGTTATGTTGCTTTACGTAATTCGGTCAATTCAAAGTCGTTATTTAAAACTTATACTTTTTCAATAGAAATTGGTATTTGAAGTACCTATAGCAATGTCGATGTGTTTCATTCAAACCGCAATGAGTGACGTGTCGACCAACCTTGCTTTATTTGGACAATTTCCATTAATAATTTTAATTATACAACTTTAGAAATAGCGTTTGATTTTATTTTTGAATGGGAGGTGCCACAACCAGTTTTCCTATCCCGCTTATGTTTTACAAAGTACCACCTATAGTGTCCAAAACTATCCCGTCTTTCAAACTGGAACCAACCATACCCATGCACAATACTTCAATGAAATCGGTAGAGCTGTTTCGGAAATCGGCGACAGCGCCACCTATCGTATCGAAAATGATCCTATCTTTCAAGCGGGAGCCAGCCATACCCATCCAAGAAATTTAATCGAGATCGGGTGAGTAGTTTCGGAGATCGACAACAACGCTACCTATCGGGTTCAAAAGTATCCCATTGTTTTAGATTGCCTAAACCTGAAATACAACAATACGAACAAAACAAAAAAAGAATCATGGAAATTGGCAAAAAAAAAAAAATCCGCCCATAGTACCTACGTAGTTTTCTAATTAATTTTTGAGATAGAAAAGTCAAAATAAATATTTAATAGGAAGAATTTTTGGATGCCAAATCAGGACCGCAAGGCGATTTTCTGGTATTTTCTCTCTCCCTAAACCTTATTTACAGCAATACGAACAAACCCAAAAAAAGAATCATGAAAATCGTCCCGGAAGTTATAGAGTTATAACATCATCGAGTTTCACCCCGAAAGAATTATATATTTAAAAGAAAAAGATTTAAATTGTAAGAAATTAAAAAGTTCGAAGTTGTGACTTTTTCATAATCTCATGAATATTTTCATACCTTGCTTATTTACTTTACTTGTTTTAATGTACCTATAATATTGTTGTAAAGTACAAACTTAAACATACAAATACAAAGTCGTATGCAAATTTGTTGCTGGTTTTTATTTATTCGTAAACATTCGAGGTACAGTTTAGATGTGAGGTGCGTAGTGCGTTTAATATTTAATCATTAATATTAACGTTCAGAGCTTAAGAAAATAAATTTGTTACCTATATGACTGTTTTCACGTAAGTATTATCATTGCTTAAAACATGTTCAATGCTCAAAATATGTGAAAAGTTTTCTAAGTTTTAGTTTATTAATTTATATTTTACGAGCATTATCTACAACTTTTCTTGTTGGCCTGAGTATGAGAAGCCAGGATTTAGTTTTTTTTTTTTTTTTTTGTTTTACTTTATTGTAATTTGCAACATTTAAAACCAATGTCCATCTCCTGTCTATAATCTGTCCCCATTTCCCTAATGCCCGCACTGTGTATTTCAAACTAAATTATAAGATTAGTCATAACCACATTAGAGTGCTTATTATAAAAATAAATAAAACAAATAAAAAATAAGGTTGACATTAGATCAAAAAATCGTCAAACAAATTGCTTAATGCTACGGATGCCAAGACGTCAAGAGAGACACATCAGCTGATGTTCTTTGTAGTCGACCATCGCTACGAAACCCTAGGCTTAATATGGAGTACAAGCAAGCATGTGCAGCAGCATTGCCGCAGACAATTTTCAAAAAGACGACTGAAAAGTGGACCGAGCTAAAAAATGGGTCTCCACATAATATAATATTAATATATATCTACAGGCAAAAAAATAGTAGAAAAAACCAGCAGCAAAGGCATTTATTTATAAGAAAAAAGTGTGAGCCAAGGGTCTCGATGCTCAGCAAGGTACAATTTAGCCCCTAAAGGAGCCAAACGGCAACGCTGAGCCTGATGTACAGTAAGAAAGCTCGCCTATATAGCAGCGCTATAAAGAAAGACCAGTGTGGTCGTTAGATTGACGAGGAAAAGAGGAAGGGGAAAAGTTCATCTCTTCCGGAGGAAAATGAAAGAGCTCGCGAATTACTCGATCAAGGCAATAGGAAAGCACTACTGCAAGAACGGTTTTCGAAAGTTTAACCCAAATAAAAAAATAATATTGCAATTTGCAAATCTCTTCTCTCTATATATAAAACAAAGTGGCAAAAAGTGCATGTTTCCCTCTGTCGTCCGTAATATTCAACTAATTTAGTTGATTTTTTTTAAGTGTCGGTAAATACGGTAAACAATTGATAGACAAAAAAAAAAAAAAAAAAAACACATAATTTCTATCAGTGCCTGGCGAAGTTGAGCTAGTAAAATCCAAGAATAAAGCGGACTTCTAGCTTAAGCATGTTCATTTGATATGGCATATCGTATACATTTTGGTCAAAATCGTTATGCATGTCTTCATGTGAACTATAGAAAACAAAAATTACAAAAAAAAATCCTATAATTAATAATCCTTTATAAAATAAATTAGAGAAAATGATCGCTTATATAATAGGTTTCATACATCAGAATATAATTACGGTGACCATATTTTAGAATTTCAAATAATTAACAATAGAAGAGAAACAAATTTCTACACAATTTATAATTTACATAATTAAATAATTTTTAAAATTTAAATTCAGACTTTTTTATTTCATTTAATAAATAGGTAGACACTTTAATAAAAAAAAAAAAACTTTAATAGAGCACATTTTTTAGTAATAATGGTTTGCGAGAATATTGACACTGCCAAACAGAGACCCTTCAGCTGGGCTCCACAGGTTCTTCTAATTTTACAGGTTTGACAATATTCAAGGTACGCTTTATTCGTGTTGTCACCTTGGCTATACTCGTAGATGATGGCAGGAATACCTACCCCCCCACAACTGGGTAAGCCGGACAATGGGGAAAAAAACTTAAAAAAAAACAATATAATAAGAAAATATAAAAGCATTTCATAATAATTTTACATGTTTATATTTGAAAAAGAACTCCCGATTAATTCTAAATCGATTTAACAAACTATATTCGATGTCAGCACAGCACTTAAAAGAAGTCCGAAACTTAGTCACGAAACGACAAAGGCGTCTGTTATTTTTGCCATCAACTTAGAAAGACTGTATGTCCAACCCCATGTCAACAAACATTGCCCTAGGAATGGCAGGATGACAAAAAAAAAGTAATTATCATCAAAATTCAATTCAACATAGACTTTTAGCCGTTACGAATCTGTGCTAAAATCTTAGATTGTTCAGACTTTTGCCATCTCAACCCCCACTAGCATAGAAAATTTATAGGTATGTGAGTTAACTACTTTGTCCGTTCTTCACTTTTTTAGACTAGCTTGATACCAGACGATTAAGGGTTCGACTTTATATATCCTATGAGAACCAGGATAATTAAATATTGCTAAGCCGCGGACTTCAGCGTATCCTGTTCCAATATACATAGTACGTACAAGTAGTCTTCATGGGAAATGGGAAACTGGAAGCGAGGGTAACGCACCAAAAAACGTTCGACCTAAAAATGAATGTCAATCTTTATAGCCCTAGCGTTCATGTCCTGCTCCGACGTCGTTTGTCGTCAGCTATTTGACATTTTAGCTAAATTAGCGTGAAGCGTGCAAAACCGTACCGAACAAAAGAGCTGCACACATCTATGTATACTTTTAGTATAGAATGGGAGGGATCAGGAATGCTGCAGCTGGCTGCCTCACTTTTCCTGGATGTGTGGTGGTGTGGCGTGCGATTTGGTCACTGATGTGGGGACGATGTTGTCTTACTGACTTTGATTTTTATTTCTGAGTCTAGCTATGGTATATTATATTTTGAACGCGTTATTTTTGAAATTGTAGTGATTGGGATCTAAGGGGTGTTTCCAGCTAAAGGGAGAACAGTATACATAGATACGAGTAGTATGTATTTGTATAGTAACTCCTGAATATATTTAATCAAAAAAAGCTAATACCTAATACTATAAAATGATACTGAGGCCGGATTTATGTACGTTTTATCGTTTTATGGGCCTTTGTCATCATTCGCTGTTTTTTTTTGCTCTAAATTTTAAAGCGCCAAACTAATAGAGGTGTTTTAAATTTATAGAGAAAGCATTTTGGCTCAGCGGTTAAGCGATGTTCAATTGTTCATTGCAGAACGAGAGGCCGCAGTTGTAGATTTAACCCCCTAACAAAATAAAAAATAAAAACACACTTAAAATTATTTCCATACCTTTCGAGGAAATACCTATTTGACATAGGGTATCTATATACCCATCGCTTTATCAGCTCCGTGATGGTACCAAACAAGTTTTGCCAAAATGTATCAATTAGAAAAATCCGGAAACGTTTTTCGGTAGGTACCATCGCAGAGCTGTTTAAGAAGGAATGAATGTATATTTTGCGATTTTTCAATTAGAACAATTTTTTTTAACTTCTTCATAAGAGAACAAAAGAAAAAATGACAATTGTTGATTTTTTTTACTCTCAAGACTTTTAGAGAAGATTTTGTTTAATTATTTATTTGAATGTGTTTAATTCAGAAATTGTTGAAGTGTATACCTACATACTTAAGCTTATAAAAGATATTTCCTTGGAAATCAAAAGAGTTTAAGTGCCAAGCGGTGTTTTGAAAAAAAAAAAAAAACGAAACAAATGGTATCTAACTAATGGCAAACAAGCCGTCCGATTGATTAAAATAAGTGCACTTCGCCAGGGCGATTAAATCGGGTATAGAAATGCATGAAAACAAAATCCTTTCAAAGTCAATGTAGCGAATCAAGCTTTACCGGTAAGCTAGGTCCACCACAAAATGAGCGACAAAATGAAATAGCAATTAAATCCCATATACTTTGTTTCGCAACATTTTAATGTTGCAGAACAGCGTTGCCGTTTGGCCCCTTTTTCAAAACGATTCGGCCGCAAATGTGTATTTTGAAGTGGTAAATTTATGTGATTCTACAAGGCTAAGGTTTTAATGCACAACACAATCAAATCATGCTAATCTTAATACAACAAACTTCTCATCCAGTGATGTTATTCTTCAGATTTAAAAAAAACATGGAAATACGTTTCTGGACATTAAACAAAAAATTAAAGTTTGACTGGATAGAAAAATTTGCAAAAACTGGAACCCTATTTCTATAAGAGGAATAAAATAACAATTTCCGGTATGAATTACTATTTAAGAATGAATTTTCATTCAATCCGCATAAGAAATAAAGTTTTAAATAAAATCCATAAAGCTGAAGATAAAGAAAAAGATTTTAATTGAAATGAAATGAAATGAAATGAAAAGACATTTCTTTTTTTGAGCAAACATGTGCACGGATAAAAATATGGGGTGTTTTTTAATACGTGCGTAGTATTAGGTATGTTCAATACAAGAAAAATTAGTTTTCAATATTTCCAATTTATTACACTTTTTCGGTAATATTTTTAAATTCAAATTTAATAATTGTTTCATTAAAATGCTCATTTAAAAACAAATTTTCTGAACTTTAATCTCAAAAGATTAAAATTGTTGTTCTACAATATAGCCCGGTCTATATTAAAATAATATTTCAATCAAGAACTTATTACAATTTAGTTATAGTTGACCTGAAAAATAACATCTAATCTGATTACATTTTAATACGAAGTTATTAGTGCCTTCGATTTCAACACATTTGTATTTGATTTTAATACAGGATCGAAACCATAGTGATTATATTTAAATAATATTGGTATTACTTTTGAACCCAAATATATTATTTTGTCGCTTGGTTAAGATCTTAGAGTTAGTTTGAGTGTGCTACTCAATAGAGTGGATAATTAAAAAAAAGAAATGTTTTAAAAACGCAAACAAGTGAAAGTTAAATTGATATCGAATGAGAATATTCTTCTTACAAGTAAGTAACTTTAATTTCAATGTATTTTTGTAAGAGATTAATTTATTTGAGAGATTTTCCTAGTTGATTTTTGAAGATCAGGACGGTCTAGAGATTCTAGTTCATTGCCTCATAAATATAGCTATTACAAAGAAATAAGTAACTGACTGAATAATTAATAAGATAACTCAGGCATTCATGAGTTCTACTTCATTTAAAGGTCTACAAAAATGTACCCACATGAAAAGAATACAAAAAATAATAGGTCAGCGAGTTTACGCATGGTTCGCAAATTACGTAGGTATGAATATTGATTTCATTTCTTCGACTGTGAAGAGAGAATGGATGAACTGAAGATGCTATAAACACACTAGTCGTCCAAAATCAATCCGTTCAAGTTATGTAATATCCGCTTCACAACGTCTCACATTGTAAATGAGACAGGTCAATCAGTGCTCGATATCGCGACATGATTGAATGAAATAGATGTGGACGACATTTGGTGTCAACGAAACTTTCGCACCGCTTTTGAAACAATTCATTTACTACATAAGACATTTCCTTGTCGTGTAGTTTATCGTTTCGATGATAAAAATTAACCTGTGACCCGCGACACTTAACTAATAATCTTCTAATTTTATTGCTGTCACAAGTGAATTGTATGTCTGGTTTCTGGATATTCAAAATAGTATTTCAGCTTATTACGTCTCTACCTAAAAAAGTGTATATCTTTCTTAGACTAAAGTTTTTTTTAAACAATTCTAACATTACATAGATAGTTGAAATAGATAGATAGATAATTTATTTTCGTATTAAAGATTTACATTTGTTGGCCACCGCGTAGTTTACATACAGAGATTTGATATTTATATTATATCTTTCTACTGAACAATTAATTTTAAATCATGATTACAAATAATAATACTATGCAATGATATACTTTGAAGGAAAAATACGTTAAACACCTTCAATACAAAATAGAATTAGAAAAAGGAAAGAAAAAAAACTTTAAAAACTAAGCAGGTACATTGTAGTGAATAAATAACAAATCTAAACCTATTACATTGTAATAGGTAAATAATAAATCAACGAGTAATAAATAGACAGTAAACAATAAATGATAGATATATAAATGTAACTAAATAAATTATTACATAAATAAATAATAAAAAAATAAATAAATAAATAAATATATAACTAAATAAACAAATAATAAATACCAAATCATAGATAATGTATAACAAATAATAAATAATATATAACAAATATTAAATAACAAATAATAAATTATTGAATCATTCAGAACAAATACGTGATTCAACATTTAGTTCGTTAATCAGAGGATTTTCGGAGATCTCACAGTTACAGAGAAATTTGA
Source organism: Cheilosia urbana (assembly GCA_946477585.1). Classification (NCBI taxonomy): domain Eukaryota; kingdom Metazoa; phylum Arthropoda; class Insecta; order Diptera; family Syrphidae; genus Cheilosia; species Cheilosia urbana. Next base: position 113,343,190 of record OX297854.1, read on the forward strand.
TGGTCAACTTTGTAATTTGATCTTGAATCAATTCAACATTTGCTCTGGTATGAAGATCAGCCGTTGAGTGATGCGGGGGAAGATTAAGTATCATTTTTAAGATTTTGTTTTGTGAAACTTGTAGTTTTTTGAGATAGCATTTTGCTGAATTACCCCATACTTGGCAACCATATAAAAGGATTGACTGAAAAATTACTTTAAAAATTACGATCTTGTTGGCTTTGTTCAGTGAGGACTTTCTGTTTATAAAGGGATACAACATGTTTATTGCTATATTCACTTTTTGTATTGTTTTAGCAGTATGTTCTTTAAATGTAAGTTTTGTGTCTAGATGAATGCCTAAATATCTGACGGATGGGACCCAGTTAATACTTGTGTTATTTACAATTAGCCGATTGCTTGGAAGAAAACAAGTCTTTCGTTTTCTGCTGAAAAAGAAAGTTTGCACCTTCTCAGCATTTAGTTTAATTTTCCAGCTATTGTAATAACTTAGCAATATCTGAATCGCATTTGCAAGGTTTGTCTCCACGTTGAGGTTAAACTCATGCGAAGAATATATTGCCTTGTCGTCCGAAAAAATAGCTAATTCACAATAAGGGAGTCTTGGAATATCAGACATACAAATATTATACAATATTGAACCCAAAACCGATCCTTGAGGAACACCAGCAACAACACTATAACATAGTATTATTAATTTTGCATTTTATTTTTAAAATGGTCCGCTGTCATGCTTGAGGCAAAAAAATGTCACAGAACTTGATTTTAAAACCCCTGGCATATGTCAACAAACCCTTGAAAGAACCCCTAACTGCGTTCGCCCCTGCATATATGCCACTTCCGCTGTCGGCAAAGTTGCTTTCAGCGTTCATAGAAGTTGATCCATATTAAATTTGAAATTGTTACGTGTGGATAGTATTTTTATTAGGAATAAGTGTACTTTTTCTTTAAATATTTATGGAAAATGAACATTGTAGATTGGTTGAGGGAAAATAAAAACAGTTTGAGCAATTTTTCTTCAGTTATCTTAAGAAAAACTTACTCATGAAAAGCGGAAAATACATAACCATGCTGTCCGAATATGTTTCTAGCATTATAAAACATCTCATTTAGATAGTTTTATTAACCAAACGAATTATATTATTCGCCTTGCCTCCGAGAGCCGGTACCCCCACTGTTGGCAGCATTTATTTTATATTTTTTGTATACCTATTTCTGCATGTCACATGGATTCTTAATTGACATAACACTGATAGGAAAACAAAATGGCGATATTGAAAAAAAAAAATTGGGGGCCAGTGGCAGGAGGATTGGTGCCACGGGGAGATACCATTTTTATTTATATGGCGTATCAATCAATCACTATGACCTTCTAATTCTTACAACACCTAAAAGCTCGAACTGACAATCATCATTTACATAAATTGTGCGTTGGTACAAAACTGTTTCGAAATTGTGTATCTAAATCGACATTTCTAAACTCCAGGAAAATAATTACGCCTGATTGTAACTAGCTACCTTCTGGATTTAGGCAGTCCTATCCCTCTTTTTTTGCGAGAGAAAAAAATCTCATCAACTTTCACCATTGGTGGCCTGTTGATGAATATTTCTTAGGACTTAAGTCACGCCAAACTGCGTAATCTAATCTGAAAATCCAATAAACCTCATAAATATTTCACAACTTCGAACAAAGTACTTGTACATCGTATGCATCCCTTTACATGCACAATTCGCACCAATTTTCAAACCTGCAAGGCTCGTGTCAAAAAGTCATTTTTACACAAAAGGCCATACATTAGAAAAGGAAATTTCAATCCGTGCGAAGTCCTCACAACATGTCACCCAGGCGGATTTGTGGGCGTTTACTAGACTTAACCACCGGATTCTTACTCTAATCCAAATTAAATCGGATAATAAACAAAGGAATCTAGATTGGATAACCTCTTGTCGTTGTTAAAGAAAGAACCAAAAAAAAAAAAAAAACTGAGAAAAGGATGCCTATAGACATTTTCTGTCTGCTTTCTTATTTCGAACGTGTGTGTTTGTGTTATGATAGAAACATCCACTTTGAGAGGCGTTACCATCGAAACGGAAGCAGGGCAAATGTTTGTTTCCATTTCAAACGCCCGTGGCGATGATCACCTAACCTTAAAACCGAACAAGTGCTAATCGGGATCAGCTGAGGTAGTGGTAAAATATTACACAAGGGTTTATTGTGTTTAACAACATCGATACCATGGCTCAAGGCACTAGCTGACGTGTGATGTACGATCGTGAAAATATCCCTCAAATTACCTGCTGAGAAGGATTTCTGTTGAGATTAAAAAAAATATTTTTGGTGACTCTTTGTAGGTGTTCGCCCGTGCGTGTTCCTCCAACGTAAGATCTGATGTCTAAATAAGAGAGAAAATGAGTACCTACATACTTACCTAATTAGAAAGAGCGCTATGTGAAATGTTTTAACACTAACAGAATATAGAACAGACACTAGTCACATCTTCAGTAAAAATTATAAATACGATTAGATACTTAGGTATTACGTACGTTTACACAACTTTGCTTAGAAAACTTTAGATTGTTGCTAGGTATTTACTTTTTGAAATTCGAATCACCTACCTTTAATTTTTAATATTCAGGATTCATCGAGCGTCTCAAAAGGAAAGTACCCTCAGAATTAATTTGTATTACAACGTACCTCATTAGGACTAAAGGGTGAGCCAAACTCAATACCTTGAACTCGGAAGGAACTGTTGGACTAGGTGATTACAAGCTGATTTATAAATTTGTTGTCAATCTTTCTTCTAGATAGACTGATCGATATGACCAACGATGTTTGTTGCATCAAGTTCCGACCCAGTTTTTGATAGCCAGTCTGCTTTACTTTTCGATCTTTGTTACAACTTTCCGCGAACCTAGAAGAGAACGCATATTGTATCTCTCGCCCATAACGTTCAAGGGTTTTTGGCAATTCCTGACTATCTCCGACTTGATGGTTTCAATGTCTAATCATTTGATCGCTGCTTAACTGTCTTCGTAGATTGCAGTTCTGTGTCCGGATTCTTCTTCCATATAGTTTTTGCTTCCTTGTCGATAACGACTATTTTAGCTTGCAAGACGCTGCACTCATTGGAAAGTTTATACTCGGGCTCCTGTACCATTTTGGTAAACAGCGTTTTTATAATTTTTTCATTATCACTCGTGTAAGCAAATAGGCAGCGCAATGTTTCCGACCCCTGAGAATATTTTAAGGTAGAGTAGGCCTTGATTGTCCTTGCGACTTATTGATAACAATGGCGAATGCAAGGCAAACAGACGACGCTTAAACTCAAATGGCATTTTAGATGAAATCATTGAAGTGCAAAGGAATCAAAATATCTTTGACTTCGAATTTTCAAAATTGTTCTTTTTTTTGACGGCATTCCTGGTAGCATTAAAGTTTTTGTTGGTTGATGTTGCGAACCACAATAATCGGCTCTCCAATTTCGAGCTGCTATGAATGAGTTCCTCTTTCGATGGATCGTTTTGCAACTGAACACGGGCACGTTTGTTTTTAGCATGAGTGTTCTCACATTACCTACTCCACTAAATTGAAGATTTGAAGCATTTGATTATTTCATTAGCAGCAGTGGATTTATGAATGATTGATAATCTTTGTATAAACTATTTACCTAACGGCATCAAGGCAAAACGACGCCAAATAATTCTTGATTTCCTAGTAGATCTTCAAAGTTTTTTTTTCAAATGTTTTAAGTGCTAGAGGGAAATCTACGCATTTTGCAAACTTTACTTTATAATATAAAAAAAAAAAAAAAAGATAGATAGGTATACAGGTACCCGTCCGGCCTTGCCCGTGCCCAAGAATTTTGTTGCTTGAATATGTTCTTGTCCATCATCATCTAAAAAAAACCGTGAATACCTTTCCGTTCAATTCCCGTTCACATTTTGCAAAGTGTTCGACGATTAAATATCAATGTTCAAAAATTGATCCCGAACTTTGCTTTTGTTTTCTTCAGTTTTCACAGTCGACGAAGACAAATCAATATTTTGACAAAATATCGTGAAATTTTGTTCATGGTTGAAACAACCAATACAAAATTCATTCGTTTTGAACATTGAAAACTAGCGCTGGTACCAAACTACTATGTGAATATCTGCAAGCATTTAAAAAATGGACCGGGCCGGGTTCTAGAAGTCTGCATTCATACATAGTCCAACAAAAGTTGTTAGAAGTGCAGATTATCTGGATGAGCCGTAATAACTGCAAGGACGCGACGGTTGGAAAAAGGGGAACCTACCTTACGTAAAAGCTTGAAACTCTCAATGACAAATGACAGGAATTTGACCCACTACACCAAGTCAGTTATCGGAATTAAATTTTCCACTAATCTGGATCACCCATATTTCAAGAAAGAATACTACGCGGCAGTGTGAAAGCTCGCAGAAGACCTGTGGAGTCTTCCCAAGTTGGGATACAAGATCTGAGGATAAAGATTTTAAAATCATAAAAAAAACAAGAACACAAGGCGCATTTCCTAAGAAACATTGGGCGGAATCGAAACAGCCGACTTTGCAACCAAGCCAATGAATAGGCCAGCCACCTGATGATCAAAAACAAACTTCTGTCGGATACAAATTCGAACCGTAGAGCTAAATTTGGATGCATTGCAAAATAAAAGACGACCTTGATTTTAACCAAGCAGATATATTATAATATTTTCAATTGCATATCGTCACTGCATCATTATTGGCACAGCACGCAGGTAATTGGAAATGGAATCGTTAAAACTTGAAACTCATCAAACGACGATGAAAAGGCCCGTTTGAGTTACCAAAATTTTACTGTAGCTACCTCCAGCGGAAGTAGTTCAATAATATTAGTCCAGCCATAAAAAGTACCTCACTCGATATGAGCCCTTTTGCTTTAACACAAACTTTAGAGGCGCGGGTTAGCGATGATGAATATAACACTCTATAGCTCTCGAAACGGGGCAGAATTATTTGCGACAACACCTGCAGGGTTAGGGGAGCGATGTCGGAATTATTGTGACCATCTCAATAAATGCGAAAAAATACTGGAATGTGCGCAGGTTGCCTGAGAGTAAAATTAGTTTCGAAGCGTGTGGTAAACCCTTCGACTTTTTCTAGTTGTAAAGTTACTTTAAACAGCACTCATCTAAGTAGGTCGTTTCTAAATGAATGACAAACGATTTTACAAAGCGTTAAAAATAAAAAAAAAACTAACTTACGTCCTTACGTCCTCCCACTGGGATGTAAAATACCCCGCAAAAAAATTTCGAACCGTGCCATAAACGTAACAATTTTTTGTCCGCCATGCCTATTTAATTCAGTTTCATATTTCCTGCAGCTTTGAGCAAGTTGAATTTTGTATACATATATAATTTTACTAATTGCAAAATTTTGAGTTCCAAATCACGAATTATATATTTTTCGCAAATCACAACGATTTTGTCTTGAATTGATATTAAAATTCGTAATTTGACATTAAAAATGGCGAAAAATATCAAATTTTGTTTTTTGAATATTAAGATTAGAAGTATTAATTCGAGCTTCATTTAATTGTAGTGAATCGCGACATTTTTGGCGCAATTCACCACTTCAATAGGTCAATTTCTCAAACACAACTTTACAATCTCCAATTGCAAAAAATATTTCGTGACTTACCACCACTGAATGATGAATCAACAAAATCTTATAATAATTTCGCACATGTAAATTGAAAACGTAAATTGACGTAGAGAATTCGTAAATTGAAAAATATGAATTGCAAATTGATAAAAATAAGTTGCAATTTACGATTAAGAATTTGTAAATTGCAACTACTGAAGTAGTAAATCAACCCCTGTTGCAATTTACTAAGGGATGAAATCGTAATTGCAACAGGAAAGTGGTAGTTTACGATTTTTTTTTTGCATTTCACAACCACATTATATTATGGCAATGTGTATGTCATGCCCGATCGCATTATTGACTCTCAGTGTCACGTGTTGATTCACGACTTTTGAGGGTCGATATCTTCACTTTGTACAATTTCTAGAATTGCGAATAAAAAGTCGTGAATTAGTAAATCCTGAGCTAAGCTCTAAAATGAGGCAAAATTTTCGTGATTCGGCGCTTATTTGTCTTTATTTGATCTTAAACTTCTTTCCGTGTATCATACACCCCAGTAACAACTGATCACATGAGATGTTCGCGTTAGTATTTTTTAAAGTTTGTGAAAAAAGGTTTTTAATTGTATAGTTTTGTATTCATGTCATTGATGACAGCATTTGAAAAAAAAATTGTTACGCAGCTTGTGCAAGGTTTGTGTAGTCATAAATTTTTTTTTTTTTTTGTTTTTCTTAGATACATTCCGTTACATGTATATTACATTTATTTGAGCACTCCGCTAAAAATGGTTTGCAACAAAAGATTGTTAAATTTTACTCATATGCCTCATAAATAACATTTTTATTTTTTTTTATGACTTCTGAGAAAATGGACTTTTATTTAAGACATGTCTATTTAATTATATATTTTTTCTAATTTATAAATCACCATTTTTTTTTTTATAAGTATTACCTAATATTAAGCAGTTTTTTTGAGTGAATTATTGTAAACTATATTAACACATAAAAAAAAAATAACTAAAACAATTTTTTTATTTTTATGACTGGGGTCCGTCACACTCTAGTAAGAGGAACGTTTTAGAAAAAAAAAAAAAATTGAAAGACGCAAGGTTAAGAAGCTTTCTCAGGACAGTTTGTGAAATATTCGTGAGAAATGGCGCAGATGGAACTTAATTTTTATTTTTTCAGTGGTCGAAACTGAGGCCCGCCCTCACTCTGGCCAGTATCAACTGATGGCGATTTAAAAAAAAAAAACTTCTGAATCATTCGCACAGGATACTAGATTTATATAGCACTTTTATATATATCGATGGCCGATGGGTGTCATGAATGTATTTTTAACTCAAATGCAAATTTCATCTAATACGAATTGAAGAAATTCCACAAGAACGATAGGTAATATGATACGTGAGGCAAGAATTGTAATATTACCCTTATATAAATTATAGTAAGTATAAAATGCTTTTAAAAATTAACTTAAACAATACAATACTGATGTAGAGCAAAATTTACGATCGGTGACAAAAGTCTTATTAAACAACAATTTTAGTAAAGAAGTATAGTATTGCGTTTAGGTATATAAAAATATTTAGAAGTCACTAATAATGTCAACATCATACGGTCTTACAACAGAGGTCGGTTATAGAGACACACTTAAGCCAGCAGAAAACAAAGAAAGCGATCCGAAAGCGTACACTTCACAAGGCAAAACGCATTGTACTGCAAAAAGGAACGACGTTAAATTAGGAAGCTTCCTTGGCATGCATTCGTTTTGGTTGTGCAATAATATACCCTGATTAGACAACTTCCATAGGCGGCTTTCCTGAATAGTAAGTTGAAGATAATTTTTTGACGTTGTCCTACCATTTTCTCGTTTGTCTAATCAGGTCCTCTTGCCCATAAAAAAGGATACTTCAACTATAGGTAATAAAACCATATTAACCTAATAAACAGCTCCTCGCATGTCCAGTCCATGTCCATGGACTGAGTTGACTTCTTAGAAAATATCTGACGGCACGAGTCTCTTCCTCTCACTCTTTGTAATCTATTATCGTAATTTTGTTCATTAAAAAACCAATTCTCCTACTTTAGTATACCATCTGCTTGACACCAAATCCAATGTCGCTAGTTGACAAAAATCCCATCACACAAAACTACAATGAAAATGTTTCACTTCGACAGCAGCAAAGCTGAAGGTAATCATAGAAACTATCCATATCGAATCGCCATTTTCTCGGTGTCCTTTTGCATTATTTTTATGTGCATGTGCAAGCAGAAAAATGAGGATTTTTCTATTTTATTTCATTGTTGGTCGATCGAACAGAGCTGGTTGGCTGATGGCGGGTTTGGGATTTGTGTCGGATAACACGGATACTCATACTCGATGTTAGTATAGGGATGTGTTCTATGTGCATTCCTCTTTTCTGTAGTATTCGTTGTTTCTCCACACATGCAAACAACCACATGCAAGCAAGCCTGTACGTATACAAATAGAATGGAACCCCTATTAAAGACTTTTTTTTTTGGAAATGATGAAACACCTAAGAATTTATACGGCCAATTAGTTCCGATTGGGTGTTGAATTTAGAGTGCTAGATGGCTGTTTTGTCCTTACAGCGGCAGTGGATCAAAACGTAAAAGTATTGAGAGAAGAAAGCACAGGAAGAATTATCCTCGGTGGTCTGGCACTGACATTTACCTACATACGGCTTGGCGTGAAACGAGCTAAGTAGTTCTGGAGCGTGCGGCGTGCTGTGTCCAAAAATAGAAGCGACTGGTCGCAGATGTCTTTCTTATCACTGTGTCGAGTTAGCTGGTTCATGTCATTTAAGGTTTTTAATTTGATTTTATTTCTTATCCCAAAAACATAGGTACCTATACGTGTAAATATGTTTGCGTAAGAAAATCAAACCCGGCGTTTATATGTCAAAGTGACACAAACAGATATATCAATTTAAATTAAGGCGTTTTCCTATAATCTTGTAGCTACTATCGCAGGTTTTGTAGACGAAATTTTAATTTTTGTGAGGGCCCATCATATCTCTGGAAATCAGAATAAAGAAAAATTCCCTCCTTACACGTGCATTCATCGTAGGACTAAAGGCCTTGAATGAGGTACATATAAGCAGAGGAACACCTCAAGATGGTGTGATTTCGCCACTCTCATGGATTATGGTACTTAACAAAATCCTGTCAAGACTTGACAGCGATGATATTAAAGTCATTCCGTATGCGGATGAAGTGTTTGTTCTATTATCAGGGAATGTTTTCGAAAGTGATAAGTGAAATCATGGAAAGAGCACTGGGAAAGATTAGCGGTTGGGCTACAAGTTCACCCGAGCAAAACCGAACTGATGCTTTTCCCCACCAAAAACAAAATACCAACCTTCTCACTACCCCGCTTAAATAACCAAAGCCTTACTTTATCCACCAGCGCAACATACGTTGGAGTCATACTTGACCCTAAGCTGAACTGGAAGCCCAATATCGAACAACGAGAAAGCAAGCATAGCTTTATACGCCTGTATTACAACTTTCTACAAGAAGTGAGGGCTTCAACCAAAGATGGTTCGTTGGATGAGGAAGTCTTCCCTCCGCTGGAATATGTAAAGAGAGAAATCCTCCTGCACTTCACCTCAAGGGCCGATAATAGATCGTGAACCTTACGAACTGCGTCATTTCGAGGAAGGTCTGGAAGAACCTCTTAACCAGAACGCGTGTAGATGTCGCCAGACTAACGGCAATTAGTACGGGCCATTGGGCTTTAGGGACTCACGAAGCCAAGCTTAGCATCCCCCATATCACCCACTACCTTAGCTGCACCGAGACAAACTAGAGTTAAACTTCTTTGTGAGTGTCCGGGCCTAGACAAAACCAGACACAGTGCACAAGGTCACCCCTTTTATGTTCCCTTGGTTGTGGTCTCAAAATGGCGCTCAATGCGTTATTTGTGTTTTTCATCGTCGAAAGACAGGGAATACAGCCACTTAAATCAACCAACCAACCTTCCTATGGTTTTATTATCAAAGCCAACATTTTAATTACTCAACAATGAACTTGGGTATGTAACTTTAATTGAACTTAATCTGTATTTCTAGACCAACAAATAATAATCATTATTAGAAACGAAATCGAATTGTTTTGAAGGTTTTGAGTATATAATTAACATCATGAATAACAACTGTGCATACACCCAAACTCGCTCCTACTCTTGCCCCTTAAACAGCCGCATACATTTCCCACTATGTATGAATTGTGGGCTTACATAAAATGCCGTCGTATGTTAAGAGAAATTGTTTCCCACAAAAAGATATTGCTCACTTTCAGTGGAAAATAATTTTACATAAAATAATTGCAATTATATCCCAATCGAGGTCAAGTTTATTCCCTGTAAAGTTATTGCTCGTGAATTTATTTCCCTACACCATTCTTTCTGTAGTCGCAGTAGCTTAGTGGTTAGTGTGTTGGACTGCTATGCGGGAGTCCCAGGTTCGAATCCCGCAAAAACCCAATTCCGACTTAGGGTTTTTTTCCGCTGCGCTACCTCTCGCGAACGTCTGACAAACATCCGAGAGTATAAATGTCTTGTAAGAGCTTCTCAATTAGCCGTTTGGAGTCGGCATAAAACTGTAGATCCCTTCCATTCGTTCCAAAAATGAAAAACTCACACAAAACGAATGGTTGTGAGAAGTTAGGCCTAGGGTCTCTCCAGACCTGTTGCGCCAACTATTTATTTTTTTTTATTTATTTATTTTACACCATTCTTTAAAATCGAGCAATTGCTACCCTGCTCACCTGGTAAGTGTGAAGTAGGATAACCTCTTTTAAACATTTCAAATGATGCTTTAAAAATTCGGCGTAAAATTGTAGGTCCCTTTTATAAGCCTATAATACAACGAATGGAGCTAAGTCTAGGGCTCTCTATTGATTTCTTATTCGATATATATATAGTTACGACCTTACCTTCTCCGCGGAAAGCTATATATCATGGCGCCGATCAAATGTGTCAAATTACTTGATGAACTTATACTCGTATGTGCTACATCGACATAATGTCTAATAAGCGCCAGTTCAACGGAGACGAGCAGTTCGACTCACTGGAGACCCTACACTCACATCGAATCTACAACCGTTGGTGCACAGAAGACTAGTCGCTGACCTATGCTTGTTCTATAGATACTTCCATGGTAGATGTTCTGAGGAACTCAAAGACATTATCCCTCGAAATGCAACTTTTGGGCGCCCAACAAGACAGGCTGCTAATGCTCATGATCATACAGTACACTTGACAACCGCGAGGACATCAACTTTCAAAAACTCCTTCTGTTACAGGACAAGCAAACTTTGGAACTCGCTTCCTGGGGATATATTTCCAGAAGACTACAATTTGCAGCAATTTAAGTGCAGAACAAACATACATCTGCAGGCATCTCGGTGCGCTGTTGAAGCGTTATAGGTTCGCCTTTCCCGGGAGAAGTATATAAAAAAAAAAAAAAAAAAAAAATACTATTTCGCCCAAATATATCAAAAATAGTAATCTGCAAAGAACCGACTTTTCGACCATACCACCAACTATTAATTTGTACTGATGTAGGGATGATACTTCCTGGGAATCGAAATAGTAACGACATTCGCTTCGACAACAGAAGACAGCCAGAGCCGGTAGAACCTTATATGTTTCTGATGCATTTGCTATAAACGGCAGACTAAGTGAAGGGTCTTTCTACAAGCTACTTAAAACGTCAGTGCAAAATGAATGAATGAAAAGAGGGACTATAGGAAAACCGATAACCCTTAATTGCAAACTTCACGATACCACTAATTCTGTTTGACATATATGATACAGGACATATGAATACATTTTTATAAAAAAAAACTAAAAGACTTCAAACCCAACAAATCATTGATCAGATCGGATCACATTAGATACATTTTTGAAGCCAATACATAAGCGGACATTGCGAGAACTGCAATCTGATGTCTACATAGCTATAATTTGGTTTCTACTAAATACCACTGGTTTGATCTCACAAATTTCACTTACATCCTGTGTGTTCCTCAAAAACACAATGAGATATCAACAAGAATTGTCCACCACATAACCCCCCGTCAACTAAACTAAACTGACAAGTACAATCATTACAATTGCAAACAATAGCATAGCCAACATCAAATCCTCTAAGCTCGCACATCCTGTGATAATAATTCGAAAATAATTTCATTCCTTTCTGAAGACCACCAGCGCTACCTCCAACGTATATATAGGCAGAACACAGTTTCCCATTCAATCTATATCGATAATACAAAATAAGAGCCGCCGATGCCGCCTCCCAGAGTCAAGAAAAGAATCCAAAAGAGTTCAAACACCGACAAACAAACATCAATGACTGCGGATGACAAAAATGATTCAGGCGAAGGTATGTGTCAGACATCAGGGCAGAATGAGCACAAGTGAATGTTACTGTGACAAGGATCAGCCTTCTTTCCCTCTGCCGACATAGAAAGGAGGCTGACAATTGAGAACAGCATGTAACACTTACCACCTACGAGGATCATCGGAAAGGACTCGTAAACTGACTTAAGTGAGTGCGATGAAATCATCATCAATTAGGTCCTTCACCACTGCCACCGCCCGAGTGCAGACAGGTTCTCAATGTGGGTGACAAAGTGACAATAATTGATCGTTTTGTTTGAATTGTGTTCCGGTTGTCCTTTATGTGGATCTTCGATTGAGCAAAGTCAGTAGCTGGCCGTAAGGAGACAATACGAGTTTCGGAACCTTTTCGGGCCACCTAGCTCGACAGATATCAAAACTAATTTATTGTTTAGTAGAGACGAAGAGAAGCGCTGATACTGTGCTGTGATTTATGAGTGTACATTTCAAACGGAAAAAGAATTGCAGTAGCTGAACAACTTTACATTCAAAAGAGAACACGAAAACTGTCGTGAGAATGTGTTTGATATGTAGATTTATTTCGGATGGACTTATATTTTTTAGACCTGCCATTTTACTACCTGATCCATTCAATATAAATGTAGATACTTGCATAAAGAGAAAATTAGAAATTGTATTTTTATTCGAATACTCGCAAAAACGATTGGTTGTGAGAATCAGGGTCCTGTATGCAATTGCTGTGTGAACTACATTATAGGTATACTTTTTAGTTGAAATTAAATTATAAATTTTTTATTTTATTTTTTGATGTGTAAACATCTAAGCGCGCGTTATTGGAATCTGGTTGAGTAATTCCACACATTTAACATGCGGGGACGGAAATGCATCACTGTGTTTTATCATTGCATACGTTTTTATCGTTGCATACATTTATGAGCTGGGGCATATTAATTTCAGCTTTTTGTTGATGTGAAATAAAATTTCTCCATTTCGTCCTTACACCGTACTCAGAAGAAATTTTTAAGAATTCTGCAGGGAGATTATCATCTTTTACCAATGATCATAAGCGGAGACTTCAATATCAATTTTGCAACTCCAGAAGCTCAACCAGTTATTCATTTTATGCAAGATAAATTTAATCTTCAAATGAACTCCAACCGGAAAATTTCAACAACACGATGTGGAACAACCATCGATGCTGTCTTCCAGCGTAATCTAGATAGATTACAGTCTCGAATTTACATATCTTACTTCAGCTACCACAATCCGATTGTATCTATTCTACCGAAACTAGCACAGAACAAAAAAATTATTGTTATTTCATAATATATCAAGAATACGGTTATTACAATTCCCTATTTTTTCAATGACGTGTATCAAGTCACACACATACCGCACGCACGGTGTTTACACATACACATATTTCGGGACTGTTGGATACAGTCGCACCAATTTTTTTTTAATTATATTATTGATTGATTTCGGTGGTTCGCTGTTCGCAGATCATTTCGCCAGTGAGAAGGTCAAACCTGTAATATCGCAGTTGTAATGAACGACGTATGGTGCAGGCGATTGTTCTTTAAAACTAAAATCCCGACGAAGGCTCGGATCGGAGTGTAATCCTTCCCACAATCGAGCGAACATGTCGCGACTTCGAGAGAGATTATCACAAGAACAACGGGCCGGAGATAGACAACAACTCAATTGGAATCAGCAGAACAGGACATGCTCAGCGTTTCCTTCCGTACTACAATTGTAGTGTCTTGTAGTTTCTGAGTAGATTTTTGCTAACTGAGTACGGTAGGTTAAATTTTTCAACGGTTAATCAGGATACACAGTGAATAACTTACTCTCATAATGTCTCTTTTTATTTTAAAATTAATCTGGAAAATAGAAAAGAACACATTTTCATTTTTCCTCGCAAGTCGCAACATACCTACTATCAGTCTGCGCAATCGCCTTTGCGAGTGGTTATTCTCATGGTTTTCTGCATAGTAATTTGTTTTTCTGTTTTATTTTTGATCTTATTAAAAATGTGTGTATTGCCATTTCACTTGAGTTTAATATTTGTACTTTCCTACTTTTACTTGTATAGACTTAATATTTTTGTCGATTTGTTTTCTTTGGTGAGATATATTATAAATTATTTACATGTTTTTGTGAAATGAGAACAGTGTACACGCAGTGAATATGGTTCACGGTAAAGTACAAAAAGTAACGTTTTGTGATATTTTTACTGACAAGAAGTGATGAGTTTTTTTATTTATTTTTTTATTATACTTGAAGAGCTTCTATTTTCGTTTTTATTCTTTTATTCATCACTAAATAATAAAATGAGTTAATAAATATATGTGTGTTATGAAAAAAACGTACGTTTTTACTAAATAAATTGATTTTAAACCCCTGTTTCACTGTGTACCATGCACTGATTAAATGTGTACACCCATTGTACACAGTGGATTATATGGGAAGGATTTTTTCACATATTGAAAATAAAGATAAAACATTGAAAAACCTAAACTTTTTTATAAATTCATATCAATAACTCACTTCTTATTTTTCCAAACATAAAATTAAACTTAACTAACTAAACTAACTTAAACTAACTAAAACTACAAGAAACTTATGTTTGTCAATTACTTTTCTGAAAACAACTGTGAAGTGAAGTCGCAAGCTAAAGATTTATAAAAAATATTTTTTATCACATTTTTTAATGTTAAATAATGAAATAACTGTGGAATATACAAATTCCTCTTTTTCGTTTATTTTTATATATTTAACCACATAAATTATAATTTACTTTTAAATATTGATACATATAAACCTTTAAAGGTTCATTTTCGTTTTAAGCTTTTTTTTTTGTGATATTTCTTTTAATGAATAAAAAATGTGTGTTCCAATAAAACAAATATTTGAAAATGTATAGTACATACATGTGAATTTTGTATAAACAAATTTCCGATTTTAATTGAAAAATACCTACCATAAAGTCGCAAAACCCCTACCTGCGTTCGCCCCTGGTATCTACAACCGATATTTGTTCGAAAACTGATGAAGCTGCACATCGACTTTGACGTTTATTGATGATACGAAAAAGCGCCAGGTGGCGAGGCTGATCCACTTGCCACTGTGCATGTGTCCTTTTCGTTTCGTCGTTAATTAAGTTCGACGAACTTACTATTGCATTACGTCAGATTGCATTGTGAAAAGTGAGGTAACCAACTGCATTTTATTTCGTTCCGGTAAAATTGGATTTGGTTAATTTGCCACAAAATTTGAAATTGAAAGTCGACTCAGTTATAATTTTGTTGGACAACTTAAATGCACTGCAATTTTGTAACGGAACACATTCGATTGTAAAGAACTTCGAATCGGATGTCATTCAAGCGACGATTCTAAGGGGAAAATAAATAAAATTGTATTTAATGAAATAATAGGTCTGTTCCCTTACTTTCTGGTTCAATATTGGCAATATGTCACATTTCTCTCATTGCGAGAAAATTCGCTCACCGAAATGAAATATAACCAAAAGGAAAAGGAAAATATCAGTAGAACAAGGCACAAATTTATATTTAAGACCAAGATCTGAATTTCTTTTATTGCAGAAGCTAAAAAGTTCCATTCATTTGCTTCTTACATATATTTTAATGCTATAAAAGTACAAAATATAAATGAAATCAAATAAAAAGTCAGTTACAAATTAGCTTTTGAACGATTTGACAACCATCTGTCAGCAATAGGTAACCAACTAACCCAAAGAAATTGCTTGGGCTTATATTTGCAGGTATTTTATGGAGGGGAAATGTTTTGTTCTCTCTTTTTGGCTCTCTTTTGTCCAACTTTTGCGTAAAGGAACGAAGTTTGACTAAATTTGGCTAATGTGTTCGAATGCATTATCGTTAGGGAACAGACCTATTAGGTATATCTCTGCTTTTGACTCAATAAATATTGATAAATAAATACATTTTATCCTGGCGCCTAATCAACCTTGAAAAATAAGTTTTTCAAAATACCTTTGCCAGTGAAAAAATTGTACCCATAACAAGTTTTGACATGACAAGCAATGGGACTCAAATGATCGCATTTATCATAGGCTCCACCACAAGCAATCACTGTGTGATATACCTAACCAACGATGAATCCGTAAAAAAATGTTGCTCATGATTGTATATCTATTGGTACACCCCACAAAGCAAAAGAATTATAGTGGTTTCTCTTACTGTTTCTTAGGGGAATTTTTGAATTAATCGGCATAAAAAAGAAGATGCATACATAAATACAACGAGGGGTGAGTGTGGGTGGTCATTGTTTGTAGCTTTTTGTGAATTCAAGGAATTTACAGGAATAGGTAATCTGAAAAACAAGCAGACGTGAGCATGAAAAGGTTTGAGAATGGATGCAATTTGCTTGAGCTTTACATCAGCTTACAGTTTGTGAACACAGAGTCATAATGCTATCGTCCCAAACAATTACTTTGCACGTTTTTATAGAACTGTTTCAGAGTTCTTTCAAATGCTGGAAGACTGACACATCGAAAAGTGCAATACTTTTGCATTTCTTTTAAACTTAGGATAGCAACAGGGGTGATACAGCACCCCAGCGAAACAAAAATCTATCCATTTCACACATTCCCGCATTACCATCACTCTCTTCTTTTCCCTATTCTCAAATTGATAGCTAAACTTTCAGTTCCGGGTCGCAGCTTGCTGCGGTAGGTCGTACTTTTTGTTTTACATGCATGTCTGTCTGTCTGTTGCTACTTATGTTATTATTATTTTTTAGGTTTTATTTTAAATATCATAATTTTTCAGTTCAAAATGGCTTTTCGATCTGTTAAAACTATGGAAAAGTATGTGCAATACATAGTACATTACATAGGTATAGTACCTCAGACAGGTCATCTTTCATGTAAATGGGGAGAGCTCCTGGAAAACGTTACAGTAGTTAAGAAGGCAGTAGATATAGATCTCGAAGAATACTACCTCTATCAATATTACGTTTTGGACACGCCTGAATAAAATCAGTCAGTTCTGAAAAGTATAAGTTTCGAACTTTTTATATAAATTTCACACTTTGACAGATCTTGAAAAAACTAACGAATTTTGGGTTGATACACACCACCTCTTAATCGGCTTTAAAGTCGCCTTATGATAGTGTGCATATATAGGGACGAGCTATAGATGCAAAGCCTCGTCAAGTTTCGGCATCACTGCGAGAACATCACTGAGTGAAAAAGGTTTGAGACACTCTATCGTATAACTTCCTTAACATCATTCCAGAAGCAATTGTTTAAAACTCACAAGTCAATATACAATTTTTCAAAAGTCCGTACCACTGCTTGCAGTGGAGCATTTGCAATTATTTATTTGGAGGCAGAGATGATGAGTCTGTCTTTAAATGAAGACAAAATGAAGAACATTTTGTCAATGAGAAAGGGCTCTCATCTCAGCATCAACGACTCGGACAAAACGTCACGATACAACTTCCAAGTATAGTTAAAGGCTTTATCTACCAAAGGGTTCACTATTTAGTATTCCGAGGTCAAGCATAGAATTACTCTTGCCGATCGCTATTTCTTTTGACTATACGAGCCTTGTTTGGGATGTTTTACGAGAACGATTTATCGGGCGAGATAATGTATGGACGAGTATGGAGGAGAAAATTCAAAAACGAACTTAATGGATTATAGATGTTCCCATAAGGAATCCCATAACAATCAAAAGAGATAATTTCTTTTTGAGTATAGAGCACTTCACTGAAAACAATCGGAGGCTCACTGCCTTCGATTTTGTAAAAATAGTGTTTACTGACTTTGCTAATAGAGTTGATGAATGGGGGGTTCACTTGCGTTTCTAATAGATTTGAAAAAATAAGTAATTTTAATATTAAACTACTCATAGGCCTTCGAAATAGAATTTCAAATTATGCGGGGTCTCATCTGCATACTTAATTATTTCATATTCGGCATAAAAAAAAATAGTTGGCGCTACAGGTCCGGAGCGACCCTAGGCCTAACTTCTCACCACTCATTTCGGGAACGAATGGAAGGGATCTACAATTTTAAGCCAAATCCAAACGACTAATTGAGAAGCTCTTTCAAGGCAGTTATATGTACTTACTCTCGGATGTTTGTCAGACGTTCGCTAGTGGTGGCGCAGTGGAAAAACCCTAAGTTGGGATTTGGGTTTTTCGCGGGATTCGAAGCGACCCATCGCTTAGTAGTCCAACACACTAACCACTAAACCACTGCGCCTACTTAAAATTCGGCGTTTCGCTGCCTTTATGCTGTATAAATTTAAATTCAAATGCAGACATACTTAAACTGTTATGCACAGAGAACTTGAACTATGTTTAGCTTGTCTCGCTTCATTCGAGGCGGAAAGGTTTGCGTCTTAGCCCAAAGTCAGATTCCACTACACCAGTGTGAGAGTAAAGATACCCCAGTGAATGAATCACAATCTAAGAAACAAAGATACAGCTTCCTTCTGAGACTTTTCCAATTCTTTCTTATCAGCATAATATGGTCATTGTATTTTCATTTCATTATCTCTTTCCTCCTTCTGAGCCACAGAACGTTTTGCAAGCGTTTACAAAAAATCATTATAAATATCAGAGCAAGTCATTTTGTAAGCTCACTTCTATTTATAACTGAGAAGATCACCATTGACTTCCCCACAGGGGTCTATCTATAATAAAGTCTTTTTTTTTTTAATTTAATTCGAAGTCAAGGACTTTTAATTTGCGTACTTAAGGAGCATACTTTACCACCACAATATGTCTGAAAATATAAAATGACGAGAAACAAAAGCACAATTTGTTAAAATACTTTTTATTTGTACATAAATTCTTAATACACTAAATAAACCAGTCTCATTTTATAATCATGTCTCCAGGCACATATTTTTTGTAATATACTTTACTATAGATTTTAATAAAATAACAGAAAAATGTTTAAGCAATTTAAAAGGGAAAAGATATCATATTTTCAAGGTTTCTTTAATTGATACAGTCTTGCAAGATAAACGTTTTGTACTAAAAACCAGCAAAATATTAGGCCAATTTTTTAATGAACACGTCCTAATTCAAATCCACCCATGTAGGGATACGCGGATTTAGCCTCATTTGGCACTCCACTGGCATAGGTAGACATATGCGGATTACCAGGGAAGAATGACGATGAAAAGTTGTAAGCGTCCCATTCTGATCCTGGAATCTTATTCTGATGTGAACGCCACTGATCCGCTGTTGGTGTATGCAGACTATAGGCTGATGCTGCATTATAACCACTCGCGTCGATGGACATGCCATATGTTCCGTAAGTTGTAGGAACAGCACTACTGGATGTCGTCGTTAGTGACTGATGGGCCTGATGATTCGGACTTAAGGAAGCCGAGCTACTCCACGACGGCGAAACTGAAGCGGAGCCAGTGGAGTGAGCGTAGGTGGTGTTTTGAGCTATAGCTTGCTGAGTTGGCCAACTTTGGGTAGTTGTTGTTGGGGTAGGATAGCTTGCATCCGATATCATGTTGGTCATACTATTAGCAGCTGCTTGCGATGCATATGGAGCGGAAACGAACCCACTAGACGCCAATCCGGATAGGCTGGAATTGAATGCGGATATTTGCTGAGTGTTGAGTTGCTTTCGGAGGCGTGCACGCCTATTCGAAAACCAAACTTGAACGCGAGCTTCAGTCAAGCCGGTGGACTGCGCAAGTTCCTCCCTTGTGTACACATCTGGGTATTGGGTTCTGGCAAAAACACGCTCTAATGCATCGATCTGATCATTGGAGAAAGTAGTCCGCGATCGCCTCTGTTTGCGTTTCAACTGTATTCCGGGTTCAGACTCAATTTCACTGTCTTCTCCTGAAGAAGTTGGGCCCAAAATGCCATCAATGGAATGCGATCCGCTGCCATCCTTAACACCTCCTCGGAGCAAACGACTGATGGAACTGATTGATGGAGCAGAGTTCTTGTCGCAAATTCCTAAGTCGATTAGCTTGCCTCGAATTTCCCAACTAAATATACCAGGGTTCTCCTGTTTCATTTCCTCGATTTTAGCTTCTATATCAGGAGTAGCAATACGCGGCTTTGACCCTCCAATAACGCCGGGACGAATCGATCCGGTTTCTTGGTAGCGATTGAGAATTTTCGAAACACATCCATGAGAGACGCGTAATTGCCTGCTGATGACGCATGGTCTCACACCCGCCGCCGCCATCTCAACGATCTTCAAACGAATGTGGTTCGGCAAAGGGCGACCATTAATGAAAACACCGCCCAGTTGATTTACACGTCCTTGTCCTAAAAGGAACAAAACAAACGAAACGAGATTATGATATTGTCTGCCAAAATGATATGCAAAATGTTATAATTATTACACACTGACATCCATTTATTGTGCCTTCCTTTCGCTGTGCCTATGCCCAACAATTGTGTTGCAAATATGTCATTCAAAATGAAAAAGCAATTGCCGATTACCTTCGATCACTGATCTAATCACTGTTCTAATGAACCAAGCTAATAATAGAAACCTAATTGTATCTTCTTTAAGAGGAGATGGAGCTACAGATAAATCCCGGGTTTAAAATGATCGCATTAATTTTCCAAATGAGTAAACCTTTTACTGATTTCGGCAAGAAGATACAGGTATAGAAAACCGATACGATACAGTCATTTGAAGAACTCAAGTTAAATCCAATTTAGGTTTGATTGTTGCCTTTTGTTTGCAGAGATGGGTCTGGATAGTGATCCTTGAGAAAACACGACCATTATTCGATCGCAATTTGCATTATCTGCCAATTTGCTGTTGCGTGTGGTTAGCAAATGTATCTTACTGAAAGTAATGTAAGTCAAACAAAAGATGGATTGCTCAATATCTGCATTGCACTGTTGTTTGTTGTGTAAGTTAAATCACGTGGAAATTGCTCTACTGCTCACTTTGCCACCCAGAATTGGCGATTCTGGGTTGTTTCTTTTTTTTTGTTCTAAATCTCAACACCTGTATCCACAATCCGCATGCCATTATACTATGTAGATACAAAATGTACGAGTACGAGTACATATGAAATAAAAGATCATTCACATCTGGGTATAAGCTGGCGATGGGGCAAAAATCTTCACCATGGAATTAAAGAAACAACATTTTAACAATATGAGAAGAAAAAAAGAAGCTAAATTAGGTATATAAATGTATCTATGGATGAAGTTATTCATATGGTCTTTGTACGGTATAAAATGAAAAATCATCTACAGAATTATAAGACGTGAAAGATTTGGTGGTGAGTGAGTGTGCGCGCGCGAAACAGATACAGATAAGATGGGACGATCAAGATCAAAGAGCGCCGACGCGCCAAGCCGTCTGTGGGGATCACTTTCTTGTTGTTGTGTTTTTTTTTTCTTCTTTTATATATATACATATATATTATGGTTGGCTTCGCGTTCAAGTAAGGTAGTGTTCAGTTCCAGTATCATAATGATCATCGTCTCGATGATGGTAGTGCTCATGTTGTGATGGAAACGTGGACGAAAGCGGCCCAAAAAGGGAAAAGATACTTCCACAAAAGAAGGTACAAAAAGATGATGCACATTCGATATAATGTAATAAAAAGAAGCACACTATTATTAAAATATTGTGCGCAACTTTATTGTTACGGGCGGTCTGTGATGATGGTGTCACTGACTCATTTCTTGTTTTACCTCGGACAGGTGTCTATAAGATTAGTGTCAAACCGTCTTGATTTTGGAAGAGTGAAGAAACCCGCTCCATTTGCTTCTAATTGGGAATGTTTGGGTGCAGTTAATAAACATTCTGTTAATCTAATGACGCATCTTTGAGTCAACTCAACGGCATTTGCATCTGTGTTGGGTATGGGGTGAAATGGATTTTTTCTCACTTACAAATCATATATTACCTAACCTACCTCTCACTGGAATCCATGCTGACTTCACAATTGATAAATATTGATCAAGGTTGTGATGCGCATGTCGTACATAAATATGCACATCTCCGTGTTAAGGAAAAATTCTAACCTTACCTCAGCTCAAAATAGACATTCGCAGGAAAGGTATGTAAAAGTCTGAAACAAATTTGTAGTGTCTATACCTATTTATAGTGGTATGTACTCGTATTCCACTTCATTTTGTTTTATTTTGTTTTTAAAAAGAGTTTCCAAGTCCTGGCGCTATAGCAAACTAAAATATCTGTTTTTTTAATATAGGTATCTACTACCAATCCGAAATTCGTATATAGAGAAACCCTGATATTAGATGTTCGTTTCTGAGAGTATATGGGTACTCGGTGAGTGGCAATCTTTCAATGGCCCCCGTCGGGGGCTTGAACCAACGTCTCTCGGACTGTTGGCAAAAAATCTGTCCATTAAACACGTCCACCGCTGATTTTTATTGCGACTATACGTATACCTAATTTTAAAGCATTTTCTAAATGACGACGTTTTCCAAGAAGTGCGTGTTTAGGACTTGGCACTTAGTGTACTTCTTGTTCTACTTTAAATTGCATGATTGTGAAACACTATACCTACTATTACTATTACTACATACGGAGAAAATAGCAATTTTTGCGTTACTATTTTAAAGCAATCGATAAATACTTTGAAGATGAATTATTGTGGTGCTAAAATTTCATTTAAAGTAGGTACCTATTCGTGGACAGGTTATCATTCTCTCATATAACACATCAATAAATAAATAATAATTGGTTTAAATATTCGAATGGGATGAAAATTGTTGCCCCTCGCTTTCCGCCATTCAAACACTTTTTCACTCGCCATCCAATATATTTGCAAGGTCACAACTTTGAATTTGCTGGCAGAAATTAACAAATCAATCACATTCTTAAGTCTTTCAAAGCAAGTGGCTATTTGTTACCTACCTATTATCAGGTGGAACTTAATTGATTTCAGAGGCGATCATTGCTAGGTTTTCATTAGAGTTTGACAATTTTTGTTTCAGGTTCTATCGACAACACTTATTAAGTAGGTACACAGAACAAAATTTAAGTCTCCATAAAACACATTAAGCATCCCAATATTCCCCCAGATTATGGTCACAAATAATTACCTTGAAATGGGTATCCAGCAAAATATGGACTCATGTTTAATGTTGATACTGCCATTGATTTTCACACGAGATAGTACACGCAATCAATATTACGTTTAAGTCCTTTCTTCTCAGATGCAGAATAACTTGCAATGTATACAGTATACACGTGTGGTATTTTATAAAAATCACTTATCTGGATCGTAAAAAGTCAGGTTAATTTTCTATTTTTTTCCCATAAAAACGTAAACAATATTTTGCACTTTAAATCACGTATCTCAGTATTATTTATATTGGTCCGTTCTACAACTTGGACACCTTCAACGCTTGATTGTCAGATAAAAACTGATTTCGAAACGGTCACACCACAACTCAACTCGGGTAGGATTTCCAGTTTCCGATCTTTTGGTCAAAAGATACGTTCATACAAAGCCGAATGTTGATGAGAAAGAGAGATGCAACTGATAACTACCTGCAGATGTACTGCTTTGCTCTAGCACGCACACCATCTGCAACAGTAGATGGGTGACTGTTATGTGAGTGCATCTCGTTTTCAAAACTTTGTTTGCTGATGCTGAGCGTTCGTCCGACCCACTCAGTGAACTAGTACTGTCGCAGGATTTAAATTGAATACATGTGTATGAAAGAGATGAATGTTGTGCTTCTCATGATCTCGGGCAAAAAGAATGGCTGTGCTTAGGCTCCGCCTACAGAATTTGTTTGTATAATTATCAGGTAGTGCACTGCAAAATCACTGGTAGTTAGTACGTTTTAATCGGTAGCAATTGGAATTTATAAGACGACAGGGATTCAAAATGTATACCCACGAACCATGCACATTGATTGTCAAGCTAATTTATTTATACAGAAATAGGTGCCTACCTTCACAGCCTACTTCTACCTACTACATGGAAGTACCTATTATTGGTCAATCAAGACTAAATCGAAGCAGTTCATGCAAAATATGTAAATTTACGGCGATTTAGCCTATAACTTAATTTTTTTTTGCAAAACGTAAGATGAAATAAAACCCTGAATTTAGATAGGTCATGCCACTGGTCTGGAAAGTTAGGGAATGTCAGAGAAAATCTGGGAACGAAAATTTGGTCAGGGAATGTCAGGGAAAGACAGGGAATTTTAAAAGCGGTCAGGGAAAATTCGAACTGTTTTCTTATTAAATAATAAAATTAAATTATTTGCTCGGGCTCTACCAACGGTGCATTAAAAAAAGTTAATTTAAAAAACCAAAAAACCCGACTGACTGTAAATTTAAGAAGATTAAAACAAGACACTTTCAAGTATACTTGGTTGACAATCGGAGACTACCTAGACAATCTGTCAAAAATATGCGCAGCCTCCGACTGCCAATCAGTTATACTTAAAAGTGTCTTGTTTTAATCTTTTTAAATTTACAGTCAGTTTTATGGTTTCTCAAATTAACTTTTTTATTTCTAGCTTTTTAGTTTAATATATTTAGAAGAATACACAAAAAAAAGTTTCTTTTGTGAATGGTGTACAGTATATTTATTTGTCAGTGTTTTAGGATTGTAGCTATCTATTTCCTGCCGGTCTCAAATAGTGTTCGATATGTTTATGCAATAAAAATAATATTATTTCAATTAAAATAATTGAATTCATGTCTGCAGACACTCTATGATAAATGAGTAGGTACCTATTTCCTTAATGCGAAACGTAAGCCCATTACTCACAATCCGAAGTTTGAACGAAATCCGGGCAGCCGTTACGTTTTTCGCAGCCTCAAAAACTATTCTCGCTAGTAATTTTTTGTGTTACAAACAGCGAAAATGAGGCCACAATGAGTCTCAACATTTTTTTGATGCCCGACCCAATTTTGTAGATCACAGTAGTTCACTTTTTGTAGTACATATTTAAAGATTTATTCACCAGTAACCCGGATAATTTGACACAGAATCGAGCTCTAAGGACACGATTCACGATATTTCTCCCCAAATTGAGATAAAAAAAAAAAAAAAAACAGAGATATCAACTAGCACTTTATCAAACGCTTGCATAAAGTCAGACTGACTTGGAGGAGGTGACACTAGTTATTGTACTTTACTTTCGCTGAGATAGGATGTTTGTTTTAAGTCCTACAATAAAAATGGACCAATCTTCAGAATTTGATATTTCTGTCGGTATAGCGGTTGGAATCTTTATTTTTGCATGGACCGAAGTGGAAAAAACCGCCCGGTCCAATAAAAATAAAAACTCCGGACTAACATAAGATTTATCGTCTTCACAGGAAAATGGTGAACACCCTGGCGAATCGGGCCTAACACTCCACAAGACTGCAATTGTGAATACATCAGAAAGTAATTTATTCCAAAGTTTAGTGTATTCCATCTCTTGACATTTTTCACTGTGTGACAATTATTTTTTTCTAGTTTTTTTTTTTAATTTATATTTTTATAATTATTTGTTAAGCCTATGACACTCCGGGGAAGAATACGAATCTAGTGACACCTCACTCTTTAAAATCGGTCAAGCCGTTGCAAAATGCAATGCAAAACCTAATCAAAAACTCCTACTCGATCTATAGGATACCAGATCTTTTGTACTATTATATCAGAAATAGTCTTAGGCCAGTAGATTTTCTGGCTTTCAAATAAAAGGAATGATATTATTTGCTGAAAATTCCTTTTTTTTTTCAGGGCTTAACAGTTCTCTGAAGAAATTATTTTTTCTTATAAGGTACTAACAACAAATTAAATCGAAGCATTAGCAAAACTTCGTATGGATGAAAACTGATTTGAGTCAACTCCTTCATTTGTTAAGATGTTCAAAAAGCGGCGCCACCATTAACGCAGATCGGTGTCACACAAAGCAAGTCATACGAAAATCCCAAGTCTGCTGTTTGCTGAAGCAGAAAAAATTGGTCATGAGTAGTCAAATTTTTTTCGAAAAATAGTTGCAACTAAGGTATACTTTTGTTTCGTATACAAGGAATGTTATTGCACATTTTACAGAGTTTTGATAGTTTCAACTTTATCTTTCTACTGCTTTTATTTTTTATAAATAAGATGGGTAAATGAGAAAGCAAAAAGAAACTCGAAGGACAATTCGAAAAATTCATATGAAAGTGTTTATTTTTTTTAGTGTGTTTTGTGTTAATTTAAAGTAGGACTCGGGTGGCCTTTATTTTATTACGAGCTGATAAACGTAAAGAGGGCTTTAAAGGAACTAAAATTAGCAAAATACTGTCTTATCCCAAATTAATATTACAGCCAATCTGTTGAGAAATTGATAAAAAAAAAAAAAAAAAAACATATGAAGT
This sequence comes from Cheilosia urbana, assembly GCA_946477585.1. Lineage (NCBI taxonomy): Eukaryota > Metazoa > Arthropoda > Insecta > Diptera > Syrphidae > Cheilosia > Cheilosia urbana. The sequence continues at coordinate 113,369,561 of OX297854.1, forward strand.
ATCTATACCTTCCTGAGATATATAATTATAAATGGTTACGTGTAGGAATACTCAGGATATACCTAGCTTTGTTTTTTCTTTTCGTCGTAAGAAATTAGGTGCCTGCCGACTTTAAACACTGACTTCTTTCTTCTCCCCTGATACCAAAGAGAAGTCCTTTAGGTCATTCAAGGCGCTCTTGGGGACAATCTTTGGTGATTATTACCTACGAATTTTGAGAAGCTAATGGTTTAGATAATTCTATAGTGTTTATTTATGTTGCTATTTTTATTAATTAAGAAAAAATCTTTGCTTATTGAAGTTCTTTATTTTTCCTCTTTTCTTTGGATTGTGTGAGTGAAACGACATGTCTACATTTCATCATGCGAAAAACGAGTAACGTGAGTTTAGCATAAGCACCATATATATATATGTAGTTTGTTTAGGAAAATGTAACACGTATTGGTACATAGATACATATATCATTTTTGTTGATACATTTTGCGAAGAAATTTGCTTTTTAGTCTAGGTATCAATTCAGCGACTAAAAATCACTGATGAAGGTCTAGGTATAGTTGATATTCTGCCCCTCGCAACTATAAAGCGGTGTTTCGCAATGCTTTAAACACATTATCTGATTCCTTTAGTGATTACCAAACAAGTGCCTCGAAAATTGTTCAATTTATCTGTATGGTCTTCGAGTTATGAGACAATCGGCGGTGCAAATCTGCGGCCACCGCGCTCAAATTCATGCAATTGGTTAAATAATCCATTTTAGTGCCGAAGTGCAAACAAAGCTGCGGTGGACATTTGAACGAAATTCTGCTGCGAACATAACTGAATTATACGAATTTCCAAATAAATATGTAGTCATACCGTTGTTCTTTTATTCAAATATTAGATAACATACGAATGTGATTTTCGTACAATTTTTCCATGATAATTGTTTTATTTTGAGCATAAATACAGCCAAAGTAGACAAAAAAAAAAACCTTTATAACTACTGTTTGCACCCGAATGTTTCAATAGTTAAGTTTTTACCATACAGATACTCACTATTAGACTATACCTAGTTATTAGCATTGCCCAAAAAAAAAATATTGAGGGTCTTTCTGAGGGCCAATTCCAAAAAGTGCGGGTCACTACCCTTAATAGGAAACTTAAAAAACAATTAAAAAAGCTATAGCACAATATAAATAAATTGTTTTCCTTGTCTGCTCTGCAGTTATTTAATATTTTAAATGGTATAGTAGAATCTAAAGAAATAATATAGCAAATTTTATTAGACAATAATAGAATGACAAGAATTAACTATTAAATACGTAATATCTTTCCAAAACTACGCACAAACAGCTTCCAGACACACAACAAAAAATAAAATAAATGACATTTACAAGACAAAAAATACGAAGTCGAATTATTATGACGGGAAAAAACGAAAATGAAACGCCAGAATGAATGAATTCAGTGTCGGTTTCAATATGTGAACAAATTGCTAATTTTTGTGATGAAAAAAGGAAGTGTGCTTTTTAGAATATTATGTTTAAGGAATACAAAAAAAAAAAAAAACGATATGCAAGCAATGTCGTATATAAAAAACAGAGGGCCTAATGGCCCGATCGTTCACATTATTTCAACCACCGAATGAAAAAAAAGTCTTATAGACCCATCTCGCTTCTTCCAATTATTTCCAAAGTTTTTGAAAGGATATTACTCAGACGCTTACAACAAATTATAGAAGAAAACCGTCTTATACCCGACCATCAGTTCGAGTTTAGAAGCAAACATTCGACAATCGATCAAGTACATCGGATAACTGACGTAATAGAGAAAGCTCTAGAAGAAAATAAAATTTGCTCTGCCGTGTTCTTGGACGTTTCGCAAGCATTTGATAAGGTTCGGTATGAAGGCCTCAAGTACAAAATAAGACAAATTCTCCCCGAACGGTTATGGAAAATTCTAGAATCGTATCTAGAGAATAGGCTCTTTTGTGTCAAATACGGAAACGAATATTCGGAATTTAAAGAAATAAGGGCAGGTGTGCCACAAGGAAGCGTCCTTGGGCCTCTCCTGTACCTGTTATTTACGCGTGATATTCCGCAAACAGAAGGTACTACCGTAGCCACTTTTGCCGATGACACTGCAATACTAGCAGTTGGTTCAACGACCAAAGAAACATACAAAGTATTACAAGGCGCGCTTAGCCGGGTCTATGAATGGACAAAATCATGGAGGATCGCTCTTAACGAAACGAGATCGGTCCACGTGGATTTTACATATAAAAAAACAAATAACTTGCCTGTATTTATAAATACGGTACAAGTTCCGTTTGCAAACGAGGCAAAATATCTCGGAATGATTCTCGACCCAAAATTAAAATGGAAACCGCATGTAAAGAAAAAATGTGAGGAACTTAAAATCAAATATAGAGAACCTTATTGGTTACTCGGAAAATATTCCAAGCTTACCCTCGAGAACAAGCTTTTATTATATAAGCAAGTGATGAAGCCTGTATGGACATATGGTATACCGTTATGGGGTATAGCGAAACAAATCTAAACATTTTACAAACTTTTCAAAACAAAGTGCTAAGATCATTCGTCGGTGCACCGTGGTACATTAGAAATGAAGATCTCCATATAGACCTCGGAATTCCCACCGTTAAGGACGAAACGAAAATATGCGCTCGAAAGCATAGAAATCGATTATTAGGACATATTAATAGCTCGATCCGTGAAATTCTCGATGAAACAAATTTATTGCGGCGTCTACAACGAACTAAACCTTCGGACTTAGCCCGATAATTATCAACCGCGTTAAAATTGCGGAACGAGCACGAAATTTCGCCGGAATGTTGCCTGCCAAACGTGTCAAAGTTCGTGATAAAAAAATTGCTTGATAAGTCATAACTTAGTTGCAGTACAAAAGAAATTTGTAGGAGGTGGTTTTAGTGACTAAAAATCTTACACTACTATGAGCACGCGCCGAGTGTTCTCATAGTGTCTTCTAGAAGATTTACACCTACATACCTCGGAAAAAAAAAACTTAAAAACTGGTTAATTATTTTATCAGAACAATATTCCCTGTTGATCCGATATAATATAGTACGAATCAAAATTGAATGAACTTGCTTAAGATTAACAGATTATGTATTATCGTTTCTTCATAAATGAATGTTGTTACTCCACAAGGAATTTTTCCCCTTAAATACGCATCATTGTAATTACTTTGCTTCCCTGCCATTCCATTTGCTCTGTCCAATTGAAATCCTTCACAAAATTTAGAGACTGAAAAGAAACGCAGAAAATATGACACGACTAAATGTGAGGAGATTTACGAGCATATTATCAATTATGAATTTATAGCCTGAATTTTTATGACTTTATTTTCAGTGATATTCCCACTCAATTAGTTTTATACTTATGACCCTTTCAAAAGCGTTGTAAGACAGCAATCAAATTATCGGCTTATAACCACATGGACTGTTTATGGCCGAACTGTAGAATATACCAAAACCACATTTAACAAACAGAGGCGATAACGCGTTTCGGTTTAAAGAGGGCAATATTACGAAAGATCAACTTTGCTTTCCACATTTTTTCACATATCAGCTTTTTTTTTAATAAATTAATATGCTCCTAAGTTAAAAAAATATAAAGTGCCCATACCTATTTTTAGTATAGAGATTTATTTTAGAGTATAGATTTTCTAAAAACATTGGTGACGTAGAACCACCAGGAAGAGTAAGTACCTAAGATTGTTGGAGTCGCCAACTCAGAATATAGGTAGTTAGTTAAAGCTGACCGAGGGAATGATTTTTTTCAGTCAAGCATATTATAGATTCGGCGTTATTTCGCTCGGCGTTATTTCAAGGCACCGATTATTTGACGAAGTATTTCCGATATACTTTTACTTGCAAAAGATTTGCTCACTAATGCTCCTAAAAGCAAAAACTGCAGTATGGAATAGCTTGTTGGGGAGGTGTTTATCTAAACAACGCATCCTCGATGTTTAGGACGAAGTTAGTCCTGGCCATGGTACCTCAAGACATTTTAATGCATATTCTTTCACAAGGCGCCATGGCCATCATAGATGATAGCCAAACTTCTTGATTCCATTTGTTTTTATAAGCTTTTTAATTCAAAACACTATATATGCCCAAAACTCTGAAAGAATAACACCTACCTATGTACAAACAGTTACATCTGATTCCTAAAGTTTTCTTTTTTTATGACAGTTAATGTGTTAAGAAGTCATAGATATGTAGGTATATTAAAATTAAAACAGAAATAATGAAAAACCTACAATCCTTTCTTCTTCCTATTTATTGAAATATGTTTTGCAACTTTCTTAAGTTCTTAATTCTAAAACTATTTAGTTAGTAGGTAAATAAGTATTTTTCGGGAAAGCCCAAAGCCAAATTTTTCAAAAATTTTAGTCCTGGTGCTGGTCTGCTCTTTGATATTGAACACGTATGTCTTAGCACTTTAAGATTTTTCTTTTATAAATTCTTAGTTATTCTAAATTGTAAATTGTACAAACATTTGTTTAGTCTAAATAATACTGAACCTCCGTGTCGCGGACCAAGTCATCACGGACCGTTTTGCTAGAACTATAGCTATTTATCGCCGTTTTGCCTAGTCGAACTTTTCGCATTGGCTCCTTAAAATTGTCATTTTTGTATGTTCATTGAAAAACAGAATCCAGAAAAGACGCTCTCACTTAAAAGTTTGTGTTGTATTTTTTTATTTTTTTTTTTAAATTTAATTTTTAATTTTTAATATTTTCGTCTTTAAAAACAATGTTATCAGAACAAGTCTGCCTAAAGAATTACAAAACTATTTTTATTTCTTCATTTATTCGAGTTTGGCTATATACCTCTTATAAAGCAGGCAACACTGATCACGGATGCCGGGCACGTTATCTGGACAATTTTCAGTAATGTGCAATTAACGCGTATAAAAGGTTGCAGGGTGTCAGGCGGAGATTTTTCATCCGTCTATTAAGTCACAATCACAGTCCCACCCCAACCCAGTATACACATCCTTATACCGTGGAATTAAAATTTGCGAAGAGTTCATGGCGTCCTTAATTAAATGAAATAAACTTCACTTCATTCAATACTCTTCCAAAGTCAATCTTATCAAATTATCAAAATATTCAAAAGCAATTGTTTCCGTCCATAACTCTGCATTTTGTGTGCTATGCCTACTCGGAATTTCGTGTTGTGCGTAAACGCCGGAATGAATAAGAAGTAAGTGCACGACTGGGTTAGGTTACGTTAGGTGTCTTTGAGTTCCTCAGAACATCTACCATGGAAATACCTATAGAACGAGCATAGGTCAGCGACTTGTCTTCTGTGCACCAACGGTTGTAGATTCGATGTGAGTGTAGGATCTCCAATGAGTCGAACTGCTCGTCTCTGTATGCTATCAAGCAGGTTAAGTGAATGTTTTGGGGCCGAGCTCCATATATGGGAACAATATTCCAAGCCTGGTCTAACCTGTGCTTTGTAGAGAAGCTAAAGTACCTCTTTGCTCTAAATAGGTGGCTCAACTTTGCGGACGCCGATTTTGCGATATAGGATATGTGGTTCTGCCATGTGATTCCTGAATTGACTGTGACTCCTAGAAGGTGCATTGAGTCCTTGTGATGGATTGGATGGTCATCCATTTGGATTTGAGGAACTGTTGATGTATTTTTTCTGGAAAATGTTGTGAGCTGTGTCTTGTTTACATTAAATACAACCAAGTTGTCCTTTCCCCACTTCAAGATTTTGTCCAGATCATCATTTAGAGAATTAATTTGTTCACATCTCTGGTTGTGTGATGTAGCCGTATTAACAGGCCCACTGTTACAATAAATAAATAAATAAAAAGGCTTTATGTATTTCTCGGCAATTCTGAAAACATTTGCTTCGGCCTTATTTCTCAAGCAATGTTCAGCATTATTTCACTTTCACGGCACCTCGAAAATTCGCGTGAGTAGGTATAATATAATTGACAAAACCTCTTAAAAATCGCTTAATTTCACTAGTCACTTCCTTGAAGATTATATACCTACTTTTTTTATAGGATCGCTTTACAGTGAATATTTTCTAACTATCTATGTATTTTTAAAATGAAAGCACGCAATGTCCCTAATGACGTCTCCTCCTCAACAACGTATAGTGGCGGCGGTCGTAGCAAAGGCCAATTATTATTAATCCATAACTCGATCAAAATAACATCAAAAAAAAAAAAAAAATAAAAACAATTGTTACGAACCGTCTTCAAAAAAGGCTCTTCGGTCACCGCTTGGGCGCTAAGGGTCAGGTTGTTGGGCGCGTAGCAAATAAAACAATATCAATTCGCCCGTCCGCTATGGGAATATGATGTGTGCGCGGTGTGTGTGGCGGGCACCGCCTTTGATGGTCAATTGTAACGCAACACGGATTCCCGTCAAACCTTTATGGTGGCGGCGGTTCTTTTGCTCACTGTTCTTCTTTCCATCACATTTTCTATTGAAAGTGAGTTCCCAGCCGCCTACCTGATATCGATTAATGTAATCCTTGTAACGGAATGTCTTACGCGTGCCTTCTTCACATCCTTAGTCTTTGTTGGACCGCTCTTCTTTATCCACACACATCCACAGACAGACTGACTGACTTTAGCAGACCAACTGGCGTTTTGTTTCTGGCATTAAGGAAGATTATTATTTTTCTACATCAAATTATTTTACGAGGTCTCGGAAGAAGTGTGTGAGTGATTTATTTGTTAAACATTTATGCCACTGAGCGAGATCAATGATAGGTTGTAAATCACTTTCATACGCGGTTTTGTTTCTTTTTTTCTTTTTTTTTTTTTTTTTGATAATCACAGTTAATTAGAATTTAAGTGAACCTTTTTAGACCATAATGACAGATGATTCAATCGTAGTGCAATTTCGGGAGTTTTAGTTTTAAAATTGAGCGAATTTAGAGTAAGTTTTCCATTTTCATTTGTTATAACTTTTTACTTTACAGCAAATTATGTAAACATATCGACGTTAATTTATAGTCAGAAAAAGACAGTTTTAGTAATTTGTTTAGTATGTGACAAAGCCACCCGAAGTCACCCAAAACCATATTTAAATTATTGCTAGCTTGGAGTAAGGTCATCTATCATTCGTGTGAATTCAATTTGGAAGGCAAGTGTTCGGTTTTTCAACAATACCTAAGTAGTTAATATATAATATCGAACACCTTTCTCAGAAAAGTAAATTTTATATTTGAGTGCTTGGTTTAAAATATTGTGTGTTTGCTTTTAGCGGTTTGCTAATATATTTATAAAAAGTTTCCAAAATTAACTCTGTCTCAAGTCACTCCCACTTAAGATAAATACCTAGTTTGAATCTCGGAATCGGCAAGTAGGATATAGTTTTAGTAATTACGTGCTGAAGATTCTCCTATTCTCTTTATCTTGCTTTGCTGAGATAGATTCTCAAACAAATATAATATATAACTATAATAAAAGCCTATTGTTCCGATTGAAATGACGCATACCTCACTAGGGCCGATTATTCAAGTCCTTCTTTATGGTACGTCTTGAAGTGATTTGCGGTCACGTTTGCGTTGACGGTAGAGTGGCAAGTGGAGGGTGACCTCAACCAACTTGGAGTGCACAAGCAGTTAACTAAAGATCGCGCTAAAAGGCCCACCCCATAGAATCCGTTGCACCCGTCAATATTGACGTATTCGACGGAATTAGCAGTCCAATAGAAACTGTTGCATACGGTGACAGGCACACTGAACCAAAAAAGTACATGATGCCAATGAAAAATACATTTACAGTATGAAAAAATCATTGAAAATGAGCTCAAGTTAGAGTTCATTCAATCAATGTATCTCCGTTCATTCCGTGTATGAAAATATTCATAAGGGTATGAAATTTTCATAAGATGCATGATTTGTCCATAAAAGCAATGTATAGACTTTATAGAAAGTTATCCCTTTGCTTTACAAAAAAATGAATATACTTTATGTAGATCATGCATGTAAAAAAAAAAAAGTCAATTACTATATTATCATTAGAGCGTGTTCTCTACTCATGCGCTAACATTCATATTTCATGTAGTTTACATAGGTAAATCATCTGTAAAAAAAATTTCCAATTTCCACATCTAACCTATAGAATGATGTATGGAACCTTCGGTGCGCGAGTGACACTCGCACTTGGCCGGTTTTTAACAAATTTAACTTCGATTTTATGAGTACATTTTTCATAAATAACTGAAGAAAAATTGCTCAAAATGTTTTCAATATTGTAAGCAAATGTACACTTTTTCCTAAAAAAAATAGTACTATATTCACAGGTTAGGTTAAGTTAGGTAGACGGGTAGATAGAGCAGGGTGAGCCCTGCAATACCTCACTTAGGTCCTCGTGGACCCATTGTGATGCCCTTTTTTTGGGGTTTACCGTTGGTGTTACATCGGTGGGCTCCATCCCTTCTCCTCTTGTATGGTTACCTGACGCTGTCTAGCCATTCCGATGTCCTCAGAAACCTGTAAGGATCAGACAGTGAGACATCAGAAAGTTCATGTACGTCATGGAATAATAGCTTCCAAGCGTTCTGTTCCTCAAGTGACAGAGACTCGGGCAATGACAAAGGAAGTGAGGTATGTCCTCGTGGACCTCCTCGTCTCCGCAGCCTCTACATAAGTCGTCATCTTTGAGATTTAGTTTCATTGCGTGGTTTTTAAGGAAGTTATGACCAGTAAGAGCCCCTACTTACTTAGATAACCTGTCAAACTGTAGTAGTTTGTTGGTCCGGCTTCTGTTATTATTTACAGGTATATTATTTCAATTTTAACGGTTAAAATTCTATGAACGCTGACAGTCTCTTTGCCGACAGCGGAATTGGCATATGCAAGGTGCGAGTGTGTTGGTGAGCTGGAATTTTCGAAGTTACGTAACATTTGTCAATACGAATTTCTGTGTAACAATAATAACGCACTTAGCATTTGCTACCCCATTGAGAGAATTAACCCATTACTGCCCAAGAAATGTTTTTTTGGTCTTTGTTTTACTTAGGTTTCGGCTCCTCATTATCATTCTTTTCAAGTAAACCAGGATAATTTGAAAAATAAAAAAACATACCTTATGCGTTTTTGTTAACGTATGATAAATCATACGCTGGGAACTAAAAAGACAAAAACAAATTACAAAACAAATTAAACCTTGCAGCACAGTTTAACGTATGGTAAATCACACGGTGAGCAGTAATGGTTCATTAAGCATAGTAGGCATGGAAATGACAATCTCATTTGAAATAACCACTTTTTGCAAAATCACCAATAATGCTACACAATGTTAGGTTTCTTTAAGTGCAGCAAGAAATATGTTCACTCGTGCGATTGATCTAAAATCTGCTAGACTCAAGCTCAAACCCGCATTCGGCCTCTTACACAGAAACGAAAGGCGTGCGAAAAAGCCTTTCAAAATGCCGACCCAGGCGATTATCATTTAGTTTGCTTCAATTTCGTTCCCCGGACAGTTCATTTGGGAAACTTAGGCGATACACGATGTGGTTGAAATCGGTCGAATGTCGATGGAAGAATCATCGTCAAAAAGATTATGAGAATTGGGGAAATGGTAATGTAATTTTTCCAAAAATATATATGCGCGATATACATTACAGCTTTATATTATAAATATAAATAAATAAATAGTTGGCGCAAAAGGTCCGTAGGGAACCTAGGCCAAGCTTCTCACAAACATTCGTTTTGTGTGAGTTTTTAATTTTTGTAACCAATGGATCTACAAATTTACGCCTATTCCAACCGACTAATTGAGAAGCTCTTTCACACAATTATAGATACTCTCAGATATTTGTCAGACGTTCGCCAGAGGTGGCGAATTATTATTCCCTTTTTAATTCTACAACTAACTCGATTTAATGTGGGTACCTGCTCCTCCATATAAAATTTTCTGTTGTAGTTTATCCACTAAATGATAAACGCCTTTTGCATAATAGTAACAAAAATTAGATGTGCTCTTTATTACTTCTGTTGCGCAAATAAACACACTGGTCGTGATTTTTTGTAAACTTGTATAGTTCAACTGATTTTAAAATCAATCGGTTCTAAAGAGTCACGCCGAATATTTGACACCTCAATAGCTGATGAGATTTAACAAATTCTCCGACTCATCCCATCAATTGTCTGGCATTTAATAGAGGAGTTCATGTCCTGACCCTAAAAGAGAACACAGCGGCCGGTAAAAATCTCTACTTAATCCGTTTATCATGATCTCCTACCAGCCATGGCCTAACTTACATTGTTTCCTCATAACCAATGCCAATGGAATTTCACTTCAATAATTAGCATTTATTAGTACCACCAAAAGCCACGAATTCCTTACACTATACACATCCACATTCAACCACAAGAGGACCTGAGTCGAGCATTTATGAGTACATACCATAACCACAAATGAGACAATCATGCGACGACGCGCTCCGTTTATGTTGATTGTGTTGATTGAATGGTGCACCCGCCCTTTTAAAGCATCAGGCCAACAATTGCCAAGCATCAAGTCAAAGTCATTATTCAATTAAGGAGCAGCTACCACCACGATCCAAGGCAGCCACGCAATGCAAAGAATGCCATGGAGTATGCTCGCACCTACCGCATTTTGCTGAGGGATACTCCGAACGCCCACAGCTATTACCTACTGTCATAAATATGTATAGCGTATACGTAGGTAGTGTGTTGTATAATGTGTAGACCTCTACAGCCGAGCGCCTATATGGCAATTTGCAAACTAACATGATCGCACACCCATAGGCCAATGTACCAACGTACCAAAACATTTACCAGAATTTTCGTATCCCCTAGAGGTACCCCAAAGAAAAATATGTCGAGATACAAATAGTTCACATAGGCGACATGGACCGGTACCACACTCTCCGAATGATGTATGGGCTTGGTAGCATGCTGAGGTTGACCGCAAATGACTGCCTTGTGTCTTGTACAAAACCACCTCTTAAGTATTAGCCTGTGGGTGCCCGTTTTGGTACACAAGAGTAATCATTCAAAAACAGTGACAACTTTCCCGCTACTGTGTCTCTACTGTCTGTCTCTATGGGTATCTATCAATAAGAATAAAAGTATCAAAAGCCAATTTTTCTCTCTTCATAGGATTGAGTTTGGGTGGTATAAACCACTCGATCAGTTATCGTTGTTACATGCTGTAGATTATCTTTGCGGCGCGGCTTGATCATGTTTCACTGAATCAATTGTTACTTGAATGATTTCTATATACTTACGTATTAAGTGCTACCAGACCAAAAGATCTGTGATACCGACACCAGCGATTGTCTGTACCATAATAATTGAGTTTAGATAAATAAAGTTTTTTTTTCTTTGAAATGCAGAAATTCTTCAGGCACGTACGTAGGTAGCTTTATTTTTTAACACTTTCGCATCAAAATTCATTGTGTGATTCACTCTATTTTTATTCATTTTCTTCTCTACACAGTAAAATAAAAAGTACACATTCCAGTGCCAGTTTTTTGAGGTGATAGTGGATTTGGTAGGTTGTTTCTTGCTTTGTTTCTTATTGTTAGTACCCTGATCTCTGATATAAGTATACTACAATGAGTCTGCGTAATTCGGACTAGGTAATTTCTATTTGGCATTGAAAACAGTGTCAATTTGAAATTGTTTATATATTTCAGACGACTGAGTATAAGATATTATGCGAATGTTCCCTAAATTTCGAGAACTTGGATACTTCAAACTTGATGTCGTGTAAAACATTTCATTGCGCTCTTACCTATGACTTGAGTTGGGAAATATAACTTCAGCCTGTATTATTTAACAGCGGGCCCAATTAATGTACGCTGTATAGCAACAAAAACAAAAACGCAAATGGTTCAGGTTTCCTCTCTGCTCTGTTCAAGACTTGGTGCCCCTATTTTTATCGGTAAGTTGATGCAGCTCAAGTAGAAATTTGTGACTCTTATCCAAATTCACTTAAATTATAGTCACCACACGGTACATTTGAATCGGCTTTGTCTCGATAAAGGCTTTTCAATAAGATCGTAACTATTTGACATTTAAGACATAAATGTGCTTTACTGTAACATTTTAAAAAACACAAAAACTGGAGGTTGCTATTATTTAATGATACCCCCGAGCACTGAACAGCTTCGCGATTATCGACTGATGCGCGCAGTCTAAATTGTGACCACCGAATGTTACCATAGTATTTTGGAGCTTTTATTTGAAAATCTTCACACGTACTACCAACTAATGTCTGATGTTGGTGTACACATTCGAAGTTGGAACAGCATTTATACCCCCCCACGCAACATGCTCCTTTTAATGGAAGCGTGCACGAGGAGTTATTATGACTTTGCGCATCCAGCTTAAAGGGCATATAGGGTGGCATAGAAAAAAACATGGTGAACCGCATTCATGATGAAAAATGAATTTATCTAAAAAGAATCGAAATATGTACCACTAATAATAGAACCACTCACAATAATTCACTAAATTCCATTCAAACCCTCCAACGGTAAACTCAAATGTCGCAAAGCGTGTTCCTTTACTTCCACACAAAAATAATTCTAAATTGTCAATTGACTTTGGCTGTTAGAAGTCAAAATGTGTTTTTTGGTTCAAAAAGTTAAACAATTTTTTTTTTTTTTTTTTTTGTGACGTGGTTTTTTTTTAACGTGGTAAGTAATAATAGTTAACATTATGTTATAGTTATTTGACTTTTTAGATATTGGAACGAAATCCAGCTTGTGTTTCACAAATGTTATTAGTTTTTAATTGTGAAAAAATGTGAACGGGAGACTTGAGCCGGTTCTGATGAAATAATGGATATGGTATATAACTGCGATACCAATTAGAGGCTAGTCCTACCCATGCTAAAATACCTTAATCATATGGTAGTTTATTTACTTATTTTAGTAATTTACTTAATTTTCTTAAGTTTTTAAAAAAAAAATGGAAACATAAAAATAAACGTTATGTATGTATCATTGTGCAAGTGCAACTTCTTGTTCGCAATACAACAACAAAATATACCAACTGACTAAAATATGCTACAAGTTATAACTTTATCTATTCCCTGATCCTATTGTAACCAAAAAAATCGGAAAAAAAATAAAGAGAATGGAAAACAAAAGAACCAAAGTAAGCCAGCCAAAAAATGAACAGAAAAAACAAAAAATACACATCGTAATTGCAATAATGCTAGAAATATCTTAAATTTTCTACGGTATCATGACGTAATCTCGAATGACGAAAATCTCGAAGGCTAAAAATCTCGGTTCTTTTTGTAATCTCAAATGCAACAATTTTGATTATGAGAATGGCTCTGCGAAATAATGCCCCAATGAAATTAGGCCCCAAAAAGAAAATGAATGATTTTTAATAGAATTTGGGGTGTTATTTCCTTTTTTGGGGCCTTATTTCCTAAGGAAAATTGGGGTCTTATTTCATAATGAAAAGAAGAAAGAAGAAAAATGAAATTATTCTTTTATTATTAATTGTTACCCTTCCGATAGGGAATGCGTATCCCCCTGCTTTGATTTACTGTTAGATTACGGGGTGAGTGCGAGGTTGACTTTATAAAGAGTTTATTTAATCTAAATTAGTCTATCTAATATCAACAACATTAAATAAAAAGTAGTTTTCGTTATTTTTAATTTCATTATGAAATTAACCCCAAATTTAGGGCCTTATTTCATCGCAGTGGGGCCTTTTTATAGTTAATTTACTAGTTATTTCCTACAGCCTATGAGGGCTCTGCGAAATAAGGCCCCAATGAAATAAGACCCCAAAATAAAAATGAAATAAGTCCCCAAAAAATTATACAGGAAACAACTACAACGATTTTTAATAAAATTTGGGGTATTATTTCCTCTTTTGGGGCCTTATTTCCTAATGAAAAATGAGTTCTTATTTCGTTATGAAATAAGACCCCAAAAGAAGAAATGAAGTAAGTCCCCATAACTATTTTTTTATTATTAATTGTTACCCTTCCGACATGGAATGCTTGAGTTTACTGTTAGATTACGGGGTGGGTGCGAGGTTGAGTTTATACAAAATTCCCTTAATCTTAATCAGCTTATTCAATATCAACAATATTAAATTAAAAATGTAGTTAAAAAGTAGTTCTCGTTATTTTAAATTTCATTATGAAATAAATCCCAAATTTGGGGCCTTATTTCATTTTCTCTTTTGGGGCCTTATTTCATTGGGACCTTATTTCCTGCAGCCGTTTACCTGATGGCGGAAGAAAATTATTATAATTATTATTATTATTATTATTATTTACTAACAGGTAATTAAAATTACAAGGTACCATAAAAGATTATAAAGCCTAGCTGCAGAGACTATTGGTTCTGAGAAAATTATTAAAATCTTTGTTCACGTTCAGTAGTATTCTATTCTGCCTGACGGAAGATTGTTGGCTCTAGTATGAATTGTTTTGCTACATGCAAACCGATCGTTCAATATTTTAGTTTTAAAATATTTAATGTAATCTGTAGACCAGTGGCATAGCGATTTGCATAGCTTTTTTATTTTGACCGATTTATTTGAATTGTCTTTTAAAGTAATAATTATTAAATGCGTTATAAATAATGTTTAAAGTAGATAAAGGGTAATGACCGCACTGCTATTAATATAAACTTTTCCTGAGAATCGTGAATAAATGCTAACAAATTTCAACGAGAAAGGTAGTTTTTCTGCACCTTTCATATTCAAAACGATAAGGTATTTGTAGAACACGTCTTGCTGAAGGAAGCCTCTGGAAAAATTTAGCGATGATGTGAAACATGACAGTTTTCGTCCATACAAAGTTGTGCAACGGCTTTATATTTTTCTGATGTCGCGAGTAGAGCTGAGACTATTAGACTAAAACTGTGGTTATAAGTTAATGTAGCTTTTGTCAATTTTGTAATTTTTCAGTGTGAGAAAAACTAATTTATCTTATGGTTTTTAAATCCATTGCAGCACATAGTCCAAATAAACTTAAGCTGTTCAGTTTTCTTCAAATTTAACGAATATTAATGGTTGTAGAATTATAGGACCTGAACCAAAAGAAAGCTAAGGGAAAGTATAAATTTGTAATGTAAAAAAATGGAATTTGGCCTATGTCGACATCAGCCACTGCAAGTAATTGTCACTTAAAGTTCCCCACATGCAACCAAAAATCGTAACCATAATTTAAGCAGATTTTATACTCATTTTTTAAATTATTATTGAGGGTGCTGGGATGCAACTTTATCCGCTAGAAAATTAAAATTTCTCACCATCACCATATTCCAGGCAAGCCTTAAACCCTCAACTCTGTTTCTTAGTCCCAATTATGTAAAAGGAAGGCACAAAATAAAAATGCTTCTTCAACCAACTTCAACGAATTAACCGCATGCTTCTGTTTTTTAAATACACTTCATAGAAAAATGTCAACACCGAGCACAACACGCACGTTCTTCCCAATCCATCAAACTCATATCACCATTCTACCAAAACACTTCTTCATACATAGCAAAGACAATCGGAATCCTTTCTTTTGCCTATGTTTTTGATAGATCGCTCTCTAAAGATTTTGTGAGTAGATTTTACTATCAATGATATTCACAGTTTATACCAGGTAAGTGAAATGTAGTCAAAAAAAAAAGAAAAATATCTCCTGCGGTGCAACTCGCAACGCACATCACGACAATCAGCTACTGTCCATTCATGTCATGGCCATAAATTGAAATAAATTCCATCTGAATTTTCTCAGAATTATTCGAAGTATAGAGATAGACGTGTATTGCTTTTTATATTTTTTGTGTTAGAATCAACTACTCGACTTTCTTCGAATTCAGCCAGATAGCACTGTACGAGTTTTATGACGCATCGACGAGTTTATGAGGCTACTATAATCATTGATCATAGTTTCGTTAAAATCACACTTTACTTCCCATTGAAAGGAAGACGCGTCACCAAGGGTTGGTTAATTTTTGACGGTTGTAAATATCCTTTCAACAGAATTAATTCAAATAAAGAGGGATAGGTACTGGAGTGCAAAGACATTCATGTTAAGAGGCCGTCAACGAGTACGATCGGCTTGGAAGGAATCCCTCTCACGCAATCATTCATGAGGTCAAAGCACGTTAATCTCCAAGATTAGGTGAGGCTCAAAAATATTGTGTGCACTTTTATGGGATTTATTGAAGTGCTAATTATGTGCGAAGTGTATGGTTGTGTTGTCGCCGGTACCATACAAAACTAAGTAGTCCATATACAGTATATGAGTTGTTGCTGTTTTATAGGAGGCGAGTCTCTGGAACGCTGGCATATTGAACGTTGGAGGATGAACAATATGAACATGTTTCATTCGTCCTGTAGTTGATGCCTACATCACCTACATCTTAGGATCAAACGGGTGCCCGAAGGAGATTTATTGTGGCGTAATGATGTGTAAAGGAGTGCTAATAGGAAGCCATTTGAAATGCTTAGTAGAACTTATCTATTCCGTACTTTATCAGTAGAGCAATAAATTACCGTGAGCACATACCATAAATAACAGTTTACAATTAAATAAAAAAAGACAATTGCCATCCTCGCCGAGCAAAGCATTACCAACTGGCTATGTGAATTGCTTTCTACGAGATATATCAATTTGACTCTCGGAAAGAGCTCAATAAGAAAATTAGTATTACAAGAGGCACCGCCTAAGGAGGTCATCTTTCCCTTGCTCTGGATGCTTGCCATAGATGATATACTTGAAGAACTAAATAATGCAGGATTCAGCGTCACTGATTACGCAGAAGACGTATAGTCATCGTTGTTCAAGGAAAATTCCTAAACACGCTGAGCGAACTGCAGCCCTCAATAAGCTCAGAAAGTGGACTGAAGGGTGTGGACTTAGAGTCAACACAGAGAAAACCATGCTATAGGCTCCGTGAAGTAGTCTTGACTACGGTTACGGATCTCCGGGGGGGACTATCTCAGGGGGTTCAACATGCAAATTATCACCCACAAGACTTGCATGACGTCAGACATCAACGAACACAAAGACAAAAGAGACTAAACACTAACAGAAGAAAACTAGCAACAGATTTCTGCAACATTCGAGGTCTAGGACTCAACAATGTCAACGTCAGCTGTGTGCACCAGCATCTGCAAGAAAAAAAGCCAGACGTCCTAGTTTTAACAGAGACTCAAATAAACTCAACAACTGATTACACATGTCTTCAATGTCCAGAATACGAACTACATCCTCGTTTTCGATATAAGGGGGGACTATGTGTGTTTGCCCGAGAAGATCTGGCGTGTGTAAGAGAAGAAGAGATGGAACCTACGGATCTCGACATAATATGGGTAAAGGTCGTTCTACAAAGTTGTACCAAATTCGTTTGCTGCCTGTACCGCTCACCAAACGATAACGAACCATCTAAATTAATTAGTCATTTATCCGATAAGGTAGACTGGATACAAATTCATCATCCAACCGCTGAAGTTATTATACTTGGTGACTTTAATGCCCATAACATGGATTGGCTACGATATTCTAACCGAACGGACGAGGCAGGGAAACAAGCTGAAGACTTCGCCATTTGCTGCAATTTCACTCAGCTCGTTGATGAGCCCACGCGAATTCCAGACAATCCAACAAATTATGGAAACACTCTCGATCTGTTTCTCACAACAGAGCCAGATAAAAAAACAAAACATTCACTTAACCTGCTTGATAGCATACAGAGACGAGCAGTTCGACTAATTGGAGACCCTACACTCACATCGAATCTACAACCGTTGGTGCACAGAAGACAAGTCGCTGACCTATGCTTGTTCTATAGGTACTTCCATGGTAGATGTTCTGAGGAACTCAAAGACATTATCCCTCGAAATGCAACTTTTGGGCGCCCAACAAGACAGGCTGCTAGTGCTCATGACCATAGAGTACACTTGACAACCGCGAGGACTTCAACTTTCAAAAACTCCTTCTGTTACAGGACAAGCAAACTTTGGAACTCGCTTCCTGGGGATATATTTCCAGAAGACTACAATTTGCAGCAATTTAAGTGCAGAACAAACATACATCTGCAGGCATCTCGGGGCGCTGTTGAAGCGTTATAGGTTCGCCTTTCCCGGGAGGAGTATATAAAAAAAAAAAAAAAACTATTAGTATGAAATATATGACTCCCCACTTTAAGCCGCCCAGACTTGCTGGAGTAAAGCGTTCCCTTTTGGAAAGCGCAAAATATCTTAGTACTGGACAGGAACCAACTAAATTGGAAACTTTACGTCCCAGAAAGAGTCCGCAAGGCTCTTTTCATTTGCAAGAGGACAGCATGGAGGAAATGGGACATGAGGCCGTCAATGTTGTATTGGCTGTACTATTTATAATGGTTTTAGGACCCTTAATTACACAAATGAAGCTCTTATCAGGTGGAAGGCCATGAAAAAGAAGAACATCCAGGATAATTATGTTGATCAACGTACAAAGAACAGCTTGCATTGCCGTTTTGGGTGCTCTACGACTACGTACTACACTCACGGCTGCACTGGAAGCCTTTATGCATTTTTTATCACTGGACTTACAAAGCCAATTACCTGCAGGTAGACACTAGCCTAAAGTTCAATAATCACTTACATCTAAATTAACTTTGAACATTCTATATACCTATGAAGCATAGCCCTTAACAAAAATTTCACAATCTGAAATGCGTCATAATTTCCCAACAGAAATTGTCAGGGTAACCCCCAAACAAGCGAGAATCGTTGTTACTCCTGGCTTCCCCACTCAAAATGGACTACATTATATCTTTGTAGGGTTTATATTATAAAACAGTAATCTCAAATCATTGCGAATGGCATAACAGGCAACAATTCCGCACTCTAAATTTAAAAATATGGATCTACAACTACAAGGAAGAGGGTCTAGAGTCTTCAATTAATTACCCGCGCATCACATTGCCTTACGTCTTCCTAACCACATTCATTCAAAAATGATGGCTATGTGCGGGGCAACCTACAGGCTTGTCTTGTATCAAATGTACGGAAAACTATATAGCTAGTTAGGCGTTAACAACCAGATCAAATCTGGTAAAATAATGTCGGAAATCTCTTAACGAGATTGCACACAGATGTTCAATAATGCTGTGTTCAAGATCACAGAGCGATTCCGGACAACTGAAAGGTGGTTGATAATAATATGCAAGCACATAGAATGGAAGTACTGTGGGACGATTTTTGCAGAAGCCGTAGAGTAGAGGAGGAAGAAGAAACCAATGTCCACCTTGCACCTGTTCAGCTCTTGCCACTTTGTAAATGGCCAAGTTAGGTGTACTTCTTCGACGTACGCTCAGTACCGGCTTTAGGGTGGGGCGAACGGGGCGCGAGGGCGCCGAGGTGTACAGGACACTGCGCCAGCTTAAATTCACTGAATTTGAATAGCTATTTCTATCAATATAGAGACAAACTAAATTCAGCGTATTCAATTGTATGAACTTATCTTGTTGGAGTGAGTATGAGTACTTAGCATTTACCTACCACGACACGACCTGTCATTTTGCTCTTTGTCTTGTCATATCACCAGTACCGTCTTTACCATAAGGGCACACGGGGCCCGTGCCCAGGGCCCCCATCCTCACGGGGCCCCGAATGACCGATATATCCAATTAGGCACTATAATTTATTTGTTTGCTAGATAGCTTGAACAAAAAAATTAGGTAGTAACATGTAGTCGCGATCTTGGCGCCTTTATGACAACAGTGATAAGCTAAGATTAACATTTTTAAATTAAAATCAGTGAAGTTCAAAATCGAGTTCAATCTAAAAAAAAAACAGACACCACATCATTTTCTTCATTTTTTTTTTTATAAATGTTTATAGTAGGTATACCTTATTCAAGAGTGGAACTCTGATTTCTTTAGAAAGTTATTCTTTTCAATTTAAATACACCTGCACCAGAATTTGAAGACCAAAAACGAAGTTTAATGGATAATTATTAGAGATGCCACGAATATTCGGCAACTATTCGGTATTCGGCTATTCGGCCATTTTCACTATTCGGTATTCGGCCGAATAGTTTGCAACATTCGGCCGAATACCGAATAGTGAAAAGTTAATAGAAAATCATGAAAAAACACAGTACGTAAAGAAGCACCAACAGACATACAAATAACAACAAATAATAAGTGTTATGACACGACCGCGACCTGATCGCAAATGAAACAAAACTGGCCGCGCCTACATACGTACAACTTCAGCGATACAAGTTTAAACTCGTAAGTGACGAGTTGTGACTTGTCACTCACGGAAATTACTACAAAGTGTCGCCGAATATTCGGCGCTTCGGCCACGAGCCTCGCCGAATATTCGGTATTCGGTATTCGGCCAAATTACTATTCGTGGCATCTCTAATAATTATGGGTAGTTTTAAATTACTTTAAATAACATAAAAACCGGACTATATTAAAAATGGAAAAAACAAAACAGCTAGGTATTTCACCCGAGGCAAACATTTCCTTTATTTTACTGCTGAAGCCCCCTAAAAACTTTATTTCAACGCTAAACATACATAAAAAAAAAAATATTCCCCGCTAAATCTAATGAAAAAATATATTTGAGCGACTGAGCCTCCTGAGAGAAATTGTTTAGCTTCTGAACCTTCTAACCTTCTAGATTTATATTTTCAATAACATAGGTCTAACTAATTAATTCGTATTATTACTATTACAGTTTCAATTTAAATAATCTTAATCTTAAACTTAAGCTTCATGAATATCGGTTATAATTTATGTTAAGTCTAATTTTATTTTGTTTATTAGTTACTAGCTGACGCGTGCTCGCGTTTCGTCTCAGAATTGTTAAAAACTTCTACTGGCTATTCTATAATAAGATTATAGCAAACGAATTTGTAATTTTCCTTTTTTTACTTTTCAATAGGGCCCCGGCATACCCTAAGATGGCCCTGCGTATCACTCACGAACTTATGAGGGCGAAGGAGAGACCACAGGAGCGACCATAGACTCCATTTAGTCTAGTTCAGAAAGCCCTTTATATCTTGTGATCAGAGAAGTCCCTGTACTTCTTCCGGAGCGCTTGAGATTTTTCATTTGGGACGAAGATGCAATAATAATTTTTCTGAAGTGAATGAAATGATAATAGTCCATTTCTTTACACTTCCAACGTAAATATTGGCTAACATGGTTCAGTATTTATTAACGTAGTGAGATCACCATATCACAATGGGTCAGTCTTGACCTGAGTGTGGGGCTGTAAACTAACCGCCAGCCCACCAACCTAACGTAGTGAGCACTGAGTGGTGATACCTACTGTAATTAAATTAAACGAAATAGTAAGGACTTAACTAAATAGTTAAAATAAAGTAGTAATATTTTATTATTATTCATACGCATTCAAAAATTATGGTGACTGAGGTGAGTGTAGTGACATTGATATTATTTTTCAGTTTTTATATGTCCGAACAATATTTTTATTTTTCCAGTAACACATTGCAAGAAAAGTTAACGATCAACTTTAAATCTATTATTGATGGAATATCAGGCAATACCTATCGGGACATTCAATTTTATCAAAAAGCACAATCTTCAGGAGCTATATTTATATCCCAACATCTGAATATCGCTGCGTATTCTGGTAACAATATACCAGTGATCGTTACAAGTGGCGAACCCAGTTTCTCTAAAGTTGATAAAAACGAAACAGCGCGCTACAATATCCCAAAAAAGATTAACTAGTTTGGCTAAGAAACAAGTTGGACCAATCGCAGGTCAGTTTCGATTTTTTTTTATCTGGCCAGTAAAAACATCCTTTCGAGAATTATTAAAAAAAATCGAAACCGACCTGCGATTGGTCCAACTTGCTTCTTAGAAAATTAAAAGAATCGATAAAATGTTATAAAAATCTATATCGAATAAAGTACTGTTCTACATGAAGTCCGAATACAAACTGTCCATTGAAAACCAGGAAACCTAGATTTTGACAGTATTATAGTATAAGATTGGATTTTACTCGTTTTTTCTAATTCATCCCTATTGCGAAGATCAACTACTATCAATCGGTTGACGATTAACAAAATTTATAAATTAAAATTGATGTTGGTATTGCGAAACAATTGATAAAAAATATAAACTATTGTGAACCTAGCGCAATAAATAAAGTTATTGTGATTGAAAACTCAACTTTGACAGTTTTAAAATATTTTTGATTTGAAGATTGATCTTTACGACTTTCGGAAACAATTTAATTAAACAATAATTATGAGTGTTCCAAATCTGTGAAATTTATTGTAAAATCATCTCATCAGTTCATATTTTTGTTGATGATGTGATGACCAAGGCGAGACGATACAGAGGAACTGGCTGCTATACGGAGGAGTTTACGAGATGCATCCAATCCTTTGGAACTGGAAAACCGAAGTAACTTATTTATTTCCTAAGGAATGAATGAATTGAGCTTATTCTGAGCTCCATTTCAGTTTTGTACACAACTTAGGGCTATCCAAAGCTGCAATCGTAAACTTGTTGAAAGGCATTGGACCCAAATTTAAACCGATTAAAAGTCAAAGAGCAGTACCGAAAAATTCCTAAATTTGGAGTTATCCTCAGATTTTACGCGCATGGGCTATCATCTAAGTGTCGGCAACGACTTCAACCTTCGTCTTGCGTAGCCAACAGGGTCCTTTATTCTAAGTGAACTGCTAAATGTTATGGAAAATAACATGTGCAGAAGTGTATAAAATTATCAACACCGAAATTGCGATTAATAGAAAAATTGGCAGCTGCCAATAAAATTGTTCACGACTGACACTCACAATACTGATTTGTCAACCGACAATCGATAATTTGATGTACGTTCACAATCGATCAACAGTTCATTGATAATTGATCGTCACAATACCATTTAAAAAAAATTATTGATAGGTATCAACTATCAACTATCAATAATTGTTAATTGATCTTCGGTGATTATTATTTTTTTGTTTTCATTAAATGTTTCGTGACTAACTGAGACATAATATAGGTATATATGCTACACAAATGAAAATACATTTTTTTTTTTTATAAATAATGACGAAAGGCATGACTCGTCGCTCCTAGATCAGGGATGGAAAAGTCGATACAATTGTATCGAATTCGATACAAATGAATTTGCTCGAGTACAAAAGTACAATTTGCCTTAATTCGATACAACTGACTTATTTCTACTTATCTTTCAAATTCTCTTGCAATTTGTATTTTCCAAAAATTAAAAATCAAATTAATTAACGAACTATTTGTTTTAAGTTCTACACTAAACGTTGTTTGGAATCTTTGAAAATTGAAAATAAAATATTTTGAATTCGCTTTTTTATTTTTATACGAAAAATTGTTTTCAGTACAATTGGCTCCATTTCAGTACAATCTTACAACAGTTTTCAGTACAAATCGAAAGTGGTATTTTCCATCCCTGTCCTAGATCGCTAAGGCCGGCCCTGCCCTACGCTGTACCAGCAAATACATTACAAAGTCTAAAGGACTTCAGGGAGCAACTACATGTTTTCCTTATAAGTAGTAGGATTTATTGGCTCAATCACCCGTTCGCACCATTCTCCTTTCTTAGACGGAATGTAAGAGACTACAAGCGAAGGCTGTTTCAGTCACCCTTCGTGAAATCGTCCGTCACCAAGCCTGGACGCAACAACATGGATGCCCGGTCTAAAAATTCTTCAGGTCATCCTCCCTTCTCGCACTCATAGGTCACATGATATCACAAACCACATATAAGACTGGTCTAAGTATGTGTTGCTCAAGCCTAAGCTTACCTAAGCCACCCAGACTAAGCTTACCTTAACCTTCCCACTGTCAAAACAAATAACACACACCCTATCTTATAAATTGAAGTTGTATTTTGATTGTTGGTCTTATAGTGTCCATTTAATGCCTTACTTGTAACATAGAAAAAACGTAGGCGCATTTGATTTCCCCAAATAGGCGTCAAATCCGCACAAAATTATTCGTTACACAGTATTAAATTTTATCACTCTCGGATGTCACTTAATTATACGACAACAACAAAAACTCCGCACCAAGGCATCTGATTCGAATTGCGATTTTCACGGCTACAAAATGTGCCAAATCTGTGTCAACTTCCCCCTCGAAGCAAAAACAATGACAATCCAATTAACGTGTCCAAATCGAATTGATTTCCACTTCCAAATTTAGACACCCAGAGGTTGTACAATTACCACGGCACCTGTCCGCCTTTGTTTTGACATTATGCCTGCCTGCCTACCTACCTGTTCCGGTTCCTAATGTTTGTCTCAGTTATTTATTTATGTGTTGTTTTTGTGACGTAAAATCATACGAAAAGAAAATATCTCCTGCTTAGAGTCGAGAATTCAAAAACAAACAAATGAGTGATGGACCAAACGCATAACAGTTTGAGATAACGTTTTCTTTTACCCTTCATAATCGAGACGGTTCCGGCAGTATTAGAACCAGAGAGGCGCCCTGCCGAGCACCACCGCCTATTTTTTTTAAGGTAAATCTCAAGAGGATGATCAATTTTCTACACTTACTAATGGAACGGATGCTTCCTACCGCGATTTTTTACCCTTAAGCTATAATAGATGTTTCCTTTGCGGAGCGAAACGGATGCGTGTATATTTCGGCGGTTGTTAAATTTTGGATTACTTCCGTTAATAATTATATGCACAGATTAGTAGACAAATCAAAATTTAATGAATATGTATTAGAATTAGTTCTCTAAACCGGCAGGTGTCGTTTTTCCATTTCCACACAATGACCACTCTGGACCATGACAGCACTCTGACCCAATGTTCCCACCGAGCAGCGTGTGCAATTGTGCATCTTCTGTTCATCCTCGGTCGGCTCCATACACCAAAAAACTCAATTTATTTGCAATTAAAGTGGATCCTCGTAAAACAGTCAGGGTGATGAGTTCTCAGGTTTATCATGTTCGTCAGGATTGTCGGAGTGTCGGTTCCCTTTGTTCAATGGTTTCGTCCGCGCGCCATGTCACTGTGGCATAAGTCCACTAATTCCAGAATTAATTGCACTCTTGCCAGCTCGCACCGGTGTCGTAAACTTCCCCATGTTCTTAGAAGGAGACCATCGAGTACAGTTTCTACGCAACTCTTCATTCCATCAGCGCATCCAGCAAAGATTTACCAATCGCGAAGTGCATGCGAAAAGATTTAGCAGACGAACTGACGTCCTCGTCGATTATGGCAATTTGTTCGCACCGAATACCTGTGCAGACACACTCGACTGGTGTCGATCACAAAATATCTGAAATGGATATTTGAGGGTTTCTTGGTGCAACGTGCAACGTATGCAGAATCGGCTTTCAGTCGGTCGGTCAGATGATTGAATCCTGTCAGACTGATTTAGATTAATGGTCCTGTGTGCAGTGCAATGCGTTACATATAGCTGTGTCGCCTTTGCTGGTGTCAAAATATGGTCTATGATGGAGTGCGGGGGGTGACTTTTGATGTTTACACCCACGAGTGTCAGTAAGAGTGCGTTCTCATTCCATAATTTACAATGACAACTTTGTGAGATTTTGTTATTCGGATTTCTTTCCTACCGATCCACTGCGGAGTTGCCATAAGTACAGCACTGACGAATGGGGGTACTTAAGTATTGTTTATGATACAACTTTTAGGGACCTTGCATTCTCAGCAATATGTCATCTGAAACAAGAACTAATAAAACAAAGAGCTGAGAGAAAAGAGGTAAGTGCTTTTGCTTTTATGAAGCAGAAACGGCATATATTAAGAAAAAATTAACTTGGGGGGATATTCGGTTCGCGTTGTCTTGTGCGTAATGTAATATTGTGCAAATCAATTCGCATGGCCTGTGATAATAAGGAACTGAACTGCATTTGTAATTTACAAAGGTTAAGATATGCAACCAAAAAGTAAAGAAATAAATTATTATCTATGTATTATCAGTAGGTATTTATTTATTACCCGACTGGACACAGGCAGGGTTATGTGTTTCGCGCGTATCCTGTACGTTCCCACGTGACGCCCTGTAGCCCAAGCGACTTGACCGATTTTGAAGAGTGAGGTGTCATTAAATTGGTATTCTTTTCCGGAGTAGGTATCATGGGCTAAACAAATAAATTTAAAAAGACAAAAAAGTTAATTTAAAGAACCCAAAAAACCCGACTGAATATAAAAAATAAAAAAATACCTATTAAAGCAAGACACTTTTAAGTATAACTTATTGACAAACTTGTTTCAATGCAGGAGTATTTATTTGTTTATATTGAAAAATTAGATAATTTTTATATATATTCGAATTACATAAACTGAAGATTAAAAAATAATACTATCACCTCAAATTCAATTCTTTTTTTGCTTTCTACAAGCCCATGGAATAATAAAATAATTTAAATATTCCAATATATATAGAAAATTGTCAGGCGTAGGTTAATTCCCGTGGTCTTTTATCCCCTTTGCAAATAATCCTATATGTTCTTCCTTTAGTAGGTATATTTTTTTAGACTTTTAAATGAAGGAGAACTCATGTATGCCCAAATTATTAATAAATTATTCAGTCAATTACTTAACCAAGCGACAAAATAATACATTTGGTTTCAAAAGTAATACCGATATATTGAAATCTAGTCACTTTGGTTCAGATCCTGTATTAAGACCAAAGTACAAATGTATTTAAGTTGTCGGCTTCAATAAGGTCGTATTTAAATGTTTTCAGAGTAGAAATTATTAGGTCGACTGTAACTGTTACTTAATTATAATAAGTTATTGATTTAAATATTATTTAAATATAGACCGGGTTAGATTGTAGAACGAAAATACTGGATTTTAATCTTTCGAGTTTAAGGTTAGAAAACTCGCATTTTAATGAAACAAAATTTATATCTATCTATATAACTTGCTAAATGTGTGTGTGACAGCCTACCGACTCCCACACACATCCGATTTTGATTTAGTTTTTTTTTTGTTGGTTAATACACCATCCAGAGAAGGTTTTTATATTAGTATGGTAAATTTTTGAAAGAAGGCGCAACCGCCATTCCAATAAATTCATTTTTGTATGGGCAAATATACTTTGAAAAAAAAAAGAAACTGGATAGAAATCAAGTAGTGACACTTCAAATAAAAAAAAATATTTTAAATTTTAAAAGCAATTGTTGTTGTCAATTATTTTAATTATTTTCCAAGCAAATTGTTGTTGTCAACAATTTAAAAAAAAATTTTTTTAATCTACCTAAAAAGTTTGTACTAATAAATTACCTATGTTTACTACGTTACATTAATTAACTTTTTGAAATGAAGTAGATACTTTGATTATACAAAGATGATACATATTATGGCCGACGATATTTTGCATCGAATTCGCGCTGTGACATCGGATAATGAACTGGAGAGTGGAGATGTCAGATGAAATGCGCAATAAAGCTTTGATTTTGGTCTGCTCATGAGTGGCAATTTGTTGTGCAATTGGGGATGCCACAGCCAAATCGTTCAATGCAAGACGCATTTAATCGAGAATTGGAGCGAGAAATGGACTTCGAAAATTTCGGAAATTTTCTTCTTTGATGCGGCCGGTGGAACTGGAAATACATTCCTGATTTCACTGATTTTGGCTACAATTCGTTCGAGATCTGAGATCGATTTGGCCCTAGCCTGCGACGGCGAAAGTACTGCAGCAATGTAAGATTATCATATGGGACGAATGCACAATGGCTTACAAACGCGCATTGGAGGCCCTTAATCGTTTACGTAATGATAAGCGACCCTTCCGTGGAGCAATGATTTTGCTATCAGGCGATTTTCGTCAAACGCTGCCTGTCGTTTCGAGATCAGCTCCGGCAGATGAATTGAATGCTTGAAGGCGTCTGCTTTATGGCGATACGTCAAGAAATTGCATTTGACAACATACATGCGAGTTTCTTTACAAAATGACCAGTCCACTGCATAGTTCTCCAGGCAATTGATGGCGATGGGCAATGGTGTGATTCCAGCAAACTTAATCACCGGCCTGATTGAGTTTCCACAACATTTTTGCAACTTTACAACGCCACCGGAAGAACTAATCATAAATGTTTTCCCGAATATCGCTCAGAATAATATTGACCATGATTGGCTGAGTGTAAGAGAAGAGTGATTTTGGCTGCGAAAAACAAGAACGTCGAACATTTAAATTTCGCCATTCAAAACCAAATCGCTGGTGAGTTGCATTCATACAAATCAGTCGACTCCGTGATGGATGAAAACGGAGCCACCAATTATTCCGTTTTCGTTTTGTCCATAATCATAATACCTACTTCCCCTACTAATGAAACTTAACTTCTTTCAAAAAATTAATTTTAATTTTAGATGCAAGAATCCAAAAAAAAAAAAAAAAACTTATTATGGCCAGGTGAATTAGTTATCATTATCAGTTATCACGGATCAAAGTATGAAAAAGTGCTAGGTGGCCGAGTACTGGTACATCAACCTATATCATAAAAAAGTATAAGTATTATAACATCATATTTTTGTTAATATTTACGACTTTTCACATTAAACGTGGCTATTTTTCTCAAGTATGGAACAAATTTTCCAGAAACTAACACTGTCAGTGTCCGTGCATAATGCCTCAACCCAATAAGCCTCCTGCAATATTACCTTCCCAGCACCAAAATATATCCAGCCGGGCTACTACTTCTTACTACTTCCGTTCTCACATCAGCAGTGCTCATATTGATACGAAATTTTGTACCTACCTACCTACAAGGTTTCAACGTGATTCTTAATTAAAAATCACTCGGCGCAGAATGCTAAAAGGCACTTGGCCTATATCCACGTCCACGCGGCGCGCTGAAACGAATCCAGAAGCAGCATTCCAAATTAAAAAACAAATCCACAATCTAATTAAATTCTTTCCGCCTATTTAAGTCCAATACTTCTTCCTTCAGCAACTCAACGGAAGGAAGGATGTAGGTATTGCTGTACAAATTTTTGTAAGAAACAGCCTCCGTATCCTTTTGAATAGTTCACGGTTTAATTTGAGGTCCAGGTGCGTTCTGCTCAATTTTCGTCATACATATTTCAGTCACCATGAGGATTTCCTAACGCACACACATTCACGAATAAAGTCAGAGAGAGTGTCTCCTTTTCTAGTAGGTATTTCAGTGAGCTTCACTATGAAACGCTGCGGATTTGGCTTGAGCAAACCCCCTGGTTATCCTATCTAGGTACCTAGGCAAAAAATTATTATCAATCATGATGATCCTTGGCGTAAAGGATACTCCACTACTATAGTGGGTACTAGCTATATAGGTATTATATGAATCAACTTATCGATGACAGCATTTTCAATAGAAAACAACAATTCAGCTTGGTGTCACATCCTTTTTTGTTCCCTCGGCATATCCTTCCGTGGGTGCCATTTTTATTCCATGACAGCCTTCACGCTTTCATTAAGCGTAGCAATTGATTTGCCTTAGTTTCCCCCTATTGTACCAAGCAGCAGCAGCTGCATTGCCTGCTTTCAATTCCAAATGCGATCAAAACGCGCTATGATCCCAGCCAATCAGACACATTAGAAATTGTATATCCACGCGAGGAGCTCAACTACACTGCACGAAATGCGACGGAAAAACTACATCCCTGTAACAAAACAACAGGCAATCAAACTAACGAGAGGCGTGGCTACGTCACCACCTTTGATTAGCCATTTTGATATCGAAGTGATACCGCGGGACAGAGGACAGACCGCAGACCTAGCAATCCAACAGAACTTTGATTGTTGCCATATCGCGCACTCAGTTCGGACTGGTTTTCTCTTTTCAACTAACAACCAAGCGCCAGTTGTTTCGCTTTGGTGTGACCGCCCCAACGCCACACAGCTTCTTTTGGATCCACACAGTGAGGTGTCCGATGTAGGCCTTGTAGTCAGCGATCGCGGCATGTTGCTGTTGCGCGTTTAATTTATTCTCGCGCATTGTCGGTAGCCTGTATCTTGTGCGGTCGTTGCCCGTCCGATCGCTTATCGTTGTTTTCTCGTTTTTTTTAATTGATTTTTCTAATTGGATATAGAGAGCATTAGGATAGCGTTTTCATTTTCCCGCCGACAAAGAAGGATCGTACATTTATATCAAAGTGATTTAACTGCTCGCGCGCGCGAAAATGTACTGCTTTCGCGACGGAAGTGAAATTGCAAAAGTGACCGCTTGTAATGATCTTGAAAGTGTATTGTTTTTTGTCTGAAAAGAAATTTGTGTAGGTGTGCATCAACAACAAAAATACTATGGATATGTCGAGTGCGAATTCATTGAATATGCGACCAATATTTGCTGGATACCCATTTCAAGGTTTGATCAAATCCTTAGTTCCGCTTTAGGCATACTTTCATAATTATGTTTCAATTTGCTCTCGTTAGGACAAGGTCGAGTCAATCAACTTGGTGGGGTATTCATCAATGGTCGTCCTTTGCCCAACCATATTCGCCTTAAAATCGTGGAAATGGCTGCATCCGGAATACGGCCATGCGTGATTAGTCGTCAACTTAGAGTATCCCATGGATGTGTGTCAAAAATATTGAATCGCTATCAAGAGACTGGATCAATAAGGCCGGGTGTAATTGGAGGCTCAAAGCCAAAGGTAACGTCGCCAGAAATTGAAAATAGAATTGAGGAATTGCGGAAAGCGAACCCGGGAATATTTAGTTGGGAGATCCGCGAGAAATTAATTAAGGTACGTCTTAGGTGTGGGGAGTATGAGATTGTACACCAATTAGCACAATGATTTCTTTCTAAGCCTACTAATACTTCGAGGATTACCAGCCAAATTAAAACCCAGTCATCGATAATATTGCAAACTTTTATATAGGGCTCAAAATTCATATTTTAAAATATTTACCTCTTGCGAACGTCTGACTAACATCCGAGAGTATAACTGTCTCGAGCAAGCATTCCAAATCCAGGCGGTCGAACTAAGCGTAACATTTGTTCCCAAAATATAAACACACAAAAACAAATTGTTGTGAAAATCTAAGAAAAAAATCCATAAAAACTTGATCATTGCTATAAATTATAACAAGATTACAAGGGCATGACACTGCTATATATTATGCAGCAAAAATAAGCCTGAAAACTTAATCCTATTTTACAAACAAAAATACAAGCTTCAGCACAACTGGACCGTATATAGGTACCCGTACCCGTACAGATACCGACTTACAGTTCTGATCTCAGTTTACTCACAAAAAAAAAATAAGTAGATCTTAAATATTTCTGTGGCAACATTGTCCTTAAATTATCCGAAGACGCATGCTCAAGCTCATTAGTAATGTCGAGCCCTATTCAAGCTCACAAGGTACAAGGGCCTAATCAAGGATTTTTTTTAACTTCGATTTATTGCCAAATAAAACACGGACTGAACGGCCTTACACCCCTTATACCCAGCCAATTTGTAAACAAGTTTTTTTTTAAATTGGATAGGTTTGCTAAGGTAAAAGTTAAACTTTCCATGGTGAACAAATCTGCCCGACTTAAGATTTCGATATTTTATCCTGTAAGGTTGCCTTGGAGCAATTTATTCTAGAATAATAATAAAGGATTAGTCATCACTTCCTAACTGCCGTGAATTATGTCCTATCTATCTAAAAAACAAAAAAAAAATTAAAAAAAATAGATAGCCGTAACAGGTGCGTATAAATACTCTAGGCTTAGCTTCTCAAAACCATTTATTTTGTGTGAGTTTTGTGTTTGGGGACGAATGGAAGGGACCTACAATTTTATGCCGAGTTCGAACAGAAGAACTGAGTTAAGAAGCAAGAGTCTTTTTTTTTTTCAAAAATGTCTTGATACTGTAAAACCTGTCCTTTTCTCTTCGTGACTAAGCAAAAAGGAATTTCACATCAATTTGCCTTCTACTTGCAGTCGGCGCTTTAGTACGCAGACTTTGCAGTAGGCATATAGCATGATGTGAAGTAAAGGCAAACGAAAAAATGCTTAATTCAAAAATTTGTATTATTATTATCTCGCGTTCAAAACTGAATAAGGCTGGTTTTGCTTTATTTCGTTATGCAAAAAAAAAAAACAAAAAAAAAAAACAATAGGCCTTAACCATTTTTTGTTTCGACTAAAAATTTTACTAGTTCACACAGTGGCTATATTTTTCATAAAAATTTCGCGATTGTGAGCTTCCGTAATTTTAAAGTCGAGACTAAAATTTGGTATTATTACGGCGCATTGAAAATAAAACCAGTCCATAATGTATAAACAGCGGATCCCTGCTTTGGGTCAGTGTTTGGAAATGCATGTGCTAGGTTGAGTGAATGCAAAGTTTTTTATAAAGGGTGTTTTTTTTTTAGAGGTAGAACTTTGAAATGGAATAAAACAAGATGATTTTTTTTTTAAATATACATGAAATTTACTTTGTTCGAAAGATAATCTTCTGGCACGGCTGGCTCGGACGTAGTCTAATCTGGAGGTCCACTTTTCGATGACTTCTTCCAGCATTTGTGGCCGTCTATCGGCAACAACGCGGCAAATGTTGTCCTCCAAGTGGTCAATCTTTTCGGGCCTATCGGTTTAGACTAGCGACTTCACTATCCCCACAGAAAATATTCAAGCCGCGTTAAGTCGCACGATCTTGAAGGCCAATTCACGGCTCCGCAATGTGAAACTATGCGGTTACCAAATGTTTCCTTCAATAAATCAATTGTGGCACGAGCTGTGTGACATGTTGCACCGTCTTGTTGAAACTACAGCTCCTGCACATCATGGTTGTTCAATTGATGAACGAAAAAGTCAGTAATCATTGCTCTATAGCGGTCAACATTGACTGTAACGTTCTGGCCAGCATATCGTTTTTAAAGAAGTACGGACCAATTATTCCACCAACCCATAAAACACGCACCGAACAGTCAGTTTTTGTGGATGTAACGGTGTCTCAACATACACTTGATGATTATCATCACTCCCAAACACGGGAGTTTTGTTTATTGACGTATCCATTCAACCAAAAGTGAGCTTTATCGCTAAACAGAATTCGCGCGTTACGTATTTCGAACAGAACCTTGATTTTCAAAATAAATTTGCACAATTTGTGAAGCGTTGTTCAGGCGTCAGTCAATTCATGCTGAAATGCCAAACCAAACTAAAAATAAATCACATGACAGCTGACAAAATGGCCGCCAGTTAAAAAAGTGCTGCCAACTTAATGTTCTATACCACCGCAAGCGGGTGGTTGCATATACGTATAGGTACCTACTCATCACAAAATGAAAACGAAATGACGAAAAATTGGTCTCATTTCGTTTTCGGTAACCAAATAAAATCAAATCAAAAATTTGGTTTAGTTTCGGCTTGGAAATTTACTTAAATTGCAGGGATTTAGTTTTATACGTGACCTTAATTTTATAAACCTCTAGTATGTGCTGTACTTTTGTTTAAAGTAAAATAAAACTGAAATATAGAGATTATGTTATGTCCTTATTAGAAGGATCAAACATAATTTAGTCAACCAAATTTTAAAAGGACTTGTGGACTGTTTCTGGCTGCATCTCACGAATGAAGCGGAAGATATTTCCTTTAAGGACTTGAAACATTTTTGAATTGTGAGCATTATATCGGTCTTTAAGGTCACCCCACAAAAAAAATTCTAACAAATCGAAGTTCCGAATTGAAATCGCCAAAGCAAGTTAGTCTCACGAGTTCTTTGTACAAACTTACGTACAGCAGGTCTTCACGGCCTCCATTTCAACCAAAATCTTCCGTTTCAAAAAATTAATAAGAGTCAAGACAGAGAAAGAGAGTGATAGAGGGAGAAAGAGACACAGAAAGAGCTACTATTTGACGAATCTCAGATATGGTATTACGAATTTACAATAGGTACGAAACATTAAGGAAAAGCAACCTAAAGAATAATCATAATTTTTAGGAAAAAAAATTAATACAAATTTCAAAATTAATACATGAGAAAAAAAAAAGATAATGAAAGTAAAAGTTGTGAAATTCAGTTATCTAAAAATTTAAATTAAACAACTTGATATTGTAAGTCGCACTAACAAATTTTAGAAAACGAAACAAACACAGCCCGATTTGTTTACATCGGTTATCAATCATTTATATATATGTAAAGGGGTCCTGTCCTTATTTACATTAAAAACAAACCAAAGGAAACATTCATTCTTTAATTCAAGGGAGCTAGGGATCGTCTGCAGAGCCCTGAGCTATGTTGAGTTTCACATGAACATCTCTATAGATTTTGTTTTGCACGAAATCGTTAAGCTTACCTTCATTTTCGTCTTCCAAGTTGCAGCTTGTATCCTGTATCGATTTAGCTCAATGGAGCTATAATATCTTGAAATATATTCATCATTCAATACGGGTAGATATCGAAAAGTATCGCTAAACCGGAATATAATATAATCAGCCAGGGATACCCTGATGCCTAATGCCCAGGGGCGAACGCATGTAAGGGTTTTGGGGATTGAAACCACAAAAGTAGGTAATCAAAATCATGCTTGTCGTGAGTGACTTTTCCAAGATTTGCTTAAGTGTAAAAATAGGATCTACAATCGATCTGCCGGGCCACACTTATGAGGCTGACAACACTTATAGGCTGACCACACTGCATATGGACAAACATAGCCTAATCGAACCTTATGAATAATAAGTGGGTTGTGAGGCAGGGGAAACCTCTTCCGATACACTTAGATCGATTTAGGTCCATTGTGTTGCCCTTGGAGTTTTTATAAAACTCACGCTATGGAAACCTACGAAACCCTACGGGTCGGGTTGTCAAGCCATTCCGAGGTTGTAACAAATTTATGCAAGTCTTTTTTAGACCTGGCGGAGGGATATATGAATAAACTGTCATATTGGCTATTTCCATGTTAAATTTTTGTTTTCAAATCTTGAGAGAGTTTTTGTAAAAATCTAATTTTCGTAGGTCGGATGTAATGGGAATTTCCCATAATATTGCGTTTAAATGCAAAATAAAACACAACTGTAGGTGCACGCAAAATTAAATACAAAGTTTGCGTTCATTCTGCAAAACCTACATTTTTGAGCTTCCATATCTCCTCTGTGCTCTGTCCGAATTGATTTATATTTTAATATAGGTAAGAGAGAGCTCCAATTGCCCCGGAGGTAAGTCTTCTAGTGCCACTACAAAATTTTGAAGAATATCCGTTTAGCAAGTTCGAGATCTAGTGACCGACATTTTATTTTAACGTGAAATTTCAATAGTAAGTAGGTATATATCAGTAACTCAAATTACTTTTGCAAAAATCAACGGGAACTTATGTGTGTGGTAAAGTTTTTTGAAAGTCGTTAATGAGTCATTATTTCGGAATTCCATTATCTGCTATCCTTATCTGCATAAAATTTGGTCCATCGCCACCCCGGCGGAAATCCTTTAACTCAAATACATATAGATTCTAAATATGCACATATAAGTGGTTAAAATGTTCAGACTTTAGATGTATGATTTCACCTAGCTTGCACAATGCATAGCATAAGTACGTTTCCTTAATAACGATGAATAGTTTTGTTTACCTATATGTAGGATGTATAGGTGTTATAATTTTTTGTAACTTAACCTACCGAAACGGTCTCGAAATTTTCACCTCTAGGCTACGGTTTCCAGAACATCTCTTTTTTGTCAGCGATCTATTTTACACTTTCTTTTTTCGCTTGGCTTTTTTTTTGTCCTCTTTATTTGTTCTGTCCTCTTTTTGTTCTCTTTTTTTATATATATGTGAATGTATATATCAATTTCAATATAAAAGCAAATCCCTCGTTTTAAAACTTTTCAGTACGCCCATAAAAACTAGCAGTGGTAGCACTTTTCCGATGTAATTTATTTCTTCTCTGTTTCACATCAACTATAGCTATAACCAGCGTTGCCAGTTTTGGTTTTTTTTTCCCCAGATTTAAAATTGAACTTCCACTGAAAAATTAAATTTATAGGTATTCTGTGAACGTAAGAAACGCGTAGAGATTCTTCTTTATAAACCAGAATTTTATCAAATTTGCGTAAAGGCTGTGTATTTATTTGCTTCAATCTTTAGCGTATTTGGAAAACCAAATGTACAATGTTTGCGTTTCAAATTCAAATTCGAAAGATATAGGCCTAGCCTTGGGTCTCTACGGACCTGTTGCGTCAACTTTTTATTTATTTTTCAGTTGTACATAAAACGTGTTAAAAAAAATGGTGGTGGGGGGGGGGGGTGTTAAGTGTATTGTGATCGTAAAGAAGGAGACCCTACTCTAGGCTAATGAGTTCGGCAAGACTTTTCAAGTGAACAAGACTCTTATGAAAAATAAGAAGCCTTCATTAGGCGGGCCTTGCGCAGCTTCATGCCTAGTTCTGTTCATTGACATTTTGACAAAACATTTCCCCTCTATAAAAAAAACTTGCAAATATTAGCCAAAAAGAGTTCTTTGGCCTAGTTGGTTATTGCTGACAGATGGTTGTCAAATCGTTCAAATGCCAGTTTGTAACTGACTTTTTATTTGTTTTCATATAATATATTGTGTTTTTATACATGCTATTTGCATGTAAGAAGCAAAAGAATTGAACTTTTGGTTTCTACAATAAAAACAATTCAAAATCTTGCTCTTAAATATAAATTTGTGCTTTGTTCTACTGACATTTGAATATTCCCGCCTGGAAAAAATTCACATTTTTCAAAACTAACGATTTTTACAAAAAATACCAGTTTTGGCTTAGACCACGAAATAGATATACTACAATACCTACTCATTGTAGCTGTCTGAGCTTCTAATGAAGCTTAAGAGGCTTCGAATGTCTGGGCTTAAAAGATGTTTGCTGTAGATAGAATAAAATACTAAGTACCAGCATTTCAACGAATCTACTACGTTCAAGAGGAATCAAAAACAAATCATTTAAAAGTCAGGTGTTTACTGGCATAATAAATAATGTATATCCTAATATCCAGCTTAGTTTAACATATGGATTGCTGCTATCAAGTTTCAAAAGTATTTGGAAATCTTCGAAAGCTACAATCTAATACACAGATTAACAGATACTATAAAAGATTCCTATGCACTTGCTTTACTTCAATGCGACAGCTTACTGCAGGAGAACGTCCTTTTTGAACATTAATGCGTCGACATAAATCCCTTTTAATGCTTTGACTACATTTGTTAGAGGCCTGACGCCGGCTTTATACGACACTGAGTACTGCCCAAAGCGGCTCTATAGTGACTGCAATAGACGTATTTACGAATTGGTGCATAGTAGGTAACTATCACATAAATGACACATTCTCGTCACCAGTTTATTTTACCTCTGGAGTACCCCAAGTCAGGCCAGCTGTTCTTCGTTTTATTTATTAATGGCATTCCTGACTTGTTTTTGAGTTCCCAGTGTCTTATGTTTGCCGACGAATTGAAGGTGTCCCGACCTATACATTCAGTTCACGTTTGTATTCTTTTACAAGAGGATCTTGAGCGACTTTCCATATATGGTGTCACAATAATGATCTTCATCTCAATGGCTCTAAATGTCAAAGCCTTTCTTTTTATCGTAACCTCTCTCCAATTCACTTTACATAATCGATAATACCCTTCTGTCCATTATTTCATCCAAAATATATCTTGGAGTAATTTTTGACGTAGAACTGAGCTTTTATAAGCACATTGAGTCTTTAGTTCCTAAAGGTATTCAGATGTTAAGTTTCATACTGCCGAATTCGAAAGACTTTCAAGCTCCACATACTCTTTAATGTTTTTTTTTTTTTTGCATAGGTTTGTCCGATCTCATCTCGAGTAGGGGAGAGGTGGTCACCTTAGGGCACTTTTTACAAAAATCGCTCTAGATCCATTAAAAAGCGGAGTATCCCTTCGGATCTTGAAAATTATTATTACATGTTGTTTTATCTTTGAATCTTATATCCAAACTTATATGTATAGTTATGATTTATAAATTTTTTATTTATTTTAATAATCTCCTTAAAGTGTCCCATTCTGCCCCTCTGGGGGGGCAACTTAGGACAACCATGGGGCAGTTTTCGACATGTCTTAAAAAAACGCTCATTAGGAGCGGTTTCCTTCTTTTTCTTGTAATTTCTGACCATTAGTGCAGAGATAAACCTAAACAAATAAAACCAAAAACAATCACACTGAAATAGGTTGTTCAAAGTGATAAAAGGGGGCAGATTAGGACATGCCCAAAAGTTTCCCTCGCGCATTGTCCAAAAGTGCCCCGAGAGGGATAAAAAACTAAAAACTTCATACTTTCTTAGAAACAATGTAAATTGTTAATATTTTGGTTGAATAACATCGCTACACATACAAACATTATACTTGACCACTTTTAATTTGTGAATTGAGCATAATGTTAGAATAATATGCTTACGTCTAGGAATAAAACATATTACAACCGTCATCTGGAGCACACTTTTCTTTTTATTTTATTTTTCAAAGTTGGTATCGGTTCAATATCCATCAGATGTTTGTTTGAAGTGGATTTGCCACTGCAAACTTTTATTAAAGTATTACAAAGTTTTTTTTTGTAGTACTTTTTCTTAAGTCATCCTAAACTGCCCCCGTCCTAAACTGCCCCCCCCCCCTCTCCCCTACTGCAGTACTACATTTTATGAAATGCATTCTATTAGAATAGAGAAAATCCAAAAGTTTCTTACTAGAGTAGCCGTTCGTAGACTGCGATGGAATATTAAATGCCATCTTACAAGACAAGGTGCAAATTATTTGGTATCTTACCTCTTTTAAAACGTAGGTAATGTTTTCCTTATGTCTATTCGTTTTTTTTTTTTTTTTTTTTGGGGATTTGCTGGAAGTAAAAAATCATCGAAAGGCATTGCAGAGCTAGTTCGCGAGAGATGTTTCTGCAATAGTGATGGACTTTAAATCATCTAAAAAAACTCCCGGGGGACATTATTTTTGATGTATGTAAATTGAAAAATTGAAGAGAAAACCCCGTCGTTTGACAGATCTCTAAATTTTATTGTTTGAAAATAATTTCTTGGCCCAAGCTAACTCTTATAGATCAAAAGGTTTTACCCGCCTCAATCTCCTGATTACATTTTCAGTATTATTTAGCAGTTCTGTTATTTCTATGTTAACATGGTTGAGAAGCCTACTTCTGTGCTTTTGAGCAACTTTTTTAACTTCATCTTCAACCATTTCAATATTTAGATCTCTATGTAAATCAGCGTTGGGTATATGTACCAAGTTGCATTAACTATGTTCCTTAGTACTTTATTTTGGAAGATTTGATTTTTTTGTAAATTTGTTTGCCATGTGCATGCCCACAACTGGGGCCCATAGGTCCATACTGGCTGTAGAACTTGCTTGGGATGGGTATCTCCCAATGAGCCAATACATTTTACTGTATCGCATGTTCAACTCGTCTTTCATTTTCTTTATAAGCGTTTTCCAACGCAGTTTAGCATCTAGACTCATGCCTACATATTTGGCTGTATTTGAGTATTCCACTACATTGTTGTCTATGTACATTGTAATGTGTCCTGCTTTTTTATACGTAAAATTAATATGGACACATTTTAGATCATTTAATCTAATCTGCCACCTTTTAGTCCATTCCGAGACACGGTTTATGGCTAGTTGGGGCTTTTTTGTTGCTATTTCAACAGTTGTTCCTACAGCAAGTACAGCAGTGTCACCTGCAAAAGTTGCTATAGTGGTTTCTCCGCTTTCAGGCAGATCGCTAGTAAATAAAAGGTATAGTACTTGCCCTAGCACACTACCTTGTGGTACACCAGCTTTGATTTCTCTTAATGTAGAGTACTCTATCAATTGTTTAATTCTGAAGAATCGATCTGATATATATGGATCCAGAATTGTTAAATACTGATTCTGCAGTTGCCTTTGTAACTTGTGAATCAGTCCTTTGTGCCAGACTTTATCGAAAGCCTGTGCTATATCAAGAAATATTGTAGAGCACACATTTTTCTCTTCAAATGCTTTTTCGGTCTTTCGGTCTTTTCTGGTCTGTCATTCTATGCACTTGGTCAATTGTATAGAGCTTGTTTCTAAATCCAAATAAATGATTTTTTTTTTTTTTTTTTTGAAAGCGATTTTTCATCGATTATTTTTTGCAGGCGTTTTACCAGCATTTTTTCAAATAACAAATTATGTCTATTCGTGGTGTCACCGATTGCAATATCCTATTATTATCAATTGGATTTTATGCTCCTTCAAGAGCTCTTAGAAATAGTCTTTTATTTTATTTAATAATCTAGCGAGAATAGTAGATGCACTAATTTTATTGAAATAAATAAATAAATACAGATAAGCTTCCTTGTTTCACCTTTGCAATAAAGAAACCGAATTCTCTGATTATGTTAGCTATTGCGAAGAATTTTCACTACCATCCGCATAAAACTTTGATGCTATAACACTTTTGAAAGTGTCTAAAAAAGGAACACTTCATTTGAAGTCGACGGTTAATTTAGGTTAATCCGATAAGCCACGTCTTGTGCGCAATAAGTTCCAGAAATACACTAATGCATATATATTCTCCCTGTGAAAATTGTTCCTTGTTTGCTGCAACTCAAGATCTATTTAGCCAGTCCAAATCACACCTGTGCAGTGCAGAGTGTCAGAGACACGAAGAACTAAGAGGCAGCACAACACTTTTCATATGATACCTAAAGCATCCCGCCAGAGAATAGTCACGCGCTGCTTTCCAGTCAAAAGAAATAAACAAAAGGCAATATCCTGCTTCCGATTACCACAGACTACAGATAAACAATCGTGCCAGGATTTTCTGCACTTCCTACACTGAATATCATAGAGAGCCGCCCAAGCCCACCCGGTGTCATTGTTTATAGACATAAACAACAGCCGACGAAACATTGACGACGAGAAATTTGTCAACGGACATCATAGCCACCCAAATCGATTTGAGATATTGTTCAAAAGTACCAAGGTGAGATTTCCGGAAGGAACTATACATAGCTGCAGGGATGGTAATTTATTCGTAAGAACGATGTATTAATGTTGCCGTTTTGTTTTGTCTCTTTAGAATTGACCGTAACCGAGTTCAGATTTTGGTTATGTCACACCATTATTTGACGCTGCCTCTCTACAGCGTACGCTTTGACTTGTGCCCGTTGTGTCTGAAACATTTTTACTTTTACTTGCCGCAATTAGATACACCCGATGCGATGCCTCCAGGTGCGTTTCACGCTTCATCTTATAAGAGATCCCAAGATAAGTAGGCAACAGCCGACAAATACATGTGTGTACATGTACATGTATACAGGACTTGAACATGCTATATTGCTATAACATCTGTTGGGAGTAGAAGTATGGTATAGGGGTATATTGAATTTCGTGACATAGAGGCGCGGTTGTACCCCACAGCATGATTTTGGAGTTTTTTGCTTTATATGTTGGTTCCTAAATGTATACCCCACAGCCACCTACCACCTCCCTTTTATTGCTCGCGATAAGAAAAATGGTTTCTGATCTGGAGTAATATTTTGAACATAGTTGTCATAACTCCACAGTCATTTAGAATTGTACTATTCAATAGAAAATGCGATTACCTATGTGGTGATGACAACGTCAAAAGTGTGAAATATTTTTGGCGGTTATTGGCTAAAAATACATTTTTATTGCACAAATAGATCTTGTATTCTATTTATTTATTATTATTTTTTAAGGAATTGAATAAGAAAATACCCCTGAGGATGTTGGCAAGAAACCGACGAAACGGAGGGTGCAATTATTAAACGTTTTTTTTAATTGCATCTAAAATAATAAGACCATCAAGCCGAACTCCAACAATATATACGAAATATTCGTCGAATAACAAGTTTTTAGATCTTGTAGTCTTTTACCATTACCATTATTGTTTTAGGCAGTTGAAAATTCAAAATAATTAAAAATGTTCTTAAAACAGTTAGACTACTCTCGCATGTTTTCCAGTCGTTAGAGGTATAAAGGGCCAGGAAAAACGATTTTTAGGGGTAATTTACGCAGGTTAAAAAATACTAGAAAAGAGTCTCCAACTAAATTTTCCCAAGGTTAAATTGATACCCAAAAAAATTATGTCGAAATTTAATCAAAATGGTTAAAATGCAGCGCTGCTGTATCGTTAATCCACCTTGTTATGCTTGTTAAATCGCAGAATGACACTTTTTTTTTTTTACTTTTCTCAATTCTGTAAAACTAACACCACTAATAACTAACATTACTACAATAGTTTAACTATATATATAATAGAGAATTAAGTCAGTGTGTGCGCGCATAACTCGGGAACGGGTCTTTTTATTTTAACGATTTTGGCCAAGAAAGAACATATGCTACTTTCTTTCGCGAAAACAACACTTTAAGGGGATAAAAGAGGTTTTGAAAGTTTGTATGTAGAAATGCACTTTGATAAAAATAAACTGGATCGGAATCGAGAAATGTCACGACAAATACAAAAATTAAATTATTTTAATTCTTGTTATATTTATTTATACATTCATATCAGTGTTATTATATCGTGGGACTTATCCCTTTTTGTGGAAATTTCGATGTCCGAAAAGCCTTTCGTGGGATAAAGGAAAAAACCACCAATTCGTGGGATTTTGAGGAATCTAACAAAACACATTCAAACTATAAATTTTTGCTGAGATTTCATGAAAACTCCTACATTTCACCATGATTATCAACACACAGAATGGACATAAAAAAACTGCTCATATAAATCGTCTTTTATCAAAATTTTCCAGTACCAAAAAATAATCGTAATAATGTTACAAACTGTGATTTTTATACCAAAGGTTAATTTACCGTGATTGTCTTTCCTTGCAATACAAATTTTACTTTTAAAAACTGGAGTTTGATGCAAAAAAGTATCGTGGGATTTTAAAAGGGAATTTGAGTACGGTGAAAAGGGAAAAATTACAACGCTTCGTGGGATAAATGAAAATAGAGTGCTAGCAACACTGATACATGTACTTATGCATATGTAATACAAACATGTACATATAAACTCTATTTTATTTCTTTGCGGGGGAATTGGGTAGGTGCTCGGGAGCTGACGGTCTATCCAATAGGTGGCGCTGTTGTCGATCTCCTAAACAACTCATCCGATTTCAATATAATTTTGTGGGTGTCTATGTTAGGTTTCATTTTTGAAAATAGGATAGTTTTGGCCACGATAGGTGGCACTTTGTAAAATATAAGCTGAAATCTTTGCAAAATCTGGGCGGAATTTAATATACTAAACGCACTGGCAAAACCGGGTGGGCATTCATAACTCGAGAATGGATCCAGCTTGGTAGATTTGTATTGGCTCAAGGAAGGACATATGCTCCGTCTTAAAAATAAAAGTGTAAGGGGATGATGAAGCCGCGCCTTTAAAAAAATGGATTAGATAGAAAAACAGATAGTGTCACTTCCAATACAACAAAAATATTTTAAAATGTTTAATTTTTAAATTATTTGAATGTTTTTTTTTTTTTTTTGCTACACAATTTGAAATTGTAAGTCGACTCAGTTATAATTTTATTGCGCAGTCTCAATCCACCGAAACTTTGTAACAGATCGGGTTGGATTTGATTGTGAAAATTCTCAAATCAAGTGTCATGCAAGCAACGATTTTGAGACGAAAATTCAGAGGCAAACAATCGAATTCCACTTAATAATTCCCCGGATTCCGATTTTCCAGTTTTCCATTCGTATTTAAGCGTAGATATCAATTTCCCGTTTCGTTATGACAATTAATAAGTCGCAAGAACAACCTTCCCATAAAGTCAATTGTATGTGGCGTAACCTTCCGCTTTGTACCTACGTCGTGAAGAAATAGTGGAAGGTTGACCGATACGTCAATTACTTTTATTGTACTTAATATAGGTAACTTTTGAAAAGAGCATGTGCAATATGTAAATTGTGCATGCTCGGAATTATTATTTTCAGTATATTAACGAATTTGGGCGAAACGAAGTTCGCCGGGTCAGCTAGTTTAATATAAAATAAAAATAAAAATCGACATAAAGCGAATACCTATAGGACAGCGTAAATATGAAGCCAGATTTTTATTTCAGAAGAAGTCAGAAGTTTGAACTCAAATACTCCTACGAAAATAAGTCCGTCTTTTATTTTCGAATGGCTCAAATTAATTTCTACAACATTCACGTAAATTCCAACTAGATACTGAAGAAGTATTCACTGGAATCTCAAGTGCAATTTGTTCCATTGACCACCGATTAGAAAAAC
Source organism: Cheilosia urbana (assembly GCA_946477585.1). Lineage (NCBI taxonomy): Eukaryota > Metazoa > Arthropoda > Insecta > Diptera > Syrphidae > Cheilosia > Cheilosia urbana. Next base: position 113,413,737 of record OX297854.1, read on the forward strand.
TAATCACTTCTAATAAAGTAATTTCCAAATACAAAACCGTTGCCGCAATCTGTCAGATCTTATTTGCAATCCACAAATTATAGTCGCGATTCCCGAATCCGCGAATGAATTCGTTCTTAACCTCAAAGTATAAATTGCTGATGAATGAAATTCGCAAATAGCTCCAATTAAGAAGAGTGTTTGCAATTTTCTCTCATACGAATAGTCCTTTATCGCACCGCAGACTCGTCCTAGTCGAAGTCACTTTTAGTTTATGTAGAATTTTATTTTCCTAGATCCAAAATATAAATCGTGTACATGTAAAGGGGTTTTCAACAAGGACGCTACAAAAGTAGAGCGACAGGGACAGCAAACGCCGCCGAATTTCTTGCCGCTCTTTTGACACTTTTCTTCAGTAAGGTTTGCCATTTCATGATGAAAATATATACGAGCCAACAACTAGTCGAAGTTATTAAAATTTACTACCAAAATTCCGAAGTCAGTGGCCTCAACGTTAAGACCGGATTTTCATCGAAAAATCATCTTCAGCCATGAGGCTCATTTCTAGCTGAATGGCTTCGTCAATAAACAAAATATGCGGTATTGATCAGGCAGCAATCCACACGTACTCCATGAGTCATCATTGCATCCCGAAAAACTACGGTTTGGTGTGGTTTATGGGCCGGCGGCGTCATTGGGCCGTACTTCTTCCGTTATGGTCAAGACCGGCACGTTAATGTGAATAGGAATCGCTATACCGTTCAATGATAACCGAATATTTTTGGCCCCAATTGGATGATATGGAATTGGAGGACATGTGGTTCCAACAGGACGGCGCCACAAGCCACACAGCGAATGTCACAATCAATTTATTGGAAACCAAGTTTGGAGAACGTGTTATCTCACGAAATGGTCCAGTCGCTTGGCCGCCTCGGTCACTTTTTCTCGGTCACTATTTCCTGTGAGGCTACGTCAAGTCTATGGTCTATGCCAACAAGCCAGCGACGATTGATGAAATTCGTACGAATATCGAACGTGAAATTGCAGCAGTACCTATCGACGGATTTATGCTTGAAAACCTTCGAAAATTGGGTACCATTGGGCGAACTATATAGTTACAACTAAAAATTAATGAAAGATTTTGCAAAATTTGCATTAGCATTTGCATTAGCATTGCCCTTACGCGAACTGCCAAAAGCTCAAACCTTGTAAAGCGAGTGAATATTGTGCAGGATGGTTTGCAGCGCCCAACCAACCTCAACATTCAGCGGCGACGCTGCCAAGTCTTTATAAAAGAAAAAGCCGAATCAACTACTCCAGAGAAATAGGGATGTAATGTGTTGTTTTCGCATACTCAAATGTGATAGGAAATAGAGCCACATTTGACAACAACTGCAAATAATCATCAATCCATACAATCTCTGATAAATTCTCTTTAGTCAAATTTAATGTCAGCATTCCATGCAGGCATTTCTGTACCTAGCTCCACACTCATTTAAGTACGATAATATTTGTGCTGTATTTAGTATTCATGTTAGCTACCCCAATCTACTCGTACATCGCCTTCCGCAAATATGTAGCATAACTCTTCAAAACACAATATCTCAGTTTCAGTGACAATTTCGAGTCCTATTAGGTCGGCCACTCATTTCCATTAATCACACCCTGTATCAAGCAAAACACACAAGTCCAATCAAACGTTTACCATTCCAGTGCTGTAAATTCCTAAGAAAATTATCCAGGAATTTAGAAGGTATCTGTTACACGTAGGAGTGCACGTTCCAAAGATTACGAGCCATGAAGCTTTATTCAACATGTACATGTACACCGTTCTCAAGTGTTTGACCTTGCATTCATTACCGCTTGAAAAACTATACGTGGTATAATTCATCATTCTATTGAAACTCCCTGGAAGAACAAATATTAATTATCTGCTCACGCAGCCGGTCTGTTGTGTGTGGCCATTACTATCGGTGATTTAAATCAAAACCCAATTAATACGATTTTAAAGGAAAAAAAAAGTGAGACATTTGACACATCGACCACATTCCCCCGAAGGCTTTTTTGTAGTGCGACTGGTTGTGGAAATGGACAACGACACCGACAGCACCGAGCGGCAACTGACCCTACTACTGACAGCTTACAACCAAATGTCCAACAGTCACTGTTCATTTTCGATTCATGTTTTTTTTTTATTGTGCGATCACAGATCTCCATAGGACACATCATGATCTTTAATTGGATTAAGGCATCCGTCAAGTGTGCACAAGCAGAGTAAGACGTTACGAGATCGAAAAACTAACCGATTGCCCGTCATCTTGTTGCATTGGGGTGATTGAGTCTAATCCTCCAGAAGCAGAGGTCTTAGATTGGATTACTGAGAAAAGAACGCTACAGCCTTGGCCATATTGTAGGGTTCAGTGATCATTGGCCATGTTTCGATTAAAATTGAACAGAAATTTTGTATGCGGGGGGTAGGTATTAAGACCCTAATACACTGGGCAATATGTTTATTGCCATATATATAATAAAGTAGCTATCTGCTGATTTTTCGAATAATATGCTAAAAGGCATTAAGTTTAAATGGTATATTTGGTGTTATCTTATATAAATAGGTGTGCGAGGTTTCAGAACTGACACCTAATCTTTTTAGCGGTTCCAATGGGTAACATTTATTGGACTTCGTGGTTCGACCTGCCACTCAGCATTAAGATCAGGGAAGGTGTTCAACTAAGTGAAACATTAGTCGCAGAGAGTCAGTGAGTAGGTATAAGTTTTCAATGTATGGCCTTAGAAATCGGAAAATGGCGAAACCGCAAACAGTTGTGACTTGTGAGACATGTACTACTTTCGTAGATTCTAAACAATACTGTATCCTTTTTTATTCTCGCTTTTTCGTTTCTATATCCATAGTAAGGAGCTTGGGGATTATAGACTCGGCCTTTAGCTTCACTTTGTATGGAGAGCTTGTAATCATTCCTCTGCATTTGGCTGCTGCAAATAAATTTTTTTTTTAACTTTAAGAACGAGTAAATGTGTATCATTAAGGTTGGGTTCGATATCCCGCTTTTTATAATCCCGCCTCTTATAATCCCGTTTTTTATAATCCCGTTTCTTACTATCCCGCTTTTACAATCAAAAGCAGTTGTTGTTTTATTTTAAAAAATCGAGCGATTCATTAAAATAAAACAACTAATTTTGTTGTAAAAGCGGGATAGAAAGAAAAATAAAATTTATTAAGCAATGAGTGTTTTTTGAAATGCAGTTTATTTTAACATTTATCATTTTTAGAGGAAGTAACAAAATAAGAAATAAATAATATCAAAATAAATTTTTAAGTAATAAATATGACAATCTTCAATAATTTAAAAAATAAAATAAATAAGAGTAATGGTTTATGATATTCTGCGAAAGGTAACAAAAAAAAACTTCAAACCATTAACAACATTTTTTATTTTACTAAACTTGTACATATATTATAAGCAATGCGACGCAAAAAAAACCTGTTTTACTCATATTTTTTTTTGTATTTCTCATTAATTTTTTTACAGCGCGTGACTTTATGACATTAGTTTTTTTTATATAATTTTTCTTGTCCATTTTGTAATTTTTCTATTTCATTTTTTTTTTTTTTTTAAACAATGTTTTGTAAAAAAAACGGTATTAGCGGAATTTGGCGGGATTTTAAAAAGCGGGATTATAATAGATCGGGATTTTGAACAAACGGGATTTTAGCAGACGGGATTTTAAAAAAACAGTATTTTAGCAGACGGGATTTTAAAACTTTTTTTTCGGGATTTTTGAAAAGCGATATAGATATTTTTCCGAGTCTTACAGTTTTCCTCTACAGACGAGAAATATCTCCCCAAGATGAAAGAATTTTCCGGTGCCGTTTTTATATGGAAGTAGTCCTTGTTTTATTTATATAATGTTAAAGCGGTCAACCTTAGTTTCTGCCTTCAGTTGTGGCCCTTTCGTTTATTCGACGATACATTTGCATTATTTTCTAAGAAGTTGCTTGGACACCCTTCAGCATCGAAGTCAAACAAAAAAATAGAGGCACTCCGGGAAAACTTTAACAATTACGTGTGTATTTTTTGAATCGTCAGAAATATTTTATTGTGAAGGAAATACTTTTAAATTAAGTGTTTTTTTATTAATAATTTTGTTTTACTTCATAATATACCTACTCCAGTGATTACTTGAAACAATAAATATAAAATTATTATAATATTACCACCATTAAAGTTATATAATATTAATAACAGATTAGTTTTTAATAAACATCTATTAAGATTAAAATCTATCATGTCGCAAACAGTACCTATCTTTTTTCTCTTAAAAACCTAGATATTGGTTCATTAGCGGCATTAACAGTTATGTGGAATGGGAATGGGATATTAAAAAAGGTTGGTTTCTAAGCATTATCGCGAGAAAATTGAACCCAATCAAAGATCAAATAGAAGGGCAGTCAATATTATCCGCCTAAATATCCCAAATGAACATAACCTCGGAATATTTCCTTCATAAGCGTAAAGGCAAAATTCGGAATAATTTACATCTCGTTTCACAGGAAGGCATGTCGATATTCCAAACGAAGTCTTTTCACTGCAACTCTAGTAAATCGTTTTTGGATCTTTTCAATTCTAAAAGAGTGAAGGATTCCATACTATATTGCAGTAGGTACTCTAGAAGATCTCACAAATGCGAAAATTAAGCATTTCAAAATTTGTGGATCAGAGAAGTCTTTTGAATTCCGCAGGATGAAACCCAACATCGAATTGCGTTTAGCAACTACAAAATCGATATGTCTCAAAAAATTAAGTTTTTGGTCAAAAATTACACCAAGATCTTTTTAAAAAGTTATTATAGATAATGCGTTATTGTTAATTTTATACGTAAAGATAATTGGCGAACGTTTGCGACAAAAAACTAAATTTTGAGATTTGGAAATATTAAGATGTAAGGAGTTCATCTTACACCAATCGGATAAACTATTCAGATCACATTGCAATAGAATGCAATATTGTTCAGAATCTATGCAACGAAAAACTTTAAATTATTATAAACTACTACTACAAAAATTATATTACAATTTTCATTTTTATTTAATGCGCTATTGATGAACATGAAAAATAATGCATATTATTTTACATAAAAAAAATTGGTAATTGAAATTAATACCAATGAAACTTATGAATTTTCCACAATTCCACAATTTCAACAACTCTTCCATCATCATCATTGTTATCATTATATTCCAAAACTGATACTAGGTATTGGTTTATGGTAACTAAAATAGGAAACAAATAATTTTGATTCAAATCTATTTAAATATGTATCTTGTAAAGACTGCATCAATTGTAAAGGGTTAAATTTTAAGGGCCGATGAATGTGAACCACACCTAAACGTCAAGTTTTTTTTCTGCATTTCATTTGACATTTCTCAATTTCAGACTAACTCAATTTTAGCCATGGAAAGATACACAATCGAGCAATGCGTTAAAGTTATTCAGGCTCAATATGAAAATGGGCGTTCAAATGATGATCAATTTTCGAAGAAAATCATATTCAGTGAAGAGACACATTTTCTCCTCAGTGGGTTCGTCAATAAGCAGAATTGCCGCATTTGGGCGAATGATAATCCACGAGTGATTTTCGAAAAACCAATGCACCCAAAAAGAGTGACTGTTTGATGCGGTTTATGGGCTGGCGGCATCATCGGGCCGTATTTTTTTTTCCAAAATAAGGCCGGTCAGGCAGTTAATGTGAATGGTGTTCGCTATCGTGAGATCATAACGAACTTTTAATAGCCCGAATTGGAAGATATGGATGTGGACGATATGTGGTTTTAACAGGACGGTGCCACTTGCCATAAAGCTAACGAAGCAATGGCTCTTTTGCGCGACAAATCCAATGGCCGTGCTATCTCACGTAGGGGCGATGTCAATTGGCCGCCAAGATCATGTGATTTGACACCGTTGGACTTCTTTCTTTGGGGTTATTTGTAAGAAAAGGTGTACGTCGATTAGCCATCCATAATTCAAGAGCTAAAGGATGACATAATTCGGCACATTAACGGCATAGAACCTCAATTATGCCTCAGTGTCATCGAAAATTTGGACCATCGGATGTAGGTGTGCCGCCGAGGTCGCGGCGGCCGATAGTTTATTCCATACATAATTGATAATGAAATGACAATAATTTCCTAAATAATTTGTGTTTTATTCAAAATCAACATCGGCCCTTAAAACTTAACCACCCTTTAGTTTTATATCTCGTCGTGCTAAGATTGCGATCATTGTTAAATAGAAATCGCTAAGTATATTTAAAAATTAAATTAATGTTAGTTGCTTATCATCTGCAAAGTTGATGTTGAAATCCCCACTGGATATCATCAAATCTCTTCCCAATTTTACTTTGAAGTAATGCAAAAGCGTCCTTAGAATAAATAAATACATTTTCATACCATTCCCGTATTGCACTGAAAGACTTATCCGGTAAAATAATATGAACGGCAACCATTACAATTAGCTGTCTATTTTCAGTTACATTTACAACAAACAAACTTTAGATCAATCACATCACATCACACTTTTATATAAAGAGGTAATGTTTGTTTGTGGGAGGTAAACTCCGGAACTACCGAACCGATTTCAAAAATTCTGTCACTAATAGAAAGCTAAGGGATAGAGTATTGCGATAGGCAATTTTCATTTTTCCATTTTAGATTTTTATAAACAAAAATGTACTTTGCTTCATTCATTCATTCATTGGTTTTGCTGTGAGGAATCGTTCGTCGGTCGAAAAACATTTATGCCTGTCGCCTATGTTAAAAGAACATGAACATTCGAAATAATTACGAATCTGAAAATTATTTTTAGAGATAGCTATGTACTTCTTATAAAATAACTAATTTATTTTTTCATGACGATATAACTCGATAACCGCTGGGCAATTTTTATGATTCTTCTTTTGTTTTGTTCGTATTATTGTATTTCAGGTTTAGGCAATCGTAAAAGATAAGGTTTTGGACCCGATAGGTGGCGGTTGTCGGTCTCCGAAACCACTCACACGATTTCGATGAAATTTTGTGGATATATATGCTTGGTTTTCGATTGAAAGACAGAACATTTTTGGACCCTATAGGCGGCGATGTTGCCGATGTCCGAAACAGCTCTACCGAGTTGATTGAAATTCTGTAGTAGATGGATATGGTATATGGTTGCTTCCAGTTTTAAAGTTTTGGCACGTTGTGGCACTTCCCATTCAAAAATAAAACCAAACGCTATTTTTGAAGTCGTAGGTATATTTAAAATTATTAATGGACTCTTTCGATGTTCCGTTCTTACCTCTACATAATTTGGATTACCGAAACTATGTAACGGATCGCATTTGATTTATGGTGAAGGATCTCAAATCAAATGTCATGCAAGTGATGATTTGGAGGGGAAAATTCAAAGGCACACACTCTCATTCCGCAAATTCCGCTTATTCACAACGATTTGCCATTCGTATTTAAACCACTTAAATTTCCCGTGCGTCTCGCTTTCACTATCACAAATAATTAGTTGTAAGGATAATCGATGGATGTTGGTGCATTTGTGGCATCAATCTTGAATTCCCATGTTTCTCACATGGTGATTTTAGCGGAAGGTTGGCCGACACCTCAAAATCATTGCGGTTTGATTGAAACAAATCAACATTGATATTCGTCATTTATTCTATTGCATTTAATATAACCTTTGAATAAAGAATTTTAATTGTTCGGAATTATTATTTTCATTACATTAACAAATTTGGGCGGAACGAAGTTTGCCGGGTCAGCTAGTCTTTTATAAATAGCTACTACTACGTGACATTTGTCAATACGAATTTCTATGTATCAATACTGGCGCACCAAATCGAGTAAGAATATAGCTTGTTGTCAAAGTAACGGCTTATCGGCCGAAGTTGGTGGACTTAGTATTGTCTCTGTTTTTTTTTTTATTGAATCCGTAGCGAGTAAAACTCTTCATCATCCAAATCTTCAAAAGGATTTACTGTTTGTTTTTTTTTTTTTTTTTCCTAAAGGCCCAACATATTTAAACATTGTGAGATCTTCAAATATCAATATCCTGTGAAATGTAGATACTTTTCGTGGTTTTAAATGTAATACCAGGTTATAACGATAATGTGGGCCTTTTGTCGACTATAATTAGAAGAATACTAATACAGACATTGAAACGTACTAAAATAATTTTAAAGTGGGCCTTATCCGACTATAATTTTGCGCCATCATTTTTATACTTCTACTCCAAAAAAAAAAAAATAAATAAATAAATAACACACACAATATATAAGCACAGCTACCAAGCGTATAAATTTTGTTTCTCAACACATCTTTAACTCCACAATTAAAATATACAAGATGCACAAATCTTAATTTTTCTTCCAGGAAGGAATAACAGATCCCCCATCAACATCGTCAATAAGTCGCCTTCTACGCGGATCCGATCGCACCATCGACGACGGACGTAAAGACTACAGCATCCATGGGATATTAGGTGGTAAGTAGAAGAGGCACACAAACTGTGTCCATTATTAATCCACAAAAATTCATCGCACACAAATTAAATATCAGCAATGGATAAACAATAAAGATCATCAAATTATATCCAATAAAATTCTGATGTTGGTTATTGTAATGAAAATTTATTCATCAGGAAGCTATCTACTGCCTAAATCTCTGATTATCAATATTCCAATGTGTAGAGGATAAGAACTTTACGAGTATAGGTATTTTATAATAATTACCATTAAAACCATTCGGTTCGTTTGATTCGGGATTCCTCTTATTTTATTTTATTTTTTTTTGATGGGATCTAATGATACACACATAATCTACTGTTGCGGGGCCCACGAAGTCCCCGTGAAAATGCATCATCATCGCATCTCTGATCGACATCGACATCGACACTGTGAATGGATAGCTGATAGATCAGCTCCCCTAGAAAGTTCACAGTTGCTTTAGATAAAAGAATCGAAAACAATCTGTAAATCAAAAAGTTAAATGTATCTGAATCGAATAGTGGCCTCACTTCCAACTGGGTGGCTACGTATACACCGCTGTACATAGTCTCGGCATCAAAGGGATTCCGATCTGTGATATGGATTCTCCCAGCCACATGAAACCTGTATCTATGCGAGATGTGCTCTTTTGTTGTTATCGAATCTGGTGAAAGGCTTTTTCTTCATTGTATCGTCTGTGATATGACTGAACATTAAACACGGGTATTTTTTCTTCTTTTCCTTCTCTTTTTTTTTTTTTTTTTTTTTTTTTTTTTGAATGGGCAAAGGGACTTTTTATGCTCCTTCTGTGCTGCTTAATGGCAGTTGAATCACGAATAACATTTTTGTCAGTAGTGTCATTGATTTGAATGGATACAGAAAGGACAAAAAAAATACACCTTCACTTTGCATTGAAGGCCGACTGTTATATAGCAACGAGGGAGAGCCATTGTCGAACTGTTTACGTATATTGAACGATTACATCCTTTTGTGTCGGCTTATGTTTATGCACTTGCAATGTTGCATGAACCGCAATTTTAAGGTGTATGCCGCAAAGTTGAAACACTCGTGAACAATGACGGCATTCAATAATCCCACAAGTGGAAATAGGGTCTAGAAGTCAATCGATTGATTTCACGGTTGTTGCAATTGTTGCCAAATTAAATGATACAAAAATACCACAGCAGCCTTAAGATTACACAAATTGTTTCGCAAAAATGGTTCCAGGAAACAGGAATAAAATAAAATATGAAGTCGCAGTGGCTTAGTGTTAGTGTGTTGGACTACTAAGCGAGGGGTCTCAGGTTCGAATCCCGCAAAAACCCAAATTCCAACTTATGTTTTGTTTTCCACTGCGCTACCTCTCGCGAACGTCTGACAAACATCCGAGAGTATAAATGTCTTGAAAGAGCTTCTCAGTTAGCCGTTTTGAGTCAGCATAAAATTGTAGATCCCTTCCATTCGTTCCAAAAATGAAAAACCCACACAGAACGAATGGTTGTGAGAAGCTATTTTAGATACATTTATTCAGAAAATGGGAAAACGAATTCAAAGTTTAGCTGCCGTAGCTTATGATTTTGGTTTCTTAACAGGACTTACGTTAAAAGAAAAGTCAACTGAAGAACTAAAGAAATCCGCTGTTGATGTTGCATTAAAATACGCAAATGGTATTAAGGCTCACGAGTTGTGTTTAGAGAAAGAAAGAAAGAAGCACCAAATAAAATATAATTGCCTGGTTTTAAAAATGCAGATTCTATTATCTTGAAGAATATGATTTAGTGACCAGTTATCCCAATATTTTACTCGCATGATTTTTTACAAATTTTTATTTGCTTAACCTTTAGAGTGCTATGAGTATATTTTGAGATCCAAGAGACGGAATGGGTTACCCCCAATTAAAGTCAGATTTTGACAATATTCAGGTTTATTTTAGTATTTTAGTATGGGTAATGGTTATAGCCAAAATACATTGACAAATGAAACTTTCAAAATTAGTTTTCATTCAAATTCATACAACAAAAAAAAAAATTGAAGAATTTTTCAAATGCAAGATTTCAATTATATTGCTTTAACTTAAAGAAACAACTTTATAATTAAAAAAAAAAGTAAGTTGGAAAAGATAACGACTATTCATCACTTTCAGATGAAATAGCATGACAAGGACTTTTTACATGAGCGTGAATTGCGAATAGGGGAATTGCGAAAAATCAAATTAATTGTATTTATGAATTGAAAATTTCTGTTTGTTGTACCGAAAAAGTATTATATTTAATTATTCTAACATCTTATCTAAAAAAAAAATTGATTTAATAGCTAAATTTACAATTTCAGCAATTATCCCGCGAATTGAAAATTCTTGCCGCGGACTGTCACACTTTATTCACAATCCACAAATGCACGAATGAAAAACTCTTTCGAAATTAACTTTCAAAAATGAAACTGATTCGCGGTTAGTTGCGGCTAAACATTTTTTTCGAATATTCGCCTGTTCGCAGTTAGCAATTCGCGCTCATGTGAATAGTCCTTTACGAATACAATTTTCGACTCCATTCCTTTCAATGTTCATAACAAATGAATTGAGACCATAAGTGGCACTTGAGTTTAGACTTTTTGTCCCGATTAAGGGGGCGAAAAAAGCATCAGGATACCATCGCAATTGATTTCGTGAACGCAAATGACAAAGAATGCTCAGCGCTCTCACTCTTTGTAAGTGTATGCCTTTTTTACCTATAAAAACTAAAAAAAAAATGTCGCTTAAAGTGGGGTATCCCCCTTACCTTGCATTTAATCTTGCATTAGGTATTAAAAAATTGCCAATGATATATTATAAAGTTGAATTTCTTTTAAGAATGCCACAAAATTCGACTTCTTATAAAAATAATTTAAAACAATTATATTATTAGACTGAATAATGTCCCCCAATCGGTACTCTAAAGGTTAAAGCTTAAATGATACTTCCTGTTACTTCTGCCATCTGTGAAATCTCTTTCAGCAAGTTGAAATTAATATAAAAAAAACTCTACTTACGATCGCATTTTGGTCAAGAACGTTTGAACTTTTATCAAAAATCATTAATGTAGATGTAGACCATTTTTTGACCAGATTTTATGTTATAGGTACATAAATGAACGAACTTTCGTTGTGTTGTTTCCCTTCGTACGAATAATAGAACAAAAAAAAAAAAATAATATAATAAATAATTGAAATGCCATTAGCAAAGTTATTGAGTTGTTTTTCCTTCTTAGGAAATAAGTCTTGGGGGTGCAAAATTAAAATCTTATTACATTCTATACCTCAAAAAGGAAATAATTTGAGAAAATGCCTAAACTTTGTGAGGTAGATATGTATATACTCCAAGATTGCCTCGCGGGCAAGAAGAGGAAATGGTTTGCGATGAAAAACATATGTAAGTGTAATATGTAATATAAGTGTAAGTATAAGTTTTGGCTGCAGCATCCCAGCATTCGCTTCTGCACACTTGAATTTATTTTATGGCTTCATTTGTCCACCTGATACTTTAGATACAAAAAATAACCGAATAATGTTGCTGTTCGATATGACCTACATTACTTTGTCATTTTCTCCGTTGTCACTATTGCCTCTTTCATGAACGGCTAAACGCGTCATAACATTAATAATCCTATTTTCGATTTCATACACAATATAGGCAGTGCTACACCGCCAGTAACTCATACCGGCACGCAACATCCTCTGGTTGTGGGTTAAACCCCAATACATCTGATGAATCGACTTCCGACTTTCGTCTTAGAGGACAAACGTCTATTAATTACCTAAGCGCTTTTCAAAAAGAAAACCTAATCGACGGATTTTTTATTTATTTTTTAAGGAACGAATCGATAATACAATTTTAATTGTGGAGAACTTTGGCGATGTGTCATTGTGTACCGCGTATTTGTCCAAAAAAAAAAAACATTCCCTCGTTGAACGGGGTTTTTAATCTGCACAAAGCGCGCAACATCAAAGTGATTCACTGACAATGGCCAATCGGAATCGATATGACAAGAGTTATGAAAAAGAAAACTGGAAATAAATCTGATGAAGGTGAAGAGGGGCGGTTGCGGCAAGGGAAAGGGATTTGAACTAATTTCTTTCAGTTTTGGGCGCGGTGTGTCTGTGTGTACTGACAGATCGACAATCAACAGAAGCTCGGACATTAATTTGAGTGACACACGCCGTCTTGGTTTGATTGTACGCTCGGATAGTTGTATATTCGATTCCTAGTTTCAGGTGAACCTGAGGCAGTGTGTATATGTAGTGTAGACACGATTTTTTCATCGACTTGCAACGATTAAGCTGATTGATGACAATTCTTATGTCCACATCCACATTCCTTTTGATCATTCAAAAGCAACCCAAAAATCGGATCAAATTAAAAATTAAAATAAAACTAAATGTCATTGATTTCGCCACAGGCAAAAACCAGAATTAAGAAATATACTAAGGGCTTCCACTATTGAAGCATTGCATAATGGCCACATTTACCTATAAGGCTCGCGAGCGGCTTTTTGTGTGATCAACTCTCATTCTCACACAATTTTTTCTTTTCGAATTATATTTCTCTTGTGGGGGGGCTCAAATATGCGGTAGCAAAAGACGCTGAATATTCCATTGAGAACTCGTTTTTCAGATGGCGAAGGGGAGTGTAATGTCTAATGTGTCGTGCCACCTTTGGGTGTCGAATGGGTATGTCTGCCTTCGAATGTGAAGAACGTAAATCTCTCAGCCCGTTTTCTCCTTTGATTATTTTCAATGGAATTCGCTCCCTCCTGTCCTGATTCGGATTTGTTATTTAATCATAATTTTGGTGTTGCCACACAACCAAATTTAAACTAAATTGTGAACTAATGCCAATAGCTGTTGGTTCATATATATTTATGGTCTATATTCACTCGCTGAGAATGAACCTATCCATAAATCAGACCTCGTTTGAGGAAGCATTTGAAATTGTTGTGTTATAAGACCAGTTTGTGTATTAACAATGAATATTCATAGAAAAAAGACCTAACTAATAATAATTGTTAAAAAAAAATAATAATAATAAAAGTCATTCCCGAATTCAAATTCAGAGCGACTTATGGCCAATATAAAGTCCTTATGTTGTGATCTACCGAATGCATTTAGGAAAACATATTTGACATTCTTGCGAAGTCCTCACAAGACTTCTAATGTCTGTATTTGTCATTATTACAGAAGGCTCTGAAATAGTATAGAAGCGAACTGAAAAATCTACTAATGCGCTGGGAGATTAAACTTTTAGAGAGTTGTATATCCATCGAGGCTACAAATCTGCCTTGCACCACTTCACTGTAATCTAAGTTTGGTCTTTCAATAGCATGCAGCTTTATCGTCAGTCTACCTGTAGCATTAGAATTAGTGGTTCTTAGAGAGTTTACTATAGCATGAAAAAAAAATCCCTGTGCGCAAGCAACTGTTATGCTGCTGAAAATGATGATGGGTGTAGCTTTATCGAATATCTGCAATCCAGCTGCACAGACAAACGCGAGGAAGAGATGTACAGAGGCTGTTCGATAGTCAGTGGCTTTGAAATGAATTGCTGTCTTTGTTTCTTTTCTTTTTTATCGAAATTGAGTTTATTTTTTAGCGTATTGCGATCCGCGTTTCCCATCGATATTCCAACTTGTAAACCCTACAAAAAAATATGATTGATTTCAAAAGGGCAAAATCGGAAATCAATAAAAAATCATTTTCCCTCGAGCCATTTTTATTTATTTTTTTTTTTTTTTTTTTTTTCATATTATGAAACAAGAAATAATAGTACGGAGCCAAATAAGAGAATAGGTGGAATGGGAAGAAGTTCATAGAGCAAAATAGTTAATTTTGCTGTTGCTACTGCGGTCGAATGAACCGCTGCATTATCGTGAAGGAACATAATTTTTTCTTCTTCAAATTGGGCCGATATACACTCAATTCTGTATTAAATTAATCTTGTTTATCTTTTCCAGATATTCAATGAATATTACGCTGTGAAAACCCCTGTAAACCGTTGCAAGGACTTTTCCAATCGACGGAACCGCTTTTGTATTTTTTTTTTTTGCACACGTTTGCCTACAAAAGTCCACTGTTTTGATTGTTTCTAGTATCTAGTGGGGTATCCAAGATTCATCAATTTTTCGTAGAAAACTCATTAAATTGAAGAGTTCCAAATAAAGGTTTTGAAATCTTCACCAGAATCCGTTATCGGTCTACCATCAGCAAACGCGGCAACTATCTTGCCGATAATTTTTTCAGGCCCAAAAGGTCATTCCAGGATTCGAATGAATATATCATTTGACTTGGTTACAATCTTATAGCTATCTCGGGAACCTTGACCCGGCGATCGTCCAACACAAAGTTATGGATTTTTTCACCATAATCTTTAGTTGTCACGTCTTTTGGGTGGGCTAGGCGCTCAGCGTCATTTGTGCTCGTATACGACAGCAACAAAAAACTATGAATCACTTGCGTGTCATTTCGGACGAGGGGGCAGAGTCCCCATAATATTTTTGTCAGTGCCTTTAATGGTCTTACAGCGTAAAAATTGTTGCTTCATTAAAATACGAAACTTACTTCCTTCCATTTCGGCCAAATCTCAAAAACCCAAGTTCGTTCGATCACTGTAAAAAGCTAAGTGTTTGATAGATCTGTTTGATTTTATTTTGTCTATATGCCAAAACAGAAATGAAGATGTTAGCAAAAAATCACTGGGCCTTACCAATAAACATTTCTAGTTCCAACTCTAAATTTTAGCAGTTCACACTATATTTTCCATACAAATTTCGCAATTGTGAACTTTCGTAAATATAAAGTCGAGACTAAAATTTGTTATTAGTACGGCGGACTGACTTATCGAACAGCCCGCGTACAGCCAGTGGGCGTTACTATTTTGCGGACCCACCATTTAACTTTGACCTATATGTGGTTTCCGGTGACGGCACTGGCATCGTGCTCTTTACAACTAAATCGTCTAGCTGTACCACACCAACAACCTTCCGTGATAACTTTTTGAGATTGCAGAATGTGTGATCGATAAATGAAAATGCAGTATAATGCCAATATAAAGCCATTAAGATCTTTCGCAATTGCAGGCCTTGGCTATGACAATCAATTCAACTTTTCTGCGTAATAGAGTAGGGGACCAGATCTAGAAAATTCTGTTATATGTATCACTGAGAGAATGGTATCCAAAGTAATTTCTTCTTTAACTGGTATAATGTTGTCTGCTCTTACGAATCTGTTTATCGCTCAAAGCTGTTTCTCTCTACTAATTAGATGTTGGAAGTTGGGTTTACCTACATACAAATTAATGCGGGTGTTCAGTTACAGATTAAGCGACTCATCGCTATAAGTCATCTAAGATCAAGTTTGAATTAAAATGTATATTAGTAAGCGATGAGTTAGAACGCTTCTCGCCTAAATTTTGGAACTGTCAATGGTAACTCTTTTGTTCTGAAATTTGTTGAGAAGATATCAGCTCCAAAAGTTTCTTTGCAGTTTTTTAGGTTTAAAGTTTTATGCTGTATAATGAACAGAGCGAGAAATATTTATACTATTTTCTTAGGACTGCTATTACTCTCAAAGTTTCAATAATTGTATAATCGTGGTTGGTTGGTTGGTGGTAGGCGCTGCAGTTTACGTTTCGGTACTTTGATTGGGGATACATACATAGTTCGTTGAAACGTCAAATTAATTAATCTGGACTAGCTCTAGAGTTCACGGCTTATTTTGAATTATGAAACTTCTAATAATGTCAACTGGGTATACAGGTAAGGCTTTCTTGAATAGATTTGTCGGCTACCCCTCCATAAACATCTACTGAAAAACTATTCACGCGACCAATCTGGGCCAATAAAAGCTGAAATACATCAACTCAGTCAGTTGCCAGACTTACTAAACTAGAAATCCGAACGTCCCCATTGTGCAAAAATTAAAAAAATAAAACTTTGCGGTTTCATTTGGGTCTTAATATATATAGAGTTACAAATAATTAGCAACTTACATGCCGATATAATGTTTATACAGCTACCCAGGGTTACCATATTTGTCGCTTTGTCGTATATTGGGTTTCTTAAAAGACGATAGAAATGAAAAAAATGTGTGACCAACGCCATTTTGGGTCACATATCGTTTTACAAATTTTGTGTTAAAAACTAAAAAGAGAAATATTTTCGAACAAACACGCACTTTTAAATCTTATCAGCACTCTTGTAGTGAAGTGATTTCGAAATTTATATAAGAGGCCTTTTGATTTGACATAAGCCACAATAGTCATTTGCAGAAAATAGAAGTCAATACCAAAATTTTCCACGATTTTTTTAAAATTCTTTCTGGAAAACCATTTTGGGCTACATTTTTTTTAAGGTTTGGGCGCTTAAAGAAAACCAAATTCTGGGAACCCTGCAGTTACCGTGTGTAGTTGATTGTGTTCAATAAGTTTAGATGTAGGTAAAAAATAAATAGATAAATAGTTGGCGCAACAGGTCCGGAGGAACCCTAGGCCTAGCTTCTCACAACCATTCGTTTTGTGTGAGTTTTTTCTTTTTGGAACGAATGGAAGGGATCTACAATTTTATGCCGACTCCAAACGGCTAATTGAGAAGCTTTTTCAAGACAGTTATACTCTCGGATGTTTGTCAGACATTCGCGAGAGGTGGCACAGTGAAAAAAACCAAAGTTGGAATTCGGGTTTTTACGGGATTCGAACCTCGACCCCTCGCTTAGTAGTCCAACACACTAACCACTAAGCCACTGCGCCTATAAATTTAGATGTATAAAATGTAAAGCTGTCTCGATGCTTACTATCCACACCGGTAAAACCATTGCAATTCATTTGTTCCTTCGGGCTACTATGTAAAACAAGAACAAACGATTTTAACAATGGACCAGTTTAAAAAAATTGATGTTTTAGAAATCTAAAATCTGAGCTCATTCAAAAAAACCTCCACAGAAATTTAAAAAAATGAATTTCACTTAAATTTTAAAGCAATATTTGGAGAAAAATATACAAATTTAGAAAATATACAAACGAGAACATTTCTTATATAAAAAAAGAAAATCACCATTTCCTTGGTAAACAAATTAATAATTTCAATTAGCTGCGACAAAAATGAGATAAGGCCAAAGCATGAAATCAAATTGACAAAGCGTATCAAGTTACTACAATAACACATAAGTGGGAACCCCAATGGCATTGGTTATGGCTATATTTATTTTTTTGCCTTGGACTTGGATCTTAGCGACGACTTATGCGACGTCAAACAGTGAAGATAATTAAATTTGGTTGGTTCGTCTTGGATTTGTTGTTTCCAGCATCCCACTCATCGGCCATTGTATTAATTTATTAATGGTCAAGATAAGTCTTAGCTGTTAGGTACTTTCTTATCATTGCAGTTGGAATGAAATCAAGTAACCCCCGATTGTATGCGATACAAATCATCCACAACAAGTCTGGGGGAATATTTTTGGAGCATTACGAAATGTTTGTGGTAACAATTTGAATTACGTTTTGTAGCGCATGAAAGGCGCTAACTGACATATTAATTGGACAAAATTAAAAAAAATTGACCACACACGGCCTCGTCGTTGGTCGAATAGGTATACCTAATAGAAAACTCGTTTTGATAAGAAAAAATGTTTTGTTCTTTATTTTTATGTTGTTTATTGGTATCTACTGCATTCCATTCCAAACGAAGCTTTAATTTGGACATCGGCTTCTGTTCCATGCAGGCTTTAGTTCATAGTGGATGTCAGCATTGGTTTAGTTGACACCTATATGTAGAAAGTGGCCAACATTTTTTCATTGTCTGGAAGTGCTTTTGTATGGATTGTATGGCTTTACGGAAGATTCGATGCCATTAAGTTTGTTAAAGCAGTGCTCGAGTGGTACCTATTTCGAAATGTATAGTAATTGATCAATAATGGTACAGCATTGTGTTGTACTGATTAATCTTTTATATTTTATTCACTGCAGTGTAGGAGAAAATGGATATTTAGGTAGCGGAAAGTCATGTACCTTGGGCCGGACTTCACAATTTTAAATGCTTCGTTCGTCCAACGCAAATTTTTATCAATTTTCCTTTGGATTATAGTATTAGATATGAGTTGGTGTTAAAATTATATTCTAAAGAAGTTATCTAACGTATGCCTGGAAAATCCTTCTTCGTAAGCAAACCTGGAACGGGCCGAGGTACATACAGTGAATGTACCTTGGTCTCTTAGTGTATGCACCTTGAACAGAAATCAATTGTGTTCATTATAATGTATAGGTATTTTAGTTTCTTGTTTCCATTAAAAAAAATGTAAGTCCATTTATTAATTAAATAAACAAAAATTATTGAAATTAAAATGTAAGTAGGTGTGTAGAAAGACAACAAATAACTGAGAATGAAAATGTTAGAAAATTAAAAAAAAATGTCTGGCAGCTGTAAGCAATTCCGAAATCAACCAGTCATTTTCAGCTTCGAAATCATCATGTAAAACATTTGAATCATCAGCATCTTTGGCGAGTCTGTGCCTTTTACTTTGCTGCTCTCGATTTTGAATGGCGTGTCGTTTCGACTGGCCGCCGGTTGTTCGCTTTAGCTTTCTAAAGATGAAGATGAGGAGCTCGGTATGATTAACCAACTTCTTTTTCAATTTCAAAATTAACGGATGAAATTCTATGAATGCTGCCAGCAATTCGCCAATGCCGCACAGTAGTTGGAAACGTACAGTATTGCAGTATCAAAGATTTGCAACTGTATCGAATACCGGTGGTAGGAAAACTGCTATTACCATTGTGCCACGTTGCAGGAAAACCGCGCTGTCAACTGATGTGTATGACACAATCGCAAAGTACTTAATTTCAATATCTCGCGCTGGTTATCCTTGCTTATCGCAAGAGGATATTCTGAACTTAGTTGCTACATACGTAATTACCAAGAACATTGCTATCCCTTTTAAGAATGGAAGACCAGAAAATAACGTATAGAAATTTTATGTCAAGGCATCCTAACTTCTCACTTAAAAGGCCAAAACACTAACAAAAGGCACGCCAAGATGCTCGAAAAGCTGACAAAGGTATTGATGATTGCAATATGACAAGCCCTGACAATACAATACTCCAAAAAGCGAAAGTTCAGTTCATATCTTCAGATAAAGAAGGACAACTCAATAAAAGTCCGAGTATTGAGCCCATTTGGATATTGAATGTATCTAATATGTAATTAATGCTGTCGTCGCAATGAAAATATGGTGAGTAACGATCTGGATTTCTTGGGTTCTCTCCAGGATCTGCCATAGTGTGAATATTTAGTCGGTTGTCTACTTACCGGGCCTAAAAACGCACTGGTAGGGACCAACTAAATCGTTGACGAAAGCTTTCAGGCGTTCACACAGTATGGCATCAGACAGGAACTTGTATGCGATGTTAAGGAGACTAAAAACTCTATAGTTGGCGCAGTTTAGAGGGTTTCCTTTCTTGTGGATCGGGCAAACGATGCTGAGGTTCCATTCATGAGGCATACTTTCCTCCGACTAAAGCTTGAAGACGAGTTGATGTATGCTCTTTACCAAGTCATCTGCCGCTACCTTAAAAAGCTCGGCAGTTATGCCATCTGGTCCAGCAGCCTTTTTGGTAAGCTTAGATATTGCTATCCTCAAGTCTTGGCTTTCATCGTCTAAGTTGAATTGATTGTTCTGCCTGAAAGCGGTATTTGGGTCGTCTTCGCCATTTAACAGTCTCCAAAAATGTATTTTTCCATATCCACAGCACCGACTCTACTACAAGGTTTCCTTGTTCGTCTCTACATGTCCCTATTCGCGTTTTGTTGCAATGACGCGTTCTTTTTACCTTTTGGTTAAGCTTCCGAACATTGTTCCTGGAGTAGCGTCTCTCTATTTCGTCGATCGCGTGCTTGCTCATGCTCTTTCTTTTTTTTTACGGAGAAACCGATGTTCTTCCCTCCTCTTTTGCTCGCAGAGCTCACGATCTGCTCTCGTCCTTCTATGCAGCCCCGCTTTGTATGCGATTTGTTTTACTGCATGTGCTTGTCGGCACTCTTCATCAAACCAGGGGTTTCGTGGGGTTGGTCGGGTGAAACCCAGCACATCAGTTGCGGCGTTTCTGATGGCTTCTTGGAATCTGCGCCACTGGGCCTCGGCGCTTGATGCTGGACTGCATAGGAATTCTCAGGAGGTTGAGGGATACGCGATCGGCAAAGGTTCTGGTGGTTTGTTGTAATTGTAGCCGTTCAACGTTAGATCTCCTCACAGTATTACCCCGTCTGTGATATCCGCATACGCACCTTGGCTACAACAAAGTAGTGGTCCGAGTCTATGTTGGCCGCTCGGAAAGTTCAAACATCTAGAATACTGGAGGAGTGCCTTACGTCGATTGCAACATGAGCAATTTGATTGACGGTTTGATGATCTGGCAACCGCCATGTTCCTTTGTGGATATTGAGGTGAGGAAACCGTGTGCTAGCATATAGTAACATTACGTCCCGCAGCAAAGTCAATAAGCCTAAGTCCGTTCCCAGACGTGATGTCGTGTAGGCTGTGTTTCCCGATTGTGCTGCCAAATATGTTCTACTTTCCTATTTTGGCGTTAAATCGCCTAAGACAATCTTTACGTCGTACCTAATTAGCACATTGTTCATATGTTTTGCCGAGGAGCTCGCAAGAATATGCGGATTGTTGTAAGGCGTTCAATAACGTGTCGAAAGCTTAAGACTTCTTGCCTAAGTCTGCCGCTTACAACAAATCCATATCCAAATAGACGCTGCTTTTGTTCCCTATCAATCATTATAGTAAATGCCACAGTTTGTCATATTTCTTTTGCCCGGTTACTGTACCTCTACAGTATTCCATTCTTTATGTTAGCCTGAGATTATAAACATATTTAACCAAAACTATTTTCAACACTATTCGTGTATTCGTCTTCGTCATAGTGAAATAATTATGAAAGCAGAGCAGGAATACAATCGCCGTCAATAATGCCCTACTTTATTCACAATCACTATGTTCGTATCTCTAAAGCGATAAATGACCAAGCGCTTTATCACAAAACAATTGGACAATCAAAAGTTAACCTGCACGACTGTCAATCGCTGATGCGAAATGTCAAACAAAAGAAACCCTCGCCAGACAAAATGGCACTCAATTGCCCTAATGTTTTGATCTCGCCTCCTTTATTACACAATTGAAAACAGGTCAATTCCCAAATATAATTCAACACACATTCCATTGGACCTTTTGACTACAATAGCAACCATACCTTAATTCGAATGGACCACAAAACGACCGCCTCGGCCGCAACCACCCGCAAAATGGCTCGCACCACTTACTTCACCAGAGCGTCCCGTTCCTATCCTTTCTACTCATCACTATGTCGGTCGATTGTCGGCATCGTGTGTGTTAAGTGTAAATTATTTCACACCTCCCGAAAAGGGAAACGAGAATCACAACTATTAATTTCTTTATCTGCCTGGCAAGGATCTTCGTTAAATGATTGCGCAAAAAAACGAAATCCGAAGCCTAACTCGAACGCAGTTCAGCGAGAAAGAGATGCACTCACAGTCAGACCCAGACGTCAGACCGACCAACACCAACCGCAACAAACCGGCTCAGACACAATAGCCACACACACATGGCTCTATACTTGAAGTCCTCTCATTTAACATAATTTTGGGCCAGCCCGAAAATGTCAACCAAAACAAAAGCGCCGCACGCACATCAAACGATCGTAATGCGTTGCGGCCGCTTTGAACTGCACATTGATGCGCTACAGGGAGTCTGCGAGGCGGTGCGTTAAGATCTTCGTGTTTTCACACATTAGGAGAATTCGGTTCAATTTGGAACTCTGCTAATTTTCAATCTGAAAAATGATCTATTATAATGTGGACGAAGATTATCAGAGATTAATAAGGAGTGCATGTTTTAGATAAAGGATTCATTCTTCAGTTAAAAGTTACAGAAGTGCATAAATCATCACATCGTCATGTAAACATGTGTGGCATTATCTCAGTCAGGCTTCTAAACATGCGTCAGCTCACGCTTGAGTTAGGTTTTATTACTGGGCGCACTATATGACACCCAATTAAGCGGTGCGACAACGACGCAACGATGGCGGTCCCAGAGAGTAACGTGATACTTAGTAGAGTTGATAGCTAAACTGTCGTAGGTCTGATACTATATTATACGGCAAACCAATCGCTTCATATGAGTAGTACGCTAATACATTTTTATGACGTAACACCCATAATGAGGGCGATACTGAGGAATTCCCACAGCGCGGGAGCGGTCCCTTTGACGTATTTGATGCGGTCCTTGTCGATGCGGTGGATTGTGGCCTGACCGGCAGCTGAGCTGTATATAAGTCAATCGTGGAGTTGTAAATTGGATGACATATGGCTCTTATGAGAATCCGAATGTGCGCCACCCGGTGGTCATTGGTAACTGAGAAGTGATTTGGAAGCTGGTTTCGTGGACTAGGTATCGTGGGAGTTTTTACTGAAAATCAAGATATCAAATCAGATTTATACCTATGGATATTTTATTATGTCCGCTACTGATTATAGGCTTTATATTAATTAAATAATTTTTCTGTATTCCTTTTTAAAAAGCAAACGTCACAGGTTAATAAAATGATTACTTCATATATTATTAACTTAAATGGATATCTTGTAAGATCTTAAGATTAATCGATGTGTTTTAATACCAAATAACTCAGAAAAGCAATATTATTTGTTATACTTGCTGCACCCCGGGATCCGGGAATATTAATTTGCCTTCTGCAAGATGGACAGTAAAATCGCAGCAAGTTAATAAAAGCCCATATACTTTTTAAAATTGCTCTGTTTGGTAAAACAGCGTTAGGCAGTAATTAACGTTTCATAGACTGCAATCGAGTAAAATTGAATCGCATGTCACTTATAAAGGGTGGTTAAGTTTTAAGGGCCGATGTTGATTTTGAATAAAACACAAATTATTCAGGAAATTGTTGTCATTTCTTTCTATTGTGATAATATTGGTATGGTGCAATTATGTATGGAATAAAATATCGGCCAAATGGCCGCCGCGACCTCGGCGGCACACCTCCATCCGATGGTCCAAATTTTCGATGACACTGAGTCATAATTGAGGATCTATGCCGTTAATGTGCAGAATTATCTCATCTTTTAGCTCTTGAATTGTTGCTGGCTTATTGACGTACACCTTTTCTTTCAAATAACCCCAAAGAAAGAAGTCCAACGGTGTCAAATCACAAGATCTTGGCGGCTAATTGACATCGCCACCACGTGAGATAACACGACCATTGAATTTGTCGCGCAAAGGAGCCATTGTTTCGTTAGCTGTGTGGCAACTGGCACCGTACTGTTGAAACCACATATCGTCCACATCCATATCTTCCAATTCGATCCATAAAAAGTTCGTTATCATCTCACGATAGCGAACACCATTCACAGTAACTGCCTGACCGGCCTCATTTTGGAAAAAATACGGCCCGATGATGCCGCCAGCCCATAAACCGCACCAAACAGTCACTCTTTGTGGGTGCATTGGTTTTTCGACAATCACTCTTGGATTATCATTCGCCCAAATGCGGTAATTCTACTTATTGACGAATCCACTGAGGTGAAAATGTGCCTCATCACTGAAGATGATTTTCTTCGAAAAAATCACAAAGTGCACGATATGCATTTTGATTTGAACGCCCATTTTCATAATGAACCTGAATAACTTTAACGCGTTGCTTGATTGTGTATCTTTCCATGGTTCAAATTGAGTTAGTCTGAAATTGAGAAATGTCAAATGAGATGCAGAAAAAAGACTTGACGTTTAAGTGTGGTTCACATTCAACATCGGCCCTTAAAATTAAACCAACCTTTATAAATATTAGCAAAATGTCAAATTTTTCTCATTGCGAGAGAATTCGCTCACTGAAACCACAATTTTGAAAAATGCGCATTTTTTCTAGTCGGAAATTTTCAAATATCAGTACAACA
The DNA here is from genome assembly GCA_946477585.1 of Cheilosia urbana. Lineage (NCBI taxonomy): Eukaryota > Metazoa > Arthropoda > Insecta > Diptera > Syrphidae > Cheilosia > Cheilosia urbana. The sequence continues at coordinate 113,438,270 of OX297854.1, forward strand.
AAGCACAAATTTATATTTACCTACGACCAATATTTGAATTGCTTCTATTGCAGAAATTAAAAAGTTCAATTATTTTGCTTCTTACACCTATTTTCATGCTATACAGTTACAAAGGCGCTTTTGGCAAGACATGGGGCTTATCTCCTAAAGGGGTTCTTTGGATCTTTACGGCAACGGAATGGCTTGGGCCAGACTCTGAGCCAGGGAAAGAATGCTATAGTATTTTTATATATTTATTTTATATATTTTTCGTGGAAAGCGAGAACATTAGACTTCACTACCCCTTAGGAAACCATGCGTCTGTCTTCCAAGCGGAGATTTTCGCTATCCTTATTGCTATGCGCTACATTGTGACAAACAGGTGGAGGGCTAGGAGTATATGCGTTTGCAGCGACAGCCAAGCTGCATTAAAAACGCTGCTTAACCCTCTTAACTCGTCTAAATTAGTGCTCGAACTCAAGCTTTCTCTGAACTTGGTCGGAAGGCTAAATACAGTGTATCTTGTTTGGGTCCCAGGTCACACTGGTATCCTTGGAAATTAGATAGCTGATGAGCTTGCCAGGCTGGGTTCGGAGGAAGAATTCTTAGGACCTGAACCTGCGTTGGGTCTGCATAAATCGGTGTTTAAATCATCCATTGATACTTGGGCTTCTCGCGAATACGAGTGTCGGTAGCGTGGCTGTGCTGGGTGTGGACAGACCAAACGACTGCGTCCGTACATCTGCAAAAGGTTCGCAGCCTTCCTTCTGTCTCTCAGCAGAAGCGACTGTGGACTGCTTGTGGGCGTCCTTTCGGGCCACCAAGCTTTTACCAAACACTTAAATGTTTTGGTGGTTGAGGATCTTTGGGGCTGACGTGGTGAGTGCCGAACATCGAAGATCTTCATCACTGAAGCTCCTTCTCATCTTTCTTCGAAAGACGGGAAAACCAAGTACATAAATATAAGGTGTCTGTTTGGCAGTATAATGGACCAGTAGTTGTGACTGAGTGCTCCCTCGGATAGTAACAACCTCCGAAAAAAAAAAAACAGTTTTTGTCAACCAGGAAAAATTTCTAGAAAAATTTATAGTAAATTGTTAAATGGTTATTTTTAGTCCACTTACTCCGCTTACTTGGTAGTTAACCAAAAGTTGGTTGATTTTAAATAAGTGAGCTATCTGCGTGTTAAAGAATTCCATTTTTATTTATGAAGGTCAACACCCTTTTTGGGGTTCCGTAGCCAAATGGAAAAAAACGGAACCCTTATGGATTCGTCATGTCTGTCTGTCTGTCTGTCTGCCTGTCTGTCCATCCGTATGTCACAGCCACTTTTTCCGAAATTTTTTAAACTTGGTAAGTAGATGTATTCTGTGAACCGCATTAAGATTTTACACAAAAATAGAAAAACAATACGCGTGGGGTATCTATGGATATTGGATAGGTCTTTAAAAATGATATTTAGGTTTCTAATATAATTTTCTTATAAACATATAACATATAAGCATATCATTGCAAGTTTTACTCTGACCTCAACATGTTCAGCCATTCATTGTCCTGTTCAAACTTCAAATATTTGTGCTAGACATTATCTCGTAGTTTCCAACATTTTCTCACACTTCGTTTGCCTCTGTTGTTTTTTTCTAAAAATCGTGATTTTCCATTGATGTAGATTTTGCTAATGGTAAATATTCGACAGTCTTCCTCCATTTTATTTGAAATATATCGCAATGCCTCCGGTGTTTCTGCAAAAATTACTTTATGAAACAACTCTGTCTGGATTCTAGCTCTGGCCAAACTCAATGACTTTGCTTTAGACATTGCATCGTTTTTATAAAGAACTGACAATAGACGAGTAAAGGGCCATACCCATAGAATCCGTCGCGTCCGTTGCGGCAACATTTTCGACTGACAGTTTAATAGAATACACGGTAGCTTATGGAGGGTGACCCATAAGCAGCGCACTTGCCGGATGCGACGGATAAAGTAAGTTTACTTTCTACTTTTCTGTCCGTCGCAACCATTGACACTCTTGACAGTTGGCACAGCGTGAGAGAAATATTGATAGAGAGAGAGAAACTGTCATCGGCTGTCACTAGTGCTCTTATATCGTGGGAGTTCTTCCTCTTTTTGTGAATTTCAGTGTCCGAAAAGCCTTTCGTGAGAAAAAAGAAAATTTTGCAATAAACACTCAAACTAAGATTGTTTTTGTTTTAATTTCATCAAAATATGTGTCTATATTTCACAATGTAAACACCACATTGAAAAAGGGCTAATTTAAATGGCCTTTTAACAAGATTTTTTAATATCAAAATTTTCTTGTACAAAAAGGTAATCATAATAATATTAACAAACTGTGATTTTTATACCAAAGGTAATTTAATGTGATAGTCTTTCCGTAAAACATGAATTTTACTTTTAAGAGTTCGAACTTTGCACAAAAAAAAACAAGAGAATTATGTAAAAGGGAATTTTAATATGGTGGAAAGGGAAAAATGACCAAGTTTTGTGGGACAAATAATGATAGAGTATTGAAAATACTGCCTGTCACCGTATGCGACGGATTCTATGGGACTGCTCGTTCCGTCGAATGCGTTAATATTGACGAATCCGACGACGCGACGTATGCAACGGATTCTATGTGTTGGGCCCTTAATTTTTGGGTGATCCAGTTATGCATACAGTTTAAAAGTTTAAAAGATTGGAACTGTTAAACTTGAGAACATTATCCTTACTATTTGTTTTATACAGAATAGAATACAACGGGTAAGGGATAAACCTTTTCCCCCCGACGGATATCACAATCCGTCAAAATTGACCCACGTGTGGCGCGGAATACGCCTCGCCAGCCCACTAACCTAACCTACAACCTCACCTACTCATATATTATTCCATACTTAAATTTCCGTCAATGTCTAGCATAAAGTAACAATGACTTTTTTGTTTAATTTAGGACGCGGTTCCGACTCCAGTGACACAGAGTCAGAGCCCGGAATACCACTGAAACGCAAGCAGCGAAGATCACGTACAACATTCACAGCAGAACAGCTGGAAGCTCTGGAAAGAGCCTTCACCAGGACACAGTATCCCGACGTATACACGAGGGAAGAACTTGCGCAATCTACAAGTCTGACGGAGGCTCGCATCCAAGTATGGTTTAGTAATCGACGTGCTCGCCTTCGAAAACATTCTGGTTCGAGTGGTGGCCTAGCGGCAATGAATAATGGCTTGGGTTTTTCCGCTCTGCCGGTATCTTCCATGTCGGGCTACACTCCTGCCACACAGTCTATAGCAGGTACTGAAAATCATCACCATCACCAAATGACTGGCTACGACCTAATGGCTCAGTCACAGCATGGCTTTGCTACCGGCTTCCAGCATAGCCACTTTGGTGGACAAAACTACTATCATCAAGGTAACGGAAAATTGTGCTTCTTTAATTGAAAACAAAACTCTAATCTTCCAAATATTCATTAATAGACTACTCGAAAATGTCCATGGATGACTTCAGTAAGCTAACAGCTGAAAGTGTATCTAAGATGTCACCCTCGATTCATTTGACTGACAGTTATCATCCAAAGTTAGAGGCTCCGCCAAACTGGACACAAGCAGCCTATCATTTAAATCAATCCACAGCGGCAGGATATAATCATGCGCCGCCATCAGTGAATGACTATACAACGGCGGCACACAGTAATCAGTTAAATACAACAGTAGCAGCTGCGGCCGCATATCAACATCCATTGCCGGCACAAGGACAGTCTAAATACTGGGCGTGAGAACACGACTTGAGAATATAGACGCCGGACTTAGTTTTGTGAGAATGTGCAAAGGCCTTCAAATTTTTAAATAAAAAATAGATGATTAATAATTTGAATTGTCAAAAGTAGGTTTTAAGACATATATTTTTATTTACAACTAAGCTTGACGTTAATTATTTAATTGTTTCCTTAAGAATATATAAAAGATAACAAACCATCTAAAAGTTGTTGGCTGATTAACTTGCAGAAGGCTATCCAACGCAACGCAATAATTAAATGTAGCTGGGTAGGTATCTGAATTAAGCTTTTAACAGGCATAGAACTTTTGGGGGATTACCACAACTCGAGGATGGATGCAAAGCTTTCCTCTGGGTGGATCGATTCAATTTGTAAAGGTGTGATCAGGCTCCTGTGTCTCTAATTCTTCTTCATATCAATTATCCTAGGTTGACGTGTCATGTGTGTCTGTGAATGTAACTACGTCTCATAATTGGAGAATCGGGCAAATAAGTTGAAGATCTGGATAGAATGTTGAAGTGGAGCAAAAAATTTGCTGATATTATGCGGATTATCTAGCAAGAAGAGGCGCATCACGCCTGTTCACTGGTCCTGAGCCCTATTTCGGGGTACCTTCGAGTTACAAACACTCGAAATTCAGGAAATGGGAGGATGATCACCTTGCCGAATGCTAAACGGAATCCAAAGGGCAGAGGCAGGCGAAAATATTCACAAGCCCAGCTCGTAGTAAAACGAGAAAATTACTTGAGCTAAGCAAGGAAGATCTAAGGAACTTAACGGGTTATCTTACTGGTCACTGGCCACTAAGATACTATCTCAATAAAATGAGACTTTCCGACAATGACTCTTGTCGACTCTGTGGAGAAGGGGAGGAGACAACGTAACAAAACTCTGCGAATGCCCTGCTGTGGCAAGGAGTAGATCGATCCATATGCAAGGGGCGTTTTCAAGTCCTGCAGACATAGGAAAAATCGAACCAAGTAGGGTAGTAAGGTTTATTAAGAGGTTCAACAGTTCCCTGGGTTAAATAATAGAGGCCAACACAATAGATCTCTTCTGGTAGCAGTGAACAGGGCCTATTACTTACAATTACAATTACAATCGCTCCTCCATGCTCAACTCATATATATTCATCACAAAAAAAAGATTATAAAGCGAAGAATTTTGAGATATTTAAAAAATTGTAACTTATTGTTGATAACAGGAACTTGTTTCTAAATTTGTATTCAGCGTAAGAATAATAAACACTCCATAATTATTTTCTTACACAATTTTCAATAATTTCTTCTTCTACACTGCTTCTAAGTCTAGACTCCAGACGTTAGACTCAATAAAGGAGAACTCAAAGATCCGCATAGAAGGGAATCGCCTCGCCAGAACACACTTTTCGTACCGCCTCCGTATAACATTCACCAGTTTACTTCTCAGCTCCAGCGCCATCGTTCCTAAGGATGTTTCACTTCAAAAATTGAATTCGCATTTATGTACCTTAAATATTTTTTTAAAAAATCATAACGAGCCATCGCTTTTCGAATAAATTAGGCTGTGGACTTTTTATTCCCGCGAATTTGCAAACTTCGCAAAACTAATTGTGTAGGTACTTTTAACGCATTTCTTATGATTTTTTTCGAGCTTATCAAATTTAAGTTATTTTAGTTTGGTTTTAAAGAATTTGTACTTAGTTGTATACTGAATGAAAAGATGGACATGAACCATGAAAGATTTCTGCAAAAATGCAAAACTGTTGTATAAAATAGCTGTGGTAATTTGATTTGTACTTTAAAACAAATTCGTAACAAAAATTAAACTTCCCAAAGCACAACACTTCAAAACTCGACTACTTGGCACTTACGAGTATGTTGGTTAACTTCCCAAAATCATTTATTTGAAATTTTATTTTTATTACAAATCGAAGGGACCCACAATTTCATTGCAATATACACAAAATTTTAATTTCAGATATAGGTAACTTTAGCCCACTTTTCGGCATCAATTTCGTCCAGCTCAGATAACAGATCTAAAATTACTTTTAGTGTAAAGTTGCACGATCTTTTGTAATTAACGGCAAGCTAAACTTGCAGAAACGAATGGTCAATTGGAAAGGCTAGGTCTCTTTGTGAAAAATGAGACATTGATATACAACAATCCGTCGTAGAAAATGCTGGAGAAAAATGGTCCAGGGATATTAACCTCACCGCTAAAGTGAAATATCTGCTGTTATGCGTTTTCAATCGTCTGCAGCAGGATATAAGTACCTACACGATTTACACTACTAAGTACTCTTAATTCAAAATTCAGATTTTATTGGATGTTCAAATTGTTTTAAAATTGAATATCGTTGATAAAGGTTTTTAAAAGAATTGTTAACATTTGGATGGACGTCGAAATTTGTGACTGCAAGATTGTAAACGCCGTTAGAACTTCGTACCTTAATAATTTCGTATAGAGTTCCAAACCTGAGAGTCAATCAGTATACGTCCATTTGTGAGAAATTTCAATGCTAATGCTTTCAATTTCTACTTTTATTTAACAAAAATTAAATAATTTTGTTATATTGTTACCGACACTCTCAGTTTTTCAATCCTAACATTTTTTTCAAATAATAATTCCCGTAAAGTCTATAACTTTAATTTTTTAAATGTTTTTTTTTTTTTCTTTTGCACGAAAGTGCCACGCCCCTTTGTCTAGTTTTGACCAAACTTTCCATTAGCACTCCTGGGTCTTTTGTTCAATGTTTTTGATAATTTTTGTATTTTTTTTTTTTTTTCTAACATACCTTTGTACTGTATTTATGTATGTACCTAAAATACATTCAAAAACCACCTAAATTGATTGAAAATTGCAAGTGGTAGAGCGAAACTTACGCATTTTGTCTCTTACTTTTATATATATACATACTAGCTGACCCGGCGAACTTTGTTTCGCCCATATTCTGTAATGTAATGAAAATAACACCAAGTTATACATATAAACCTTCCTCTTCAATCACTCTATCTATTAAAAAAAACGCATCAAAATCCGTTGCGTAGTTTTAAAGATTTAAGCATACATAGGGATATAGGGACAGAGAAAGCGACTTTGTTTTATACTATGTAGTGATACGTATAAAGATTAATGTCTCGTACATTTCCGCAAAATGTAAGAGACGTGTCAGTAGAAGATTAGTAATTTTTATTCAAAGCATTTCCGACAAAATACAATTCACACGTTCAATTAATTGTCTTTTTATTTGGATCAATTTTACATTTTAATACATTTTAAATAAATTTTTACTACTACTTGTATTAGGTATAACGATGTTATCTGTTTAAGTTTAATACGACAACGAAACATAATCAGACTTTGATTGATATATGAAATATAATTATTAATAATTAAAATTGATTATTATTGTCAAAACATCTAAAAGTCATATATTTACATGCTAGTAGATAAATACTTCTATAATATTTGTTTAATTATTGTCAATGACGCAGTGATATACTCTGTGTAAGACTTCCAAAAACTTTATTAAACAACCAATTAAATAATTTCTGTTTTTTTAAATTTTCTTTATATTTTATACTACTATAGTAGAATCTTAAGATGAAAATATTTTAAAAGAAAAACATTTATTATATAAATATTTGCAGGTATCTTTTAATACAAATACATAATGTACCATACGTTCCAAAAACATCAAAAATCCACACGTGTATTACATTACTTCACTGATATGATTTGTCATTGTCATTGTGTACTATGAACCGTTCTGTCACTGTACATTAATTAGATATGTCTCTTTGACTGTAGCGAAAAGATACCGATCCTCAATGATCTGTTAACAGACCTCTTAAATATAGGTCCATTTTCTGTTATTTCCTTGAAACTCCGAACAATAATAAGGGGAATCCGTTTCTATGAGGATAAATTATTTTATTTTATAAGTTCATTACAAATGTGAATTTTTCAAATAATTTTGATGTAATGTATGACTATTTTATTAATTACTATTATAAATGGAAATATTTGAAAAAAAAAATATTTAGTTCGGCTTTAGGTACCATAAGCAATAGATATGATTTGAAAAACTTTTTAGTGTGGACAGTATGTTTTTGGAAAATAATAAATAGCTCTACATTAATTTAAAATATGTTTTCTTTTTTTATTGTCTTGATATGATTTGTTGCATGATATATAGTTGTATATTTATTGTCTTATCTATCATACATTTAATATTAGTAAACTTTATTGTCCATCATCTTAGGAATCGAATGAATTGTAAATTTAGTAAGGTTTCTTTTTATAGTTTATTCTTATGTAATAGGTAAGTTAATTCTAAAAAAAAAAAATATCTCATTAACATTTCGCATATAAGTTGATTTCAGTTCATACATATAGGTGTGTATATTATTGGAGATATTGATTTAGGGTTTAGAATACGTATTTCATCGGCTGCCGAAAACTCCGCCTGTATTGGGCTGTTATGCGTGGTGGAGTTCCCCATGATGTTGTTTGCACGCCACGGCTTCCCCAACTTACAACTGGCTTATATGGCAGATAACATCGTCTACAAACGGCTGCGGTGGGTTGTCGTAGTCGCTCTGGTTGGGGGTAAAACTCTACCTGATAAAATATTCAAAAAGACACACAAAATATTGCGTTATAATTGTGTTAATAAAAACAAGCAAATATTTACATACATATTTAAAACTAAACATGCTTTATGCAAATTGCCTAGTATAGGTATAGTTAGGTACATTCGAGTACTAATAGTCATTCCTAGTGTTCACTTTGAATTTAATAAATAGTATTTCCGCACATAGTGAATATGCCAGGATGGACACTATTTCAACACTAAAAATGATAATTAGATCTGTCCAGGGAATACATGTAATACATATTCATCTACGCTGCATCTAAACAGATGATTAGTAGGTACATTTACAGACAGAGAATGGAAGCGGCAAGTAACGACACAACTAAGGAAAGTTCATGGAATAGGTAGAGCTGTCAATAGTTTGACATTTAATAGGAGCGATGCACGTAATTTATTTGTGGATTGTGTGCGTGGGTTTGTATCATAGGCATGTAGGTATGTCATAATTGATTCAATGTAGGTAGAGGTACGGTGATATTGTGTTAGTCAGTAAGCCTGTGTTTAAGTTTCATTCATGCAACAATCAAACATCTACGCCCTTTACAGTTACGTCGCCAAAGGTCGCACTTTAAAGCATGCCCCTAAAAGTTTTCGCATATCATGAAAAAAATTACCCCAAAGTTAGTCCAATTTGTTTAAAAATACAGTCGAACTTCCATAAATCAAATTTCTCCAAAACTCAAAGTTTTATGGATAACTTTGATATCTTTTTTTAAGGCTTCTGTTATTTCAAAAAACGTTTTCTCTGTTTGAAATATGTATCCTTATAATAAAATAAAAAAGAAAATCAAGTTTTTGTTTTTATTTCTCTAAGTCGAATTTTCTATAACTCGAATTTTTTTTCTTACATTTTGAGAGTTCGACTTTTGGAAGTTCCACTATACTCTTCTGTACTACACGTTAACTCTCGCATTCGAATGAAAGTATGTACATACGTTGTTAGACAGTTCCCTACTAAACTCAAGGATCGAAACAGATGGCTGTTAAGTTAAGATGTCCCGATAACATAAGCCTCATGCTTGAATATAAATACAGAGCTAGGAAAAGTGGACTTTTGGATGAATCATTCATTTAAAATGTATATTTAATCTTCAAACGTTTGAATTTTGTGCAGGGTAAATTTTTATTTCCATCAAACTGATACCTACCAGTTCTTGTTAAAAGCCTACTGTCACAAGCTCCCACCAATTTTGGTCAGAAAGTTTTAAGCGTTTTGTATACCAATATATCATATTGAATCCTCTAATCATGTTTTTGTCATGAAAGACAAATTTGATTAAAATACTGTATCAGTTGTATACCTTGTAACGTAAACTATGTCTGAGCATGTTGAGTATTCAAAAACAGAATGCACCCTATTAAAACTACTATGAACCATGATAGGAAAAGGATGAAGTCACACACCTAAAAAGGTTTTTGATTCAGGCGCTTCAGACGGTATTGTCGTTGGTTGAAATCTCATCAGGATGTGATTATATAGGCCTTTACACGAATATACATCAGTAATCGACGAAAGTAATTTGAAAGAAATGCTTTTCAAGCAATAAATTCCTAACTACTACGGATTAACCGTTATTAGTTTTTACTTTTTACTGACTGGATAAATATGATGATATGATATGATATATATATGCCTATATAAACTAGATCATTCGAACGCCATCGCTTAATAGTTCAGACCTATTTTGGGCTAAAATGCGATTTTTCGACGAAAACATTTTTTTATAATTTGTTTGGGAAAAAATATTCTAACCGTTGAAAGTGATTATGGTAGATCTATTGCGTGCAAGTCTATTTTGACAAAAATACGTGGAAAACGACAGAGTTGAATATGAAAAATCGAACAGCTTTAAAAAAATAACTTAAGAACTTAATTTATCAAAGCAAACTGTACCTTAACAAATCAACAAGCATTATTGCGGAGAGCCGAATGCCGAACATTTACATTACGACATTTTAAATACGAACGAAAGCTTGATTCTTACTTATTTGTAAATTAACTTCCGGACAGGCGACTGAGGTAAGAAACAATTTTCTTTTTTGTAATAACTTATCGATTTGTAATCATTTTCAGATAATGAAATCTTCTTCCTTTTGATTAAAATTAACGGTTAATGCCCCAAGATTTTGTCCGGTCCCATTCAGGGAATTTACAAGGCCAAGTAAAAAAGTGGAAAACGCAGTTTTTCCAGTTTTTAGCTGACTTTAACAAAATATATGTGAAACTATTTATGAAAAACTGAACAAGTCGCACTTACTTCAATAATGGCAAATTAGAGAAATTTTCTGGTGATGCAACTATGTGCCTGTTTGCAATTTGAGACCATCTTTGTAATAGAACAAGATTTTGTGGGGGGGCTTTAATTTTATCCATTTCAATTTTAACGGATTTTATTTCTTATTGCTAAGCAAACCCTGCACTATGATGAAAAAAAAACGAGGCAATATATTTGCTTTTATTTAAGACATACTTGACTCAATATTCGGGACATTTCTTAGACCGCGTTCGAGTCTTTCACTAAAGCTGAAGTTTCGCTCCCTGATTTTTGCATCAATATTTGTATGTGGGTACCTACCATTATGCTCGTATCTGTCTTGTAATTGATACCAACTGCAAAGGGTTTGTCAGTGATACCAACAATCTGCCCAGAACAATTGCAGATTGCGTGTTCTTCGATGTCGAGCATTTAGTTATAAGCACCCAACATCAAGTCCAGTTGCATTGACGCCGATAAGCAATCGAAAGTGCCACTACTGATGTTCGCTCCCCTTAGAACATCTATTCTTTAATGAAGAAGTCTTGTCAAGCACATACCTAACAATTCGGCAAGATTAGCGAAAAATTGTCTCTTCTATCAAAGAGCAGGAACAATAAGCGGACGTTTTATCAGAAGGTAAAGGGAACGTTTTAATGCAACAAGACTCGAACAAAGGTCGACAACGAAGGAAGCCTTGTGGTAAATAGAAGTCGTTTAGGAGAATATATAAACAGTTGTAACTACTGTTACTTGTATGACGTCTATATTGGAACAGAAGCGGTAAAATTACATGAATGGTGGGAAAGCCCAGTAAACGGTAGCATCGACGAATCGGATAGATTATCACGACAGCTCGCCGAAGATATAGATATGCTCGTATAATGACAATATGCCAATCGCTGTTTCCTTGTCCTCAGATGACAATAGCGCGGAAGCATAAAAACAACCTCATTCTTATAATTTTCGGTCTCTATTGTGCATATTCGGATACCAACTTTCCAAGGATAGATATACTTTTCCCTCATCTATTTACTCTCGAGGCAATTTCAATTCAAATTAGAATTTAATAAACTTCGACTAAGAGTTACAGTTCAACTCACAGCTGAAGTACCACAACGTCTTTCATCCATGTAATGCGAGAAACAGATTAACACAGCGACAGCAACAGCGAGTTTAGGATTAGCTCTAACGTTGATGTCGCTGTCGATGTTGCTGTGCTAATGTGTTCAAAGTAATTAAAGTACATTGGTTCTAAAGGTTCTGTCAAAGTTGCCGTTGCTGTTGATGTGTTAATCTGTTTCTCGCATAACACTTCAGACTCAGAACTGTAAAAATAATAGAGAACTTTGTATAGTTTATGGTCAATGAAATCCAACTGGAAAACAGTCCGTATCACAAACATATGTTTGACGACATTTTCTCTCTATCACCGCCAACAAGATTGAGAAAGTATAGTATAATGACGACTGACGATATATTATATCGTCAGTCGTCACCTTCACCTCAGTATTGAAGTGCTCTAAACGACAAAAACCTAGTTTCGAGAAAACGACGTTTGAAGTTTTAATAAGAATAAAGCAAAAACCTTCAGTAAAACAACCATTAAACCAATTTATTAATTTAGTGGCTAATGAGTTTTACTTACGCTTTAAACTTGTTTCAATTATTAGGCAATTGGTTTCTTTGTAATCTCAAGTTGAATAAAAAGAAATTGCATATGTGGCATGATTTTTTTTTTAATAAGGCGTATTTGTATGGAATGAGGCAGTTTTGATATTCATTTTTAAATTGTAAACATTGTCTCAAAAATCAATATTGATTCGAGATTTTTTTTATTCGAGATTATGATTTCTAAATTATTTTTTTCTCAAGATTTTTACATTCGAGATTTTTGCTTTCGAGATATCGTGGTAAAGCTGGGTCTTCCCGATCTTTCTTGGTATTCGACCTCAAATTCTTCGGAAGATTAAATGTCAAATTTTTCCAAGCAATTAATGTCCCGCACAATAAATTATGTGGGAAAAGAGAGTGGAGAGTTGTACAATGCAATCTACTAAAATTACCTAGTTTTCGCCATCATTTCGAAGCAGCTGCAAAACTAAAAGCGTAGTACGGAACGAAATCGGTGGTCTCCAAATGAACAGCGAAACGTCTGCGAAAAGGCAGCGGAAAATGATTTGTGTGGAACTCAGCTGATACACAAGTATCATTATTACCAGCACTGGCTATATTATCTTACGCTATTTGCTTTAAAATTTGGTAATTTGTATGATGCTTCGAAATTTATAATTCTATTGCGAACGTACTATTTTCCTATCACCACAACTTTCTTAACAGTTATGTCTTTTTCTATTATTGGGCATTTCAGATTTTGATCTGAGATTTCAGATTTCTGCTACCAAATCGAACATTAAATCTGAATTTTACTGGTTCTTTTTTGTATTGAGTTGGCCCCAAAATACATATTTTTTACTTACACTTGAAATCAATAGCAATTATTTTTCACATATTTATACCAACCCAATTCGGAATAATTTAATATAAAAGCTCGTTTGCATATGCAGTTTTTTTTAACATTGCAAATGGAAACTAGTAGAAAAGTCTCTCAATTAATAGTTTGTGTCGTTTTTTTTTTTTTAATTTGATATCGGCCCGTTTTTTTTTTTTTTTTTGAGTTTCAATCTCAATAAAGCAAAGGAAGGTAGAATTTGATAACGCAATCACAACAACTACGCTCTACTTGACACTTCGAAGATTCATAGTGGTTGTTGTGGTGGCGTGCTGTAAATCCCGCTTTATTTTGCTTCGGTGAGATCAAAGCTTAAAAAAACATGCCTATAGAGTTGTCTTTAAAAACAATTTAGTCAGAATAAGTATTCCTATGAATTGCAAAAAAAATGTGCATTTTTAATCTTCATATTCGAGTTTGGATACTTTTGGCTCCAAAATTTCTCAATTTGGCTTCATACCTCTTATAAAAGCTGGCAGCACTGCAGTACGAATCCCGGACAATAAATGTGTGCGAAAAGAGAGTGGAGAATTGTACCAAACAATCTACTACATTTACCCACTTTTTTGGATTTGAATTTGGGACCCCTAGCTTATTAGTCCAACACACTAACCACTAAGCCACTGCGTAGTGTGATATACATAGAATATTGGGACAGGGAAGGACATTTGCAAAAATTGGTTTCCAATTTCGATGCTTCTACTAAGCAGAAAATACACAACCTTCTCCAGTCGTGTTTTCGATTAAAGCCTAGTATCCTGCTCGCGATAAATTTTAGCGCCCCTAGTTTCCACTTCGTTTCTGCACACCAAAGATAAATGGTCGCTAAATTATTATTAAACATGATATAGATGGGACAAAACCCATATGGTTATGAACCATGAGTACCATGACAGACATCAGTAAACGTAATTTTGATAGAATTTTCGAATTTCAAACTTGAAAGACGTAAGAAACCTAGAAATTATAAGAAGAACTTCGACATGTATCCTCAAACTTTCCACAATCTCCTTACCATAGTGGAACACTTCTTATTACCTAAGCAAAAGACGAGGCCAAATGAAAGCAAAAGTCCCCCTGAAATTCGGTTCGCTTTATTTATATTTATATCTCTGTTTTGGCTCTATTGTTTGGCTTTGCGTTGTCTCTTATTATCACGCAAACATTATCTGCGTTTTCCGCCAAAAAAATCATAGCAAACACAAGACAAACTCTTTCCTCTGTTTTGTATGTCAGAATTTATCTTCGATTTAATGTACCTACCGGACATTTACTTCGCGAGCTAAATGAGTGGAGACTTTTCATCGGCCCATCTGTATGAAGTTAAGGATTTAGCGTGCGAACAGGATACTGCTTTGCTAAACTGCCTCGCTAAATTTTATCTTTGTAGACATTTTTGTATGGGAGATAAAATTAAGGGCGAGCAGGAGAATACTGCGGTAAAATATTTAGAGTCAAAAAAACATTTTTTTTTTGTATATTTCTGCGTTTTTGATGTGTTAGTTATGGTAAGTTGGTTTATGTGGGTATTTTCCGGTTTCTTAACAGATGAAAACACAATTAGCGCTTGAGCTCGCCAGTCATAGACAATGAGGGAGAGGGAGCGGTATGTTAGAGAAGCTTCATACTAGGCTATGAAATTGAGAAATTTGATGATGTTCTTGAAACGGATGCTTTGGGTTGCCGAGAGACCATCTTAGAATGGCCTACCTCGTTTGCGGTATCTGGCCTAAAATGCAGAAGGATTTCCCTCTTTACATATACCAGCAGAGGGTAAACTTCCTTCGCAGAGGCTATGCATAAAGAGGAGCCACGTCCGGCAAATTCATCGGCTTGCTCATTCTTTCTCTATGGCCGATGACTAGCTTGGTTTCAACCCCCAAAACCTCACCTACGTTCGCTCCTGTATTGCAGCAAATCTTCACTCGCACCGCGAAAATATAGAACGAATTATAAGAAAGCAAAATTTTGCAAGGACATAGATATAGATAGATATAGAAGCTATATCCTACAAAATCATGTTTCGTAGTCATGGCAACATGCCGGAGTAGTTCGGGCAGACTCGACGGGACTTCGCAGTAGTCGTAGTCCATGCAACCAGAACAGCATGTGTTAATCAGAAGCCTTACGTGTTCATCAGTCGATTCCGTCCTGGCTCCGTCCGTTGTCATTTTAAAGCATGGTCTAGAATGGGCTTTTAATAGAATCTCACTAAATCTAGCAGATTCCTTAGAGATAGATTGACAGTATTCAGAGCATATGATTGTGTCATACTTGATCTAAAATAAAAATTTTGTATAGCTCCAGGCAGTCCTGCTATACCTGCTTTATCTATCTACTGTACATAGTCTTTGGCTCTATATTTCGATCAGGAAACAAAATTAAAAGAAAGCCATTCTTAGGAAGCAATGAAGCTTTAGCTAAATATGAGTCGATTGTCAGAAATAGACGCTTTATTGGAAACCGGCATTCGGTCACAAGCCAATATTGTACGACAGGCGGAATAATATGTGTGGGCTGGATATTTTTCCAGCAAAACCTTGGTCATAATTATCCTTACTCCCGTTCCTTCTTACATTCGTTAAATAAACTTTATAAATAAACTCCCTTAATATGCGTGGTTTCCTTTCTTAAAGCTGAAATATATCCTCCTATCATTAATAAGAATCCTTCGTCAAACTTGTATACAAATACGGTCATTATTCAACCGACCAAATATAGCCCTACGAATACAAGTACAAAAGCAATTTTAAATGTAGGTACTCGTGTCTGGTGGATCCCCTTTTAAACCAACTTTATTCAATGACACCTTCATTATGATCCTGCCTGATGTTTACAAATTGCGTTAATATCTGCTAAATTGGTTTTCTTGTTTCCCTGAATTGCACGAGAAAATAAAATCAGAAAGAAAATGCAACCCTTTCTGAAGAGGGCACAATAACTCAATCGAATAGATTTGAAAAGTTAGGTAGCTACTTTGAAAAGTTTTCCCATTCACATTCTGAAATGACTGGAGGTTTTTTTCAAATGCCTTTCATAAAAACAACCATGCAACAACAACAAACAGGCGTCTCCCATAGAATCAGTCGGAAAGAAAACTGAAAACTTAAACAATACGGTTAAAGCAAAAACTATACTATAAGTACATCACAATGTAAGTCCCTCATTATCATACGGACGGAGTTAAACATTCAAAACATTCATTCGTTATGGACTTTTTTTACTATTTGCCTGGCACGTCCGGAGCGACTGAAACGTCCACTACGAATCGAACGCAATCCTGCCGGTAACCATCCTGAGCGTGCCAGGGCTCCGATGTGTCGTTTCCACTCTGAGATTGGAGGAGTTCTTATACCAGATGATGCCTCAGCAGAAGAGGTTTTATCGACTATTTTTTCATCGTCACCGGTGTCAATTGACTCCATTTGATTGCTTTTCACCGCTTTGTTCGTGGGGAACCAAGTTGGAGATAAAATAAAGTTAATGTGAACACATGTGAGGAAACAGGATATATTATTGAAGCCCTAGGATTTTCTACTGTTTTGTGCATAGATGCTGCAGGTTATTACGTGGTAGATGAATTGTTATTGTTTTTTTTTTTTTAACTTACCTAAGAAACGTTTTTCCATATCTATGTAATCGTCGTTAGTGGGGTAGAGGCCATTCGACTGTTCCGCATAGTCTAGAATATCGCGCTGAATTATTTCTGCCAATGCTTCTGTGTCAATAGAGTTCTTCTTCTGATGGTTGCCATGCACCGGGGATCCTTTCAAAGCTCCGATGTTCCTCTTTTCGCCGCGGAAACCAGAATTGTACCTAGCGAGGGCAGCGAGATTTCGCTTTGGATTACTGGCAATATGACCAGGCGTCAGCAGTCCCAAACGTGCCAAGGTAGCCAGATTGCGTTTGCCAGTTGATGGTAATTGAAAATCGCGAGCCAGCGTTCCAATGTTTCGTTTACCACTGTATCGCATCCCCCCAGAACGTGCAACAGATCCTAAGTTTCTCTTTTGTTCCCACTCAGAGTTACCTTGATCAGCATCTTGCGGCTCGGGCGTCGGCAATTGTCCATTCTTGGCCAAGGTTGCCAGACTACGTTTGGAACCATATGTTAAGGGTCTGCTTAGATAACCTTGTCCAACAGATGCCAATGATGCAATCGAACGCTTATCGTCCTCAGTAAAGTCGTAGTCATCGGAATTCAAATAATTGGTTGAGGGCGTCTGACTGCTTTTCAAGAGGTTCTTTAACTGGTTTCGAAGTGCGAATGCCTTAAAATGGGGAAAAAGTTTCACAAAGTTCAATTAATTGTTTTTCTTGAACTCACATGTAATTGGTATTCCGGGCTGGGGTTAATCAGTTGGTTGACCATTGATTCCAGTTCGCACGATGACAGGTTGCCATCCTCTGTACTTTGAAGTTGCACCTTTAGGAAACAAAACAAGAAAGGAGATAGATAGCGGAGAAAATTATAGGACGACATTCATTCAAAATTGAAGTGCAGGATAAGTTATATTTTATTCAGTAAGTTTCTAAGCACACTTAAACAAATGCACAGCGTAGACTAGTTTGATGATAAACGATAATAGTGTGAGTGTCTGTTAGAAGCAAAACTACTCTTCCACCAAAAATTTTTTTTTTTACTTAAAGTTGGCGTTATATGTATTTTAAATTTAGAGATCAATTCACTTGTATTTATAATTAATTCGATATTGCCCCTTATTAAAAGTAAAAACAAAACTGCTACTAGAATCAAAAATCATATCTTATCCATCTGACAGTTTACTCCAAGACGTTATGTTATCCATCAACGCAGGAGCAAAGCAAGATATACCATATCCGATACAAAGTTGCACACAAAAAATGTTCTGCAAAAGCAGAAAATAATCTTATATTCAGCTGTCAGATCCAGATTTCATGAAGATAAGTTAATTTTTGATGTGTTATATCTATTGGCGCGACTTCGGAGTAAAATCGACTCGAATGAGACGAAAAGTCTGACGTTACGGCGGAAATTGTCCTATCGCCATCACTACGCCGCCGCTCTCGACTCCTAAACCACTCAACCGATTTCAATGAAATTTTTTAGGTATATATGGGGTTGGTTTTCACCCTTTCACCGCAATTTCAATTCTCATTTTACGAAAATGTGAAATCAAACTTTAAAAATGTTCATATGAATAATTTGTTTTCAAGTTCTCATTTGCAAAGTGAATGTTTTTAGTGAGAGTTTGAAAATTGAGAACCTAATTTCATACAACACAGAGAGCGAGAATCGCTTTTAAATACCGAGTGAATCGGAAAAATGAAAGCCATATGTGAAAGCGAATGTGAAAACGATTTATTCGATTCATCTTTCACAGAACCAGAATTGACCCCCTGGTAGCTGGAAAAATGGAGTATTTAAGTAGGAACATTCCACAAATTATGTTTATTGCTTTAAAAAAATCCTGTTTGAATTTATTGCAGCTTAAGTCGTTTTCGATTTGGCTTTTCAGATTTTGATCTGAGATTTCAGATTCCTGCTGCCAAGTCAAACATGAAATCCGATGTTCAACGCTCTGTTATACTGCTAAATGAAGGATCTCAAGCTCAATCCCAGAGAAAACACAAATTAAATCATAAGGCTTTTTCCACTTCCAACCTCTCATAGACGACTGACAAACTGTCCTCGAAAAGAATCCTAATCCAGCCGTTGGGTATATTATAAAATTGTAGGTTTCTTCCAATCGTTCCAGAAATATAAACGAACACGCAACGAATGGTTGTGGAAAACCAGGCCTGTAAACCTTGCGAGATAACTACTTAGTACTTATTTATTCTATTTTTGATATTGTGGTGTTGAATATATCGCAGAACTTAAAGTGGTGAAGTGTAAGCAACCCATTAGTCACCAA
Organism: Cheilosia urbana; assembly: GCA_946477585.1. Lineage (NCBI taxonomy): Eukaryota > Metazoa > Arthropoda > Insecta > Diptera > Syrphidae > Cheilosia > Cheilosia urbana. Next base: position 113,457,328 of record OX297854.1, read on the forward strand.
ACAAGTTCCACTTCCAATTGGAGACTCAAAATCTGTCCAATAAGCGGAGAGTTAAAGTGAGCTAATTCTAAAACCAGCCGAAACAACCGGAATAATCTAGAAACTTCTCAATAGATAGTAGAGCGGATATTGATGGCAGATTATAGAACAGGGACGGACAGTTGATTTATAAACAGTGATTGGATCCACAAAAAAGGAGACCCTCTAAACTGCGCCAACTACAGAGGCATCAGTCTCCTGAACACTGCGTATAAGATCATGTCTGCTGTATTGTGTGAACGCCTGAAACCATTCGTCAACGATCTGATAGGTCCCTATCAGTGCGGTTTTAGGCCCGGTAAGTCCACGACCGATCAAATATTCACACTACGGCAGATCCTGGAAAAAACCCCAGAATACCAGATCGATACTCACCATCTTTTTATCGATTTTAAGGCCGCATATGACAGCGTTTATAGAGACGAGCTATACAGAGCCATGTCTAGTTTTGGCATCCCTGCCAAACTTGTCAGATTGTGCAGAATGACGATGGAGAACGGTCGCTGCTCCGTAAAGGTCGGAAACAATCTCACCGAGACCTTTGATGTCAAAAAAGGATTTAGACAAGGTGACGAGCTGTCATGTGACTTCTTCAACATCATTCTTGAGAAGATTGTGCGAAACTCACAAGCCAACACCAGAGGCACAATTTTCTATAAGTCTGTGCAACTGCTTGCATACGCTGACGACATTGACATTGTTGGTACAACACAGCGAGCTGTCACTGGTGCGTTTGCAAGTATTAGTACAGAAGCGGCAAAAATGGGTTTAGTGGTGAATGAGGGTAAAACAAAACACACAACATCGAAGAATCGGACAGAACGTCACGATAGACAGCTATAACTTTGAGGTAGTTAGGGACTTTGTCTACCTCGGCTCCGCTATAAACCTTGATAATGACATCACATCAGAAATCAAGCGAAGAATCACACTTGCCAACCGCTGTTTCTTTGGCCTAAGACGGCAACTGATAAGTAAGGCCTTGTCGAGAAATACTAAAGAAACTCTGTATAAGACCCTCATCATCCCAGTCCTGCTTTATGGTGCAGAAGCATGGGCGCTATCAAAGGCGGATGAAGACCTCCTTGGTCGTTTCGAACGCAAAATTCTTCGAGTGATTTTTGGTCACGTTTGCGTTGACGGGCTTTGGAGGAGAAGATTTAACAGCGAACTCTACGAGCTGTACAACGACATCGACCTAGTCAGAAAAGTACGCATCAGTCGTCTAAGATGGCTGGGACATGTAGAGCGAATGGACACCGACGCTCCGGCCCGAAGAGTCTTCGATTCTAACCAGGAGGGACAACGCAGTAGAGGAAGACATCGCCTTAGGTGGCGCGCGCAAGTGGAAGGGGACCTCAACCAACTTGGAGTGCGCAACTGGAGGCAGTTAGCCAAAGATCGCGCTAACTGGAGAGGCGTATTGGTTGAGGCCCAGGTCCACCCCGGACTGTAGCGCCACCTAAGTAAGTAAGTAAGTAAGATTGGTAAAGTTCGAAATATTAATCAGTTGTGAAGATAGATAAGTGTAAGGTAAGGTAAAGGAATTAAGTGATTGGTTTGAATCGTTTAAGAATCGTTTTAAGTGATATTGTTTTGGTACTTAATAAGTGAACTATTAGAATAAACCATAAAAGTGTAATTAAAGTGATTTTATTAGAAAAGCTTAACACTCTTATTGTTTTATCTTTTCGAAGCCCAGCCTGAATGTAACAATATTGTAGATTAGTCCAAGCAGCGACGACGGGGATAAACCACTCCCACTATATCTATTTCCCAAACACGATTTACCTGCTCTTCGATCGAAAACTCATTCGCAGAAAATATCTCGTGGGCCTGAACCTTTTTACTCATATCGGGCAAGATGACATGATACCCGACCGTCAAAAAGATGTATGGCTAAGGATATTCAAGACGTCAGGGAAAAATAAATAAATTTGGCCATGGCTATTATGTCATCTTACACCGAACTATGCCATCTTAAAGTAGCTGTTGAACTTAATTTAAAAATATTTTAAAAATACTACTTATTGTTTTACACTGTTAATTTAAATGTAGTTTTTGTTATACTAACAAATGAGTTAATTTGTTTTCATCCCTATGACTTGTAAATATTCGTATTTTTTACTTTCCAGAAAAAGTATGTTATCTTGAGGCTTGAGCACAATTCCCCTAATGTACTTACAGGAAATGCACTAACCTAAATATATGATTAGTTAGTTAATTGTTTTTATTGTTTTACATAAATGGCACACTTTCCATCTCGTTTGTTGAATTACATACAAAGTCGATCTCTTATTTTAAAGTAACGGAATTTCTTGTTTGATGTAGCATGTGACTACTGGAGAAAAAAAATCCGTTACAATTACTAGGTTTTTAATATAATACTAATGGTAAGAGCGAATAGTTGTGAGTTGTCATTGCTTAGGGCCTGGTCATATAATCAGCAAACTTAAACTTTAAACTTTTCCAAATATTTTGTTTTATTTGGACCTTGAATTCGTAAGGTAAGTATTTAATTGTTTGCAAAATAGGTACTTTTATTTTTGTCAAAATGACACCTTAGATATAGAAAAGGAACACATTGTACTATGGATAAAATAACTTTGATTATTGAGATGATATCTCAAGGAAAAGTGGTTTCAGAAATAGCAAAATTAATAGGGCGCTCCAGAAAGCTTGTTTGTAATGTAATTTGCCATTTTGAGATATTTGGAACCGCAAGAAACGTTGCTAGACATACACAGCTTCCCGCGCAAGAAAAACCACCATTAAAGACGAAAAATTGATACCCAGTTCCTCGGCTGCAGACTCCTTCAACACATCCTAAGCAGAACAAGTATGATGTTCAGTCACAATACGGCATCTCTGTGTCTTCCAGAACAATTAGACGAGGTTTAAATAAAATTCATTTAAGTGGCTGCACAGCCCAAAAAGAAACCGTTTGTTGCAAATAAAAATGCAAGTGGAGAATGGAGTTTGCTAAAAAAGTATGCGAAAACCCATACATTTTTGGAAAAATATGCGATGATGAATATTATGGGTGATGAGATGAAATTCTGTAGATTCGGGTCGGATGAAAGGAATATGTGTGGCGTCCTCCGAATCGACAACACAAGGAAGTGTTCCCAGATTGGTGGTTTTTCCAACCAAAATGGTGGGAAATCAACGCTATGTTGGGAAGAATAGGGGGAACAAAATTATGGTGGGATTTATGGGGGGGAACTTTGCCAGCCAAGACAAATTTGTTGAAATTTAGCGAATGAAATGGAGTTTCAATGGAAGAGTAGGTAATATGAAGGGAGAGGTTTTGCTCTTTTTTGGCGCTTTTTAACGAGATAGAGATGGTCAGAGTTTCATCGATAGCACAGGCGGAGCAGAAAATTTTAATTAGGCTGTGTTTGCTGGGTATGGCTAAGTAATAAGTGGTATCTTTGAATAAGACTGGTGGAATTCGGATATCCAATACTATTACATAGTTACCAACATCAACTTGATATCTTCATTTCATACCTATTATAATTACATGTAGATAATACTACCTGGGCACTCATTCCGTAACTTTTCAGACGATTATCGTCGAAACGATAGAACCCAAAACTAGCAACTAAGTGCTAAAATTACAAGTTCGAGAGGTTAATCCAGTTCATTTCCCACAAATGTAATGAAAGCTGACGATATTCAAAAAAATTCGAGCAGATTATAACTTCTAATGGTGATTAAAGTTTCCAAAACGATATCGTTCAGACGATCATTGATATACGAAATCTGCCCCCTGGACCTGCTCATCTTTGCCCGCGTCCAGGAATTGAATTGCTTATTCTCTATCAGGCCAATGCATATCAATGTTCAGGTCGATTTTAAGTGAGTGGAAAACAGATAGGACTTTCGGAGTATCTACCCTTTTTTTCTCAACAAACATAAATTTCTACCTCTTTCGCCCGACACAGCTTGCATGGGAAGCAGGTTATAATTGCGTGCTGAAGATTAATGTGTGAAGAAATAGAATTAAAAAGAAACAAGCATAAGTGCATTATATTGATTTTCTATTGGCAGGAAAAATAAAAATTATTTTTGTTCAATTTTCTTACTAAAGCGTAGTATACGCTGCTCGAGCTAAATTAAATTTTATCTGCTCTGCAGCGTTTATCTCCAAACATAAGCTATAATAGTAGATACATTTTGACATAGAGCACGCCGCGAGGCGCGACTACGTGTCACAGAAAACAGCTGTTCTTTGAAATTAACTTAATGGTCGCGCTTAATTTTGAAAGATACATGACAGTACATTCTGAAACAATAGTTTGATTATTTAGCTCGAGCAGCGTACAAGTCAGCTAAATGGGTTCGCTTACATTTAGCTCAGCTTAATTTTGTATGAGAGCAAAAATTTACTATAACTAAGCTTTAACATAAAATCATTTTCACTTAATTACCTATTTGTTTATTAGTTGGTAGAAAAATGGGTTTTTTTTTTGTCCCATCACAAATTTGGTGGGATGTTTTTTTTATTTAGTGTTTTTTTTAAATCTCATCTGTCATCACTGACACAAGGAAACAACCCAAAATTCACACTTAAAACCATAAAACACGGAGGCCGAAATGTAATGGAGTGGGTAGCCTTCTCTTGGCATGATGTGGAGCCAATTGTTAAAATCGATACCAAAATGGATCAACACGTGTACAAGGGCATCATAGAAGATCATAGCTATATGATTCCTTATATTTACTTATGTCAATTTAAACTTAGCGTGGCGTTTTATGCACGACAAAGATCCCAAGCATACTTTTCGATTGGTAAAATCGTACATAGAAAGTAATTTTGTAGAAGTTTTAAATTGGCCAGGTTAGTCTCCCGATCTCAACCCGAATGAAGAATTTCAAAGAATTCAATGTAAAAGTAATAATTTCGTCTTATGTGCTGATTCCAAGTAAAAATGTGAAAATTTGTAACATTTTCTTATTTTTTTTCTTACAGAAATGTCTGATATTATAAAGTGAGAAACCATAAAATAAAGTGAATTTTCTAAAAAAAATATATATGAATTTTTTTCTTACTATAACTAAAAATATTTATATGAAGAACCAGGTGTGCTACTTTGGTGTCAACCACTGTATGTCCTTTGCATAGGTGTCGTTTGTTGACCGATTCGATCTTTGTTTTCAATAGCGATTTCTGATATTTCGCGGTTCCTGATATAGATTTTTTTTTAGCAGCGGTCAGTTGTGTTCAATGTACGAGTATGTTCAGCAAATGCATAATTTGATCGAATCGAAATTATTAGTTGCATTAAATAGTATACGTAAGGAAATAAATTGAATGGTATCTTCTTCCAAACATAGGTCTAATGTCCAAACTTAAACAAAAGGAACAAGTAAATTGATACAGTCCGTAACAATTGGATAGCCCCACATATTGTTTTTTTTTTTTTGTTTTAACTACCTATGTACCTGTTTTGAGAGCTCTTTGATATGTAGGTGTACCCAAGGAAATATGCATTGGGCGACAAGCTAAGAGCGAGAATTTCTGAGATTAAGAAAGCTTTTAACATTTTTTTAAGTTAACGGGACTTTTTAAGCTCATTTTGTATGCATTTTTTTTTTTTTTTTTTTTTGTAACATTAGAATAGCCTCAACTAACTTTCTTATGCAGCGTGATCATCGGAAATCTATCGGGAGTTATTAACGTTTTATTTCTTGTCCTTACGATCTGTTTAATAGTTTAAATGCGTAAGAAAAAAAACTTAAAATGCAACGGAAATTGCTAAAATAGAAGCTTACCATGAGCAAAATCTCTCTGATCGCACTATAGCTAAAAAAAACTTGATCGAAGTCCAAAAGTAGTTAACAGTTACTTAAGAAATCGATTATTTTACGGAAAACATTACAAAGGCCGTACTTCTACTGTACTTTCAAGCCGAGATAAACGGCCAATTATACGGTTAGCTTCCAATTCAACTCAAAAAAACAGCGGCTTAGATTTGCAAGTAAAAATTGTTTTTGGACCGTCACCCCATCCGTGAGGGAGGAGTTATGATATGGAGCGCCATATCATATTATGGAACGATCGATTTGGTTTTTGTGACCTGCAGAATGACAGCACCTTACTACAAAACTGTACTGGAAACGGCACTATCTCTGTTTCAGGATATTTTCGGATCACTACCGATTATTTTCCAGCAGGACAATGCGCCAATTCACACAGCTGGAATAGTTAAGTCTTGGTTACAAGACCAAAATATAGAACAACTTTCCTGGCTCCCCTTGTCCCCAAATTTTCTTAAAAAAAAAATGTATTTTTATAAAATTACAAAGGAAAGATATCACACGATTTAAAACACAGAGATATGATATGTAGGGTATGTAGTATATCTTTCAACTGAAGTTAAATTAAATATTTTAAATACTGTTTTATAAATTCAGATTTTTTGAAGGGAAACAACAAGAAACCCAACATTTAAGGAACAAAAAATAACAATTTGAATTAGTAATTGATCTTGAAAATTTAATATCAAATACTAGTAGGTAAGTAATTAAATTAACATTTAAGTAAATTAACAACAAATATGTAAATAAATTAACAAATAAATAAATGAATAAAAAAATAAGTTTTCATTTTAACTAAAATAAACAAGGTGATTCTATTCTAATTCTATTTAAAAATGCATTTAAGTGAATCAAAACGAAGTAATCTCAGAAAATTCCGCTATCTTTCGAAACTAAAGAACTCAGTCCTACCTTTCAACCCAATATACAATTACACATACATATACATATGTACGAATCAAAAAGGTACAAAAAAACATTTAAATAGTTAATGAAATCAATATGCTTTCACTCTAACAAGGGAGACCCTATAAAGTCCCGTCTAGAGGCGCAATGCGGCTCCAGACTCAAATAATTAATCATCTTCAAAAAAGATATCGCCCTCCCCCATCCCAATAATTGATTTTAATTACTTAGGCAAAAGCTTTGGAATAGAAAATTAAATGAATAAATTTATGCTTGAATACTCCCTAAAGAGCTGTCGATATGTTTCTCGTTTATCGTTAAATGTTTGAAAATTCTTGTACCTACCTACATTGATAGTGTTCTTTAATTACATGAAACAAGTCCACGGGCTTACCTTAAAAGGAAATTCCATTCTATGGCAGCGAAACTAAAATTGTTTTAGAAATTCTCTTTGTAGGAGCGGAAAATAGCAGCAAATAGCTGGTCTTTGGAATTTGCTGGTAACGTTTCCTGTGAAGTAAGCATTCAAAAGGATGCCCAGCTTTTCTTCTTTTTCTGCAAAGGCAATTTGTAATATTTCTGGTGGAGTAGTTTCCTTTTAACACGTGTACTTCTTGGCACGTGGTATTTGTTTTGTTCTTAAATTTAAATATATTTAGGTTACGGTTCAAGACCTAACATTTTTCAGCTTTTACTTTGATGGGTATATTAAGTAAAATTGAAGTCACATGGCAACATGAATAACTAGCTCGAATATGGCCATCCAGGAAGCTCAGGGCTTGGGAACGATTGTTTTAAATAAGGAACTTCAGGTTACACCAAAGGAAAAAGGCTGTTATCATTAGATGGCACAAGCCAGTTCAGGCCCCTTCAATTACGCGAGGTGGTTATCATATTGAACTGCATTTCCGTTGAATTTTATTGAGCAGAAACAAATCGATCATCAGTTGCAAGGCTTACAACCAAAGCTTTTCGACAAGTAAAAGTAAAAAAAGGAAATGGTTGCAGACCCTGCTGTAGTTGGTTTATGGAAGTGGAAATCAATGAAAATACATCCGAATACATAAAGTTATTTATGGAATTCAAACTGGACCAAGAATTTGAAATTCATTTTAGAAGTCATAACCGTATGAATTTTTCTTTAGTTTGGACTTGGAATAGATCTAGCAGCATATATTAACTAGATATAAAAATCAGATTAGATACAAGGCACATTTTTGTAAACCAATTTTTCTTAAATATAAAACAAAACAATGTGAAACCAAAGTGAAATGAAGATCCAAGTCATTTCAGAATTTTTCCACGTCCTGCCAGTGCCAGATGAAGTCAAACTATTGACAAAATTCCAATTTGAAATAATTTGTGTATACACGAATTAGATTTTATTTTAACTTGGAGCGAAGCTAACTGCTTACTTCAAAAAGGCGGTAACTGCGGCTTAAATAATTGACATAAACCATACAAAACCTCAAATTGAACACGAAAAGCGAGGCGGTAGTTCGAAATGTCTTACCTGCCGTAAAGTTTCACAGTTAGCGTAAGACTTTTCTCTGTGCTTTTCAAATGTTTGTTTGCACGTTTTTATTTGTAAATTTATTTATTTTCAACGTCAAAAAAATGACTGTGTCAAATAGTTGACAGTACGAATCGCTAAAGAGTTCTCAGACAGCGGTTAATACTTGGGACGTTCGGATTTCTAGTTTAGTGATTTTGACGTCGGACTGACTTAATGTATTTCAGGTATCAGGCATGAATTTTACCGGTTTAGTTTTCACATCTATCTTCTATCTATATATATAAAAATAACTTGATAAATGTGTGTGTGACAGCCTACCGACTGCCACACACATCCGATTTTGATTTAGTTTTTTTTGTTGGTTAATAGACCATGCAGAGAAGGTTAATATATTGGTATGATAAATTTTTGAAAGAAGGCGCAACCGATATTCCAATAAATTCATTTTTGTACACTTTGAAAAAAAATTAACTGGATAGAAATCAAGAAGTGACACTTCAAATAAAAAAAAAATATTTTAAATTTTAAAAGCAATTGTTGTTGTCAATTATTTTAATTATTTTCCAACCAAATTGTTGTTGTTAACAATTTTGAAAGTTTTTTTTTTTAAATACCTATAGGTATCTAAAAAGTTTGTTCTATGAAATTATGTTTTCTATGTTACATTAAGTAACTTTTTGAAATGAAGTAGATACTTTGATTATACAAAGATGATATGGCCGACGATATTTTGCATCGAATTCGTACTGTGATATCGGATAATGAACTGGAGATGTCAGTTGCATCGAATTCGTACTGTGACATCGGATAATGAACTGGAGATGTCAGATGGAATGCGCAACAAAGCTTTGATTTTGATCGAGGATATGTGTCTGCTCATGAGTGGCAATTTGTTGTGCAAATTGGGGATGCCACAGCCAAATCGTTCAATGAAAGACGCATTTAATCCAGAATGAATCAAGAATAAAAGACAGTGTACGATGAATTGATGCAAGCAGTCGATAACGAAAATTGCGCAAATGGAAATACATTCATGATTTCACTGATGTTGGCTACAATTCGTTCGAGATTTGAGATCGATTTGGCCCTAGCCTCTTCTGGGATAGCGGCTACTTTGTAAGAAGGCGGTCGAACAGCTCATTCTGCATTGAAATTGCCATTGAATCTGCAAGTGGATGAAGAACTTACATGTAACATTTCAAAGAATACTGCGATGGCGAAAGTACTGCAGCTATGTAAGATTATCATATGGGACGAATGCACAATGGCTTACAAACGCGCATTGGAGGCCCTGAATCGTTTACATAATGATAAGCGACCTTTCGGTGGAGCAATGATCTTGCTATCAGGCGATTTTCGTCAAACGCTGCCTGTCATTTCGAGATCAACTCCGGCAGATGAATTGAATGCTTGCCTGAAGGCGTTTGACAACAAACATGCGAGTTTCTTTACAAAATGACCAGTCCGCTGCAGAGTTGTCCAGGCAATTATTTATGATGGGCAATGGTCTGATTCGAGCAGACTTAATCACCGGCCTGAATGAGTTTCCACAACTTTTTGCAACTTTACAACGAGACCGGAAGAACTAATCATGAATGTTTTCCCGAATATCGCTCAGAATTATACTGAACATGATTGGCTGAGTGTAAGAGTGATTTTGGCTGCGAAAAACAAGAACGTCGATCATTTGAATTTCGCCATTCAAAACCAAATCGCTGGTGAGTTGCATTCATACAAATCAGTCGACTCCGTGATGGATGAAAACGGAGCCACCAATTATTCCACTTTGTTGTGCAACCTAAATGAACCAAGACATTGCAACGGTACGCGTTCGATTGTAAAGAACTTAATATCAAATATTATTCAAGCAACGAGTTTTATTGGAAAATTCAAAGGCGAAGATGTTCTTATTCCGCGGATTCCACTTATACAGAACGATTTGCCGTTCGTGTTTAAGCGTCTTCAATTTCCCGTACTTCTCGCTTATTAATAAGTCGCAAGGACAATCGCTGGATGTGTGTGGCATAAATCTTGAATTTCACGTGTCGGCAAAGCTCTTGCTTTTTATGTGTATGCACCCGATAATAGAAATAGAACAAAAAATGTTGTGTACCATAAAGCACTTCAGTCAAAAAGCGGTAGGTTGGCCGACAAGTATTTGATTTTATTTATTTATTTAATTTTAATATACCTTTTGAATTAAAAATTTGAATTGACCGAATTACATGAAGCAGAATGAAGCGAAAGCTCAGAATTATTAATTTTATTACCTACATAAATGAATTTGGGCGGAACGAAGTTCGCCGGGTCAGCTAGTTTACTATAAAATAATGACACAAATATACTTAGTTCCAGTTCAGGTTGAGGTGAGCGAAAAATGGTAGCATTGCAGTACTAACCAGTATTACTTTGTCAGTCATTATTTTTTATTTTTATGTTTTGGGGTGCACTGAAAAGTGTCCCAACAAATATATATAATTCTTTTTTGGCTTCCATTTTATTAATATTTTTCCATTGCAAACAGATTAAACAACGTATTACTTCAATAACGCTCATCTCTTTTGCAGCTGCAACAAACAGATTTATCGATTTAACTCTGGCTCATCATGGCCACATCAATGACCATAGTCAATAACGCAATAACTGCTGCGAATGTTTTTCAATACTGTGTGTCGCCCTGGGAATTGAGACAACGTCTACAGGCGGTATTGTTGTGATCAAATATGATTGCGTTTCATACGTGATGCGTGAAAGCGTTCCGTCGGTGATGGAGGAGGGAAAATAAAAACAATAAACACATCAATCAAAAACAAATCGATAGTCCTCCACAAATTAATTCTTGTTTGGTAGAGAGCAATATTCCCAGCCCATAAAATGAACTTCTTTCCACCATATCGACATATTGACATTTTTCCAGCGAAACGCCGACGTGTCCTTGCACAATCGAATTTAATTAATTTTTGAATGCTTGCCACATTTCAAATGGAACAAATCGAATGCGAATAAGACCAAAGTCTGTACGTAACGTTATTTGAAGTGGAAATAATGTATAAAATGAAATAAAATGGCTTTCCCTTTGTTCTTTTCAATTTTTCCTCTCACGCTTTATCTTCGCCCAGGATGTTCAAGAGTTTTGTCGTAGTGTTTGCAAGCGTGCCGCTTTTATTTTTTTATAATATTCCTCTGAATAGAATATCGTAGGAGGTAGGAGAAGGGGTATCGTGTAAAGGAAGCGCGACCTTTGTCGTTTTTTGTGACTTTTGTCCCTTGTTTTGTCATATGTCGCTATTTTTTTTTTAATATACGTTAACCCCCTTTTAACAACGAATATTAAATTAAATTAAAAATGGATACAGCGGGTATGAAATTTTATTTAGTAATGTTTTTTCTTATATTAAAGACGGCAGGATTTTTAAGGAGCATGTAAACGAATATTTCGACCTAATGCAATTTAAGTCATTTTTTATAATTTAAAAGTGAATGAAATCTATTTTGCAAGTAAACAATTCGGAGAAGAGTATGAGCAGATAAATTATTACAGTCTCCACCAACACTTTTACAAACTTACAATAGTGAAATTGTACATACAATTTTTTTTTTGTGAGTTTCAACAATTGTAAGCAGAACATTAAAAATAGTTGTCAGTGAGGCCCATAAGTTGAATAAAACTCAAAATTTAAAATTACTTGGAGTAAAGGAAACTTCGACGACATTCTCTGTTATTTCTTTCAACCCCTCAGACTATTTTAAGAACAACCGTAATGCAACTTTGAATATTTATATAAACAAAGTAATTGTGAGTAAAGTATTTTGTGATAAAATAGAAAGGTACCTATTACAGATTTTGGTGAAAGTAGATCGAAATAATTGGACAGTAGCAGACGTTATCATGTAGAACTCGACGACACCCTTTATTTTATATCTCCGGTTGCGAACTTAGTGCTTATGAAGATAAAATAAGCCGCATAATTGAGTCCTTAATAATCATTACATAACAATGCCATACTACCGCGGTCCATCGCAATCATTTCTAATTGCATTAGTTCTAGGCATTGTGATTGTGAAATAAAATACTCTTGGAAAACACAACTGCATTTCAACATAATAAACTTACTGCACTGAAAAACATGGAGCAGAAAACCCACAGCTTAAGAAAGGAATTCTTTTTACACGCCAGACCAAAACTGCTAAACTGCATCCTTGAATTGTTATTTCCGTTGATTAGTTTTTTTATTAAATCACCAATTAAATTCTCACTAAGCTATTCGAAAACAACACCCAACTCCTTCTTTGAAGGATCCGCCGCGCAAATTAATTTGTTTTTTTTTTTTTGCCTTAAATGAGTCACACTAACACGATGTTTTATCGTTAGTCAACTGTTGGAAACTGATTTCAGTAAAAGGATTCGCTGACTTTTATATGCTCAAACTGTTGCTCAAATTTTCAACACCCGCACATGGGATATTGCTCTTTAATGCAAGAGAAATTCATACAAACATTGATAAGGCATGCGCGTCAGTTATAATGCTAAAGTTGGTCCAAAGGGAGAGGATTCAATAACTTCTTTTGGGAAATGCCATTTCACACCACTTGGGTTTGGTATTTTATTTCTATATTTCGTTCTCTCTCTCGTTATAGCATTCCCAAGAGGGAACTTTCGAAAGCAGTGTAGAATTTTATAGTAATTATTTCCACCTACATCCCCCACACACAGGGTGGTTTATGTTCAGATTTTCAAGACTAATGGAATATAAAGTAGTTCGAATTTTGATAAAAATATGAATAAGCAATTAGGTATTTGAAATACCGTATTTCTGCTAGCTAATTAAAATATATTTACGTTGAATAGGCTAAATTTGACATTTAAGAACAAATTCAAAAATAGAATTGCGGCTTGCGGACAAACACGACTCAAGAGAGTAGTATAAGCAAAATAAAAAGGACTTACAATGTTATTTGTAGCGTTGCCATTTTGGCTGTTTTCCATTCAGATCTGGCTGGATTGATACTCATTTTTTTGCCTGCAAGATTTTAGCTGGATACGAATTTTGTTTGAATGTTTTGAAATGTTTCGTGTCATTTCTTTCAGTCAGTAGGTATAAGTACATTCTAAAATTCAAAGTGAAAAAAATATAATTAAGAGAAAAACAAAATTTGCTTGAATTTCTAATTTTTGCACTGAGCTGGGAAACATTTATACCATTGATGCCATCAACTATTTTATACGTTTGCATTGATACAAGAATGTACTTGCCTTTGCTAACTATAATGCTGCTTCAACTTTGATATACCGTCCGAAGTTACAAAAAAAAAAAAGAAAATCTTATATTAGGTATGTTCCCCTACTTTCTGGTTCAATATAAAGGGTGGTTAAGTTTTAAGGATGTTGATTTTGAATAAAACACAAATTATTTAGGAAATTATTGTCATTTATATTTATTATGATAATATTGGTATGGTTCAATTATGTAGGGAACAAAATATCGGTCAAATGGCCGCCGCAACCTCGGCGGCACACCTCCATCCGATGGTCCAAATTTTCGATGACTCTGAGGCATAATTGAGGTTCTATGCCGCTAATGTGCCGAATTATCTCATCCTTTGGCTCTTGAATTGTTGCTGGCTTATCGACGTACACCTTTTCTTGCAAATAACCCCAAAGAAAGAAGTCCAACGTTGTCAAATCACATGATCTTGGCGGCCCATTGACATCGCCACCACGTGAGATAACACGGCCATTGAATTTGTCGCGCAAAAGAGCCATTGTTTCGTTAGCTGTGTGGCAAGTGGTACCGTCCTGTTGAAACCACATATCGTCCACATCCATATCTTCCAATTCGATCCATAAAAAGTTCGTTATCATCTCACGATAGCGAACACCATTCACAGTAACTGCCTGACCGGCCTTATTTTGGAAAAAATACGGCCCGATGATGCCGCCAGCTCATAAACCGAACCAAACAGTCACTCTTTATGGGTGCATTGGTTTTTCGACAATCACTCTTGGATTATCATTCGCCCAAATGCGGCAATTCTGCTTATTGACGAATCCACTGAGGTGAAAATGTGCCTCATCACTGAAGATGATTTTCTTCGAAAAAATCACGAAGTGCACGATATGCATTTTGATTTGAACGCCCATTTTCATAATGAGCCTGAATAACTTTAACGCGTTGCTCGATTGTGTATCTTTCCATGGTTCAAATTGAATTAGTCTGAAATTGAGAAATGTCAAATGAGATGCAGAAAAAAAACTTGACGTTTAAGTGTGGTTCACATTCAACATCGGCCCTTAAAATTAAACCAACCTTTATAAATATTAGCAAAATGTCACATTTTTCTCATTGCGAGAGAATTCGCTCACTGAAACCACAAATTTAAAAAATGCGCATTTTTTCTAGTCGGAAATTTTCAAATACATATCAGTAGGTAGAACAAAGCACACATTTATATTTATACCTACGACCAATATTTGAACTGCTTCTATTGCAGAAATTAAAAAGTTCAATTATTTTGCTTCTTACATCTATTTTCATGCTATACAAGTACAAAATATAAATGAAATGAAAAAAAAAGTCAGTTACAAATTAGCATCTGAACGATTTGACAAAAATCTGTCAGTAATAACCAACTAGACCAATGAAATTTCTTGGGCTAATATTTGCAGGCTTTTTATAAAGGGGAAATGCTTGTTCTCGTTTTGGCTCTCTTCTGTCCAACTTTTGCGTAAAGGAACGATGTTTGGCTAAATTTGGCTAATGTGTTCGAATACATTATCGTTAGGGAACAGACTTATTAACTACAAGAGCGGCAATACTATATATGACATAGAAGCAAATGATGAGGAGACAATAATTGAAGCACTCAGAGAAATTACTATGCAATGTTCATTTATGAGTTGAACTAATTTAATAACGAATGTAAGAGTAAATCCCGCAAAAACCCAAATTCACACTTAGGGTTTTTTCCACTGCGCCAACTCTCGCGAACGTCTGACAAACATCCGAGAGTAAAACTGTCTTGAAAGAGCTCCTTAATTAGCCGTTTGGAGTCGGCATAAAATTGTAGATCCCTTCCATTCGTTCCAAAAACTGAAAAAACTCACACAGAACGAATGGTTGTGAGAAGCTAGGCCTAGGGTCTCTCCGGACCTGTTGCGCCAACTATTTATTTATTTTTTATATAAGAGTAAATGCAGTAAATGATTCGGGGCCTTTTTTTAAAGAAGTTTTATTTGTAATTTTTTTGTATTTCTTTTATTCGTTGATTTATGTTGGCAGAATTTTTGATTGCATTTCGTTGACTGTTTTTTTTTTTTTTTTTTTTGACTGGATGTTTTTTTGACTATTTTTTCCAGTCAAATCTGACTGAAAATCCGATTTCAAAATGGCAACCCTCCTTATTTTGTATCTGAATGGTTCAATTTGCGAGGCTTTCACAGGACAGTTTAACACTCGGACTCGGATATTTGTGATACGCTTGCGAGAGGATGCACAGTGGGAAACATTCGGCCCTAGCGAGGCATCCATCGAAACGAAAATTTCTCCGATTTTATAAGATTCGGAGGATTTTTTCTGCGAGATATTCTTCCGAACAGCTGATCGGAGAATACAAATTTCACGCACACCAGCATTTCGCGTTGCAGTGCGATCATGTTTGTTTTTGAGTGACATTTTTGACAGCTTCATACGAATTGCTTCCGATATCCTCCAAGAAAAATCAGACGCGGAATTTATTTACGATTTGCATTTAATTTAATAGTTATTTTTAGTTATTTAGTTATTTATTAATTATTTATGAACATCATTTACATTAGACTAATATAATCTTTAAGTTATAAATGAAGATACAATTCGGAAAATTTAAAAATTTAAGTGATAATAATACAGAGTAATGAGTACACAAATTTGGACAAAATACAATTAAGAAACAGTTATTTATTTACATTTAAATTAGTCTTATCTATTAAAATAAATATAATTAGGTGTAGTTAAGTATCTGCCATTGCCATATGCCTAAAGAGAGTGTTTTGGAAGGAATTTGCATAACAAGATCTTATAATGCTAAGAGGAAGTGCATTCCAAATACGAATGGCATGAACGAAAAATTGATGCTCAGTGCATGTATAATTATACCGAGGGAGAACTAACGTTAAAGACCGACTAGATTGTGTAAAGATGAGTTTGTTATACAAATATGGTGGCTGTTTAGAGGTTATAATCCGATGAAGGCATTTAATAGTGCAAAATCTTAGGTATTGTTCTAATGAACAACCAAGAATATTTTTGGTGTAAGCAGAAACATTGTCATACCGTTTAAGGCCATAAACATAGCGAGTCATATTGTTGAACGCAACATTTAGTCTTCTCTTAATATTAGCTAGCAGCAGATCTCGCAACCATAGGCTATGATGGGTATGAGAAGAGACTTCACAAGCATAAGTCTAGTTTTAAGAGGTGTGTAGCTTTGGGATACCGATAAATTTCTTAGAGAGCCATAAATTTTACCAATTATGGTAGTTACATGATCATCCCAGCTTAAACCAAACCAAATAAGTAAGGAAAAATGTCATAAATGTAGATATTTTCGGAATAAAATACGTGACAAATCGCAAAACAAAGACAAGTGGATTAGCTGTCAAACGTCAAAAATATTAGAATCTATTGGAATGAAATAACGGCACTTTTTTAACAGATCACAACTCCACACAAAAGGAAGACCAAATTTTGTTTTCCCCAAAAATACCCAATAATATGTATTATTGTTTTCGAAATGTTCATACTTTGCTTTCGAAGACTAAGAACTAATCGCTTTTGCAGCAGCTCGTAATGACGTTATAAGTCACTTATCAAAAAGTTAGTATAAGAATACTAATTAAATATTTGTATAAATAGAAACAGAGGATATTCGTAAAATAAACAAATTACGTATTTATTTTAACGAATATCGAATTTTTAGTTTTAGTAGCTTCGCTTGATCGAAAGTCGACCCTGCCTTTTAAAGCATAACACGTATCTCTTAAAGATGTTGATGTGCGTTTACATGTCCGAATACATACATTTCAGGCGACACGAGATAGAGTGGTATGCTTATGGGTTGTATGTCATATTTGCAGTAATCGGCTTATGTTTGTATGGAAGCATCAAGGAGTGAATTTTGGCAGGAAGTTTCTTGTTGTAGTTGAGATAAGCAGTCATTTCATTTTGAGGCCATAGCAAATAATGTATCTACAAAGCCAACGTTGTTAAGGTTTAAATGTATTTAACTAATTCTGTTGGGTAGAATATTTTATTTTCTATTTATTATCTTAGAGCTCAAAAGAGTGAAACCGCCTGGGATATACACTTCACGAGAATACATTTGAAATCATTTGTCTCATTTCATGAGAAGAAGTACTACAAAAGATGTTTGCCATCCATCAAGATAAGGAATTGTGACCAGGATCTTGGACGCACTTATTCCCACTACGAGGCGTATTATATTTTTGATTGTTCGTATGATAGTTGCTGAACTATATGTAGGACAACAACTATTTGCAAGACAAAAATCGTAATCATCATCATTATCATAATTCGATCTCCTGAGCAACGAGACTTATTCAAGAGACTTCCTCAGGTCAAACGAGAACCCATCCGTTGACCAACAAAGGATGAACATTACACGCAGGAGTCGTTCTCCAAGATATTAAGTTAGTTTGCTGTCATTGACATTGACTGAAGCTATATCGATGGCAGTATCACTACTGATAAGAGGAGGAAGGCTTGAGTTGCATTGGCAACGATCCTCCTACAAGTTCTATATCACCACGACCTCTATCCTCCTGTCGCGACAGCGAATGGCATCACAACCATGTCAAGATTGTCGCATGTACGGACCAAAAGTCTGCGAACCTCTTAAAAATTAAAGCTTCGTCGAAAAGAGTGCAGCTTGAGGTCGAAAGCAGGGACGAAATTTCTGGCAGACCGGAAACTCCTCGCTCCTAGATACTTGCCTAACCCTCAATGTCCGACTGTCAACTGGGAAATTGCAAACCTGGGGGAACCAAAAGGGGATAAGCGATGTGAAGCCATCTTAGTTGACATATAGAATAAATGGCTCTTGGGAGTTTCGTATTTTTTACTTGTCAACTTTGCCACTTGTCAACTTTGCCACCAAATTACTATATAAGTATTCACATCGCCATTTAAACCGGTAAAATTAAGTTTAGAACTCCCCACACAAAATGCTTATCAGTTAATTGAACGCAATTTGGTGACATTCAATTTGTCGCCGCTATATTTCCATACGCATTAACGTACCTATTCAAATATACCTGTATTATATTATGTGGTATTCATTTGGGCTTCTTCAGATTCGCTCTCAGATTTCGTGTGGCTAATCGAACATAAAAACGTCACTTGCTCTTTTTTGTGATAATATTCGTGGGATTCGAATATGTGTAGCCTTCAACACTTTTCAAAACGTTTTCCATTCACTGGTTAGATTTTAAATTAAAACATTCGAAATTTGCGTCTCGATTGATTTTTAAATATTTATACATAACCAATTTACTAAAATAAATTCACCCGATGCAATGCCTTTCTTTGCTGTAGAACAAATTCACGAAAACCTAAACGCCCTCCACCAGTTGTCAAACTCAAACGCACTTGTGTTGGTAAATCTGAGAAAATATCTAGATTCGCAAAAGTGATCTGAAATCTGAAAAAGATTGCTTTTTTTTGTACCAAACGAACATAAAAACTGATCTGAGAGCAAAAAAAGTGATCTGAGAGCGCCCAAACGAATACCACATTAGATTATAACATATTTTCGAAGGAATGCAATTTACCTACCCCTAAAAGTAAGCAATTATGTACCTTATTTTCATTCAGGGGCATATATTTGCAAGGTGTTGACGACGAAAATATTAATCATGAGTAAAACTATTTTAAAGGGGCGCATTTTTTTTTTGGTATCTCGATGTCGCTTTTTCGCTTATAAAAAACCCATAATTATCGAAAATTCTGGTACGTTTTTTAGTATTATATCCTTAAATATAACTAGGAATTTATTTCATATAATTTCGTGTAATCTTTGAACTCAATTCATGGACTTTGGTGCAGAATTTTTAACCAGACTGAAAATGAGTGGGGAAGCGAGGAGTAACAACGATTCTCGCTTGTTTGTGGGTTACCCTGACAATTTCTGTTGGGAAATTATATCGAATTTCAGTTTTGTAAATTGTTTGAGAGAAACAACTCTTAACAACAACTCGCAGACACAGTCACTTTTGGTAGGAATGATAGCTATTTCGAAACTGAACTGAAAATATTTAAATAGCAAATAATTTTACTTTGATTTCATGATGATATGTATCTCGATGCGAATAAAGGAAACATTTTCCGAATTATGATTATGCTTAATTCCATTGAAAAGATCAAATAAATAAAGCTGGATAACGTTGGTACCTACGCGCAACTTGGTTTGGTATAAATAAGGGTAGACGCTGATTTGAATCAACTTGACGGTGCCCAATCGTTTCACATACAGAAATTGTGATAATTTTACATGCCCGTGGTAGCCACCGGGTACGTGTTTTATACAAAAGGATGAATTCACTAGACTACATTAACTTGCTTACTTACTTACTTCATCATGCTGACGTTAATAATATAGCATTAGATGACAAATACCTCGCGTCCGCTATTCTGAGTTCTGACGTATTAAGCCCAAAAGGGGCGTATATTAATTAAGACTAGCATTTGCTTTGAGTAAAAGTTTGTACAAAAATAAAAATGCTTAGCAATCCTTTCATCGATATTCATAGAAACATACTTTGGTAAAGTAAGATCGAATATTCGCTGTACGTGTAGTTGCCTTGCAAGTCCAAGAATATGAATTTTTGAATTTCCCTTGAGAGTTTAACGATTTTTATTATTTTTATCAAAATGTGCGCGGTGCCCTTTTGCAGAAAATATCGAAAGCTGAAATTAACTTAAATCAGTCTTTAGCTTCGATTTTGACATTTCTCTTTGATAAAGGTACATCTATTATAATTCAAATATGGGTCAAGGTGGTCAGTTTTCATTCTTTTTAATCTACGAATAGTTTCCCTCACATTTAATACGTCATCTATCAGAGGTTTAATATGCATCTGTAGACGCTCGTTGGCGGCTATATTCCACTTAAAGCTATTTCCCAGAAGCTACACGTCGCCCGAGAATTGTTTTGTTCCATACGCCCTTGGCACTTTTCCGAGAAAAACGCATTTGAAAGTGTGCGTACTTGGTACTCCGAAACCGTGTAATAGAATCTTGTTTTTTTATAAGTATTATAAAGAGTTTACCGACCAATTTTCAAAGTGTTTTGCGAAACCGTTCACACGCTGCGTTAATTTACGTAAAAGTCTACTTTTTTTACTGATGTCCCACGTCCTATATTTTGAAACTGAATTTTGTCCTTCCATGCACGTGGAACACAAAAAAAATGGATATGGCACAAAGCAATTCTCATCCAAAATATCTGAAAGGCAAGAAAGCATGGAGTTGGATGCTAAAATTTAAAAATCAAAATCGATTTCACCTATTTGAGAAACAAAGTTTTTATTCCAAAAATCAAATTGTTTAGTATGTATTAAACATTCTTCTTCAAAAAAAGCAAAAAAACAAAAATTAAAGCAGTTCTACCGTTATCACAATAAGTTTCATTGCATTAAGATATATAATTTCTCATTAAAAAAGCTTGTTACATTGTAACTACATATTTATTTGGTAAACACAAAATAAAAAAATAAATAAGAACAGTTCTACAGTTGCAGCACGATCAGTGTCCCACATATGTACATAGCTTTTCTTTAACACAAGTCCACGTATGACAAACCAATTCTCAACTTCGCTAATATTTTTTCTGGCTGTAGGAAATAAGGCCCCAATGAAATAAGGCCCCAAAAGAGAAAACGATATAAGGCCCCAAATTTGAGGTGTTATTTCATAATGACATAACACCCCAATTTCAAATATGAAGTAAGGACCCACTGGGATGAAATAAGGCCCCAAAATAAAAAGAAATAAGGCCCCAAATTTGTTGTTTATTTCATAATGAAATTAAAAATAATGAAAACTACTTTTCATTTAATATTGTTGATATTGGATTAACTAGTTTAGATTAAAGGAACTTTCTATATACTCAACCTCGCACCCACCTCGCAATCTAACAGTAAACCCAAGCAGGGGGGTTGCAGGGGGGCAACATGCCCCCCCATACGCATTCCATATCGGAAGGGTAACAATTAATAATAAAAAAAAATGTGTATGTGTAAACACCGTGCGTGCGGTATGTGTGTGGCTTGATACACGTCATTGAGAAAAGAGGGAATTGTAATAACCGTATTCTTGATATATTATGAAATAACACTAATTTATTTTCAAACTCTGCGTGAGCCTTAACATGTCTGGGGTACTCTTCGTAGGGCGGAGTGACTACCTGTGGTTGTAAAACTTCATTGATGTCCGTTCTCCTTCTTTTGGCTCGAACTGACGATAAATCCACGTCATTTATCATCAGAACATCATTGACAGTTGATCTTGATGTCGTCGGTTCATTGTCAGTAATAATTGTCGCTCCAGTTTGGTTTGCGAGACGAGCTCTCCATTCACGCGAGCGTTCAGTACTCGTTTTTCCAACCATTTTTCCGACTTTCAGAGGTTTACTTGCACGTAAACGCGCCCTGTAATCTTTGCACGTTCTGCATTTGGCTTTCCCATATCTGAAAATATTTTAATGCATCTTCAATGACGGCAAAACATTGTATTATTGTCAGAAATATGGAATTGTACCAATTACGTATTTTCCTGTATTTTTCTGCGTTTTACTATTGAAACGCATGTAGGTACCTACAGATGCGAGTTGGATGACAGTTGAGGTTAAGGAGTCACAACTGAATGAATTATAAGCAGTGTATTAAACAGTGAAATCGAACAGTGAAACAACGCGCACTTAGATGTTTACATATCAACAAATACTCCTAACAATATGCAGTGGAAAATACCCGTTTGCTGTTACACAGTAAATGAAAGTGTCATTGGAATTTCATTCGGCTTGCATTGCATATTGTAGGGTGGCTGGTCTACGACATTTTCGTTATGCGAGAAACAGATTAACACAGCAACAGTAACTTTCACAACTTTTTAGAACCAATGTATTTTAATTACATACTTTGAACGTATTAGCACAGCCACATCGACAGCGAAGTCAACGTTAAAGCTGTCAAAAATTCGCTGTTGCTGTCGCTGTTTTAATCTGTTTCTCGCATTAGTTGTTGTCCAGCTGTGATTTCAGCGTGCCTGGTAATTCACGAAAGATTTGGCACCGAATTACCTCGAGATCCGCCACAGGGAAGAAATGTGAGACCATCATATATGAAAAACATTCTTTATTTCACATCAACAAAAAGCTGAAATTAATAAGCCCCAGCTAAATGTATGCAATGATACAAAATTTTACAATGATAAAACACAGTGACGCATTTCCGTTACGCATTTCTGTCCCCGCAAGTTAAATGTGTGGAATTACTACACCAGATTCCAATAACGCGCGCTTAGATGTTTACACATCAAAAATAATTTTGGGGACTTATTTCATTTCTTTTTTTGGGGTCTTATTTCATAATGAAATAAGACCCCAATTTTCATTAAGAAATAGGGCCCCGAAAAAGGAAATAACACCCCAAATTCTATTAAAAATCGTTGTTATTGTTTCCTGTATAATTTGTTGGGGCCTTATTTCGCAGAGCCATTCTGTCTATCTTTTGTCGCAGTGATATGCACTTGGAACAAAACAATTCTCGCAAAGAAAATCTGTCCCAAACGCCAAAAAATGGTTTGCGGCACAAAACAATCCTGGAAACTGTTGATTTTGGTGGATAAGGGACAAAGTCGATGCTCGATATCTGGGGATTGGAAAGACATATAGCAAATCGGATCACAGATTTTTAGAGAGCATACAAAATTACCATAGAATCCGTTCCTAAATCAAAAATGACAAAAGTGGCGTATGGAACAAAACAATTCTCAGGCGACTTATAGCGGAAAACGCGCGGTGACAGCACTCGTGTCCCACTCATTTCATGACCTTATGATAAAAAAATTTCTAGACGAATAATAAGAAAATTAAAAGAGGTCACTAAATGTCGTTTTAATAACTTAAGGCAGCAAAATTAAATGTATGCCGTGAAGAAGCAGGGAGCTATTTTGTTTTTTTGTTTTTTTGTTCACCTTTTCTTCGATACATCTTACCATACTTCGATCCTATTTATACAAACAAAAAAAACCTAAACCAAACATACCAAATATGTACGTCACTATTAATAAACAAAGGACAAACTAAATCCACAAGTAAACATTATAGCACTCTGGCGTATACGTACTTTTTTTATTTTCCTTGATTTTTTGTTTTTTTTTCCAAATGTGTATTAAAACGACTGCTTTCTTTTTTCGTTTCCCTTTCGCCGCAATAGGTTTTGTAATAAATTCAACTCCTGTTTTTTGAAAAAAAAAAAAAAAAAAAATGTTAACAACGTAGTAGCTTAATGTTGCTGGTTTTTGCCGCAAGATTACGGCACTGATTGCCTTTGGTGGTAAAATGGTGGAGTTGTTGTATTGATTATTAGATTTCAGCGCTGACTACTGTTGGAAGTGGTGCTACCTGCTACTGTTGCTGTTGTGTATTTGTTGAAATGGTGTAGAGATCCAGTACTAGACATAAATGGAGATTATGACGCTGAGGCTGATTTTGACCTGTATACAATAGCATAGCATAGGGACGAACTGACGATTGCACAATGCACACTGCTGCTTCTGTTTCTTGTTTTTGCCATGTAACTTTTTGGGTTGCCTACGCTGAGCTGCCGATAATTCACCTCTTTTTTTGTTTTTGTTTTTTCTGTCGGAGGTTGTTACTATCCGATGGAGCACTCAGACACAACTACTGGTCCATTGTACTGCCAAACAGACACCTTACATTTATGTACTTAGTTTTCCCGTCTTTCGAAGAAAGATGAGAAGGAGCTTCAGTGATGAAGATCTTCGATGTTCGGCACTCACCACGTCAGCCCCAAAGATCCGCCACCTGATGCGAGCAAAGGCAGGACAGCTACAGAGGAAGTGCTCCGGCTGAGTCAGACCAGTGACCTTCCTCCTTCTCGTGAAGAGAACAACAGTCGTTTTAAGAGGATTTACTGAAAGCCCATTTCTTGTGCACCAGCCATCGATCAAGCCCAAGGATCTCTGAGCCCGAGAGCAGACAGTCCCTAGGTCAGAACCGACAGACAGAACGGCGACATCATCCGCGTATGCTTGACGCTTGAGTATAGGTTCCAGGGAGATTGATAACCGTTAGCAGAGAGTCAACTACCATACAACATAAAAGGGGAGACAGAACACCGCCTTGAGGGCAGCCCCTGTTAACCCCTTTCACGACGCATTTACCACAATCCGCCTCGGCAATCAACATCCTGTACATTATAAATAAATAAATAGTTGGCGCAACAGGTCTGGAGAGACCCTAGGCCTAGCTTCTCACAACCATTCGTTTTGTGTGAGTTTCTCATTTTTGGAACGAATGGAAGGGATCTACAATTTTATGCCGACTCCAAACGGCTAATTGAGAAGCTCTTTCAAGACAGTCATACTCTCGGATGTTTGTCAGACGTTCGCGAGAGGTGGCGCAGTGAAAAAAACCACAAGTTGGAATTTTGGTTTTTGCGGGATTCGAACCTCGACCCCTAGCGTAGTAGTCCAGCACACTAACCACTAAGCCACTGCGCCTACATCCTGTACATTAGCATTGATTTAATCCACAACACTTACGTTTCATTTATACCATGATGTCTGGCTGCATTGCACATGCTATCAAAAGTCGCATTATCAAAAGCCCCCTCAATGTCGACGAAAATGCCCAACGCGTACTCCTTCCGATCAAGAGCACTTTCAATCCTACCAACAAAGTTCTGAAGCGCAGTTTCACAGGATTTTCCGCGCTGATAGGCATGTTGCATCTCTGAAAGAGGGTGCGATCGAAGAGCGACATTGCGCACGTGCAGCTCAACCAGTCTCTCCAAACTTTTCAGCAGGAAGGAGGACAGACTTATGGGTCTGAAACTTTTGGCGAGAGTGAAGTAGGTAGACTTTACCTATTTTTGGTATGAACACGACTTTAACCATACGCCAAGGAGAAGGTATGTAGGCCAAGGCCAAGCTAGCGGTAAAATTTGTTTCAGCGTCGGCATCAGCTGACTACAACCTTGTTTCAGCATAACCGGATAGATGCCATCCGGACCAAGTGACTTAAAACCCTTAAACGATGCAATTGCATATTTGATGGCCTCATCCGTCACTACTCTGGATGCAACATACCAGCTACGCTGCGTGGTGTTTGACAGTTCAGGAGTGGCCACCATTTCCGGTACCACTGAAGAGCAATGTTGTTGTTGTTGTAATTTCATGCAAGTCGCTTAAATTTACCTGCTGTAATTCATAATTTGTGGATAATTTTTGTATTGTGCACTTCTATGTATTGTCCTCTACCCAAATATATATAGTGTTGGCATATTTATGTGGCGGGTAATAGGAAAAATGGGTCGAAACACGTTATAGGCAACTCCGTATTAATAACGCTGAAAAAACCGTGCCAAATTTTGCAATGTAATAAAATAATACTATTGCTGAAAGCTGACTACTTATAAGTTTTTGTTCGGGATGTAAGCACTACTTGGTTTTTAGAGTCTTATCGAATTTAAAATTGGGGTTTTCGAGATATAATAAAACAAATAAATAGTTGGCGCAACAGGTCCGGAGGGACCCTAGGCCTAGCTTCTCACAACCATTCGTTTTGCGTGAGTTTTTTTCATTTTCATATATGCCGACTCCAAACGGCTAAGACAGTTATACTCTCGGATGTTTGTCAGACGTTCGCGAGAGGTGGCACAGTGAAAGACACCCCTACATTACAAAGACCAAATGGCTTTAATGATCTTTCACATAACACTCAGCGTTAGCAGTTGGTTCTATCGACTCATGCTCGCACCAAATGAAAATGTTGTCGTTGGTAGACTTTCGTTGAATAAAACCCCATTGATGTGCGCCGATCAGTTTGTTGGCGAAAGGATATAGGCGTTCACTTCACACAAGTTTATCCCTTTATCAAAAGTGTTCTTTTCAAATTCGGTACCGATTATGAACCAACTTCTTATGCTCCCATGGTATGAATACTTGCTTTTAAAATAATAATGAGATGCCGATGCATATTAGTTTTAAATTTCTGTAAATTGTTATACTCAATATTCGTAAACCTCTGTAAATCGCCTCTTGTGGGAATACATGTGCGACAGACTGTGTGCTAGCTAAGCGTAATTATTTTTGATTTATAACTCCCTAGATGCGTATAAATTATCGGCCGCTAAGACTGTATGCTTGAATAAGAGAATTTCTCGTATCCATAACTCCAGGGGGGACAAAAAAGATACTAATGCTTTTTACGATGCATTCGGTTTAACATTTAATCTTTGCCATTCGACACTTTATTGAAAGTATACAGCAGGAAATCATAACTAGCGATTTCTTTAACAATTATTGAAAGATTTGATGGTTGTGATAAGTATGTCGTACTAACTCTGAAGTGAACGTGTACTTTCTACGAAGACGTCAAAGCATGTAAAATATGCACATTAACGCAGATTGATATGCTGCAGTAATCGTAACTCACCCGCCTATGTTCAGTATGCTATATGCCATATGCGTGAAGAAACTGAAGTGGACAATCAATAGTTTTAAAATCCCTAAATCACCAGGCACGACTTTAGAATTTAGAACGCACTTGAATTTTCCAAAGACATTCTCTCGCACAATATGGACCTGGAGTGCTGTTTTGATTGCCAAATCAGAAGATACACATACTCCATAATAAGATACCAATTAATCCAATCTACTTTCTTTTTTAAATAAGTGGAATAATAATGGAAATATGCTTCAAAGGGGAGTGTTGCTCAGAAACTGACAGCATGTCGACTGAAAAGTCTAAGTTTGCACATCCCTCGAACATTCGACCGAATGCTTCCATTTAATCATGGGGCAGATTCCCTATAACAATATTAAAATATTATTTTAGAAATTTTGATAATCATAAGAAGCAGGAATTTGTTTGACTATCGTCAACTTCCATTACATTTGTGGAAAATGGCCTGAATTAAGGTCTCAAACTCGTAATTTTGGCGCTTTGTTGCTTTGTTGGGATTCATAATGGTAGCTAAACGAAATCCGGCTCGGGTTCAGGCTTAGGGTTATGGAGGTTATATTGTTTCTCCTAAAAGTATGCTAATTTTTCTAGTACTCAAATGTCCAATTTAGTTGACAAAATTTGGAGAGAAAGTAAATGCTTGTCGTATGTAAAGAGCAGATTAGATTAAATTGTGTTTCAGATCTAGAATGTCTAGAAGGTGATATCTTTGATGAGGTAGGATACCAATAGAGTACATATGGATTAAGAAATATTTTCATCTTTGTGACGTTAATGATGAAAGAGCAGGAATCGAATCACCACTTTTTTTTGAACGACAACATCAACAGAACGATCAACAGTCACGGAATTAAGTTGATTTTACATGTGCAACAAAAACAAATTCTGTCACGTAATGCTCGTTCACAGACAACGCGATTCGACCCCAGAAAGACGAATCATAAAACGGTGAGGTCGTGTGATAAGTTGTCTTACGGGTTTTTAGTCATGACACCTCATCGATCTTCAAAAAGTTATAGGGACTATAGTCACACTAGTTTTCAACTGTTCAGTTTTGTTACGCTCTAGTTTGAGAAGTGGTAGGCGCAGTGGCAAAGTGGTTAGGATCGAGGTTCGAGTCCCGCAAAAACCCAAATTCCAAGTTAGGGCTTTTTTCACTGTGCCACCTCTCGGGAACATCTGACAAACATCCGAGAGTATAACTGTCTTGAAAGAGCTTCTCAATTAGCTGTTTGGAGTGGGCATAAAATTGTAGATCCCTTCCATTCGTTCCAAAAATGAAAAACTCACACAAAACGAATGGTTGCGAGAAGCTAGGCCTAGGGTCCCTCCGGACCTGTTGCGCCAATTACTTTTTATTCTTTGCAATGTATTTGCTGATACAGGATATGTGCGAGACAAGTCACTGAAGTCATGAAAGAAGTATATTCTTCTAAGTTGGTTTTGCGCAAATTTGCAAGAGCTGGGCAGTTACAAAGAAGATAAAGAACGGTTTCTTACTCCTCTTCATCCTTGCAGCTCCTGCAAAAGTCATTCCCAATCTGCGAGCGTACCTACCTATCAAACAGTGCCCTGTTAATGATCCAACTACGGAGCTGATGCTGTTTCCATTTCTTATAGATTTCTTTTAACTTTCCTTTTAACATCTAGTTTTGGTCAAATTTGCTTTGCTGTGACGCAGGTATTTATGCTGTTCCACCTATTGTTTCCGACCTTTATTACCTCTTTGAATACGAAGAATTTAATAGTGTGGTAAATCAGGCACTTAGTGAATCAGACACTTATGCCCCTATTATGGAAGACAACTTCAACCAAACCAAGGTTGTCTTTCTCCAATTGGGATTATCGATTACAACTAGTTGTCTGTCAATGGACAACCATCAGCCTATGAGTAGACAACTAATAAAATGGTTGTCTTTTCAGTTGTGTGTATTCATTATAGAAGACAACTGAGTTGTGTTGAAGTTGTCCTGAATGTCAAAATCAGACAACTGCTTTTTATCAGTTGTGTTGGATTTGTTGAACTAAAAGGATCAGCTTTTGTTAATGAAAAATGGACAAAAAAATGTAAGTAGGAATTAGAATAAAAAATGGATAATGGAAAGTGTGTTCTTAAAGTTTAAAAGTCACAAAACCAGCGCAATTTGATCGGCTAATAGGAATTTTGAAAGAACAACCTGATCTGGCCAGGAGTAAAGGACAGTTTGGTTCAAAAAAAAAATAAAAAAATATTGAAGAATGGCAAAAAATAGCTTTGGCGCTCAATAGTATCTGGCCACCTTCAAGTAGAGGAAAAAAATGGCAAAGGGTTCATTTATAATGCGAAATAAGACTTTTTCTACATACAAAATATTTTTGCAAGTTTGGGTACATTAGAAGGCCAACTTGAAAAGAAAACTGTCCAAGAACAAGCAAAGTATTGAAACAAGCGTGGGTGGTCATAGGGTTGGTGGAGCTGCAAAGTGCGGTAAACGCAATTGGTTCGACCTTCGGCTTTAACCAGTCAGCGATAAGCCAGCTCTTCGAAGACGAGAATGCAAGCGACGAAGAGAAAGTGCAACCGGAAGGTGATCGTAAAGATCCTGCGATAGCATTTACATCCGCACAATCTTTAAAAGCGCCTAACAGGAGGGGAGGATACTGGTGAAAACTATTGAAGACGAGCGAATTGCCTACCTCAAAACTCAAACTGACTGAGAACCAA
Organism: Cheilosia urbana; assembly: GCA_946477585.1. Classification (NCBI taxonomy): domain Eukaryota; kingdom Metazoa; phylum Arthropoda; class Insecta; order Diptera; family Syrphidae; genus Cheilosia; species Cheilosia urbana. Next base: position 113,487,087 of record OX297854.1, read on the forward strand.
ACGAATATGAAATAGGTATATTAGGAAAATCGAAAAAGTGAACTACAGAAACTATGTTCTAAACAAAAAAACTGTCGAGATACAAAAAGCATTAGAACTGCAAACCAAAAAATAAATAAAAACTACTTTCCATTGTTTTTTTTTTACTTGTTCGTTTTAATTGCAAATAGGTAGGTACTTTCCTTCGTTCGATTTCAATTTCCACAAATAAATTCACAAATTTGACATTTAACAGCTGATTTCGAATTTCAATATGCTCCTAAAAGACGGCAATTTATTTTCTAAAGACAACTGAAAAGAGTTGTCTTGCATAATACGAAAAATTTGTTTGGTTGTCTCAAAGTTGAGTTGTCATGAAGACAACACAACTAAGTTGAGTTGTCATCCATAATAGGGGCATTAGTGAATCAGGCACTTAGTGAATCAGATACTTAGGAATTGTGGTGAATCGGGCACCTGGTAACCCTCCATGTTCCACTTCCAATTGGAGACTGGAATCTCGCATGTCAAGTTATTCTAGTACAATCTAGATAGGAGTTGGAATATACATCTGGAATCTATCTACTTCTGGAATATTCGCCGATAGGTGGCAGCGCGGATATAAAAGGGGCGCGTTGACAACAGAGAGGAACAGTTGATTTTTTAACTAGCGATTGTGTTACGTTCGAAAGAGTAATCGGTTGTGAGATAAATAAGTGTAAAGTAATACAGTGAATAAAGCGATTGGATTGAAACGTTTGAGAATTGATTTAAGTGATATTGTCGTGGTACTAAATAAGTGATTGAGTAGAAAGTGTAAATAAAGTGATTTTATTAGAAAAGTTGAACAGAATAGTGTTTTATCTTTTCGAATCCCAGCCTGAATGTAACAATAGATAGAAGCATACGGTTCACTGTTGTTGATTGAGTGAAGATCGCTTCCTTCTCTGACTAGTTCATTTCATCCGCTTTGCATTTGCCCCGAATGTCGGTTACTGAACATCGGTCCGCAATCTCGTTAAGAGATTCCCGGCATTGTTTTACCAACTTTGATCTGGTTGTTGGTGTATTCAGGGCTTTTATGGCTTTTATGGCTGCCTGACTGTCTTACATGTCTCTCGGATGATTGAGAGAAGACGCCCGCTCCTGTGATTTCTGACATTTTGGATCCATCTGTATAAACTTCAAGTTTCCCGTTCGAAACGTTCTGGCATTATTGCTTTGTATTTTATGTTAAAGTCGTCGAAGGGAATAGTATAATCTGTTTTGTTTGGGATTGTGCTAGGGAGAATACCAGCGATGTTTATTCAAAGGTGCGCAAATGTGCACTACACATTCTATCCAAATCTATAAATTATTATAAGTATGTAGGTACTTAACTAAAGTTCATTATGAAAAACATTCATCTTTCTTGCAATAATAATTTATATCGATATTTACTAATTTGTAAATGTATAGTAAGATGTTGAAAAAATCATATCGAACCAAAATCCAATCCCTGTATCAATAATTCCAATCCTCAGTCAAAGCAACTTGGTGGAAATGAAACTCACCAAACAAGGTGTTAACTCGCTTTAGAGTAACATGGACTTGGACAGGCAAAATAGCATACAAACTAAAAGACTAAGTAAAAAATAAAAAACCTTTTTCCCTCACAACCAGTGTTGCCAGTTCGTGGGGAGTTCCCCTTTTTATGGGGGATTTCATTCAAAAATTTGATGAAAGGGGAAAAGGGGAATTTTCCCTCTTCTAGAACGAAATGTGGAGAAAATAAAAAAATAATAAAATGTTAATACTTAACTCTAATCACCTATATCGAGGTATCCGTTCGGAGAAAATTCCGATACGAAAGTAAAATCCGAGCGGAACTCAAATTGCGTTCGAAGTATCCGTTTCCGAATAAAATAAATGAAGCATACAAACGCGTTTGTATCACTTTCATGTGACATGTGATATTCCGCAGCAATTCGTTGTCGGAGAGCTTCGGAAAAAATTGCCGTGTGGCTGTTAAAAATAAGTGGTATAACGCGGTTCCACGCAATGCGACAAGGTGCGCTATATGCCATCGGAGAATTTTTCCGAAAGTTGTATCGGAACGGATACCTCGAATGGAATTTCTCCGATTTCGTACAGATCGGAGAAAATTCCGTTCCGAACGGATACCGCGATAGGGGCGAATATTACGTTTCAAACGGAATCCAGCTTTTTGCGCATGTGTTGTGCACACTGATGAGAACCTTGAACAGGATTTAAAGAGAAAAAGTGTGAAATGTGCATGATATGTTTCTAGCCATGAGTAAATGTAACTGACACTCAAACTCTTACTCAAACTAGCCCCAAAAGTCATTAAAAAAGAAGACTTTGATAAACTGCTGACTTCTGAAAAATATAGTGATTTCGCTTCAGAGTACGGATGTAATATGATTGACCTCAAGGACATTCACGTTGGGCCAGATTGTGAAGAGCTCACACAAAATTTTACAAAAGAAAGAATTTAGAAATTAGGTTACGCTGCAAAAATGTCTATACTCGAACAATAGAAGAGATTTTTAAACGAGTCCCAATAAGAAGTCATGATTATGGAGTTTCTTTCTCCAGAAGTAGTGTTCGGGTGTTGAACAAAAGAAAAAGGGCAAGTGCACCAAAGATCAAACAAAAGGCAAACTGTATTTTAAAAACCGCAGAAAAAAATTAAAACTGCACTGTTCCGCAAACGTTATAAGAATTCAGTTTATTCAATTTACGTTACACATTTATATAATGTGCAGTGACGTTTTGTATAAAAAAACTGACAGAAATTCCCTTGTGGGATATTTTGCAATGGATGGGTGCATTCCACCTCACACAGCGTCACCGTCATTGTTATCGTTATCGTTGGCGTTATCATTGACGTCAACAAGTAGCATTAAATACACCCAAGAGGATAAACTGCAGAATTATTTCATTCAGTTCCACAAAAATTCCAAATTGTGACGAAAAAAAATTAATTTTAGAATGGAGGGAGTTTCCTATTTCAATAATTGCAAGTGAGAAAGTTAGGTTGCAGCAATTAAAATTTGAACATTTTTGGAAGGAAGTGAATGAAATGAAGGATCAAGAAGGAAATTTATTATTTCCGAATTTAAGTCTAGTTGCCGGATATGTCCTAACATTTCCACATTCAATTGCCGATGCTGAGCGCTTGTTTTCTGTGGTTCTTGAAAAAACCTTTTTTATCGGAAAAAAAGCAAGATTTTCAGATTTTTATCTGGCAACACTGATTCCACCTGATATTATTTTGATCCAAAATATCTTTCGACATAAAGCTCCACGTACAAAATGTATTGAAAATCAATTTTCACGAACATTCCAATTTACCAATTTTCTCGCCGTATGAACCTTTCTTAGGCGTAGACAAAGGTTGTTTTCATAAACGTCTGCCTGGTATGCCAAGTGGTCATAAAATGCCAATTTCTGACAGTTCTCCTGTCAAAATATGGTCATACAATGTAATGGGCATATCTCATATGCCCTAATGACCTAAATGCCACATATGACCACGCTGATTTTGACAGATAAAAATGCCAAAATAGCATATAGTGTAATCGGACAATAAGCACGAATGCCAGCATAAAGCCTATATGCCCATATGCTGTTTATTGGAATTTCGTTGTGACATTGCTGGCAATTTTGATGGAACAAGAATTATTTTGTTGTCGTCGGTGTTTGAGTTCGTGGGATTGTGATTTATTTTCATTTTCGTTCTCTTTTTTCTGGAAAAATAACAAATATGAAATGAAAAAATAACAAATGCCTCAAATGACCACCAAGGCAAATATGACCATATTGGTAATTTTGGTCATATTGTCTAATATACAGTTTTGATAATCCTGGCATTTTGGTCATTTGACAGCTAATCTGGTCATTTGCCTGTTGGCATTCATATGCATGATTGGCATACAGTCTAATCTTAGCTTAACTAACATCTGCGTGAGACGTGTTCATAAAGTCAGAATTTTGATCGAACAAACGCAGATGAATTGCAGAAGATATGTTCGTAAACGTCATAAATGTGATCAGCGTCTGGCAGATTGTGCGTCCATATTTTTTTGACTGCAGAAAGCGCGGGAGGTAAAAAATGTTAAAGTGCGAAAAATGTTAGTTTTATTGGCAATTTTTTATGTGTTTTCACAATTAAATTTAACTTTTTTTAAGGGAAAAAGAAGATGCGATGACGAGGAATTTGGCGAAAACCAAAATATTGTGATGATTTTTTGATTTTTGTCTGACGTTTATGAACATTTAGTGACTACTTAAAATTGTACTAATGCAGGCCTGCACACGTGCTGCAGAATAAGTGTATTCATTAATGCAACAAAAATGAAAGACGATTGTAGTAGCGCAGATTTTCGACGTTTATGAAAACACCCAAACCCAACAAAGAAAAGATATCTCAAGTTGTTTCGCTTTCCATATGTTCTGAAAAGCAAATCGCTTTTGTGAATTCAAAAATTCAAATCCGCCGTCAAAAGCGATCCGTCGCGCTTTCTAGAATAGGCCCCCTGGTACGCACCATAATCTGGCACGGTTCTGCGAAAATACTCCCTTGAGCATTGTGCGGCAATTCCTGACTAGTTCAGATTTATTGGTAAGTGACCATAGCGCTTTAAGCGCAGCCTAGCTATCAATGTAGATGGCGATTTCCTTATTGGATATCGATCTTTTCTCAAGTACTTCCGCAGCTTTAAGTATGACTAGAATCTCTACCCGGAACAAACTGCATGTGTCCTGAAGCTTAAGGGCCATATGTAGGTCCGATTCACTTGAGCCTATACGAGACCCCGTGCCCTGACTTGAACCGTCAGTATTTACCGAGGTCTCATTTTCCCTCAATTTCCGATACCATTCCTCTCTGTCAGGGTACCACACATCGAACGGCGAATCAAAATCAAGTGTACTTTTCTGGGATTTCCGAGACATTTTTTGTTCGAAATTTAAAGTTAAATTGTTTTGTTATCTAAGATCTCAGAGATCAAGTCGAAAGTAATTTTGTAATTGCTTCAATCAATGGGCATAAGTATCACTTTTAGAGATAGTTTCTTATTATAAATGTGAAAGAGAACACACAACCTACTTCGTCTATATTTATGGACAAAAATGTTTATTTCAATTTTTCAATAATTCAATACAACATTTTGCTTTATGTTTTTCTTTAAAACTTAAGCGTTTGCACAAAATAATTAGCATTACCTAATATAATATCTTTCGTAATTTGTTTATCAATGCATTTATATAATGATATATTAAAATATAAACCATACATAAATATAAATAAAACTTTCTGCAAGTGAAAAACGTACAATTCTTTCGTAAAAAATTAAATATTACATTGTAATTGGAATGTAAAATTCTACATACATATATTCAGATTATAGCTAAAAACTATCTACAAGTTATTAAAAAATATGTTTGTTTTTCTTTTATTTTTTACCTTATTATATAATATTTATATATATTAGACTTTTAGGTAAATGTAAAATTTGCATTTTATTTCTTCCCTTATTGTTGCTTTCATTTTGATTTTGTTTCTTTTATCCTTTGAAAAACACAATACATATATAGAAAATAAGTTTACGTTAATTATACGGACAAAAAAAGGAACAGTGAAATTCTTTCTCTACATTTTTGATTTTAAAATAATTTCGCAAAATGATGTTTATTTTTATGTTTATGTTTATGTTCATCAACTATACACAGTGGGAATAAATATTGCAGCAACGGATTTCTTAAATAGTTGTAGAATTTGTTTCTCTTTTATTTATACATCATAATTATAAGCAAGGTACATAAATATCGCGGAAAATATATATTTAAATTTATCGTCTTTTATAAAATCATAATTTTTTTTTAAAAGCTCTTATTTGCAATGCTACATTTGTATAAATTAATTCTAGGGGGATACTTTTTCATAGGCGTGGTTTTAGTTTTAATAAAGCAATTATGGTTGTCTCAGTATTCGAAGGATGGATATATTTGTTATCAGAATGATATCTGCATATTGTCAAGACAATAAAAGCTATGATACATTTTCAAATTAATTTTACCTCAAAATATTGAAATATGTACTCGTAGACATGAAATAATGGTAATTCAAATAGGATAGGTATTCTAATTACAAATAGCAAACTTCAACAACTTACATAGTACTAAGGACAAATATTTATAAGCATATCTAGTACACATTAGGGATTCGGACGTTTTAAATGAGAAAGAAATAAAAATATTACAACAAAGAAGTTTTATAACATACCAAATTGATTTTGAATTACAAGATATCTCTCGAAAACGTGATCATGACAATTATTTTTGGACTAAACACTAGTTATTCAATTTCTTCCTTGATTGTCTTTTGTAATCTAGAAAAAACTACAGCATGTATAGTGGCTATGATTTATAACAAATATATCAAAAACTGTTTGTATAGATTTTGTTTTAGAAGGCGGACTGCTTGTACTCTTGATTGTTAATTTATGTGGTTGTAGGTAGATATCGTAAGGTCACACTTCTTTAAGGATCCTCGAACTGATCGTAATATTCATATCATAACTATTCCCGCAACTAGTTTTATTACAACAAGCTCTTAAAACTACTCAGGCTATGCAAATCACGAAAGAACAAGAACAAGTGTTTAGCACCTAAGTCCATACATTTTTTGAAACAGCATAAATCAATGAAAACTAAAGACCGTCATCCTGTCCTAAATAATGGCCAACTTCTAGAACTAAGTATTTTTAGTATTCACCTTAAAGCAGTTTAAGACCACAGAGTATGAAAAATGTTGTTATTGCTACCTCTTAACACTTACGTGAAGAGTGAAATGAATTTTTATGGTGTATATATTTTTATTTTTATATTTTTTTGTGACTGACGAACTTTGATGGTTACATTGTAACTTGTTTTCTTTACTGAATTATCGTTTAATAGCATCTTAAAATTAGATTTACGAACCGCTGTAACTCTATGGTTTATTTAATGGGCTTTGAACATGTGCATCCAAATTTGTAAACCTAATAGTGTTGCTTGTCAAACTCAAAAAAATCGAAACAGCTACTTTGAAAAGTTCAGGGAATGTAGGCAGGCTGGCGGGGAGTGTTCCGCGCCACATTCAGGTCGAAATTGACCCATTGTGATACTAAGGGAAAGCCTAAATTTGAATAAGAAGAAAGCAACTTGAATATAAATAGCTAAATATGAAGTACAAACTGTGGTCTAGTTTTTCGGCAACATGTACATAAATTAACACATTTTAGGAGGCTCGAAAAAATTGTTTTTAACGTTCAATAGGAATGTCGCGAGAGATAAGACTGTTAAACATTGATTTTCCATGATGTGTTAATTTTAATGCAAAATAAACACAAAGAAACTAAATGATATGAATTTATCAGTTAAAGACTTGACAGCCACAGGCAGCAGATATAATTTTCAACGCACTACCAACTGAGGCAATTTCGCTGATATATCCATAGAGGTCTATGAAAGCTTTGACTCGTAAAACAATCGCTTAATTAAACTCAATCATTTGTGTATGTTTTTATTTGTGGGACGAAAGGATGGGCCCTACTATTTTATAAAAGAGCAACTGTCTAAGGACAGATTTACTCTTGGATGATTACGAGACGTTCCTTAGAGGTGGTGGAAGTTTACGTTTTTAATATTTTGTTAATTGTTTTCAGTGCAGCAAATAAGACGGTAAAAGTAGTAAAATCTATCCCCCTTATTAATAAAAAAATGTGCATAAGTAAGTTAGCTAGCAAACGTCAGATAGCATACAAAAATTGGACATAACTGCTGAGTAACAAGTTGATATCTTTTACACAGTGTTTATTAATACGGGGGTATATGTTTAATATATTTTCTTTATGAAACCAAACTTCAGGTTTACATTATGGGCACTCCTAGAACAAGTTTGCTAAAGAAAAATATCGAAGTTTTATTCTAAAACTATACTAGTTAAATCGTTTTGAATTAGCACCTGATTCCATCTACCAGATAAGTAAATATATGAAACGGCCGATTCAACAGTTCATATATCATATTCTGTCAGAAGTTCTAGCAGTCAGAAAAGAACAACAATTCGGAAGCAGAACGTCAGGCGAAAGTAGAATCGATGTGACAATGATTGAAATAATTAACGCTTCGGGAAACCTTATAGCCAATCAACTTTAAAGATAGCATGTTGTTTGGAGCTACTGCAACAACTATGTATAGATTTGTAAAATGTATTTGTATCATAGATAACCGCAGTAGTATTTATTATTTAAACCTGGGGTCGAATCGCCACTTCCGTGAACGAGCTATACGTTCACGGAATTAAGTTGATTTTACATGTGAAACAAAAACAAATTCCGTCACGAAATGCTCGATCACGGAGGACGCGATTCGACCCCTGAATGACAAAGTTGATTGTCCGCAAAAATCGTACGAACTATTGCGCCGATTCAAATTTATTGTTTTTTTTTGAAAAGAAAATATGTGGAGGTATTTTTATAAAATAATTTTTTTTTCGTATTTAAGCATCTAGTAGGCGGGGTTCCGCTGGTAGTAACATATAGGTAAATTGTACGAATTTGCATAAAAAGAACAAAATATAAGACTGCGACATTTCGGTATCACGTTCCTTTCGGAAGTAGCCATAATCCAAAGAGCAGATATATGCATTATGTTGCTTATAATGTATTCCGCACACTCAGAGCAGATATTTAGAAATGTAAGAGATAACTACGTAACTACAGAATTGTATTTCGGTCGAATTTTACAACAATTACAGTTAATCTCGTGATCTTATATTGCTTTACAACTAACAATGAACCCCCCCTTGTTGTGATATTATAAATAACCCTTGCAATACATTTGTGAAAAAAACTTTTATTGGCGTATTACTTTATATCTTCTTATAATTCAATTGAATAATAGTTGGCAAGTTCTTTCTCTTTCTCTAACCCGGAGGGACAACGCAGTAGAGGAAGACCTCCTCGTGGAAGGGGACCTCAACCAACTTGGAGTGCGCAACTGGAGGCAGTTAGCCAAAGATCGCGCTAACTGGAGAGGCGTATTGGTTGAGGCCCAGGTCCACCCCGGACTGTAGCGCCACCTAAGTAAGTAAGTAAGTTCTTTCTCAACAAACGCTTCGAAATGTAGGTACATACCCACATAAAGAGCTTGTGCGAATGTGGCATTTGACAATCTAAATCGCAGGTGATGTCATCTGTAGACCGTTTAAAATAAACTTTTCTTGGAAAATACTATTCTATGTGGATCTGGAAACCTACCTTTTATAAAATGACCAAGTTACTGATTCTAATCTGTTTGCCAGTACAAAAGGTGTAGCACATTACTTATCATAATTGCTACTTTTCAGCACTAAATTGTAGAAATTGGCTTGGTTCTCAAAATTCACATTATAATTCCTTTAGAACGCTAAAATGAATACAAATTTATTCATTTGTTGTACATCAACATGAACACCTGAATTCAAGGTTATTCAAGCAAGGCAGCGTGCTCACAATACAACCCTAGAAATTATAACAATGAAAGAATCCAAATTTGAATTCATGAGCTACTGGTACGTTATTTGCATAGCTAATTGCGGCTAAAATTTATTTCGATGCTCTTTTAGTTCTTTTTTACTCTATCTACTACCGCTTTGCAATACTAATCTATTTCTTTTATTTTAATTAGTTTTGAATAACTTTGTTTGTCCCTGTCTTCTATTCCCTCAAATGCAAAATTTCGTTTGAAGGCTAAACAATTGACTGAACCACGCATAACATATTGAACTGAATTGAAGAAACAAATGAATTATAATTTAACTTACACATAATGTTTAAACATAAATTTGGCAATTAAAAAAGAGTAATAAATAATACCTACATCCCTTAATAATTCAAAAAAACTCAACCAAAAACTCTCACTGTGATCAAAATAAGTAATATTAAAATACTATTGGTCCAGCTGTAAAGCCTTGTGGAATGTGATGTGCCTGGTGTGGCAGCACCTTTTACGTGCTTTAGATTTTCGGCGTAATTTTCGCGGCTTTCGTTCGGAATCATATTTTCGCTAATATTATCTCCACCCTCACCCTGGGTAGTGGAGGGTTTTGAATCGGATGATACCACAGATCTGCCGATATCGGACAGCAACACAGGTGGTTCTTGCATCGGCTTCAGATCACTGCTACCTAGTGTTGTGGTAGCGTGAGTTGTTGTTGAAGTAGTCGTAGTAGTGGTTGTGGGTATAAGTGTTCCATTCTCGATCCAGTAGACGGGGCTATATTCTAGTTTAACCTCTTTGAGATAACTTTTGCGTACCTAAAAATATTCGATTAATAATGATTTGAAAGCATTATATTGTCAACGACCTCTTACCTCAGCAGAGATATTTCTAGATACGCTCTCTGCACTTCCGTAATAGAAAGCAAATAACTTTGCCAGGTATGGAGCCTCTAGGGTCTCGTAGTTTCCTATTAGTGTGACATTAATTGCAGTTCCTGGTGGTAGTGTTGAGCTGACAGATTTTGTCTCGTCAATTTTTTTACTGTATTTCAAACCCCAGTTGACTGTGGTTGGTGTAGAGGAATCCTTTTCATATACGTTAGTCGTCAAGCCACGGGCGATACCCTCATGTGAACCCCAATATTGAACGTGGTCATAAGAGTATGAAAGAACAGTTTCGATTAAATTTGGTGTGTCGTACTTATTTTCTAAAACGCCGCGTGCTGTGAATATAAACAGATAATGATTACAATTCGGTTTATTTGTTTGTTAAAAATACGCCTATGACAAAGTTTTAATTTAGATATTCTTCGTTTGGCTAAACTTTCGGATCGATGTCAGTATTTAAAAGACATTCATATACCAAAGTTTTTAGTGCAGCTTATGATGCGTACAGAAAATTCAACTTGATACAAATTGAGTGAGTTATAAGTCTATAGTCTATTACGTATTATTTACATTGTATTTTTAAATGCAGTTGCGAACGACTTTTTTTGGTGACGAGGGTGACAACAATTCTTGCTGTATTGCATCTCAGATACCATAACAAGAAGCGCTCCGGAATAAAACAAAACCGCATGCTCTGAGCAATAAATTCCCGCATGTTAGAAAAATCATCACCGCCTTTGTCATCACAAACCTCAATGAACCACAACCTACTGTGAACAAAACAAAGACACTTCAGATTGATTGCATATGCTGACGAATGACATTTATGAATAATAGACATTTAATAACTCTCGACTTTCCGCCATCAACACTATATCATCAAGAACGACGTCCATCCGAAAAAAAAGAAATTTTGAACTTGATTTAACAATCTCACACCCAAACCACCGAAATAGCATGCTCGACAGTAGAGTATCTCACGTATGCTGGTACTTTTCATACGATACCTGTGAGTCTCCCCAGTAACTAAACAAAGAAGTCAAATTTCAGAATCTTGTCTCCCCGATCGGATTTAGCATTGACTTTATGAAATATCAACTTTGGTACCTTGTGAACAGAACCTCATAATAGGCAAATAAAAGTTTGTATAGGAAGGCAATAGATTAGTAGAGCCCGCTTATAAGAAAATAAACAGTCTTGTATACGTCGCAGAAGCAAGACCTTGTTAAAGGGGGCTATACAAGGCATTTGTTTGTTTTGATCAAAAAATAATCCCGTGTTTGCACCAAAAACTTTTAGAGAAGTGGATGCTAATGAAGACCTGTATCGGTTGTATGGGCATGGTATATATTATATACTGAATGCTTTGGAAAATAGATTCAACATCCCAGCTTATTTACTAAATATGGTGAAGGACTATCTCAGGGATCGGGAGCTGATCTACGAGACCACAGAAGGCCCACGAAGGAAGGAAGTAACATCTGGAGCAGCACAGGGATCAATTTTGGGACCAGATCTCTGGAATATTTCCTATGACGACATATTACGGATGGAGATGCCCGAAGACACCTTCCTCGTTGAATACGCAGACGACATCGCAGCAGTGATAACGGCAAGAGACCCTGAAAACGCGCAAAGAAAGTTGAACCAAGTCATGCGACGAACCACCTAGTGGATGGATGAACACGGTCTCAGTTTAGCAACAGAGAAAACTGAGATAGTCCTTCTGACGAAGAAGAGAATCCCCAAGCAAATCGATTTTCAAATCGGCTCTGAAGTCATTAAGAGCAAGAATGTGGTGAGGTATCTGGGATTGAGGCTTGACACAAAACTAACTTTCTGGCAATAGATAAAGTTGGCAGCGGAACGAGCCTCTAGAGTTAAAACAGCACTCAGTAGATTAATGGCGAATATAGGTGGTCCAACGCCAAGCAAGCGCAGGTTATTAATGTCGACAACGCATGCAATTCTTCTATATGGAAGCGAGATTTGGGCAGGCGCGCTCCGACAAAAAAAGGACCGGAAGCAGTACCGTGGAGCCCTACGCGTGACCCCCATCGATCTCCTAGCGGCACATAGGAAGTACATCCACGACAAAAAGGCGGAAATTGGATTGGAAACGACAATCGATCAAGCAGCGCAACAGACGATAAGGAAATGGCAAGAGCGCTGGAGCTCGGAAACCAGAGGAAGGTGGACAGCGAGACTCATAAGAAACGTGGCTGAGTGGAACGACCGGGAACACGGTGAGGTCAACTATTTCGTCACCCAGTTCCTCACCGGACACGGAAATTTCAATGCCTTTCTCCATAAGATTGGTAAAAAGGATAGCCCAGCCTGACAGTACGGTGACTCTCCAACAGACGACGCACAGCACACGTTTTTTGACTACAGAAGATGGGAAACGCAATGCACAGTCCTGGAAAGCAGCAATGGTACCTTCAATCCAGAAAACATAGTCGTCAAAATGATGACGAGCGACTCGAATTTGAGAAAATTTTGCCAGTATGTGGAAGATATTTATGCTTAATTTGACATTCGAACGAATAGCCAATTCATACAAATGTCTCTATTCGTTCGAATGAACTTGTGTGTATTTTGATAGACATTCGTTCGAATTGGCTATTCGTTCGAATGTCAAAATAAGCACCATTCTCAGAAGAAAGAAAAGAGAAGAAGAACAATACCGGGAAAGCACGTGAGCCCGAAAGGGCGTATGATTACCGACCTCTTGAAGTAATGCGAATAGCGGTCCCAGGGGGGTGTGTCAGAAACCACAGGGTTGGGAGGAGTTTTAGTCCGTATGCCCCGTAGGCATGCGGAGAGAGCCGGACACACGGGGATGGTCAACGCAAACAGGCCTCCTTATGGTGTGTAAAGCATTTCTCCTCCCAACAGGAAAAAAAAATGGTATATATTATCAGTAAGGTTTGAATTTATCGGTAAGCAATGATACCGCCACCCAAGTTAGGTAGGAATATGGTGAAACAGGTTCAAACACGCTAGTGCAACATTAAAAACAGTCTCGAAACGCAAAAAAAAAAAAAAACTGAAGAAAAAATCCTGCGAGAGTAACGGCTACCAGAAAAAAGATGTAGAACAAATTGATGAGGAAATTACTGGTTTGAAGGTCAGACGGTGACTGTTCGAAACGTTTACTACCAGGATATGGAGATGCTTTATTTTGTATTAATTGTAGCTTTGTCACGTACTGAAGTAGTTTTAAATTCTTCTTGGTCTGACTATAATTTTGCGCCAGTGTGTTTCAAAAGAAGAATAGTTAGAGGATCAACAAAAGTACAGATTTATAATGCTTTCGAAAGTCACAGCAACAGCAACCACATAATAGTGAGAAGGTTTAACTCACAGGTACCACAAGAACCTATAACCAAAACATCAAATGTGCGACTCGGACGCTAAACTTTTCTCTCAAATATCTAATCACTTTCCTAATATATTCATATTTTGATTGTTCTCTACAAAAAACTCACCTAACTCCGTTAGATTAGTACTTATATCCGATCGTATCCTATCCAACACAATATCTCTCAGTTCGTATCGGTACGGCTCGGTCTCAATTAGCACTTCTCCTTCATCGTATTCCCTTTCTCTGTGATCCTCTACGACCAAAATTTTACCAAGACCAAGAGTTGGATCAAATCGTCCCAAAGTAAAATCAGCTCCCATATGATCACCGATCGACTGATGATTTATCCTTCTTCTTGCAATATATGAGTAATCATCCACACTAATTGCCCCAAGTGGAATGCCGGCACTAAATTTTCTCCATGGCTTCCATGATATCTTGCCCAGGTGGCCCTTATTGACGAGCACATCGAACCGCTCATACTTCTTAACTTCTTTCAAGACAGACACCACGCACAAGTGTGATTGCTTTTGCTTTTCTGTGTGCCCGCTCGTTTGCACTCCATCGATTGTTACTCGACACACATATATGGGATAATGTTCCTCCTCAGAGATATACTTGCCACCCTGTATGGCATATTCCAATTGTTTAATATCAGTGGCGCTATATGCCTCCCAGTTGAGAGTACTCGATGTCACTTTCTGGCCTAGTTGTGAGTAAGTTTGCTTATATGTTAGAACGACACTAGCATCGACTCTGAGGCTCTGCGAGAGGATACTCAATAGGATGATTGCGATAGGCAATGTGAAACTGTGCCATATTCCTACGGACGACTTTCTTCTGTTCTTGGTCTTTGTGCGGATGAGTGTGGTTGTTCCCTTAGTAACATTCATTGTGTCAGTTCGGGTGTGTGCTTTATCTGCAATCAAGAAAAAGAAAAAAAACACTGGTTAGTTGCTTAGTATGTTATAGCAAAATTTAATTTGAATGACCAACAAAGTGTCACGGATTTTCAGCGACATTTCACGAATTGCTTCATTGTCACGTCGTGTCTATCAATTGATACATTGTTTCCATATTTTTGTTGTCTTTGGAAATGACCGCTCTTTTGAATTTTGAAAAGCAGTGGGCCAGACGTGTGTTTTGTAAAAATAGTTTTTTTTTTTTAAAAACATTTTTTTTTTTCTTTTGTTGTGTTTGTGGAATTTGATTGCAATCATTTGTCCGTTTAATATAACGCCCCATTCAGATCAGCATAATTTTATCATAAGTCATAAGTTCATAACGGATGCGAATATTAGTAGCGTTTCCGTTTGCAGGAAATACAATTTTATAAATTTAATTAATTGGCATATTTAAATACAAGATCGAATGAATGATAATATAGTCAGTCAGCGATAGACACTAAACGGAATCACTTGATATTTTGGCTGTAGGAAATAAGGCCCCAATGAAATAAGGCCCCAAAAGAGAAAATGAAATAAGGCCCCAAATTTGTGGTTTATTTCATAATGAAATTAAAAATAATGAAAATCACTTTTTATTTAATATTGTTGATATTGGATAAACTAGTTTAGATTAAAGGAACTTTTTGCATACTCAACCTCGCACCCACCCCGCAATCTAACAGTAAACCCAAGTAGGGGGGTTGCAGGGGGGCAACATGCCCCCATATGCGTTCCATATCGAAAGGGTAACAATTAATAATAAAAAAAATATTTTGGGGACTTATTTCATTTCTTCTTTTGGGAATAAGACCCCAATTTTCATTAAGAAATAAGGCCCCAAAAAAGGAAATAACACCCCAAATTCTATTAAGAACCGTTGTTGTTGTTTCCTGTATAATTTTTTGGGGCCTTATTTCGCAGAGCCGATATTTTTTTAATCAATTCGCGCGGACCGTAAAAGTGACACCGTGTGATCGGGTGTCAAGCGTAACATGAGTGACAATAGAAAGAGCGAATTTCTTTGATGTCAGCATATCAAAATTTGCCACGAAAAATGGCACGTGTAATCTTTGCTTTATGTAGTTTGGGCTTACCGTCCAATTAATTATTTAAATGACTCAAGGGATAACAAGAAAGGAGACCCTCTAAACTGTGCCAACTATAGAGGCATCAGTCTCCTTAACATCGCATATAAGATCCTATCTGCCGTACTGTGCGAACGGCTGAAACCTTATGTCAACAAACTGATTGGACTCTTAACAGTGCGGTTTTAGGTACGGTAAGTCCTCAACCGACCAAATATTCACACTGCGGCAGATCCTGGAAAAAACCCAGGAAGTCAAAGTCGATATTCACCAATTTTTTATCGATTTTGAGGCCGCATATATGACAGCATTTATAGAGACGAGCTATAAAGAGCCGTGTCTAGTTTTGACATCCCTGCCAAATTTTTCGGATTGTGCAGAATGACGATGGAGAACTCTCGTTGCTCCAAAAAGGTCGAACAAAATCTCACCGAGACCTTTGATGTCAAAAAAGGATTTAGACAAGGTGACGTGCTGTCATATGACTTTTTCAACATCATTCTTGAGAAGATTGTGCGAAACTCGTAAGCCAACACCAGAGGCACAACTTTCCCGAAGTGTGCGCAACTACTTACATACGCTGACGACATCGACATCATTGGCAGAACACAGCGAGCTGTCACTGGTGCGTTTGCAAGTACCAGTACAGAAGCGGCAAAAATGGGTTTAGTGGTGAATGAGGGGAAAACAAAATATATGCTGTCAACAAGAAGGGACACACAACATCGACGAATCGGACAGAACGTCACGATAGACAGCTACAACTTTGAGGTAGTTAGGGACTTTGTCTACCTCGGATCCGCTATTAACTCTGAAAATGACATCACCTCGAAAATCAAGCGAAGAATCACTCTTGCCAACCGCTGTTATTTCGGTCTAAGAAGGCAATTGATTAGTAAGACCTTGTCGAGAAATACTAAGGAGACTCTGTATAAGACCCTCATCATCCCAGTCCTTCTTTATGGTGCAGAAGCATGGACGCTATCAAAGGCGGATGAAGATCTCCTTGGCCGTTTCGAACGCAAAATTCTTCGAGTGATTTTCGGCCCCGTTTGCGTTGACAGGCTTTGGAGGAGATTTAACAGCGAAATCTACGAGCTGTACAGCGACATCGACCTAGGCAGAAAAGTACGCATCAGTCGTCTAAGATGGCTGGGACATGTAGCGAATGGACAGCAACGCTCCGGCCCGAAAAGTCTTCGATTCCAACGCGGAGGGACAACGCAGTAGGGGAAGACGTCGGCTTAGTGGAAGGGGACCTCAACCAACTTGGAGTGCGCAACTGGAGGCAGTTAGCCAAAGGCCCAGGTTAAGGCCCAGGTCCATCCCGGACTGTAGCGCCACCTAAGTAAGTAAGTAAGCACGGGATAACAAAAACGATATAAAATACTCGATTGTCAGTATAGAAATGTTCTTTCTGTAGAGGGCAGCAGCTCGAACTAAAAATAAACATGCGAAATGACGCAAAACGGTATGCCCTTCGACGTTGGTCAGGTTGTAATTCAGTTGCAAAGTGTACGATGTACGGGTTTCGATTTCCGTTGCTTGTCACAGGCGGCTTGGCGACGAAATGCCGTAGCGGAACGAGTTTTCATCAGTCGATAGTGTGCCATTAGTTTAAGAGAATGCAGATTGGTATTATTTATAGTTGTATTTGCCAAATATATTCCGTAGCGAACATTTTTAATGATATTATCCATTCGCAGGTCATACACATAGTTTACCATCAATCTAAAACAAGCGACACTGCTTACAGACATATGAATCGGTCCGGACCTACATACATATACCTAAAGTCAAACTAATGGCATATTGTGTAGGATAACAAGGCTCCGGTGAAAGCGACGAATCGATTTTCCATTAAAATTGATTGATAACAAAGCCAAGCAAATATAATCTTCCGACTTCCGCTGTGAGTCTAGTTTCTAACCGCTCCCAATTCGAACAAAACCCAGAATCGATTACAGTGGAGTGGATTCAGCTACACGATACCTTTGTTTTTAGTCAACATGCTCAACTTATCGGTGGAACCATACTTCAGCTAACACAGACTACACACAGACACACATCCCTCAGTCCTTTAGTCCTATAGCCTTTGCGTGTAGATACTATCACACAATGTGAACTATCGCTATTGGTGACACATCAAATGAGATAGATAAATAGTCGAAATCGAGAAAGGATATGAAAAGGAGTGGAGCTGCTGTCGTAAATCCTTCCGTCAATAACCCAGTGTGTAGTGACCGTTTTCGATGTGGGACCTAGGGTTTTATTTTGATAAATATATTATTATCAATATTTCCTGCAGAAAGAGGGTAGTGCGCAACATGACACATGTCATGATTTGCGCCTGAGGAACATAAGTTTTTTTAAGTTCTTTACAATTCGTCACGAGTGGAGGGTCAATTATTTAATTATGACATTTTTATTTTTCGGATAGAGGTGGTGGGTGTTTCGCG
Organism: Cheilosia urbana; assembly: GCA_946477585.1. Classification (NCBI taxonomy): domain Eukaryota; kingdom Metazoa; phylum Arthropoda; class Insecta; order Diptera; family Syrphidae; genus Cheilosia; species Cheilosia urbana. The sequence continues at coordinate 113,505,342 of OX297854.1, forward strand.
TTCTGCTATGATGAGGTAGTGTGTGAAGGATTGCACGCAACGTTTGATTAACCATATTAATATTGCTTAGAAATGTTGACCTTCGGGCTAACAATCGTTTTTATTGTTTTCTTTTATGACTATCACACGCACATGGGTATTAGTTTTGATACGACAATATTTACGGGTTAAGTAAAAGCTGCTGCTGATGTTATATGTACATGTATGTCATTATCACGCACCGCTGACTGACCCAAATTCCGTCGTCCATCTGGATTAGATTTGCCTAACGCAGATAATATATAAGTGTGTGTGTATCTCATTTCTAACGAATGACAAGTTAAGAATCAGTAAAAATTGAAATTCACCACGCAAAGCTGCGTTGCATGCACAAGCTTATTCATCGTTTTATTTACAATACGTTGAATCGTATACGTATTTCGGTTAGACTAATAGAAAGCTATTTTATCTGTGGATAATTAATTAAATTTATTAATCAAATGAAAGTTTTTCCAGAATGTATATAGTTTTATTTTTTATTCGATTTCTGCTGACCACGTGTGTTAATTGTGTTAGGAGTGCCAATTTTTAATAGCTACATTCATATAGATACGTTCAACGTTATACAGCAAGGTAACATACGTTTTTCATTGCATTTGGTCAACTTTTCGGGAGGGTTCAGAAGCTTTACCTGATTCATATCCATGCCAAGTTTGAGTGATGATTGATGAATGATTTAATTTTATAGTTCTAACATACCATTCTGAAACATTCTTCTTCTGGTATGCTGTAGATCGTCGTTTCTACTAAAAACACTAGAGAGACTCATTGACCTACATGTTAGAATTTCGTTAAACTTTCAAAATCGGTAGAGAGCAATCTCTCACCAATACTACGGATCCTCATCGTTGACAAAATCCTTAAAATATTCGAAAGGAAAGGAATGAAATTAGTGGCTTATGCGGACGATATAGCCATCTTAATCTCAGGTAAATTCCTACCTATCATCAGTGAGCTTATGGAGTCAACTACGAAAGAATTATCCACATGGGCAGAACAAAATGTTCTTGGAATAAACCCGCTCAAAACCGAGCTTGTTCTGTTCACAAAGAAACGGAAGCTACCAGATTTCACCTTACCACAGTTAAAGGAGTCACCCTCAATCTAACACCGGAAGCAAGCTATCTCGGCATCATCGTAGACTCTTAAGTTATCGTGGAAAATAAACAAAGAAGAAATGATGAAAAAACGGACTCAGGGGTAGAAACCCTGTAAGATGACCTTCGGGAAAAACTGGGGATTGAAACCGTATATTATCTCCTGGATGTACATGCACATTAGGGTGTCCCGTAAACATTTTTTTTGTTGTTGTTGTTGTATCTTAACAAAGGCCCCGCAAAAGTTGCGTATTGCAGAGCTCGATACAAGAAAAATAACATACAAAATATTCAAGGGTACTTTTGGGCCTCTACCGGCCGTTGAAGTTTTGGAAAAAAAATTGTTTTCCCTACATTTTTCTTTTTCAATATTTTTTTAATAATGCTTAAATTTGTAAAGTTATATAATATATATTTATACTTGAGAGGTTATTTTGATATCTCTTATATGCTGGAATTAAAAAATACATCTGTTTTGTCACAACCACAAAATGCTATATGTTCACATAAATAAGTAAATTCGAGTTTCTTAATTTAAATATTAAAACCTGTAAGCAAAATGAGTTCCGGACCTCATCTCCGAGAGCTATTCTGTCCTTTTTTCGATCCCTTTATAGTGAATTAAAAAAAAAAATCATTTACCGTCTGTAAAAGATGTAATAAAGTATATGCTTTTGATCCAAAGAAATCTTAAAACAGAATACAGAATTCCGAATTGTTTATTATAGTGAGTGCATGCAGATTTCGAACAGATTTTGAAGAGAGCTTCAATTCCAATTGTGTGCCACAATCAAATACTAGAACTTATTAAAATGAACTTCCATAAATATATGACTCTAAAAAGATACCCAAGTATGAAAAAATGTAAACCATCAGAATAGAGTACAAGATTTCATTTTCTAGTACAAAATTGTTTGACATTGCCTCATGTAAATTTGATAGCTGCCACTGTACAAAGAAAAAAAGTGCCTAGTAATGAAAGGGTATTTTAGGATATGTGTTGATAAGCTAGAGACAATAAAAATGCAAAAGCGTCTAGATCGAAAAGAAAGTAGTGCACTGAATAATCTTGCCCCTCCAAGTTTACTCTAGAGAGTAGATCCAAACGAAACAGACGAAAGAGTGGAGCCAGTCAAGATAGTAAGGTCACTACTTTGTTCTTCAGAACTTTCAAAGTCTTCTTCAGATCCTTCCACGTTTTCAGATAAGCTCGCAAATAACACTGACACAAGGCTTGTAATCGACAAAATAAAATATTGATATCGAGCTTTGTCGAAATCAAGAGAGCATCTATGAAGCCAATATAATGATGCCATTCATAAGAATAGTATGAAAACGATTTCTTTAAGCAAAAAATAGCAATAGCAATAGCATAGCAAAAAATCTGTCAGCAAAAAAATATCCAAACCAAGCAAAAATTGCAACAAACCAACCACCACTGATCGGATTCCATCGGAAAAAAATTCCTGACAGATGGAATCAGTAAAGAAATGAAATATTTCAGTGGAATGATTTGTTTTTTTTTTTTTTTTTTTTCTTCTTTTTTTTGTGGAATTGACTAGGAAGTTGATCGGAAAACGTTTTTCGTACGGAAAAATTAATAGATTAGTTTTCTAGCAAAATTGAAGATAATAAGCTAAATTTTAATACCATGATTGAATTCACCCATAAGTTTTAAGTTGTCAAAAAGACCAAAGCGTGAAATGATTGTTAAGACGCGATCACCGGAAAAAACACAAATTATATCCCAAGTTCTTTTTACTGCACCATCTATTGTGAACTTCTGACAAACATCGGAGAGTATAACTGTCCTAAAATGCTTTATAATTCAATGGCTCCGAATGGGCATGTGAATCGGAATTGAATATCAGTCATTAACTGCTAGAAAATTTGGTCAACGATTCAAAAAAATAACTACGCTTTCATTGCCAAAAAAAAACAATAAGTCCTCAGAGGTAAGCAATGGAAAATGGCCGAAAATTGTAACTTCCAGTTAAAAAAAATATAAGTAGATTATATGCACATATTTTCAGACCAAGGAGAAACTTGAAAAATGAGGAGCAATCGCTTTTCTCATATATTTTGAGAGGCAGGAAAGGTTCAGCCTTGTAGGATGAGAAAATATACATTGGAAAAAAGATTGAAGAAGCTTCCAGTAATGCGACACTTCAAGAGAAAAATCATAATTTATATTATGATAGTTTGTTTTATTATTCCGATCTAATCCAGATGAGATCTCGGGAATAATATGGTTTTTTTTTTTCACTTCACTTGAATGAGCCATTACCTCATCACACAAGAGAAAAACACGAGTAGCACTCACAAATCCAGTTGTCTGTCGTGTCCGCGGTTGATTTTTATTGATATAACGATAGTTGTTACATATTAAGTCACACATACTCAATCGACCGCACAAAAACACAAACATCTACAAAACATCAATCTATCTACTTCAGAACTAGAATTAAGAGTTTTAAAAATTCAGCAATTTATTGCGATGAATAAAATTAATTTCCATTATCATAGCTATTCTAGAAAAACCAGATACGAGTTTTTGCGACTATTCGACGTACGTGTGTATAGGTAATTCTGGTTCCCCCTAACTTTATTGCGCAAACTTAGCATACACATAAGCATTAGGTCACCCTCTAGGCTGTGGAAATTTAATACTTCACAAGGACAGGACAGAGAATCATACAGGGGTCCAACACGTAAACGGTAAATAAACAAACAAAGTTTTTTTCAATTTCTGAATGCATTTAGTGGATTAAATGAGCCGGGTAAATGCAAGCATTAAGTGCAGTAGTGTTTTATGTTGCGTCCGATCTCACCAATAATTGCTTTAAGTAGGGTCATCATGCTAGGACTTTCGCATAGTAAGCTTTTTTGAATTCTATAATAATAAAATAAAATAGAAAATATTTTACATGCCTCAGGAAAATATCTTTCTTTAGACAATTCATTTGCTAAGATTGTTTGAGTGCGAGAACCGTAAAAAAGATCTAAATACTTTAAAAATCATGTAGAGGGAATTCTTTTAATAAAAAAACTGTTTCAGCGGGCTCTTAAAGCAAGATATCGGCAGAATCTTGGTATACGGTTAGGTCACTTAAGTAAATTAGTAAATTGGCCACGATTGGCAAATGATGGATAAGAACATGCTCTTCTGAACCTTTTCCTTTTTGGTCAATCAAAAGAGATATACACAAAACAAGCATACAAATAACTCGTTAAATGTTTAAAAACAGTTGAAGAATTCGGGCCTTAGTCGAGGGTATTAATTACAGCAAAGGGGTTACTTAAGCAGAGTGTTTTGCTCATTATTTGGCAAATTTAAATTTACCCGTGAGTCAAAATACTGTACAAAACGGAGAAGAACATACATAGATGTACATTTATGTACATCGCATTAAATGAGGTGTTAAAAAGGAGCTGCAGAGCTAAAGTCGAGCAGAGTTGGCATAGTTTTCGTTTGGAAAGAAGTACAGCCGGCTAAGTAGCTATAGTATAAATAAACCCATGGTATGTAGAAGTGATAAAAGCATGGGACCGAGTCATAAACTTTTGACTTTACTGCAGAAGTATGAAATTCACGGATCGTTCCTTCCATTTTATTACACAATCTGCTCACGCTGTGTTCAGGTGGCGAGCGTTTGTCGCTGATGGCTTCGTCAACGGTTGGGTCATCCAAGATTGAATGTCAGCGGGTAAAACGTTTTAAAGCGTCTGTGTTAAAGAAGTGATGAACGTAAATGTCAACAGATCTCAATGCACTCCGCTTGTTAGCCGAGTCACGTTAAAACAGGTTAAATAGTCGTAGTATTTTCAGTTCGGTGTTGGTTTCAACTCGTTACCTATAGCTATGACATGTTAAGTTTGTAATTTTCATAAGGGCCATCAAGCTTTGTTTTTTCATATACGATGTGGGTCAACCCCATAAGTGTGGCCCGGCAGATCGACTGTAGACCGAATTTCACACCGAAGCAAATCCTGGAAAAGACGAACTATTTTCAAGTCGAACTCATGGTCTTTTCATCAACTGCGTCACTTCCGACATCAGTTCTGTGTCGCATGTAATTTAATGGCAATAGCTCGCCCCTGGCTTTAAATACAGTTGACATTACCTCTACAATATTCCGATCATGAAAATAGTTACGTTTCCCAAGGTCATGATTTAAGATTTTATATATGTTCCTTACTTGGCTTTGTGCGCTTTGCCTTTTAAACAACCCCCGCGTGGATCCTTCGATCTTAATTAAAAGTTCCTGCATTACTTTTCCTAGATCTGTTTTGTTTACGTGTATTTCGTGTAGGAGTATACAATATGCTCACGTCCCAGCCTAATCCACTCGGTAAAGTAATGAAGATTCCTATTTTTAAGGTGCATTGCAATTTTGTAGGGAAGACGATGGCTTGGTAGCGATAAAATGTTTAGAACATATAGGAACACGAAGTGTTACCTAAGCGTAAACACATACAGCGGTGGTCATCTAGTTTCCAGGTACAACATGTAGTTTGGGGTGTTCTCAAGCAGTCGGAACATTTTCTTCAAGAAGTATCTTAGAAGTCTATCAATATCCTCGAACTGCCAGATCCCCCACACTTTGTCCTGCATAGAACATACATGATTGATCTTATAACTGCTTCAAGGGCTTTAAATTTTAAACTTGGAGCGATTTTAATTTTTCCCAAGATTTCTTTCCAATTACAAATTATTGCTCTTTTTGAATCCTTTAGATTCTCTTGGAGGTGCTTTTGAAACGATAACTGTGGGGAAATAAGTACTTGGAGGTATATGTATTCCTTGACCCTCTCCAGTTCTTCAGTTTGCCAGGTTCATCCATTTTTCATCCATTGCGTAGCGCCCCCATCTGTTACGAAAAATCATAACTTTGGATTTGTTGGCATTAAGTTGCAAGTTCCAAATTTAACAATATTGTTGCAGCAAACAAAATGTTTGATGTTTCCGCGAGTATAACAATATCGCCAGCATAGAGCAGGAGGTTTATTCGTAATCGTAAAATCTCACATTGTTACTTGATATAATACTGCCATATCAGATGAATAACTCAAAAATGGATTTACTTATTTAGCACCACTGTTTCTCAGATTTTACCTTCCTACCTAAAAAAATAAGAAAAAAACTAATCAAACTTTCGATCAACGAGATAATTTCGTTCGACCAAGTCGTGCACTATATTTTTTTTTTTTTTTTTTTTTTATGTGTAAACATCTAAGCTCGCGTTATTGGAATCTGGTGGAGTAATTCCACACATTTAACTTGCGGGGACGGAAATGCGTCACTGTGTTTTATCATTGAATACATTTTATCATTGCATACGTTTTTATCATTGCATACATTTATGAGCTGGGGCATATTAATTTCAGCTTTTTGTTGATGTGAAATAAAGCATGTTTTTGTTATTTCATAATATATCAAGAATACGGTTATTACAATTATTCCCTCTTTTCTCAATGACGTGTATCAAGCCACACACATACCGCGCGCACGGTGTTTACACATATTTCGGGACTGTTTTTAATAACATTTTGTTTAAATAATTTTTTTTAACATAACATTTTGCTTAAGATGGCTTTTTATTTTGACATCCCAAAAAAAAACGGATCCCGGACATCCTCTTAACTGATGTAAACTGGTAAATCGTAGTCGAGGAAATTTAGTAAACGTGATTGGAACAGTTGTCCAATAAACGCTTTTTTCTTGTACATATTTAACTATGGATACTATTTTTTATTTGCTTGTATGTATTTCTAACGATGACATTATAAATATTTATAAACAATACTTATCACAATTATTTGTTTATTTTCTTCTTTTTCTTAACGTTTTAACAGATACAAGGACCAGCCGGCTAAATGACATTATTAAAATTCATATGGGAGTATTAACTGAGCCTGCATACAAGATAAATTTTCTAAAATAACTTTCTTTTCTATTTAATAAAATATAAGATTGTGTGTGAAATCGCCACCTAAAACCTAAATACCTATATAGCATGAAAATGCGACAATCAGATAATTTATCGCATTATAATTATAAACGGCGGATACAAATGTAAAAGCCGAGGTTTTTAGTCGCCTCGTTATTTTACTTTCATTCATTACCAGAGAAAATACGACACAATATAAATGACTACAAAAACTTAATCTGTTCGTCGTTTGTGAAGTAGGCCATGGGCTCAGTTTCTGTTTTTTATGTTCATCCGTAGCAAAAAGAAAGAAAATAAGAATCAATTGAAGTAACAGAAATTAACAAGGAAAAGGCAGTCACAGGTAATAGTTTCCCGCCACTGTGGCACATCTAGCATTCCCAATGGGTTTTAATAAAATAGAACTTGAAACTGTATGTAAACTGTTATGGCGGTCTAGGCAAAGACAAAGATAAAAAGGATGAGGGGTATGCTATAGAACGCAGAGAAAGAACTTTGCCCAACTAAATCAAGGCTTCAAATTAAATGAAGAAATTATTGTACTAAATGGCGCCGCTTCAAAGCAAAGCGAGAATACCTATTTGTTGTGTAACAGACTGCGCACAAAGCAGCTTCAAATTCGGCGGTTTGTCTGCGCTAGATAACGGGGATTCAATAACGCTACGGCGTGCGGTAGCATACGGCTAAATGGTTATAGGTTATGCGCTAATACCATCATTTGTGTTAATATGATAGCAATTTTGAAATAAAAGAGATCAAAGAAAAGCGAATACCTAACCTATAAGAAAGTTAGCCGACAATTTTTTAACATTTTTATTTTTGATGTGGTAGGAAATAAAAAAAAATATAATCCATAAAACCTTCAGCGTCATTAATTAACAAAGTGTTGCTCACCGCCAAGAGTTCTAATATGCGTTAATTTGATTAGTACTAATTAGGGTGATTGTTAACTTGTAAAGAATTATTTTTTTTAAATATTTGAATATTTTTAACAAAAAGTTATGAAAAGTTATGAAAATGAAGTTATGAAGCCAACGACATCTTGAACTACGAAAATATCGAATGATGACTAAAATATCAAAAAAAAAATTCTCAAATGTCAAATGTAAAAATTTCGAAAGTAAAAATGTGTTTCGATCCCTGCTGTATAAATAGCCTTAAATGTGATACATGTACATATTTATTTGTTTACATTATTGTCGAAATCTTAATATAGGCAGGCTCGTCGCTTCTCCCCTCTTATTACAGCCCACAATTGTTTAAGACCAATGTGCACCAGTACCTCTTCTCTATCCTCCCTATTAACCCTTCCACTCGTGCTGTGCATTAGCATTATAAGGGAACAAAAACCCCTTGAGCACTAGTGAAAAAAAGGCTCGTCGCATGGAATTGTTACTTGCAAAGGTTTTATAGTGGCGAGCCTTTTTTGGTGGAGACATTTTTTGGGAGTGCATCTATTCCGGGCAGTAAATTTAGCACACATGTTAGCCACGTCAGTTATTAATAGCAGATTTGTTTTGTTCGATACGAGTCTGACAGCTCATGCACAATCATCACAAATATTATTTCCATATTAAACATCCCTTTTCGACTTCACACTTATAAACGACTTGCTTAAAACTTCAATGTGACTATTAGCGCACTTTTTCTATGACTCAGACACAGTTTTTGAAAATAGTTTCACAACGAAGACGAAGCTCTTAAGTAAAAATTGGATCGATGAGCACACCGTCTATAGGCTGAGAAACCACCAATGGACCAATAAATAAAAACTACCAATCCATGCAGAAGCTTATAATTACTAGCCTTGACATAAAAATGCTGGCCCAAATTGAGCACGGTCCGACTTTATGGCAATTCTCTACTTTACACTTTTCTATTGTATTCTATTTTATTTTATTAGGCTACTACTAAAATTTGTATTAGCTGTCAAAAACCGTAAACAAAAATTAGTGTCAAACTTAGACAGTTTTGCAAATAGGTACCAATTTTAAATTTCACTAAAAGGGTCTGTCTGAGTCAATATATCGTTTGGAGTTACAAGGACTCTTGGTCGACGTTCGGAACACATTCCGTCTGTTAGCTCACATTCGAAGAGCTAACAAAAGCGTTGGTAGAGAAGCCGTGATGAACTCAAGGTCGCTTATTCCAATGTCCTCTGATCCCAATGACGCCGAAGTACTGACTCCAGCACATCTATACTCTACTCGTACGGTCATCGTTAAAGGCAGTTGCAGAGCCAGCAGTATGGAAGTTGCAGACATCAGCTTTGTACATCGAAAGTTGGCGTCGAATAAATGCCGTTAAGACCCACTTCTGACAGAGGTGGTCCTAGGAATACATCCACGAATTACAGCAACGCACAAAAGTGGACATCGGCTAGTCCAAACATATCAATTGGCACACTCGTCATCATCCATTAAGACAGCTTCCGACCCCAAAAATGGCTTCTAGGGAAAACAACGTACACACTCAAAGGCCCAGATGGCAACGTCAGAGTCGCTGACGTGAAGACAACGCGAGGGGTATTCAGACGTTCCATTACAGAAGCTAGAAGCGATTTCATTTTGAAAGAGAGCCCTTTCAAAGGGGGCGGAATATGGGAGCAGAATTCAAATGTGGCGCCTACAAATTGTAGGCTCTCAGATTATTTAATTATTTTGTAAAAGAAAAAAAAAAACTGTTTAAATAACGAAATTGTTAAAAAATAAATTGGCGCACCAGGTCCGGAGGGACCCTGGCCTTCTCACAACTATTCGTTTTGTGTGAGTTTTTCATTTTTGGAACGAATGGAAGGGATCTATGCCGACGATCAGTGGTAACAGAATCGTTTTTCTCGTCGTTCGCCTGGTGCTTGTGATCCTACTCGGTTGCAGTGTCAACTGTCAACCGCCACAACTTTATTTTCGTCGTCAAACTGCAAGTAAATCGCGGTCATTAACCCCTTGCTTAAAACTTTTCGTCGGTTAATTTGCAGTTTGACATTCGGTCATCTCTTCAACCAGAGTTCCTCTGTCCAATATATCGTTTCGGATTACAAGGATCTTTTCCGACGTTCGGAATACATTCCGTCTGTACAATGTGTAAGGGATTTTAAGAACATCGAGGAAGAATGTTTTCGATATTCGTAGGTACGTTAAAAAAAATATTTAAAAACGAATTATGAGAGGAACATTGGTTGTTTATAACTGCCGGTTTCATGAAATCACGAAATTAATTCTAAAAACTAATGTGTTTCAATTTGCATGTCCGTCCGTCCTTTACCTATGCGCCCCTATACCTTTTATCCGATTCTGATGAAAATTTGGTGTTGTTCACACGCCCGTGAAGGTTTCTGACTTAATGTGGGCGTAGAATCTCCCATTCAGAAATTCAAAATTCTCTTTTTCGGCTATTATGATAGTTAGCGTTGTAAAATCTGGAACACTGATGTTCATTGTCTAAAGAAAGCACTTCGCGAAACGTAGGCGGGATCGGAAATCAGGGCGTGACACAGCCATATACCAAAGTCAATTAAAATATTATATCTTTTACAATTATGCCAGCTTTTGCTTTAACATTTTTTGGTAAATGAACACAAATTGCATATTGGAAGCATTTGTGAGCGGAAGTGTAGGCGTGTCACTTTTCAAAGAGCCAAACAATAAAATGAAAATACCACTGGCATTGCTTTGGCGAATGGACACAAGCTAACGCTCCGGTCCGAAGAGTCTATACGATTCCAAAAGGGAGGGACAACTCTGGGAGTGCGAAACTGGAGGCATATTAGTTAGCACTCAGGTCTACCCCGGACTGGCCTATTATCTGGAAAAGTCGCCACTCTTACAGACGTCTGCAACAGACGAGTGACTGAAAGTTGGAAACCATTTTCCTTTTATTTCGGATAGCTATATATTGCTTGAAAATCGCCAAAAGAATAATAAACTAATATCGCAAAACAAAATAAATTAACTCAAAATTATTCCTTGGCTAAGTTGATAATATGTATATAAAATTATGTATAGTTATTTTAACTTGTTTGGTCGGTCGTGTCAGTCTTGAACACACTATATAAAAAGAAAACCTTAAAATTGTGTTCGTTTGTCGTCGATTCACGCCTTAACGCATTTACCGATTTGAACCAAACTTTCACACATATTTGCTATTGGTCTATATATCATTTGTGTGAAGTTTTGTCGCGAAAACAAAACTTTGAGGGCATGAAAAAGTTTATGAAAGTTTGTATGGGGAAATGCACTTTGAAACAAAAAAAAATGTATAGAAATTGAGTAGTGACATTTCAAATACAAAAAAAAAAAATAATTTTAAAAGCAATTGTTGTTGTCAATGATTTCAATTATTTTCCGAGCAAATTTTAATTATGAACAATTTTGAAATTTTTTTTAAATATAGGTACCTACCTAATAAGTTTGTTCTATTAAATTATGTTTACTACGTTACATTAAGTAACATTTTAAAGTGGAGTAGATACTCTGATATTTGTTTGATTGGGCTTGAATCCATTATTTTCAGGATCCTTGCATTAGCACGAGTGAGTAAGTTGAAATGTAGGGGTGATTGAGATGACGTGGATAATGATGTTGTTCATCAGCGTTTTGAGTTTTCACGTAGGGGTTGTTACGAAAAATGAGCGAGTAACAATCTTGATACTCTGCTCATTCGTGAGTAGGGTTATGGCACCTGCAACAACATTAACCAATTTGTTGACACTTGCCGAAGCCACGAGTTTGCACGAACACTTACTTATTGCAAAATGCCCCGATATTGGAATGCGTCGTCGAAGAAGTTCAAGCGGCGGAAACAAGGTGAAGTAGTTCCCACATTCCGTGGTGTTTATGCAAGTGATGCAATTGGTAGAATATACACAGTTCACCCGAAAAACAACGAATGCTTCTATTTGAGAATGCTTTTGGTCAATGTTTGTGGCCCTACTTCGTTCGAAGCGCTGCGGACTGGTGGCGGTGTGTTGTGTGCTATGGCCGACGATATTTTGCATAAACACTGCCAGTGATACCCCGTTCAACTCCAGCAGATGAATTAAAGGCATGTTTAAAGTCATCAAATTTATGGAGAAATGCACAACACTCACTTTAACAACAAATGTGAGAGTACAAATACAAAATGACCCATCGGCTGACGAATTTTCTATGTTACTGTAGATAGGAAATGGACAAATTACTATTGATACTACTGGATTAATCACTTTGCCAGATAATTTTTGTAATTTCGCACAAACAAAAGAACAATTGGTTTCAAGTGTTTTTCCAAACATTGCGCAAAATTATAAAAATCACAATTGGTTAGCTGAAAGAGCAATATTGGCTGCCAAAAATAAGGACGTCCGCCAATTGAATGCGGATATTTTAACTGATGTGCCTGGTGAGATTGTAACGTATCAATCAGTAGACACGGTCACAAATCAAGATGACGCTGTCAATTATCCGACGGAATTTCTGAATTCGTTGGATTTACCTGGATTGCCGCCTCATCGTTTACAATTGAAAGTTGGTGAACCAATTATTCTTCTTCGGAATATAAATCAGCATCGATTGTGCAACGGAACAAGATTAGCAGTAAAAAAAAGGTTATGTACAATCTTATTGAAGCAACGATTTTAAAAGGAAAATTTAAAGGTGAAGATGTATTGATTCCGCGTATTCCAATGATTCCACCATATTTAACTTTTGAATTCAAAAGACTGAAATTTCCGATACGTCTTGCGTTCGCTATGATAATAAATAAGGCGCAATCGTTGGAATTGTGTGGAATCGACCTAGAGCATCCATGCTTCTCCCACGGACAATTATATGTATCATGTTCACGTGTAGGAAAGTCATCAGTTCTGTTTATTTATACTACTACTCAGGACAAAACAAAAAATGTACTCTATGAAAAGGCTCTGCGATAAAAAAATATGTTTAACACCAAATCTTCACCGCACCACGATCCATTCCCGAGTTATGAGATCACGCACATACGGACACCAGTCTCTTTTACATATAGCCGTACCCACCATACCAAAATAGTATCCTATCTTCAAACTGTAACCAACCAAACACAGCCACAAAATGTCATTTAAATCGGTTGAGTGGTTTAGGATATCGACAACATCGCCACAAATATACCTATTTTTTTTTTTTTTTTTTTTGCACCGTTTTTTGTAAACAAATTACACAAACATACGTTTACCATTTGCTACCAAACTTCACAAATATCACATATAGACCAATACCAAAGATGTGTTAAAGTTTGGTTAAAATCGGAAAATGCGTTAAGACGTGAATTGGCGACAAACGAACACAATTTTAAGGCTCAATTTTTATAAACATAGATTTGGGCGGAACGAAGTTCGCCGGGTCAACTAGTATTCTCATATATTCGAAGTGGCTCCATGAAATTATGCCCCAGTGAAAAATGGCCCCAAAAAAAAGGCCCATCACTATATTATATAGTAAACAGCAACAGCGTTCATTTGACTTCAGCAGCATTTGGTTGTCAGTGCGCTATAATGTCATCAGGTAATTTTTACCGTACCCGATCGGGTACCTCTATATGGGCTGAGAGATTTCTTTCACTTTCTGACAGCAAAAATTAATAAAAGATGCAGTCTGATTTTTTTTTTTTTTTTGCTTTTGTTTTCCGTTCATAAAACTAAATGGTATTTCATTATTTTTATGTAAGTAAAATATGGACTCTACATGCTGTTTGATAAAACAGATTCAACAAAGTTAAATGACTGGATAACACTTGCAATATCTCGAGCACAGCTTAAACGCAAATAGAACTTTACGTTGTTTAATTCTTCCTTATTGTGTAAAAAAAAGATAAAGATTATACAATTACAATAACGGCGATAAGCTATTGTTATTTGTTGCTTTACTCGGCCATGACAAATGGCCCCCATGCATCATACTATTTGAGTTCATATTTACAATATACCCGAATTAAGTCTCAAAATAAAAGAAATGTAAACACTTGACCACCAGTAAATATCAGATACAGTTCTGGTCCCTTACAGCTCAACCGCGACTTGCAGTGGAACATATTTTCTAATTTATTCCTGCCCTGGGCTCTCACAGTCGTCTCCCACCTGGTTCAGATTTTTTTTAAAGTGAAAGTTCAGATATTCTTAATGGACTATTCGTGTATACTAGTGGCACTCGACGTCCGTGTTTGAAGAATTTCTATCCGGTTTTCAAGAACTATAATCAGGTGGAACTCAGAGTGAACAAAAAATCTGACAACAAGACTCTTATGCACCACCAATTGAACTTTGGCTTCACAAGATACTTTTATGGTATGTAAACAAAAAAAAAAAAAGTATTTTCTGTAAGTGGTCATATATACCAATAAAATATTTAATGCATATTAAGGTTAGGACTTAACCCCAATCGAAGAAAATTAAAAACAATACTTGCCCTCTATAGAAACAACAATGCGAGTGAGATCTGAAGCATGTTTAAATCATTTCCTTCGAGTACTTTATCGTCACTGGTTTTGAGATGTCGTGTAGGGGCGCACACGCACATGCCTATAAATCACTGCATATAATAAATCTCGAGGGGTACTCAAATTCGAGTTGCGTTTGATTTTTAAAGTGAATTTATGTGTGTTTGTGCGACTGAATGTTTTAACCAAATAAATCCAACAACCAACACAATCGATTAATCAGATATCAATGAAATTCTGTTGGAAGATGGAAATCATTCAAATTAAAGAACAGCGCTACATAGGGGTCTCTTGCGGATCCACATTTATTTTCTGGCCAACTGGCTCGCTCAAATAAAAAAATAATTAAAAAACACTTTTTTTCAGATTCAGAGCTGTTTTTCTGCTCTCGAAATAGGCTGGCTGTCAGATTTCATGTTCCATTGGCCGGAAAAAAAAAACTTTTTTCAGAATCAGAGCAATTTTGCGAATCTCGATTTCTGTGCGAGATTTACACCTACTTTCGTCTATTGGTTTGGTTTGGTTGATTCTGATGAATGGAGGGGACCTAAAGTGGCTACAGGGTGTTTGTCAACAACGAATACACAGATTACCTGACCTCTGTAGTTTTCAAAGCATAAATTCTGATAAAAAATTCTGTTTTCAAGCCATCAACATGTCTAGGTGCTCTAAAAAGTCACGATTTTTGGTTGTGACTGTGACAGAAGCAGAGCTACATGTTCGTATGTACCCTTCCGCGAGACGCCACTGATGGATCGTCGTAAATTCGAATTGCACATGATGTGTGACTGTAGAATCTAGAAATGTCGATTCTTCTGTCGAAGGTCTAGTAATTACTTAATTGAATCGCTGAACTCCTGACCCTTATGACAACCCCAAGTGATCTCCACTAATGCATTTAAAGTGCTACGAATAAGCATGGTATTGTAATCAGCTTCGAAGAGAACAAACCGCAATCCGCAAAAATATACGGGTTCATAGACCTTCAACGTGTGAACCAGCCGTGTGAACAAGTTGGTCTGCCCTACAGTTGAAGAAAAAAAAAAAAACACACTTGCATGTAGGTATCAACGTTCATAATAAATGTCGGTTTTTACTTCGTACCGTATGTTCCAGTTTATAGTAGATATCCATTCATATTGTCAAATATGCTTCAAAATGTTAGGAACACGAAGAACTGAAAAAATTGTGTTTGTCCGTATTCAAAGGTCGATGACATAGTAAAATTAATGAAACTACACAGCTACATTTCGGCATGGGTATTTATATGTGTGTGTGTGTGTATATATATAACGTCATAACGAGTCGAGACATGGATGAACATTTTTGGTACAGACGTATCGCTCGAGTTTTGTGCATATTGTACACTTGAACATGTTTCATGGCACCTAACATAAGCGAACAGGAGACATGCATTGGACTGTAGTTCCATACTTCCACCATCACCCCGATGATGTCATTACAATCTTTGTTGGCAATAACAATGACAATATAGAAGAAGGGGAGCCACAACCGACAACTCTTTTCCTTGAATACTTGCCTCCTAATGTGTTGTTTCCCTTGCTGAGGTTGCCCGATTACGGGCGAGAACTCCTACAATTTATGGAGCTAGTAAATTACTTAAGTGCAAGTGCGAGTGCGGGAGTCATCAACGTTAGTTCATGAGTCTGGGAAAGTTCGTGGAGTCGTACGAATGCATGACCTAAGAATTCAAATTCGCATACATTTGACGTTATGCACAGTGAAAAGTAGTAGTGTATACAGCACATATTTTTCACTTTCTTTTTTATTTTGAGTATGATATGACTGATTGACTTTATGGGTTTGGGCCATAAAATAATACAATTAACTAAATATTCACACTGCAGATACGCCCCCTGTAGTTCCTTCCTTAACGAATTTTATTTGGGTGGAAGAACATTATTTAATGGTTAATAGAAACGGCATCGTAAATCAATGATCTGTATATCAATTAAACTTTTGTGCGTTGTTGAGGCATACGCGTTCGCGATGTCAGAGGGGCTCCTATAGCTTTTTGTTTCATAGGTTAATGAATCAGATAAGTAAAGTTCGTTTTAGACAATTTTAAGACTCATAAAAATGTTGTTAACAATCTGCGCGCTGACAATTGTACAACTATTATACAAAATATTGCTTACTTCACCAAAAAATCCTTCGACATACACCATAAGTACCATAATATGCATATTTTTATATGAGTTTTTTTCGACAGATCTTAAAACAAACGACTGTCTCGCACGAAACTTAAATTCAAATCTTTCGTGTATCTTGCGACACCCTTTATAAATGTTTCCAATGACTGAGGTGGCTGGGTCAAGTAGAGCGAATGAATACGAATGCTTCAGCCCGGAAAACATGTTACAATCGTAACTATTTTTAGGTAACAATGTACATTGGAAAAATACAAAATGCAATCGTCCCGAAAAAGTTACCTTCAAAGAGTTTTTTTTTTTTGTAACTGAAAAAACGCATAATTAAACTTATGGCCCTTAGCAATAAATCATTTTGCATACGACTTCTTTCAAAAAACCAACTCTTAGCCTAAATTATAATAAGAAACAAAGCATTAAATTTGACTATAAGTTTTCGAAATAGTTAGATTGGAATCACCGCTGACTAAAGTAAATCAAAAGTGACATATGTCTAATCCAATTAGTTGAAGTTTCCAGTGGTGTGAAATCCAAGTTGCGTATTGCTAAACAAATTAGTAAAGAAAAGTACTAATTACTTTGGGAACTAAGTGCTTGTTACTGTCTATATGCATGCATATGAATTTTTCGGAATGCCTAAAGTGTGGCGCGTTCATGTACCTACTCGAACCTATTAACAACTAGGAGTAAAACTAATCACAAACGTTTTTACTTTTTGAAATTTCTCCTTGCTTTATCTGTCAATCATACAAAAAATTTTCATTTGGTTGACATCAAAGGCAACTTGAAGCTCGCCTCTGGTGAAACAGGCCGATTTTATACCGGTCGTCCAAATTCCAATAGTGAACCACATGTGGGAACGGGACCTGGGACACACGCCGACCGCTGATCGGTGTCGGCAAAATGCCGGTGAGCAGCCGTCCACTGCCACTGTATCGCCGGCAGTATCGGGAAGTAGTGGCGTACATGATTAAATACACGCTTGCACACGCACCGATTTTTTGCTGACCATTCCATTCGACTGCTCTCGCTTCATTCAGTGTGTGAAAAGCGTGTCACCATAACGACAACAAAGCAACAGATTGTTGATTGACCGGTAAAAATCCGGTGAGAGTGCCAGTACCCTGCTACCGGTAAAATGTCGGCCGATTTTATACTGGCCGTCCAAAATCGGTGTGCGTGCAATTAGCCTAAGAGTCGATTTTTTTTTTTTTTTTTTTTTTTTTCAATTTCTAAGGGTCCATGCATTTTTAATACACAATTTTAATTGTTTATCCATAATTAGTGCTTTTGTACCAACGTTCTGTGTATACTATACCTATAATGATAACGATATGCATAATTTTGTATCTTTACCTTACAAGATTTTTGAATGAAATTGTTAATCCTTTCGAAAATATTTGTAAAGCAAATGATTGGTGATTGTGAAAGTTGATTATTATGCAGATAAACAAGTTGAAAGTCAAATTCAGGGCTTTTAGTCGACCTACAATTGAGAGAATGCAAACATTTGTATCAAAAGCGAAAATTTAGTGTCCAACATATCAGCAATTGCTTAAAGTACCTATTGTTAAATTTAAAAGAAAATATATAAATTGTTTATGCGTTATGCTTTAAGAAACCAATGCACAAATTTGATTTAAGATATTTATTCGTCTTACGATACTCTTAACAAAAAAGAAAAGCATTGTTTGCCATCGAGTTAAGTTGACCATAAAATATCTACATACATAATTATGTCGTTCTCGAGAAAAATACAATTTTTTAAAAATAAATGCCGTGCAAAATAACAAATCCGAACTTTAAGCCCACAAACTCTAAAAACGAAATCTGAGACAAATCCGCCTATAGCTGTAAGCCTTAGAAGCCGATGGATACAGACAGACAGACGGACAGAATTGCGTGATATTAGAATGGATGAAAATCTCGAAATTTTTTACGAAAACAATATCTTTCTTTACGTATCGGAAGAAGTAAAAAATAAAATTTAACTCAAAAAATGAAACCGGAACTAAGATGTGCTTACAGTCCACACCGTTTATTTTTCATTCCTCATCCACACACGACGGATGATGCAGTTGTGGAAGACCGCGACACAGGTGGCGCACGTAAGTGGAAGGGGACCTTAACCAACTTAGAGTGCGAGACTGGAGACAGCTGGCTAGAGATCGTGCCGGCTGGAGATGTTTGTTGGTTGAAATTCAAGTCCAACACGGACTGTAGCGCCACCTTAAGCAAGTAAGTTTATAGATTTATTGTAATTTCCGAGAGCAACTTTAGTGGCGAATGTGATTTAGATAACAATTTTGGTGAAATTACTGGACAACATTGTATGTAACTATATTAAAGTGGGTAACCTAGCAGTCGGAAGATTCAGTTCCTTATAGCTACGATAACATGGTCAACAAAAAACTTTAACTTGCTGACTTTCTTACTTATAAATATGTATAACGAACACATTATAGCCCCTACGATTTTCTTGCGCTTAACATTGTAATATGCCTAGTAGTAGTAGTAGTAGTAGTAGTAGTAGTAGGCATTGCCTACCCACTCTTATAAACCATTTACACAAACAAATATATAGATATATAGAAACCTTACTCAGGAGAACCTGGTGGGTAAGAGTATTCCCACAGCAATATCTTTTTAGCCGGAAAAAGGGAAAAAATCCGCTAAATTCGCCATGATATTCGAAATTGGATTTCGTATTATTGTTGTAAACTATGGAAATCAATGATCTATATCGATCATAATGGGCATAATAAAAAAACCCCTAATAAGTACCTACACAAAATTTTCTGGCGCAAATTCATATTTCAGTCGTCAAAAATAATAAAGGGTTATTCAATTTGGCTGATGTTGTTTCATTATTAACGGCATACCTTCCTCTTTATTATGAAATAAACATCCGATCATTTATCTCAAAAAATGCCATTTTTCTTTGAATACCAAAATAACACCTCACTTGGAAAACCTAGGGTTTTCTTATACTTATTACAATTACAATCTTCTTTAACGTTAATCACACCTGAATTATCATCACTTTTGGTGGGAATTTCTTCTTTTTAGCATTCTAGCGAAGGAAATCTGGGTTCGAATCGCCAATTCCGAGAACGAACTATACACGTTCACGGAATTCGGTTGGTTTTACATGTGAAACAAAAACGAATTCCGTCATTTAATGCTCATTCCCGGACGACGCTATTCGACCCCTGGCTTCGTTTTCTAAAAGTGGAAGAGCTCTACGGGTGAATATGTCCAATTGCATTTTGAGTTCAGAATTGCTATCAATAATTTGCTTTGCCGTGAAACAGCAAAAAAAAAACTCCCATTTAACTGAAGCACAAGTCCCTGGCAAACAAAAAAGTTTTACGAGGAAGATGGAGTTTTCGTTCTTTTTTTAAAGAAACACTGATGCGAAAGAATTGAATAAAATGACGCGCAGCAAATCCAACAAAAGGTGATGCGCATTGCGGAAATGAAAGACAGCTACATAATTGTTTTGTGGGTTAGGCTTTTGGGAGCTACAAAATGGAGAAGCCCCAGAAAAAAGGGTACTTGGCAGCAGTAATTATATCACCTGATATCGCTAAGATACTCCCTTCAAACATTGTTATTGGGCGATATAATTTTATTACCTCTTATTAAATTATCTGCGCAGTCGGATGTAATCCAATTTGTGTATTTGCTAATTTGATTGACAGGATGATACCCTTTAGTCGATATATTCAAACAAACATCATTCATACAAACGTATATCTGTGTATCTGCAACTCATGCACGTACTGCGTTTGATGATGACATTGCCATAATCAAAACAACGAAGCGAGTGGCACATCATTATGTAAACAAATTCACATTTAGCAATAAATGAGAGCGGAACGAAATGCGCATGTTGACGATAAAATACGTTTATTACGACTTGGTTGGCACCCAATGACAGTACCAAGCGAAAATAAAATAATTTTGATCAATCGCAGTTTCTTCGGATAAAGATAAATAAATAATAAATCCATGTTCACTTTTGCGATGAGTCTCAGTTAGTTAGAATTGGGTTTTCAACTCTCCACTTCTTCATATAAATGTAATTAAATAATTTAATACGAATGTGCACAATTGGCATTTAGACAGACAGGGTATTTCAAATCCGCAAAAACTCTTTGAACAAGGATGATAAATGCAGACGTGGTCAATTCGTTATTGTTATCGGCCTGATAGATAGGTATCCTATATGGAAAAAGGTAAAGGTAATATTTCTCATTCGATGCCAACAACTTTCTGAATCAGGGTATCTATCCTGGTATTGCGTTTCTGAAGTCATAGTAGTCGAAAATAGAAATTCAAATCGCAAATCTCAAACGTTGGATTGTTAAAAAAGTTACTAGAAAAAACTTCTTCTAACTTTGGGTAAAGATTCCTGAGAATTTCTGTGGACCAGTCCTGAAACTTATTGAAATTCTTGATGCCCATTCTTTTGGATTTTGATTGGAATAAATATTTCATATAAATCGCGCTGACTATTAACCTAGCTTATGATACTTTTTTTTATCTTAGTCGCCGACCGGAAAGTGCATTATAAACGACACACAGCACGGATTACAGAACTAAAGAGCGTAAAGCACTCGCTCAGGACAATATGGCAGCACCGCTGACGAAAGTACTACAATAGGAGTTTTGTACGCCTTTTTCGTCAGCCGCACTCCGGTACTCCCCAACGACAAATTGTACTCGGATTGAACTATTTTTACTATATTTTACTTTCTGAATATTTCATTAACATTTTTTTTTTCTTTTTTTTTCGAACAAACTCTTGCGGGTCCAGGAAATTCTTTTTCTTCTGCCACTGTTTGAAGATTTGAAATGGAATGATACAAGCTGTGTGTTAGGTATTAACGAAATAATTTTTATAATTTTAAAGTGCCATGCCTTTTTATAAGCAATCGTCGTTTAAATGTCCGCCGCGACTTCTCGTTATGCTACTTATCCGGATGTTACAAGTTTTGCCGAGCCGGTTGTTTCAAATTTGGCCACCAAACGTTGAAGAGTCGACTTTGTCAGTGAGTGACTTTATAATAAACACCAGACTCTACCAAAACAATATGGCCGCCACAGGCTTCCAACATCGAAAACGTCCCAATTGAAAAACGCTTAGGTACTCCTCAAAAAATTTCTATTATAATCCCCAAAGAAATTTTCAAACGGCAGCCCTGGCAGTAGACAATCACGGCACTGCAACTTCTTGAGGGCGTGCAACAAAAATCGTCGAATGGTCGCATCAATATTTTGTTCACTTTAAAAATAATTATTTCCAAAAATTAAACGGGGGTAAAAGACAAAATTGAGTGGACCAACTAAATATCTAGGGTAGTAACAATAATGGAAACAATTGATCACATCGCTGCCCTGAATACATCCAGAACCCTTCCAAGAGACAGAGTGTAAGTCCATATCACAGTTACATGTATTAGGTGCGGCTATAACTCGGGGAAGACTGGGCCTCAACGTGATCGTGGAACGTGGAGCATCGAGCGTTCATCGTGCTCGTACTGCACAATCTGATTGGGGAAAAATGACAAATTATACACGACCTGGTATAGCTGGTCTCTATAAATGCTGTCAAATGCTGCATTGAAATCGATATCGAGATGGTGAGTATCGATCTGGACTTCATTGGTTTTCTCATGGATCTTCCATAGTGTTAATATTTGGTTTATTCTGGACTTACCGGACCTAAAACCGCACTGTTAGCTACCAAACAGGGCGTTGAAAAAAAAAAATGCGTTTTCATGCGATCATATACAGTTCAGCAGACTGGATTTTATATAAAATGCTAAGGAGCCTGATGACTTTATGGTTAGGGCAGCTTAGAGCGCCTCCTTTCAAACCACAGCTACAGTTCGACAAAAACTTCCAAGTCACCATTCCTAACCGATTATTCTGGAAGGATGTGCTTGTGCATTCTTGGAAGACGAATTGGTCTAATTCCTTGCAGATGCGCGATGGAATCTGAACATTTGATTTTATCACGTTTATTAAAAGAAAGAGGTATAATCATTCAGCCTATAATTTTTAACAGTTTATTTAATGTATAATTTTCTACTTATTTATCACTCGCGTTTATTAGATAAGTAAGTCCGGTTAGACAAGAGCAATTCAATCAGCTAATGCGCTATTTAAACAACACCCAACCAAACTGTTTACAAGGTCATTCCATTTCAAAACAAATTTGACAAGAATATTAGCTGTGTGTCAAAAAGCAAACCTTGTTGTAAATAAGTTTAACTTCGAACTCGCATATAAACTCACTTAGGTATGTAGCATATGTGTAAATAATGAGAACATAATTGCGGCAATAATGATCGTCAACACTTGAGTGGGTGGAAGCAAAAGGTTCAAAATATTGATTGTTTTTCCATAAGAATTGGCAGGCAGATTAACTTAAGAACCTGTCACTAGGTTCAGCAAACAATTTACATAATCTTTTATTCAAACGAAATTAATAAATTCATTAAAAGCCAAATGTATTCAGCTTAAAGAAAAAAAAAACGGAGACCGCAACAAAAGTATGTGACTTTAATCACAAACTGGTTGTCAAGATCAAGATCAACAGGATTTCTAAACTTATTTTTCAGACAATATATGTACCCATATCACCAGAGAGAAGAAGAAGAAGAAGAGAGAAGAATAATATGTACATGTATATGCATATGTTCAATAAAAATGTCCAAACAAATTTGAATTGTAAATTATGCTCTAAAATCGCAGGCCTTAGAGCTAGTATTCACTTTCAAATATGCTCAATGCTCAAGCTCATAGAGCATTCGAGAAGCTTATAATTTTTTCAGCTGTACGCATAAAAGTCGTATGATCATGAACGTGCATTCAAAGCAAACACACTCAGCTTTTGGTCTATTTTACTGCTCTTATGATTTTTATTTCAGAGAAGATTGATTCCACAAACGAGTTGTCTTAGAATGATGAGAATGCACTAATTTAGTGATGACGAACACAGCTTAATGAAACTGCAGGAGCAGGATATATCCTAAACCAGCAGTTGCCGCATGCCTCTGCAGTGCCGATGTGTGCAGAAAATTAAGCGATAAGACTATCTTCAAGCGGACTGAGCTATGTGGGTTGTGTGGGAGTTACATTACAAAAGATCAAAATCTAGAGGCAGAATGCTGCCAGATTGTGGGAAATTTCCCTTTTTGAGGGAATATTTTTTGTATATTTTTTGTGTAAACAATTTTGTTTTTTGGATTAGACTCTTTTTCAACTGTTTAAGTTATTTAAATTGTTATTAATATTCTATTTATTGTGCAGCATAATCCCAAATACCAATGGCGGACCCAACTAACCGAGATTTATCTCAGACTTTCTCGATAACCATATGCGATATTGCAGAATATTCAGTTGCATAAGACGCTCTATTCGGAAGGGGAAGAGCTCGTCAAGGCTGGTTGGGTCTATGCTATAGGTGTGATACAGATTCAGTGATATAACTGGTCTGGTTATTAATGCATCCTCGCTGACTTCAAAACCCCGCGAAATAAAACTAAGATATCTTAGAAAGTCTTGGAATTTTTGGATTTGTACTTTTTTTTTATATACTTCTCCCGGGAAAGGCGAACCTATAACGCTTCAAGAGCGCCCCGAGATGCCTGCAGGTGTATGTTTGTTCTGTACTTAAATTGCTGCAAATTGTAGTCTTCCGGAAATATATCGCCAGGAAGCGAGTTCCAAAGTTTGCTTGTCCTGTAACAGAAGGAGTTTTGGAAAGTTGATGTCCTCGCGGTTGTCAAGTGTACTGTATGGTCATGAGCATTAACAGCCTGTCTTGTTGGGCGCCCAAAAGTTGCATTTCGAGGGATAATGTCTTTGAGTTCCTCAGAACATCTACCATGGAAGTACCTATAGAACAAGCATAGGTCAGCGACTTGTCTTCTGTGCACCAACGGTTGTAGATTCGATGTGAGTGCAGGGTCTCCAATGAGTCGAACTGCTCGTCTCTGTATGCTATCAAGCAGGTTAAGTGAATGTTTTTGCTCATGCAAAGCTGGTGAAGGAAGAAAATGCAACCACATCGCAGCATGTCTCACACATATTAACAGGTTCGGTTTGTGATTAACTCTACAAATATTAAATTCTACATTAGAAACGTTTATCCATTCCTCAAAAGTGGGGCAAAGTTGGAAAAGCCTTTGTTAAACAGTACAACGCTGTTAATGCATCAGACTTGTGCCATAGCCGGTTAAGTTAATATCTAGACAGATGGAAATAATTTTCCCATGCGAAGAACAACTGACCACTTTTTTAAAAGGAATCGAGAGTTTAAAATGTCTTTTGGAATGTTGTACATGGTTACGTTTTGTCTATATGAGTTGCACTGGGGTACACCGCAATGAGACGTTCGTTCCAATCCTTTTTCTTTATTTTCCACTACTGCAAACTATTTACAAAATTATTTTTATGTTTTTAATTAACAAATGTATTTATTTTCCACAATATTTAAATATTTAATCTCGCTAAGCTTCTTTTACGTATATTTTTACGCTGATCTGTCAAACTTGTATGTCTCCCTCCATTTCGCAATACTTTTTGCTTTCAATTAAATTTTTTTTTGTATACCTGAATGCATCCATAAACAAGTGCTTGTGGTCGGATTCGGGAAATGCCAAACGTCAAATTATTGTTCACAAAACTGAACTGCCGTATTTTCGTCGCTTTTTCGTTGTTTTATCTTTTGCAAAAGCCGGTAATGTTTGCAATAAATTTATATTATTATTGCAATATTAGAATATCAATGGAAAGATAATATTGTGAGGAAATTTTGCTACAGTGCTGTTTGCGGGTTTATGTTTATGTTTATTTTTGCACACGTTATTTATTTCGAAAGTAGGTATAGGTATGTCTACGAACTTGAGCTGGCTAGTCGACTCCTTGTTCGCCTTCTGGTCAATGATGATGATGATTTTCTGTTCAATTTTTTTGTTACCTAATGGCGTGAAAACTACTGCACAGATTTCGATGAAACTTTTTTTGAAATGTTTCTTAAGATTCTGTGCAACATATAGGCTATTCCTTTCATTGCCATGCCTATTTTTTGGAGCGTTTTTGACCAAAATGTGTTTTTTTTTTTTTCTGACTTTACTGCCTTTAACTCGCCATTACTCAGATAATTCTTAATCAATTCAAACAAAACAAAATACTGAGGAGAGCCAACACTTTTATAGTTATTTCAAGCCATCAATCAGCTTTCTATGTCCTTTAGAAGCTGAGCTACAACCTAAAATCTAACATGAAAAAAATAAATTTATTTTCTCAAATCGAATATTATCAGCAGCCGCGGTTCTTGATCGTTGTTCTGCTTTGGGGTGGTTTGGTGGCGCACATCGCACAGGCACGTTCATATGAAAAAAAAACTGCGTGGTATTTTCTCCAAATTAAGTGAAACGAAAGAGAAGTATGGGACGTGAATATACATACATATGTATATTGAATCAACAGCAACAATGTGTTTCTGAGGAAATGCGCAGATGGCTGATGACGTGTGGTGATCAGCGTTGCCATAAGTGCAGATTTGTCTGCATTTTGCAGATTTTCAACCTTGCTGCATAATTTTAAAAACCAGAAATCTGCGCTTCAGATTTTGTTTGCATCCGCAATAATATATTTTGTTCTTTTTAACAAATTTTAACATTTGTTGCACACTTGATTTCGCTGTATGCTGTCATTTTCGTATTCAGCTTTTTTGTTTTTTTTTTGTTATTGTTACATACATAAAAACAAAAAATTTGTGAAGGAAGATTTTTCTATAGAAATCTGCGTTGCATTTTTTTTTTTTTTTGTCATAATTGCAGATTTGTAAAAACATTTTTATGGCAACATTGTTGGTGATGGACGTATGGTGGAGGTGGTGCATATAGAAATTGAGTTCATGGTTTTTGTTTTAGTAAAGAATTGAAGAATTCAAGAAGTAAAGACGATATATGTAGGAGTAGGTGAATTATGTTGTTTGAGTTACTTATTGTTGGTGTAGATACAAATTTCCGTTAAGGATTTTGTTATTACCTACGTTGTACAGTAAGGAAGTGAAAATTTAGTACGTACGCTGTTGAATTTAATTTTCTTAAATTGGTGTTTTAGGTAAATAGATTTGTTTGATTTATTGTTTCACATTGACAATGGTCACCGCTTTTTTTTAGCTAGACTGTTGATTTTAAACAGATATGCCGTTGAGAAAACGGTCAAATCTCTTTTATCAGAAATTACACAGTCTCACGCCGCGTACGAAGTTGCGGGCACAGCTAGTTGTAAAATATTTGTGGAAAAATTTATGGCACTTTTTCGCGTCAGGTGAGGGGAAAAGAGGATTTTGGCACTGGCGTGGGAATTCTCATGAAAAAAAGTTAAAAAAACAAATTGACAGCCCTTTGCAGTATAAATAAATTGATTTATTTTCCATGTCTTCCAATGGTGTAGCCAAAAACTAACCTCAACCTTGTCTTCATGCTTCAGGCTAACATGCGAAATGAAATTCCTTAAACAACACCAAAAGTCTGCGAAAAATAAGACAGCCACTTCAACAACATCACATTTCATATTACTCTCAAACTATATAAATGATCATAAATCTTGGCTAACATAAACGCTGGAAAGTGCAACTCAAACAAGTTAAGTATATTTCCAAAGAAAATTGTCTAATATATCGGCCGCTTTAATAGCTACACTCAATTAATAATTTATGCAAATTAAGTTAATGTTTTGCGATAAACTAAAAGTGTGAGTGTAACACCAAGACTTTTAATGAGTATTACCTGTTGAAGTAGGTTTCTGCAATGAAGCACACCCAGTTTCCAGCCTAAGGCGCAGTGCTTGTCCCGATACTATATTCCTACGAAGAGACATAGAAACGCAGAGCGTGACTAAATTGAACAACATTCACTTTTATCTTGAAATGATTATTAAAAGCGATCAAATTCCATCATCGTCCCCATGTGCACTGTACACGATTTTCACAAATTGACGTCAAGTATGTGACTTATGTGGCCAAGTGACTGGCTGCCTGGCTATGGCTTACTGCCTCAATGACTTTATGCTTGTAGCGTAGTCGTCTCAAGTCTGAGTGAACGCATTCAATTAGTGGCAATCATCGAATCTCGTGTTTCAATAATTGAATGTGTTATTTCTTCTTTTTTCGTACTTTCCACCGTCCTCCGGTGGAAGAATGTTCGTGTGTGGATACAAATGTTTTCCCTGAATATTGACAGAATTAATTTGCAGCACAATTCTAAATAAAAACAGCAAACACTTAAATTGGCTTTCAGGTATTTAGATACTTGTAAGAGGCAATTTCTGCAATAAAGCAGTGCCGCCGACACCACAAGGCGATTAAACTGATTGCTTGGACCCTGATGTTTAAGTCATGTATCTAAATACAGTATCTGCCATGAATGTGAATTATTGTATATCTACGCATATGATGATGTTGTAGGCATGAGAAGTTGTTATGACGTAATCAAACAAATGGGCAACTACAAATTTAAGGAACGCAATGATTTCATGTAGTACGTATATACGTATATATCGCATATACTTTGGGGACATATTTAATCATTGGTTCTTCCAGATAGTTTATTCAATAAAATGTCAGAGAATGTATGGTTAGGTTATAGTAAATCCGAGATAACGATAACCGGACGGTTTCGCGAGGTTAAGGCCATTTAACCAATGATGCTTTGGAACTTTGTTTGTTTATGCTTTGTCAAAGGACCCAAATTCCAATTTAGGGTTCTTTTCCACTACGCCACCTCTCGCGAACGTCTGACAAACATCCGAGAGTATAACTGTCTTGAAAGAGCCTCTTAATTGGCCGTTTCAAAACGGCATATGATTGTAGACTCCTTCCATTCGTTCCAAAAATGAAAAACTCACACAAAAACGAATGGTTGTGAGAAGCTAGGCCTAGGGTCCCTATACGGCCTTTTGCGCCAACTATTTATTTTTTTTATTGACATTTGTTCAGTCGGCTCTTCTGCTGAATTTGCTGAATATTGCAAAAGGTGTGTTTTGCAGACTGTATGCATTTAACAAATACCTTTTTAAATGGTTTGAAGGAGATCAATTGCCACTATCCTTCACGAGCATCGCCAGTATTGACGAAAACCTTCAAGGTATGAATAAACTTATTAATTCTAATTTATTAATTTTTCTTACTGATGATGATGAAAAAGGAGAGAATGAAGATCAAGTTAATATAACAATAGATAATTTGGATGATGGCAGTCACGAAAATTAAGATTATGATGAATAAATTAAATACATTTAATGAATTCTAACTACATTTTTAATTTCTAATGCGTTATTGTTAGATTAATAAAAGTACATTAATGATATGTAAACTTTAACTAACTGTATGTTTGATAAATTTTAAGATGACCATTTGAAATTGCGAAATATAATAGTATCACTAAAGCAGAAATCCGAAATTGGAATCAGCTGAATGCGTATATTGGGACGAAAGTAAGTTGGACCATTAAAAGTACAGCGTGCGTATTTTGGATTTATGAGCGCATTCATACCTTTTTGCTTCAGCTGACGGTCCCCCACTATACATAAAGCTGACTATTATTTTCATATGTGTCGGAAGTAATGTAAAAAATTTGTTCGGCTTGAAATGAGTTTACATTATTAATTTTTTTTGCAAGTTCATACGATCAGCTGACGTACAATCACCCCTCCACGCAGGGATCACAGATTAATACAAAAAAAAAATCCCCCATTTTTAAGGCCAAAACGAAGTTTGTTCCCCTTTTTCAAAAATAAAAATCCCCTTTTTTCCCCCAAAAACAAAAACACTTATATAAGTTTAATTTTAACATTTTATGTTTTATTTAAATATCTTAGAATTAAGCAAACAAAAAAAAATAATAGGAACGCATTAAATTCAGTTATTATTATGAAATACTAATAAAAAACAAAAACAGAGAACTTACATAACTAAGTATGTAGTTATTAATTTTAAAATCACATATTCATGTTTAAATCAATAAACAAGCTATATTTAAAAATATGTATGTACCTTAAAGTGTGTACATTGCGCTATTGTGAAGTTTTAAGCAGCCTTTTTCTACCAGAAAGTCGTAACAATCTTCTTTTTTTTAATAAATGTTTTATGTACAAAATTCCAGCCAAAGTGGAATTAGACAGTTTGTTTCGTGATTTTCTTTTATTTAAATTTATTACTGAAAAAAATATTTCAGAACTGGTCCCGCTGTGAGGAAGACAAAAAATAAGCTCCATACTTTTTTTGTATGTTCGGAAACGTAATATCGTCTTCTTCCAGACTTGTTTTTAATATTTCCCTCCAAAATTCTTGAACATTGTCAGTTGAAATATTTGCGATGTTTAAATTTCTTAGTAGTCTATACTCCCTATCAATTTCAACCCAATTTGAAGAAGAAAAAATATGTCCGAAATATTTAGACAATTCGCAAAGTGAATGAACATTTCTTTTCTTAAGACAACGTGGACTTGTAAGTGAGACGTTACATAGGCCCATTTAAGATTATGATAATTGAATGAGTTTTAAAAATAGTGTAGTCTTTCGAAGACTTTATTTAAATAAAATGTATGTTAAATGTTTTTTTTTCCCCCATTTAGATTGTTTTCCCCCAAAAACATCTCTCCCCCTTTTTTCCCCTTTTGTTATAAAAAGTCGGCAAAATTGCCTACTTTCCCCCTAATCTGGGACCACTGCCTCCACGGCGTAGCTGACTATGTTTTTTCAACACTAAATGACTTCAATAATTTATTTAAAAAAAAAATTAGTCGGCATGAAATAACTTTAAAAAAAATTGTTTTCAACAAATTCCACAACCTCCCACAACCGCACCCACCGCTACTGCAACAACTGACGTTCGGTTTGGTCATTTTCTACATAGTATCTGTTATGTCCATTAAAATCAGCCGGCATGGGATGATTAGGTCAAAAAGTCCCCTGCCTCCAGGACTATTTGCTAAATAAATGTGGGGCGACAAACTCCAAATCCAAAGTTTTAACCAAATTCGGGCCGCCGTTTACGTTGTAGGCCTCAGGAACATACGGACAGACAGACTGACGGACAGAATCGCGCGAAACACTTTTTTGAGTTGCTCTATTATCGTAATGTCAGAATTCGATAAATTTAAATCTAATAGTTTGTGTGTTCGAGTGAACCCTATATCTATACCTATAATGCAAGCATAATTGGATTGCATGTCGAAATTAACAAATCAAACTTCTTGGCAGACATTCGGAGACCGCTGCCTTCATTACGTCATTTGGAAAAGGGGTTTTTAATCGATTTTTCAATCCAAAGTAGACCCCTGATCTTCTCAGCTACATGTGCAAGGTTTTTATTTGAACAATCATGACTCAAACAGATGTGCAGTCTGAAAATACGAGATAGAAGAAAAAATATACTACTGGGCCTATACACTGTAACCAGAGCCGCACCAACCATATGTGCAAGATGTGCAAATGCACAGGGCGCCAAGTTATGGGGGCGCATTGCTAGGAAAGAAAAATTATTTATATCTTCCACGAACAAATACTGCCAAAGCTTGTTCAAATAAGCCCAGAATAACAACATCCATCACACCCGTGCTGATTTATTTCTTGTGCATTAACTTATATCACTTGCAATGTTGCAACTTCAAAAACAAATAATAGAAATTTTTCCATTTCAAGTTATCAACGCAAATTATCCAATGGCAAGGTTCCGAAGACTCAATAAAAAAACGCATTGAAAGTCTACCTCCTGGATGAGACGGAAAGACCTATACATGTGTGTAAATATAAAAAAGGGGCGCTTTCTGTACAGAGCGCTATTTCGGCTGGAGCCTGTACTGACTGTAACCCTTGATGGCGCTACTATCTGGGACGAGTCTAGTAAATCATTTTTCCACTAATTTACTAGCAAACATAAACACTGTAAGGAAAACTCACCCTTCAATATATGTCCACCTATTACGTGGTATGATGTTCCTTAGAAGTGGACTGTAATTGCGTCAATTATACACAGAAAATAATTAATATTTTAAAGACAAAAAGCGTTTAATATATTGAAAAAACTCGCGAGGATAAAGCGGATTTGAATTGATACCTAAGAAAGTTCATAAAAAAGCTTAAAAGCATGCAGCCGGTAATTGCCGCGAAAGCCTAACAGCCCCAACTATACTTGCTCTGGAAGGCTTTAAAAGCAACAAGGCGGCGAAACATTCTAGAATACTCCAGTGTAAAAAGCGAAGAAGATAAAGAGGACTTTCTGGAGAAACCCTTTCGGTTGTGTCGGTTGTGAAGGCTGTAGTAAAGATATATGCGTCTAAAATAAATTTTAAATTAAGACAAGTTCTAGCTTACTTACATATCCAACTTGGCGTTTATTCACTTAAACATGGACAGGTATCTCAATATTGTGAATAAAATTACCAAACTATCAGCACTGTCAATCTTGTAAGATGGAATTAACTTGCCCAAATTCAAAAAAAAAAAAAAAAAAAAAACACGCTATCACAATAACGAACAACATTATTCATCAACAAAAATGCAGCAAATGAACAAAACAACTGCTTTCGCCTTGCCCAACGATTATTAAGTTATAAACAATTTTACACCATACCAAATTTCAATAAAATCCACACGATTATTGGTAAGAATGATATGACAGTTGGTCAAATTTGATCAAATAAATCAATATCAGTTTTATTTTCAAACTGCCAGATTTGGTCATTATTTCTCAATTGGGCTTCCAGTCTGCATTAACATTTAATAAGAAAAGTATCCGCTGCAGAGTCAATATACTTACATAAACAAATCCCCTTCGTTTGGATGGATAATGTTACTTCCAGAGTACGCCGCAACGAAATTATTCAAAAGGGATGAACTCAGCACTTTTACATTTAATGCACTGAAAACTTTTTTTTTATATTCCTTCAATAAAATATCAAAGGCACTACGAGTTTTGTAGCTGTAAGAAAATTAAGACACCAAACTAAACGTACATTACGTACTTAATATAAAAAAAGAAAGTATCACTTCCCTTTCCAGTCGTACTGAGCTGCGAGTTTAATTACATTTCTCACTAAAACCAAAACCGTAAATAAGTTACTCAACCCGTAACCACAGACACTGGCTTACGTAGCATCGGAAATCTAAAACCGCGACCACCTTTACTCGGTTAAACCTACAAATGGACTGACCAGACCAGAGCCAGATGCCAGACACATGCTGATGGTGATACGCTCCAAATGTATCTACACACAATTGAGAGATAATTTCGCGGTGCTTAAGTTGCGTGTAACAATCTCAATCCATGTTAGACTCATTCACTGTGACTTTCCAAGTGAATCGGGGGAGTCCAGTACGGCTCACTCCACACCACACAATGAAAAGAAGGCTGCATGGTACGGCCTTAAGACTAAATGTCTGTGATTTAAATTGCTGGCAGCAGACTCGTTATTTTTTGTTATCAACTACATCAACAGTAGCAGCTACAAATAATAACCAAAGTTTAAAACAATTTCAAGCCCCCATACGCAGGGATGACAATCGCCGGTCGCAAATAATAGTAGGTGAGGAATGCCATCAGTAATTTCGCATTCGGGGGCTTGGAATGCAGGGCAGCACAATCCGCTAGCAGTTTGACCCCAATATTTAAAATTTGATTGCACTGCCAACGCGCTATAACTCGTCCCGCGATGACGCGACGCTATCATTATCTATCACTGATGGTGTTGATATTTCTAGATGGCTTAAGTACAAGTGGGCGACTGCCCCAGTTTGAATACGCTACGCACTCATCTTCCTCATAGAGTTGGCTGGAAAACTCTTCATTATCACATGCATTCATGTCATAGCATCATTTAAATAACTGTACGTACTCGTGAACTATTCCCCATGCGCCACCCTCGCAATGACACTGTGCTACAGTGCCAGTGTCAAATGGGTCATGAGGATTAGATTGAATGGAGGAATGTAGCCTTTTGTTGCGCCTCGTTGGAT
Source organism: Cheilosia urbana (assembly GCA_946477585.1). NCBI lineage: Eukaryota > Metazoa > Arthropoda > Insecta > Diptera > Syrphidae > Cheilosia > Cheilosia urbana. Next base: position 113,539,093 of record OX297854.1, read on the forward strand.
ATAAAAATAGATTTTGCTAAAGCGACGACAATTGAGCATGTTCCGAGAGTCAGGTTCAACTATGTTTGTATGAGTATGCCGATCGATACCAGGAAAAAAAAAAACAGACGCATACGGTAGTCGTTGGTGGTATAGGTCGCGTCATGGATTTATTTATGCTTGGTGACTAATCTGAAGGGATTTCTGGAACATTCTGTGATGTGCTGAGGTTGGATGAATCACTGCGCGATGAAGAGTTACCTTTTCTCAAAATTATAATACAGGCACTGGGGCAAAGCATGGAGTCATTGGACTTAGAATGGGGAAGATATTTTTTTCTGATCGTTCTAATATTTATAATAACTAATATTTATGTGGATTACTAAATAAGATGGACTTAATATTTGCTTATTGATTTACAGCCAACAAACCAAAATTTAAAATCTTAAAGGTCAATTGACTTTGACTTGTTTGGTGAAAAGTCTTACATAACCCCTTTAGGACAAGCACGTACGGCGGATGAATTCCCGAAATTAAATAAACTTGTCATCAATTGTTTGGAGGTGACGACAGCTTTTAGAAAAAGATTTGGTGGCAGGGATGGAAAAGTCGATACAATTGTATCGAATTCGATACATATGAGTTTCCTGGAGTACAAAAGTACAATTTGCCTTATTTCGATACAATTTATCTATCTGTATCTTTCAAATTCTCTTGCAATTTGTATTTTTCCAAAAATAGAAAATTAAATCAATTAACAAACTATTTTGTACTAAGTTTTACGCAAAGCTTTGACTGAATTCTACTTTTCATTATGGCGTTTAAGATTGAAGAAAATATTGCCCTTTCTGTGAAAAGATCAAATCTAGAAGTGCTCTTTCTATGTTTTCTATGTTTCATTGAAGAAAAAATGACAGTTCCAGGTCAATTCTTAACACGACAGAAGTATCCGGGATATTTTTAAAGAATTACCCTGAACTCTCCAACACACACTTGCAAAATGTCAAACTGAAATGTTTCTTGTGTTGTTCGAAATAAATTTTGCGCTATGTGATATTGATTTGGTCTATTAAAACATTCATATCTACTGTAGAAAAAAAAAAGTAGCAACAGACAACAGAATTTCATTGAAAAGAACAATTCTGAATTTGGGGGCAATACTCTCGGGTCTTCAATGAAAAACGTCTTTAGCAACCCAGCCTGTTATAAGTTTCAAGCTCAGAGCAATATTTTTAATATGATATGAATGTGCAAAATGAGAGTACCTATATTTAGCCTTTTTTATACAAAAAACAGTTTTCAATACAATTGGCTCCATTTCAGTACAATCTTACAACAGTTTTCAGTACAAATCGAAAATGGCATTTTCCATCCCTGTTTGGTGGTGAATAAGCACGTAATGGGCGTCACTCGTATCACCGAAGTCGTTTACTGACCTGTCGGAATATCAGAAATGTCCGCCTTCGCGTATTTGGGGAATTCCAGTTCGCAGGGACCACCACCACGCCTGGAAATAAAACACTAGCCAATTTATACACGTACATGGTTGCCACTGGTCTGGAAAAGTCAGGGAATTTTAAAAGCGGTCAGGGAAAATTCGAACTGCCTATTTTCTTTTAAATAACAAAATAAAATTGTTTGCTCTGAGGTGTGCCTACATGATTGTCCAAAAATGTTTCTTTTAACACTTCCTGTTTTGTCGGTGCGGATCCGTTGTTGACTTGCTCGTACTTGTTTTTCAAATAGTTCTTCCTGATTTTTGCGATAGAAACTGGATTGTATTTAAAATAGGTTACATCGTGCAAGTATTTTTGTTTGCCTACAGTTATATTTCGAAAGATGTACTAAAAAGGCAAAACCTCATCAAAAACTCCTACTCTATCTATATACCAGAACTTTTGTTCTATTATTCATATGGCTTAGCAGTTCTCTGAAGAAAGATTTTTTTCTAATTAGGAACTAAACAGAATTTAAATCGAATGAAAACTTTTGTTAATATGTTCGAAAAGCGCGCCACCTACTTTTAAGCCAGATCGGTACCACACAAAGAAAGTTCTACGAAAATGCCAAGTCTGTTAACTTACTGAATCAGTGCTCCCATCATCGCGTAGTTTATTGCTTAGGATCGAGTTGCAAAAAAAAAAAAAAAAAAACACAAATGAAATTAAATTGCAATAACCATTTCTTTTTTGCAAAGAATGCACTCTTTTACATCTCGGATAAGAGCGAGTCGCCACTAAAGAGAACATGAGTGTGTGTTTAAATATATTTTTTTTTAATTTCTCTCAGAGCTAAATAAAACTGAAAAAAAAAAACACCAAAACGACGAAACGATTGCAATATAGCAAACGATTCGACGATGGTTCAGGGTTTCCGCCGGGAAGGTATACTACTTTGTTTTGCCGCCATTTTGGTAAACATTAGTCTTGACAGTTCAGATTTGGCAGTCGTGAAGTAGACACGTGGCAAATTTATTATGGGAAAAATATTCGATAAACCAACGTGTTTCAATCGTTAAAACATTTTATCAAAATCAATCTTCGATTACTGTGACGATGAGAAAGTTACGTGAAATTTTTGGGAGGAACAACGTGCCAACAAAACGCACTATTTATCGTGTAGTGAATGATTTTGGGCAATGGAAAACCCTCAAATTATTCATCAGTCACCTTTGCATCCATTAAAACTTACAGTCTGGGGTGCAATTTTGTCAGGAGGTATCATTGGACCTTACTTCTTTGAAAATGAAAACGGCGTAACGCTAACTGTGAATGGGGAGCGATATCGTGATATGATTGAAAACTTTTTGACGCCACAACTTCATGCTTTGGGCTTGATTAACATGTGGTATCAACAAGACGGTGCTACATCGCATACAACCAGGATTACAATGGAATTACTGCGAGACCTCTTTCCACAACAAGTTATTTTAAGAAATGGTGATATTGATTGGCCTCCACGGTCGCCTGATTTGACTGCTGCGGACTTCTTTTTGTGGGGATATCTGAAAAGCAAGGTTTATGCAAACAAACCAGAAACGCTAGAGCAACTCAAACAAAATATTCGTGATGAAATTATTTAAATACCGCTTGAAATGTGTGAGAATGTAATGCAAAATGTGCTCAAAAGGGCTCGCATTTGTGAGACTTACAGAGGCGGACATTTACCTGATATTATATTCCATACATTATTGCTGACATTAAATAAAACATTTATCAATATAAGATCCATTCTCTTTCATTTAATCAAAAATTATAAACAAACAAAGTAGTAAACCTTCCCGGCGGACACCCTGTATTTAAAGTTTGAATAAGTAACGTGAAGCAACAAAAAAACGATGATCGTCCAATGGACGATGTCGTTCGATCGTTTTGTGCTTATGCGATTAAAGCCCAGAATATTTTGAACTCACAATCTAATGATTGTGAATTTTCGATGTTTTATTTATAAATAGTTAAGTGAAATTTTGTTTGGGAAAACAGACTAAATATGGTTGCGATCAGTTAACATATTTTACATAGTGAAAAAAATAGCAATTGTATGTTCATTCTGCCACGGTTCGGCTGATGAAAACTGACTCATACATGTGATTCTTTGATTCCATTTTAAATCCATACCGTTTACATCTGGAATTTTGATAGGCTATTGCTGGCCAATCCATGGCTGTTGGGGATCTCCAAAGAAAAACGTTTATTGAATCATAAAGGTTTTGATATGGTATTGTATGATTTGGTTTGATATAGTCCACCATATTACAAAAGCATACCTATGTTATGACGGGACTGATCATTCAAGAATTTCGCTTAGTATGTCTGACAGCTGGCTGACTTCATGTATCTCAAGTTTCATTGGCGATTTTTCGATCGCATGAACAATTCTTTTGTTGATGTTTAGCCGACAAATATAGACAAACATTTCGTGACTGAGTACTAAGTTGACAGTTCGTATATGTGGCTGTCGTAGTAAAAGTGACGTTACCGACCAATTTATTTCTTTTTTTCGTTTGAGTTAAGTTTAAGTTCAGTTCTAGTTCTGGCTCTAAGCCAATTAAGTCAATTGAAGGAAACTAGATTGTTGAATGTGCCCGAAAGAAGTAAGGACCAATTACGCTTATAGCTGTACGATGGCTTTTTATTTATTTAAAAGGCTAATAATTAATCAGGCCGATCATTGAATCCGCCGGATGCTCTGCGGACGGAATCAATCCGATCCGCAGTTGATCACTTCACAAGTGAAAACCTATCATTGAAAACGGCGGATGGACTACATTATCGGTCCGCAAAACCGCATTACCGATTGCTTGAAGTCCAGCGAGTCAGCTGTCAAATGAAAATTTTTTCCTATTCGATTTTGTTTTTATAAAGTGTACAAACATGGATAGCATTGTATTTTTCTTAAATTTAGAAGAAATTGCTAGTAATAGTGATACTAGGAGCATTAGAAGAGGTTTTAGAGTGCGAGGAAAAGATGTCTGGATGTTTTTTCATAACTTTCACAATTGCCTGGAACTGAGGACGGGTTGTTTGTTTTCTAAATCGGAAAGATCAATTAACTGTTCGTAAACTTTTTAAATTTATCCTTTTTTTCCGAAAAATAAAACTTTTATTGCGTGTATGTGTGTTATCTCTTCGAGATCCGCATCGATTTTGATGCGGATTGAAAACAACAACATTTGTATGAAACGCGGATCGGTTGCGTTTTCAATGATAGGCATGAAATGTGAACTTCGCTACCGACATCCGCTCACTTACCTACCGGCGTTTTCAATGATAGGGGAAATGTTCAAAACAGGTACTACTCCCTCCGCAGAGCATCCGTCGGATTCAATGATTGGGGTGAATATGTCGATTGAAGTGAAAACAAGAAGAATATTTTTGGTTCATAAAATTATTACATATACTTTTTTTACATGATTGTAGTCAAACTAGGTTACTCGAGTATTTTTCAGTGATATTTGTTATTTATAACAACTAAATGAAAGCATGCCAATTTATTTATTTACATACAACGAGAAAACATGTAACAAAAATGATTGATGATTTTACATAACATAAATTAACAGTCATTCAGTTACATTTCTATCTATTTCAAGGCCCCTTTGAATTGAATAAATTGGGATAAATTGGAAAACGGTCTTTCTTTTGATGTAGATGTGTCACTCAGATTATTACAAATACATTATATAGTTCACTAGCGATATTTTAACGTCAACGTGCTACATATGCAGTAATTTGTTACTGAAGCATTTAACATATAACGCTATTTGAAGGTCCAATCATAATCCACTGCTTGCGCATAAGGTGCAAGCGTTTATTTTTGCGATTGATAGTAATGGTAACCATATAACGATTTAGATACATATGCTCGCAAGTGCACACTCTCTTCGCGTAACCATACACGCCGCCCGCACCGTTGATGATGCCATTGTCGTTGATGTGCATCTGCATCTGCGATGATTAATAAATTGCATAAACAAAAACAACTCGCAAGTTCCGGCCATCAGCGGCAGCAGCAAGGGTGCGCACAGACAAGCAAAAAAAAACAAGTAGGCTAAACTGTATTTGCCTCATTCATAACCATACTCACAGTAATTCTGACCCTGACTGGAGGAAACAAAAAGAGAAAAGAAAAACAATGCGGCGATATGATATGACACTGCAATTTTTCCAGTTATCCTCCTTCTTTAGGTCCCACTATCGCCCCATATTTGACGAAACGAACTTGCAATAGCATTCACCTAGACATAGTACATTTACAACTAAGCCACATCAGAAAGAAAAGCTATATGTATATTTGGATGAATGCAAATGCAACTGAGTGTCAACCACAATTTAGTGTAACGTAATCTTCTTACCCCGACTTGGGGATGAAGTGGTTCGGATGTAACAAAATAAGTTCAAATCCATTCTCTCAGTTGGGGAATTCAAAAGAAAAAATAAATAAATAAAGGAAACTCATACAAAAGTAGTGCGGTTTCATACTGTGCTTACAAAACAATAGAGGCTGCTGCAATGATCTAGAAAGTACAGCAACGAAAAAAGCAACCTTGTATAAAGGTTGTCATCATCATGCACTATGGTACTATGGACGGCAAATGGGTATAGATGATGATGCAAGTCGATTGAAGATCGACGAAAACTTTCTCGGTTACTTGGCCTAGAAAACAATAATGAGATAGCGAGAGAGATATAATTGTTCGGAATGATATATTGATCATTTGAAAGTGAACAAGAAACCCATATCTTAGTGGATTTAATGAAACCCAAATAGACAAAACGCGGCTTTCAAACTCCGATTTTATCTCTACGTCAGAGATCGATTTGCTGCGTGGCTTCCAATGAATAAAGTAATATCTGTATGTTGCTGCTAGTACCTCGGCTTGGAAAACGCAGCTGTTGTCAGGAAGTCTGATTGATTTTTTATATACAATAGCCACTGAGTATACAAATGCTTCATCGGTAAAACCAAAATTCCTTGACAAAAGTTGTAGGAGGATTCATACGCAATGTTCCATCCCTCCTGCGTAGTACTGTCCTAATCATAAACTAAGTAAAGGGTTTTCCAATAAGAGGTGTTATTTTGGTATTCAAAGAAAAATGTCATTTTTTGAGAAAAATGATCGGATGTTTATTTCATAATAAAGAGGAAGGTGTGCCGTTAATAATGAAAAACAACATCACGCATACAGGACCATATCCTTTCACAATAACACCTCTTATTGAATAACCCTTTATTAAATTGACCGTCAGCTTCCTCGTACCTACCCGATTCTCCCCGCAAATTTGAAAAAAAAAATGCTCTCTTAAATTTTATATCCGTGATTGCGTATGAAGCAGCAAAAAAAAATCTAAATGGAGGTGGTATATTGAAATAATGACACTTAGCGTCAGCTATATCGTGGTATTTCTACCTTTTCGTAGAAATTTTGATGCTCGAAAAGCCTTCCGTGCAAAACAGGAATAAAGCATCAAAATTGTGGAAATATCAGCAATCTGACGAAATAACATTTGAGCCACATTTCAACACACTAGTCAAAAAATGTCTAGTACAAAGAAATAATCATAATAATGTTAACAAATTGCGACTTTTATTCTCAAGGTTAATTTAATTTAAATTTCTTTTCGAATAATACAAATTTTACTTTTAAAATGATTTTTTTTTTCATATAAAAATCGAATGAATTTGAGTTCGGTGAAAAGGGAAAAATGCCAACGCTTCATGTGAAAAATAAAGAGAGACAGCTAAAACACTGACTGAAAGTAGGATATTTGGTGAGTTTCTATCAGCTGATGGATGCATTCCCACTGTTTAAATTTGTTGTTTTATTTTACCACGAAACATGTGTATTCTTGAAAATGGTAAAAAAGGATTAACATATAAATAAAGGAATAAACTGAGAAATATTCATTCGTGGAAATAAAATCAGACATTTTTGTTCCTACAATAATTATAATACAGTAAAAGCCCTTTAATTCGGAAAACTCGTTTATGAGGAAAAAAAATTTCTGAATAAATGAGATTTTTAAATTTTTTAATGTAAAAGTTAAATTAAATTAGCAAAAATTAAATAGCGCAAAGATTGAACACATAATATATATAGGTTGCAAATAGACCTCAAATATCAAAATGTATTTTGGGAGATTTCCGGCAATTCACATATAAAAATCGGTAAAAACTATATACAATAATAAATTTTATTATTAATTGTGTATTGCAATCTTTGGTGTTAAAAAAATAATTTTTCGTTTTAAGTTCATGGAATTTTTCATCAATATGAACACGTTTTAGTACATAAAAAAAATATCTCATTAATTCGGAAAATTCGTTTATTCGGACTGACCCTCCCCCCAACCATTCCGAATTAAGGAGCTTTTACTGTAGGTATCTGTTTTCGTTTGTTGTTTTTGGGGAAAAATGATTTCGCCGAAGAATTAATGTCGACAGAAAAAAGGCAACGAGTTCAAAGCAAAGAATTGATAAGGAATATTAAAATTGAAAATGATGTTTGTTTTCAGGGGAGAGATATGAACATTTCTGAGTACGTACGACTTTTGAGTTATAATCTTTTCATTAATTTTCCGTGTAGCAGTAAACAAATTAAATTTTTTACAAAATTTCAAATAACTCAATGTACAAAAGACTAGCTATGAAAAATGTTTATTTAGAAAAGAACTTTTTTGTTTACAATTTTGGTGTAGACTCCTTTTCGAAAGGTTACCTTCCAAAATGATATACAACCTTCACAGCACATAGATTGTAAAGAATACAAGTATTTGTCTTGCAAATGAAGTATAATAAAAAAAAAAAGTATAAAACAGCTGACAAAAAAAAAATCTTTTAAATTTTCTACATTTTTTTTTTTTTTTTTTCTAAATTTTCATTGCACTTTAATAACAAAAATGTCTTATAGATACAATCAAAATTTAATTTGTTTGTCTTTAAACTGTACGGGAAAGAACCGAAACTAAAATTTATAGCTATCACTCTATCAGTAAAATTCCAAATAATAGTTTGTAGATGCTGATTTTAGTTTATTTTTGCAAATGATCCACACCTATTTCCATTGTTTACAACAACAATGTAAACAGCCGTACTATATCGATCGATTATCTAGGTAAAATAAAAGCAATCGTTATATTATATACGTTTTAATGAAATATAAGTAGGTACTACTACACCACACCATACCCACCGTCTTCTTAAGACGTCCCGATAACGGCAAATTGTTTGAACTATTTGATTTTTTTCCAATATCACCACAGAACTGTCAGTCATCTTTCCTGGGACTGAACCAATGAAATTGAATAAAGTTAAAAGTAATTTTTTCAAAGAGTTTACGAACTTGGAAGACCATCAGGACCAGGAACGCAGTTATAAAATAAAGTCTTTATAAATTGCACGATTTTATGATCAACAAATCAATTTAACTGTATTTATGAATTGAAAATTGCTATTTTTTCTATCATTATATTTAATTTATCTAACATCTAGTCTAAGAAAACGTGACTCTTAATTGATTTAAACAGCTAAATTAATAATTAAAGCAATTTTCCCGCGAATTGTAAATTCTTGCCGCAAACTGTCACACTTTATTCATAATCCACACAAAACAGTCGCGATCCACAAACCCCCGAATGAAAAATTCGTTCGTACTTAACCTTTAAAATTGAAACTGATACGCGGGTATCTGCGACCAAAAAAAGTTTTCATGTGAATGAAGTGTCAGAAACTACGAATATTCGCGTGTTCGCAGTTCGCAATTCGCTCTCATGTGAATAGTCCTTAAGTCCTAAGCTCGGAATATCAATATCACAGATTGTTTTTATATTATATAATAACAAGGTATCTCTGACAGATAGATATTGTTGTTCTTGTACAAGTAATTTTGCAAACAATTCCGTGTCGTTTTACAATATTCATAAAAAAAAAGAGAGGACGAGCAATGATTTTATGCGGAGCGAAACTCTTTTCATAATTCTCACCGAGACGTATGAACATAGCGTGAAGGTACTTAGTTGTATATCAAGTGTTTGAAATTCATACCCATTATATTTAGTAAGGTAGTTAATTATATAAATATCTTTATTTTGCATGCAGCTTTCAGGAGAACTTCTGTTCAGCGAGTATGAGGAGAAATTTGTTTGCGTATTATATATATAAAAATAAATGTTTGTCTATATCTTTATGTTTGTTAATAATTAACCGTTTGTCCGATCACACTATAAGTTGGCACATATATGCACATATGCACTTTTCCATAGAGAAGATTACAACTTGTAACCGCCACTAGATGGCGCTGAAGCATTGATATCTGTACTGAACCAAATGAACTGAAATTTAGAGGCATTCCTCGATGCGTTGCACACCGTTGCATAGGCACCCGGCTCTAGTCCTACCACATTTTTTTAAATATGACTTTCCGTAAATTACTTAACAAAGTTTTATACATACACCTAATATTTTTGAAGCAAGTCGTATTAAAAACAGTTTTTCGAATAAAAACATTTACATGTCATTTAGAATGATTTCCTTGTGAATTGCCTTCCAGATCACTAGGCATACTTTTACGGGAAAACATGTTCTTCCTCAAATAATTAGCTTTCAGATAATTAGGGACAGATCACAAATAGATATTAGTTCATCATTCAATCGTAGTTTTCTGACAGTTTACAACTAGGACTCACATCAGATATTTTGGTTTTCTGTTTTTTCATATCCGAGGAATTATCAATTTGTAATATGAGATATTTTAAAGATTGCAACCGTAGTTCCAGTTCTGTTTATGAGCAGCTTATCACAATAATAAATTAATACTAAAACGGCAGACTCACCACACTTAAGAAGAAGAATCACTTGCTTCCGCTGTATGAAAATGTTCGTGTTACAGTATTCAATTCGAATGCATAAGAGGAATTCGCTCGAAAAAAATGTGATCGTCAAGTGATGCTTCAGTGCCTTTAGTCGCTTGATTGTGGTTAAGATGCTGACGACGACGTCGTTGATGATGACGACGCCGATTATAGCACATACTGACAAGCAAAGCAGATATAAAAAAATAATAAATCTTCCCGACTATGAAGAAATAAAAAAAAGGCGAGAACTCATTTAAGTTTCATGTGAGATAATGCCCCGAAATACACAACTCCAGCAGTAAATAAGGCTTGCCCTTCATGGCCAATGATGCCGCGCTGTCAAAGAGCATATTATGTTGTAGGCGTATTTTAAAGTAAAAAACTAAAACGAATGTAAATCCACCTCTTAATTCAAAGTTAAAAACATACAACATAAATAGTTAAACATCTGTAAATAATCAATGTACATTATCAATGTTTAAGTAAGGAATATAATAAAAATAAAATATAGTATTATCACTGTAAATCTTACCATATACTTAACTTTAGTAACTTATTATCCTAATCAAAACATATGTATCAATATTCTTTACCAATGTAAATTTAACCTTTACAATTAAAAAAAAAAAAAAAAAAAAAAAAAAAAAAAATGAATTACATTATATCCATTTTCCATTATATTATTCTACTTACTCCTTAAAGCAATAATCTTTTCAAAATGTATATATAAACAGCCTGATGTATATTCTATGTTAACTAAGCCTTATTCTCATTATAAAAAAAAAAAAAAAAAAAAAAAAAAAAACAACTCATGAATTCACATTTTACCAATATTAATTAAAGCTATACTAAGCATATTAGCTAAAAACCTCAACCTAATTATACTATCACATTGTCTAAGTATTACACTTTAAAAAATTATCTCTGCTCCCACCATTCATATGGTTTGGTATAACTGGCGAGCATTTCTCCTCCCCCCCATTTGTTTCATCCTTGTTATATAGTTTTAAGATATCTTATTTTATTCATTTACACTCTGTCATGTTTCTATTGAGCGAACATGTGTATCTTTCTCTAACATTGCAAAGTTTTATAATACTTCACTCTCGTTAAGCTACGTAGAATTTTAAATGTATTCTGTGACAGCCAGACCAATTCCAAGTCGGCTTTATTTATTCATTTCTTCATGTAAAACGAATTTTATGTACCATTTTGAAGTCTCAATAAAAATATACATACATACATTGTAGGCGTATTGTCCATTTGGCTGTCAATGTTACCGTAATGCCCATTAAACTCTGAGCAGATTATGCGTGTACATTTTGGCGTATTTCTATAACTACTTATCACGATCACAGCTTGAGGAAGTTACGTGCGTGACTCAATAGGATTGCCAAACTGACAAGAATTCCATACATTTTATTTCGTTCATTTATTTTTTGACAACAAAGCAAAACTTTTTTGTTACATTTAAAAGTTATTTGACATTCGCATAGACAAAATTTGCTACCTGCTAACACCGAGGGTCTTTACTTTTTTTGAGGTGGAAAACCAGGAAAACAAAGGTTGTAAGTCTGTTCAGCATGTTTACATACATTCGCATAAGACATACTAATATTTATTGATGAATGAAAAATCTACAGGGCGGGTCAATAATAACTTGCTTTTTAAAATTTTATAATATATGTATTTGTATATAGGAGCCCGAAAATTTGTTTGATTTACCTACCCACAACTTAGCAAGCTTGACCCATATCTTAGATGTCATTCACAATTTGGTATTTGCTTGGTTTTAAGACAATGGCAGTTGTGGGCTTCCTAGATCTATGAAATTTTTGTACAAGTATAAGGGTGTTATAAAGCTCTAAGCAGATTTGGCTATGATATCCACTACGGTATGCTCTTTCTATACTTGTATTACAATTTACCAGATTATGTCAGCTTTTTAATTTGGGATCCCAACTTAACTGTTCTGTATATGGACACTATAAATCTTCTAAGAGGCTATGACAGCTTCCGATGAATAGGCATTAGCTGTCTGAAGACGTTCTAGCAGCTCTGTAAACGTGTGCGATAGCTAAAATAAAGTTTGTTGATTTTTACCTTAGGTTCCTAATGACGCATTTAACATAGCTGTCGTAAATCTACAATTTACTCAGTTTATCCCTGAAAAGTGCACTTGACTATACATTAACGAGTTATTGATCTCGAATCCAATACAAGTTGGATATTATTATTGGCCCGCGTACTGCTTGAAAAAAAAAACCCAAAATGTTTGTCAAAATGTACCTTTGTTGATGCAGCAACGAGATGAGGTTAATAAATGTTGTATACGTTACCGGCTATAAATGAGTTTAAGCAAATGTATAGTTCACTTCGCAATAAAATCTTAGCGGAAATACGTAAGGTTAAATATCAAATGTAATCTAGCAAGCTTAGTACTTCATTGAGGGGGCGTCAGTTGTGGAACAATCTACGCAAGTTGGGCATCGGTAAGTCAAAAAGCGGACGAGCTGTGAAAGCTGATGGCAATACGTTAAACCAACAACTTGTTGGAAAAAAAAAGTTAACGAAAATAATCCTCAGTCACTTAAAGACTTGAAGGAAAGTTTTTTTTTACTTACTGTAGCCCCCCCCCCGGCTTTGCCCGTTTAAAACTTAGTTTCAGAACATTTGATGAAAAAAACATGCGAATGCGAACCGATGTAAAATTCGAATGGCCTCTGGCTTTGATGCTTTTTGAAAATACTACTCTTGTACAGGGACAGAGTTGTATCAGCCGAAATTTCCCTAATGTGCTATTACTGAGGTAAGTGACTTGTTCACTTGTATGGGTGCTAAAATAGACAATTCGCACAGCTTGATCTTTTGTACTGAGGTTTTGTACATCTTGCATAAACAGTTTCAACTAAATATTTAAACTCAGCTACAAGCTGGAAAACCGCCAATAACTCTCTGCATCGTTATTATTATTTATTTTTTTTTATATTGTTTAGATTAAATTCTGGGTATTATATCATGAAATATTGAAAAATGAAATAAAACACTTTGTGGTCATAAAGGACCAGTAGCAAGTGTATACCTACAATTATTATGTAACATTTAAAATATGAGCCGCAAGAAGGGAAGAAAAAACAACAAGCGCAATTGGACGGTGGCAAGGAGAATTATTGAATGAAGCTGAAATATGAAAATTTACGACGAAAGCGAGAATAAAATATGGAAGGACCGTATTAGTTATTGTATAATTTGAAATAGAGTCTCTACCTCAGACCTTGAAAGTAGCCAAATTTTAAGGGATTTAAGAAATTGATAACCGTTTGAGATTTGACTGGTTATATTAGATGGCAGTTTGTTGAAAATAAAAGGTGCTATAGTGTTAATGAAACGCCTGCTGTGCTTCTTAACTGCTGGGACATCCACAGTATGTCTATTTCTCAGAAAATGTACTTCATTTCTCCTAAGAAAAATATTACCACTTCTGACAAAGAATATCTTTAGTATTTTATATATAAATAGATAGCGAAGTGGTAGTATCTTTGCAGATTGAAATAAAGGCAGTGAATGTTCGAATCTATTTTTATTTGAAATAACCCGGATTATCTTTTTCTGTGCTATCATGATAGGCTTCAGGTTACTAACATAAGCACTACCCCAACATGAGAGACCATAGTCAAGCCGAGATAATATATTGTTACAAGCAAGCTATGCGCCACCAGTTTACGTAGGTGATAAATTTTATTCACTGCGACATAAATTAGTTTTTTTAGCGACATTATATGTGCCTTCCAGTTCAATTTACTATCCATCAAAACACCAAGATACCTAGATTCTTGCACAAACTCCAAAACGAAGCATTTATCCGAGCAGTGCAATCCATTACAACTGGGGTGGTGAAAACGAAGCTCCTCAGGCATTACGTTTGTGGTGGATAAGGAAAAGTGCATCGCTTTGGACTTTGTGCTTAGTACCATTTGATGATAGTTGAACCATATTCCAAGCAATTTTAGATAAGTTTGCGCCTTTTTTCGGATAGATTCCTGCGAATAGTCTTCATAAGCGAGTGCAAGGTCACCCGCATAACCTATTATGTGACCATTAAGAGGTAAGCTAAAAATTGAGTTAACCAAAAAAAGGATTGGCCCAAGGATTGATCCTTGCGGCACTCCTGTATTTGGACATACCTCTTCATCGCTTATGAACCCATTTACTCTTACCCTTTGTTTTCTATTTAACAAAAAAAGCTTAGATCAATAATATTACCTCTAAAACCAGCATTATCTAATTTTAGCAACAATAATAAATTCGTGATTAACCAAATCAAAAGCTTTTATTAAATCCAGGAAAATGCACTGAGTTTTTGGGTTTCTGTCTAGGGAATTATATATTTTACCCAGAAGAGCTACGGACGTACCTTCCCCAATAGTGCCCTCATAATGCCTCAAATATAATCAAAGTAAGTAGCGCCAAAGAACCGAACGTTTGAAACACGTATTGATTTTATTCTCTTGACAACGGATAATATTCTAAATTCTAAAGTCTAAATTCACCATAAAATAAATATGTCACTCCACCGAAAAGTCTTCCATCATTTCGTGCATCGTATTTAGCTTAAGCATATCAAGAATTATTTTTGTAATGATGTCATTCACATTTAGGCATGGATAATTAATATTAAATTCAATATTTTTCGACTTTACGTTTTTGCAAATAAACATGAAAAATTTATAAGCTAAGCTGTTATGTTTCTGTCTCTTCTCTCCGTTGGTTGAAAAATGAAGTGTAGGTATATTGACTCACCGAGCCAAAAGTCTTAGAAACATTTTTAGCGTTGCCCATTTATTTGAAAATTTCGTAAGTTCTCGCGCTAAAGGATATCTTAAAGGATTAACAGATTATCATCAATATCTTTTTTTTTAATTTTTTTTCTGGAACTTAGAACAAGAACCAGCAGTTTCTGTCCACTTTAAGGCAAACAGTCGAAATGAATGTCGTCCAAAACTGCATCAATTTTGTTTATATGATTTAATGGCATACAAAATAAAACTGGAAATATTCTTTTAAATTTGTCTGACCTGCTAATGGTAAAGTTATGAAATTTAATCTCAGTAACTCCGTTACCTTGCCTACAAGCTATATTTTTATGGAATGTACACAATTTAGTGGGCTAGTATTGATACATAGAAATTCGTATTGACATTGACATACTCTCAAAAAATATCAACAACTTCCGGTGACTTCAGGTGTCGGAAAAGTTGCTGCCAGCGTTCATAGAATTTTGTGCGTTAAATTTGAAATTACTCGTTACGTGTGGTTTTTGTATTTCTCTCCTTAAAGTTACGTTGGCTACGGCTACTTCGTTTTTCATTTCTAACTTCACTAAAACTAGATGGGACAACTTGGTGGCGCAACTTACATAAGCTAAAGAGATTGAGTGCGTTCAATCAAGTGTCTATGGTTACATTATATTCTAATAAAATTAATAAATAATTGATTGTGCATCACTTCAGGAAGCCATTTTATTTTATAGGAAAGCGAGATTTCGTAAGTAATGAAATGACTATAAAAATATCAGCATGCATAACTCTCCCATCATTTTTACCACTTAAACAAGTTGGCCGACTAAGGTACGTGTAACGTGTCACGTATTAATGATGTCCCTTTCAGTCACACGGCTATTTAGTATCGGTCATTCCTTTAATCTTCTGTGTTAGGAATGTGCGACAGTTTAAATGCAGTATTACGACACTTGTTGGTATTGATTAAGAACTGTGGAACTTTTGGCAGAACATAATTGTGTTGAGCAGGGGTTTTTGCATACTTCAAAGTTTTGGATGTTAAAGCTTATGAATCCAACATAATGAGCAATCGGAGTCAGATTCCAATCCTTTAATGTATTATTACTCAAAAGAGGTGATTCAACGTTGTCATAATTCATGAAAGAAAATCATTAAAAACCTATGTAGATAAATGTGCGCTCATGTACAATGTTTGAATAACAATTCAAATGCGTATTAAACAAAAAAAGAAGTTAACCGAATTGAAAACAACGCAATATCTGCCAACAGGGTTTATATCAGAAGGACGCAGACAAAAATGGCGCAATAAATACACACATGCCTTTGCATTGGTGAGTTAGAAAGCACACTACTTGGTGTACATTGTCAAAGTCCAAGAACCCTATCAACGCTTTATTCCAAAACAAAACAATCGGTATAATGTCCTCCATCTATACATATTTTGCACACAAAGGTGGGTAAAATAAACATAATAGCCAGGCAGCTCAGTCCTTATATACGGGCAAATAGCGTGATATACTGTCATAAAGTGTTGTAAGGTTTTTCTTATAAGGAATGCGTGTTACATTACGAAAGGTTACGAATGAGGTTATGAAATCAACGAAAACGAATGCCCTCAGAAGAAGACGGTTGTGCTTAAGGTGTGTCTTCACTATTGAGTTAGGACCCATTTAGAGCTATAAAGAAAGCGTATAATTAATAAAAAAAATGCCTTCGATTTGTGTGACCCAAAGAAAAGTAGGGTTAATATTTAACATTCAACTTGTTAATTTTTCGGCGCAGTGTATACAAAAGGTAACATTCCTTTGAATTCTCTTTACTAGACACTTTTCTCGAAACTTTAGCAGCGTTAAGAAGAAATAGAGAATACATATGCTGGAAAACTGACATTTCACTTCAAACTTGAATCGACTTTTCTCAATAGTACTGAAACGTAGAAAATAGTATACACGCAAACTTTAAAAATAAATATTTTTCATTCAAGGAAAACAAAAAAGGTCATATTTCATTGAATCTAAGTTAAATTACCTCGTATACATAATAATGTTCGGTTTTATTTCAAAAATTAGAAACAAAACAAATACCCCCTTATTAATAAAAAAATGTGCACAAGTAAGTTAGTTAGCAAACGTCAGATAGCATACAAAAATTGGACATAACGGCTGAGTAACAAGTTGATATCTTAGTACTTAAAATTGAGAAGTGGAAAGTCAATTAGTATTAAGACCAGTACAATAGTAAGCCTTTTCTCATCAGTGCCTTAGCTTCAGGCAATAGCATGGCGTTGACTGAGCTGACGGTCAATTTAATACCTAGTTTATGGTTTATTTATTCGGTTTGTAAGTCTGCGGCACTCATACATAACATGTTTTCAGCTGCAGATAAATTAAGTATTTCATTGTGAATATATCCCTTTCGCAGTTCTCACACTCAGCCAATCTTAACAAATGATGTTTCAAAATAAAGAGATTTATTTGGAAAATATGATTTGAACTGAACTTCACTAAAATATTTATAAAAAAATTGAAAAAAAAATGTAAATTTACTATGCGAGATTTCTATCACGGTCACACTAGTTCTTGGGATTTGACAGATGGGCTAACCCTAATGTTTGACATGACTTCAAGGGCACCCTCGTTGTGCCCTGACCTGACCCCAGTTAATTTGTCGGGGCAAGAATTCAGTGCTGAGTTTCGCTGTCATTTCGCTTGCTGTCATTCATTTGTTGAGATATCGTGATAAAGGAAAATACAATAAATTTGATATTCAAAAGTGAAATTGTTTGAAAACAACAACGTTTATGAACTAAAATTTTATATTATAGGAAAATGGAATGGAAAAAAGCTGGAATCGGCAGCTGAATAATTTTTCAAACTCATCATATATGTACAAGATCAGAATTGAGCTCACTCAATTTGAAGAATAAACGGAAAAAAGTTTTTTCTTTGTCACATAAAAGATAAATATTTTTCAATGTCAAAAACTGACTGGCTTCAGGGCAACATGTTTTTCGTTCGATATAGTAGCCGAATTTTCAGGGTTGTTGTTGCTGAGGGCTACACCACTAACAGAACTATGGATACATAGGTTGCGCCGGAAGCCGTAAGAAAACAAAAACAAAAATAAACTCTACTTTGCAAATAGCACCCGAAAGTGGCGTATTTTAACATTAACAATAGCTGATTGGCTGCTGGCACATGAATCTTATTTTATCTTATTAAGGTCATCAGAAAATACATTTTTAAACAATGCTACGAAAAATATAAGAATAAATATACTGTAGTTAAAAAGAAGTGTCTTGTGTATTTATTCCAACAGTTGTGCAGGGTTTTCGACAAGCGTGAAAATTAGTTGACACTTCTCAGTGCGCACTAGTGCTAGCCACATCAAACAAACCTAAAGTGTGATAAAGTTGGGTATGAAAATGTTCCCCAAATGAGCCCAAAAAATACTCCTTGCATACGAAGAACAGAAATTGATATTTTTAAACTTCTTGCATATTTTAATGTGTCAAATGCAAATGTAAATTTGTTATGTTAACTGAATTGTTGAGATACAAATCTAAGGAAGCAACATATTCATATATTCAAAATGAAACGCAGTCCAACTCTTGACAAACATTTAAAAAAAAAACACGGAATAAGTACAAATGGCAGTTTAAAAAAATTGCTTGTATAGGCGTTTTTGGAATACATATTCATGTACGTACATATATAGATCATTTTGTAAAATAAACAAGTCCCTCAAATTGGCAACTCTGTTAAACTCTCTACAGAGCAGATCGTTTAACACTCTGTTGACTAAAAAAAAAATGAATAAAAGATAACTAAGCTGTGTTTTTTTTTTTTTTTTTTCGTATTTCATCCCCATTTTCACTTGTTTTCTTGGCTCCGAGTTTCTTTGAACTGCAAACAAAACTAAACAAATAGGGTTGAGACTTGAGGTTTGAGACGGAAAGCTCCATTTTCTTGTTGCAGTTTCAGAAGCAGCAGCGGCGCATGGTCCTTTTTGTTTGTGTATAAAGTGTACTATATGTATGCAGTAGGGTTGATGATGAAGAGAGTATATGTATAGACGTACACATATCTTGTTCTGTCATACGGCAAATTTTGTAAAGTGTCGGAATGCTTCCCAGGAAGATTTTCCACCCCTCTTTAATATGTCATGCACCCGCAAGGAAGTCACACACAGAATGGACAGTAGAAGAAGGAATTAAAAATCCCATAAATTTTCATGTAGGTTTTTGGAGTTTGCACTTCAGACTCAGAGCCGGTGGTTTGCAATTGCAGTATCAGGCTATCATACTGCATTGCGTTGTTCGTATCCCTCGTTGGTTTCGCGCCATGACATTTTAAATTCATGAATTCATGCGTTTCTCTCCCCGCAATGATAAAGCCCTTAATTGGCTCGATAATATAACAAAAGTGATACTACCAGCTTGTTCAATGCCGGTTTTATTTTTGTTTATTTTTTCTTTCGTACTCTTCTCGTCAAAGCAGATATTTTTGCAACTGTCTAAATGTGCCATCTTAGTTTGAGTTCAGCATAAAATGTGTGAAACAATTCTATTTGTGTGCCATATAACAAGAACCGCGACTTCGGGACTATGCGGCGCCATTCAAAGGCGCAAGACAAGAGCCAACGCACCAACAGCGAACGTGGTGACTGTCATTCCTTATGACAATAGCCGTTACTATGGTTATGGGCATAGGGTATGGTTCTGTTCTGAATACGAGTGAAAATGTATGAAGTAGTTCAATTAACCTATTATTTCGCCTGAACCCTCAGCTATTCGCTGCGGTCAATAAAAACGGTTTAAGGGTTGGTATTGGTATTGTTACGTAATCACGCATATTGGAAGAGACAAATTGTGAATGTATTAATGGGTTTTCAGGAGCGAATTTGGGAATAAGGAATAAGGGAGATGTGTGCAAAGTTCCGCTTAAATCGCATTTTTCGCCAAAGAAATAAAATGTTTGTTATTGGGAGGGTGCTCGCATGCTATGTACAATTACATATATAATACATAGTAGGTATATCTAATTTCAATTGATCGATTAAAATTGCATGGTTGGCAGAGGAGTAATTTTTATTGCCATATTACTTCTACAACCAGACAGGGCAAACAAACTCATGTAAATAAAATTAATTATCCACCATATACCTAGTAGTCGCAGTGGCTTAGTGTTAGTGTGTTGGACTACTAAGCGAGGGGTCTCAGGTTCGAATCCCACAAAAACCTAAATTCCAACTTATGGTTTTTTTCCACTGGGCTACCTCTCGCGAAGGTCTGACAAACATCCGAGAGTATAAATGTCTTGTAAGAGCTTCTCAAGTAGCCGTTTGAAGTCGGCATAGAACTGTAGATCCCTTTTCGTTCAAAAATGAAAAACTCTCACAAAACGGATGGTTGTGAGAAGCTAGGCCTAGGGTCCCTCCGGACCTGTTGCGCCAACTATTTTTTTTTTTTTTTTTAAGAAGTACCTAGTTGTGCTAAAGTGAAAAGTGCAAGTATTGACTATTGAACAGAATTACCACGTGTTGTATGAATGTTAAAGCGAAGATGGTTATTTGTGAGCTTAAAACTCAGCCAAACTCAGAAATCAGGATGTTGGCAGTTTGTTCAAATTGACGTTTTAAAATTGAGGAATTTTCTCACTACTCTACATAATTTAGAAAAATTGCTGTTTTCAGAATCAAGCAAATCCACAAAAGGATTGATTATTTAAGGCCCGCGCTGTGTGATTCACACAATCTATTATAACCTCTTTAGCGTGTGCCCATAATAAAAATATAAAAAAGATATGCAATTGCAACCAAAATGGTCGTGCTACTCCTGATGCCATGCCACTTTATTATTTCTTCGGATACAATGTTCTTTCTCTGAACTCGACATTAAGTCGGACTGAGGAAAAACAGATATTTTTGTACATATTTCTAGGTGCATGCTAAAGGAGGCTTAGCGATAATGATAATCTCAGAGCCACCCGTGGGACAACAAGTAGGTACTACTGCCAAATTGTTTAATAGGGGGCTTCGTCTTAGAACTGTTAAAAAATAGTGCAATGCTTGTGATATTTTAACGCTCGATTTTTGTTTTTTTTTTTTGTATTACCAATGTGTTACCTTATATTTGATAAGGTCGGTATTGTTTAGCTTAGGGGTAAGATCTTTTATTCATTGTAAGCATAACAACTTCGAACTTTTATTACAAGCAAACGTTGGAGGGTCAAAGTAGAGGGAAACAGTTTTATCTTTCACAATAATTTGTGTTATGTATAAGGAAGTGTGGTTAACTACCTTATACATCTATACATGAAATTTAGAATTGAAACACCCAGTGAACCGGTTACAGACATTCGTAATTTTATATTACTAAATATGTTTTTTTATTTAGCACGCACTATGTAAAAGCAACCTTCCATATTCGCTATTTGGACAATGTTCCTCTGAAAAGTAACACCTAAATTCTTTCCAATATTAACTTAGCAATTGAATCTTATTTAAATATGTTATTCGGTAACTAAATTTCTCATCAATGGTCTTTTACATTATTTTATTTGACGTTTGTTTCTCTTTTTCAGTGTTGCCTTTTAGCCCCTTTTTCAGCCTCAGGAGCCTTGGCCCCCACGATTTGAAAAGCGATCAAAATAGCCCCCCTTTTCAGTTTAAGTAAGATTTTATTCTTTATTGAACGAAAAAGAATGCAAATAAGTGCAATAAGTGTTTCGTAATGAATAAATTCATTTTTGGTAAAAAAAAATGTCTGTGTTGCCCTGTTGTCTTTTTTTTTTTTTTTTCTATAAATATTAGTTTTTTATGTGGACGCCTCTTTTTTCGGGCGCCTTTTTAGTACATCTTTTTGACATTTTTCAGCGGCAACGCTGCATAATAGGTTCATTCGAACGCAATCGATATAAATCGATCGCCAATTCGCAATCGGACAAAAGGACTATTTACATAAGAGCGAATTGCTAACTACGAACAGGCGAATATTCGTAGTTTTTGACACTTCGTTCACATGAAAACTTTTTTTAGTCGCAGATCAGTTATGTTGTTAATTCGAACATTTTTGTGATGGCCCCTAAGTTCAGCCCCCTCCAGTAGTCAGCCTCTGGTATACAAAATGCAGCGCAATAGTTAATCCTTTGGTCTTTCTTTCAAGCAAAAAATATTATTCCCTTGGCTAACATTTCTTCTATCTGCGTCCAAAAACTTGCAACAATCCTGGTGCTGCTTCGCGCGTAAAAAATATATAGGTACTTGAGTACAGTTTTTATAAACGCAGAAAACGAGTGGTATTCCAAAAAAAAATAAATAGTGGAAGTGGTTTTGGAAAAGTTATACAAATACTAATCCATTTAAGGTATTTGCATTTTGTGATTATTGTTATGTTATTGACATTTTATTTTAACTCTTTCTTAACTTAAAATGTTAAAAATATGTTTTGTTAAATAATTAAGAGGGGCCGACCTTATGAGACATTATTTTTACGACTATCCTAGGTTCAGCCGTTCAGCCCCTCCGGCTGACTACTGGAGACTACGTTAATTTTTTTTTTACAATAGCGGAGTATGCAAAATGAATGTATAAACTTCAATCTGTCTTGATTCGCACTAAAATTTCGATCAATTTTCATTGTTTTCCAGTAGTCAGCCCCCCTGTACATGTACTAGAGAAATGGGGGCTGAATATAAAAGACACGGTTCTTTTAAACGTTCTCCAGTTGTCAGCCCCCCCCCCCTTTTTATGAAAATGTGTAGATTAAATTGGGACTAACTACTGGATACTTGCGTGGCCGACTACTGGAGCTGAGGGGGCTGACTACTGGCACATCATACCCTTTTCACTCATTTTCTTATACACTTAATAAGCTTAGTATTTTCGAATCTACAGACTTCAAACATTCAGAAGAACCAAATACTTGATTATATACTTAACGAATGGATTTTTAAGGACCAATCAAACTCAAAAAAAAAGTTAAAGGGCCGACTACTGGTGACATCACCCTATATGTATCTTTTTTTGTGATATCGATATGGACTAGATGGCAAAGATGGTAATGGCTCAAAGTAGCTTGAAGTCTATCCGCGTACTTTGGACTTTGGAGTATATTTTGAGCTTTTCTCAATTTTTTGAGTTATTGTTAGTGCTTGACGAAAAGACCTAATAATAATTTTCGGCAGTATTTTTGTACATATTTTTATTTTCCGTAATACTGCTATTTTCAATTTAAGTTTCTACTTTATAATGACTTCTTTTGTTGCAACAATCTTAATTAAAGCAACTGCTCGATTTTATATTCGTTCCTACTTTAGGGATCGTATACTGTATAACACAAAATTTATACGAAATTCATAAAGTATTTGGAACAGCTGGCTACTTAGAACCCATCTTCTCAATATTTTTAACTTCAAATTCATTCAGGTACACCTTCTTCCCACTTGATTTGTTCTTCAAAAAAAAAGTAACTTAGCATGTTTTATTCGCTATTTATCTATAAAATGTATTTAGCAAAATTGAAGTCACCAAATTGTGCATACGTTTTGTTTTGTACATAATGTAGGTAGGTAGGAATTAGAAACCTAACCTACTATGTACCTACAAGGTTCCAAACACAAAAGAATATAAAAAAGAAACAGGAATTCGCGAATTGGGCCAGCCAATCGATAATATCCCCAATCCTAATCTAAATCATTTATCTCAATCAAAATCCATACAAATTATATATTTCTGTCACATTCTACGTTCTTTTTTTTTTAGTCTGGACCTCATCTCTTTATTCATATGTATACCTATTGGTTGCTCTGTTTAGGTGAAAGAATAGCTGACTGACTTCATCTACCTACCTATTCTCGATCTCGCCTCGCGTACATAAACCGACATCCCAGTGAACTCCAAATAGGTACAAGCAAAGTAGAAGGTTGAGGTTGAATTACCTCCAGCTCCAGCATATCACCGTCTGTAGTGTGTACCAAAAACAAGCAGCTGTACGTTTGTCAGATGAAAGACAAAGGGGAACGAGGAAAACGAGAACGACGTTAGGCAGATAGAATGGAAGAGATTCACCAAATGGATAAAATACTAAAGAGGAATCTAATTGGCATCCAGATAAACTTTTTCTTTTTCTATGTACAAAATGTTAAAAGCAGATAAAAAAGAAAATATATAAAGCACTTACCTTTTATAAAAAAATAGGTTCTACGACCACTTTAGCTCTTCCTTCCCGTCAATGAGGACGTCAGAGGATAATAATATACCAAACAAAAACAACGATTGAATTTTATTACGTAAAGAACACTACTGGCAATTAATTATTTATTTTCTAATCAAACGGAGGAAGGATATAAAACGTCGCTCAATAAGACTGACGTCATTCAGTAAGGACAACACAATTTCACAATTTTCTTTTTTGCTTTTTGTCACACTTGGTAGGTATCGTATTCGTATCGTATCACAATTTTATATTTATTTTCAATAGAATTTCTTGCGAAAAAGTTTGCTTATGTCCATCAAAGGAAGCGTCTTTTGCGATCTTCGGAGGATTCTAATTCACTTCGCTTGCAATGGGATTATGGTTGCGGAATTTAGTCTACGTTCATTTCAATTCTAAATTCTGATATGAATGACTACTTTTGCTTTATTTCACCGACTCGAAGGACGAATCATTTATATAATTCATAAGACACTGCCAAACAGCCAAACACAGTTACGATACGACTCTCTCTCTCAATCCGTATAATAATGTTATAAATTATAATGCCGTACGATGAGATGAGGATGAGACGCGTGCTGATGGATTGGAGTAGAACATGTAAACAAAGTACGTTCTGTTGCGTATGAGCGAATAATGAGGAAAAATTGAAAAACCACTGGAAGACGAAAAAGAAACGACGCGCACGATGAAGCAAAATTTCCAACTGAAAGTTACGGTCATGCATGAAACTGTAATAACCGTTGATTTGGTGCCTTGCTGGGTTTCGCTGTACAATAAAATATACAGACAACAGAGACAGACGTCAGCCAAACGAGTAAAACAGCTGCGGCGCAGCGCAGCCCGAAGGAAAAGCAGATGAACAGAACAGAAACAAATGAATTTTGCTCGCATATGCAGTTTGTGTTTTGTCTTTTGTGTAGTACAATAATTGATAGTAGTAGATGTAGAATCGCAATGGCAGTTGTTGGCTTTCTTTCTTTTCGCTTGGTGCTTTGGATAACAACGACAAGCTACAACCTAAACCTACATACTACATCAGAGTCAGACATGAGACTTGAGACATACAGGCAGAAACAGGACACAGCACATAGGAGATAGGCATAGGAGTCGTTTTTTA
The DNA here is from genome assembly GCA_946477585.1 of Cheilosia urbana. NCBI lineage: Eukaryota > Metazoa > Arthropoda > Insecta > Diptera > Syrphidae > Cheilosia > Cheilosia urbana. The sequence continues at coordinate 113,564,557 of OX297854.1, forward strand.
ACACTTGGAACGATATGGAATAGAGCCGGTGGATGAATTACAGCCTATTCACCAGTGATGGGACCTCGAAAAACTATAGGAAATTCTACAACCTGAACTCGAAATCTACCACCTTTTGCTCATCGCTATTCGCTAATAATATTTCTTTTCCATCATTGTATTAAATTGAAAATTGTACCTATCCTACCTACTCGCCTTACTTTTACCCATACACACTGAGATAGTCAGCATTGTTCTCTGAGAATTGCAACAGCGAAAACTTCCAGTCTAGTACCTACACCATTTACCTACTGCGCTAATAACTTCATTATTTGACTGTAGTTGTGTGAGGGTGTTTTGCTATGTTTTGAACATTTTGTGTTTAATGATGAGTTGAATCTATGGTGTTTTTTTTATAGTTTTCTCAAAATTTCAATTGAAAATTGAAAAGATGGCATGGGAAATTTTACATTCAAAAACCTTTCATCACAAATGTTACCACTTTGTTGTTTACCTCATATGTTAGCAACGCAGCTTCTGAACGTAAATTTTCGCATCCAAAAAACATAAAAAATGAGAAAAGAAACAAATTAAATACCGTTAGTAGATTTAATTTACAGCACCTAAGCTGCCAAGTAACTTCTGCTGAATGGGGAAGATTTGGAACCACCGGAATCATTGGTAAAATATGCTTCGAAAAATATAAATTTACACATGGTTGCCATACGAAGTAAAAATTTTGTTTATTTTAAACGACAAAATGTATTTTTTTTTTAATTAATTTAATAATAAAAAAGGACGGATATATGTTTATTTTGTTTCGCTGTTTTTTTATTATTACTATTTAATTGGTATGGATAAATTAATTATTTTCCTTGTACATTTTTTTTTTACCACCTTCTGCAACGTTTTTTAAGGCTATCTACCATCGCTTCGTTTTTTTCAAGTCACATCACTGCTATTCACAGTTGAGTTCATTGCTTCATTCATACCTGTTCACTTTGTTGAGTTTGAGTTTACCATTTACGGTGCTGCCAGACTTCCAGTTAAACTCGAAATTCGAACATTGATTATGTGCATTTTCTACTGCTAACGGTGACATCTGCTGATAGGAATTCAGAGTAAAATACTAATTTCCTAAAGTGGATGCTGTCTTTCTCTCAAAGACGATCGAATCTACTGACTGAGTGACTGGACCCATGTTGCTATTTTTCAAAAATAAAAATTTTAATTCAAATTGTTTTTTTTTTTTTTATTAAATGCCAGTTCTAGGGTAGTTATTGCTATCAGAAAACTGTATAAAGAACGTAAAGAACTCAAATGAGTTACCTCCAAGAAATTAAAAAAAGTAAGACAAGTGCGAGTCGGACTCGCTCATGAAGGGTTCCGAAACAGCAAGTAACATAACATAAAAGTTCTTGTAGTCGTTGTAACTTTGATCGATATTTTAAAAACTACTCGCTAGATCTCGTTCAAAAAATGTTCGTTTGAAGTTTACATGGTAATGTACATCATATATTTTTTTTTAGTTTTATTGTTCTCTTATTTTAGAAGTTAGGGGGGGGGGACCAACATTTTACCACTTTGGAAGTGTCTCTCGCGCAAACTATTCACTTTAGAAAAAAATGATATTAGAAACCTAAATTTCATTTTTGAAGACCTATCCATAGATACCACACACGTATGGGTTTGATGAAAAAATGTTTTTTGAGTTTCAGTTCTATATATGGGTACCCCCAAAATTTACTGTTTTTTTTTATTTTTGTGTAAAATCTTAATGCGGTTCACAGAATACATATACTTATCAAGTTTCAACGGTATAGCTCTTATAGTTTCGGAGAAAAGTGGCTGTGACATACGGACGGACAGACAGACAGACATGACGAATCTAATAGGGTTCCGATTTTTGCCATTTGGCTACGGAACCCTAAAAATGGCGAAATGAAATTTCTCATCGTTTCTTTTTCACAAAAACTATTCATACATGAAAACCTCATTGCAAAATAATCCCAACAAATGTGATTATTCCTCGCATATTTTGGTTCGAAAAGAAACTAAGCAGACAACCACGCTATCTGACGGCGGAGTCGCTCAAGAAAATGTTCGTGTCGATGATAGTACTATAGTCAGCGTTGCCATTTTGACTGTTTTCCAGTCAGATCTGACTGGATTGAAATGAATTTAGCTGGAAGATTTTTTGAAATCCAGCCGGCTGGTTTTTTTAGCTGGATTCAATTTTTAAATCATTAACTTATTTTATTCTTATTATCAGTTTTTTATTTCTTTTTTAAGCATGAAGTCTGTTATTTTTGTTTCGAATAAAGTTTATTTATGATTTTGTTTTGCAATGTACTACTTATTGGAATGAATTTTAAGACTTGTGTGTATATTTACAATTCTTTGTTTTTTATAAAAAATTTTTTTATTTTCTTATACTTAATTACCTACCCTTTAATGTACAAATATGAAAGAAAATGGATTCTGTGTTATTTTTATTGAATAAAACAATTTTTTTTATCTTAGCTGGATTTTTAGCTGGATTTGTGTTTAAAATTCGTTAACTGTTTTATTTGACTGAATTCCAGTTTTTTGACTGATTTTTTTCCAGTCAAATCTGACTGGAAGAACGGATTTGAAATGGCAACCCTGACTATAGTCTCTATACAATGCTGATGCCTAATTATGGATTCGTGCCTATTCCAGTCAGCCCTTCTGGGGTTCCGATAATTATTCGTAGCCTTGCTGTGGAAGCTTATTTGAAAGCGAATCCACTTATGATCCGATAGGGACCATCTCTCAATTGTGAGGGAATCAGTGCCGGATGCGAGAGTGATATCTAACACCTCCTGCCTGTTCCCTAGGTACCACAAATGTTGGCGTGCTGCCCTTGTTGCATAATGTTGAATTAAGTCGATAAGATAAAATCAAAAAGACACTCACCTCTTGCGGTAATATCGCTGCTTTCCCATTGCGAATGATATTAGCATCGAAGAACCACTTGTCCCTGGTTAACAGCTGCCTTAAGTTGTCGGAAGGTACCATCGTGTACTCATACAGAATTGCGGTTGGATCTCCGTCACTGAATTTATCAAAAAGATATATATATTTTAATAGGATACAAGCTCTACTTTTACCTTCATTGGCTTTGAAGTAAAGCGTATATAATCCCTTATATGAAGACCCCCTGGATACGGTTGGGTTTGTTGATCAAGGGCTTTTGTATCAGTACGGCTAAAACGTCATGCTTGATAACATAGTGTCCCTTGGTCATGACATTTATCATGACCTTCCCCATACTATACCGAACCCTCTCTCTGTCTTTTCATCAAGAGATGGGAGCGATTCCTTATTTAGGCTCAGCAGGAAGTGCTGGCTAAATTGCCTTCCATCGCCGGCTTAGTGGAGTCTGTTCCCCCCTTTCGTGGAAAAATTATTCCTTTTTTTTTTTGAATTTTTGTGAGACGAAACCTTCAAAAGTTTTTGTGTGCACGAAGAGATTTACTTGTGTAACATAGGGCAAAACATTCGTGCGCACGAAAACGCTTAAACGTTTCGCCTTACAGAATCTCGCCCCTGAGTCTTGGGCTCTCACCTCTAGATAGTGTTTTGGCTATATACAAAGGGACGAATTTTCACGCCAAATTAAGGGAATACGCCTTCCAAGGATCAAAAATATCATTAATACTGCAAACGTTAAAGTTGGTTCCTCAAATTGTAATGAAACCGGCTTTATTTAGGTTCCGTAGGGAAATAAAGTGAATGAGCGTATTGGTTTAGGTTTATGTGGGGGCTTCACAGGATGTGCCATCTGTTTTTTTTTTTTTTTTGCATTGGGCTGCAGTTCTCTTTTATATTGGTTAAGTTAAGCGCCCTTCTCCAATAGGTAACTACACATTTTGAACTTCAAACAAATACCGCTTCAGGAACGTGTAACTCGTCTTCGATTGAATAACCTGGGCTGATATTTTTACTCACCACCAATTTCTACTGGGCAAACAAACCGTCCTAGGCATTTATTTTCAAACTTCATGCTTCCACTACACTACCAAAGACTAAGTTTTGGCCTTTATTCGTTGCCAAGGCAATGAGCATGGAGGTAGTGACGAGACGCCCTGTTACCCCGTACCCAGAATAAGTGCATTGCATTTACAAGTTTGTACCGCAGAAGTGCATGCAACGGTGTATGTGGTATACGAGTATTTGAAATATCAAATACCTAATATAAATGAACATTCGGCCATTTTTAATGATGACCTTGGCGTGTTGTTTATAATTTAGCTGTGTTGTGTCCTTCCACATGTCCTAATGTTAGGTGCTTTGGCGCTTAAGGTATTTTCCGGTTCAGTTTAGTGCACGTACTACCAAGAGGAGCACTTGCAGGAGACTTTCTCGAAAGGCTGTTTTACGCTCTTCATATTTAATTTGTTTCTCAAGAACATCTTGTTAAGGCTGTTGCATGTGAAGCATTAAGTGGATGATTTAAAATGTGAGTGTGAGTAAATTGTCTATCGACATTTGTGATGTTTACATTTTAAATTAGTGAATAAGTAAATAGTAGGTATATATTGATCGAAAGTGAGTTACCTACTTTGTCCTGTAAATTGTTGTAAAAATAACACATTTAAGCGAAGATGATATATTTTATATCGACATCTCTGTTACTAGTACTTATCGAGATATTGGAATGCTTTTTACTAGGTAATGCTGTCGTTTTAAACAGAGCGAGTGTCAAAACTCGTTTTTAACTACAAATAAGAAATGCGGCTGCCTATAGATAGTTGTACATCAAATTTCTTGGAAACTGTTTAACGGACAGTGAAATACATATTACCCTTACAAAAATATCTACGAATGGCAATATCAAATATGTATGTGCCTAGGTTGGAAAACCTATGGTAATGTGAAAAAATATCGTCAGGCAATCTTAGATTGTACGGATTAGTGACTGAGAAGGTATAAGTACTTATACCTGTATACCTGTTCACCTACAAGAAGCAGCTAGTTATTATTTTTTTCATTTTCATCTTTCTAATACCGTAACATGGGGTTACTTTGCTCCGTTTTTTTGCAGTATTTTTTGAAACCTTAATAATGGTAGACAAATAATTTCTACATATTTTTTTTTTCCATCCCGTTTCATTAATAAGATGTGAGATAATCAATTTATGCTATGAAAACTGTTTAAATAATAATTACAATACTTTTTTTTTGTGATTGAAAAATGGAGCAAAGTTGTCCAGGGGACAGGGTTACTTTACTCCATCTGAAACTTTTAACCAGATGCTCACTGAAACTAAATATAACCAAGGAACGCGTTGAACCCCAAATTTGAAAAATGTGAATTTTTTCTAGGCGGGAATATTAAAATTTCAGTAGAAAAAAGCAAAAATTTATATTAACGACCAGGATTTGAATTGCTTTTTTTGCACGAATTAAAAAGTACAATTCTTTTGTTTCTTACATCTATTTTTATGCGATATAAGCAAATTATAAATGAAATTAAATAAAAAGTCAGTTACAAATTAGAATTTGAACGATTTGACAACCATCTGTCAGCAATAAGCAACTAGCCCAAAGAAATTTCTTGGGCTTATATTTGCAGGTTTTTTATGGAGGGGAAATGTTTTGCTCTCTCTTTTTGGCTCTCTTCTGCCCAACTGTTGCATAAAGGAACAAAGTCTGACTTAATTAGGCGAATGTGTTCGAATGCATTATCGTTAGGGAACAGACCTATAGTCAAGAAATTCGTGACTGAGTACCTATACTAAGTGACGTTCCCGTCGAATCTAGTTTCTGCGTTCAAGTACAAGTTACATCTTATTCAGACCAATCTAGTCGACTTAAGATAACTAGATTCTTGAATGTGCCCATTCACTTGCAAACCTATGAAAATTTTTGAAAATTGATTTCACATTTTCGTAGAACGCGAATTGACCCCCAGGCTGATTTTATTAGATAAAAATTACCAAATTGCAAAATCGCACTAATGAATTTTATACATAAACGCAAAAAAAAACTCTGTCTGTCTATTACCTTTCTACTACTAAACCTATAAATGTAATTTGGAAAGAGATAGTTTGACACTTGAAGAGGCACCATAGTGGGACAATGCAATCCCTAGGAAAATATTATGTGTAAATTGCTTGACATACACACACACAGTGCAGACAGACCAGCAGCTATCCTTTACCCATATGGGGTTTCCAGTGGGCGGTAACGGAAGATCGGGAGAAGTTTGGAGGTAAGTCCATCCTACATCCGCCGATTAGATAGGGCAATATGATAACACAATTATGAATGAATGAATTGAAAAACTGTGAGCTTATAATGAATAAAATCCTTTTAAAAGATACCGTCCAATTTTCAGATTTTCATAATAAAGATGTCCTTCCTGTCGCCAACATTGAAAATCGAAAACCTTGCTATGGAACCCGAAATGATCCAAGACCATATATCCGAAGAGACTCGCTATGCTAAAGGGAATGTTGTTGCCAGATGGTGTGTACCCATCAATGGGCGTATGTATCGTATTGAGTTAGATCACGGTACCACAAGTGGGCGGAGGATGATTTGGGTAAATGGAAAGGTTAGTCCTGAACGAAAATTCCTCAATTCATGAGATAATAAGTCCATTTTTACCAGGAAATTGTTAGAAGAGATTGGATGTTTAAGCTCGTTGGAGATGACTCATTTCAGATCGATCAAGCACGGTGTATAATAAGAGTTGATCCTGCGCCTGGCTTTAAGTACGAATATTCGCTTTTCATCGATGGTAGGCCACACAACCAGTATACTGATGAACAATCAAGAGCATTCCGAACATGGTTAACTTGTGTTGATGATAAGGAGTACAGAGTCGTGCTTGGTGAAGAGGGCGATCAACTATATTGTCCAAACAGCTAACGTTTTTTTTCTGTATTTTTAGAATTGGACTCTCTGAATATATTCCTAAATGATAAATTAAGGGATGAAACTGTAAGTACTTTAGATAAACGTTTGTGCAGCTCAATCGTCTATATTCGAAATTAAGAGAATATAATGTTTTCCACTTTATAAATGAACATGCAATGCAATTAAGGTTGCCAGACGACCGGGACTCGCCGGGATTGTCCAGATATTCTAAGCGGTGTCCAGAGTCCCGGTGAAAAATGAACTGTCCAGTCAAAAGTCCCGGCGAAACTTATTTTTCAAATTCCATGATTTATTGAAAAAAGTGTATGTATTTCCAATTTCATAAAATTACAAAATAAAAAAATTCAACCACTGTGAAATACTTTCAATTTAAAAATGTAAGAATTTGACTGAACTCATCCACTCAACGAAATTGCAATCACTTTCTAACATTGGCACATTTGTTCGAACAGCTTGACTCAATGCGATTCGATCGAAGTTCATTTCTCGCTCCAATTCTCGATTAAATGCATCTTGCATTGAATGATTTGGCTGTGGTATCCCCACTTTGCACAACAAATTGCCACTCATGAGCAGACACATATCCTCGATCAATATCAAAGCTTTGTTGCGCATTTCATTTGACATCTCCAGTTCATTATCCGATGTCACAGTGCGAATTCGATGCAAAATATCATCGGCCATATCATCTTTGTATAATCAAAGTATCTATGTACTTCATTTCCAAAAGTTACTTAATGTAATTACTATGTTACATTAAGTAACTTTGAATATATAAACTTATTATAATATCTAGTAGTTTATATTAGGTGTGCTTTTTGAGCTTGGATCTCAGCAAAGCAAAGTAGGTAAAGTAAGAAAATGTACCTACATATTAACGGTCGCGAGCAACTGTTCAGAAAGCTGTTTTTTTTCGCTGGAATGTTGGCAGCCTGTTCTATTTTTCCACTTCTTGACATCTTGTGGTACACCACAACCAATCTAATCATAAAAAACAAAAGAAACTGCAGGGATGTTCGTTAAGTGAAATCTGACGAACAATATATTTGCGGTAAATTTAAAACGATTTATTTTTTTAAAAGTTTGTAGAAATTGTATGGAAAGTTTTCTATTTGTAAACTGTAATAATTTTTAAAATAGATAACACCTGTAAAATGTGAGCCATGTTGCTAATATACATACATATATATTATACTATTGTGCCCGTCGAACTTCGCTCCGCCAAAAATTGACTTTTTGACATAAATAAAACTATTTCACCTGAATTTTTTTTTTTTTATCCATCATATCTTTGGCAAATACGATATTACTGTAGACTACGATCAAAATTAAAAAAAAAAAACTCCCCGTATGAAACACTGCATTTTCGGCTTTCTGTGAAACCGTTCTGTTCAGAAAGCTGTTTTTTTTCGCTGGAATGTTGGCAGCCTGTTCTATTTTTCCACTTCTTGACATCTTGTGGTACACCACAACCAATCTAATCATAAAAAACAAAAGAAACTGCAGGGATGTTCGTTAAGTGAAATCTGACGAACAATATATTTGCGGTAAATTTTAAACGATTTATTTTTTTAAAAGTTTGTAGAAATTGTATGGAAAGTTTTCTATTTGTAAACTGTAATAATTTTTAAAATAGATAACACCTGTAAAATGTGAGCCATGTTGCTAATATACATACATATATATTATACTATTGTGCCCGTCGAACTTCGCTCCGCCAAAAATTGACTTTTTGACATAAATAAAACTATTTCACCTGAATTTTTTTTTTTTATCCATCATATCTTTGGCAAATACGATATTACTGTAGACTACGATCAAAATTAAAAAAAAAAACTCCCCGTATGAAACACTGCATTTTCGGCTTTCTGTGCAACCGCGATAAAATCTTCTGGTAAAACGGGTGGTTCAGAAATTACAATTTTAGGCGATCATCGGACACATAGTGTTAATGACGTTGTTTCGAAATATTATAATCTATTATTTGCTTTCTTTGTTACAGGGTGACTTTGTCGACGGTGGAACAGATACTTATTTCGAAGAAGATGGAGTAAAATTTCAGGTTTGTGCACGTTCAAGTGGCAATAAACGCAACGGTATCTGCCATTCATTAAAAGTCAATGGTGAAGTAGTACCAGAAGTTAGTTTTATTGATTTTGACGAACTCAATTCAGATTAGATAAGTTTAATGTACTCTGATGCTTACTTTATTGTGATTTGCATTGCTGTATACTAGAAGTTATTTTTGACTGTAGAAATTGTGATTCTTTGTCAATAAAATGTTTTTGAACTACGTGTTTCATATAATAGGAAGCATTCAAATTTCGCTGCAAACATGTCGTTACTGATGTATGATGTTCCAGGCCTATCTTATCACAACAACGTAAGGAATGTAACAATTGCATGCCGAGTCCGTCCGAATAGCTCAATGGAGAAGCTTTTCCCGGACAGTTATAATGCCGGCTTTTTCTCAGGCATTCGCCAAAAACGTAAATCTTTATCGAATCTAGGATCTGTAAAATTACCCAAACATTAAGATTCAATTATTTAACTCATTGGAAGGTTGAAGACGATTGTTTACATATATAGTTTAGTTATATATACATATATGTAACTATACGTTGCACTAAATAACGGTGTTTTCAGACCTAAATATTATTACGTAGGTACCTATTAAACCTAAGCCAATTTTTTTATTTTAAATGTTAGAAAAAATACCCAAAATATGTGTAGGTATAATAGGTATATATACAACAGATGTCAACGAAAAGGGACACACAACATTGACGAATCGGACAGCACATAATGATAAACATAGCTTGGATGTTGAATGTAGTTTGTTCCTTTGTCTACCTTGGCTCCGCTATTAACTCTAAAAATAAGGTACATCAGACATCACTCACATCACTGCAAAAATTATGCTGGAGGGCAGTGTTGCCAGGTCGTGGGGAATTCCCCTCATTGTGGGGGTTTTCAACGAAACGAACGAAATGTGGGGAATGAAATAAAAAAAAAATGTGAATAGGTACTTAACTCCAATAATCCCATTTAAATGGAGACAGGGTTATGCTGGAGTACCCATTTGGGTAATGTATGGCTCAAGTATTTTAGCTTTGGCTAAATGCTCCGAGCCACAATGTGTCTCAAAACTTAAACATAACTTTTATACAAAAAAAAAGTTGAAAAATAAAAAAACGTCATCAGGAAAATTGGAATTTATTTGACTGAACACTGCTGGAGGCCTCTAGTTGCGCACTGTATCGAATCACTCATGTATATTCATTAAGTGTATAATCATCTTGTATAGTCAGTCATATTGTTTTGCTCAGGTATGACGTTATGACGTATGAGGTATTGTTTTCTGGAATTATACACGCGTTGGTGTCCTAGCCTTCATAGATGAATAATGCGTACTTTTCTGGCCAGGTTAAGTGGATTCCCAGGGTGAGACCCAGGTTCACCCCGGAGCGCCACCTAATGTCGTTTTCCATTGGTTTCACTCGGGGATCGACTCAATCTGTAATCCAATGGAACAAGAAAACTGCTTCTGGTTGAATGCACAAAAGTATTGGTGAAATGTCAAAAAACAATCTACGGCAGCTGTCATCTTGTATAAAATACATAAACTACACTTGTGTCAGTGCTTCTTGAGTGGATTCTGACTTCAAATCGAGAAGCGAAATTCTCTTCTCAGAATCAGCAGAAGAGTATTTTTTGTGCCATGGAACAGTTTCAGAAGCGATTTTTTCGATTCCGGACTCTCCCGGACGCTTCTTTTTGCCCAATGGAAAACGACATACACTGAACCAAATCGCGTATTCATATTGACGGAAATATTTTGTTAATCATTGAAGAATTTATTATTCGGATCGACAATTTTTCATAAATTTTTTCGTGTTATTGAAGATTTAATATTCAAAATAAATAACATTTCTTTAACTGCTATCCGATTTCGTATTATATTCAAACCAATGAATTTTTGTTATATTGACAAACTGAAGTTGTTAACAAAATGGTATCCTGTATGTGATATTGACAAAAAATTGTTGATCATTTTCAGAAGAATCAGTTATTCAAATTAACAATTTTTCATAAAATGTTTCTTCATATTGAAGGTTAAACATTCAGAATCAGTAAAGTTTCATCAAATGCTGTACTATTTATTACATTATTCAAGCGAATGAATTTATTTTCATATTGACAAAATCATCAACTATTCAAATTGACAATTTTCCATCAAATATTTCGTCTTATTGAAGATTTTCGAAAAATAGGAAGTCATGTACGAAATCTAAAACTGTTCGTCACAGAAGACTAACCGCTAACTTAAATCTATTCCATAGGTAATAAGCGAAATACCCTACGTTACAATAAAGACAACTCATGCACATAGGTGATAAGAACCGCAAAGACATCACCTTTTCGAAACTCCAAGGTTCTAGTAATTATATTGAATCTAGCACCACATTCCAAAATTGCCAAAAAATTTATATTATTCGAACATCTTAAACTTTTTTTAAATTGAATAAATTTGTTGAAATGCTCTTAAGTTTTCTTCAAATTGACAAAATTGGTCAACTTGAATAATTTTCTTCAATATGTTATTATCAACTTTTGTCCTCACGTTGAGAAATAAATTAATATATAATAAATAATAAATAATTAAACCATTGCAATCTTAAAATTTTTCTTCGTAATATCTTTAACTTGAAGAAAATTCATTATAATGATGGAAAGTTTTTCTTCAACTTGACGAAATTTTCTTTATACCGAATTTTTTTTATAATCATTTAAATCCTACATTATATTTTCTTCAATTTGAAAAAAATTTCTTTAAATGGAGGAAAACGTTATCTTCAAATTGAAAAAAAAGTACTCAATTTGAAGAAGTTTCATTAAAATGTAAATGTTTATTGTTGTCCTAGAAGTAATAGATTTTATTCTTATAAGTGAAGTGGTGCAGTGCGGATTAATAAAATCGTGTTCGTGAGTTCCTGACAAGCAAACAAATTAATAAATTCAAAACGTTTGATGAACGATTGTCCAGAAACAGATTCGTGTGATAAACATGTAAGTATTAAATATTCAGATATTCTAACCATTATATAAAACATTCTTCTATTTTAGTTTGATTTCCAGTCCAGTCTCCAGTCTTTTTTTTTACGAAATCAAAACTAACCCTTAAGTAAGTTCATTAATAAATCTATATATATAAAAATAACTTGCGAAATGTGTGTGTGACAGCCTACCGACTGCCACACACATCCGATTTTGATTTAGTTTTTTTTTGTTGCTTTTGATCATGCAGAGAATGTTTTTATATTAGTATAATACATTTTTGAAAGAAGGCGCAACCGCCATTCCAATAAATTCATTTTTGTACACTTAAAAAAAAAAGAAATTGGATAAAAATCGAGTAGTGACTCTTCAAATACAAAAAAAAAAATATTTTAAATCTTAAAAGCAATTGTTGTTGTCAATTATTTTAATTATTTTCCAAGCAAATTGTTGTTGTCAACAAATTTGATTTTTTTTTTTGATATATGGGTACCTACCTAAAAAGTTTCTTCTAATAAATTATGTTCCATGTTACTACATTAAGTAACTTTTTGAAATGAAGTAGATACTTTGATTATAGAAATATGATAATATGGCCGACGATATTTTGCTTCGAATTCGTAGATACTGTGACATCGGATAATGAACTGGAGATGTCAGATGAAATGCGCAACAAAGCTTTGATTTTGATCGAGGATATTTTTTGTGTCTGCTCATGAGTGGCAATTTGTTGTGCAAATTGGGGATGCCACAGTCAAATCGTTCAATGCAAGACGCATTTAATCCAGAATTGGAGCGAGAAAAGGACTTCAGTCGAATCGCATTGAGTCAAGCTGTTCGAACAAATGTGCCAATGTTGAATCAAAAATAAAAGAAAGTGTACGATGAATTGATGCAAGCAGTCGAAAATTGCTTAACTGGAAATACATTCATGATTTCACTGATTTTGGCTACAATTCGTTCGAGATCTGAGATCGCTTTGGCCCTAGCCTCTATTGGGATAGCGGCTACTTTGTTAGAAGGCGGTCGAACAGCTCATCCTGCATTGAAATAGCCATTGAATCTGCAAGTGAAAGAAGAACCTACATGCAACATTTCAAAGAACACTGCGATGGCGAAAGTACTGCAGCAATGTAAGATTAGCATATGGGACGAATGCACAATGACTTACAAATGCGCATTGGAGGCCCCGAATCGTTTACGTAATGACCTTTCGGTGGAGCAATGATCTTGCTATCAGGCGATTTTAGTCAAACGCTGCCTGTCATTTTCGAGATCAACTCCGGCAGATGAATTGAATACTTGCCTGAAGGCGTCTACTTTATGGCGATACGTCAAGAAATTGCATTTGACAACAAACATGCGAGTTTCTTTACAAAATGACCAGTCCGCTGCAGAGTTCTCCAGGCAATTGTTGGCGATTGGCAATGGTGTGGTTCCAGAAAATTTAATTTTTACAACTTTACAACGACGCCGGAAAAACTAATCATGAATGTTTTCCCGAATATCGCTCAGTGATTTTGGCTGTGAAAAACAAGAACGTCGATCATTTGAATTTCGCCATTCAAACCCAAATCGCTGGTGAGTTCCATTCATACAAATCAGTCGACTCCGTGATGGATGAAAACGAAGCCACCAACTATCCCAGAGTGTTGCGCAACCTAAATGAACCAAACCTTTGTAACGGTACGCGTTTGATTGCGAAGAATTTAATATCAAATATTATTAAAGCAACGATTTTTATTGGAAAATTCAAAGGTGAAGATGTTCTTATTCCGCGGATTTCACTTATTCAGAACGATTTGCCGTTCGTATTTAAGCGTCTTCAATTTCCCGTAAGTCTCGCTTTTGCAATGACAATTAATAAGTCGCAAGGACAATCGCTGGATGTGTGTGACATAAATCTTGAATTTCACGTGTCGGCAAAGCTCTCGCTTTGTATGTGTAATTGTGTATGCACCCGATAATAGAAATAGAACAAAAAATGTTGTTTACCATAAAGCGCTTCAGTGAAAAAGCGGTAGGTTAGCCGACAAGTAATTGATTTTATTTACTTTTGAATAAACAATTTGAATTGACCGAATTAAATGACATCGGAATTTACCTACATTAATGAATTTGGGCGGTACGGAGTTCGCCGGGTCAGCTAGTCAATTATATAAATTAAAAAATACTTACTTATTTATTGTTGTACTAAATATTTTGTTATTATTAATTATTACAAATATTTAACAAATTTGAAATTCTTAATTATATAATCATTTTATTATTAATTATTTTAAATCCAATGTAAACTTTTTATCTCATAAATATTTATTAATATTCCAATTATCTTACTAGTTTAATAATTCCATGAAATAAAAATACTTTATTCATACTATTAATTAATAAAATATAAATAAATAAAAAAATTTTTTTACTTAAAAATATTTGTTTGTGTTTTATTTATTTTAATAGGGCTTGAATCTTCTATTTGAAGAAAATTATACATGAAATTCAGGAATATTTCATCAATTTCAAAAATATTTGTCAGATTGAAAAAAAACATTAAGCGTGAAACCCAAGAAAAATAGTCAATTTAACGAAAACTATGCATCATATTAAGGAAAACGATGCGTAGAATGGATGAAAATTATTCAGCTTGAATAAATTAAGGAGTTAAAAGGAAGATTTTTTTAGAATTTGAAGAAAATATTACGTTTAAATGAAGAAAAGTATGTTAATTTAAAAGTATAATGCGTCGATTTGATATATGTTTTTCAATTTTAAGAAACGAGTACGTTAATATGAATATTATTTTTTAATTCGAAGTAAAGTAATCGTTAAATTAAAGATTTTTTTTTCAATTTTAGAAAAAAATACGTTACATTGAAAAAGCTTTCATTAAATTAAAGAGTACTCTGTGTTGAATTGAAGATTTTCTATCAATTTAAAGAAATGTTAAGGTAAAAATGAAGATTAGTTTTTTCAATTTGAAAAATATTTTTTACGAAATAATAATAAGTCTTATTCAATTTGACGATTTTTTGTGGATTTAACACCATAATGATAAATATTATGCATTTCATGAAAATGACAATATTTCTTATATAGGAAAAAATTTTCATCAAAACAACGGATAGGAGTGGTTGACCTTATATTGATCACCGTTTCTTCAAATCTATACATGCTTTTTTATCAATATTACTACCAAATTTGGTTCAGTGTAAGTAAGTAAGTATTAAACAGAGTGGGCCAAACACAAGTTTCTTTTTAAAAATGCAATAAAATGAACAAAATAAATTGTTTTCCATACATTATGGCCTTGTTAGTAAGAGCAAATTCTCATTAATTATGGAACAACACGTCGTTCAAGTGGCTGCCTCGGCTGACTTTGCAGTATCGCATTCTGTCACTCCAATTTTCCAAGACCTTGTTCATGGTTTCGGGCTGTAGCTCACGGATGGCTTGGATGATATGGCCTTAAATAGTTTCCGTTTTGTGGGCATCACATCGGTCCTTCACCGCCCCACAAAGAGTCCAAATCGCAGCTCCAAGGTGGCCAATTGACACCAAGACGACTGATAACGCACGATTTGAGAATTTGGAGCTCAAAGATCGATTGTGGCATGGGCTGTGTGGCATGGATGGTCGTGCGGGTGCGCCTTCAATTCCTGAATCAATTGGACCCTGTAAGCGAATAATCTGAAATCTTTGTGCAGAATTCTCCTCAAGTTGGTGCACGAAATGTTGAGTTGTTGAGATCGATGGCGAGTTGATGTTCGTGAATTGACTCTCACACTCTCGGCTACAGCAGCCACATTCTCGTCTGTGCGCACCATACGATGACGGGGACCATAAGTCTTTTCCCCTGGCATACCTGTCTCACAAACATTTTGCACTAACTTGCGTACAGCAAAGCGCGGTGGGTGCTTCATTTCGGTCAAAACTTCTTTTCAACAAACGCACTGTTTGGGCTATACAGCACTCATTGTGGAAATAAGTTTTCAATATTTCTAACGTTCCGCGGAGGTATGATACTGAATGTCTGTCAAGATTTCGAGTGTGAGTGTCAAAATAACCTATGTAAGGGGGCCAGTGGCAAGAGGATAGCGAGTTGGGGGTCTCTGTGTTGTCTCTGATCACTAGACGTGGAGACCAATTCTTAAAATTTCTCACACACGTTTATCTATCAAAATCTCCGATGGGATGTTACACGTCTGTGTTTTTCCTTCGAATTTGAATCTCGTATACGGAATTATGAGATTGATACTTAATAAAAATGTTTGTTTTTTGTTTTTGTGTGTGAGAAAATAAGAATCAAATTTAAATGAAAACACTTATTGAATGTTACTAGTCTGCTACGTTGGCCAAATTCATTGGTGAACATATAGTTCATGCTTATTTCAATCAATTTTCCTTAAAAGATTAATTTAAGTTGGACTAAAGTTAACGTCATACCTATACTGGCTTTGCTGATTAAAAATTAAAATAAATTGAATATTGTGATGCGAAAATGACGTCACACTCGCGTGTAGGTATATAATACGCGGCTGTCGCTTCTCGCCCGGTTAGATCTAATAACACTATTTGATTCAATTACACATCTTTATATGGGATCGAATTGTCCCTATTGTATTTATAGTGTATGCGTGAGCAATGAAATAGTATCATGAACGGAGTTGGTGTCACTATTTCTGTAGGTACTATTTGACTGTGGCAAGTACGCAAGGACCTCTTCTCAATTAGTAGAGTACTATTTTTAATTTTTGAAATATGTAAATCAAACGTAGTTGCAGTGCCTTAGTAGTTAGTGTGTTGGACTACAAAGCGAGGGGTCTCAGGTTAGAATCCCGCAAAAACCCAAATTCCAACTTAGGGTTTTTTTCCACTGCGCTACCTCTCGCGAGCGTCTGACAAACATCCAAGAGTATAAATATCTTGAGACGTTTAGCGAGCTTCTCAATTAGCCGTTTGGAGTCGGCATAAAGTTGTAGATCCCTTCCATTCGTTCCAAAAATGAAAAACTCACACAAAACGAATGGTTTTGAGAAGCTAGTCCTAGGGTCCCTCTTGACCTGTTCCGCCAAAAAAAAAAAAATGTAAATCAAACTCATATAAGGTTATTTCACTTTACAGTCAAATTATTCGCTCCAAAAATTAAACCCAAGTACATAATATTCAGTCATTAAACCCGAACATTTTTAAACATGTCGGCATTTAATCTGATTAAATTTAAACTGCACTGCGGAGACCAGTTTAAGTATTTTCACTCGCATTAAAACTCAATTTAATAGTATTGACATTTCTTCTTCGAGGAAATAAGTAAAAGTGAAATAGAATGTAAAATGTAGCAAGAAGCTCAAAAAATTGATTTCATTTGTAAGGTGGAAAAAGAGCTGATGGAACAGCAGATGGTGGAACAACATCATCCTCGTCTTCGACTAGGTATATCGAATGCACATGCAGGCTAGGGCCTAGGGCTTGAATCAATGATTACGATGTCGTGGATTTTCGTAAATATTTTCGGCTACAAAAAAAGAGGCATATTGGAGGCTAAATTCACAATTAATACAATAAAAATTAAACTCAACCCACAGCAAAATGCAAATATAAATCATCTGGTTTACAAAATACGGATTAGGGTTGAAAATTAACTTAAATCTAATTTGCACGCGGAGTGAATAATATGGCCGTTGATTCAATAAAATATGGATTTATTTTTTTGCTTGAATTCAATACTTATGGGATGGCATTTAAACAAATTATGCATTATTTTGTATGTTTCAGTACTATTTCTTTTCAGTTTTTAGTACAATTGAGAAAAGCCGATTTGCATCACTTTTGGTGTACTTCTCTTTTTAACGATCAACCGAGGAAAATTATTATCAAGGAACAATATTGGCGATTATACTGCCATTTAGTCAAACATTTTATTGAATACCTATATCTGCAAAGTAAAGTAGATGAATGCGCAATAAAACAGTTTCAGTGTAATTTTTGACTGATTGGTAATTCGATTTGACGCTCAACAATAATTTTTAAACAGATCACCAGAAGGGTTGCAACATGAACTGCTGCTGTCAAGACACTTCTACTTGGTAAGATCAATGAATCGATGTAACGTTTTAATATAATTAGTTAATAAGTAGATATTTTAAATTTTATTCTTGTTTTATTGGAATGCTATTTCTTTTGTTTAAAACTTTATTCTTTTGAGTTTACATTTGCCTAGAGTAGGTAGGTGCAGATTACATTTGGATTTGTCTCTTAAACCATATTAAAATGTATTCTAATTTGTTTTCTTATCTTTTATATAGTCCTTTTCGTTTTCTTTACATTCAAAATTAAAATACACTGTCGTACATTAATTTTAGTGTTAATTTTAATATTTTAGTAAAAACAAATCAAAAAAATTCTATCGTTCGTTGAAACCACTATGATTTTTACCTTCAAAAATGGGCGTTGTGCTAAAATTAATAAAAAAAAAAAGGTAGAAAATCAAGAAATTATATTGAAGAAAAAAATGTCTGAATGAAGAATTTGGCATAATATACGCTTTTAACAAATGATGAGAACGCAGCTTAAATGCAGTTTAAGTAAAGGAATAGAAATAGAGATTATTTTATGTTCAGATTTATTTGGTATGGGTGAATATAAAAATAATTGTAGGTATTTTAAGGAAAATTTAGTTTTACTTGCTATTTATACCTATATATTTATTTCTAGTTGTGATTGTTGCCGGAATAGCGCAAATTCGACAGCCAGTGAGAATTGACAATATGAACATCTACGGTTTTTTTGTAATACCAAATATGTTTCTATTGCAATGGACAAATGGTATTAAAAAAAAAATAAAATTATTTGTCGTACCTACCAATTACGGCGTTATTTTATTTCAAAGCCTATTTTTATGAAATATGACAGAAATCAAAAGCTGAAGCCTAGTTAAAGTAAAGTGAGTTTGTGCATATATTTTTTGCAAAAAATAATCTATAAGTACATAAGTTGATTTACATAAACAAGGGAACAACATAAAATGCTCTTTCTAGAAAGCTAAAAGGCATGGAAATGAAACTTTATGAACCTTTGAAGGGACTTTCAATTGGGACGGGTCGATGTTGCTAGCCTGCGGCGACCAAATTGTTATGACGGCGTCTGTTTATTCTGGTGCTTATTACTCACTACTCAGTAACTGATGTCAAATCACGATGGCAAGTAAGACGATTGAGCAGCACGTTCAAATCCCAAATGATAACACTCAATTAGCAAAATGAGTATTCCGCTGTGTAAACGTAGTGCGCGTTGCGAGTTTTTCGTCGGGACTTGGGCCGACACCTGAACAAACTCTCGCAGACTGGACTTCAGGGCGTTTGGAAAAGGACTCCAATTTAGCGACGAAACAAAATTACCGTATATGAGGCGACGCAAAATCACATGAGATTCACCGAATGACAATGCATTAACAAAAAGTTTCTGTTTGGATCCGCGAACACACTGGTCGCCCTAAATTTATAAAAATGACGATGGATAGCACACATGGTCCTTTGAAATGAAAAATAATTTCGTTAAAACCTCACAAACAGCTCGTTTTATTCCATATAAACATCATCCCTTTATAAATAGGTAAACTATAGGGATGTATTTGATTGAAATAATTTTCATAAATTTAAACATCTTTATATGAAATAGTGTTTTGTTCCTTCACTAGTAAGAATGGAAAACTGTAAACATTGCAGTGGTGGGAATAAATTCTCGCACAGAGAGAAACACTAACGAAAAAGTTATTTTTATGCTTAGTAGTAATCTATGAAAAATGCCAAAATTGGTACGGAAAATCGGTAAAGTGGCTGATAAACTAGAGGAGTTGATTAATTTTATTTTATTAACAATTATGAAAGCGATTCGGATTTAATCGAACTTCTTATTCATGCCGAGTATGTGGAAGAGTTATTACCGATTGAACTACAAGCATTCATTACAAAAGAATTACGTAGAGGAGATTGTCCTTTTTTACTGGGACGAAGAATTTCGTCGCTACTTTAGAAAAGAATCTTGAGAACATTTAATTTTTGTTTTGCCGCCTGTTACCATTATACCCGTATGCCAAATAGGACAATAAATTTCAAATCATCTGTCAATAGTCAGGTCAGTGAAGTATCCGTAAAGTAAAATTTGCAATTTATTAGACAGAGAAGTGTCAAGTCAAGTGAAAATAATTTAATCCAAAATTAAAAGTGGGATGTGGGAGTACAATTTTTAGGCTCAGTGGTTAATGTCCTGGGCTACTGAACAAGGGTTCAGTGTGTTTTATTCATACGAACCATTATGCTGTCTGGGTGGGGTTTCCTGCACGCACTGGAATCGTTTGCGGGGAATGCGAAAGTTTTCAATTTTAGCACGATAATGCAGGTTGCGTTAACAACAATTTTCTTCGTCGCAAGCACTCGTTTTTGCAATATCGTATTTACTCTGGACATCTAAATTGCATTGCATTAATACTGGGTACACGGTTTTGTATTTATTATCGTATTTAAATATCACCGAAGCACTGTGAATTTAATAAATTCTGCACTTTATCTGTTTCATCATTTTTATAACCTACGTACAAAAAAGAAAATTACATTTTTGATATACTCCACTTGGGAGCGTTCTACTTTAGTGATCTGAACGATCTAAAAAAAACACAAACATTCGAAATCTTCTACGCTTCATCAGAAGCTCCAACTGGTTTAATGAGTAGGAAGAATAAATATAGATTCATGTGGTATCAGCGATACCAACCGTATGATAATTATGCTACATGTATGATAATTTCGGGTCTTGTATGATGTATGATAGCAACCCATTATCATACGCAAAATGTATGATAATTTGCACATTCTTTAAAAATTGTAGCATAATTGCTTATAATCCCACAAAAATCTATTGTTACTCATTAAAGGTATAAAAATTACACTTTTCAATAAAATGAAACTTGTTATCACTTACCAACCTAGTACTTAGCACACTGCGGCACTGAACTGACTTGTTGCCTGAATTCTGAATACCTGTCCTCTGTGCAGGAGCAACACAAGCCCACCCACATACCTTTTTTCTACCTCTTTCTCTTTCTTACAGATAGTAAAGTTCATTTTTATATGGTACCTACCTAACCGTATCATAAGCAGCGTTACCACTTGTACTACATATGTAGTACTGTGTTACATATTTGCTGGATTTTTTAACGCCGTAGTACATACTACATTGTTACCCAAAAGTACTACATTTCTTAAGAGCCAACCATTTTAAATTTATTTAAGGAGTTTCCCTGTAAGAAAGCAAATTTGGACACTTTAAATGACCAGTGGCGCTTATTGATTGGGGTTTTCGATCTTATTTTGAAATGTGGACCTCAAAATAGCGACATTGTGGCAATATGGGTAAAATTAAACAAACAGAAAATAGTTTAGGAAACTTAATTATTTCAAGAACTATCTGCATATATGCTGGACTTCTGCTGTCTTTCACACAGTAATGCTTCTGATGAGAGAAAGTTAATTTCAATTAAAAAAAAAAAAATGTACATACTACATTTTGTTTGAAAATGCTACTTTTTTTTCTCGTATGTACTATATTTGCTAAGGATGTAAGTGGCAACGCTGATCATAAGTCACTATCACGTACCACATTACTACTCTTACTCATCTTACAGTGTTGCCCCCTCAACTGGTTGAAAATGTAACGTGGCGGATTTAAAGTGTAAGCTATCTTAGCATTACCTGGAGTTTTTTCTTCAGTTTTTTTTTTTCAGTAAGTGAGGTACCCCCCCCCCCCGTTCGTTCCAAAAAACTGTGTATGATAATTTATTGTCTTGTAAGATAATTCGGAGCTAATTGTATGATAATTCATGTACAAGAATATGGCAGCACTGTGTGGTATCACTAGGGACCTAATAATGGTCTTAGTGTGTCGGCTAGCCGACAGCCACTTCAACCTAACCTACTCCATGCAACCGGTTTGTCAAAATAATGCTCATAAATATACTTTTCTCACATTTGTAAAAGTTGTGCCAACATTTTCTGCCATTTGTGCGACGTTGGAAACAAAAGAAGAAGACAGTTTGACAGTTCGATTTAATAAAAATGGCCGCATTCAAGAATCTAGTTATCTTAAGCCGACTAGATTGGTCTGGATAAGATGTAACCTGAACGCAAAAACTAGATTGGTCGGGAACGTCACTTTTTCTACGTCAGCCACATACCCGAACTGTCAACTTAGTACTCAGTCACGAATTTCTTGACTAGATTCGTCGGCTACCCCTCCATAAACGTCAAATGTCACTGGTGCCCACGTGACCGATTTAAACCAATCACAACCGAGATAGATCTAGTCAGACAGCTGTCAGACTTACTAAACTAGATACTTGAACGCCTTCAATGTAAATGTTTCAAAATGTGTTTCAAAACATTTAAAAAATAATGAAAGTTTTGCTGCCAGCTTGTAATTTCGTACTTTTTTCTTTTGTTTATCGAAAGCAGTGACACTTACTGATATCTGCCTAAATTGAATGATATTGATATGCATGACATTTCTATGTGGTTGTTTATAGCCAAGGATCAACAAGCACACATCCACCCTTGCATTAAAAGAGGAGATTCAACGCAGCTTAAACGAAATTCAGCTACACATTTATGCAAAATAGTCACATGTAAAATTTTAAAAATTTCGTGACGTTCATTTTCTGGATCTCTTTTTCCACACACAAATCTCTTTTATATTTAAATTAAGAAACAAAATACAATTGACAAAAGGAAATAGATGCAACGCAATCTTTTTACCAGAACGGTACAATGGAAAAAAAAAACTATAACTTCTAATCAGTGTAGGAAATTGTCTGGCTAGAATACCGCCATTCGCAATCTATGGCTAAAGGAGACGATTATCAAGGAATTGTTGACAAGACGCTAAACCAGGCCCTCACCACCCCCTCGTGTAGCATGCTGCAGAGGTATTGACTTACCAAAGGATTAAGCACACGATTTCCAAAAGAAAGGATATACGTTCGATTTATGATGCCACCTGTTTTGGCGGAGAAGCTTTATTCATGAACTACGTAAGCCGTTCCTATAGTTACAACAACTTTCAGTAAAAATTGGTATGTAGGTAAAGCAAAACGGAAAAGGACGAGATTATTACCGGTTGTATACACCATTAAAAGACAAAGTCAAACCTAAATGAATTGTTCTGACTGTATGGACTCTCTAGCTCACCCGGAATTTCAGTTCCAGCAAAAGTATGTGAATAAAGCAAAGTAAAACTTATAGACGCGACGAAAGAAATCTCTGATAATTTACATTTCACAATAACTGATTGTTATTGCTATTTGAAAATGTTCCTGATGTCTCTTGCTGAAAAAGTCAAAAATGTACATCGCTTCCGCTTTTCTTAACTTAAAAAAAAAAAAACATTTAAGGTGATTGGGTGATTAGAAAATCGCAAAAAGCATGATTATATATGTATTATTGAACTGAAAATAAAAAAAGTATTGACCCCATAGATATGACTCGATATACACAACACAAATATTTGAATTTGTTTCCTTCAGTAAACAAAAATGAACAAAAACAAACGTGTCTCCTTTAAAAATAATTTTATAACTTTAATTTTATAACTTATTCAGTTGCATTGCCTCTTATATAGACACATCTACTTTCATTAAAAAAAATGTGATTTTAGTAAGAACAAATAATAATAGCAATAATAATAATAAGTACGCGGTGTAAGTATTTTATAACAATCACATTATGAAAAAAAAATATATATAGGTATGTACTTCGCATCACTTTTTAACAATTAATTAAATTATACCAATCGCACATTTATATGTATTTAAAATATTCCTCTTCTTTATTTTTTTCTTTTGTTTCTAACGAAAATTGTGTGTTTGGAAAACGCATTATTTACACAAGATTCTTAATAACATTGTCTTTTATTTTTTTTTTTTAATTGAATAATATGTATATATAATAGGTATTTTTTCAATATAAGTATATTTTTTTTTTAATTTACTACGAATCATATTTTTATTTTACTTTCTGTTGATGTAGTTGAGTTGAATTTAATTTTTAAGTGAAATTCCTTGAACATTACTGTTTTCGTTTCTATTAAAAAGATTAAATAGAGTAGGTAGTTGTGTTAGATAGGTAATGCATTTGATTGATCTATCAATTGTTTTAAAAAAAAATGTATCTACCTGCTAGGCATTTCTATAGTTTTTTTTTTTTTCTTTCTTTCTTTTTAGTTTTCTTCATCAATAAATACATATAATTAATTTTGTTATGTAAATGTGTAAGATAATTGCATTTCTCTTCATTCTGTTTTTCAATTTATGTTTCTTTCTATCTTGTCTCATTGTTCATAATTTGTTCTTTAGTTTACTTAATTTAATGGAAGGCAAAACATGTGCTGAAGTAGACTTTTATTATTATTATTACCATTATTTGTATGACTATTATTAATATTATTATTATTATTAGAGGTTGGAGGAGGTAATTGAAGGATACTTATGTCATCAGCAACGGAATCGTAGTCACTGGAGTCCTCACCGTATAACTAGAAGAAATCAAATTTATAGGTAGTAACAAATGGAAAAATAATGAAAAATATTTTTTCAACTTTTAACAAAATGAGTTATTCATTTGCAAGGTTAAATGTGTGTTTAAAGAAATTATTTGATTTAAAAGTATGGTTCGTTACTTACCCTTAAATTATATGGATGTAGCTCGCACGATGCGTGATGTCAAACGCAATCTTCCAGGGACATTAGTAATGGATTCACATACTCAAATCCATCAAATTCAGTTTGATCAATCTTCTCAATGACACGACTGTAAAGTGGATGGTTAAAATCATAAGCTCAAATAAATACAAAAATCGTCAATATATAAATATATACTACTGAATACTTAGACGTTTATATTAACCATACACATCATAAGTAAGAAAAATAGCCAAACAAAATAAACAAAATTATTAAGTATGCTTGATACTTACTCATCGTCTGGGGTTAATTGTACGGCCTCCTCTGTAAATTCGGGAGGGAAATTTGCCAAATCCCTGTCGGAATCTAATCGTGGCTTAAATGGAGGTGATACTTGCTTACGCTCTAGCTACATAGTGCGAAAAGAAAACATATGAAGATAAAAGAAGAAAAAACAAAAACAAAATTAAAGAAAAAAGTGAATGGATGGAATGGTTACATTATTTTTAATACTCTAATTTGCTCCAAGTTATCGCTTCTGAAAACGAATATCTAACCTTGTTTAAGAACTTAAGGCTTTATGAGCGAAATTTCGGTTAGTTCGTGTGTGTATTTATATAAACTTAAAAACGGTTGAATGCGTTCAACTAATTGTTCATTGCTAGTGAAAGTTCCACTCTGCCATTCATGGCAATCGGGATGTAATAATTGTATCTGCTGATGAACTAATGTGGCTGTAATTAGCTCTGAGTGTGCACGGAAATACTTAATAAAGCCAAAAATACATAGGAGAGCACAGCCACAGTCGGTATTACATATTTAAAAATTAATTTAGCTTTAGAGTTCAACAAGAAAGATCTGGTATCAGATATAGCAAATATAGCTTCCCACTGAAAGAAGAATAGATTAGATTAGATCTTGAAATAAGGGAGCCTTCCTGGGGCTCTGGCACAGGGACCTCCTTAAAATGAGGCTATTGTGCTTCACCTGAGCCAATTTTTCGCTTCGGATGAATTCAGGAAGACGAGTATCTACTCTGGAAGTATTTCAGCAAGGTTTGCCGATTTCTTCGCCAAGGATTTTTTCCCTGAGATGAAGGTGGCCGGTATGTGAAGAGATGATTCGTCACTCTCTAGACAAAGTCTGCATGTAGGGTCCTCAATAGGCAATGGCCACTGAATATTCCTGTTACGATGCACGTGTTATTTTTGTCCAGATTGATTATGAATCTAGATTTTCTGGGGCAGAATTGGGAAAAGAAAGAATTGTTTTGTGCAGTTCAGTCCAGGTGTTTTTTTAGCCAGACTTCATTGGATTCGAAGACAGCCAGTCTCACAGCGTGTTTTTTTTTTTTTTTAAAGTCTTTTGCTGACACCACAGAAGGGCTCAGGTCCTATGAGTGGCTGTCCCATTACCATCAAATCCGGTGTGGGCTGGGATCCATTGAAGGATGGCTAGGTTTTTTTGGCAAGGTCGTGGATGGTCATGTATGTTTCCAGAACGAGCTTCAATTTTACGACATTGAAGAAGAATGAAACAAAAAGTTATTTGCTCAGCACAATTTTCAAATTCCTGCCACGGTATAAACTTTATAACCATTGTGCAATGTTTGTGCCACCATTGAGAGAGTTGCAAATGCATACTACACAGTCTGGAGAACAAACTTATCAAACTATACAATTTAGAAATACGTGGATTGATATCACAAAAACAATCCTTCATCTACATCTACACCTTTTTGACATTATTTCAACAAAAAATGCTTGAGAATTGAAATTTATCAACAGAAACTTCGATGAGTCAAAAACCTCTGGGAACTTAAATCTGAAATGGACACGCTGAACGAATTAAGTCAGGGAATAGAATCACTTTGGATAAAAAGAAACCTTCTAGCTAACCCCGACTTCCCATCTTCCATCATTGTTAATAATAATATTTTGACCTCGGAAATTCCTCTCCTCAGCAAGGATCTATAAATAGAAAAAAAGTAAGCGATAACGGGTCACTGTCTGATAGGCGGGCATTCCGGTAGAACACGAGTTATTAACGATGACTTCT
The DNA here is from genome assembly GCA_946477585.1 of Cheilosia urbana. Classification (NCBI taxonomy): domain Eukaryota; kingdom Metazoa; phylum Arthropoda; class Insecta; order Diptera; family Syrphidae; genus Cheilosia; species Cheilosia urbana. The sequence continues at coordinate 113,591,285 of OX297854.1, forward strand.
GAATGAGCTGCAGGGACGAATAGGAAAAAAACACTGTTATTCTTCTGTATTAAGAAATTTGTTATTAAGTCCAGACTTCATCATCAAAACCAGTCCCTATGACTTGATTGATAGTAGGCAATCGCTTCGGGTATCGGGTGTATAAATAAATACAAAACATTGAGCTTAAACCGTGTGGTATTGCGCTAAATAATTATTTTCAAGAATTGTTGGAACTTGTCTATTCCACACAGTAGCTAATTATTTCTAATATTGACTATCCCAAGACAGCTACAAAACATTACCTAACTTGAGGTAAAGAATACCAAGTGCAGGTAACGAGGAGAAGGAAAAACAGCAGAATGAAAGAACACCAGTCACGGAGAGCTCCATCAAACGGAGACCGATCCATTCTGAATAAATTCAGCAATACTAAGACTATCCCCGCTAGGTCAATCTAGAAAAGAGCGATCTAGTCATTGAAACAAAAGTTCAATAAGTATGTCCGCCCGCTCAAGAATCTAGGTCAATGCGTCGACCACATTCAAAGGGGGATAAAAAGTTATTCCGCATCACAGCTAAAGAAACCAAACGACCACTGACTTCCAGAAAAATAAAGTGTAAAAGACCCTGAACTATTCCTTTTACTTATCTTACTGTCCGAAGAGCGAAATTAAAGCAAACATCAATTAAATATATAAGAAAGACTTTCGAGGGTACGCTACAGAAAGAACGATACATCTTAGCCTGTAAATCCTCCAAAATATGTTTATTTACTGGAAAAAGCAACCACTCACGCTCATATCGTTACGTCAAGAGCTGAAAAATTTTTAAGACAAAAGAAGACACAGAATTGCTACAGCTAAAACTGCACTTCAGCAAACGTACATGTACAATTTCAAATTCCAAACTGAAAAAAAAAATTAACATTGCTCTGCATCAGAAAGAATCTAAACAAATCAAACTAAAAAAAAATCTACCATACAGTGGCAAGCATAAACTAATTATGTACAAAACCATCTGACCACTGACTTCCCAGAGGATTGTGAGTTGGGGTCTCAGTATTATCTCTGGTATCAAATAACAATGTCAGTTTTTATAAGTGGAAACTCTCAGTAATATTCAATTGTTGCAAGTTCTCATTAGGGAGTTGTAAGCGCGTACTGTACTATTTTAAAATCATACAAGATTTTTGATTACAAAGCAAAGTGTAGCAGGAGTTTTTATTATCTGATCTCTTATGCCATGTTTTTATTTTTGACTGGAATATAATAGAAACGCTGGTGTGTGCAATGAAGTGGGGGTTTATGATTTTGTAAGCTCCAAGTGGTTGGAATTATTTTAAGATGCATGTTTAATACGGTTGAAAAGTAGAAGGGGTAAATATTTGCTAAAAAGAAGATTTTCTTAGCTGTAATTGCATTTTTTTGACAGTAGTGTTTTACAAAAATATTCTAAGACTGATCGGGATTTGGGTAGTAATTTTTAAGAAATAATTAAAAACGGATTTATGCGAATTTTTTGAGGATAACTAAGTATGGGATCTTAATTAGAATTATTTTATTCTCCTAAATATGTATTTTGATCAAAATCGTTGGTGCGGTTAATATAAAATTATCCAGGCAAAACAGTAACAAATTTTGCAATATTTAGTTTGATAAATACTACTGCTTAACTTTTTAGCTGGAACTGAGTAAAAGATATTTTTCGGATGTGAGCATTACTTGGTTTTTAAAGTTTTATGAAAATCGAAAATGGGGTTTTCGAGATATGAGCTGTCTCTAAAATTTGCATTTTCGGTGATTCGAAATGAAAATGAAGGACGCAATCATTTTGGAAACATCAATTTTACTCTAGGTATTGTCCAAAATAGTTCTAACCGTTTTTAGGTACCTAATTTAAAGAAAACCAATTAAACTCAATGTCAAAAAATTACTTTTCAAAACTTCATTGTACTATAATGTAGGGAAAAACAGAATTTGCTATTAAGTTAGAAATGACCACATTACCTTAGAAATGAAATTTTGTATGGACCGATTTCGAGATATGGCCAGCTTTCAAAAGTACCGTCATTCGATTTTTTTAGGGGAAAACTGAGTATGCAGTCATGTTAACCTCACCTACTTAAGCCTTCATATCAATTTAGGTTGAAATCGTTGGAGACGTTGAACAAATCAAACTGGTATGAACATTTTATATGGGAAGTGCCATTCATATTGAGGTTACCTTGCATAAAAAAAAACGGCCCCGAATTGTAAGCCCCCAAACTCCAAATCCGAAGTTTGAACAAAATCCGGGCAGCCGTTTGGGCTGTACGCCTCGGGACATACGGACAGAAGACAGAATTTCGAGACCCACTTTTTTGAGTTCCTCTATCATATTTATGCCAGAATTGATTAACACCTCGAGTTCGAAATTTTGTACGAAAACAATATCTTTACTACGTAATGGAGAAAGTTAAAAAAAAAGGGAAAGTATAAATAAAAGTAATTTTAGTACTTCACAATTTCACAGTGGCTATATTTTCCATACAAATTTCGCAATTATGAGCTTCCGTAAATTTAAAGTCGGAACTTAAATTTGTTATTAGTACTGCACATTGTCCGTAAATTGACTTTAGCCGAAGAATGCGCAATATCTGTTTTTCTAATTACAAAATGTATATGTTCGTCAAATATTCGACATCACGTTGGCCGGTCAACGCGTGATAAGGAATACAACAATAAAATAAATCGTGCGTGTCTTCGGTTATGATACAAACAAATCGAATGAAATGGGATAACAAAATGCAAACAAACCCCAATGTTGTTGTCGGCTTCCATGGATCTGAAAACTCTTTACTGAATTAACACATTCTTAAAATGTACACACCTATGTGTATAAAAATTGCTGGGATAGAATAAGAAACATACTATCAAAAAAAGAATAAACCATCTAATGCGTTTACAGTCAAGCGAAACATAAACATACAGATGTTTATGGCAAATGAAAAATTGATTCTCTATAATAAACATGTAAGGCAAGATGCAAAAAAGAATGTTTCAGCTTCTAGTAAAGTTTTTTTAGTTCAAAGGGATGGCTTTAATGATGAAGAAAGTAGTTTACGCTTGTGAAATAATGGTAGGAGGGAAATAAAAACAACATTTAATTAAATTCAACTGCTTGTTTGTAGTCAAAAGACATTCAGAAAAAAAATTAAAAACAAATAATGTTAATATTCGGAATTAAAACAGCACATTTTGTCCGCTCTCATAACACTCAACACTTACGGATCCTCTGGCGTCAATTCAGCCGGTTCTCTGGTAAATTGAGGGTCAAAATTCGTTGACATATCTGGATCGCCAGGATCAAATGTCGGTATGAAAGGCGGTTGAACTTCCTTTTGTGCAATCTTAAGAATGTATTATTTTTGAGTGATACATACGGAGTTTTGATTAATTTTTTTTTTTTTTTCTATTTTTTTGAATAATCAAAAAACAAAATAAACTAGAAAAAGTCAAACTAGATGAGGTAAGGGAGCTTGTAGAATATATTTGTTATATTTTTATAGTTTGATTTGCATGCTGTGTTTTGTAAGGATTGGTTTACCCGCTCTTTTGACAAAAAGGGTACTTATTTTTCCATCGTGACATCATGGGATAAATGAACAAAGACCTAAGTCTAAAATATCCCTAATCTCTCTTGTTTTAAATAAATAATCACAAAAAACCGTGCTTTTAACATGTGTTCGGGGAGAGAAAGAAATAATCGACATTTGGGGTAAAGTAAACTGATAGCCTTACCATTTCCCAGTCAATACTCTTAAAGAATGGATGATTCACAATATCCATGAAGGCCGATTCACGATGGCAACCAAGACGATCAGCTGGATTCTTATTCAGGAAACCTTTAAGGACCGATGCGGCCTTTACACTCAGCGAACGTGGTATACGAATTGTCTTTTCCAATATAACTTGAAATAGGTAGTCTTCCGTGTTCTAAAAAAAAAATGAAACATTAGTTTATGGTCTTCATCTGGATTTAAGGTAGCATTTACTTGATCGGGATTTTCAGAAGCACCAGCTATGTCAAACGGACTACGTCCGGCCAACATTTCATAGAGCAACACTCCAAGTGCCCACCAATCAACAGAAAATCCATAATCCTCGCCTCGCAATATCTCTGGAGCAATATAGTTTGGAGTTCCACAGAATGTGGATGTCGTGTCACCAGATCTTATTCCCTCTTTGCACATTCCATAATCAGTTAACTTAATGTGGCCCTCATGGTCGAGCAGTACATTATCCAGTTTCAAATCACGGTATATGATACCCTTTTCGTGCAGGAAATTCAATGCCAAACTAATTTCGGCCGCATAAAAACGGGCATGCTCCTCGGGCAAACGCCTCTGTCTCTGCATGTGGAACATTAGATCCCCACCACGTACAAACTCAATTACAAAGAATAAACGCGATGGCGTCTGGAAGCAGGAATGCAATCCCACTAGGAATGGATGATTTGATGCCGTCTCAAAAACATGTTTCTCTGTTTGAACCCAATCGATATCCTCGTCGTCGGTTACAAGGGCTTTCTTGATCACTTTCATAGCGTAAATACGACGAGTTTTTTTCAACTCAACCATAAGCACTTTAGCGTAGCTACCACGACCAATAACCCGAATCAACTCAAAGTCATTAAGCGAGTATTGCCTTTGAGTGACGGGCTCGAGTTGTTCGTCTATATTTTGGACGGCTTCTACAGCCACTGAATCGCATGGATCGGGTAGTACAGCTGGCGGATAATCGGGTATGGGAGGCAGCACCTCAGGTAGACCAGCTTCCGCATTGATTTCATCGCGTTCTTTAACCAATGGTTCAACGTGCTCATTTGTACAATGCTTCTGCACAAGCTTGTGGCATTTCTTATGAACAAGTAACTTGCACTGAATGCACTTGAATCCCTGACGGCCTAAACCCCATATGCGGTCTTGACAGTAGGCACAGAAGGCTCGCTGAAATAAAGTCAATATCATTTGTAAATTGAAAACTTTCAATCCGCGCTTATTACCCTATTGAAACGTTTAGCTTGGAAAATGTGTCCATTGATACGGTATAATTTGCGCCATCTTCTAGCTCCTCGCCTATAGATGCTACCTGTAAAGAATTGTATTACAGTAGTGAGAAATACATATTATAACCGGATAACTTACGATCTTCACCAACGCATGACATTCCTGCCGCCGATGGAACATTTGGGAATACTGAAAGCAAATATAAAATTTAGTCTTGTGTTTCTTTCTGTTCGCATTTGTTTGCTATACACATATTTAAGTAAAAGTGTAACGTACTCCTCGTAAAACAAAAACAGGGATTAGCGGAAAAATAAATTAAGTAATTAATAAGACAACTTTCTTATTGGGTAGAAAAATGTTGAATTGTATTGATTGTCTAATTTTAAGAAACAGCATTGTACAATTTATTTATTATTAGACTATATTTGTTCACAATTAGTGTGGGTATCCTTTTTTACTTCGTTCTATTAGGACAAATTGAGAATGGCTTATGCCGGTTCCGATATTTTTTTGGAAAACGACACAACGTTTTAATAATTTTGATAATTTTCTGAAAGAATCATGAAGGTAACATAACATAACATGGTAGGTATAGGTACAATATGGCTATGCAAACTGGTAGTCAGAAAATGCTGGATTTTTCCATATTGACCAAAATAAATATGAACTTGTAAAGCATATTATTTGTGTCTTTTCATTACCCACTTAAAAAAGCTGGTTTTCCTTGCCACATTACAACACGCTGATTGCAATAAATCACTTTCAATTTTACACAAAAAAACATTTTTCAAACTCTTTTCTATACATGATTTCATCGATTGGATTCACAATTTATATCTTAAGAAACTCATAACTAACACGTCACCTTATCGTTAATAAAAAAAACACCGTCACTCACCGCAGCTACAACAACCATCTGATTACCACCAACACTATATGACTATGATACTATATTTGAGTAAGGTGTTGGTTGGTTTGGGCGTCTCGATGGTGGTCTATTCAAGTGGAAAATAGAACCAAACACTGCACCTTACTTATGACCTAGAAAATTTACTAACGTACCACCTTTCATTCGCCCTCGAGAAACTAATCATGTTTAACATACATTCACATCACTTATATCAATAACAAAAACGGTGAACACAAAACACGATTCCCAAAACAAACAAACAAAAAAAAAAAAAAAAAATGCTAAATGGCTAATATCTAATTACAACACAAACTAAAACGTAAAGGGCATGGCAAAGTTTTATCACTCAGGGGATTAGATTCATGGACAACAAAACTATACAAACAGGAGTGGGGTAGATACCATACGAATTAATTTTGGAGAATTAGGGTATCTACTAACATCCGCTGCTGACGGAAAACACCGATATTTGCGACCCGTATAGGTAGGCAGCTTCACGAATCCCTTCCCACATGAAAACTGAATATGAAGATTCCATTAAAACAAACGATGAACGTTGTTTATCACAGTATGTTGGTAGAAAATTGCTTCAACTAAGTCCGTATACTTTTCTATTTATTTACAGACTATTAGATATATATGAACAAGTTGCATTTGTTGGGAAACAGTTGGTTAAACCAGACACCACAATACACAAATAATACATGTGATAGGCAAGTATTTAGAGAAACAGACAAAAAAAACAAAAACTGTACGAAATTTACCCCAACGCGCGGGTATCCCTAGACAGAAACATTCACTCTTGCACTACTATCTTTATCGAAAACCTGTAGTATAGATAAGGCAACGAGGGCGAGCGTAAATATCTTGATAACAATTCAGTTCTTTTAACCCAATAAAACGGAACAAAAGAGTTTAATCTTGTTATTTCATTATCTCCTTCGCTATGTGTTCTCTAATCAAACGCACACAAGCTAACCCGATTATACACAAATAAACGTACTTTTCCGATTTGCTCGTTTGGTAGGTACCTACTCCGACTAGGTAATTGAAAATGACTACGAACCATTTTCAGTATCCAGGTTCGAAATCCCACTGGCAAGTTTTCAAATCTATTGTGACTTAAAATATTGATACATTTTCGATAACTTTCATAATAATGTGAGCCGTGAAGGTCTAACCAGCCTGGGTAAACACCGTAAACAAGTTACTGCACTAGGAGCCAGCACAAATCGGATTTCGAAAACATCGAAAATGTTTGCAAACGTAGAAATATTCCCCTAAACTTTAGCACTCTTCAAAAGAAAAAAAAGCAGGGCTTACAAAATATCCTACTCTGTATCCTCACTCATTTGAAAGTCTCTAATTCATTGCTTGGTTATTATTCGTTCGGTGTTTTTATTTCCATCTTTATTGTGAAAATTCAATATTGTATTCGATTTTGTTCTTAAAAAGTTAGATCGCCCCGAGAAACCTAGTTGACGTTGTGAAAGTAAAGGAATAAATATTTAACATTGCATATTAAAACAAATCGAGGACACAACATACATTTATTGATTAATTTTCAATGTCATACTTATCAATTAAAGGCTCGCGGGTGTAGATTATAAAGTGGACCGTCCATAATTCACGATCATCTGTCAATGAATCTTAATCATCCCGGAAAAGAGATACACATACAACCCTATTCTGTTATTCATCGGGGGGAATTTTTCTTCAATTTTCACTGAACACTATTCTACTATTCATTCGAATTGAATTTGGATTCACCTCGTCAATGTCGGCAATACTGTGTGGTATTCTCTTATTCACGTGAACGCATACATCCTATACAATTCAGATCCGCATGTCAAATGATGCGGATTTGAAAGTAAATGGATCGTTTGTCTGGTTGGTGGTTGATAAAATGTAAGTAAAAACTTATTTATTGCGGGATTATTTGCTTATGAATAAAGATTATTCATTTTTAGGGGTAGAACAACAAACAGAGGCCAATTTACAGCAATAATTTCCACAATGAATATCCATATCTGTTTGTTTATATTTTTTGTTTTTAGTTAACCAAAATAATTTATCCAACTTCCAAAGATTGTCATAAATAGAGATCAAATTGAATACATTTATTTCAATTTCAAAAATAAACTTCTAATGATTTTCACATGAACACGTGCTAACTTGAATGTCAAATTGGTTTGGATAATGTAGTTCACCCGATGGAAAGCAGAATGGAAAGGCAGAGTCAAAGGGAATCGAGTGGGTGAATCGAAAGTAATACACGTGAATAGCAGAATAGGACTGATAGATAGATGAGTATATATTTCAGATCTGATCAAATCATGATGATGGTTGAATTACTTCTCGACTATAAGTTTGTCACGTACTTTGGTGATTCTTTTACGATCTTTGCGAGTCACACGAGCAAATACAACGAAGGAATATCATTTCTGCGATCTGTTATATATTTCGATAACTAAATAATTGTGTGTGTACCTTTAATGTACATTTGTGTGTCATATTTGTATAACACTTCGTTGCGTTTATGGATTTGACATTTGTAATCTGGATTTGCGGTCTCTTTTCGCTTAACCTTCAAGCTCCAACTGAATAACTTGTGCGCTTAGGTTTAAATAAATTATAAGAAAAACTGCGTGATTTTATTTAAATTCAGAACACGATCAAGTCAGGTGACCATAACATTCGAATAAAAAAGATTTTCCGCAATGAAACTATGTTTTTGAATCCCTAGGGCGGAACAATGTAGGCGCAGTGGCTTAGTGGTTATTGTGTTGGACTACTAAGCAAAGGCTTGAGGCCCTTTTTCGATTTTGAAAAAAAATACAAATTTAATCTTAAGGTTTTTTTCCACTGCACCCATTCCGCGAACGCCTGACGAAACATACAAGAGTATAACTGTCATGAAAGAGCTTCAAAGTTGGCGGAACAAGTCCTTAAGGATCCTAGGCCTTGCTTCTAACAACCATTCGTTTTGTGTGAGTTTTTTTTTCCTTTTTTGGGACGAATGGAGGGGATCTAAAATTTTATTCAAACGACTAATAGAAAAGCTTTTTCAGTACAGTCATACTCTCGTATGTTTTCTAGACACTCGTGAGAAGTGGCGCAGTGCAAAAAAAATCCTGGGAACACTCGCTTGATTAAATTGAGACTTTAAAAACATGTCTAGTGGTAGTGGAAGTTATTCAATGTTTACATACTGACATAAAAGATGCCGCACCATGTATATAACTTTTAAATAAAATTATTGTCGAAACTTTAACCTCCAAAACTAGCAAACACAAAGTATTAAAGTTAAGAGATTGTGACCAGCAGTCAATTCAGGGTCGGTATCGCCACTTCCTTGAACAAGCTATAAGTTCACGTGATCAAGTCGATTTTACATGCGAAAGAAACACAAGTTCCATCAATAATTATGTGTTCACCGGTGACGAGATTCGACCCTTTCTTTGAACGGTTTTTTTGGAGAACAGCTCAATATCAGTTAAATTTTGACTTTAAACGACTCGTTTTGAAAACTGAAATATGTATGGGAAAATTGTCATTACGGGACACTGTCTCATAGGCAGGCATGCAAAAAGACTTGGCGTATTCTCTAACGATTTTTGCAGAAGCTGTTTTGACGAGGAGGAGGAAGAAACTATTTTCCATCTTCTCCGTACTTGTTTGGCTAAGACGAAAACTCCATTTGGGAGCGTTCTACTTTAGTGATCTGAACGATCTAAAAACACAGACATTCGAAATCTCTTACCCTTCATCAGAAGCTCCAACTGGTTCAAGGAGTAGGAAGAATAACTAAAGATTCATGTGGTACCACAAGGGATCTTATAATGGTCTAAGCATGTCGGCTAGCCAACAGCCACCTCAATCTAACCTAACCTATGGGAAAACTTGATGAAGTTATCGAGTGTTTTCGCGGAAACCCGGTTTTCGTCTCGGTGTCAATAGGGTATTAAATATGTTTTTATAAGTTTAAACCGTTCGGGCGCGACATTTATTTCTTTATTTTACTTTTAAAAGTAGGTTACTATTCATCATATAAAATTTCACCAAAAACGTTTGGTTCGCCTTCAAGCAATCCAGTCCATGTACACCTTTCGTATATAAATATTAACCTATAAATTTAGAACTTAAAATGAATCCGTACTTTGGTTTGAGCAGGTTGCTTAAATAAGCCTCACATCAAGTCCCATCCCCCCACGACCTTGTTTGAAGATTCTAATCGTTATTTTTATTTCGAGAAAAGACATTTTATAACATACGCTTTTAAGACGTAGATTGTGCGTTTTCCTAAGCTGATATGCACACAAAAAACGTTCAACAAAGCAGTATTTGCACATAGAATTTGAAACTGAAAAAGCCATAGGAAATTATATCTTCATCGATATTATGTACCAAGTTCATGCAGAACCTTGGCAGGGAATTTCACAAAAAAAAATAAAATAAAATAGGTTATACAGGGTGACTGAGTTTATAAATCTTTAAGACTTACCACATAGTAACGAGGGCACTTTTTATCATACATTTTACATACAAAAGGAGGCGGAAATAAAATGATTTGCTAATTCAACAGGCCATCATATTTTCCGTTTGCATTTTTGATCTATGTATTGAATTTTTTTCAATTTCTTAAAAATGCAACCATATTATTTATATCCGAATTGCATAGTATTTTCCTTGAAAATGGAAAATATTTTTTATCTGGCAGCCTAAAATGTGAAAATAGCAAAAGATTTTTTCTTTGTCAGGAAATCATACTGGAAGCATCAGGGTCTCCACTAAAGCACCCCTTACTATAAGTGTACTTGTAACACATTTGTAAGCTAAAAAGTAATGAGTGCATAATACCTGTTGCATAAGCCGGTTCGATCTCCTCCTCGGAGTGCAGCTGCGACACTGGCACCGTCGGTATGGGTACCGGAATAGGTAATCTTTCGTAGTGGATGCACTCATGATGATATTGATGATGGCCATTGTGAATAGTTCCAAGGACACTGCTACGCCCTCCGTTATGCCCGCTGCAGGTGCTACCAGCGCCTCCGCCACTACCGCCACCCGAATCATCGGCGTTACAACGACTGGAACAACGTCCTAGACTTCCACTTCCTCCGACAATCTGTGCCGAAATATTTCCACCCATTACAGAGCCACCACCTTGACTGGAATCTGAACCAGAATCATGGCCGGGACATGGTCCCGCTGACCCGGGCCGTGAACCTATTAAGCTCATCGTAGAGTGGGGAGGAGTTATAGATGACGTCTGCATATAATGGTGTGTATAGGGATGTGGATGTGGCACGTCATAGTCTCCTGTATCAATGGCTCCAGGCAGCATTCCTACACTTCCACTTCCCTGTAGACAACCAACGGAACCGCTGCCTCCGCCACTTCGCAACGACACACCTCGGGTAAGTGTGTTATTCGCCGATTGTATAGATGATACCGTAGCTCCACGACATAGTATATCTGAAAGCTGATTTGCCTGCAGGCCAAAATATTTGGACTACATAATGTCGCGTCAAATACACATAGGTAAATGATGATGATGACCATGCACAAACAAATTTGTGAAATTAATGTTTTGATGATTGAATAGAATATACGTAAGAGTTTATGTTTCATGGAGTGAAAATAGTTTGCAAATTGTGAGTGGTCGAGAAGAATTCTCAGCATACACTACCAGTTTCCTGCATTTCAATATATGGATAACGTTTTTAAAGACCGTTGGGGAAAACTAAAGAGCATTCGAAGTTATACTAACACAACTTGTAGACAAGTTAGGTTTTTTAAACGATCAGAACCTTAGTTAAACCTACGTCGAAACGATTTACACAAGTTAAATAAAACAGTATGTATATTTATCCTACATCTTTCCATTTCTTACTTTCATTCTTTTTGGAAATACAAACTTTGCGAATTGAATTTGATAAACACTTGCTTTTAAAATGTGCCATCAGAAGCATGACAGCCGATTGAACATGTCACTTAATTAAAGTTATTAAAATGTAAATTTTACATAGGTTAGGCTTAGACTTACACCAAATTAGCTTAGGGTCTTTGTGGTACCACATGAGTTAAGGGAAGGGAGGGGGTGATGGTGGGCGCATTATTACTGTCTTTGTGCTTATGACAATTTGTCTTGCTCCTACGTCTCGTAGAGAGAATCGGGGCAGGTTATCCTCGGATAGGGCAAGGGTGACCGAAACAGTCTACCCCTCTCCTGTAATCCTCAGACAACTCCTTGAAGAGAGGAGACTGAGGAAAAATATTGGACGTTACGTCTTTGGAAATACGACGAGTGACCGAAACAGTGTTCCCCTCGCTTACAATACTCCCACGTCTCGGTACGCGTCATCGGTGATTAGTATATCGGCCCTTTCGTTGTGTACCTTACTTAAGGTTTAATAAGGTTGGTCAAGGAGGAAGTGACCGGTCGACAGTATGCCTTCGGATATGTGGGTTGCGACCGTATCGGTTAGACCCTCGCCTGTGTCCTCTGGCACAGGCAAATAAGGCGGATGTGTCAAAATGCTTAGTAGTAGTGGCGATTGCAGCAATCAGCCTGTTTACTACGCAAATTGCGAGGTGTTTCAACTTGGTCAAAAGGTGAGTTCGACCGAATGACTGTTTGTTTCGGACATGCGAAGGGTGACCGAAGCAGTCTACCCCTCGATTGTAATACACAAACAGCCCGTTAAAGTGATGCGGGTGGCGCGAGCAGTAGTCGATATGACCAACTGCTAACGCTGAGGAAGATCATTAAAGCCATTTGGTTTTTGTAATGTATTTGCTGATACAGCGAAAATTTGTAAGAAGAACAGTTTCTTCCTCCTCCTCATCCACGCAGCTACTGCAAAAGTCATAGTAAGGTGTTCCCAATCTGTGAGCGCGCCTACCTATCAAACAGCGTCCTGTTAATGCTCCCGCTACGGAGCTGATTCTGTTTATACCTAGAGAGAAGTCTCTGAGTCCTTTTAGCATCTAATTTTCCCCAGATTGCTTAGATGTGACGCAGGTAGATATTTATGCTGTTCCACCTATTATTTGCGACCTTTAATGCCTCTTTGAATAGGAAGAATTTGATAGATTGCAAATGAGCGTACGGTTCACAGTTGTTGGTTGAGTGAAGGCTGCTTCCTTGTCTGACTAATTCGTCCGCTTTGCATTTGCCCGGAATGTCGCTGTGACCTGGAACCTTTTTTTTTAGCTACTTAAAAAGAGGCACGAGTATGAAAACTTTGCCGCTGCAAAATTGGATTCTTGCCCCTTTAGGCTAAAGGGGGAAATGAAAAAAAAATGAAAACGACAACACTTTCTAACTATCAGTTTTGGAAGCCAGAAATCTGTTCTATTTTTAAATCAAGTATGTTTTTTTTTAATACTTTTAACTCAAAATGTTGAGAAAAGAAAATTAAAAATTAAAAAGGAAATTCTCAAATAAAGTTCAAAATTGGCATTAAACTAAAAAGTAGGTGGTTTTATATGTCTCTTTAGATTTTGAGAAAATGAAAAATTACAAAAAGAAAGAGTCACAATTTTGTCCTTTTTTGTTGTTGCTCCATTTAGGGTTTGTTAAGGGACCAAGGAAGACGCCAGGTTTCCTTGGGCAAAGTACCTTAAGTTTCTAAAGTTAAAAAGTTCACATAAACATAGTAATGTTAAATTTTACTGCGATCTACCATGATATCTCGAAAACAATACTCTAGATCTAGAGTCTAGAAAACAAAAATGTTTTCACCGTTCCACCGCAATTTTGATTCTCGTTTTATGAAAATACGAAAGCGAACTTCAAAAATTTTCATATGAATAATAATTGTTTTTCCTGTTCTCATTTGCATGTGAATGTTTTGAGTGAGAGTTTGAAAATTGAGAACCTAATTCATACAACACAGTGTGCGATATTGAATACACCACGATATTCTCACCTAGAGAATCGCTTTTCAGTACGGAGTGAATCGAGAAAATGAAAGCAATTTGTGAAATCGAATGTGAAAACGATTTATACGATTCACTCTTTCACGGAACCAGAATTGACTCCCAGGACTAAGCGTATTTGAATCGAATGTGTAACAACTAGCTAGTTGATCAACGATTTTAAAAACCAGACAGACAGCAATAACCTAGAAGCCTAAAAACTGAAAAAAAAATATCCAACTATTAGGTGCGGCTATATAAAAGCTACAAAGAGGCCGAAGAGGGGCGTCTATTAAGATAACTTAAAATATTTGTTCCAAAAGCCACAAAGACAAAGCGGATATTTAAAAAAAAAAGAAGAACGTTTATACCGTTCGATGGTGAAACACTAAACAAAAATGTTAATGCCCCCGACGGAAAGTTCAAATTAAGACGAGCTTACCTTGAATGGTTATATAAAGTCTCGAGTGGTTTCACGAGAAAATAACCTTTTGTATCAAAAAACGGAAACGAAGCGAAGCGAAGACTTTTTTAAATTCTCGACGAAACTAATTTATTGCGGAGACTAAGTTCAACTATACGTTAGTATCAACTGTATAAAAATGCGGGAATAACAGGAACAGAGTGACAAAAAAATGTCTGATAAGTTCTAATCTAGTTAAAGTTAATTTGTGTCAGTGGAAGATGGTTTTAGTAACTAGAAAATTGGCATTAGTATTACCACGAGCTGGCAGTCTCCATAGTGTCTCTAAGAAGAATTCCACCTGCCTGCGGACAGCCAACCCAAGCAATTACATTCCTTATTATTTATTAACTATACAATAACCCTAGACTTTCGCTTTCTCTTAGCCTGTTGGCGGAACAGTTTAATATTAAACTTTGTTTAGTGGTGGATCATAGATTGTCAGCGAATTGAATTTTAAAGCTGTTAAAATGAGGCGCCACAACAAAGAACATTCACTTTTCTACCAGATAGCGATAGACTGGGAGTATTCCGATCCCGAAATGCAAGTGGTACACCATGACTAGCACCAAAGTAGATTTGGCCAAACCTGAGGGTCAATTCTCGTTCTGTGAAAAATTGAAACGAAAATGTTTTCACCCTTTCACCGCAATTTCGATTCTCGCTCTACGAAAATGTGAAACTAAACTTTAAAAATGTTCACATAAAAAGTTTTGTTTCACGTTCTCATTTGCAAGTGAATGTTTTTAATGAGAGTTTGAAAATTGAGAACCTAATATCGTACAGTGTGCGACATTGAATTCACCACGATATTTTCACTTATTGAGGTAGAATCGCTTTTCAGTACGGAGTGAATCGAAAAAAATAAAGCAATGTGTAAAAGTGAATGTTAAAACGATTTATTCGATTCACTCTACCACAGAATCAGAATTTTCTCCCTGGAAAAAAAAGCTATTAAATGTTGTCCTTTCTCGACAGCACGGTTTCAACGATTCAACAAAATAATTTTACCCTATTTTAGAAACTCAAACTGGTTCAACGAATATATCTATTAATATCCCTTTATTAATTTGAATTAAATAATTGATTAAAAACTTATAGGCGACAATGATGTATTATATTTTAAGACACTACGCAAATGAATTGAAGCCTTTTAAAGCATATTTTAAGAACAAGCACACAAGATAAATCGAAAACCTTTGCAAAACCAATCAATGCGTCCTTTTTAGTGACCTTTCTCTCTTAACATTTCTCACTCTTTCCCTTGTTATGTGTGCATTTTGAATTGAAACATATACATAATCACAATGAAAAAAGGAAAAGGTCAAGGATGAACACCATCCAATATCCTTACCACACGACACAACTGCCATAGTATAGCGTGTGTTATCTTATTCGTTGTGGGAATTTTTTAGTTCAGATCGGGTTGCGGGGAAGAGGACCACCAAAGCGATGATGATGCCAAAAGATTTTAAACTCTGGCAGAACGGGTTCTTTTTATTTTACTACAATGATTTATAAATCTCCTCTCATCGCATATCACCACTATACAAACGATGAAGGCCAAGATGAAAGTCATCTCCTGGAATACCAAGAGGGCAAGATTGTGTCAAGAGTGTTGTAAACGCAAAGATGAACAATGTGGGTACGCGAGTCAACAATGCATGCATTTGCAAATAGATGGGTGTGGCGCTTACTTCTGTGTTGTTCAGGGAAAAGCAATTTATGTTTTTTTTCTTTTTTATTATGGTTTTACTCTAGAAGAAGACAAATCTCCGTTTCAACTGTCTCCCTTAGGGCATCTGGAGACATGGTTGATCTACCGCATATAGAACTGTACGCGACTGTTAACAAAAGCACCGCGAGCACAGTACTCCACTATATTATTTAACAGATACTACTGTCTTGCAGCTGAGTGGTTATTGTATAAAAGAAATCGTTGCACCTAACCTATGTAGCCACTATTAATAAAAATTGTTTTAGTTTTGATGCAACATACAACAAACTGAAGTCAGAGAATAAACGATGTTGAAGTAGGTAGGTGTGCAGAATAATTGATTTAATTAATTAAACATATTTCTACATTGTTTCCGCAGTTATAGCAAAAGGAAGATATTAAGAAAGAGGACAAATTCCAGCTCAAAATGAGCAGAGACAAAATGTTTACTCCATATCCAAGAAGACTGAAGAGATCATTCAGTTGTTCGCAATATCTGCAAGAACTACAAAAGTCGAAATTGAGAACTACAGGCCGCTGGCCTAAACTTCACGGGAACGATGCTGTTATGGCAATCAGATACATAGTTGAAGACATAAAAAGAGCTTGGTTCGAAATATCACTCAATTATTAAGACGTCTTTTATGGATACCAAAACTTGAAGTAACCGATCAATACCTACCATTGAACATTACAAAAAGTCTCATAGTAGAAGCTTTAGGCAGGCTCAATCAGGCTGCTCCTGTTGTGTAGTAAAACTTTATACTATATTCTTCAGCAGCTCCATTGTGCTTTCTGAGCAGCCGTTGCTCAGTTGTAAGTTTGCTGAATTTCTTTTTGGTTTTTTCGCGCCATGGCGAAGTAGAACCTCGTCGATCTAAAAGTTCTTGTTCGTGCCAACTTTTCTAATAATATGATGTTTTCAGCAGAGGATTTCCTCATTTCGTCTGAACTTAAAATTTCCCTGAAGAAAATTTCTTCTAATAAAGTATTGAGCTGGGAGTTCGCATTAATATGTTCAGCTGTTTCGTATTCCTCGAGATATAGTCGGCCCTTTATTGGGTTATATCGCACCGTATAGTGCCCTAAAAATTTGCTTAAGGTTTAGAATTTGCTTGGCATTATTGTTGAACAGGGAAATTGTTCTTTTAGCCTGTTTTGGGCCGGTATTTCCGCCCAATATGTGATACACATGTTATGTTCACACATAACAATTAGGCTCTTCTAAACCTTTTTTTAATTTGGTTTTGTTTCTGGAGCCAAGTGTCTGGAGGTTTGTAAGATTACCATGTTCAACCTCACGAAGAACACAAATTACAGTTGAAGAGATTGTCCCAACCCTCGATAGCGTATCACAAGAATCCAAGAGTATGCCTATATCTTGAAGAGAGCTTCTTAATTAAGCAAGTTCATATATTTAGCAAATTGTAGGTCCCATTCGTCCCTACACTAAAGGCCTTTGGACATGATGACAGATTTTGCATATAAAGGGTAGGCCATCTAGTGGTTTCTTTTTAAATCATAGATTATTTTGAGACTGACAGTCGAGATCTTGACAGAAGGTCAGTTTCATACCTTCGCAGAACGAAATAAGTCGCTTTACGCTTGAACAACGTTGGGAAGTATTGAAAACTTGTGCCCAAAGTGAGTGCTGTGTAGCCCTAACAGTGCGTTTTTTGAAAAGAAGTTTTGGGCGAAATGAAGCGCCCACGGCGCCTGCTGTTCGCAATGTGAGACTGGTATGTTAGTGGACAACACTCATGGTCCCCGTCGTCGTACGGTGCGCACAGACGAGAATGTGGTTGCTGTAGCCGAGAGTGTGAGACTCAATTTCTTCTTCGAAAATGAGGGTGTGAGAAACGTTTCGACCGACCGACTTATTTTTTTTACTGAAATTGAAGACATGGATTTGCACGACCTTGGGTTCATGCAGGATGGCGCGCCATGCCACACAGCTCATGCCACAATCGATCTTTTGCGCACCAAATTCCCAAATCGTATTATCAGTCGTCTTGGCGATGTCAATTGGCCGCCTCGGAGCTGCGATTTGACATCTTTGGACTTTTTTTTGTGGGGAACAGTGACGGACCGATGTTCCAACAATCCGGAAACTATTTAAGCACCTAAATGCCTGATTCACAATGCGGACGCGATAACGAGACGAGAGCGAGGCGATTTACCTCGTCGTCTCGCTCTCGTTTTACTATCGTCCGTCAACTCACAATGAAAAATGAAGCGTCGGCGAGGTTTTTTTGACAGAAGGAGGAAAAGCACAACCCATGTTGCCATTTATCGTTTTCGGAGCAAACAGGGATGCAATTTTATAGTTTTTTTGTAGCAGTGATTGATATGTTTACGTTAAGTCATACTTATGGCATATTAAGGCCGCTCCCTGATTTTTTGGTTCGTTACTTGTATTTAGTACTTAGATCGTTACCGAAATAATAGCCCTGCCAATATTTACAATAATCGCTGCGTTGTCGCTAATATTTTTCTTTATGCACATTTAAAAACGAAAACTAATGCGCGTCTCTAAGGCGGCTCTACCACTGGGGCAACAAGCAATATTTTCGATTTTCGATCTTTAGATGTTGTTAAAACAACGAAAGATTTTTAATTTTCTTTGATTATTTCCATAATATCCGTAACATTGTGGCTTCCACGACAAACCATTTTCTAACAAGTAGATATCCAAATTGAAATAAATTGTATTATTTATAAAAAAAAATGCTTTAAAATCAATTCAGTTCAAAACTGAAGCACTATGCGGATGAAAATATAAATTTTGTTATTGCTAGTCAAGATAATTTTATATTGCAGTAACATATATGTAAAATAGACTTTACAAATTAACGGCTGAAGATTGGTTTAGTGGGTCTCATTATAATCAAATTGTATCAAAAAGTACTTATAATTTTCTTAAAATGGTTGCACTGTTTGGTAAAAGAAACGTAATTGGCCACTCTCTTTCACCAATTAGGAAAATGACATTTGACAACAATAATGTCATCGCTGTCTCGCGCGAGATTTTTTCGATGTTCCGAAACGGTCGCGTTGCGAGACAACGAGTTTTGCGTCATAGTGTTTTGTCACATAGATTTTCGTGGATTGGAATTTTTTTGACAACTCGCGCTAGACTCGATCTCGTTCTCGTCTCGCGCTATCGCTGCACTGTGAATCAGGCAAAAGCCAATATCATCCAAGCAATCCGTGAGCTACATCCTGACACCATCAAAAAGGTTTTGGAAAATTGGAGTGACAGAATGTGCTATTGCGAAGCCAGCCCAGAACGTGTTCCATAATTAATGGGAATGTTTGCTCCTGCTAATAAAACTTAATTTCATTCATTTTATTGCATTGCTAAAAAGAAACTTGTATTTGGCTTACCCTGTATATTAAAAATCAGCCGCAACGAGGACAAAAAAAAAACAGTGAAAGGCGAACGCAATTGCTTAACCGCAAAATGTGAACGTTACGTATGTAAATTTTATATGCATATAGCTGATTTAGAAGCTGTGATCCGGAAATATTATTATCCACGGCATTTTTTCTACGGTTTAGTATATAAAATACTATTCAAAATAAAGCAAAAACAAAGTTATTCGGCCGTAGCGAGGTACGGAAAATTCTCCGGTTTTATACGATTCAGAGGATTTTTGGTGCGAGGTATTCTTCGGAACAACTGTTCGGAAAATTGTTCCGACATTTTGTAACGCATATCGGCGAATTACGTTGAAGTGCGATGAAATGAATTTTTTTTTAATTTTTTACAGCTAGTTGCCGATATCCTCCGACAGAAATTGGTTGCGGAATTTGTTTACGATTTGGAGTCAGGTGCGGTGCGCCATCGCAATTGCTTATTTCTCTTCCGAAGTCGGACACCTCGAATGGAATTTGAGCCTCCGAAAGAGTATGCGATGCGGAGAATTTCGCGTTCCGACGGATACCTCGTTAGGACCGAGTACGTCAAACAGTTGTTCTAAATTCAAAATTAAATTCCTTTCTGAAATATTCTAACACCCAAATATATAATGAGAATGTTTGTTGTTCGACATGTCAAGTGCTTTCATTAGATATCTGAATCCTGTTTTATATCGCCTTGTTTCGAATTTATTAATATTTTTTTGGAAATTCTTTCCTACTATTTCTTCTAACTTAAAATAGATCATGGTAGGCTCAATTTCTCTTTTTTCCTTATTTACTTGGATTTACTACTAATATTATTGAGTCAAATACGCAGAAGGGAAGAATGGGATGGCTTGAATTAAAAGATTTCCCTTGGCGAGAAGCATTCAAGGTTTTTAAAGAGAAAGACATTTTCCAGGTAGATCAAGTGAGGATCTACTCTTGCCAATGCAATTGAGAGCCCTCTTAGAAGTATCTAAAGAGATAAGACCTGTATCATTATTTATGCCCACTCTCAGCTAAAAAAAAAAAACTATCCGGGTATGATACGATATTTACTAGTATGAATCGGTGCTATGGAAGAATAAAGGTACAACCCACATAGTACTGGAATTGCGCGAATTAATAGACTTGTATTGTTAGGATACTTAGAGCTAATGGACATTAATGCTCGAGCTCTAAGAATAATCGATTTTACTCCAAGACATGCTTAAGGATGAGGGTATCAGAAAGCATGGCGGACACAACCGAAATAATACAGACATTTGCCGTTGCACTTCGGCGCTGGAGCCTGCCTAAGGAATAATTATTGATACTATACTAATCGGCGGTAGTTCCGAGTAGATTAAATTGTGCAAATTTAAGCGCATCATATTGTGTAGCCAGCACAGAAATAGATTTCCAAAATAATTTCCAAAAGTAAACAGTACATAATTGTAAAGATGTGCGTCAGCAAAAACCACACAGCATCGACGAGCGACGACATCTTTTGGCAATCTTAATCTTATAAACCTAGCCTAACCTAGCCAATTTGAATAGTCTAGTTCCAGTAGGTATGCATATAAATAAATGATAGATAAAAATCATAAGCACTCTGCAATTACAAAATTCAAATTCTCAATCCAATGGAGTATTCATCAATAAACGTCTATGCTACTCGTATATAGCTGACTTATTTGGAAAGCGATAAACTTTTAATAAACTATTGATATATAACAATACAAGAAGCTCGTAGGTACTCTTGTATGTTTTATAATTCCGTTGGTTACATAACTATGTTTTGAAATCAAAGACACGAACGCGATATTCAATAGCAAAAAAATTAAATAATTCTTCTCCACCACTTCACACTTGCTTTTTGAAGAAGAAAAATCATATCTAGAATATGAAATGAAAATGACGAAAAGAAAAACGAAAGAAGAATTTATTTTTTTTTTCTCCATTATTATACCTGCGGACTATCCAATCGATCCAATGACTGTCTTCTCGACGGATAATCATCCAAAGTCAATATCTGCTGTGATGCTCCTGCTTGTGGGCAATTCTTATTTGAGTGTTGCGGCGGCGGTGGTGGTGGTGGACTTATCGAGCCACAAGGACTCCCAGGGCATGGGCTGCCGCAAGGACTACTGCAGCGCGACCGACATGTTGGACTGTAGCATACCGGCGCAGCTGGTTGCGGTTGTGCCTCTTCTTGTGGCACAATATTCACCGGCAACGGTGTACACTGTGTATTACGACGTGGCGATCTTCCACGGTCAACAGTGGTAGCACTCCAATATCCCCATGCCATTTTTATTTAACACAAATAATATATTTTACACGCTTAATTCTTTAAAAGTAATCCTATATTTATTTTCAGACATATACACAGACAATGTTTTAATTTATTTTGTTCACTTTATAGACGAGATTCGGCACAACATTGCAGTATAAATTTGCAGACCAAAACAACCACAAACTGACATATATCGATTTCAATAACATTGGTATATAAAGCCAACCAAAATTTAATTCTGCATCGAATAAGGATACGGCAACAACAAAGTTGAAAATATTATAGGCACTCGTTCATCACGTTAGCTGGATGACGAAAACATGTCCCACACGGACCTACAGTCAGTTAGTTAAATTGTGAAAACCACACCTATAATAATTGTGTAATATCCCCTAGGTGAATGCAGTATACAAAGGACTAGTGTACGTGTATGTATAAATATGAAAAACGGGAGAGCGCTCGACTGAAAGAGAGTTAAACTCTGCCTACCAAGTCAACCCTCCCCCATTTGGCGCAAGTGGAACACAGATAAATATAAATATATTCTATCTGGCGGATATTTTTATATTCCTATTTTAATATAAATAATTCATTGCATTCACGCGCGGATTGGGGAGTTGGGGGGTCTATTGGGGGTAGTTTCCCCTTGTATGTAACAAGGATAACACCCGCTAAATTGCGAAAATTATTCGATATCATACACACAAACAGCAAATCCAATCTAGGCCCTAGGGATGGACACAAAAGAAAGTCGAAGCAAAGAATTATTATGAGATGGTGATGACGAAAGCGATTCAGATGAACATAAAAAAGAAGCAGTCCCGCGATAGACCAGGTAAAGGTACTATTGTTTTTTTGTTTTTTTTTTTTAGCCATTCATTCTGCAATTGTGCGTCTTCTCTTCAACTATTTTATTTAAAATAAATTATTAAATTATTCACTATTTCCACTTTATGTAGATTGAGCTTTTTTTTTCTTTTATGTCACTTCACAATTTTTTCACGTACAATTACTCTTGACCTCAACCGACAAAAATCAATTGAATGTCAAGTTTATTCAAGATAAATATGCAATGTAATATGGAAATTGTTGGAAGTTGGAAAATTTTAAGAATTTTCCAATTTTCGTTGCAACTTCCGAAAAGATTCTATAGTTGCCCGATTTTCTTTTAATCGCTAGCTTGTTCTCTCTCGCACTGAATTTCCGAAATTTTGGACAGTACGCTTTGCTAGCCACTAAATAATTTGTTCACCCATCGACTGGGAGAGTGAAACTGTTTTTTCTGGGACTTTATTGAATAACCTAGGCTCTGACAGACCAAATCTCTCCCTCTGCAAAATTCTGCGCAGGATTTATTCTACGCAAGTTTATCAGTATAACACTTTTGTCCTTCCTCACAGAAGACGTATGCAATTTTAAAGCACACGTCCTTATTATATATTATTTATATTATTTTGTTCCTCCTGGATTGGCATTGGAGGAAAAGCTTATTCAGTTGTGTCACAAACACTGGTAGGTACAATGACGGCATTGCCAAGGGTGAACTTATTTCGAAAATATAGCTGGAGAAACCAACCGTCGGTATCTACGGAAAATTGTTCTGGCTTCCGAATTACCTAGTCAAATCGAGATGTTTAAAATTAAGTTAATCGGAGCTATCGGCAAATTCCGAGGAAAAAAATATTGCCCCCGAACATTTTTTGTTCCCTGGAAAATATTCCGCCAATTGCAAATCTCAATCGGAATTTATTTCCCCCGGAATTTTTCGAAAATATGTTCAAATGCATTGACAGTTGTCAATTGTGATTTATTTAATTATCAATTACGCTCATATTGGGGAATATTTTGCAAATATTTGTTTTAAATCAATTAATTTCCTTAATTTGAGCAATTGCAGAGACACGAATCGGATTTATCCGTATTTTAGCGAAAAAAGTTTTCGATTCGGTAAAATTGAAAACAAAATATATGAAGCTTACAAAATGCAGAGTTTAATTTTTGGCCGAGGTACAAATTCAACAAGTAAAAATATAGATGTAACTGAACAGAAGAACTTTAAGGGATAAATCTAATTATTCGAAGTTGCCACAGGCGTTGTTATAGTTATTACATATTCGATCTTTATTAGATTTCACCAGTACTACAAGGGTCA
The DNA here is from genome assembly GCA_946477585.1 of Cheilosia urbana. Lineage (NCBI taxonomy): Eukaryota > Metazoa > Arthropoda > Insecta > Diptera > Syrphidae > Cheilosia > Cheilosia urbana. The sequence goes on from OX297854.1 coordinate 113,615,165, forward strand.
ATAAACCAATGTTCAAGTATCTGCGGAAATTTCCGAATCATGAAATTGAATTGGCACAGTCGTCATTCTCAGAAGTCCTTTCCAAAGTTCTAACAGTTTTTGAAACAAAATCCAGTTTGGATCAATACTCCGATTTTCATCGAATACATTTACTATCGTCTCCAGTTGTTTTTGATTAGTTGAGCTACACATATTATTTTCTTTTAGTACTTCTTGAAAAAAGGACTAACAAATTTTAATTTTAAAAATTGTTGCTCTCTGCTGTTTGAAATATACCAATCCTATGCCACTTCTATTTTTTCGGTTCAAATCAACCAAATTGGAAAAAAAAAAATAAACGCAAAAGACTTCAAATTCCCATAGAAAGTGCTTACGCTTTCAATTTCCAACTACAATTTTACGAAGGAAATATACCGGGGGGGATCCTATCAAAATGCGGAATTTTTGTTCACAACACCAATTTATTCCAGGGGGGATTTTGTTCCCTTATACAAAATTCATTGTCGATACCTTTTTGAAAAATGGTTTTAAATTTTGGGGGGCAATTTTGTTCACGATAGCCCTGAGTGAAATGGAAAAGTGTCAATTCCTACGAAATGTCAAATTAGGTTGCCTTTATGGAACACGTGTCTCAGTAAATTATAGAAAATTTACCACGTAACGTGGTCAAGAGTTATAAGTTCGTATATTTGCTGTAAGTCTCGATTTTTGTTTGATTCGACACTTTTTTGTGCACATTCAAAGGAACTACGAAAGCCATAGTCAGAGCTGATGACACTAATAAATTCTGACATTACGATGATAGAGTGTGGGTGCTTACAGTTCGGGGCCGTTTTCTTTGTTTTTCTGCAAGGTAACCTCAATATTAATGGTATCTACTTACCATATAAAAAAATGTTCATATCAGTATGATTTGTTCGACAACGGCTCTAACGATTTCAACCAAAATTGATATTTGAGGTGTAGGTGAGATTAACATGACTTCGTTCTCAGTTTTCCGTTAAAAAATCGAGTAACGGTACTTTTGAAATATAGACATATCTCGAAAACGGTTCATACGATTGCAACTAAAATTTATAACTTAATGACCAAAACGCTAATTTTAAAAACAGCTCAATTCTCGATTTCGATAAAACTTTAAAAACCATGCAATGCTTACATTCCGAACAATAACTTATACTAGGTTTTCAGGGGCCCTACTCTGTATTTCGTTCCGATAGTGAAAATCTCCGAAAACGAATATTTTGTACTCTCTATTTCAAAAACGGATTGAAATCTACTACTTTCGGATAGACAATTCCGATAGTGGAATTTTCGTACCTGGCAACTCGTTTTCGAATGTCAAAAGCATTCAAAAACAGAAAATTTGTTTCTACAACAAATGTGATCACGGAAGTGACTATGAATGTTTTAAATTGTAAGTTTTTTCTTAGAAAATTGATGTGTTTTGGACGCAATATTTTGTCTATCTACCTTTGCAATACAACTTGATGTTTTTTATTGTGCCATTCCAAGGGAATATCTAGTCATTATAGCCTCCTTGCCCTAAAAACTTTAAGGTAACAGTTAGGTATAAGATGGCTGGAATTGCAGTTGATCTTAAAGGAGCAAAGAGTTCATCTTGTATGGCATTTAAAACATACAAAAAACGTTCTTCGAAAGGCGAAAGTTCTGTACAAAATTTAAATAATAAACAATAGTTAAATAGTGAACTGATTTCTTCCCACCAATAACATTTTACTTTTTATCACACATTTCCATAATGTTTAATTTGACCCGTATCATTTTTTGTTTCATCCAAAGTGCAACCGAATCCATTTTCTTGTGTTTTATTTGTCTTTAAAAATCGTAATTTGTTATTATCCGGCTTGTTTGTTATTTGTTTTGATTTCTTGATTTGACAGATCTCATGAGAAATAATTCGAGACTTGAAAACACAATTCCGTAAAAGGGAAAACTATTAAGTACTATTTTTTCCGTTTCGTATCTTTAACAGAGTACAAAATCAAAAGCGGAACGAAAAGCACTTTTGAATAGGATTGGCTTTCGGAACGAAATACAGAGTAGGGCCCCAGATAAATAGTTAAGCAATAGTATTTTTCAAACTAAACATTTCAATATTCGGTACTGTTTTGTCTGCGTAATTTTACAAAAACCGCTCTAACGATTTTGATCAAAATATATATCACAAGTATTCTTGTTTTTCTCAAAAAAATATAATAAATCAGTTTTTCATTAAAAATGACTACCCACAAGCCGATCTGTGTTCATATACAAGTATAATTGTAAAACTCAATACCGCACTTTAAAATTCAAATTACAACAGCCATTAAAAAATAACAGTAACGCAAAACTTGTTCTTAGCAAATATTACCCAGTTCTTCTTTTTTTCAATCATATTCAATCTGCACCTTAAAATAATTCCAACCACTTGGAGTTCACGCAATCAGAAAATCTCACTTCATTTGCACCCCCACACACGTCCATCGGGATATTCAGTTTATAACTGCTAATTCTAATTATTCAAAAACAAATCCCTGAATTCTTATAACTACATATATACAGGATATCGATCTATCACGAACACGACTTGCAATCATTGACAACTCAAAACCAACATCTATTGCAGTCAAAAATAAAAACATGCCCTAATAGATAAAAAAAACAGAAACTCCAACTACGCTTGCCTTACTCAAAAATCTTGTAAAGTGTAAGAGCTTATGAAATAGTACAGAAGGCGCTTTTAACTCTCTAACCAGAACTTACGAAAATTGCCTGTTATAGACTGCTAAAACTGATAAAAACTCACATTGCTATTTGATATGAGTACCCACTGCCTAAATACCTAAAAGTACATTTTATTTAACACTACATATTCTCACATACTCAACCAAACTTTTATGAACGAGAAAGTTGCGTGCGACCCAGTCGTGCACATTTTTTTTTTTTTTTTTTTGTTATGAAGTTTGTGCAGAGATTCAATGTGGTTTTGTTTGCGTAGGTCTATTCGCGTACTTTCGGGAGCCAAGCTTGATGTCGATTTTGATATTTCTTTTGAGTTAAAGCAATTGCTACGTTTTAATCGTACTAACAAATGTAGATCATACAAATGACAAATATACTCCAAGAAATCTTCACAGCATTTTGACCTGACACCAATTAGAACAGCTTTGCATTCAACTTTCAAACCAATTAATGACCCACATATTTTAGTTTATTGTATAAGTTCTACTTAATTGTTAAAGCATTATATAAATAGAATTTACAACCATTATAAGTCACTTGATCGCACAATAACAAAAAGCAATATTTATGTAAAACAGCATTTGGAAGAATATGCAACATTGCTCGATTACATAGATAACAAAACCGAACCGAGTTGATGGATCTAGCGATTGTTGAAAACTAATTAGAAAAAATGCCAATGCGATATGTAGAACATTAATTCACATACCCAACATCACTTGGGTACTAATTGAACTACGCAATATTATGCTGAGTAATTTGTGTCTTTGAATAAGAAAGGAACCTAAGATGAGACCGTTGCTATATAGAAACGAAAACGATAAAACATTTTTACACTATACCACATAATTTGCGGTGATAGCGTAATACGCTATTCACACCGCACAGAAATCCGTGTTTTCGTCAAAAACTTTTCGATGCATTCACACCGAACACCAACTAATTTTCGTTTGACGTTTCAATCAGCTGTAAAACACTAGTGATACAACAAATAAAATGAATTTAGTACATTTAAAAATAATAATAGCTCATCAATTAATTGTGGAAAATGATTTTAAGTTGTGACATTTGTTCGGTCAGCTGATCTGCTGAATGTTGCAAAAGGTGTGTTTGTTTCAATAATCCAACGATTGGAAAGTCGTTTTCATGGAAAACTCGTTTTGAAAACTGAAATCTGTATGGAAAAATCTGTTTTTGATGAAATTTTCGAATCGAATGAATTGGATGTAAGACCGAATTTTTAATAATAATTTTAATCCAATGTGGTGTTAGATTGGTAGCTCTCAGAGCACTTTTTATTAGAGATGCCACGAATATTCGGCAACTATTCGGCATTTGGCCATTCGGCCACATTTTTCACTATTCGGTATTCGGCCGAATAGTTTGCAACATTCGGCCGAATACCGAATAGTGAAAAGTTAATAGAAAATCATGAAAAAAAAAGAACACACTCAGTACGTAAAGAAGCACCAACAGACATAAATAAATACAAATAATAAGTGTTATGACACGACCGCGACCTAATCGCAAATGAAACAAAACTGGTCGCGCCTACATACGTACAACTTCAGCGATACAAGTTTAAACTCGTAAGTGACGAGTTGTGACTTGTCACTCACGGAAATTACTACAAAGTGTCGCCGAATATTCGGCGCTTCGGCCACGAGCCTCGCCGAATATTCGGTATTCGGTATTCGGCCAAATTACTATTCGTGGCATCTCTACTTTTTATGTTCGTTTGGTACAAAAAAAAACAATATTTTTCAGATTTCAGAGCATTTTTACGGATCTAGATTTTTTCTCAGACTTACAAGTCCGTTTGAATTTGAAAACTGGTGGAGTTTGTTAACGTTTTCGTGAAGTTTTTGCAATACAAAAAAAGGGATTGCATTGATTGAATCAATTTTTGAAAATTATTTATATTTAAATATTTAGAAATCAATCAAGACGCAAATTGGAAAACGCGTAGAAAAAGTATCGAAGGCTACACTAATCGCACGAATACCAACACAAAAAAGAGTAAGTGAAATTTTTATGTTCGATTAGACACACGAAATCTGAAAGCGAATCTGATGAATCCCAATCGAATACCACATAAATATACACATTATTACTTCAGTTGTCAATATGAGCTATAATCAAAGGCTGAATCGCTCTATCCTTGAGCGAAAAATACGTGGCTGAGTTTGTTGTTGTTTCATAAGTAAAATCGACCCATAAAACATGAGTCAATTGCAAATAGCAGCGTCGGACGTGGAAAAAGTGGCAGTAAAAAATACACTTTTTTTTAAATTTTATATTAGTTGCGTCTGTTTAAAATGCAGGCTTAGAAATTATAATGGAGAATATTCACACTTTTATACCGATTTTATGTATTTCCCTCCAGTCGAATTGAGAACCGAAGTTTGTAAATATATTTTTTTAAATTTTGTGTGAGTTATTAGCGAAACTGGGTTAGATGACAACTTTAAATATGCTGAATTATTTCCCTCCAACGTTTTTGTTAATCGTCGTGATCGAACATAAGAAAATAGTATCACGCGTGACTTGGTGGTGTTCTTATAGCATGATTATATGGCAAGGGAGGTTAATTTAGATGACTTCTCTGACATTGAAATTTGCTATAGCAGAATTGACTCGATATCATCGACTAAAATATACATCGTATGTGTTTATATTCCTCCTAGATTACAATTGCACATAGTGACATGATACTTAGAACTTAGATTATATTCGTTAGATTGAAGGGATCATGTCTGCCTCAAATAAAATGTACGTCTTTGGTGACTTTAATCAACCTAAAATCAAATGGACTCCGGGCCGGGCCATGCCGACAGCACAATTCTCAATGCTGTCAACCCGCTATCAACAACTGAAACTGAGATTGTCGATTCCTTCCAAACACTTTATTTGCTCCAGAAAAATAACGTAAAAAATCACCACAGCCGTACTTTGGACCTCATCTTCTCCAACAATAGTGCTGAAAGTTATGTCTCTAGATGCCTCACACCTCTCGTCCCGGAAGATGATTATCATTCAACATTACAGTTATTTTTTATTTTAGAAGTAAACAATATTGTTATGATTTATGAGTCGTTTAGATTCGAATTTAAAAATGCAAATTATAATATCTCTGTGAGCTAAGCAATTATGACTGGGACCCCCATCTTTCACTTGAAGTGAATAACATTTGCCAACATTTTTATCGGGTTATTAACGATATTATCCTTAAACTTGTCCCTGTTATACGCGTAAATAATACCCTAAAACGGACTCCTGTCACCGGGATATAAAGTCACTTGTGCATTAAAAAGACAAAAAAATAGAGCTTATAGGAAATGGCGTCGTAGTTTAATAAACGAACAGAATCGGAATTTAAAACGTCCCTTTACCATGCTTTACCATTTTCCTTACGTTAGGTAGGTAGGTAGGTTTTTGGGCTGACGAAGCGGGTGACCCTCGCTTCGCCACTCAGGTCCTTGTGGACCCATTGTGATACCCTTTATTTGTGGGGTTTAGCCGTGTTGTATTTCGGCCGTTTCCTTCTCCTTATTCGATGTTGTCCAGCCATCTTGATGTCCTCAAAAAACCTGTGAAGATCAAAGAGTGAGATGTTTGAGAGTTCTTGAATGTCTTGGAAGTAATATCTTCCAAGTGTTCTATTTCGCAAGTGACAGAGGCTCGGGCAGTGACAGAGGAAGTGAGGTGTGTCCTCATGCGTCTCCTCATCACCGCAGCCTCTACAGATGTCGTCGTCTATGAGGTTTAATTTCATTGTATGGTTTCTTAGGAAGTTATGACCTGTCAGAGCACCTACCAACTTAGACAGTGATGATCTGTCAAACTTCAAGAGTTTGTTGGTCCGTCTTTTGTCATATTCAGGCCAAAGCTTCCTTGATATTTCACAGGTTGTTAGTGTCTTCCACCTGTTATTGGCTTTCATTCGGATCTTGTTTTCCACCCGTTCTCTGAGGTTACAGAGTGGTGGTTTGATCGATTGTAGTGCCTGACCATGGTCTATTGCAGACCCCTTTCTTGCCAGTTCGTCTGCAATCTCATTGCCGGCTTTATCCCTGTGTCCAGGAACCCAGCAGAGATTTATATTATGCTGCGAGCCAAGAGCTTTGAGCTCTTCGCGACAGCTGCGAATTAGCTTTGATTTGATTTCAGTAGCCGAAATAGCTTTAATGGCTGCCTGGCTATCAATGAATATGGTAATATCATTACGTGGTATTGCCCTCATTGATACCATACACGCCGCTTTCATAATTGCCAGAACCTCGGCCCGGAAGACCCTGCTATGATCAGGAAGCCTGATTGAGCGGCGTATGTTTAATTCCTCCGAGAATAGACCGGCTCCAGTGCCATAGTCCATCTTTGATCCATCTGTGTAGATGGATATAGATTTCCTTTTAGCGGGTTCGTTTGTTTCCCATTCCTCCCTGCTCGGAAAGGAGCAGGAGAATGGCTTGTCGAAATCTAGGTAGGGAGACATGTAGTCAGAGCTAACATCGTTCTCTACGTATCTCTTCAAAATCTGCGCATGTCCTGTAGCATTAGGATTCCAGCCTTGTGTTTGGCTAATCCTGAGTGCACTTTTGACGGCCGATTCTTGCATATATAGGTCCAGGGGGAGCAAGTTGAGAATGGCCTCCAACCCAGCGGTTGGTGTCGTTTTGATTGCACTGGTTGTTCCTATACATGCTAATCTTTGTATTTTTGTCATTTCTTTCAGATTGGTTACCTTGTCCGCGGCTTGCCACCAGACTAAGTTGCCATATGTGAGTATCGGTCGCACTATAGCCGTGTACATCCACAGAATTACTCTAGGGTTTGGTCCCCACTTTCTGCCGAAGATACGGCTGCATGCATAGAATACATTTGCTGCTTTCTTTACTCTTTCCTTACATTAACGATATACAAAATTTTATCAAATCCAGGCCCAATAAATTTTTTATTTATTTATTTTACTTATTTTTAGGCCTAATAAATTGGATTCTCGCCTGCTATCTGCGATAGTTTTCATTTTCCAATCTGTTTCTTCTGACATTGACCCAATTATAGACAAAGAATTATTTTGCTTCCTTGGTGAATCTTCCACTCCTATTTTCAATAACATAGAGATCTCTGAAGAAAGCGATTTAAAAAAAATTAGCTGCTATTGAACCCAGATCACTCCTGGCCCACATCGCCTGACTCCCATTTTTCTTAAAAAATGCACCCTCCCTCTACACAAAATAGTATGCCACATATTCAACTTAACTCTTAAATAGGACTATAATAATACTAGTACTTTCCCATCTCTCTGGAAGAACTCGATTATTCTCCCTATTTTCAAATCAGGAAGAAGAAATAAGATAGAAAACTATAGAGGCATATGTAAACAGGCCACTAACCCCAAATTGTTTGATATGTTGGTTACTGAGAAATTCAATTTTTGTGAAGAAAGGTGCGACGGTTACCAATCTTCTGCTTTTTATAAATTTTGTAGTTTCTGAAATTGGGAAAGGAAACCAAGAAGATGCTATTTATACGGATTTCACCAAAGCATTTGGCCGCGTGGACCATAAAACACTGCTATTTAAGCTAGATAGATTAGGATTTCGTGTCATTTTCCAAAATGGATCTCATCATTGCTCTGCGACAGATATCAATTTATCAAAATTCGTCACCTTTTTTCCCAGAAAAATGTGTTATCTCCGGTATTCCGCAAGGAAGCCACATAGGCCCCCTCTTATGCATTCTGTTTGTAAATGATGTTGTTAACTTTGTACCTGAGTGTAGAATGTCATTGTGACTGTAGTGATACTTTAGATTTAGGTATATCACAGGTAAAAAAAAACTGTTTCCAACATTTAAATATTTGTCTTCAACAGTTTTAAATATGGTGGTCCAAAAAAACTATCTCTCATTGAATGTGAGTAAATGTTCTGTTATTACATATGCACGTTGCAAGTCCCCTATTATGTATGACTATTCTTTCTGTGGTATTTCTATTCCGCGTGTTTGTTTTCTTTTATAAATCTGGGGTTATTTTTGGATGCAAAACTAACCTTTAGCCACCACATTGATCACATTACGAACAGGGCAAATAAAGCTTGGGGTTATTAAGGCGGTATGCAAGTGATTTCTCTGATCCATATGTTATCAAAATTCTTTATCTTTGATTTGTTAGATCCATTTAAGAACACGCATCCATTGTTTATTGTCCCCTTTATAATATACATATTAAAAGACTTGAATCTATCCAAAAAAAAAAAAAAAAAAAGATTTCTTAGGTTAGCCTTAAGGGGACTTCCTTGGGTTAATCGAAGTAACTAACCCTCATATCAATCTAGACTACAATTGATTAGCCTTGAATCTCTTGAGAATAGGAGAACAGTATCAAGAGTTAATTTTGTGCATAGAATTTTGAGAGATTGACAGACAATTTTGATAGAAAATTGGTGAGATTGACTCTCCAGAGATCCTAAGTCCTTTTAATTTAAAAATCTGGGTGTCTGAGCTTTGCTCGGTTATTACTATTTATTGTAATTTTAAAAACAATAAAAATTTAAAAAAATATATATAAACTTGAACATATAAAAAAATGTAAGTCTCCTAAATGCCGGTAGATGTCTTACTTTTTTCCTTTTACTGTGACGTGGACGGCAAGAAACGAGTGTTACGGGTTCGAATCCCGCTCGGTGACTTACTTTTGTTTGTTTTTTTATATGTTCATGTTTATATACCTACATGTATATTTTTTTATTATTTATTGTTTTTCAAATTACAATTAATACTAATAACCGAGCAAAGCTCGGTTGCCCAGGCACTGATGTCTTAAACCGATGAACCAGACGGACAGTGGCCGGAAGAACAAAATTAGCGACCATATTCTGCGTGGAAAGAACAACGTATAAAGACTCGAAAACACGCGTTTTCCCAAATTTAAGACTAATCTAGAACAATTGTTTAACCCCATATACCAAATTTCAGCGAAATCGTTAGAGTCGTTTCCGAGTTCACAGAAATAAATTTATATACATACAAGAATTGCTCGTTTAAAGGTATAAGATTTCCATCCCTGGTATAACAACCATTACAACAAAAACCTTGAACTCAATTTCTATAGACACCACCATTCCACCATACGTCCGTCAGCGCACGTCATCAGCCATCTGCGCACTTTCTCAGAAACACATTGTCGCTGTTGATTACATCCATATTCACGTCCCATACTTCTCTTTCGTTTCACTTAATTTGGAGAAAACACCACGCAGTTTTTTTTTTTCATATGAACTTGCTTGTGCGATGTGCGCCATCCAACCACCCCAAAGTAGAACAAAGATCAACAACCGCGGCTGCCGATAATGTCGATTTGAGAAAATAAATTTATTTTTTTCATGTTAGATTTTAGGTTGTAGCTCAGCTTCTCCTAAGTATTTTGTTTTGAATGCATTGATTAAGAATTGTTTGAGTAATGGCGAGTAAAAGGCAGTAGTCAGAAAAAAAAAACACGTTTTGGTCAAAAACGCTCCAAAAAATAGACATGGCAATGAAAGGAATAGCCTATGTCCTTCTCAGAATCTTAAGGAACATTTCAAAAAAAGATTCATCGAAATCTGTGCAGAAGTTTTCACGCCATTAGGTAACAAAGAAAATGCCTAGTTTTTTTTTTATGTACAGGGTGTCCGCCGGGAAAGTATCCTCTGTCACTGCCCAAGTCTGTGTCACTTGAGGAACAGAACACTTGGAAGATACCACTTCCATGACATACAAGAACTTTCAGATGTTAATTTATCTAATCTTTACAGGTTCATAAATACATCAGGATGGCTGGACAAGGTCGAGTAATTAGAAGGAACTAACACCATCGCCAACAACATCGGCTACCCCCCAACAAGGGCATCACAATGGGTCCACATGGACCTAAGTGGGATACTGCAGGGTTTACTCTGCCGTATGCACCCATTAACCTAACCTAACCTAACCTTGCATAAACCTTGCTTTTCAGATATCCCCACAAAAAGAAGTCCGGAGCAGTCAAATCCGGCGACCGTGGAGGCCAATCAAAATCACCATTTCTTGAAATAACTTGTTGTGGAAAGAGGTCTCGCAGTAATTCCTTTGTAATCCTGGCTGTATGCGATGTGGCACCGTCTTGTTGATACCACATGTTAATCAAGCCCAAAACATGAAGTTGTGGCGCTGAAAAGTTTTCAATCATATCACGATATCGCTCCCCATTCAAGGAGGTAAGGTGCAATGATTCCTCCTGACCAAATTGCACACCAGACTGTAACTTTTAATGGATGCAAAGGTGACTGATGAATAATTTGAGGTTTTCCATTGCCCAAAATCATTCACTACACGATAAATAGTGCGTTTTGTTGGCACGTTGTTTCCCCCAAAAATTTCACGTATGTAACTTTCTCATCGCCATAGTAATCGATGATTGATTTTGATAAAATGTTTAAACGATTAAAACACCTTGGTTTATGGAATTTTTTCCCATAATAAATTTGCCACGTGTCTACTTCACGACAGCCAAATATGAACTGTCAAGACTAATGACTAATAAATCGGAGCCGTGGTACATAAAATCTTCAAATACCTCAAATAAAACGCAGAAAATTCAAGGAACTTCCGTGGTGTGAATATTTGTTCAATTGCGGACTTAACGGAAATAAAACCACACTAATAGGGGACAATTATGCACAGTTCGGTAGATGATGTCCATAAAGCATGTTTCTCTCGACCTCCACCAAGTCATCTCTTATTGTTATTGTTAAGACTAGAGGTGGTTTGTCAGTTTCGGTAAATTTTCTCAAGTATAGTCTAAGAGCGCATCAACTGGCATCAACGTTTTTGACATAAAAGGTCTCGGTGAAATTTGTTCCGAACTTAATGGAACACGATTTAAAGAAGACAAATAGATTAAGATATCAAGGGATACAGTATCTTATCTACAATAGGCATACTCATATTGTGTTTTAGTGGTGCTCAATAATTTTTTCGTGTTGGGGTATGTTCGAGTATAGCATACAATTAAGAAACCAAAATTTGTGTATTCCAAATTAAACAACAACGCTGCACTTACCATGAATAAGTAGTTCTGAGTCCCGGTTGACCTCGTATAGGCGAATAGCTTCATCCAATTCTATTTGAGTGGATATAGTACAAGGATCGTTCTCTTCGTCTACCCATTTTATAGTAAAGGGCTGAAAGGTGGATATAATACGTTTATATTTATTTATTATTTTAGGTATACAACTCACTTGATCTGGTGGAAAACGGCATACATCACGAATTTCATGACAAAGTTTTTCATATGAGATATTCTCATCAATGTAAGTGTGTATAACCTCGCCATTATATGCTGTTTTTACTTTTATTTCATTAGGGGCACTACTGCCATCTGTTATTATTTGGGATGGCATTTTCTGCATTGAAGATCTGAGAAAGAAAACAAAATATTTTAATGTTTGTAACAAATCAGCAAAAACAACTCTTAAATTAGATAGACACCAACATTGCCATTTGGCTTACCAATGCTAGGCTTGAAAAAAGGATTCAAACTTTGGCGGGATTTCGATTTTAGGGCTGTGTTGCTATAAGAGAATAATGTTATATCCGCGCATACCGAGGACCTAAATTGTAATTGTAAATGAATATAAACGGGACATCGATAATACGATGAATAGAACAGAAATATCCTTGAAGCCAAAAAGTACCTAGGTACTTGCTACTTCGCAATTAAGAGCAGACGAAAACTGTATAAATGAAACCGGCATTAATGCTAAATAAAGAGAAAACCTGTTGCCACTTCCATCTTCCAGGCAACATTACAGTTTTGTTTTTGAAACCGAATCCGATACAAATATTATACAACGGCAACTAGCAATTTCATGTAATATGATGTATGACTTGGTAATGCTATGCATGAATGATAAGATCCAAATTGTGTAGAACTACAAATGATTAAATTTGCATGTTGCTGAAACTCTAATACCTATTGGGAAGGGGCGTTGCATGCTGTGAGTCAGCTCACTTTCGAGTTTCTTTCACATCAGAAAACCCAAATTTCCTTTTGCGATCTAACACTGTTACTTGTTACATTACCTACAAAAATGAACAATCTAATTACTTGTAAGCTAGTTGCCCATCCAATTAAAAAGTTATTGACCCCCTTTAAGTGAGACAAAGAAAATACCGCATTTACTTAAAGAGCGAACTCGTTCTTTTTTTTTAGTTAAAACGAATAATTTAAACAATATGAAGATTAAACAAAAAATAAACTTCGTTACAAATAACAAAACGCAAAAGTTCCCCCTTTAAACACTCGTTTGGTCGGCCATTTTTCTGTTGCAATGTTGGACAAAAAGTTTATTATAAAAGTAATACCCAAGTTGCATGAACAAATTTACCAAAACTCAGCTTGCAATCGAACGTACATTTAGTTCCTAAGGCAACTAACGATATATGCCAACAATTAACTGAAACTAGTTCTTGTTTATAATTCACTGAACGTAAAAAAAAAATTAAAACTTAACGTTTTAATAAAAATTAAAGAAAATATATAAAAACTTCTTTACTTGAATCACACAAAACATAACAAAGATAACAATTTGCTCCACACCTTTGGGAATTGAAACTAATGTCATTTTGATGGATGTCAGACAGCATTGCCATACAATCGGAATCCCTAACTCGTTATTAAATAAATAAATTTTATTGAAAGTGTTTTCGGAAGGTTAAAAAACATGTTGGTTCCTATTAATTGTGCACTTACAACTTACAGTGTTAAGGGCAAAGATAATGGAATACAGTGGAAAGGCGGCTGCCTACAAGCTATTTCCCCAAAAAAATTCATGAATTTATTGTACTTTATGCAAGGATTCGCTATTTCGAATGTGTATTTCACATTTTTTTTTTATTTTAATCGAAGCCTTATTAATGAAAACCAAGCAAGTTCAATACAAAACACAGAACAATTTAACAGCGCGATGCCCATAAGTAGCACGTTTTTTTTTTTTTTTTTTTTTGTATAAATAACTAATACTTGGCGCAACAGATCCGCAAGGCCTAGCTTTTAAAAACTACCTATTAGTTGTTTGAGAGAAACTCTTTCATGACAGTTATAGTCCCGGATATTCCTGAAAGGTGGCGCAGTGGAAAAAAACCTTGAGAAGTAATTTGTCCCACATGCAAATACCATAAACATTTTTCGAAGTTCCAAATACAGATTGAATTTACAAAAGCAACAATGGAAACAAATTGGTTTTGGTGGGATAGGCATAGGTACAAAACATATGCATCTCTTTAAATTCATACAGCATGTTTTAATAGATTGACGTTGATTATCTACTATGGTATAATAACGCATAACTGATAAAGGTAATGACCGGACATCGGATGGCCTTCCGGTTGCTGTCGAGAAAAGAGCAAGTACATTTGTAATACGGTTTTTTTTTTTTTTTTTTTCACGTTATCTACATAGGTAGAGCATATTAATTATTATCTCTAATCTAAGCATAGTATTCTAGTCCACTATTTTTCACAGAAAAATACGAAAGGGGCCAAAAGAGAATCAAGAGAAACAAGAATCGGATAGGAAATCGCGGAATATTTGTGTTTGGCTACCCTTCGTCTTTTTTCATTTCTTTATGCGAGAAACAGATTAAAAACAGCAACAGCGAATTTTTGAGAGCTTTAACGTTGACTTCGCTGTCGATGTTGCTGTGCTAACTGCTAATGTGTTCAAAGTAATTAAAATACATTGGTTCTAAATTCGCTGTTGCTGTTGCTGTCGCTGTGTTAATCTGTTTCTCGCATTACCCAAAAGTTTCCGACACTTATCCAGGGCTTTCAGTAGCAATAGAAAACTAGTACATTCTTTTCAGAAATGTACAGATCTAGTCCATTTATTATTCATCTGCCACTTACCCTTATGGTGGTCAATGCGTTGTTAAGCGTTTACGAGCATTCCCTTTCTTAGTTGTCTTTTTATCCACCATTACCAAATGGTGGTGTTGTATTTTCGTGACAAGAGTATTTTTAGAATTTTATATCTTTGAAATACGAAAAAAAAACTTGCTAATCCCCCAATGTTTTTATTTATTTAATTTTAAGTAAACAAATGTTTCGGTTCGTCGCGTTTTGCTGTATACGATACCCAATAATAAAATATATGTGATGCGAGAGTGTAAAGTGAAAAAAAATTAATGACATGACAGGTTTGCGTTGGTGAACAGTGAAAAAGAAAATGGAAAAATGGTGAATAACAAAATCCAAATCGCATTGTGAACGAAATAAAAAGTATATTAAATAATTTGTGTTCCTGTTAATATTCCCGCAAATTGAAAATGTAATTTTTTTTCTCACCATTGCACGAAAAGGTAAAAAATGTGAACATTTTTTTTTTTTTTACTTTACTCCTCCTCCTCCACCTCCACATTTAGTTGGTTGGGTTCTCTTGTTTTATCCTCATATTCGTCTTCGCATTCACATAATCGAGTACAGTGGGGCTGATTATTTTATGTGGATTTAAGGATTGGGTTGGGACGCTGTTATCGTTTCTAATTGGGTTTGTTATCTGACCTATGAATGAACTTATGGTCTAAAAATAAATTATATAAAAACATAAAATATTGGCTGTTTCTATTTGCTCGTCGTTCGGGACGGAAAAGGATTGTAAACTCCAGTATTTCATTTTCGGGCATGATCCTGTACGTTCATTACCCAAAGACACTTCGTAGATTCTTTGGTATATAGGTATACGTTATAAAATTCTATGCAACTCTAAAAAGAAATCAAGATTATGGCACATTCAAGAATCTAGTTATCATATCACTTAATTTAAGTCGACTATCTTGGTGTCGATAAGATGTAACCTGAATGCAATAACTAGATTGGTCGGAAACGTCCCTTTTCCTACGTAGGCCACATATGCGCACTGTCAACTTTGTACTCAGTCACGGATTTCTTGACAAGATTCGTCAGCTACACCTTAATATATGTCAACTAAAACAGCTTCTCATAATATGACCGATTTCAGTCCAAAACTGAGATACATCTAGTCAGTCAGCTGTCAGATTTAGTAAACTAGATACTTGAAAGTCCCCAATGTCTTATGTAACGAAACAAATTTATAAATTGCTTACATAGAAAAAATATCTTAACGGTGTTATACCTACATGTTATTACAGCATTCGTCTAAACTTTGTATTTGTCAGTGATCTTGTGTTACAATAAATATATATAATACATAAACTATAATGGTTTGTACACTGCAAGTTTTTAGGTCAGAAGAAGCTGGGGTTGAACTACCGCGTCCGTTGACGAGTAATACCTACGTGACTAAATTTGTTTCACAAAATTCAGTGACGTATGGCTCGCTCACAGATGGTATTATGGCTCCTGTTTTTTTTTTTTTTTTTTTTTTTTTTTTTTTTTATGGTAAACCGATATTTCTTTCGTTACATGCCAAAGTAAATTTTAACTTTGAACTTAAACCAATTTCATTGTGTATATTTTCGACTTCTGTCTGTAGCATATCTTCAAATTGCCGTTAACTTCCCTCTCGAACACGTTTTATTGTGTGTTGAAATTAGGTCGTCTTTCTTTCTAAATTGTTTTTTTTTTAAAGCAGGCAATCTTTCCCTACGTTTCTTTGCCGAGTGCTTGAGTGTTTTTACAGTTACTCACTTAAAAGTATTCGCCTACATAATAGGGAACAATTTTTTGTTAAGATAAAGGTTTGGCACGACTTTATCGTGAAAAAAAGGTTGGCAGTTACAAAAACAAAAAATTCCTAACTTTATTTCATGTTTTACAAAACTTTTAAGCAATGAATTCTTTCTTGTACATCATATTTATGTCGTAGGTATTCGATGGGGCTTTTCAGATTCTGCTCTCAGATATCGTGTGTCTTATAGACATAAAAACGTCACTTGCTCTCATATTTGGTGCGCCCCATTTGTGCATTAAAAATTAACAAAAATAGATTAACCCGATGCAATGTGTTTCGTTGCAGTTAACAAAATTCCACATAAACGTAAACAAACTTGACCAGTTGTCCAAAGCACTCGTATTGATAAATCTGAAGCAAATCTGAGAAAAAATCGAGATTTTCTTTGTAGCTACCTGGTAACAATCAAACATAAAAAGTGACCTTGAGCAAAAAAAAAAGGTGCTCTGAGAAGCCGAAATGAATACCACATTAGTTTACTTCTTGAAACCACTTTACACTGCTTTTTCAATCTAAGTATCGTGTACGAAGAAGGGTTTCTGATTATCGAGGAAGAAGTACATATACCTAATTGATTTCGAGCATATTGTTCAGTCACTTAAGCTTTTAAAACAGTATACCTAGGTACATCATTATAGTTCTTATTTTCAATTAAAACATTACTTGTCAACTGGCCCCTGATTGCAGCCACTGCGCATAATTTTTGTTCCTCGTCGTTTTCATCATCATTCTTATTGTTTTTTATGTTCTCTCCTTCTCTGTTCCACTGACAACTTTATAGTGATAGTTGTGTTTTTTTTTATATGAAAAGTGCATTTTAGCTAAATATAGTTAGTATGTGCTGATGTGCTGATGTGCCTCTTGACGGTACTGCTGCTGGCTGGCTGGCCGATGAAGAAGAAGAAATCTATGTTACAATGTTAAAGCATAAATCAATAGGTGGCTGCTGTTGTAGTTCCTTCTTCTCCTTCTTGTAAAGTGCGAAAAATAATTTTTGCATTAAAACGTTTTTCTTTAAAAAGTCATTAATTAAACAAAAAATGTTCAGAATTTTAGTGAAAACTTTAAATTTAATGTCGACACAGCAGTTTAGTAAAGAAACCGATTCGAGATCCGTTCATGGTGAATCGTATTGATGTGATAAATTACCCGGTGGTGCTTTCTTCTTCCTCAAAAGACAATATAATCGCCATGGTACGAGTTTTTTTGCTTATTACTTTTTTGTTCCTTTTTATGGGTTTGCGTGAGTTTTCAGATTTTTTTTTTTTCTGAGGAAGTTTTTGAAAACTCGTTTCGAGGAAGCACGGACTGGGCGTGGTGAAGTTTGCACTTGCATAAAATTTCGCTAATCATAACATGATTTTGTGGGCCCACGTCAAGTCCCTTTCTAATTAAAACAGGTGTCTCTTTTGTTATAGATTTTTTTTTATGTAAGGGATTCCTTGGGCTTAGTATGTTTTAGTATGCCGGTATAATTGCAGTATCGATATGGTAATGGTATCTGGCTGGCATCAAATTCTCATATATATTTAGAAGTTTAGTATTTTCAATGATAATAGTTTTTTTATTTGTTTGCAGGCGCACTTAAACATAAAACACTATGCATCGATCCTTGAAACCACACCCACAAGCTAAAAAGGTTGCACCGCCTGCTATACCACTGGATCATTATCAAACCACATCGCTATTTACGAAGCCGGAGAATAGTGGCATGGTGTCATCACCATCCATTGAAGAAGGCGGCTTTAATTTACCCAGAGAAAGTTCTGCAGCAATCAGGATTAAAGGTTTGTTTTCACAGTCTGCTCTTCTGCAACTAGCAATGTGCTGAACATTCAATCAGACAATGGTTTCTAGTATCGGTCAAAATTGCGGTGTCGTGAGTTCGAAAGAATACAAGAAAAAATTAAACTTGGCTTAACTGCACTACTTGGGTGAAAAAAAAAACCGTTTACTAGCTAAACAACATATCTGCCCAACGTGACGTTTTGTTCAAGGCGCGGATTTTGATAGACACATTAAAGTTTCCTTGTAGAGAGCACGTATTTCCGTGTGCTTTCCTACTATCGTGCACGACTAGACGCATCTTCGCCGCTTCTGTATAAAAACTCACCGGTGTCTGTCCGATTACGGTATTGTTTTATGGAAGTGAGTAAAGATTTTTGAAAGATTGAACATGTGTTGTTGGCTTGTGAGTTTTGAATTTCATATAGTTACCTACCTAATTGCCAATTAATTAATTACCAAACAATTCCCTTCAGCCAGCCCAGCAGTTTACATTTGTACGATTTAAGTTGAGATACCTACATGTCAGCTAGAACAGAATTCTTACAGCATTTAAATAAACAGGCGAACTATTTTAACTAACTATTTCCTTTATACATTATTCAACAGATGATCTAAATGAATACGGCATGGCGAATCTATCAAAAAACCCTAATACACTAGCCGCTACCGGCACGTACGCAAATGTGCCGGTATTCTGTGCAACAATGCGAGAACCACTCACCCATAAAGCAGCTGTTTACTATCATCAACAATTGGCATTGCAAGAAGATCAAGGCATTGACCTTACGCAATCGCCGGGCCGTGATAGTCCCGGTTCATCGTCTGGTTCAGCTGGTTCTGGATCTCGACACTCGACTGCTAGCTTAGATTCAGGTCGAGCATCATCATATTTGACTGGTGGTGGTGCTTCTATACGTGGTGGACCACTTTCTAGCCCACGTTGTAGTAGTGTGAGCTCATGCTCAATTGGAAGTGTTGATCGGCAACGCAACGATGAGTTGATAGCCGACTGGTTGTTGGAGATGAAATATGACGAATATGCGCAACTATTTATTGCCGCTGGTTATGATCTGCCGACAATTGCTCGAATGACACCAGAAGACTTAACAGCCATAGGAATTAAGAACCCACACCACCGAGAACGTATTAAGCAGAGAATTGATAAATTGCAGGTTTTGGATAATCTACCGAATTTTGTTCCGGTAAGTTTTTAATTCTTATTTCCGAAATATAAATATAAATTGTTAAGTTATGCTTTTGACTTACTAGTGTAGAAACTTATTCAGTGTATGCAATAGTATAGGGAAATGGCAAATCGAACAACAAGAGCTCATCGTATGCTAAGGATAAGTTCGTGTTGCCCTAATTTCGCACATTTTATAACTTGGAAACACCCTATAATGATTTCTTCAGGAACTCCATGGATGAGGAGGAAGAAAAAACCGTTCTTTATCTTCTTTGTACAAACAACTTAGGTGAATACTTCTTCGAGGACATCAGTGATTTGTTTCGCACAGACATACGCTGTATCAACAAATACATCACAAAGCCTTAAATGAATTTAATGATCTTCTATACATACTCAGCGTTAGCAGTTGGTCTTAGCAACTACTGCCCGCAACACCCGCATCTCTTAGACGGGCTGTTTTTAGATAACAATCGAGGCGTAGACTGCTCACCTTTTGACCAAGTGCTCACCTTTTGACCAAGCTCACCAAGCAAGTTGCAATATGAGTAGTAGACAGGCCGATTGCTTCAATCACCACTACTGCTATGCTTTTTGCAACATCCGCCCTACGGGATATGTTGCCAGAGGATACAGGCGAGGGTCTAACCGATACTGTCACCACCCGCATATCCGAAGGCATACTATCGACCGGTCACCTTCTCCTTGACAAACTATATATTAAACCTCAAGTAAGTCACATAACGAAAAGGGCAGATCTACTAATCACGATAACGTATACCGGTTTATGTCATTTTGACGAGATGTCGTAAGATTATAAGCGAGAAGCACACTGTTTCGCTCGTCGTATATCCAAAAACATATAGTTCAATAGTTATACCCAGTCTCATCTCTTCAAGGAGTTGTCAGAGCCTTACAGGCGAGGGGAAGACTGCTTCGGTCACCTTTCCCCTATCCGAGGATAAACTGCCCAAATTCACTCTACGAGACGTAGGGGGAATGCAGACGACGACAAATTGTCATAAGCAGTAACCAAAGACATCCAATCTATTTTTTTAAGTGCGGTTCTCCATACAAAATTCTATCCCCAATAACATCCCCATAAACTTTTATTTTCACGACAAAAAGTAGCATAATTATGTCCTTGCTTGGGTCAATACGAATCCACCACGCACGATCCATTCCCGAGTTATGAGTACACTTTTCGTATTAAATCCCACCAGATTTCTCAAAGTTCAAAATGTCCAATAATAATTTCAATTATAGAACTTTAGATATAGCGTTTGAATTTTCAGTTTTTTTTTTAATGGGAGGTGCTACAACCCGTGTTCCTATCCCGCTTTTATTTTACAATCTATCGATTTTAGATTTTATATAATTAGATTTAATATAATATATAAAAAGGATTCATTTTCAATACAATTTTAGGATGAGATACGGTGTAGGCTTTCAAATTATCTAACTTTCCGCTTTTTTCTTTTGACAATCGCCGTTATTTGGTCTAAGGTCATTGTTGCTATTCATCGTGACTGGCCTTAAAGTGCTGTCAGGATGGCAATATCGCTATTAGATTTAACGAATATGGAAACAGGCGGGTATTTTAGGGTGGTAAACGTTGAAATCTGAAAAAGATTGTTTTTTTTTTTTTTTTGTACCAAACGAACATAAAAACTGCTCTGAGAGCGCCCAATCGAATACCACATAAGATCTGCGTAATAGGTGTTCATAAAGTCAGAATTTTGATCCAACCAACGCAGATGAATTGATGAAGATATGTTCATAAACGTCATAAATGTCATCCGCGTCTGTCAGATTGTGCATCCGCATTTTTTTGACTGCAGAAAGCGCGGGACGTAAAAAAATGTAAGTAAGTTTTATTGGGATTTTTTATGTGTTTTGACAATTAAATTAAATTTGTTTAATGGAGAAAAGCTGCGGCGTGGAATGTGGCGAAAACCAGATTTTTGTAATGATTTTCTTGTAATTTTTGTCTGACGTTTATGAACATTTACGGTCATATTATTCACTCTCTTTAATCCGGGTTAAAGTCTTAACCCGGATTTAAGTGAGTTTAACCCAAAAAATAAACCCAAGTCTAAAATATTCAGTAGTTAAACCCGAACATAAACCCATTTTTTTAAACTTGACAGCGTTTAATCCGATTGGATTCTCAAACTGCACTCCGGAGACCAGTTAAAGTACTTTAACTCGGATTAAAACACAATTTGATAATATTCACTCCTTTGTTTAGGTCACATTTTTGACATTTCTTCGCTTGCAGGAGGCAGGAAATACAAATTGAAATAAAATCAAAAAAAAAAAAAAAAAAGGATCAAGACGCGGAAAAATTGGATTTTATTCTCGATATTGACGAAATGCTGATGTCTTCGTCGTCAGCGGATAATATAATTAAAATAAAAAAAATATGCTATGTTTTTTTCTCATCTTTTAATTTAATAGTTTTTTGAATTAATTATTTTATTATTATTAATTTATTAAAAAAGGAAAAATAAAAATCTCATTCATTCGTCTTCTCTATCTGCTTCATCGTCGACGGGTGACAGACTTTCAATTTCGCGATCACGGCTGCTGTAGTCCTCATCATTCACTTTGCCGATACCTTTCATTTTAGGTTATTTTTCAATTTATTTTAATAAACATGAAAAACCAAAAACAATTTCCCATAAAATGTGATAAACAACAAAAAACAAATGTCAATATTTGTGAAATTTGACATTACGTAGGTTTAAACCGGATTAAAAACGGGTTAAAGTTTTTTAAATCCGCATTTTAATCCATCTTTAACCCAGCGGGTTTAATGCATGTTTTTCAGTGAATAATATGGACTTAAGTTTAAATTGTCGGGTTTAAAAAATTCGGATTAATGGTCGGGTGTAAAATTAACTTAAACCAGAGTTACACCCGGAGTGAATAATATGGCCGTTAGTGACTACTTAAAATTGTACTAAAGCAGGCCTGCACAAGTGCTGGTGTGTTTATTAATGCAACAAAAGAGAAAGACGATTGTACTAGCGCAGATTTTCGACGTTTGTGAAAACACCCACAATTTTCCCAACCAAAGTCATGCAAATATGGCGGACAAGAAGTCTAACTTAAAAGTCTAACATAATTCAGACTCGTGGAGACGCGGTGTAAATGACCGCATTTTAATGGAACAGATTATTTCTATATATATGTACTTAGCTCTTTTAATAACAGTTTTTTTGAAAAGAAGTATCATCATTGGATTTCTTATGCTATTGATATTAAATGTTTTGTTCGTAATGCGATGCATTTATTCTTGTTGACAAACGTGAAGTGGTTCGACTTTCACAACAGTGTAGTTTTTAATATATGTATACATACATACAATTTTTAATGTTTACTTCTTCTTTAGGGTTCAATCGAAGAATGGCTGCAACTGCTTCGTCTCGAAGAATACATTCAACCGCTGCTTGATCAAAACTACAAAACAGTGCGCGATGTAACGCAACTCACATGGGAAGACCTCGAAGATATCGGAATCGTTAAGCTGGGTCATCAAAAAAAAATCTTACTTGCCATTAAACGTGTGAAGGACATCATAAGCGGAAAATGGAACCCTGGTGGATCAGCGTATCAACAACAGGTACATTTTTTTTCCTAATAATCCTTTTTGTATGAACACATAAGCTCAAATCATAGCTGTAGAAATAATATAAGAAAGGCTCAACCGTCGCTTTTATTGCAATACTCTTTAAATTATATAAAAAAAAATTGACCGACCGAAATTGAAGTTGTTTTTTTTCTTCTGTTACTTTGAATTTGGTTGTAATATTAGACGTTTTATTTTTGCGTTTAGTTGCTATATTATATAGTTTATAATTTGTTCATATTTTTTATTGTTTTCGTTTTGTTTGATTTCATGTTTCTCTTTCTTTTTTGTATCTCTTATGATTTTTTTTCATATTACAATGAACAAAACGAACACAAATGACAATGTAGGAGTATCGCAAAGTATGGCATGCTCCTTCGCAATTGCCTTCACCAACTATAGTGCCTACGACAAGAGTCTCATGGGATGATTCGAAAAGTTATGGGATTACCGATCCGTATTTTACATGTACTGGAAGTAATCATGAATGTAATGATGTGGTATTGATTAAGGTAAGTTTATAATAATATTAGGAAATCTAGTGTTGGGCATAATACAAATCTTAATAAATTAACGAAAACGGTAAGGTTATTCGAAAACTGACAAGTTGTATTAATGGTCTACAGGTACGCCAGCCACGTGGAAAAAGCTTGGAATCTTTAGAAGACATTCACGATAACAGTACCAGGAGCCATTTGACTTTTAGTCATTACACTACCACAGACTATGGGCATTTCACACAACCACAGGGAGCCAGAGTACTTAGTAATCCCCCTGGAAATATGGTAAGCACTTGGAATAAGGTCGATTGTCGGTTCATTTATATAATTTACGTTTTATCCTTAGTCATGGCGCCGTTCGTATGACGATGGCGACATAACACCAACTAATGAGGCAGCTCGGGAGCTTATGTATGAAGAAGGCGGTGGGACATTGCCTCGTCAACGTGGAAATGCCGCTGATCGCTGTAAAGTACTACAAAGAGCCGTACTTCAAAATATGCCTGTAGATGCACAGCATCATTATATGAATACACCAGTAGAATATGCGGTTTCCGCAGATAATGCCAGTTTGAATTCTGTAAGTTTATACGACAAAATCAATCAGGACTGCACTAAACTTGTTTTATTTATAGACCTACCTGACTGGAAGCCCAATGTCAAATAAAAAGATTGCTCCTGAACCTCCACGACGTCACTGTAGTATACGAAATCCACGGACTTTAAGTTCACAAGATCAACAAGTAGGAGCTGTAGCTGCTGCTGCACAAAATCATCCATACGCATCATACGCAACAGGAGCACCAACTTCGTACATTCCTTCAAACATTCAGCAACCACCACAACCAATTTATGCAAATTATGCCACTATACAGCAGACAACCGCGGAGATACACTGTGAAAAATTGCACGACAATAAGGTAATTTTAATATGTGTACAGAACTCCCCGGGTATAAGTATTGTAAGGGTCCCCGCTTAGTGGGAATTTAATTGAAACACTATAGTTTTATGCCCATACGCATGTGCTATTATCCGGGGAGTACTGTATATCTTTTTAATACATATTTATGTATATTGTATTCATGTACGTACGATTGGATGTAATTAGATTAGATTGTTTTGGGGAGGTGGAAACAAGTTGCCACATCACTGCGGTCAGTGGGCCTATTCTGATTTCCTCCAATTAGAGCTTGCTCATGATACCGGACTTCGTGATGAATCCTAGTAGATCTTTGAGTGCGCTGTCAGGTATGTTCCTGCCCCAAGGTAAGGTCTTCCTAGATGGTGTTGACGTAATCTGACTAGACATTCACAGTGACACAATATGTGTTCTGCTGATTCTTCGTCCTCGTTGCATAGTGTGCAAGTGTTGTTTTGTGTTATTCCCATAGTCATGAGGTGTTTTTTTTTTTGCCTTGACAATGTTCAGTGAGGAACTCTGTGTTTGTACGAATCTGACTCCTTGTTAGGTTTAGGAGTTGTTTTGTTCTTGTAAGGGAGATAGTTGGCATGAACATTTTTTAGCTTGTCTGTTACCTTCAGTGTTAGTCCAGTAATAATTTGCCTTGTTTATCAGCCAGTTTTTGATGTAGAGTTTAGCTGTGGGTAATCCACAGAATGGTCTTGACATCATGACGGTCGATGCCGATCCATTTCTGGCTAGTATGTCTGCTACTTCTTTGCCCACGTGTCCCCTGTGACCTGGCACCCAAATGAGATGTACTCTGTTTGTGCTGTAATTGTATGCAATTCCATATTAGTTTTGATGTTATTTTATAGCTATTAATGGCTAGGAGTGCAGCTTTGCTATCAGAGAGAATAATGTTCTTGTTTGTTATGGATTTTGTTATATTATTACTGAGACATAGTTTTATTGCAAAGACTTCTGCTTGAAATACGGAGTTAAACTTGTCCATGCTTTTGTAGATGAACGTTTTTGTGAGGAATTTTCAGGACTAGTCAGGGTACTGAAAAAGAGATGGTGGCGGATGAACCCTTTATGGGCCAACGGCAGCTCTCACATCCCCGAAGTGGGTTACTGACACCGGAAGATCCGGCCCCTTTTGCACAAGGGGTCCAAAAAGGGCCTGGCCCTCCAGGTTGGGGGTTGTACGCCGGGGTAACTGCCCGACTACGTAAAAATTTTCTAGTTACGAAGCAGCAACAAGCCTCGGATAATAATAATAATAAACGGATGATTTTACTGTTTGAACCTGGCAAACGATACGAGGACAACGAATTTCGGACCTGTACGTGGAATGTTAGGTCCCTTAACAGACCGCGTACAGCCGAACAACTAGCGGCCTGAACCGCTATAAAGCAGATCTAACCGCCATCCAAGAAGTGCGATGGGATGGCCAGGGCAAAAAGAGGATGAAAAACTGCGATATTTATTACGACTGCTATCGGCAACAAAAACGTCACTTATTCGGATGTGGATTCGTCGTTGGCGCCAGACTTAGGCAAGAAGTCTTAAGTTTCAACTATGTGAACGAGCGCCTCACGACAATCCGCATCAAGGCTAAATTCGCCAACATTAGCCTAATATGCGCGCATGCCCCCACGGAGGAGATAGACGACGACACCAAAGATAGGTTCTACGAGCTCTTGGACAAAACTTACGATCAGTGCCCTAGCTATGACATTAAAATTGTCTTAGGCGATTTTAAGGCAAAGATAGGAAGAGAGGGCATCTTTGGTAGTACTGTCGGAAAGTACAGCCTACACGACACCACATCCGACAACGGATTTAGGCGGATCGATTTCGCGGTGGGGCGAAATGTTGTCGTGGCTAGTACACGGTTCCCGCATCTCGATATTCACAAAGGCACATGGAGATCTCCTGACCAAACAACCGTCAACCAGATTGACCATATTGCGATCGACGCAAGGCATTCCTCCAGTATTATGGATGTCCAAACGTTCCGAGGGGCGAACATTGACTCGGGCCACTACCTTGTTGTAGCCAAGGAACGACTCCGGATATCCCGAACACCGCTAAGACAAGTAAATACTGTGAGGACGTTTGACTTCGGACGGCTACAATCGCAAGAGATCACCAGATCCTTTTCCGATCGAGTCTCTCTCAGTCTCTCAAGAGTTCCTATGCAGCCAGCATTAAGTATTGAAGACCAGTGGCAACATTGCCAAAAAGCCATCAGAGACGCCGCCTCTGATGTGCTGGGTTTCACCCGACCACCGTAACGGAACCCCTGGTTCGACGACGAGTGCCGGCAAGCACATGCAGTGAAACAAGAGGCATACAAAGCGGTGCTGCAAAGAAGGACAAGAGCTGCTCGTGAGCTCTACGTGCAGAACAGAAGAGACGAACACCGGCTTCTGAGGAGGAAAAAGAAAGAGCATGAGAAGCGCGCGATCGAGGAAATAGAGAGATGTTACTGCAGGAATGAGGTTCGGAAGTTTTACCAAATGGTAAAAAGAACCTCACAAGGCTACAGAGCCCGAACCGAAGCCTGCAAGGACGAACAAGGGAACATCGTAGTAGAATCGCAGTCGATGCTGAGGAAATGGAAGAACTACTTCTGCAGACTGTTTAACGGCCATGACGACTTAAATCCCGCTGTCAAACAGAATGAACCATTCAACCTGGACGATGAGGATCAACAATACCGTCCACCCGACCTTCAAATCGATACCCATCACCTTTTCATCGATTTTAAGGCCGCCTATGACAGCATTTATAGGGACGAGCTGTACAGAACAATGTCTAGTTTTGGCATCCCTGCCAAACTCGTCCGTTTATGCTGGATGACGATGAAGAATGCACGCTGCTCCATCAAGGTCGGTAAAGAACTCACCGAGACCTTCGATGTCAAAAAAGGATTTAGACAAGGCGATGCGTTGTCATGTGACTTTTCTAACATCGTTCTTGAAAGAAACTCAAACGCCAACACCAGCAGAACGCAGCGTGATGTAAATGTCGCGTTTGTGAGTATTGAGACTGAGGCGGCGAAGATGGGTTTGGCGGTTAATGAGGGCAAGACGAAGTTATGCTGTCAGCTAAAAAGGACACCCAACACCGACGGCTCGGACAGAACGTCACAATAGACAGATATAACTTTGAGGTGGTAAAGGACTTTGTCTACCTAGGCTCCGCTATGAACACAGACAATGACACCAGCGCTGAGATAAAAAGAAGAATAACTCTTGCCAGCCGCTGTTTCTTTGGGCTAAGAAAACAATTGAGTAGCAAAGCCCTCTCTCGAACAACTAAAGTGACCCTTTATAAGACCCTAATCGTCCCAGTCCTGCTATATGGCGCAGAGGCATAGACTCTATCAAAAACGGATGAGGTAACTTTAGGTTGTTTCGAGAGGAAAATTCTTCGAGTGATTTTTGGTCCCGTCAGCATTGAATGGAGGAGAAGATTCAACGACGAACTGCACGGGCTGTACACTGTACAGCGACATCGACCTAGTCAGAAGAGTGAAGGTCCAACGACTGACTGACGAGGTGGCTGGGTCATGTGGAGCGTATGGACAAGAATGCTCCGGCCCGGAAGATCTTCGAATCCACAATCTTTTGGGCGAGTAAGATCGTCGCCTCGAAAACCATTAAAGTAAGGAGAAATATCTCCTGTTTTCTTATATCGGTAATGAAATTGCTTTCAGTCAGAACGTAGACATCGAGACGCATTTTTCTGTTTTACTCCCAACGACATGTAATTTGAAATGGTAAATTATGTCAATTACATACATCTTCCCCGACTCTAGACACATATCAGCCCATGGCAAGAACACAAGACGTAACGCAGTACATCCCAATAAGATGAACTGCAATACCGACGATTTGATTCTCAACTTTTCTTTTTACTAAACTAAAAGCCCATCGTTTTATTTGAGCTCCTCTCAGTCTAAAGGGGTTTTCAATAGGGTTAGGTCGATGTAGGAATGGACTAAAACAAGCTATGTGTCAGGTGTTATTTTTATTAACTATACAGTCAAACCCGCTTAAGTGAAATGACCAAAATCATTAACTTCAGTTTCAATAAACATGGTTTTCAGTTAAGCGAACCCCGGATAACTGAACAAAATTTCACTTGAGCGAACTTTGGATAATGTGGTATTCGTTTGGGCTTCTTCAGATTCGCTCTCAGGTTTCAGATTTCGCGTGGCTAATCGAACATAAAAACGTCACTTGCTCTTTTTTGTGATAATATTCGTGGGATTAGAATATGTGTAGCCTTCAACACTTTTCAAAACGTTTTCCATTCACTGGTTAAATTTTATATTAAAACATTCCAAATTTGCGTCTCGATTGATTTTTAAATATTTATACATAACAAATTTACTGAAATAAATTCACCCGATGCAATGCCTTTCTTTGTTGTAGAACAAATTCACGAAAACCCAAACGCCCTCCACCAGTTGTCAAACTCAAACGCACTTGTGTTGGTAAATATTCCCAAAAGTGCTCTGAAATCTGAAAAAGATTGCTTTTTTTTTTGTACCAAACGAACATAAAAAGTGCTCTGAGAGCGCCCAATCGAATACCACATAAGTAAAGCTTTACCCTGAAAAAGTTTATCATCTTAACAAATTGTTAATATTAATAATACAAAAAAAATGTAATAATGTAAGAATTAACATCTGTCATTGTTAGAGGTAAAGTGGAATGTGGAAGGTGCATAATGCAAAAAAATGGATGCATTCAACGCCTGCTCGTTACTTTTTGCCTTTTTTCAATTCATGTATTTTCATTTCATTTCTTTCATTTAAGCGGAGTTCTTTCTATGAAAAGTTAGAATAGGCGAAGAAGATTCGAGAGAACAATGCACAAAAAAAAACAAATGTAAAAAGATTAGGTGCGAATGTGTTGGTTGAGAGGATTTTTGACATTTGTCAATACGAATTTCTATGCAACAATACTAGCGCACCTAAACTTTTTGGGAGCGTAAAATTTAGCTTGTAGGCAAATAACTGTTAATCGGTCGAAATTGGGGGTCTCAGTATTGTCTCTAATTCCTACTAAAGTGACTGTGTCTACGAGTTGTTGTTAAGAGTTGTTCCCTCAAAAATAACAATTCACAAAAAGTTTTAAAGGAATTGTGTTTCATATATCCGAGCTTTTCACTTAAGCGGGTTTTAATAAAGCGGAGTTATTTGTATGATTTCCTTTTGTTTTTAAATACAAGGGGATTAGTTATAAAGTTAAAAGTAGGCGCAGTGGCTTAGTGGTTAGTGTGTTGGACTACTAAGCGAGGGGTCCGAGGTTCGAATCCCGCAAAAAAAAAAAAAAAAAAAAAAATCCAACTTAGGGTTTTTTCCACTGTGCCACCTCTCGTGAACGTCTGACAAAGATCCGAGAATATAACTGTCTTGAAATAGCTTTTCAATTGGCCGTTTGGAGTCGGCATAAAATTGTAGATACCTTCCATTCGTTTCAAACTTGAAAACTCACACAAAACGAATGGTTGTGAGAAGCTACCCCTAGGTTTTTGAGACGAAAAGAGACCCGACAATGGTGGTCTGATTCGAATATCTCTCGAATCTATACACTTTACTTTACTATAAAGTTAAAATAAGCAGCTTTTTCAGTTAAACGGGTTTCAGTTAAGCGGGTTCGACTGTATTTTTTGATTTTCTATACAGATTTATAATTTGAACAAATATGTTATTTTAACGACCTGATCACACAGATTCTAAAACGAGAGTCTAAAATAAAAGCCGGCTGCAGAGACATCGCTCAATCAGCACTCAAAAATTACTAAGGCTTTGTGCTCCATTTTGTTTACCCAATAAGTAATTTTAGTCTCTGAGCCTTAAATGTATATCGATACTGTAATATTATTCTACTTTGATTTCTCTCCAGTTGTTCACGCATTTTCTATTACATGTTCAGTATTCTTACTTTTGATAATTTTGCACTCACAATGTAACTTATTCGTATTTTATTTAACATTGTTTCTTTTTTATTGTTTTTGTCTTTCAGTCAACATCAAGCATCGATTCCATCGACACTATTCCCTTCGCTAACGAAAACACTGGAACCATTAAGCAAAGACTACTTAATAGACAAGAGATGCCGCCACAGCAGCATCTCTCATCATCATCATCATCGTCATCATCGTCGACCAATACAATCGCCAATATCGCACATTCTTTTCATTCGTTAAAATCGTCATCATCGCTGCATGATGCCACACTAATTCGCAGCGATAGCACTGGGTCTAATGCCGGTGGAACACTGCTCTATGATGCAGCGTCCATTGATTCCACCGTAGGTGGAGGCTCTGGAGCATCAAGTGCTGTACATCTTCGATCACCAACACTAACCTATCCTCAAGTTGGTGGTGGCAGCGGTGGGCTCCCAGTTGGTGCTATTGGGGATTGTTCCGATTTGAGTTCCTCCTCAGGTAGTGCTGGCGTCGCATATGCTGCGGACCTCGTTAGTGACGAGGTCGGTAGTGTTCCACAAGCGAAAACCGTATCGGTGAATGTTCTCAACGATATTGGCAATATGCTAGCAAATTTAACAGACGAACTAGATGCCATGTTAGAGGAAGAGAAACGGGTGGGATTGAATATTGATAGTGAATGAGAAAAATCAACTTAATTTTGGTTAAATTTTAATATTTTTTGTTTGTTTAATATTTTATTTTAATTTTATTTGGTTGTAAGTTGTCATGAAGAGTAATAAAACAAAATACTATGTAATGATCAAGATTAATATAATCGTCTATAATGAAATGCTATTATTTTTATTACTATGCTATATATAAAAAAATATATATACAATGAGTAAATTAATCATAATGTTGAAAAATGTATTAGAATTATTATTAAACAGTTTCTATAATATATATGACAAAAAGTATGTTTTTTCGTACGTTTTATTTGGATACATTCCTTTCGATAAGGACTGAAAGAAAGGTCATGTCCCTTATAAGATTTTGTTTTACTTACTTACTTAAGCGGCTCTACAGTTCGGAATGAATCGGGGCCACTTCTCGCGGTCAGACAGAGCGTATTTTTTTTTTTTTTTTCAAATCTTCTAAAATTCAACGAAGAACCTCCCTCGAAGGACAACTTTATTTGGGTGATCACGATCTTATAAAGCCTAAGTTGTCCGGTATTTATTTATAATTTCTGATAAGATGTAGCACCGACTGCTTCTACTACAAGGTTTCCTTCGGCATCTGTACAAGTTTCTGTACGAGACGTTCTCTTTATCTTATGTTAAAACTTCCGTACAGCATTCCTGTAATAGCACCTCGCAATTTCTTCGATCACACGCTCGTCTTGCTTTTTCTTTCTTAGCGAGTTAGTATTCCTCTTTTTGCCTCTTTTTTTGCTGTATTTGCTAGTAGATGAGTACATTCTAGAGTCGCTTTTGGTCAAAAATCTACCCTACCAAAAAAAAAGAAGAAGATATATTACACCTCAATTATCCAACGATTTGTTGTTTGTGCACGTCTATCATCGCGTCTCCACAAGCAATAGGTCTATTTGTGTACTTTCCAAACCATGCGATAGTTTTATTTTGAAAGAAGTTGTTTTACTGCGACCCTTTGGTTCACGTCTTCTGGGATCTCGCTGGACTCATCGTAGAATACCTACGATTTGATGATATCGTCTCTAGGAAAGGTGATGAACTTTTGTCTTCCCATTCCTTCTTGGCCATTCTTAGAATCGTTGTGTTTGCACATTCCTCAACCACGAGGTGCAACGGAGTTAGTTCCAATAGCACTTCCATAGCTGCGGGTAGGCAAGTTCTCATGGCCCCTGTATATATATATGCTAGTTTTTGCACTTTATTGAATGTCTTCCTTGTGGTGGATGGACTAATTCTTGTTGCCCATGCATTCGCAAAATACATTCATCTGAGGATGGTCGGGCTATATTCTCAGGATTTTCCAGCTAGGCTCCGGCAAATCATTTAAGCCCGCGTTGCTTTCCTGGTTATCTCTTGTGTGTTTTTTTTAGGCGCGTTTGTTGTTTAGCTTTAGTCCCAAATATTAAACTTCATTGACTGATGTCAGTGTTGTACCCGATAACCTCACGGCCTCAGTCGTTCAAGTTTTCTTTTCGTGAATGGTACTATTCGCCCCTATCGTTCGGAACGGAATTTTCTCCAATTTGTACGAAATTGGAAAAATTACATTCGAAATACCCGTTCCGATACAACTTTCGGAAAAATCCTCCCATGATATATAGCGCACCTTGTCGCATTTCCTGGAACCGCGGTATAACACTTATTTTTGACAGGTACACGGCGCATTTTTTCCGAAGCTCTGCGACAACAAATTGCTGCAGAATATTTTAATGTGAAATTAACGCGTTTTTTTACTTCACTTATTTTGTTCCGAAACTAATATTTGATCGGGGTGATTGTTATCTTTGACGGACTTAGGCTTAGCCCAGCCGTTACGCACCAATCCCGAGTTATTTCGAGCCCCCTCTGTATAATTGGGGGGCAATAATAATGACTATGTCATCAGCATATTATACTTGACGTTGACTACAAAACTCCACATCCAAGTTGTGTTGGACGGTTTCAAGTCTGCAATTCACCATATAAATGCTGGTGTTCCCCAAGGCTCTGTTTTGTCTCCGACACTCTTTCTCATATTCATCAATGATCTCTTGTCTGTTACTTCTAATCCAATACATTCTTTCGCTGATGATAGCACTCTCAGTTTTTCAAATTCGTTCCCGCACTCTCGTCCCTGCTCTTCGGTCGTGGAACTGGAACGGCAACGTATGCTAAACACATAAAATTCCGATCTTGACAGCATTATAAAATGGGGTACAATCAATAGAGTGGAATTTAATGCTTCCAAAACACAATGCTGCCTTCTATCATTAAAGCGAAACCTGAACCCTAACCCATTATCCATGAATGGGACTTGCATCGACGAAACCGAACGACTTTAAATACTTGGTATATGTGTCAACGACAAACTCCGTTGGAATGACCACATATACGAAGTCGCCAAAAACGCTGCGAAATGTCTAGGTTTCTTAAATCGATGTCAGAAGTTCTTTACACCCTCCGACTTAGCTACAATATACAAGGCCTTTATTCGGCCTAAGCTTGAGTACAACGCTCATATCTGGTCAGGTGCACCAAAAACTTCATTGCACCTATACTAGACAGAATTCAAAAGCGGGCGATAAAACTTATAAGTTATAGCAATATAGCGGAGTCTATTGACCCGCTCGAACATCGCAGAAATGTTTCTTGCCTCTCCTTATTTTATCGATATTTTCACCACCGATGCTCTGATGAAATAGCATCTGCATTCCGCCCCTTCAACAATTCTCTCGCAACACCCGTCACACATCGAATGCATATCAGTTCACCCTTAAGCCTACCTTCGGACGTACTGTAAAATATAGAGATTCTTTTGTGAGTCGAACAACACGCATGTGGAATGCATTGCCTCACACGGTTTTCCCCTCTCATTATAGCCCACAATTGTTTAAGACCAATGTGCACCAGTCCACCAGTACCTACCTCTTCTCTATCCTCCCTATTAACCCTTCCACTCGTGCTGTGCATTGGCATTATAAGGGAACAAAAACCCCTTGAGCACTAGTGAATTATAAAAAAAAAAAAAATAAAAAGGAGATAGATCCCCTTCTTGCGGACAGCCTGTAACTGTGCTAACTCTGATAATACCTTCTGATGTGTGAGTCTCCGCTGATCTTGTGCTCGGGAGTTTATACATCAACGATCCACCTCGCTACTGTTATTTACTCCTTTTCTATCCAGAGATCGTATAATTGCATCATGCGATGTGTAATCGAATGATTCCTCGATGTCCAAGATGGCTTCGCTTCAAGAGAGCTTTCAATATGACAAAAACATAGGTACAAAAAATATAAAATCAATGCTGCCCAACCGTTGGGAAATGTGAAAGATTTCGGGAATACCTAATACAAAATTGAACGCTATTGGTTATATATCATATTGTTACATTCAGGCTGGGATTCGAAAAGATAAAACACAATTCTGTTTAACTTTTCCAATAAAACCACTTTATTTACACTTTCTAATAATTCACCAAGTAAGTAGTACCAAAACAATATCACTTAAAACAATTCTTAAACGACTCAAACCAATCATTTATGTCGTTTTCCATTGGGACCAAAAATCAATCTTTTTTGATCTAAATCACTTTTAACGTTCCATTGGGCAGAAAAATCAATCTTTTTTTTTTCGATTCGGATCACTTTTTGCAGACCTGGATATTTTTTCACATTTACACATACCAATGTATTTTGCACAGCTGTTTTATGTGTGAAATGCGCAAAGTTTCGTGAAAACCAAAATAGCAAAATACACAAATAGCTATGGATGTAATTTCGTAGGAATTATTATCTTCGTTATCTCCCTCGTCATCTGAAGACTACAAACCACCAATAATACTTCATTTGTATCTAAAACAAGGAAAACATTTTTGAGGTCGAAATCCATTTGCGATTTTTCCAGAAACGAATGCAATTTGAACAGCTGATATTGTTGTCAATAAACGCACTAATCCATTTACAACAGCAGATCAATTTCGTTACAAAAGCAGATCAATTTCGTTGCGCGTTCCATGAGCACCGTAAAATCTGAGATATGAAATTTAGAGTCGTTTTTCTGCTCTCGAAATCAGCTGGGCTTTCAGATTCAGAGTCAGATCAATTTTGCGAATCTTTAAGTCTGTGAAAAATAGACAAAAATTTACATTCGGCTTCTGCAATTGATATCAAAATAAATTGAATGGATTCTTATAAACACAAATAACAATTTGAGAACAGATGACTTTTAAAACACGCACCACCACAAATGCTTACTTACTTACTTAGGTGGCGCTACAGTCCGGGGTGGACCTGGGCCTCAACCAATACGCCTCTCCAGTTAGCGCGATCTTTGGCTAACTGCCTCCAGTTGCGCACTCCAAGTTGGTTGAGGTCCCCTTCCACTTGAGCGCGCCACCTAAGGCGAGGTCTTCCTCTACTGCGTTGTCCCTCCGGGTTGGAATCGAAGACTCTCCGGGCCGGAGCGTTGGTGTCCATTCGCTCTACATGTCCTAACCATCTTAGACGACTAATGCGTACTTTTCTGACCAGGTCGATGTCGCTGTACAGCTCGTAGAGCTCGCTGTTAAATCTTCTCCTCCAAATCCCGTCAACGCAAACGGGACCAAAAATCACTCGAAGAATTTTGCGTTCGAAGCGACCAAGAAGATCCTCATCCGTTTTTGCTAGGGTCCATGCTTCTGCGCCATAGAGCAGGACAGGGATGATGAGAGTCTTATATAGAATCTTCTTAGTGCTTCTTGACAAGGCCTTACTAATCAATTGCCGTCTTAGGCCAAAGAAACAGCGGTTGGCAAGTGTGATTCTTCGCTTGATTTCTGATGTGATGTCATTATCAGAGTTTATAGCGGAGCTGAGGTAGACAAAGTCCCTAACTACCTCAAAGTTATAGCTGTCTATCGTGACGTTCTGCCCGATTCGTCGATGTCGTGTGTCCCTTCTTGTTGACAGCATATATTTTGTTTTACCCTCATTCACCACTAAACCCATTTTTGCCGCTTCTGTACTAATACTTGCAAACGCACCAGTGACAGCTCGCTGTGTTGTACCAACAATGTCAATGTCGTCAGCGTATGCAAGCAGTTGCACAGACTTATAGAAAATTGTGCCTCTGGTGTTGGCTTGTGAGTTTCGCACAATCTTCTCAAGAATGATGTTGAAAAAGTCACATGACAGCGCATCACCTTGTCTAAATCCTTTTTTGACATCAAAGGTCTCGGTGAGATTGTTTCCGACCTTTACGGAGCAGCGAGCGTTCTCCATCGTCATTCTGCACAATCTGACAAGTTTGGCAGGGATGCCAAAACTAGACATGGCTCTGTATAGCTCGTCTCTATAAACGCTGTCATATGCGGCCTTAAAATCGATAAAAAGATGGTGAGTATCGATCTGGTATTCTTGGGTTTTTTCCAGGATCTGCCGTAGTGTGAATATTTGATCGGTCGTGGACTTACCGGGCCTAAAACCGCACTGATAGGGACCTATCAGATCGTTGACGAATGGTTTCAGGCGTTCACACAATACAGCAGACATGATCTTATACGCAGTGTTCAGGAGACTGATGCCTCTGTAGTTGGCGCAGTTTAGAGGGTCTCCTTTCTTGTGGATCGGGCAAACAATGCTGAGGTTCCATTCATCAGGCATACTTTCCTCTAACCAAATCTTGGAGATGAGTTGGTGTATGCACTCTACCAAGTCATCTCCGGCTGCCTTGAAGAGCTCGGCAGGTAAGCCGTCTGGACCAACAGCCTTGTTGGATTTAAGCTTAGATATTGCTATCCTCACTTCATTTTGGTCAGGTGGACGGAAATCTTGGCTGTCATCGTCCAGGTTGAATGGTTCGTTCTGCCTAACAGCGGAATTTGTGTCGTCTTCGCCGTTTAACAGTCTGCAGAAATGGTTTTTCCATGTCCTCAGCACCGACTGTGACTCTACTACAAGGTTTCCTTGTTCGTCTCTACAGGTCTCCGTTCGGGTCTTGTTGGCATGACACGTTCTTTTTACCTTTTGGTAAAACTTCCGAACATTGTTCCTGGAGTAACACCTCTCTATATCCTCGATCGCGCGCTTCTCATGCTCTCTCTTTTTTCTCCGGAGAAGCCGATGTTCTTCCCTCCTTTTTTGCTCGTAGAGCTGACGAGCTGCTCTCGTCCTTCTATGCAGCGACGCTTCGTAGGCACTTTGTTTTGCTGCATGTGCTTGCCGGCACTCTTCGTCAAACCAGGGGTTTCGGGGGGGTGGGCTGGTGAAACCGAGCACATCAGTTGCGGCGTTTTTGATGGCTTCTTGGCATCGGCGCCACTGGTCTTCGGCACTTGATGCTGGCAGCATAGGACTTCTCGAGAGGTTGAGGGATACGCGATCGGCAAAGGTTCTGGCGGTTTGTTGCGTTTGTAGTCGTCCAACGTCAAATCTCCTCACAGTATTTTCTCGTTGTTGTGGCGTCTTGGATATCCGCATCCGTACCTTGGCTACAACAAGGTAGTGGTCCGAGT
Source organism: Cheilosia urbana (assembly GCA_946477585.1). NCBI lineage: Eukaryota > Metazoa > Arthropoda > Insecta > Diptera > Syrphidae > Cheilosia > Cheilosia urbana. Next base: position 113,652,798 of record OX297854.1, read on the forward strand.
CTATGTTGGCCGCTCGGAAAGTTCGGACATCTAGAATACTGGAGGAGTGCCTTGCGTCGATCGCAACGTGATCAATTTGGTTGACGGTTTGATGATCAGGTGACCGCCATGTTCCTTTGTGTATATTGAGGTGAGGAAACCGTGAGCTAGCTATGGTAACATTACGTCCCGCAGCAAAATCAATCAGCCTAAGTCCGTTTCCAGACGTGGTGTCGTGTAGGCTATGTTTTCCGATTGTGCTACCAAAGATGTCCTCCTTTCCTATTTTGGCGTTAAAATCACCCAAGACGATTTTAACGTCATGCTTAGGACATTGCTCATATGTTTTGTCGAGGAGCTCGTAGAAACATTCTTTGGTAGCATCGTCTTTATCTTCTGTGGGGGCGTGAGCGCATATCAGGCTGATGTTGGCGAATTTAGCCTTGATGCGGATAGTTGTAAGGCGTTCACTAACGTGTCGAAAGCTCAAGACTTCTTGCCTAAGTCTGCCGCTTACAACAAATCCGCATCCAAATAGACGCTGCTTTTGTTCTCTGTAGCAGTCACCGTAGTAAATGTCACAGTTTTTCATCCTCCTTTTGCCCGGTCCATCCCACCGCACTTCCTGGATGGCGGTGATACCTGCTTTGTAGCAGTCTAGGGCCTCCGCTAGTTGTTCGGCTGCACGCGGTCTGTTCAGAGTTCGAACATTCCACGTGCAGATCCGAACGTCATTGTCCTTTTTTCGTTTTGCAGGGTCGTCAACAGTGAATCCGTCCTTATCCGAGGCTTTTGGTTGCTTCGCAACAATTCTTTTTTTTCCGTGGTAGGGTCGTTAACCCCACGCACAACCCCCAACCTGGAGGACCAGGCCCTTTCTGTAACCCCTTGGGCAAAAGGAGCCGGAATATTCCGGAGTCAGTAACCCGCTGCGGGGATGTGAGAGCTGCCGTTGACCCATTGAGGGCTCTTCCGCCACCATCTCTATTTCAACACCCTGACTAGTGCTGAAAAATCCTCAATGACCTCAGCTCCAAATACGTCAAAGTAGCTCATTGAGGTATCTGCCATGTTGACTGTTGACGCCACCGTTGATTCAACCATGTGAATTCATCCGCCGTACGTCCTCTTTCTGAGGGGCTCATGTAAGACCTCTGAGACTCGATCAGGCAGTCATTCCGACAGAGCATTATAGTGTTGCTATTTTCTTCGTGTTCAACACTCGCGCTTATAAGTTTAGCAAGTCATGCCCGGAAGGACAAGACCAGTACCCGGTGGCTACCACGCGGAGGTAAAATAAGCACAATTGATGTGTATGAACAGTTACAACGACTGGGCATCGCCAAGTTGACGCCACTCAGTGCCTACCCTATTCATACAACACCCAACCACCACCACCACAAATGCAAAGGAAGAAAAATCTCGTTTTATGTTCCATTGGGCAAGAAAAACCTGAAATTTGAGAGCAATATCTGAAAATCCCAATGGAAAACGACATTAGTGAAAGCATGATGTGTAGATCTGAGAAAAAATCGAACGATATTTCACAATCATTGGCTCGCTTAATATTATAATAGTATTGTGATAAGCAACTGCGTTGCATTTTACAGGGTTTTATTTTGAAATAAAACCATTTGAAATATTTTAAAGAAGCGCGTTCTCCAACTAAAAAAAAAGTGCCAAAATAGCAAAATTTTATGGCTGTCTCTCAAAAAAGTGTCATATTGCAACTTTAGTTGCACAACGGTCACGCTGCCTACAACAAATCAACGAAAGCAAGGAAACGAAATCAGTGTTGCCGCTGAGGACAAAAAATTGTCGCTAAACCATAACCTAATATCCGCTAGAAATGTTAGTTTCTGAATTGCGAAAATCCGCTAGAAATCGCTAAAATATCAATTTGAATGTAAGTTCAAAAATATGTATTTATTTTTAAAATTAATTGTTAATTATGAAATTATTAATCAAATTAAATACTGAATTAAAAAAAAACAACCAATAAATTCAAGATAACAAAAAGAAATAATGTGAAGAAAAAAAAAACGTTTTAAAAAAAATAAATAAATTGAAATTTACAAATCAAATTCCAGCTCAAAAATGGAATCATCTAATTCTTGGCTGTCCATTTCTTCCAAGTTTGAAGTAGAGGCTTCGGCTATATTTTCTTCAGTTTTAGATTTTTTTGTTTCTCCTATTTTTATTTATAACCTGGTCTGGCAAGTCGTAGTTACAGCAACTTCTGTTCATCACTTTTAGTTGATTTCTAATCAATATTATAGAATCCAACGTCAGGGTTGAAATTTGATTCCGAAGTTTGTTTTTTACATGGTTCATTGCACTAAAAATTAGTTCAACTTCAGCATTTGAGTGCGGAAGAGATAGCACAGTGATTGCCAAATCAGCCAGTTCTTGCAAATTATTTACACCTGAAGCATTTTTGTACTTGAAAAATTATATTCGAATGAGTCGGAGATGCCACTTGTACGGGATTCGTGTACGTGGTGGTGTAGTAATGAAAAGTAGCTAGAAATCGCCAAATTTTTTTTTAGCGACAACATTTTATTAAAAATTGCCGAGAGCTTTAAAAATATGCTAGAAATAGCGAAAAAATCGCTAAAGTGGCAACAGTATACGAAATGAATGAATCTCGAGACTCGAAGTTTTGGTGTTCGTGCTCAACACTTGCAAATGCAATCGAACACTATTCGTGAATTTTCCCGAAATATATCAACAAATTTTCGGTTTTTTTTCCTCGACCGACCATCTTGAGAGGCGGACGTGCTTTTTTTCCACCGCTGAAAGTATAATTAATTTTCTTTGTGTGATTTATCGGCTTTAGCCAAAAAAAATATTAGTTTGGCTTTAAAGATTATTTTAAAACCGAGCTTTTTCACCACCTCATTACTGTGGATGAGCTGCATCAATAGTTACTTTTGCTGGATTCGCCTTCCGCGTGGTTTTTTGATTTTCCAACGAACTACGTGCTTCTCGTAATCCGCCGCCATTGTGCTTCTCATCATCTTCCTGGACGTTGCTGCTGCTATGCTGTCATCATCCTCCGCCATCCACCGCTTGTCGCTCTTCAACAGACTCCGTTTATCTATCATGGTAAACGATTGCAGCTGAATTATAATTCTCCTGCCCATCTTTAAAAGCGCCGCCAATATGGCATCTCAACCGGACAGCCCCAGCGTGGTCTCAGCTGCAGAGATCCTTATGCGAATTGGCTCGCAGCCTATCGGCACATCACTGAACAACTCCCATAGTGCCATAGTGTTTCTTGTCAATCGGACATGGCTACGGACGATGTTCTAGCCCCCAACCTGGACCATGAGGACGATTTTATAGTCCCTCGTAAAAGACAGCGGGGTCTCAATCGCAGCCCTAACAACTCAATCATCAACTTCATCTCTAACTCGTTTGATAACGCTAATCGTTTTGCCCTGCTGGGAGACCTGCCGATCGTGAAATCAACGTGCGGTAAAAAAAATCCCGCTACTTTAACGCAAACAGCTTCAAACGCTGCACCTGTAATTGACGCCGCCGATTCTGCGCACGTTAATCCAGCCTCTTCTTCTTCGGTTCCCGCCTACTTGTCATCCAACGTTCCGGCCGCTTCTTCTAATGGCAAAGCCGCATCACCCATCGCTTCCAGCAACACACCGGGGCGCCCGCCCGCAGTTCCAGCTCATGACGGCATAAATGTGAGTAGCAAATTCTGCCCCCCTATTTTTGTCTCAAATTTAAATTTAAAGAAGTTCATCGGTGAACTCAAGTTAAAAGCTGATCAGATAAAATTTAGATTCCGTATCCATAATCTTAAAAATAATATATCAAAAATCCGAGTTGACAATGTCGCGGTCCATCGTGAGCTCCTGGAGCTATTCCGTCAGAGTAAAGATGTTCAGGCCCACTCATTCACTTTGAATGAGGACAGAACTGTTAATCTGGTTCTAAGGGGGTTGACCCCAGACTACTCCCCGGACGATATTAAAAAAGAGTTAGATTCTTTAGTGCCTAACTCTATTGACAATGTTTCACATTTTGAAACCCTTACCTCAAAGAAGGGTGGTTTTTTGTATAATTTGTTTCTGGTTCGACTTAGGCCTGGTACATCAGATAAAGATATTTTTAAAGTTAAGTATATTCTCTATACCAAAATCACATGGGAAAAACCCAAAGGCAATGGGGGCCCCCTCCAATGCAGAAGATGCCAGGCTTTTGGTCACCTGGCCAAAAACTGCGCTCGTAATTACAAGTGTGTTAAATGTGTTGGCCATCATGGCCCTGGTGAGTGCACCCTTACAAATGTAGAAGAATCTAAACCTACCTGCATCAACTGCGGAGGGGAGCATCCTGCAAATTATAAAGGATGCCCTAAGTTTAAAAATTATGAAAATCGTAAAAAACAAATTGCCAGAAGAGCAGCTTCTAAATCCGCGAATATTTCGCCGGTGCTTACCACACCTAAGGTTTCTTTCGCTAGCCTTTTTAAAGGCCCCGATAACACACCCATTGTTTCCGGTATTTCCAGCCCTCAATCTAACTCTATGAATAATTGCCTTAGCGAGTTCTTTAACCTCTCGGAAAGCCTTTTTGGCATTAACTTAACCGATCTACTTTCAAAAGTCAAATCCTTTTTGGATAATATCAATAATGCCGGCTCTTTGCAGCAAAAAAAGTTGGCTTACTTGGATCTGGTTAACCAAATTCTAGTCACATCTAAATGATTTTGAAAATTTTATGTTACAACATTTCGTCCCTAGAAAGCAATGCCGGAAGGATTGAGCTTCAAAAATCCGTGCTGGCACACAACTGTGATTATGCGTTTCTTCAAGAAACTCACCCTAACCCTAAACATATAGTTCATTTGGAAACGCTCCAAACAGACCTAAATTTCGAATCCAGAAACAAAAGGCTCATTAATAAAAGTTTATATTCTGACGTTGGAGTCACCCCCCTTATTTCCTACTCACTGGCCCTAATGAACAAAACCATTTCTAAATTTCTACATCTTGACAATGAACTAATTCGTTCAATTTATCTAAGCCAACAAAACTCTAACTGGAGCAACTCTACCTATGTTTCTCCAGTAGGAATAATTAATGAAAATCTCCCCCCGAGACTCGATGGACCGCTTTTAGAATTATATGTCAAAGTCACTTTGGCCAGAATAGGGGATAACTCCCTCCTTAAATTTAAATTCTATCTGACCAGCTCCTCCGGACCTCTTGACTCCTTTCCCCTCGCAGAATTTGCTACAATTATTATAAGTCATATTGTATTAATTAACGTTTGTACATTTTCTATCCACATGTTAACTAACTATGCGTACCTATCTCAGAGAGAGAGAGAGAATTATTATATTTACATTATATGTACTCACTTACGTTTGTTTACCTTATCATATAATACTAAATAATAGTCAATTCGAAATTGTATCAAATTCAACCTAAAAGATTCTTAACAAACCATTACTTGGTACTCCTTTTATGTTTCTAACACATAATATCGCCTAAGATATATCTCCAAGTTTCCAAAACAAAGCATAAAAAAAAAAAAAAAAAAAAAAAAAAAAAAAAAAACGTCAAAAGAAAGAAAACTCAAACTATCAAGCTAAGCAGCCTAAACCCTGCCCTCGCTACCATTAAAGATCCCCACATTGCATAACAATCTATCGACCGCAATATGCACTTCACCCGTTCTCCTTTCCATATACCCATGTACATATTCCCTATCCCATTTTAATTTTAAGTATCTTATTTATTTTAGCTGTGATAGACAACTTCGTCATTCCTAATGTACTACGCTCCTCAAGCAAGAGCAGTCCTATCCACAAAAAAATAATCGTTCACCATGAGGTTTTTCTCTTTACTCATAATATGTATTGTTACTCTAGAGTAGGCCACACGATATAGCCACTCCTCTCTCTCTCGTTAACTTTAAGTGAAACGAAACCATTGTATTTATAGTTGTACTGTTATCGAAACGTCAAAGTCTTAATAAACTCAACTCAACTCAACTCGAACACTATTCGTTTTCGTTGAGTTGTCATTTTGTTTCGGAATTTGTTCACTGAACGCTGATAAAACAAACGAGTTGTCTTGTGCTTGCTGTTCGGTCGGGACTCGGTAGAAGGTGCGATTTTTTCGACTTTCAATTGTTTTTTTTTTGTTATTTTTTCGTGCTTCAAAGAAATGCTTGCTGCTGCATACATTTTTCATATTAGAGGTAGTGCTTAAAAAGTGAAATAGAAATTTTTAATCATGAAATAGTGAATCTCAATTTAATTATGTAATTTCTCAAATAATCTATAGAACTGTTTGTATTTTGCAAAGTCCTCCATGAAACTACAAGTTTGTTTTATCGTGAAAAGCTATTTTCTAGTGTGCCTTTGATTTCGTGGCCTCAAATATAATAAAAGTCATTGGTTGTGCAATGCCTTGTTAAATTGCGATGAGCAAAGTTACACCTTCAAAGGATATCATAAAACGAGAATCTTTATCCCAACTCCAACCCAAACGAAGAAACATGTCAAAAGAAGAGGACGGAGATCTAGATCCCCGTATTCAGGTGAGCCCAACAAAATGTTTTTGGCAAATCCATATAAAATCATTAGATGTTTCATAAATAAATAATATAAGTGAACAAACCCTGTATTTAATGCGCACCATTATTCAAATAGGAAAGGAGTTGTGATGGCATGTTTTCAAGCCAAGCGCAAGACCAAGAATGATGACGATTGTTTTTTTTTTTTAAATAGGTTGCTTACCTACCTGTCCATTTGTTGTTTGGCATTTTGATAATTGAATACATCTGATTAAAATTATCATAATATTGTACCTAAGTAGTTACAACTATTCTTCAAAAGTGGAAATGTTGATTACGATTTTACAATTCAGGCTACCGTAACAATCTGGCATCGAAATTCCGTTTAAACTATTAGCAAACAATGGATATAAATCTGTCAGGCCCAAAAATGTAGGTATAACTATACATGCACAGGTTTTATAGACTTTAGGAGTCATTAGTATCATTTTGTTACCTATTTCCATACTTTAAACTGTGCGTCATATTTGCTTCAACGACTGACGATTGAGGCAGCAGGGAACTTCCATTTATCGCAAAAAATTAAATGAAATTAAGCTAGCTAGCTACGTATTGTTCTTATCGATTAACGTTTAAAACAAAATAAAATAAATTGCAAATGTAAATACCTACCTACCAACTCGGAAGAATGCAGCTTGCTCCCCTAGTGTTATTTTATTAGATATGTGTGATACCTACAAATATTGTGTGCTCATAAGATTCTTAAGAACAACAAACCAAACAAGGTATACAGGGGTACATATATTTGCCTTCATTATTCATATTTACAGCCAATCCAACATCAAGAATGAGGTAACATTGTATCTGCGCTCAAACGTTGCGACATTTGGATTGGAATGTTCTGGTGGGCCGCGTGCCCGCATGTAAATATAGCAGAACATACAAAGAGACTATTCGCACGTCTATAGGAAATGTTTTTTGTACCACAGTTTTAACAAAGTTATGATTATGCGGGTGTGGTTAAACAAAAATATCGTCTGTGGTCATAGATGTTTTAAACATTAAACATTTAAAAGTTTGGCGGTCAATTTTCAATCACCTTTGTAGCAACAAAGAATACTTTTATAAATATAAATACACAATTATAATAAGCTCGTATGTATATAATTAATCCAAAGCCTGGCTTCAAAAAATGCATTTAAAATAAATAACTCGGTATAAGTCAGTAACCCGAACCGAAGCCTCAGTCAAAACGTTCTGAAAATCCAATCACCAGTCGCCGCGACAGAATACCTAACACTCGATGAATTTGCTATCAAAATGATCAAGGATGTATTTCTCTTCTTCCACTTTTGATTATGTCTGCGGTATTTAGCACGGCTGGGATGGAATGATGAGACTAACGAGTTTGTCAGGGATGTCAAGTATTTTTCAAAAAAACATTTTTGGCGATTTGCTGAAATTATCTCGGACGAATTGTTATTTTCATACACTTCTGCGAGGAAATATGTTACAAAACAGCACAGCTGCTACTGTTTTACCGCGGATTAGCAAAGAAACACATGCCGGATGCCGTTGCCGCGACATTTTTCCAAAAAAGTTTGTTTAGAAACTAAACTAAGTAAGCAAAAAAGCGACATCTGATTTATGATCTTGTCATACTCATTTCCATAGTAACGTGTGCGCGATCTATTCAAAAGATGGAAAGCTACAAAGAGTGATTTAAAATTAATTCTGTAATGTTTTTTATTTCTAAGAAAACGCAAACCACAAAACAATTATTCTTAACTTATTAACCCATAAACTAACAAAAAGTCTACAGGTATCTTCCATGTATGGTTCAATCCCACTAATACTTAACTTATATCGTGGGAGGTAAATCTTCGATTGAATTGAAATTGTTGCCGTAGTCAATCGTTTCGACGTATTTCTTTTTAACTTCATCATACTGAATGTGCTTCCTTATAGCCATTTTATCGATCATAAGCGACTATTTTTTTCATTTCTCTTTCTAATGATGTAGGTATAAGATCGAATATACCCAATGACTTTTTAGTGAAAGCCGTCTTCAGTTTGGTGGGAGTAGCAAGATCTAAGCGTCTTATTTTTTATTTTTCTTGTATTTGAATAAAAAAATCTGAACAACTGGCTATACAAAAATAATTAATAAATAATGTTTAGCGCAACAAGTTCATCAGCTCTTTACAACCATTCATTTTATGTGTTTTTATTTTCGTGACGAATGGAAGGTAGGTACCTATACTTATTTTATGCGGAGTATGGATGGTTGAATAACGAAGCTCATCCATGACAGTCATACTTTCGGATTTTAACAATACGTTCGTGAGAGGTGGTGCAGTGGACAAAATCCTTAAGATGTAATTTGTGTTCTTCCTGCTTCTTAATGCTATACAAATACAAAAATTCAAATATCTGTCAAATACGTTGTCTGCCTCAAGGTAGAATTTACATAGATGGTGGAGACGTATTCTGATTAGGCAGTTACAGTGACACAGTTCATTCTTCTAAATACTAATTACACTTGTTGGAAAATGTTTGCTGATATGTTACCTGTTAATCCCATGCACACTTATATAGCTCGTTGCGAACATTGATGGAAGAATGTGGAATGTGGACGCCGAATGGGGTGGTTGTTGTCCACGCACTTAACAAAACCCATCACAAAACATTAAACATGCCAGAACTTACCTTAATTAAAAGCGGACGGACGGCTACCACACTGAGGAGCTGCTGATATTTTTGCAGCAAAAAAAAAAAAAACTATGAATCAAGCCAGAGAAAATGCAAGAAATACAGTAAAAAAAACGTACGTAAAACTAAACTTAAAACAAAGCACAAATATAATTTATCGGCAATCACAACAAAATAGGCACTACAATGAACTTCATGGGTGCAGTATCATTCATAAGTCCACTAGCCAAAAGTCCATAATTCACTAACCCACCCAGTCAAACGAAGCACGAAATTCTTCTGGACTTTTGACTCATCTGTTAAGGTCTTCTGGCGCATATTTTTAAATACCTAAAGCGGAATTAAAAAAAAAAAGTTAAAATAAATATTTGGGTAACGAATCAAATTATTTAAGTTAAAGATATTTAGTTTTTGAAAAATTTATTCGCTCGAATTTTAGTTAAAGATATTGGGGCATATTCATAGATCTTCGATAAGCTATTACTATTTATAATTAAACTAAACCGGAGTTTATTTAATTCATATACAATTTTAAACCATGTCGATGTTTTTGTTTTTAACTCAATTAAACGTCAAAACCAAGTGCACGAAAACAGTAAAGGAAAAATGTCGGTCGATTACAACATTGAGGAAGATTTTGATATTTTAGAGGATATTGCTATGATACCACCAACTAGTAGACTGAAACGCTATAAACCCCGAAATCATTTTGACATCGTTTCTCTTATCGTCTACAACATTTAAATGCCTTCAGACAAACGCATGCGGCATTTATTTTTCTGCTTCCGCTTCCAACCAGTTTTGTTCTCCTGCTTTTTAAATATTTTCTTTGCCGCTCATCTGCAATTTTATAATTTTTGTTCATATCAAAAAAAAAAAAAAATAATCATATCAAAAAATTAAATAATTATGTCTGCACTTAAATGCATACCTACTTTCTTTTGTTAAAAAAAAACCAGAACCAAGCAGAACAACAATAAAACGCAAATTACAAGTTTTAAATCCTTTTGACTATTTGCTGTCAGAAAGTAGTTATGTAATAGATTTGTAGTAGAATACACCTTAGACTTGGATCTAATTAAACAGAGCTGCCAAATTCTTTATGAAAAGCAGTTGTGTTTTACCTGTGGGTTAACTTTAGGTTCGAGTTTAGATAGACCCAGGTTTATAGTATAACTATGAATATGCCCCATTTAGTTTTAGAAAAATTTCTTTATAAAATTATTTTGAAAAATTCGCGCGAATTTTTTAAAGTAACTATCCCTCCGACGCTCAGGCAAGGTCGGTTGTAATAAGTGCCTTATCTCGGTAAGTCGGCTCTGCCGGGACGGACTTTTCTTTCCGGACCTACTCGTGGGACCTAATAAAATAAAATCAAAATGAACAAAAACAAAACAGAAATAGAGACAAAAAAAACAAAAAAGGAGGAATCCCTTTTAGGGACCTCTTCCGAGGAGGATCTGCTGGCCTCCAGTCAGGAGACAGTAGTTGACCCCTCAAGCCTTAGGAGCACCAGCCATAGTACTCCTTCAGGCAATCAACCAACCACCTCATCCATAGCTACGGCAACAGTAGGGGTCGAGGATACCAGCCATAGTATCCAGAAGCCACCGAATGTTGCTAACACTACCACATCCGGGAGCACCAGCCACAGTGCACCCAAATCCAAAAAGTCCTCCGGCTCTCTCTTGAAGTCAAGGTACAACAGAGCTGTCTACGTTCTTGCAAAGATTGCGAAGAACGAAGAGACTGGTACAACTTGCGAGAGGGACAAGGAAGACAAAGTAAAATACCAAAAGGTGGTCGACGAGTACGTTAACTACCAAAACAAACCAAAGCAACCGCAACAGAAAAAGGAGAGTGTGAAAAGAAACAGGTCCCAAGATGAGACCTCTCACGCCTCTAAAAAATCGAAGGTTGCCTCGAGACTCACCAACTATCAGGGTCCATCCACTTCCCAGGTGACTAGAACCTTCACCGAGGTGGTGAGGGATCAACTCCAGGTTGCCATTATAGACGAGATGTCTAAGAGTGGTAAAACGGTGATGGACCGATGGTGCAGCATTGAAGCCAAACTATCCGAGATGGTTGTGGAACACGTGCTCTCCGGAGTCGACAGCCGATTTCCCAGTTTCGACTGCGCGGACGTGGTGCGTGGGTACCGGGTGATCAAGTGCGTGGACCAGTACTCTAAGGATTTCCTAGGCTCATGCATTGCCAAGATCGGTGAAGCTTGGGATGGCTTAAAGCTTAGGCTCATCCCAGCCAAAGATATCCCCACGAGACCTAGGGCCCGCATTTGGTTACCTGTGATGAAGATAGACTCTGAGAGTCTTCTTAAGTGCCTTAAGCTCCAAAATCCGACCATTCCCATGGACGACTGGGCTGTCATAAAGGCAGAAGTACCCCAGAAGAACAGCTTATCTTACCTGCTGTTAATCAACGAGGAGTGCCTAGGGGCACTAGAAGCAGCTGATTTCAAGCTAAGGTTTGGCATAAGGCTCGCCAAACTTAAGATCTTCCGATCAACAGTACCTGAAGACGACACGGACGATGTCGTCGCGGCTAACAAGTTGTTAGAGGAACTGGCGATCGCTTCCAACACACAACAATAACATGCTGAAAGTCATCCAGTCGAATCTCCAGCACTCGAAGTGTGCATCTGAGAATCTTCTGGTCTTCCTCAGAGAGGAAGACATTGACATCGGCATCATTCAAGAGCCCTGGGTAAGGAAGACGACCATACTGGGCCTCTCAGACAACAACTACAACCTTTTTTACAAAAGAGACGTCGGTAAGCCAAGAACATGCATTTTAGCTAAAAAATACATTAACGCTTTCTTATGTCCCAACTTTAGCTCGGGTGATTTAACCGTCGTTAAATTAGAACACACCCAGGGTCAAACAACCTTCTTATCTTCCTCATACATGGCGCACGACAGACCATCCCCGCCAGAAGAAGTGCAGCGGCTCACAGCAGAGATACAAGCTGGGCAAGGAAATTTGCTTATAGGCTGTGACGCTAATGCTCGACACCATCTTTGGGGCAGCAAAGAAATAAATGAACGAGGTGAGTCTTTATTTGATTTTCTTTTAACTGCCGATCTATGTGTTTGTAATGTTGGTAGCACCCCTACCTTTATATTTCCAAGCACGGACAATTATAACGGCTGGGAAGAAGTGTTAGACATTACACTCAAAACAAACAATGACATCGTTAGGGTTGAGAATTGGAGAGTCTCCAACTCAAAGTCCTTCTCGGACCACGAATGGATTCTTTTCAATCTAAGTATCAAGGTAGATACCCCTGTCCCATATCGAAATCCTAAAAGAATTGACTGGAAGAAGTTTGGTCAAGTTTTGAATTCTAAAGTTCCTAATTTACCACACCCGAAAATTGGTTCAGGTGTAGAGCTGGACACAATTACGTTTGCTCTAGAGAAGGCGATGAACACAGCTTTTAAGGCATCGTGTCCCGTTAAATATAGCAAAAAAACATTACCGCCGTGGTGGAATGAAGACCTAACCATCCTGAGAAGGTTGACTAGGGACATTTTCAATATCTGCTACAGGCATAAGTACTGGCAACCTTACAAGGACTGCCTAAAGTTCTACAAAAAATCCATCAGATCAGCTAAGACACAAGCATGGTCCGAATATTGTCAATCTATCGATACTCTTAAGGAATCTGCTAGACTCAGTAAGATTCTATCCAAAGGACACTCTAGTCCATCTTTTATCAAGAGAACGGACGGAACCTGGACGGAATCCACTGACGAATCCTTAGATCTTCTGCTTAACACACACTTTCCTGGTTGTACAGATTACTGCGTAACCCCGCCCAACTCGCGGGGGAATCTTCCCTCGCAACGGGAAGAAATAGAGCGCATTATAACCAAAGAAAAGATCTCCTGGGCCATTCACAGTTTCGCTCCGTATAAATCTCCGGGGCAGGACGGTATTCTCCCCATCATGCTGCAAAAACATGAAGGGATATTGCTGCCCCTGCTCTCTGAAATTTACAGAAGCAGCATTCTACTTAACTATGTACCTCAGTCTTGGAGGCATGTGCGTGTAGTTTTCATACCAAAAGTCGGCAAAAGAGGACACGAATCCGCGAAGGACTTCCGACCTATTAGCCTAACCTCCTTCATACTTAAAACTTTAGAACGTATACTTGACCTTCACATAAGAACAGGCCTGGAAAGGTCTCCCCTATGTAATTCACAACACGCATACCTCAAGGGCAAGTCGACGGAGACCGCTCTTCATGAAGTAGTGCGTACAGTTGAAAGGTCAATCTCCCATCACCAATACACGTTAGCTACCTTCTTAGATATAGAGGGCGCTTTCAACAACGTCCACACTGAATCGATCAAGGAATCTCTCTTAGAACTAGGTGTAGAGGATTTCGTCACTTCATGGATCATTTCCATGCTCAAAACAAGGATCATTCAAGCAAAACTCGGTAACACCCTTCTAACCAAATCAGTAAGCAGAGGAACACCTCAAGGTGGGGTGATCTCGCCTCTCTTATGGATTATGGTACTTAACAAAATCCTGTCAAATCTCGACAGGGAAGGTATCAAAGTTGTTGCGTATGCGGATGACGTGGTTGTTCTAGTATCAGGATTGTTTCCGACCGTGATAAGTGAAATCATGGAAAGAGCACTGGGTAAGATTAGCGGTTGGGCTACAAGTTGTGGTCTTAACGTTAACCCAAGCAAAACTGATCTGATGCTGTTCACCACCAAAACCAAAATACCAACCTTCTCACTTCCCCGCTTAAATAACCAAATTCTCCCTTTATCCACCAGTGCTAAATACCTTGGAGTCATGCTTGACCCTAAACTCAACTGGAAGTCCAATATCGAACACCGAGTGCGGAAGGCAAGCATAGCTTTCTACGCCTGTAGTAAAACCTTCGGAAAGAAGTGGGGGCTTCAACCAAAGATGGTTCGTTGGATGTACACAGCGGTGGTGCGTCCCATCCTCACCTACGGATCACTGGTATGGTGGCCCGCTTTAAGCAAAGCCTATAACGTCCTTAAATTAAGTAGAGTCCAAAGAACAGCTGGAATTGGAATCACAGGAGCCCTTCGATCAAGTCCGACCGCGGCGCTCAATGTGATTCTCAATTTTCTGCCAGTGGATCTGCAAATAAAAAACATTGCAGCGTGTAGCGCTGTTAGATTGAAGGAATCTAAATGTTGGTTCGAAAGGCCTTATGGTCATACCAGCATCCTACTTTCCCTTCCTAACGGCATAGGTCGTATATCTACTGACTACATTGTACCCAAACTAAACTTCCATAAAAACTTCTCTGTTAGATTCCCCTCTAGATCAGAATGGGAGGAGAATGCGGTCGTAAGCGAATTCGACATACCTATCTTCACAGATGGTTCCAAGATGAACTGTGGAGCAGGAGCAGGTATTTTCTCAACAGAATTAGACATCTCTAAAAGTCTTCGCCTTCCCAACGCAGCCAGCGTTTTTCAAGCAGAAGTACTTGCAATTAAGGAGGCGTGTAGACTGCTCCTCAACAGTGCGACACCCAGAAAAAAAATAGGCATCTTCGTCGACAGTCAAGCCGCGATAAAGGCTCTCGGTTCAACTAAGTCTGCGTCTAGGCTTGTTGTGGAGTGCAGGGAGACTCTGACCATGGCTTGTCATCGGTTTGATATTACTCTCGTCTGGGTTCCCGGCCATAGGAACATTGAAGGGAATGAGAAAGCTGATGAACTTGCCAGATGTGGCTCAGCTCTGAGCGTGTCTCATGCGGAGGAAGTCTTCCCTCCGCTGGGATATGTAAAGAGAGAAATCTTCCTGCACTTCGCCTCAAGGGCTGGGACTAGATGGATGAACCTGACAAATTGCGTCATTTCAAGGAAGATCTGGCCAACTTACGATGATGCCAGAACAAACAACCTTTTAGCCAGAACGCGTGTGGATGTCGCCAGACTAACGGCAATTAGTACGGGCCATTGGCCCTTAGGAACCCACGCAGCCAAACTTGGCATCCCCCATAACACCCACTGCCGTAGTTGCGCTGACACAAGCAAGAGTGAAACAGTGTTCCATTTTCTTTGTGAGTGTCCGGCTCTAGCCAAAACCAGACACAGTGCACTAGGACATCCCTTTTATGATGACCTCTCGGCCATACAAAGTATCCATTTCAACAAGATCATCAAATTTCTCAACTCCACAGGTTGGTTTTGAGCTCTCGTAACATCCTTCTCCCCCCTCAAATTCAGGTTCCGTTAGTTGTGGTATCAAAACGGCGCTCAATGCGCTATTTGTGTTCTTCCCTCACGGGATTTACAGCCACTCAAACCAACCAACCAACCATGCATTTTTCAAAATATAAATCTGAATACATATATGGATAACGAATCAAATTTTTTCAGTTAAAGATAGGTATTTAGTTTTTGAATAATTTGTAAAGTTATGAAAAGTTGGTACGAATTTTTCGAACTTTTTAAACATCTAGTTAATGGATAAGTTCTTATAAGTAAATTATATATATATATATATTTATCTTGTGGAGCACAGTATACATGCTATTTATAAATTCATATATTTTTCGGGGCATTTGCAATCGAAATTTTGGTGGTAAGTTCTGGTGTTCCAGCCGCGATCCTTTTTGCTGTCACCGTGCAACGTCTCCGAACCTGAAGGGCTCACTTTTTACCTTTTTTATAATTTGAGTCGCTACCAATTTAATTTTGGCGTCCACGACTGTGCTGTCTGACCGCCAACTGCATTCCAATTTGATCTAATTGAACCCGCCTTTTATTAAAACTTGTATTTTTTTGTCCCACTATCTATATCCTAGCTTAACCGTATTTTTCTGCTGTAGAAAATTACTTCTTTCTTTTGTGCGCTATAATTATTACTTTTTTCTATATTTCCTCTCAGTGTAATTCATTAGTTTGCCTGCCTACAGTCGTGTTTATTTAAAACTTTTTTTTTTTTTTTTGACACGTCCATCCCTGCAATGGCCATGTTCAGTCGATAGCCGACCTGATAGTTAACAGCTGTCAAGAATTCGAAAAGGCAAAAAAACTTAGAGGCAACAACAAGGTTGTTGGTCATATCATCTATATATATAAATAATATATATATATATATTAACTTTTATTTCTGTTTAGGTAATTCCCCGACCCACAATTCTGTTTGTTTCCTTCGTATATTGATTGTAATCTACCAGAACCCACTTTCAGGCGGCCGAAACCAGATTTGTTTAAATTTTCTCGGAAACATAGTTCTATTGCAAAGATTTCCATTTGAAATACACTGTCGATAGTGTCCAAGCTTGCATAGATCAACGTTTTTGCATTAACAGCGTATACTCTAGCCCCAGCACCTACATCTGTTTTTGATCCATCTGTACCTATACCATGTATGAGAATCGCTGGTTTCCCCTGTTCCCAGTTGTGGTGATTTGGGAACGTAACCTAGAAGTATTGGGTGAAGTTGAATTTAGGTAGACAGTTGTCTGTCTTGATTATTCCAAGTAGTTCATCTTTTCTTAATTCCATACCAAGGTGTGAATGGAATGTCTTGGAGTTGTCGGTATTTTCAGATAGGGACATAGAGGTAAAGGTTCATATGAACCCTATTTTGACCCGACTATAACATCTTTAGTAGTGCTATTCTTTGGTCAAATCACGACAAAAAAGCCACTCTCTTCGCAGCTCCAGTGTGTGTGTGCAGCTAGAAAATATTAAAGCAATCTTGAGCTTCTGTTAAATGTCTGACTGCACGTCATAATATTCCACGACCAGGTCCAAGTGTCGTTGTCCTTTTCCAGTTTTGTAACATCCTCTCCCGATGCTCTCGGTGGCTTTGTAAACCTAGAGGCAGCGATTCCATGCCTGTTAGACATTATTTCATTAGCTAAGGCTTTAAGGCTTGTTTTTTTTTTTTTTCAAAAAGGCATCTTTTTTTTTTTTTTTAACTTGGTCAATAAAAATTTTATATGTAACCTCGGTCTTAAAAAATGTGTATCCACATTCAAACTCTGCCCATTTCCCGAACACTTTATCGGTCATTCTTTATAAATAATTCCAGGTTCCACTTCCAGTAAGTGGAATGAAACTGGAAACAAATATGAAAGCTGTTTGTTCAAGAAGGAGTTGTTAAATGATGGATGATTTAAATGATTTAGGTTTTTTTTTGTATTTGTATTTAATTTTTGATTTATTGTGGCACTTTACCTAAAAAAACAAATTTTTTAGGCATTATTTTATTGAAAAGGGAATTTTTTTTTTTTTTTTAATTTTTTCGTCAAAATTGGTTGGCAGCGCTGCCTAGAGGCCCAAACTCTTGCTCTGCACATAAAACAACAGCCTGGATATTCACCTGTCAGTAATTTCTGCCGTTAAGCCATAAAGGCATTGTGGAGCTTTTTAGTATGGTATTTGTTAAGGTTTCTTTTCCTAGAAATGTTGGTGAGATTTCCAACATTTTGGACACATGTTTCTCGCGTTTGAAACGTCCAACATTTATATAATGGACAAATTTCGTCACATAATAAACTTGGATAACCTGTAAATGTCTTTTGGGTGATTTGTCTGCTTGTCCTGCATATAAAGGAATTTTTGAATGCGGTTTACATTTTATCATCTGTAAATGTGTTCACTAGGTCTTTCCGAATGGTAGCGCTGGCTAAAAGAGACGTGGGTTCGAATCCCACCGCTGCCAAGCGATATTTTTTTTTATACTTTACTTATTGTTGTGTTTGATTTGTACAGATATTGGAGGTTAAACGATTTCGAAAATATTTTTTGCTCTTCATTTAGTGGCCACGGAAAATTCTAAATGACGCGCAGTGTCCGTCATTTTTGGAACAAGCTTAAGACTTGAATATGTTTTTGAATTTATTATTATTATATTTTGATTTGCAATAAAAAGTGGTGGAGACATCTATGCTATTGGATATTTCTTCCACACTCTTAAATAACCCATCATACTTTGTAAATTCTGTAACTATTTGGTTGTAAAACATTTTGCATTCCGAGTATTTTGTGATAAGGGAGTCACGCTTGCAAAAGACAAGGAAATTGTTGTAATGAATGAAATCCACGTTTGCCGCAATTTGTTCGTCGTTTTCGATAAAATGTTATTCTTCAATGATCGTTTCTTTGGTTATTCCACACCTTGGTGTGCATTGATGTTCAATATTTTTAGATTTTGGGTTCCCCGTATATTCTGCAATTTTGTTAATTCACGTTACTATTAGTGTTCCTTAAACATCGATAGTCTATCGATAGTATCGATAGTTTTTTACAATCGATACTATCGAAACGCATATAATGAGCACATATTCAAAGCAAACGTGAAAGTACTGATAAAAGATAAAACTTGTGAAACATGTACGTAAAAGAAGTACTTCGTTTCCACTGACAAAGGATAGGCGATTGGGCAAAAACTCAGTTATATACCTGCGTATAGAAATAGAAAAAATGTAGCGCCTTTATACTCAAGAAAAGTACTGATATTCATACGTCAAAAGTACTTCTGTAGGTTTCATTTAATTTTTTCATTTTAAATTCATTTTTATTAATCTTTCATTAACTTACATACTAGACAAAAACGATTAAATCTAATTTAAAACTAACATTTATCTAATTCTAGCTTACTGGCTCTTAGCGAGCGCTCTAAACTTAACAATATGCTTAAAATTATTGCCTTTCGGCCTTAAATCTATCTATATCTATGATTTGTTTTGTTTTTTAATTTCCAAGAAACTTTAGAAAACTTGGAATCTTTATTATTTGTTTTATTAAAACTACTTAAATCTACTTAAGCTACTTAACCTACAATTACCTATAATCAGGGTGGTGAGCAATCTTATCGATTGGTCACCATCCTGATCGCGTCTTTGGTTGCCTGTCGACCGCCAACAAGGGTTCATCCGCGCCGCCGAGCCTCGACCGAGGCCATAAGCGTCGGTCCAGTCTCGGAAGCACTCTTTCATGTTGGCTAGCTCGGCACCTCCCAAAAACCCCCTACTCTAACCCTAAACCTACCAACTTAATCTAGCTTAAAACTAAGGAGGAATGCTACAAAAGTAGCGCACCGGCCCGGGAGAGCGTATCGACTCTCACGTCTTCGTCAAGCCACCAAAATTCGGTGTACTGCTTTACCGTATCGACCCTGTCCCGTTCCGCAATAGCGGTACTAAAACGGAGGAGCTCCTGAGCATTGGCGGCGTACCCGTCGTGGATGAGCCGCTTATCCCTCGCGCCGCGGTGGCTATGGTACAATACACCATCTTTTTTCTGGACTAACCCTTTCATGTCTATATGAAGAAATGCCTCAGGCGGGATAGAGCCAGACTGAAGCGTACTCTCGTGGTACATTAAATTGGGGTAGTAAGCCCCTGAGATCAGGTTATTATCACTGGCCATCGCCCTAGCAACGTGCCTCCGAATCACCTTAATAAGGAAATTGTCAATCCTATTCAGTCGGGCCCCATTGTATAAGGTCCTGTTGGGATAGTATTTTATGTACTGAGATTCAGGAGTTCTAAACAACCCTAGACAGGCCCTGAGACATTGCCTCTCAAACACCCGAATCCTTTCCATATACCAATACTTCTGTAGGTAATAGGAATACAATGTACTTTTCTACGCCTTTAAGTAAAGTTAAGATAAGACTGTATGCCAAGTAGTATAAAATGCCAATTTCTGACAGTTCTCTTGTCAAAATATGGTCATACCAACGGCCCAGCGAGGTATCTGTCGATACGGAAAATTCTCCGCATTTATATGTACGATTCGGAGGATTTTTGCTGCGAAGTTTTCTTCGAAACAACTGTTCGGAGAATGGTTCTGAAGATAATGAAATACAGTGATAGATAACTTTCCAGTGGAAAGGCGGCTACAAGCCAGAGATGAATAATTAAAAGAGATGGATATCTTTCGTACGTCTATCCCCCCAAAACCCATTTGTTTACTTACTGTTTTTATAATTTCAACTTTAATTAAAATGAAAAAATAGTGAAATACCTACACATTAGAGAATACCGAACTATTGCACTTAATTTATGAACTCACATATACTAGAAAAGAAATGAGTATTTTTGTGTGACTTCATGAAACTTTTGGGAAAACAGCTTGTAGGCAGTCGCCTTTCCACTGGAAGGAAAGTTATCTCTCTCCGTATTCCATTACACGCCGACTCCAGTGTCCAGTCCAGAGTCCAGACTCCACTAACCACTAGAGATAAATCTCTCCGACTAAATGCCTGACATCCATCTCACACAATTTTCTCATACCTGTGGGTGCTGGGCAAAACATACCATGAAATTTCATTTCGTTCGCAGCAGCGAGAGAGGTTGTAGGTGTAAAAAATGGCATTTCCAGACCAAAAACAACTAAAAAAACAACCATATGTCAAATTCATGCCAGGCATCCATCGCAAGAAATAGTCGCAGAGAGCGATCGCAGACATCCAATCATGAGATGAAATAGAGTGACTCCACACGATATCGTTGTTCTGTCAATTTAGAATCCAAAAACATACAACAAATATAAAAAAAAAAACTAGGTACACGTACCACCCTCTATATACAATCAGCTAATTAATTTAAAAGCCACCAAACCCGTTAACAAAAAGCATCAATAATTTATTTCTATCGATCTTGACTGATGTCATACAACATTTTTCTTATGGAATTATAATGTAGAAGATGATGATGTGTTGAACAGAAAATTTCATTATTGTAATAAACAAATCAAGAGCTTACTACGTCTGCCAGGGAAACAATAACAATAAACAGGTACAGCTGAAACAAAACGTGTCTGTAAAGCTACATACATTCCATTTAACCATCCGTGCAGATCAAAAGTCAAGTTAGTTGGATAAACGAGATGGTTCGGTTGGATGGTTTGTTGAATTTGAGCTGAGAATGGTTGGATGGTCACGGCTTGAAGGCAAAACTACCACGTGATTACATAAAAGGACAAACTGCATTTTACCGTTGGACTTCTTTACTACTTTTCTCTTTGTTGTTTTCTAACAAATGCATTGAGAGCATTGACTCATGCGACGACTTAAAACAAATAGCGTCGTGTGTACATGAGCATGTGCACGGCGGATTTTCATAGTCAAGTCTATATCCACAGCCAAACAAAAAGGCGGGTAGCTGTAAATAAATTGCTTTGTTTTCACTTGGACTTAATCCATTTAAAAAAATATGTTTATAAGGAACTTATTAGTGATGTGTTTTCATCGCATTCGAGTTTTTTTTGTGCGAGCAGTTAAAAAAGAAACGTTAGTAAAACTTAATGCCATTTTCGTTCCTAGATGTGGGATATTATGTGCTAGACGTTTAGAGTTCATTGGAACGCGGCCTTTGTTTAAGTTTTAATCTCATTTGGTGGCTGACATAAAAATCTATTATGACAAAAACCATGCTCCGGAAGTACATGTGTGATATGACTCTCATATTCCTGCAGTAACTGAGTTGTTCCTTAATTGGAACGATATTGGTATATCAAACAAAAATTAACAAAAATTTAGTGCATACGATTTATGAGGGAATTTCCGTTTTACCCAAGTACTGGGTGCTTATATAAAGCATATGATGGAGAAGCGGTATCTCTGTTGCTTATGTGATCGTATAATGAACACCAGGATACGTGACACTCTCAATTCCAAAGATGAACTTTTCCACGGAAATAAATGCATGCTTCGATCGTGTTGAATGTGCTATGAACAGAAAGAACATGATATGAAAGACTCACGGTCACGGACGATACATTCACCTAATTTAATAAACGGAAACGGAGTCAGGTCGGCAGTTTTTATCTGGTTTCTGTCCGGTCTGTCGTCCTTGGTTGTAGGCTTAGGTCAGGGTCTGTTGTCCTTCAGGATGGAGGTATTGCGTGGGTACGAGGAATGTTCGGATCCCATACAAGCTACAGCCTAAAAATTAGAGGAGGCCGATCAAATGAAGCATGAACAACTGTGACATCTACTCCATTCATTTCCTACAAATGACCAAACAATCGTTACCCTCTCTTGTAGATAATATCACAAGACATAACATGCTAAAATAACACACCACGAAACACAACACTGATGACCTGCGAAGTGGATCGGGTGATAAGGACGAGAAAGTGTGTGAGGAGAGAACAATCGGCACTTTATTTCCATATACTGCTCGGCACTCTGCCACATCAGATATGCAGTTCTTGGAAGACACTTTTTCGAAGACTTAGAAAATATTTCTGCCAGGTCTATAAAAGACTTGCATACATTTTTTACAGCCTCGGAGAGGCTTCACAACCCGGTTTCATATGTTCTACAATCTACATTGATCTAAGTTAAGCGGGTATTTATACAGGTTTCTCTTGTCTCGACAGCCCTCTTATCTTACCTTATAGGGGCCATAAACGATACAGACATGTCGTTGCAGATCAAGAAAAATTCAAAAAGTTTTGAAATCACGCAGACGGTCGTTGCAAAGGATAGACATAGGATACAGACAAATATATATTAATTTGCGACGACATGTCTGTTTGCCCCCTATTACCTACTACGGTAATTGCTCATACGCGATATGGTGATGTGTTCGTGCGTCTCTGTACATTTGCAGAATAGAGTGCTTAGCTATGTTTGATTTGCTCCTTGCTTTTATGTTGTGTTCATTTATCAAACGATGAAAATGAAGGTACAAGGTGGCGCAAAAGTAATCCTCCTATCAGAAAATGCTATAAATTTTGCGATTGGCCCCTAATGTCAGTTCTGTTTTGACATTTGTGTAGTAAACACATGCGAAATACACGTTAATAAACAATGTTACGCTACACTGCTCCAGAACGCGGAAAAAGGGCTCAAATGACAATCAACTGTGGCGGCGGCCATTTACATGACATCATATTCTCGACTTGATGTAAAAAAAATTAAAAGACCAAATAAAAATAATCCACAAGAAGAATCAAAGTTTTTCATTTTTTTTTTTTTAAATACAGCCAAAAAACATCGGAAGGTTATTTTTGCGCCACCTGTTATATGTGTTATTTTTGCAATTTGTTCATGCATGTGAAACTGAGTGTAATAATTGCGTGTGATTGCAAAGAAAGTACTACTACTACTACTGCTAAAGCATTTTACCTTTATTAACATTTAAGAGAACATCCATTAAAATGTTCAAAATACATACGAGTGAAAATGTGTAGTACACATTATTGACTACTACAATTGACTTATTGCGATTGCCGATTGTTCATTGGAGCGACAATTGCCCAAACGAAACTCAATCACAATTTGTGCAAAATCATTTATGTATTTTCGATCTAAAAATAATTTTAAAATTACGAATTTGTGAAAATATGTTGTGTTTCAAATCTTTCAAAGACTTAAAAATTAACTGACGTTGTTCAAAAAAGTAAAAAAAAAAAAAAAAATCAAAACTGTTATACTCTTTTAATCAAATAGTATCTACACTTTGTATTTTGTTTTTCTCAATTTAAAATGTTCACTGTCGTTCAAAGCCCGAGCATGTCCCAGCTTTCACGTTTAACAAAGCTATAAAAACAAATACATTCAAAAGAAGCAATTTTGTATCGTCCAATAGAGGAACTGATCTGGACGTTGATATAGCAGAATATAAGTCTTAGTCAAGCCTGCAGCGCCTTTGGAATGTTGTCCTAAGTATGGAATTGCAGTCTAATTTCCCTACTCACTAAACTAAGGTTCATCGAATCATGTCAAATTAAGACGGATGTATGCCTGTGAAACATGAAAGGTCTCTCTACCTTCATCTCGAGAAGAATGCAGGCATTGCCTTCAGGACATTCTTTAAATCCGATCGCCACAAATTATGTCGAACCAAGAATTGTAGCAGGGTAGAGTCTAGAGTCGCCTAAATGCGAACACTCCCAGTAGTCGAACACTTGTAATAAAAACCGTTCAAACGTGTGTAATATCTCAAATTTTCAAATTCTGCAAATGCAAAATTCTAAATGTGTTATTCCTCCTTAAGCCCTGCGACACTGTCAATGGTAGTTTGTTTTGAGATTTCAAAGAATGCATCATTATCCGTATCTGTAGAAAAAAGAAACTGTTGGGCGTGTCGTGAGAAACTGCATGTTTTGGGTAAGAATTAAGGTAAATACGTATAGCTATTTTTGAAAGTTGTTATATAATGTCTATTATAGTCTATTTACAAATCGAATCTTAAAAGCTAATAATTTTATTTTATGTTAAGTGTTCGAACATAGGAAACTTATTTTTTACGAGTGTATACGCAACTTCGTCAAAATAATTTGTTCTCACTTAGGCTTAAATATTATCCCGCCCGTGCTAAGGAATTTTGTTGCTTAAATATCTTGTCTTAAGTCCCGCTCAGCAAAAGTACTTTGCTTTGACTGTGCAGAATTTTAGCTGCCATCACCATGAGTGTCAAGAAAAATCGTTTTCAATGTTCTTAAATTCGAGGTTAAGTTTAATCAATGTGTGTTGCAGCTAACAATATTTGCATACCTACTAGGGATATCAAAAATAAATGGTCAACGTTTTACAAAATACCGAAAATGCGATTGCATTAGCACAAGAAATGGTTTCCTTAAATAAATTTTCTGAAATCTTGAAAATCAGACAGAACTTTTGACAAACACGAGAAGAAAACAAAAGAAAAACAAAGACAATTCCCAGGACAAAATGTATAGAAAATTAATTTTTATGAATTTTCCAATTTTCTTGTAGTCGGCAAACAAAGAAAAGATAGCTCAAATCGGACGATCCGTTCTAGAGTTATAGACGGGCTTACGGATGCAACTTTGTTTCATATACATATATAAGTAGATCAAATAATTGTTACACTCTTCTATCAATAAACATAACAAAATCTTTGGGTCCAGTATTCGAACACCTTTTTCTCAGTGTTCGGATCGAGGAAACTGTTTAATTTCCTGTGTTCGGACAGTTTTTACAACTTCATTTATCTAGGAAATGTCCTACCACTGCTTGCCTCAAATTTGAAATCTGACTTTCAGCTTGCAATCGAAACTTTTCAAATGATTTGGTAGAGACTTCCTGATTGACTGCCCCTCTCACTTAACCTTACTTATGCGTTTTATTATAGATATTTTAAGTTAAGTCTATTCACGAAATCGTGTGTTCGGAATCTGGAAACAAGTGTTCGATTACTGGGGAATAAGGTTGTTTTTCAGTTTCTACTTTTTTTATAGAAAAAAAAAAAAAAACAGTTCGTTACCCAAAAAAAAAACTTAATTTTAATGAGGAATATTTGAGTTTGAACAACTTAATAATTTTACATCACGTTGAACCGTTTCCTCACAGTGAACGATTACTTTAATATGAGCCACTAAGTGTTCGACTACTGGGGACATGACCGCATATAAAGGGTGTCCGCCAAAGAATTTTCGACTTTGAATTTGAATAAACGGCGAGCGGGGTATCGGCGGAGGGGGGAGGCGTATTCATTACACTTACGCGTCGTGCGGATTTTAGTAGCCATGGATCGTTGGTCGGCGGAGCATCGTGCGTTTGCTGTAGAGGCATATTTTAAAAATAACGATTCTCCCGTGGCTATTCGCAAGACATTTCAATATTCGGCGTATACGGGATTGTCCTAGTACGCAACTTATTGGCAAGTGGGTGCGAAGTTTTCGTGAACAAGGACCTGTAGTGGGACAAGGGCCAGGTGTATCGCGAACTGTGAGAACTGACGAAACAATTGAAGCAGTTCGTCGTGATGTTATTGCAAATCCACGTCTTTCACTAAGAAAAAAAATCCCCAAACCTATTCGTCTATGTTGGAAAACTTTTTGGAACCTGAGTTGGAGAACAATGAATGGGTAAACGGATCGACATGGTTTCAACAGGATGGTGCTACACCACACACTTCGCGAGCATCAATGAACATTGTAAGGCGCATTTTCTCCGAAAAAGTCATAAGTCGTTATGGTGATATCCCATGGCCCCCCAGATCGACAGACTTAACACCTGCGGACTTTTTTTTATGGGGATTTCTTAAATCTAAAGTCTACGTTAACAAACCGCGAAATTTATTGCAACTGAAAAGAAATATTCGCAACGAAATCAGAGGAATTTCGCAAGAAACTTGCAAAAAAGTTTTCACAAATATGGTGTTTCGTTTAAATGAGTGTGTTCGTCTCCGTGGTAAACATTTAACTTCAATTATTTTCAAAACATAAATCCGCATTTGTATGTTTTATTTTAAAATAAAAACGATTATATAAAAACCTGTGAATCTTTTATTATTTCATTTTAAATTCGAAAATTGTTTCGCGAACACCCTTTATGACGGATCAAAAACTGTTGAATGCCAAAACTATGCAGAGGAAGTGGCGCTGGATTGGCAACACGTTGAGGAAACCAAAGGACAACATCGCGAAGCAGTCCTTCGAGTGGAATCTCGTAGCACCAGGGGTTGAATTACCACATCCGTGATCGAGTAATACGTGACTGAATTTGTTATTGTTTTGCTTGTAAAATCCACAAAATTCAGTGACGTATGGCTCGCTCACGGATGCGGTAATTCGGCCCCGGGTCACTTAATGATAAATGGTTTTATAATTATAATCTATAGTTTGTTTTGTGAGGTCTTCATCACTTAACACTCTGCATTTTCCCTGGGGCCTTTCTTGTTTGATCTCGAGAAGAAAATACCTAAATAATTAGTTAATCATCATCACTTTTTAACTTTCTAAATACAAGTATTCCACTGCACTTGATTCAAAGTTAGCTATGTATATAAAATTGTATCAATAATCATTATAATTGAATGATGAGAATAATTCACATAAGACATAACTCATTATCCATATAATCTACGCCTGCCGTTTCTCCTCTATACTATATCAAGTCCAATGCTCTCTATATGTACAAAAAAATTCCATCATCGGCACCCGTGTTGACTTTTAATGAGTTTCACTTGGTTGGCACTTGTTTCTCACAGTAGGCAATTGAATAACAACTACTTTTGCATCTCTAATGACTTCAAATCACTAAATTGACGATGAAAACTGACTTACAAAGAAAACAAAATTTGTTTGATGAACTATGTATTTTTATTTTAAATGTACAAGCCGGCAATGAGACTTTTCATTCATTGCAAACAAATGTTGTGAATCTCTGCGAATACAAGTACCTGCCACATAACATTGAATGTGCAATTAGAGTCGAAGGCTCTATGGCTATAAAAAACTGGAAATTCAAATCCGATTACTCACACTCGATATTCGCACCATTAGCCGTATCAGCGTGATCAGATCACAAAAATAAAACAATATCTTGAGTTGTGGGTGGCAACAGTTGCTTTCAAAACACGACAGATAAATGTATATGAGTATGACAAATATCATTTTGCTTCCAGCCATATGGCCAACTACCACTAGTGCGCACTGCGTTAACCCTAAGGTGTTCGATATAGCACTGAACTCACCCTGGTACTGAAAACCTGTATTCGACATGAATTCTATGGCGCCCTGAACTGACCCCTGTTAATTAGGCGGGGCAAGAACCAGTGCTGAGTTTCACTCTAATTTCGCTTGCTGTCATTCGATTGTTGTGATATCGTGACAAAGGTAAATGCAATAAATTTGATATTCAAAAGTGAATTGTTGAAACAACCACGGTTATGAACTAAAATTGTATATTGTAGGAAAATGGAAAAAACTTGGAATCAGAGCTAAATAAATTTTCAAACTCATCATCTACATTCCAAATACTTTTTTGAATTATGGAAATAGCCAGATCAGGGGTGGGATTCTGTAAAAAACGAAACGAAAAACGGTTTCGCTTTTCAAAAAACGATAGAAATCACGCGAAAGCGAAAGTTTGCTTCACGTAACTCCTTTCGTTTCCTTTTTTTCTTTCGCATGGGTTTAAGAAACAGTGGGACGAAGAAATTAAAGTTTGAGAAGCTGAATGTATCATAATGAGCATAGGACAGCCAACAGCTGCTGACAGATTCAAAATAATTTATTTGTTGATATTTTGGTTTGAGTCAATGAGGTCAACATTGTAAATAATAATGTAAGTACAATACATAATTACTGACACATACTATTTATTTGAATAAATCAAAACACACACAGCAAAATATATTGTTTAACTGGATACAAAGGAGTCATGAGCTGCACCGCCATATTGAGGACAAACAGCTATTATCCGGTACTTGTGGTCCGCAATCTGTAACAAAATATTATATTATGATGTATTGTTTTTTATATCAAATGAAATTTTACTTACGATCATAGTATTAATGCTGTGATGGTCTTTTCTATTAAAAAAAAAAACATTTTTTCGTTCGAAATGAGCCGAATCAAGCTAACATATGTGGTACATCAATACAGCTAATGACTAAAGCAATAAACATCGTTTTACAGAAACTACAATACAATTGAAAAGCTGGCACTTATCGCCGGGTATTTTAAATTTTTGGAAAAAGTAACTCTTAGAAACATTTTCTTCCATTTCTGATGGCCATTTTACCCATTGAGGACACAGAACGTTTTCGTGTAGTATTTTGGACAAAGTACTCTGTGCGAGAGGAGAAGCAAAATCGTTGCCAACCATACACTGGTTATCACCTCCAGCCATTACCTCAAGCTCTTAACACAGCCTTAAAATAGAAAGGACGTACCTATGTGTTTCGTGTTCCTGTACGAAGGCAAATGTTGTGCAGCACATACCTAAAAGCGCTTTTATTCAACCGAAAACGTTGAAGAAAACCAAACAAAAATTAAGAACATGTAAACTTATTCTTCAATACACATCAATAAAACAATTCATTGGACAGCGTTAGAGGATTGGAATAATCCCGAAGATGTTTTCGGATTTTTCTTAGATTTTGATCTTCTACATCGCATCATCACTATCACTTGCCATTCGCCAGCATATTTTGTATCGAATAAATAACAACCACCAATTTAGCAATCAAAGAAAATGAGAAACGTCAATGAATAAGCTGTCGTTATTTTCTTTTCGCACTGAACGAAAATGTCATTCGTTTTTAGAGTTACATGAAGCAAAATAAACGAAAACGTAAACGAAATGGCTTTCGTTTTTTTGCTTTCGTGCAAACGAAAAATCCTTTCGTTTTTTGTAGTTACATGAAGCAAACCGTTCGTGCAAACGAAAACGATCGAACGTTTTCATCTTACAGAATCCCACCCCAGAACCAAGTGCACTCATTTTTAACTATAAACGGGAAAAAAAAAATATTATCTTCTTCATACTTCATTCACTAAAAGACAAATATTTTTTAATTTCAAAAACTGAGAATCTTCAGGGCAACATGTTTTGTGTTCGATATAGTAGCCGAATTTTCAGGGTTGTGCACGTGCAGGGTTTTTGACAGACGTAAGAATTAGCTGACACTTCTCAGTGCGCACTAGTGCTAGCCACGTCCCACGTCAAACAAACCTATTCTATGATGTCAATTGATATGAATGATATTTCACTTGTTTGTCGGAGGTGTTACCATTTAAATCAAATTTGCATAATTTTTGTTTTCGGTATTGTGCTTTAAAAAACTAATTTAAAATTGTATTTTCCAACATGGAATAAACAAACAATATTTTGCTGGTAGTATTTCGAATTTTCTTGGCATATTAAGGTGTATTCAAACCAGCGAAATATTTGTTTAAATATTTATGAATGGTTTTCGATTTACCTCAGAAATATTGCAATAACGTTTGTCAAACATATCTGAAATGGTTTTGCCGGTGTATACGCCGATGAAGTATTTATTAAATGTTTACGAAATGTTTTTTACTGTCGGAAATTCACGGCCAGAGACTCGAAATGAACTCAACAGTGGTACGCGTATTAATATCATTATCAGTTTTTTAACCATGGGTAATCCCACCATAGCTTTCTCTCCGACTTGACTTATTATTGTCACCACGCTCACTGCACACACAGAAAATATACGTTTGCTTGTCAAAATTCAACCGTCACTTCACATAAATTTAATTACACTTTGTTTGTTATATCTTGTGATAATAAATGTGTTTGCCAATAATTAATTTCGAAAATAACTTAAAAAAGCCTGTTAGCTCCAATTTTTTATTATTCTAAGATTTTTGGGACATTTGTATTTTATGTTAAAAAAAAATAAAAATCCGGTCAGCCGCTTAGGCTATAGGCCGCCGGGACAGACAGACAGACGGACAGACCGGACAGAATTTTGCGACCCACTTTTTTGAGTTCGTCTATCATCGTAATGTCAGAATCAGCGTTGCCACTTGTACTACATATGTAGTACAATGCTACATATTTGCTGGATTTTTTAACGTCGTACTACATACTACATTCCTTTCCCAAAGTACTACATTTCTTAAGAGCCAACCATTTTAAATTTATTAAAGGAGTTTCCCTGTAAGAGACCAAATTTGGACCGTTTAAATGACAAGTGACGCTTGTTGATTGGGGTTTTCGATCTTATTTTGAAATGTGGACCTCAAAATAGCGACATTGTGGCAATATGAGTGAAATTAAACAAACAAAAAATAGTTTAGGAAACTTAATTATTTGAAGAAATATCTGCATAGGTAGGTACATGCTGGACTTATGCTGTCTTCCACACAGTAGTGCTTCTGGTGAAAGAAAGTTAATTTCAATTTAAAAAAAGACATGTAGGTACTACATTTTGTTCGAAAATGCTACTTTTTTTTCTCCTTTGTACTACATTTGCTATGGATGTAAGTGGCAACGCTGGTCAGAATTGATTAACATCCCGAGTTCGAAATTTTGTACGAAAACAATATCTTTCTCTTACTACGTAATGGAGAAAGTTAGTAAAGTACACGACTGGGTCAAACGAAACTTTCTCGTTCATCAAAAGTTTGGTTGGTTGTTTTCTTATTTATGATTGCATTTTTATTGGCAATACGGTATCGAGTTTTACAAAAATATACGTTACGGATGTTAAATAGAATTACTTTTATTATAGGTACTAAAACGGCCATAAACTGTAAGCCCCCAAACTTCAAATCCGAAGTTAAAACGAAATCCGTGCGGCCATTTAGGCTGTAGGCATACTTTTAGGCGGGAGCATACAGCAGACATATAGCCGGACAGAATTTTGCGACCGACTTTTTTTGAATTCCTCTTGAGTTTGAAATTTTGTACGAATACAATGTCTTTTTCTAAAGAGGTATATCTTTTTCGGTTATTGGG
Organism: Cheilosia urbana; assembly: GCA_946477585.1. Classification (NCBI taxonomy): domain Eukaryota; kingdom Metazoa; phylum Arthropoda; class Insecta; order Diptera; family Syrphidae; genus Cheilosia; species Cheilosia urbana. The sequence goes on from OX297854.1 coordinate 113,684,226, forward strand.
CATTTCAGATTTTGATCTGAGATTTCAGTCCCTTACTACGTAATCGAAAAAGTTAAAAACAGAAAACAACTCTCACCTTTCTGCAGGGAAACTAAAATGATTATGAAATGTATGGGCATACCTTTATAGAACTAAACCAAGAATTTCGTGGACAGTAGATTAGATTGTAGGGCGGGAGAGCCTTCAAGGAGCTCTGGGACTGCGGCTTCTTAAAGAAGCCTATTGTGCCTTCCTTGGTTAATTCCTAGAGCCATATTTTTACTCCAGAGACCGTCAGGAAGACAAGGATCTTCTCAGGGTGTATATTCGCAAGAGATGCTGAATATACCATTTCATCACCAAGGATGTTTTTCCTTAGACGTGGACAGTAAATTTATGGACATTATTTTTTTTCGAATGTGTACAATGCTTATTGATTTTTTGTATTATGATTGGTGTTGAATATTTTAGTCTGGCAACGTGACTGATTGGTTTGGCTAATGTTTACAGGCACACCAACATTTAAGAATGAAACAAAAACGCCAAACAACGCAGCGAGAAATAGTGGAATACATTTTCAGATCTTGAATTTCGATCTCGATAAAAAGCAAGATCATACGCTGTTTTTTGTAAGTTCTTGTAAAACGTTGATCTATATGGATCATGGCTATTAATTGTCTTTTGTAGGTACGACCTGACAGAGAAATTCCTTTTTGTCATCGGTTGAAGAAAACGTTTACCTACAAAGATACCTGTGTATATTAAGCATCTATGTGTTTATATTGTTCTTCTAATGGTATTGTAGTGTAGCTGTTATTGCTAATCCATTCATTTTTCATTTTAAATGCATTTTTTATTTTAATTTAAAACTAACATTTATCTTATCCTAGCTTACTGGCTCTTAGCGAGCTTAACAATATGCTTAAAATGATTGCCTTACATTTATTTATATAAAATTTGTTTTGTGTTTTAATTTTAAAGAAACTTTAGAAAACTTGAATTCTTTATTATTGTTTTATTTAAAACTACTTAAAACTACCTAAGCTACTTAACCTACATTACCTATAACCAGGGTGGTGAGCATGAGCAATCTAATCGTTTGTTCACCATCCTGATCGCGTCCATGGTTGTCTGTCAGCCGCCAACAGGTTTTTTTTTACCGCGCCGCCGAGACTCAATCGATGCCATAAGCCTCGGTCAAGTCTCGGAGGCACTCTTTCATGCTGGCTATCCCGGCCAATCCCAAGGAACCCCTACTGTTATTGCTATTCAGCTTAGAGCTTAACGCACTGTCAAATAGGAATAAATTAAAAACCATCCACGCCTACCCCATCAACATACAAAAATGGTTCATATTGCAGAAAGTTCGCAAGTCCAAATGACTTTTAAACTGAAATAGGTACCATAAAATTTGTTATGCCCCGTGTCGGCATTTTAGTATATTGTTTGTTTGCCGAAACTAATTTCTTCACGCTTTCAACCAAATTTTATGCGGTTCGTTACGTGAATTTGTGTACATATTGTTCTTCAAACGGTAATTTAATTCTCTTCACTTTAGTTGTTAGTTTTTTTTTTTTTTTTTTTTTTTCAAAAATTACGTTGTCATTCCTTGAACAAAATTAATTATTCGCCGTCAGTTATTCGTCTCATCCCACTTACTCAACAAAAATATTTTTTTCTATCTCTTCTCTTTTTATCCATTCCATCGGAAATATTAATCAAGACTACGGAATTTTCCTCTATTATTATAGTTAATATGACATAGAATGTAATAGAACATTAACCTACATTTTTTTTTTGAATCGTGCATTTCTTGTCACGACATATCACGAATATCGTGGTTCAATCGCCGATTGTTGTTTTGCGTTGATTTCTTTCAGTACATGCATATAAGTAAGAATTCACTATTTTCATACACATACACAAACATATTGTTTACCTATGTCGTAATCTAGCTGTTCCATTCTATGCCACTTTTTCATTTCAAAATTTCCTTTAAACTTCTCTTCTACGAACGGAGAGGTAGTGATTTTAATAGAACTTCTGTTGAATCGCCAGTGGTGCTGCTTGTTGGTGCGCTGTCGTCTTCGTCGAGATCGTGTTTAGTTCGTTAAGGTTCAAATACCGACGGGGGAAATTAATTTTTCTGTAGAATGTTGTAATCTGCCCATTGAGCTAACAATGAATCGCTGTTCCGTATGCGGTTTTCTGTAATTGAGGGGCTATACTGAAGGGCTTCTTATCACTCCACGGGGTTGCTGTACAAAACAAATGTGCTTTGACCCCACTAACGGAATCCCACAATTTTTTTTTTTATGTTTTGTATGCAATAAAAATGTGTGAAGAAAGGCCTTAAAATTAATTTCGGCGGTTAATGTTAAAAGAGTATCAATTTTATCACAGTACAAAGGATTTTTTTTCTTAATAATAACACAACAGGGATTGAGTTGTGTCAAAAGTGTTTATTTGTTTTGACAAATGGATCATCTTATTATCTTTTGAACACGTTTTTTGGTATACGAGATTGTCTCCTTGGCTGTTTTTGAAGAAGCGCATTCTGTCGGTCCAAATTTGTGTTTGAAGAGTTTACTTCTGACTGGCAAACAGAGAATACTAAATTGTCACATAAGAAGTAATCGAGCGGCGTCAAATCGCACGAACTGGGAACAACCCTTAGGCTTCGGCCACGCAATGAGCGACGAGTGACTGAGCGACTAAGCGACGAGTCGCTGAGCGTCGAATCTGAGCGATGGGTGGCCATTTACTGAACGACGTCGCTGAGCGATTAGTTGGGAAAATGTCAGCGTCAAGTGCGGTTCATCGTAGCTTATTAGTTGAAAATCTCGTTCATATTTACAGATCGAGAATACGTAGCAAAATATGGTGAATTTCATCATTTATATCAAAATCTTCGCAGATTTCCAGATCGATTTTGGCAATATTGTCGTATGACTATTCTTTCTTTCTTTCCACTCTTTATAGGTGACATCTTATTTTTATAGGCTTTGTGGGTATCCTGCCATAGCACTGGACGGCTTTGGACAGCTGAAATTATACTTTCTGTGTTTATTTTGTCCATCTTATTACTTCGTCGCTCAGCGATCGACTGAAAAATTGAAACAGATTTGATTGCAGAGCGACGTCGCTCTGTCGCTTAAAAAATCGCTTAGTCGCTCAGGGTTTATGTGGCCACCTACATACGATTTCATGTGTTTTAATTTGTTTGCGTCGCTCAGTCGCTCGTCGCTCATTACGTGGCCGAAGCCTTAGGGAGCTCACACACCGGATGGAACAAACCGCTTTAGACAAACAAAACTGTTTTTCTGTACGCGCGCCCACACTGAATAAGGCAAAACAAAGCAAGAAAACATAATAAAGCGTTTTGTTCCATCCGGTGTGGAAGCTGCCTTAGAAAATTAATTTTTATCTGTCATGTTTCTGTATTTTTAGATAAGAAGGAATATGCTCATTTTATCTTTTTCTGACATTTTTTATGAAAGCCAAATAAAAATAAGAAGTTCTTTGGTTGTGATCGAACGTTCCAAACTTGAAGTTTACTAAAATCGTTTTCCATTGGGGGCAGAAAAAGATTTTTTTTTTCAGATTCAGAGCAGTTGTTCTGCTCTCGAAATCAGCTGGCTGTCAGATTTCATAATACCTTGGCCGCAAAAAAAGCAGCAGGTGATCATTTCTGACCGAGATTTACACCTACTTACATTAACACCAAAACATTTGTCATTTGTCAGACTTTAAAGTACCTACTGTTATTAATTACGTTTTTAGACGACAAGTTTGTGAAAAATAGAGACAAAGTTACATTTGGCCGGTGCAGTGGATATCAACTTAAATTGAATGGATTTTTCTAAATACAAATTACAATTTAAGAACAGCGCTGACTTTTAAAACACGCACCACCACAAATGCAAAGAAGGAAACATTTCACTTTATGTTCCATTGGGCACGAAAAATCTTATATCTGAGAGCAAAATCTTAAAATCCCAATGGAAAACGACATAAAGGCTAGATTAAACTACATCTAAGTGGTCATAAAATGAATTTTCATGACAGTTCTAGCTATCCAAACATGCTCATGCAGCATATGGGTACCTATAAGTATAACCCAATAAAATATTAATACAATCGGACAATAAAGACGAATGCCAGTATATGGTATTGACATTGTTTGCATGTTGGGTAGGAAAACCAATGATTGTCTTCTTGTGATCGCTGTTCACCCAAAATATTATTGTAGGTATTAGTTTTGCGTTCATTGATTCACTTAAGCTACTCGTATGTTCAGACGATTTCCAGATCTTGTCAACTTTACACATTACAATTTCAATTGTTAGATGGCGGTCTGACGATAACTTTTCTGCAACATTGTTAGACAAAATTATAAGTTCCTACGGTTGTCAGACACTTGGGACAATTTTTTCACTGATACCCCTGACAATATTGTCAGATCTGGCAATCGTCTAAGTTAAAGTTTGTTTTTCCGACTTCTAATTATTCGTTGAAATTGTTTGAAAGTCATTTTACAGTGGGGGTTACTGCAAAAAAACGGGATTTATAGAATAAATGTTGTTACTTGAAGAAATGGACACACTCAAGAATCTAGTTATCTTAAGTCGACTAGATTGGTCTGGATAAGATGGAACCTGAACCAAAAACTAGATTGGTTGGGAACGTCAATTTTTTTTCTTCAGTCACGAATTTCTTGACTAGTTTCGTCGGCTACCCCTCCATAAACGTCAACTGAAACAGCTGCTCATATGACCGATTGCAGCCAATCAAATGCGAGATACATCTAGGCAGACAGCCGTCAGACTGACTAAACTAGATACTTGAACGTCCCCAATGTTACTGTTCCCTGGTGTTTGAAAAAAAAAAAAAAAAAAACGACTACGCATTTAAGTTTTGTCCTTGAGTCTTGCTAATGGTTATGAATGGCCTTATAAGTTTTGGGTAATGAAATAACCGAAAGAATGATATCGCATATACAAGCTAGCTGTGTTCAGATAGACCCCTCATAAGATGGATGTATCAAATCTGAAGGCTCTCCTCTAACCGTATGGGAATAGCTTTTGCTGATATAGAAACGGTGAAGGGGCCACTTAATACTGCAACCCTTTTAATGGATAAGCGGGACATTAAGATTGAATGAACTGCTATGATCATAACTTCAATTAATGTAGCCTCGTGTCCAAAAAGTCCTAATCCTGACAACTGCGATAGCTATACTTGAACTGGGTTCCAAAAACCAACCAAATTTACATTTAGTATTGACCGTCTACGGGGCTGGTACAGGGGCCAAATTACCGCATCCGTGAGCGAGCCATACGTCACTGAATTTTGTGGATTTTACAAGCAAAACAATAACATATTCAGTCACGTATTACGTATCACGATCATGGATGTGGTAATTCAACCCCTGGTCTGCTCCTTAAATAAACAAACTTCGATCCGTAATTCGAAGATGTTACTGCAATTTGATTATTTTTGAATCGTGATCAACTTGATGTGTAATTTTTGCATCTTTCCAATTTTGTTCACATATACATTTATTAGCACTGGTTTATTCTATAATAGCAACACATATCGGGAACTTAGTTAAATAGCTTATTTTTTCTTGGTTCTACAAATGCATTAATTCTTTTAGTTTTTGGCAAAAAATAAAACATAATCTTTTGTCTGTGGTCAGTGTGTGTGCAATTGTCATCAGATTAAATTAGTAATCCAACGATCTTTAAGGCAAACAAATGAAAGCGAGCTTGTTTGCTAAGAGCGTTTAAACAAATTCATATCCAATTCCAAATTGGAATCCATTGATTGCTTTGTCGCCTTCATATTTCTGCATTGGTACACAATAGTTGAACTCGATTCGCGCACGTTCAGCTAGTTTAAATGCAAGTCCGATACCGGCAGCACTTCGCATATTTTCTGAAAGTAATACATTTCAACTGTACATCAAGTTTTATTGTGTTAACAAGGACGAACCTGTTGTGAATGAATTGAAATTGCCAACATTGTAGAAGGCATGTGTTCTGAAGTTATTTGCTAGGCCTTTGAAAATACCACTAAATGGGAGTGGTGACCATAAATGGAATCCAGCTGACCAGTAGCTCTAAGATTAAAAAATTAAAAAAACAAAAACTCTTTAAGAACGTAATTATAGATGCGTTTGGAAAATAAACTCACTTGTGCACCAATTGCAGTACCATCGACACGAGGTCCGGCCCCGCCAAATCGAAAGCCCCTTAGCGTCTGTGGCCCTCCCAAGTAGAAAAGATTACTAATTGGGAGATCTAGTGGTGATTTTGTAGGATTTACGACGCCCAATCGCCCGCAAAGCTGTGCTACTATTCCGCCGATTAGGGGCACACTGACCTCAGCGTGCGTACTGTTGCTCATGTAGGAGATATTGCCACCAAGGCCACTGTATTCACATGTCGACTTAATCATCATTCCTTGCGAGGGAAAAACAGGGTTGTCTCGCTGATCGTAGGTAACCATATAACGCAAGACCGAAGCCAACCTCGGGCCACAATGCTCTCGAATCGCAAATGGCACTGCTTTGCCTAGCAGTGAGATTTCACGGATAGAGGATTCATATTGAAAGGAGTGCCGAAGCTAAGAAGATAACATTTTTTTTTTTTTTTTTTTCAACGTATCTACTGTCTGTGAAATGAGATAAAAGAAATGTATCCTCACCTGAAATGGGAGGAAAGTTGTGACTGATAAGTCTCCCAATAATCCCAAATTGGAATTTTGAAACGAACTTATGTCCATCCTATCAATATGTCGAAATACTGATAATGAAAATCTACGAAAGGTTGTTATAATCGATTGCCTTCAATGTTTTTACGACGCATTTAAACTTACTCAGGTCTATTTTCGAACAGCCTAGTGTGGAAAAATGATTTCCAAAACTTGAGCGTAACTTCGTTTGCCCGCGTACTACTGTAGGAACCCTGCAGCGACAAACTCTCACCTCGTCCGAATATATTAGGTATGGTCAATTCAGTTCTCAATGAGCCTTCATTTTGTCCGACTTCTGTACCAACCGAGCCGACTAGTCTAGAAAGCTCTTTACCCTTAAACGTAACTTCATAGCCATTTGGTGAGGCATCTTCGCCGTGGCTCACGTCGATTTTGATACCAACGTCCTTAAAAATACCAAGTTCGTGGAGATAGGCATTTGCGCTAAAATCAAGAATTTTAATTGTGATTTAAAGACACCTAAGGGTACTTACTTCATACATTCAAGCATGACATCCTGGAAATTTGTCGCTTTAAAGAGTCCTTGGGCAGCTTTTAAAACGTAGTCGTCATGTGTTCTCGATAGACCTGTCACGATAACACGATCCACACGTGCCTTCAAAAAATATAATACTGCTGTTTATTCAGATAATTGGGAACAAAATTGTTTTACTACCGATAGTTTTGTGAGATCCACTTTTCTCTCTGAAGCAGGTGCATTTCTTTTATTTCGTGCCATTTGTGCGGCTGTGTTGCTTTACAAAACCTGTAAGTAAACGAAGTGCGTGTTAGATAGAACCTTCTGAATAATTTTCTAGTAGTAGGAAGTTAATTTTAGCTAAACGGTTTTCATTTTGCTAAAATGTCTTCTTTATTCATTGCAGATCGAATTGGAGAATCTCAACACAGCAACGGATCAAATCAACAAAATTGAGATTGAACTAGAAGTAAGTTTAACAAAATGTCGAATATAGTTCTTCTAACTAAATGCAAATTTTCGTGTTCTAGGAAGCCAACTCAACGTTCCGAATCCTATTGAATGAATCTACCCGGCGGCTAAAATTATTATCGAAGAAACTTGGAAATTGTATCGAGAAAGCACGCCCATACCACGAGTCCTTGGAAAAAGCGCGCGAAGCACAAATCGAATGCCAGAAGGCGGCCGTAAAGTTTCAAAGGGCAAACGGTGTGTATCAAATACTAGTCTAGTTTTTCAACACATCATAATGTTTTGTGTTCTTATAGAAATCCATGCAGCAGCAAAGGAAACTGTGGCTCTAGCGGAGCAACGCTTTATGTCAAACTCACACGAATGGCAGTTCGACAATGCTTGGCAAGAGATGCTAAATCATGCTACACAAAAAGTGATGGATGCTGAAAAGCAAAAAGCTGAAAGCCACGCCGAGCATCAGTTGAAGGCAAAGATTTTCAATGTCGCCGAAAAGAAAGTAATATTATGTGTAATTTTCTTAATTTCATTATCATTATGAGTTTGCTTTTCGGTCCGCAGGTGCAACAACTCGAAGAGCGTTTTCGTCGCAACATAGCCAAGTCTCGTCCGTATTTTGAAGAAAAACAAATCTGTCAAGATCAACTGCAAACACAAAAGAACCGCATTCAAGAGCTCCAAGCACAAGTTCAATCCGCAAAACAAACGTACTCAACAGCGTTACGCAATCTCGAGCGCATTAGCAATGAAATCCATCAGCAGCGTGGGGACTTCGTTCGAATGACAACCCCACCACCGGGTCCACGTGAGCCTGGTGTTGGGGCTGAACTAGTTGCATTGCCTGATTTTAACTTGGAACTACAAAAATGCGATCTACCATCGATGGGTAGTGAGATGTCTATAAACACAAGTAGCTCGGTGCGCAGTGAAAGAGGCGATGGAATAGACATGGAAACAGACAATGAAGAGGAGCAACAAATCGACGAAGACCTGGTGGAGGAGCTACGTAAGAAAGTGAAAACATTGGCAGTTCGCCCGGTGGAAGGTGGTGATGGTCAGCAGGAGCAGGATGTCTGGGAGAGCGAACTAAACGCCACGGTTGACAAGCTAGATCATTTAATGATGATGAAAGAATGCGCCGCAATGAGTAGTAAGCTAATTGATAGATTTTTTACGCCCAGACCTAAATTACAAATGGTTGCAGAAACAAAGGGACCTCTAATAAAAATTTCACCAGCCGATCTAAGTGACAATTTAAGTGAAGCCGTATCAAGCCTTCCAGCAACACCGGAGAAACATCCAGATGCCATTAAGAAGTTAAAAGCGCTAGAACCGCTTCCTTCGGTTAACGTTTCAATGCGTGAACTACCACTCTTGGCTCGTCTCGATACTCGGACTGGTGGTTATTCCAAACAACGTCGGAGATCACTTGATTAGGATTTGAGCATAGCTTCTCTAAATAGATAGAAACAGCGTCTTGTCCTTAATACAACCATGTTTTGTTTCTTTTTGTTAGACAACTCGCCACAGAATATATACGTTGACTACTTAGAAATTAAAAGTGAGCCACTGGAATAGAATGAAAGTGGCGTAGATGATCTTAGATTTATTCCTTAACGATTGGTTCGTGTCTAATCACAATACTATTCGATTTAAAGAGAAACAAAAAAAGCAGTGCAAAACAACTTTAAATAATAGAAAACCATCTATAAGTGTTTTTATTTGCAATATTTGCATAGAATAGATAGATTTAGAAGAAAAACTAATTAGTTCTGATTCGAAAAACAACAAAAAAAAACACTTCCGTTATTTTCTATAAACAAATTCTCTTTTTATTAAGATCACAAAAAGATGTTTATATAAATTATAAGCAGGAAATAAAGTCTTTTTTTAAGAAAACAACAATTGAAGATGTGTTATTATAAATAAACAAAATCGAAAGAAGGAAAACCTTGTTGAATATTTATATGCATTTTATATCTGTTATGCAAAGTAACGCAAAGACGTCTCCTTTCTTATTAGTTTCAATTTAAAGTATAAAAAAAAAACATTGTATGTATGTCCTGTTTTTAAATAGAAAAAAAAAAGTACATAAAGCGCAAATTATAGTTAGTGTAACACAATAGTATGCTGAAGATCAATTATGTGATAGAAATATAAAAGTTTATAAAATAATAGTTACAAACACGAATATGTTGTTTAAATCTAAAAAAAAGTAACAGTTAAACAAATGCAAAATTAGTTATGTATGTGCACTCTTCACACATAGATACAAAAAAATAAAAATAAATACGAAACATTTCAATATGATTGTAGAGCTGGTTATATTCTTTTAAATTTCCTAGATAGCCATTGGGCAAATCCATTCCCCTAGATATAATTTTGAGCTGCGATATTCCGCGATTTATAGACAAACTTGGAGACCTGTCTTACAACCAATGCAGTCACAAGGAACAACTAAATGGTAAGCCCTGCATCAACGATAAATGGAAAGAAATGCATCTACCTACTTCTGATGCACAATGGGCCTTACCAATAAACATTTTTAGTTTCGAACCTAAATTTTAGTAGTCACAGTGGCCTTATTTTTGATACAAATTTTGCAATTTTCAGCTTCTGTAAATTTAAGGTCGAGACTAAAATTTGTTATTAGTGCGGCGCAATGTATATAAGTATTGAACTACATTATCTGTTTTATTTTAAAATAAGAAATAAAAAAATATTTGGCGTAACTGGTGCGTACCTAGCCTAGGCCTAGCTTCTCACAACCATGCGTCTTGCGAGTTTTTAATTTTTAGGACGAATGAAAGGCATCTAAAATGTTATGCCGAGTCCAAACGGCTAATTGAGAAGCTTTAAGACAGTCTCATGACTCTCGTATGTTTGTCAGACGTTCGCAAGAGGTGGCACAGTGGAAAGAAACGATATAAGTCTAAACCACGATTACATTTTTTTTTTACCTCTATCATTTATTACAAAAGTTCTTTATCTGCTGATCTATTAATAATTGTGGCCCCCATGATCCTTTTTCTTTCGTTGAACAGCTCGGGTTGAATCGCGTCCTCCGTGACCGAGCACATGTAAAACCAACTTAATTTGAACGGGTAGCTCGAACAAATTTTAGTTTGGAATTAAATTTACTGAAGCTCACAAAACCGAAATTTGTATGGAAATTATAGCCACTTGTGTGAGGTGCGTCCTTGTAAAGGTAAATCTTTTGGGTATCAGATCTGGTAACAAAATACTAAAAGCACAAACTGGTGAAATGGGTAATTAGCGGACTTCTGTTGGAACGTTTTACCCAGTTTTACCTACTTCAAAAAGGGTTGAATATGCAAACGTAGAAATAGTCATTTAACTTGTACAGAATTCGAAGGAAATTATACAATTCCTCATCGATGATATCATGCCCAATAATAATATATATGAGAATTTAATATTGTCAGCAAGAGCGGACACACTTAGCCCAATATAAGGTCCGTAGCAGTTCGTTGCACGTCACTATTACCACTTATTTATTTTATGCAAATAATAATTAAAACTAACAAATAAATCGCCTGCCTTCCCATCCAAAATAATCTTGAACTACGTTAATGATGAGTTGCAATTCATTAAGATTGTATTAAATATTTATATTTTATTATAGCTCATGTAAATAAAACATACAATTTCCTAAAATCGCAGCGAGAATAATGTAAAAAACAGGTAAAAACTTGCATGTTACATAATTAAAGGATTAATTTCGTACCTTAATCTTAATTTTAAATGATGTTATAACTATACCAATTATAATTACTTCAATTATTGATCGTATAATAACCAATGTACATCCTTTTTTCACCCAAAATTATATTAAGACTTTGGCTAAGACGGACAAGTGATAAGCCCAAAACCCGACACACAAATTTTCGAATTGGAAATTAAATCTGACTGATGATAGGTTGTCTTGTTGTTGTTATATTTGACATTTTGAATTTCACTAACGACATTTCGAGTCTCGAAATGTTGCATTGCAAATTGTAATTACCTAATGATATCATTCAGGGCAAATAAAGCAATGCGTGTGCTCAAATACAAGTTTTTAAACTCGTTTTTGGTTCGACAGAAAATAGTAGCTAGTCATCTTAAAAACAGTTTAACAGAATACTACCTAGCAAAGATAATGGAATTACAGAGATATACTTTCTATTTTCCAGAAAAAAGAGACCCACGCTTCCTCATTTTTTTTGTAGTATATGTCAGTTCATGAATAGGACTTTAATGCAAGAATAAGGTATTCGCTTATGTGTATTTCACTAATTTTGTTCGATTTAATCAAAGCCTCCACAAAAACCAAACAAGTTCAATACGAAACACAAAACAATTAAAAACTGTGATGCCCATAAAAGCAAGATGATTGGCGGCCGGGCACTAGCAACTTTTTTTTTTTAAGTTGGCACGTATTCACAGACAGGGGTTGAAATTACAAAAACAACAATGTAAACAATTGGGTTTTGGGGGGACAGACGTACGAAAGATATGCATCTTTTTATCAATAATCTTTACAACCTTTTTTGTTATTAGGTGTGTTTTTTTGAGCTTCGATCTCAGCAAAGCAAAGCAAAGCAGGATTTTCAGCACGCAATTACAACAACTACGCTCTACTTGACTGTTCGAAAACTCATAGTAGTTGTTGTATTTGCGCGCTAAAAATCCTGCTTTGCTTTGCTTTGCTGAGAACGAAGCTCAAAAAAACAGCCCTATTGTTACAATTGGATTGACGTTTCGAATTCTGAGCTCTGAGGAGTTTTATATTATTTATTAACACACACAATAATTTATATTATTTTCAAAACTAATTGACAAACATATTTATTTTATTTGTGTGAACTGACGATTTTATTTTGACAATAGAACATTAACTAAACATATTTTGAACACACGAATACCAACCAACAGCATAAAAAAAATAATAATTTAATTTTCTAATGTATTAAAATGTAAATAAATAAACAAATTCAGTAGCCATTTTGTAGAACAGCGAAATTTAGAAAAACATACATCGCTATAAAAATATCAACATGCAAATCTTTCCTTTCATGCAAACAATATGACCGATCAGAATATGTACATAAGTAGGGCATATTTTTGAGTGATACCTAGTTCTTTCGCTTTCATTCATGTGTCTATTTAAGTAGGTATTTTAAGGGTGTTGGGGAATTATTATGGGAGGTACCTAACCAATGTGAAAGCCTGCTAAATTTAATTTCACGGTTTTTGAACGCGTCCCAAATTCTATTTTGCCTGAACAGAAATTTTCTAGCAATTTCCTTAGACGCACTTATTCTAGTAGCTTCTCCGTATGTATTGCGCTGAATGCTAAACTTTTTCTTTCTTTCCCAATCTTTGTAAAGTGCGGACGAAATGGCTGCCCACAAATCGTTTAGAATTAAACAGAAATTAGCTAAAAAGCTAAAACAAAATAGATCGGTGCCTCAATGGGTCCGTCTGCGTACTGGAAACACAATTCGATACAACGCTAAGAGGCGTCACTGGAGGCGTACCAAGTTGAAGCTGTAAGGTGCCTACCATCCACGATGTTTTTGTACGAAATGCTGAATATCCTTTTTATCCGATAATTGTACATGCAATGTGCTTTCAAATAAAAAAAATATGTTAAAAAGGGATTTCCTAGTTTGTTTGATTTTATAAATAAGTGCCGAAGCCGTGAGTTTCCGTTTTGGTAAAAGTTCAATTTTTCGAAACACGTGTATTTTCATTTGTGCAAACTGCGAGGGTGTGCTGTTCTTGTTCTGGCGAATGGCTTTTGAGCCAATTCAATTGGGAGTGTTATTTTTCTGTCGTTTTTAATATCTTAAAAATTGAACAATACTGCATATATTGTTCAGATTTGGTTAAAGTTTATTTGCTTGAGGTCTATGATGCATGTACATATATGTATTTTACAGTTGACCGGGGGCCAGTTTCATCATGCGCACGAAAAAAGGTGCTTGTTTATCATCGGGCAAACCAATTTTGCGCATGAAAACGTTTGATCGTTTCGCCTTACAGAATCTGTCCCCAGTTATGCCGCCGAATATTTATCTTTGGTTTTGGCTAGTCGATTTATATATTTATGCATAGAGATTAGTCGGTCAGCCATATAGACATCCACACTAATCAATCCCTCGGACATTAGCGGCAAATTAGCTGGGGTGACCCAAGGTGAACAAGATTCCAGTTAGCCCGCCTGCATTTGCACCCTTTTCTGTGCGCGCCACTCTAAACCAGACTTCCCTCTAACGCGTTGACGCTATTGTTAACTGCTGTCTATTCGCTCTACAAGTTAGCCTGACCATCTTAAATGCCCAATTATAGGTAGCGGATACCTCGATAGGGTACGGTTTCCAGAACATCTCTTTTAAAGAGAACATGTCCTCTTTTTTGTCGGCGATCTATTTTACACTTTCTTTTTTCGTTTGGCTCTTTTTTTGTCCTCTTAATTTGTTCTGTCCTCTTTGTGTTCTCTTTTTTCAATTTCATTATAATTTCATAATAAAAACAAGCCCTTCATTTTAAAACTTTTAAGTACGCCCATAAAAACTAGCAATGGGTGCACTTTTCCGATGAATTTTATTTCTTTTTTCTTTTGTCAACGACACTCACGTGCCACATCTGTAGCAGTCATCTATGGTACGTGATGTATAAATGTTTTCCTTGAATAACCAGAGGGTAGGGGTTTGTAAAATATGTCCTCTTTTTTCGGTTGAGGTATATTATGGAGACCCTACGATAGGGTATCTGTACGAAATCGGAGAAATTCCGTTCCGAACGGATACCTCGATAGGGTATTATATCACTAGGTAGGTACCTATTGCGTTTTTTGGATAATCCTTTTTGCTTTTGATTTCGCATTCCCTTAAGATGTCTTCCAATTATTATTTCATCGCTTTCTTTTGGTTTCAATATTCACCCCAATCGAGGTATCCGTTCGGAAAAAAATCCGATACGAAAATCAAATCCTATCGGAACTCAAATTGCGTTCGAATTATCCGCGTAAACGCGTTTATTACACACTAAAATATTCCGCAGGAACTAGTTTTCGGAGAGCTTCGGACAAAATGTGCTGTGTAGCTTTCAAATGAGTGTTATAACGCGGTTCCTCGTACAAATCGAAGAAAATTCCGTTCCGAACGGATACCTCGATAGGGGTGATTTATCTACATATCGCAGTGTTTAATTTCGTTTTGGCAAAATTGAATTTCCAAACTGTTAACGTTTTACGCCATTATAAAGCTTTTGAATTGCTATAGTAAAATTTAAAAAAAAATGTCACCACAATGATCTAGGACACAACAGTACTTATATACCTACTTTCAGCAAGCTATAAAAAGGGCCAATATGAATAATTTGCATCTGGTGAACGTTGATGGCAGGAAAGAACAGTATTTTTTTCGTTTGATACATAAATTTGTCTATCATCTATCTCCTTTTTGGTGGAAGTCAATACACTATCCAATAATCCGCCAAGCACAAGGTATGCTACCTAATCCCATCAAAATTATTAGCACACAAGAAAGTTTAATGGGCCAGATTAAAGTTTTTTTTTTTTATGCATTAAGACTGCAAATTGGTTACCTAACCTTTATTATAAAATTAATTACATAAAACAAATCACTTTTTATTTTTCTTCGTGAATCGTGGTCCACCGAAGCTCTTGCCCTTGTTGAACTTATTCTTTCCAGCTTTGTTAGCAATCTTCACAGAACTTGTTTTCTTCTTCGACTTAATCTTTTTCATTTTCTGATGACGATTTGCCTCCGATCTAAAAAAAAGAGAGATGAATTCCGGGCAATTATGAATTTAAATATTCGCTGACGACCTAATAAAATGCTTATGCTTACCTCAATCTCAACGCTCCACTTCTACTGACATCTGTTAAATCATTCGTGAACGCTGATTGCGATTTTCGTTTTGATTTTCTTGAGCCATCACCACCTTTTTTTACTTTGTCAGTAACTGTGCTTAGTTTTCCCGGCCTATTACGAATTTTAGCCAATTTCGCTCGAACTAAAGAAACTTTTTCCAACTCTTTCATTGATCTCTCCCTTGCTAATTGCTCGGGAGTTTTCTTTGTTTCCTCCTTTTTCTTCTTTTTGACTTCTTTGACGGGTGGACCATCCTCACCATCGCCACCATATTCTGGTCGTTTGCGTTTGTTACCCTTACCGGGAGGACCGCTTTTCTTCGGTTTTTTCAAATCGGATTCGTCTGTTAACGATAATCTAGCTTTCTCTTCTTCCCTTTGTTTTTTTGTCTGGAACCATGAACGATTTTCCCCTTGACCACCAGCTAGCCTACGCTCGGCCTTAGACAGCTGTTGCTCTGCCTTGGCCAATTGTCTTTCGGTTTGTTCTTCATCTAGGATGTTTTCTATAAATCATTAAAAATTAGCTTTATTTATTGATGTTGGATTTTAAGCTCTTAATTAGAAAATAAAATGTTGGTTATTTTAGCTGATTTCTTTTCTCGAAGGAATAGACCAACTACTGACATCATCGCTTGCGATTTCTGGGTTGTAACTTGTAAGGATAAATAAGGTTTATAATTTTTACTTACGAATTTCTGGCTCTAATGCAATCAACTTCCTGCGGTACTTTTCTATAATTTCGGGTGGAATAATCCGATTCTTCACTGAATTCTCCGAATTCTTGATTATATCCTTAACAATTTTGCGCTCCTTTTCCCCGGCCAGGGATACTGAGATACCAGCTCGACCAGCACGGGCAGTACGACCAACACGATGAATGTAGTGTTCCGTTGTGATGGGCATGACGAAATTAATTACAGTCTTTACTCCAACAATGTCCAAACCGCGAGCAGCTACGTCAGTGGCAATTAGTACATCTATCTGTTCCTCTTTGAATTTCTTTAACGATTCTAAGCGCTGTTGTTGCGTCAGGTTTCCATGGAGTTCTCCAGCCCGAATGCTAAGCAAACCTAACAAAATGTGTAAGCGATGAGCCTGTTTTTTCGTCTGCACAAATACCATGCAATGATCGTGAAATGTACGGCATATTAAACTAGCCAAAATAGGTTCCCGGTCGGCTTCTTTGTCTTCTCGAATTCGAATAAATTCTTGTCTGAGGTTAAAGGCAACTGTTTGATTGGTGTTTACAAATACTTTAACCGGTTTTTCGAGGGAAACAGCAGCCAAGTCTTTGACCTGTTCACTCATTGTGGCCGAAAAGAGCATAGTTTGACGTGTCTTAGAACAGGAATTGATAATTTCTTTCATTTGTTCGGCGAAATATTCGTCAAGCATTCGATCAGCTTCGTCTAAAATTAGAACCTGAAAGATGGAAAAGAGCAGTTAAGAAAATGCACTTGTAACAAACGGTGGAAAATAAATTTGTTTAATCAGGTCGCCTAGCTTAACAGATAGACGACACCAGAAACCTTATCTTCTTACGGCTGTGAGGCCTCAGAGCGCAAGGATTAAATTCATCACGATATTTCAGTCTTCCTATTTACAATTAGAACTTTAATAAAACTCACCTCAATAGAATCCAAACTGAAACTGGGACAGTTCTTGATGTGATCTATCAAACGTCCAGGGGTGGCAATAACAATGTCAGGATTTTGTCGCAATACCAATTCCTGCGCTTTTACGTCCAAGCCACCAATAGCCAAACCTGTATCAACGCTTGTAAATTGACTTAACTGCTTTGTTACTTGATACACTTGAGCACCCAATTCACGTGTCGGTACCAAGACAAGGACTCTTGTTATAGTTCTATTATTCATCGGCCGATATAACAAACGTTCCAGCGTAGGCAACATATAGGCAGCTGTCTTGCCAGTACCTGTGGCTGCGCAACCGCATATATCACGTCCAAGAAGTGCAATGGGAATCGTCGCAGTTTGGATTGGGGTCGGATAAATGTATCCTAATACACCAATAGCCCTCATTAATGGACGTGACAAGTTCATTTGGTAGAACGAAGTAATCTGTTCTTGTGATTCAATTTCTTCAAATGCCATTTTCTCGTCTTCCTCCTCACCATCATCTGACTTTTTCTTCTTCTTTTTAAGTTTTTTCTCACGCATACGAAGACCATCGTGTTTTAGTTCATCTTCCGATAGATCAATCTAGGAGGGTACTAACATAAGTTTACTGTTTTTGGATAAACTATTATATTTCAAACCTCATCATCGTCTTCATCACTTTTCGCTGCACCAATATGCTCAGCATTTTTTAATCGAGCAGCTATTTTGTCATCAGTCTTTGTACGCGCCTTTCGTTTTACATATTTCATAAGGTCGTCCCACGTGTCCTGATTGTATTCCTTTACTGAAGAAACAAACTCAAATCCTTTTTCGAATTCTTTATCTTTTTTATGACGGAGTTTTGTTGGTTGGTACTTAAGGGTAAATTTATTTTAAACACGCACGTTTG
This sequence comes from Cheilosia urbana, assembly GCA_946477585.1. NCBI lineage: Eukaryota > Metazoa > Arthropoda > Insecta > Diptera > Syrphidae > Cheilosia > Cheilosia urbana. Next base: position 113,702,351 of record OX297854.1, read on the forward strand.
CAGGTTATGTACTAGATAGCTCACCTCAATTTCGGCATCGGAGTCCTCCGACAAATTTTCTACTACAGCGTCATCCTCGATAGTTGAGATAAGGTCGAGTGTGTTAGTAACCATTTTAGTTGACAGTTAGGTAAGCAAACAGAATGAATTTCCCACACGTTCTGTAAACTTAATATTATTAAAGAACTATGTTATGTCGCCTTTTCTTTGAACAAAATATATGTTTCTGAAATCTGAGAGATTACACTTGACTTAACACGTGTAATAAGAATTGCTTAGAATGAACAATTAAAACAAAATGTCAAAAACGAGAAAGAAAATTGAAAGATTACAGCCTTGCCAGACAAGGACTTTTAAGTACTTAAGGCGTAGTACGGCTCTGTTCCGAAACGAAATATTTCATACAAAAGTGACACAACAAAATCATGAACGAAAAATTCCGCTCTCCTTTTCGTTTTGCAGAACGCAGCTGCTGCGAAATGATGGGGGAAAAGTGGGTAGTTGTAGTAGATTGCTTGGTACAATTATCCACTCTCTTTTCACACATGTATATTGTCTGGGACATTAATTGCTTGCGGAAATTTGGCATTTGTGCTGCAGTGCTACCAGCTCTCATAAGAGGTGGAGCCAAATTAAGAAATTGTGTAGCCGAAAATATCCAAACTCAAATATGAAAATTAAAACTGCATATTTTTTGGTAATATTAAATAAAAAAAAAGTAAGACAAGTGCGAGTCGGACTCGCTCATGAAGGGTTCCGAAACAGCAAGTAACATAACATAAAAGTTCTTGTAGTTCGTTGTAACTTTGATCGATATTTTAAAAACTACTCGCTAGATCTCGTTCAAAAAATTATCGTTTGTAGTTTACATGGTAATGTATATCATATATTTTTTTAAGTTTTATCGTTCGCTTATTTTAGAAGTTAGGGGGGGGGGGGGGGGGGGGACCAACATTTTACCACTTTGGAAGTGTCTCTCGCGCAAACTATTAACTTTAGAAAAAAATGATATTAGAACCTAAATATCATTTTTGAAGACCTATCCATAGATACCCCACACGTATGGGTTTGATGAAAAATTTTTTTTTGAGTTTCAGTTCTATGTATGGGGACCCCCAAAATTTACCGTTTTTTTTTTATTTTTGTGTAAAATCTTAATGCGGTTCACAGAATACATCTACTTACCAAGTTTCAACGGTATAGCTCTTATAGTTTCGGAGAAAAGTGGCTGTGACATACGGACGGACAGACAGACAGACAGACATGACGAATCTAATAGGGTTCCGATTTTTGCCATTTGGCTACGGAACCCTAAAAAACAACACAACTCCTAATTGAGAGACTTTTTTTAGTTTCCATTTTGCAAAGTTAAAAAAAAAAAACGCAAATGTAAACGAGTTTTTACATTAAACCGCATTTACACTATCACGCACGCGCATGTTTGCACGAGACGGGACAGAGAGATCCGTTTGTCCGCAGTCAATGCGAAGGAATGAGATCACAAATCAGACGCCTAGGTGTCATGGATGTTCTACCCATAATTATAGATACGTAAAGCGGAAGTTCCGGCGACCAACATTTCTGCAATCACATGAAAAATTTCTATTTCCGATTAAAAATATGTGAAATGAGAGTGTTAATTAGTTTCAGTAAATTAAACCAACAATTCATCAATCATTTATACGAAATTAATAAATAAATGTACCTTCATCCCTTCCGGAAGCCATTTTGTTTTATAGGCAAACGAAATTTCGTAAGCTATCGCTATAAAAATATCAACATGCATAGCTTTCCCATAATTCCTACCACGCAAACAAGATGGCCGACCAAAAAACGTATCACGTTTTTTTGCGTGTTAGGTAATGCTGTCCCTTTCAGTCAGACGGCTGTTTAGTATTGGGCATCTCTTTAATTTTCCGTGATAGGAATGTGTGACCGATACGTTTTTTGGTCGGCCATCTTGTTTGCGTGGTAGGAATTATGGGAAAGCTATGCATGTTCATATTTTTATAGCGATAGCTTACGAAATTTCGTTTTCCTATAAAACAAAATGGCTTCCGGAAGGGATGAAGGTACATTTATTTATTAATTTCGTATAAATGATTGATGAATTGTTGGTTTAATTTACTGAAACTAATTAACACTATCATTTCACATATTTTAAATCGGAAATAGAAATGTTTTCATGTGATTGCAGAAATGTTGGTCGCCGGAACTTCCGCTTTACGTATCTATAATTATGGGTAGAACATCCATGACACCTTAGGCGTCTGATTTGTGATCTCATTCCTTCGCCTTTATTATCATTGACTGCGGACAAACGGATCTCTCTGTCCCGTCTCGTGCAAAAATGCGCGTGCGTGATAGTGTAAATGCGGTTTTAAGTAGAAAAAGTGATGTTCCCGACCAATCTAGTTTTTACGTTCAGTTTAAGTCTTATCCAGACCAATCTAGTCCACTGAAGATTATTGAATGTGCTCAATATTGGAGTGAAGTATTGAATTTTTTTTTCCCCACATTTCGTTCTGGAAGAGAGAAGATTCCCCTTTTCCCCTTTCGCATATTTTTTTCTTGAAATTCCCCACAAAAAGGGGAATCCCCCACGAACTGGCAACACTGGGTGGTACATGCTAAGTGCGTATTATTAAATAGAAATTCGTATTGAAAAATGTCACGTAACTTCACTCACCAACACACTCGCACCTTGCATGTCCCACTTCCGCTGTCGGCAAAGTTGCTGCCAGCGTTCATACAATTTTGTCCGTTAAATTTGAAATTATTCGTTACGTGTGAATAGTATTTTATTTTAGGAATAAGTGTACTTTTGCTTAAAATATACGTATATGAAAAGTTAACAATAGGGGTATTCACGATTCGGTGTAACAGACCTAGTAAAATTGCGAAATTTTATTTTGTTTTATCAGATCGTGAACACACTTTTTCTTATCTATAGCAAAACTGCAGCAAATGCCAGATCCAAAATGACAATTGACATTTGTTCTGAAACAAAACTTTTAAAAGGCGAAAAAGAAAAACATTCTGTTTATTGGAAGATAATGGAGACAAAATTATGTTAATTAATTAATATTGCCTAATGAAAATTATGATTTTCCCTTCGGCGGCACTTATTTTTGTTTTCCATTCTCTTTATTTTTTCCAATTTAGCGAACTGTCAACTTGATGAGGCTACTCTGTTGTATTTTTCGGTTGCAATAGGGGCAAGGCATAGGTAAAGTGCAAAAGTGTAGCGAAATTTTATTCCGTATATTTTGTTGTTGTAGTGCGAAAAAAAGTTGCACTTTCGCACTTTTGCAATGATACAAGACCAGTTGCACCGGATCGTGAATACCCCTAATGTAAATTGGTTAAGCGAAAATAGAAACATTTTGAGCAATTTCTCTTAAGTTATTTATGATATTTATTTCCCACGGTTCGCAGCATTGACTTTATATTTTTTGTATGTTTTTGCACGCCACACGGATTCTAAATTGACAGAACACCGATAGGAAACAAAATGGCGAATTTGAATAAAAATTTATGGGACTTGAGAAAAGCGAAGCGGTGGTATTTACCTTTAAAGGTGTTGGAAAAAAAATGTCCATGGTAAATCATTCATTTATTTATACCAATTAAATAGTAATAATAATAAAAAAAAAAACGGAAATAAAATAAACATAAAATTCAAATTGCCGTTCAAAACAAACCGTCTGTAAATTTATATTTTGAAACATATTTTACCAAAAATTTCGGGGGTTCAAAATCTTCCCTGTTTCCTAGAACATGTTTTAATTATTTGTTTCTTTCCTCATTTTTTATATTTTTTTAGATGTGAAAATTAACGTTCAGCAGCTACTATGAGGTAAACAAAAAAGTTGTAACATGTATGATGAAAAGTTTTTGAATGTAAGATTTCCCATGCCGTCTTTTAAATTTTGAATTGAAATTTTTAAAGAACTAAAAAAAGCGCTAAAGATTCAATTCATAAGTAAGCAAACAATGTTAAAACATAGCAACTAATGAAATATTAGCGCATTAAATGGTATACTGGACTGAGAGTATTTGCTGATGCAATTCTCAGAGAAAATTACTGGTAGCTGATTGTGTATGATGATTGTAATAAAAGTAAGGCGAGTAGGTATAGGTACAATTTTCAAATTAATTCAATGATGGAAAAGAAATACTATTAGCGAATAGCGATGAGTAAAAGGTGGTAGATTTCGAGTTCAGGTTGGTCGAAATTCCGAAAGTGTAAAAAGTGGTAGAAATACCACTTTAGTGGTAGAAGTCCCATCACTGTGAGGGGCCAGCGGCAAGAGGATTGCGAGTTTGGGGTCTCAGTTTCAGTATGGCTTGTCTCTGGTTCCGACCGAAGAGTGCACATATGAAGGTGAGGGAACTTAAACAGTTTAGTTATCGTACGCTGAAGCTGATCGTGCGTCTATCCCCCCATAACCATCAATTCGTTTGCTTTTATTGGCATCGAGCTGTTTATAATTAATAAAACTCAAATAATTTTCTATTAAAAATCTAAAATAGACTGCAATTGGAAGCAAGACTGGAAACCATCTAAATGCACAATACACTGCTTCTACTAACTAGCACTGAACGCTACTGCTGTTATAAATTTGGAAAACCCATACTTTCGTATGGATATGACCAAGCCACAGTTTGCCCAGAAATTATTGACTTTCCTTTCTACCTTTAATATTTATAATTTTTATAGTTGTCTCACATTAAGTAGTCTTTAATGTTACATGGCAAGGTGGAAGCAAGATGAAACCATAGGTATATTATATCTTTATGGCCATTTTATTTTCTATTCTCAGTTCTCACATGGATATAACATACTTCTAGTTTGGAAAGAATTAATTTGCTACGTTTTGCATCATCAGCCTACAAATAATTCAAGCCCTTCTTTTAAACTGAGTTTCATTTATTTTATGATTAATGCTAAATTAATATTTAAAAGAAAAACTCAAATCTAATTTTTGCTTTATTTTGTTTTATTCTCACCATAGAATGTTTGTTCATTTTGTTCGGGATCTTAAAACTAATTTATTATTTACCATGTACAGTAAGTTAGTTTGCATATTTAAATTTCGAAAGACAATATCTTGTATTTCTTATATTATCACTTGGAACTCATACTAGAATAAATTATGTTATTGAGAAAATAAATCAATTCTTTCAATAAACTCTATTATAAATATTTTTGTTTAATTAGACGATACACAATAAAACTAAACATCTTAGCTAATTTTAATTTTTATTTCTTTTATAGCTTATACAATTTATTTTTCATTTTTCTTTATTTTATTTTATTATTTATATCATATCACAGATTTTTCGAAAAAAAATTCATTCATGACATTTACTGAAAAAACGCTAACGCTTATATTAAGCGAAAATAAATTTAAAAATATTTAATATTTATATCCGATTAATTTACATGTGAAGACAATTGAAAGTGATTTTATATTATTTTACATTAATGCTGCTATCTGTTTGATAATATTTGTTTTTATTTTAATTTTAGTGGGTTGGTGAACATGAAATACTTTTTTTTTATTAAAGAATACACAATATTTATTATATTCAGCGAATATCTCTATAATGTAATATTTATTAATTTTGTTTTCCATTATCCGCCTCATATTCCGCTTCATACTATATCCAAATCACAATTTTTAAGTCCATTTAAATTTCCTTTTTTTCTTTTAATTTCCTTTTTCAGTTGAATTTTCATATTTGCTTCCTATTGTTTGTTGAAAAAATAAATAATTATATTAGGTTTAATTGTATATCATTTTCTTTTTAATATTTAAACATTTAAAATTTCAAAAAGTCTTTTCATAGAATTTCGTTTTGCCAGAGAACAAATTCATTTTTTGTTCATAGCTGTATGTGGGTGTTTATAATACAAATTATTTAGCGGGTATACCTACTGCATAAAATTTGTAATATTCTAAAAAATTATGAACTTATAATTTGTAGTTACATTTTTCCGTTCAGAAGTTTGTTTCTTGATTAATTAACATTTACAGAACACCGATTTTTTTGTCATTATTATTTAGGTTTGTAATAAAACTCGTTCATTTTCATGATTCAAGATATCTATCGGAAAAAATATGTCTACCATACAGTTTCTCGGACAGCAAATGCATGCTGATATTATTTATGTACTGTTGCATTAGTTAATTGTTGTTGCTGTTGAAGAGATGATGTCATAAGGCTGACTCTTCTCCACTATTGCGCCTATCGTGTTTATCATCTGGAAAAGAAAACAATATAAAGAGTATCAGAATTTGACTTGAAAATGTAGTTACAAAAAAAAAAAAAAGAAGCCAGAACATGATAACTAAAATCAATAATAACGGATTATTATTGGGAGATAGGACACAGCTATGAGAGGGGGTTCATCTCCCTTCTCCCTCGTTAATGGGGCATTTACACGGTCACACATTCCTATCACGGAAAATTAAAGGGATGCCCAATACTAAACAGCCGTCTGACTGAAAGGGACAGCATTACCTAACATGCAAAAAAACGTGATACGTTTTTTGGTCGGCCATCTTGTTTGCGTGGTAGGAATTATGGGAAAGCTATGCATGTTGATATTTTTATAGCGATGGCTTACGAAATTTCGTTTTCCTATAAAACAAAATGGCTTCCGGAAGGGATGAAGGTACATTTATTTATTAATTTCATATAAATGATTGATAAATGGTTGGTTTAATTTACTGAAACTAATTAACACTCTCATTTCACATATTTTAAATCGGAAATAGAAATGTTTTCATGTGATTGCAGAAATGTTGGTCGCCGGAACTTCCGCTTTACGTATCTATAATTATGGGTAGAACATCCATAACACCTTAGGCGTCTGATTTGTGATCTCATTCCTTCGCCTTTGTTAGCACTGACTGCGGACAAACGGATCTCTCTGTCCCGTCTCGTGCAAAAATGCGCGTGCGTGATAGTGTAAATGCGGTTTAAGGCATTCAGAATTATAGATTGAAACAACGTCCGCTTTCACAAAAAATTGGAGCCAGAAATCCATTCTTTCGTATTGTTATTAAATCAAGTAATTTATGTCTACAGTTTTAGAAAATAGTGACTTTCTATATAGGAAATAAAATTAAGAATCACATAAAAACAATTTTTATTATTTTTCAAATTGCGTGATTAAATATATTTTTAGGATTCCTAAACTAATTCCTTTTAAGGAGAGTGTATATACTCAACCTCGCACCCATCCCCATAGTGACCCCAAGTAGAAGTTTTTCAAAGGACAGCATGCTCTCCAATATGTATTTTACGCCACAGTGTTACCAATTTGCGCAGGTTGATATCAGTTCGTAACTTGAAATTTTCTAAAAAACTACAATCGATTAAACCACCTGGTTTTACTATTGGATTAAGAATTGTTAGGAGCAATCAATACTTAGGATGAATTTAGGATTTAAGTTCCTACCTTATTTCAGAACATTGAAAAAAAAGGTTATTTCTTTTTATTTTTCAAGGTGATGCATTTCTAAGCATTTATTTAAGAACTATTGGTAGAAATAACTTGATTTTTAGTGAAAGAATAGATTTCTTGTTTTCTGTGCTGCCGTTGCTTTTTAGTATACCTATTTTTGTCTCTTTAAGTATTTTTTTTTAATTACTCCACGCTTAAACGGGGGAAGATGTAGAGCCCCTCTTTCATAGAAAATAATGCTTGTATTTATCCCGTTAACCCCTTCATGTTGGAAAAATAAATTTCACTACCTTGAAATTATACAATCATGTTTATTTTGACATTCGAACGAATAGACAATTCTAAGGAATTTCTCTATTCGTTCGAATGAACTCTTGTGTACTTTGATAGACATTCGTTCGAATTTGCTATTCATTCGAATGTCAAAATAAGCATGAATATACCTACATCCTACAGGTATTTTTAAAATCTCATTTTACAGTTTAGACATCAGGAGTTGTTTTTATTTAAATTGAATTTCATATTTCATTTTCTATTGACGTATTCTGAAATATAATGGAAGGACAAGTGTTTCTCACCAACTCCACACTTGCTTTGGTGGCATGTAAAAAATGTTACAATGACTAACAGTTGGCTTGTAAAAAATATACAAGTACATGTCCGTTTGGAAAAAAAACTTCCGTGAGCGTCCAAATTCAGGAAAATGAATCGTTCATAGGAATAACAGTTGTTAAAGATTGATGATGCGGTTATATACGTGGCGGATAAAAATTACGTTAAATGTCAACAAAAAATTCAACAGGACCTGGAGAGTGTTTCCGAATGGCTGAAGATTAATAAATTAAAACTAAATGTGACAAAAAACAAACAATTGGTCATAAATAAAAGATAAGGAGAAGAAGTAAGACTAACAATAATTGACAATATAGAACAAATTGATGAAATCAAATATTTGGGTTATGATAAAACTGTAACTTTTATTCCGGCTGTAAGGTGGATGTTCGGAATAGATTAAAAAAGTGCTGCACGATATTTATCCCGGTTTTCACAGTTGCATTGAAAATTGTCGAAATTAGATTATAGGATAATGTTTTACCATTATCCGCTGTGGCGCTGTCCGGAAGCGGAAATCTAAGCTGAAAAATCTAAGAAGAAAAGTTGTAATTCTCAATTCCCTTCTAGCTCTTAGCGTTGGAATGACTCATTCAATTGAAATAGGATTTTTTTTTATATAAAAATGTTTAATGATGTAAAGATTTTAAGATATAAATCATCTTTGCACGTTATCATGAAGTCGAACAATAGCAATAAACAATAAACTATAAATTTTATACAATTCAAAAAAGTAAAATGTTCGATTGAAGCTAGATCCTTGGATTTTCCCAGCTTTCAGTGGATTTTATACGATTCGGATGATGTTCCGACATTTTGTGACGCATATCGGCGAATTACGTTGAAGTGCATTTTTGTTACATTTTTAACAGCTAGGTTCCGATATGATCTGAATTATTCGTTCCGATGGATACCTCGCTAGCAAAAATCCAAATCGTATAAAATCGGAGAATTTTCCGTTCCGATGGATACCTCGCTAGGGCCTATTATTAAAAATTCAAAGTTAATTATTTTGTTTTTCTAAATAAGTCCCAGCACTATGGTATATATAATTTTGTTTGGCAAGGTACTAACAAAAGTTGTAAGCTAAATTTTTTAGATACCTAGCGTTTTCTCGAAACCGTGTTTTTTGATACATCGCACTATTGTACTTAAATTACTTTAAAAAAAAGCTAAATAAATAAACTAATCTTATCTAATATTGTGACCTAGAACATATTTAGTGCAAAGGTTAAAAATAATTATTAGTAAGGCCCAAATAGTGCGTACTCGTATCTTACGTTGATTACTTTAATCATTTGTTTACGCCCAGTCCCATAAGCTCCATAATGATATATGTATTTTGAATTTATGGTAACTCCACCTCCCACTCATGTGGTATCCCGATGTACCTACAACTCTGGTCTAAGACTGCCTTTTAGGACACGCGCATAACCTAACATAACCTTATTCTCAAATCACAGTCATGCCAATGTGGGCAGAGAAAAAATAACACAGGAAACTATTTATTTGTGTATAATTAATAAATACCAACATTGACTTGAAATTCAATTTGTAACACCAACTAGGTTCTTTTTTCCTAAAATGCTCATGAACTTCTTGACGAACTTCTTTTATCTAAACAGGAAATCATAGAAAAAAAACAAAAGCTAAACAAAAATACCAGCAAATTTATCAAACCAAAGGTAAAAGCAACATTTTTCGTAATGTAAATAAAACAAATAAAGTAGTACACATTTTTAAAAAATAATCAAGTAACGTTTATTTTGCCTTTAATTGAACTAAAATAATATTATTTTTATTATTATCCTTATATTGTAGATTTATTAATATGTATGTAGGTATAAGGTGTTTTTTACTACATTTAATAAGACACAAGTAAAATAACAAAAATAAAATATGTATGTACGAAAGAAAAACAACTTAAAGGCTAAGATTTACATAAAGAAGAACAGAAAACGAAAGAATGATTTATTCGATTAAAAATAAAAGGAAAATAAACTTTTGAAATTATATTTTAAGTGCGTTATAATTCAATGCATTTAATGTTTCAATAAATTCTTATTAACTATTTCTTGTATGTAAATAGTTTCTCTTAAAAATTCTTTGTATATACAAATAAGAATACAAATAACTTAAAAAAGTATGCTACATAATATATATAATTTTATATTATATATATTTATTTTGATTTTATTGTTTTATTTATTTTAATTTTAAATAATAATAACGCGCATGCGGTGTTGAATAGAGTGAGCGTTGCGTACTACGGGTTACTCTAATATAAGTGTGTATATATATTTCCGTTGAAAATAATTTTAAATTGGTTTTCTATTAATTCATCCGGTTAAGAGGAAATGCTAATTTATTTTTATTGATATCCAGAAAACATCACAATTTTCTAAGCGGTTAGTCTTTGTTTTGTTTTTAACGTGATTCAACTTTTAAATTAAATATTTGATTGAAAATAAACCAAGTGTAATAAAGTAAATGTACCTAATAAAAAAAATAAAACAACGAAAATAATAATAATTGTTTTTGTTTTTTCAATATTTACAATGCAACAAAAAGTTATTGTTCCGTGATGGATATTTCTACCGAGACGCTTCGTTTGCGCTTGCACTAGATACAACCTCCTCAGATGAAGGTGTTACCGAAATATTTGTGCTGCTACTGACCACAGGAGGGCTGATAGTCCCTCCTGTAGTTGAGGTAACACCGGTAGCATCACCTAAAGGCGAATTCTTTGAAGCAGTCGTAACATCGGAAGGCTTAGGGGAAGTCTGCTCATTGCTTGCAGATGGAGGTGACAATTGTGTGATGCCGTCGGGAACTGTACTGTTAGGGGATGGCTTGTTAGTATTACCTGCAGAAGTGTTAACACCAGCGGATGCCTGATCATCTGGACTACGCCGGCCGTCTTCTGGTAAGGAGTTCACAGTGGTTGTGGTGGGAGTAGCTGTAACAGGCGTTGAAGGCTTTTGTTTTAAAGCATCATCGATTGGTGAACTTTTAAGATTCTCGCTGTCCTTATTAGGATTGCCACCCATGACAGTAGATGGTGCAGCATTTACAGTTGCATCTTTACTGGATTCGGATGCGTCACTTACGATTGTTGTGGTTGTAGTGGCGGTACCATTTAAGTCATGAGATGGAGGAGTGCGGTTATTTGCAGGAGTACCTGCACTGCTGTTGCCTCCAATGCTCGAGGCATGATTTGAGTTCGATCCAGTAAGATCTAGAGTGGCTGGCTCATTGACTGATACTGCTGCGGGGAGTGACCCAGATCCAATATGTGGCTTTTCAAGCGGATGCCTGGGACTGTTTGATGCTCGTCCGCCATTTTGATTGTGCGTGCTTGGCAACATGGACTGTTGGCCTGCTGACGATGTAGGTGTTGCGATTTTCATACCACCGGATGGGGATGAGTGGTGGTTATGTGCGGCCAATGACATTGAAATCGACGAAGACTGCTGGTGAGCAGCAGATGGCGGCATTGAGCTGACCGAATGCATCGAGGTGTGATGACCGGGATGATGAGTGTAATATAGTGAGCTATTTGGAATGCTTGTCGGGGGCTGCGCAGTTATGCTATGCGAGGAGTGAGACTGAAGTGCAGAAGCCGACGATGTTATAATTGTGGCTTCGGAGTGCTTACCAGCTGAACTCTGAGTTAAGTTCAGGCTGCCATGTGGTGAACTATTTGTAGACACGTGCGAATGCGGTGTCGAATGCGGTGGCAATTGATGAGCGGCCGTAATGGGCGGATGATGAGGCGACATATGGGGATGAGACAAATTTAACCCATGGTGAGATAAACCCAAGGCGGAGAAACTAGGATGAGCTAGTCCGGCGCCAGGATGTCCTAATCCCAGGCCTGAAGTCTGCAAATGATGGGGTATATTTGGCCCATGTGGGAGATTAGGAACACCGGGCAATGACAGACCCAAATTAAGGCTCATTCCAGCATGTGGACTCTGACGTTGGCTGCTGGTATGATACGGCGACATTGACGGCAGTCCATGCATGCCGCCTTGAGATGGACGCAGGCTTAACGCGATATGTGGTAACATTGGACCAATTAAATTCCTATTCAAAGGCGAGTACAAAGGATTCGAATAGTGGTGTGTGGCGGATAGAATACGCTCGCGCTCCCTAGCCTCACGTTCCTTTTCACGCAGCTCACGCTCGCGAGCCTCCTTCTCCTTCTGCTCCTTTTCGCGTTGCTCCTTTTCACGCTGCTCACGCTCTCGCTGTTCTTTTTCACGCTGTTCTCTCTCTCTTTGTTCTCGAAGTTCGCGCTCCTTTTCCCTCTGCATTTCACGCTCGCGTTCTTCCTCCCGCGCGATTCTGGCTCTATGTTCCTCCTCCAACTTCATACGCTCATGTAGGACGGGTACGCTGATAAAGGGATACAGATGGGATGCATACGGTGATGCCAATGGTCCGTACAACGAATGAGCATGAGGATGCGAATAGTGAACTCCGCCTCGCAACAGCTGATGACGTTGCTCCAGTAAGAATTGCTCGGAATACGGCAGGCCAGCTGGATTGAATATAGCACCAGGCGGCATACCAGAAAGTCCAGTGAACTGCGAATATGCATCCAATGGGAACGGTCCAGCTGGATGCATGAGACGTTCATCTGATCGATATGGTTGAAAGCCACTGCGAGCCAGTAGCTCGGGTTGCATACCGGACGATGGACCTGCGTTCATTCGGGCAATCTTTTCCGCTGGCTGAGGGGATGGAGCTGAGCGTTTTTTTGTAACTGACCTTTCATCAGCACTGTTACTCAAGCGACTGTCTACCAGCCTAGCATCATTTGCCGACGGCACACGCGATGTGGATGTGTTTTGTGCTGCCGAAGTGGTAGATGTTCCATCCCTCTGGCCTCCACCACCGCCACCCTGTGCACTGGTACGCTCCCGATCACGGACGACACCATCTTCGTCTTCTTTGATGTCAGCTTGTTTAGCTAGATTTCGAAGAGCTGATGCAAAGGGTTGATTTATACCTGCTGGCACCCCACACACCTGCTGTGGTTGTTGCTGTTGTGATTGCATAGAAGGCGACTGCGCCCCAATGTGATTGTTGCCGACATGATTACTGAGTCCATGGCTTGCATTTTGCTGTCCACCTGTTGCTGAAGATGACTGCAAATGATGCGGCGACGGTATATGCGGTGCTGGGCTAGTTGCAGGTCGTTTTTGACCAGTTTTTGGTGGTACTAAAATGATAGAAAACAAACGAATTCTTTAATTAATATCAAACTATGCAAAGGTATATTGTAAATTATATTTCTTAATAATTGTTAGTAAGTAACAAATTACCGCCAAGGGCAATAATAGATTCGTATTTTTTCATTCATTCTATAATATTTTACTGGGCAAAATGGGAAAGCCAAAACTATTAGGTTCAAACCAGGCAATTTCCATCTTTTTGTTTTTTTTAATATTTCGATTCAATAGCCATAGTTAATAGTTTATGGAATATTTAAAACAAGTTTTTTATTCAGCTAAATAAACACCTTCAGAAGCTTTTTTCAGAATAAAGGGTGACATACACAGAACGCATTCACAGATTTGAGCTCAATCTCTAGTAAAAAAACAACCCTCCGCCACCTCTTTCAAAATTTGATTGGATATTTATTATGAAAAAGTTATCCATCATTCGGTCTACTACAAAGTGGGTCAAACACAAGTTTCTTCTAAAAATGCCATAAAATTAACTAAATTACTTTTTCCCCTTATAAATATTATGGCAAAAAATTTCCATTAATTATGGAAGACAACGTCGTTCAAGTGGCTGCCTCCAATGGCTTCGCGGTAGCGCATTCTGTCAATTTAATTTTTCAAGACCTTGTTGATGGTTCCGGCTATATTTGACGGACTACTTGGATGATATTGGCCTAAAATGCTTGAATCGTTTCCGGATTGTTGGCATAACATCGGTTCTTCACGGTTCCCCACAAAAAAAAAAAGTCCAAAGGGGTCAAAACGCAGCTCCGGAGGCGGCCAATTGAAAACGCCAAGACAACTGATAACACGATTTGGGATTTTGGTGCTCAAAAGATCGATTTTGACATGGGTTGTGTGGCATGGCGCGCCTTCCTGCATGAACCACAGGTCGCCCAAATCCATGTATAAACGAGGTCGGTTAACATGGCTCTGTAACGCCCCGTTGACCGACACTGTGTTCCCAGCCTTATTTTCGAAGAAAAATGACACTCCACAATACGCACCAAACTGTCACACTATGTGATAACAATTCGACAATATTGTGCGGGTTTAACGAGCTCCAGATGCGGCAATTTTGTTTGTTAGCGTAGCGTACAGCAGGCGCGGTAGTGCTTCATTTCGGCCAAAACTTCTTTTTAAAAAACATACTGTTTGGATTACCACTCACTTTGGAAATAATTTTTACATATTTCCCAACGTTGTTCAAGCGTAAAGCGACTCATTTCGTTCCGCGGAGGTATGATACTGACTTTCTGTCAAGATTTCGAGCGGGAAACAGCTGTCAGTGTCAAAATAACCTATGTTAAAAAAGAACCCACTAGATGGCCCACCCACCCTTTGAATGCGTTGGGGCAGTCTATAAAAACCAATCTTAAAAAGTTAAATGTTGATATTAACCGAAACATCATGAAATATTAGGCGTTTACAACAATAATACGAGATCCAAGTGTTGTTATAAACCATGAAAATCAATGATCTATATGGATCATGCGGGCATAATAAAAAACGCATAGTTTAAACGAAAGATGACAGGCAAATCCAGATCAAGACCAACATTTTAAAATGAAGATATTATATTTAAATTAAAATTAAATTTTTAGTCCAGCTTATAAGACTTGTAACTGCCTTTTTATGGTTTTATCATTGACTCTTCGACAGTTTGGCCTCAGGTAGCAGCATATTCTTCAACTTAAGTACCAACCAGTGAACATAATCTAACTTTAAGATTCATTATAATTATTTTTGTTTTTCCATATTTCAAATAGTGTGTAGTCAAATCGCCCCTGGGCACATAAGAATAAACTTCTTTACTAACGTTTTAAACTACTTACAATGTTATTTGTAAAATCAGAGCAAATGAAATCTGTTTTTTTTTTATTGGTATGCAGAAACAACTATGTACCTATATACAAACGTCAACATAGGGGCACAAACTCGCCTGCATTAAGTCTCCTGCACAATCTTGCATTGAATACACAATGTTTCACTGTTCCTCCTCTACAAATATCACTTATTTGAAAATACCACTTGTAGTGCCAGTGCTAGTAGTAGATACTACTATACCAGATGTATAAATGTACAATATAAAGAGATGTGCGGAAACAGGAGAGACAGAGTGAGAGAGAGAGAGAAGGAGATATCGAAAAAGAGACGACAAATGTACATAATATAGACAAGTGGCGCAAATACAAAAGATTTTGGTAAAGCGAAATACTAGAACAACGGCATTGAGTTTCTAAAACTCTCTCCCAGTATTCAGTCGATGCAAGTTTTTTAGTAAACAAAACCCAGTCGAGCACCTATGGTACGGGTACACGACGATAGTGTGCGGGAGTGCTGGAGAAGGGTTTAGCTTATCCTTTATCCCTAACTTTGCATATTTGAGTGTAAGCTGGAGAGGAGGATGGAAGTGCCGCTTTTTATACAATTTTGTGTACACATGCAATAGGGGCGCCGCCTATTCGTTTACTGAAATGACTATACTCCACCATAACCATCGTCGATTTCTCTCGATAGATGTACCTGCGTCCATTTTTCGTTCTTGTTCTCGTATACTGATGTACAAGTTGGCAGGACAACAACTACTGCCTCATCCCTGTTGCAGTATAGTATCAAAGAAGACAGTTGATAAGTGAAATTTAAGGGGTGGTGGTTGATGTTGGCATGCAAACATATTTTGGTGATGATCCTGGATCCCTGAGTGGCGGTTTTGGTTTCACATTTGCGAACTTCGATTTTTGATCGATTTCTCCTCATTATACCCGTTGGTGGAGGTAAATCTGCATGCAAGGACAACAGATTTTATTGTATCTATTCGAGTGTGCCTGTGCACTCCCCTGCACTTTCCTGCGTCACTTGGATATTTCACTCATCCTTAAAAGGATACACGAAATATTGGGCGGATGCTGGTGGTTTTTCGAATTATATTGCATCAAATGTGAAATAGATGCATGCACATATGTGGGTTAAATGCATGCAATATATCAGAATGGAATAATAACCATCTATCTGTTTCGCTTTTGTGGCTGTTTCTAAACACCCCCACGGTATAAGTGAGAACATTTTGCAGGAGCTATAAGCCGCAACATGTCAGATTTCATCCAAACACCATGGAAATGGTGGTGGTGCCACTTGAACCTCCTCGTTATTCGTTATTACATCTGGCTATTCACAGATACACTCACAAACGTACACAGTCATGATGCGTATATATTTCGGGTCTCTCGAGGCTGAAGGTATAAGGAATAATGCAGTACCGTGTACGCTTCCATGACCGGGGCAGTTTTAAGTATTGCCCACACACTTTTCGAGGAAGAATCTTGTGGGAGCCCACGGGGTATTTCGAAATTTGACCCATCGTTCATACGTACGCATCTAATGTATTGATTACTGTAGTGCTACCTGTCCTTAAATAAATATCCTAAGGTTGTAAAGGCTATAAAATACATTAAATTCGGAACCCGAATTCATGTTGTTTCGAAGCTATGGGCGTGGTTATCGACAGATGCTATTGTGAAAGGTAAATGATATTGTCAAGAGTAAGAACGCAATAGTAAGTGAAAAAGCGAACGAACATCCGTCGACTTTGAGGCACAACGTAACTTCTCAATTTCGGTAGGGTGCATGTAGCACATAATAAGCATAATAGCACTACTACCCGGCATGACATGATGGTCCAATTATCCCATAAAAGAAGATATATATGACATTTATAGATCACATCAAAGATACACGATATATAATTTTCCCTGACTTTCCATGCCCAATTTTTGAGTTTTCCCTGACCATCTTTTGTTTTACAAATAAAGCAGAAAAATACAAAATAAAAATTCTTATACATCATCTAATAAAATATGTAGATACATATATATATTTTATTCAAACTGGAGACTGGATCTGATATAATAGTAAAGAAGATCTATAGATCGAGTAGGAGTTTTTGATGAATTTTTGCTTTTTTAGTACATCTTTCGAAATACAACTGATGTAGGCAAACAAAACTACTTGCACGATGAGACGTATTTTAAGTACAATCCAGTTTCTATAGGAAAAATCAGGAAGAACTGTTTGAAATACAAGTGATTGGTACAAGCAAATACGAGCAAATCGAGGACAACGGATCCGCACGGACACTGTAAAAGAAACATTTTGAACAAACGTTTTTATTATCTATCTATCTATATATATAAAAATAACTTGATAAACGTGTGTGTGACAGCCTACCGACTGCCACACACATCCGATTTTGATTTAGTTTTTTTTGTTGGTTAATAGACCATGCAGAGAAGGTTAATATATTAGTATGATACATTTTTGAAAGAAGGCGCAACCGCCATTCCAATAAATTAATTTTTGTACACTTTAAAAAAAAAGAAACTGGATAGAAATCGAGTAGTGACACTTCAAATACAAAAAAAAATATTTTAAATTTTAAAAGCAATTGTTGTTGTCAATTATTTTAATTATTTTCCAACGAAATTGTTGATGTCAACAATTTTGAAAGTTTTTTTTTTAAATACCTATAGGTAGATACCTTAAAAGTTTGTTTGTTACATAAAGTAACTTTTTGAAATGAAGTAGATACTTTGATTATACAAAGATGATATGGCCGACGATATTTTGCATCGAATTCGTACTGTGACATCGGATAATGAACTGGAGATGTCAGATGGAATGCGCAACAAAGCTTTGATTTTGATCGAGGATATGTGTCTGCTCATGAGTGGCAATTTGTTGTGCAAATTGGGGATGCCACAGCCAAATCGTTCAATGTAAGACGCATTTAATCCAGAATTGGAGCGAGAAATGGACTTCGGTCGAATCGCATTGAGTCAAGCTGTTCGAACGGCTGTAGGAAATAAGACCCCAATGAAATAAGGCCCCAAAAGAGAAAATGAAATAAGGCCCCAAAAAAGGAAATAACACCCCAAATTGTATTAAAAATCGTTGTTGTTGTTTCCTGTATAATTTTTTGGGCCTTATTTCATTTTCTTTTTGGGGCCTTATTTCGCAGAGCCTGTTCGAACAAATGTGCCAATGTTGAATCAAGAATAAAAGAAAGTGTACGATGAATTGATGCAGGCAGACGATAACGAAAATGGCGGAATTTTCTTCCTTGATGCGCCCGGTGGAACTGGAAATACATTCCCGATTTCACTGATGAATTAGATAGGTACTTTGATTATACCTAAAGATTTTGGCTACAATTCGTTCGAGATCTGAGATCGCTTTGGCCCTAGCCTCTTCTGGGATAGCGGCTATTTTGTTAGAAGGCGGTCGAACAGCTCATCCTGAAATTGCCATTGAATCTGCAAGTGGAAGACGAACCTACATGCAACATTTCAAAGAACACTGCGATGGCGAAAGTACTGCAGCAATGTAAGATTATTATATGGGACGAATGCACAATGGCTTACAAACGCGCATTGGAGGCCCTGAATCGTTTACGTAATGACCTTTCGGTGGAGCAATGATCACCGGCCTGATTGAGTTTCCACAAAATGTTTGCAACCTTACAACGACAACGGAAGAACTAATCATGAATGTTTTCCCGAATATCGCTCAGAATTATATTGACCATGATTGGCTGAGTGTAAGAGAAGATTGATTGATTTTGATGGAAGAAAACGAAGCCACCAACTATCCCACGGAATTTTTAAATTCTTTGGATGTTTCGGGCTTGCCTCCACACAATTTAAAACTAAAAATCGTCTCAGTAATAATTTTGTTGCGCAACCTAAATGAACCAAAACTTTGTAGCGGTACGCGTTTGATTGTGAAGAATTTAATATCAAATATAATTCAAGCAACGATTTTTATTGGAAAATTCATAGGCGAAGGTGTTGTTATTTCGCGGATTCCACTTATTCAGAACGATTTGCCGTTCGTATTTAAGCGTCTTCAATTTCCCGTACGTCTCGCTTTTGTTATGACAATTAATAAGTCGCAAGGACAATCGCTGGAGGTGTGTGGCATAAATCTTGAATTTCACGTGTCGGCAAAGCTCTCGCTTTGTACGTGTACACACCCGATAATGGAAATAGAACAAAAAATGTTGTGTACCATAAAGCATTTCAGTGAAAAAGCGGTAGGTTGACCGACAAGTATTTGATTTTATTTATTTATTTAATTTTAATATACCTTTTGAATAAAAAATTTGAATTGACCGAATTACATGAAGCGGAATGAAGCGAAAGCTCGGAATTATTAATTTCATTACCTAAATTAATGAATTTGGGCGGAACGAAGTTCGCCGGGTCAGCTAGTATTATATAAACAAATATTTTTATTTTACAAAAAATATACAGTTCGATATTCCCTTATCGCTTTTAGAATTCCCTGAATTTTCCTGACACTCCCTGACCAAATTTTCGTTCCCTGACTTTCCACACCAGTGTCAACCATGTCGTATTAGCATATTTTGGAACTTGAAACTGGTTCAGGAATTCGCAAACTTTTAGTAAACATCCGAAAGCAATATTTACATATTATGACGATTCTATCTATTTTCATGTGACATACTTCAATTGAGTAGGCTCACAAAAACATTGAATTGGCCAGCAAAAAAACAATGCTGTCGTCAGCACAACCCGTCGGGGAATTTTCTTGCAAATAGAATCCACGAAATCATTTCATATCCACCTCAGCACATTGTGCGCATTCCAAAAGGATACTTTACAGTGGCATCAGGCTAAAGAAAATACAGAAAAAAAACCTGCGACAACCTGCTGCTACTTTCATTCGGTGTTGCGTTATTATGTCCTTGTACGAGTACTGAGGAATGCAGTTCCCCGTCTTTTTCGCACTTTCTCTGGTTGTAATTCTGTTAGGTTTTCCTTTTTTTTTTTTTTACCTCAACGCCAACAATTCGGACAGGAGTGAACGAATTTCTTTATTTATGCCCAGAGCTAAAGAGATGGTATTCCAAGTGAACTGCAACGAATACTTACATTCCAGAAACACATGATGTTCGCAATGCGAAAAATTCCAAGATACAGTGAAAGGAATTTTTCATTTTTCTGTGCTGCATTCTCCTTTCGAACAAATTAAGGAATCATCGACGTGGAATTATTTTTTAAAACATAGTGAGGAGGTGAGTCGTGCTGGTATTGTCAAATCGGTGACTTCATGCGATAATTCAACGCTTGGACAACTGGATGATGCGTCCTTGTTTTAAAAATGCATATAACACAATAGTTTGTGTTGAAATTCTATACGTTTTGCATTCGCTGTAAAAATAAAACCCACTCTAACGAATGAGATTGCAAAAAACTATTCCTAGGGTTCCACCTGTTACACAGATTCATATTTATATTCATTATTATAGAAATCGATATGTGGGAACTCGTTACTAAAAACTGGCAAATAAAAACAGTTAAATGCGGTTGGATGAACCCACAGCTTGATTATTTTCAAACAGTGTACTCTTGATTATCCAGTGTTAGACAATTCACTACGTATAACCTAATAGAGTTATAACGCAAGGTTGTTTTTAACTAACAATAAAATCTCCACTACACCATTAACCTCAAATCAATATGGATATTCTTAATGGGCCGTACCAATAAACATTTTTAGTTTCGACTTTAAATTTAAGTAGTTCACAGTGGCTATATTTTGCATACAAATTTCGCAATTTTGAAGTTTAAAGTCGGGACTAAAATTTGTTATTAGTACGGCGCAATGTGCTTCATTTTCCTTCACCCAGATCTGCCCATTAATAGATCGCATGAATGAAACATGTTTCGATACTACATATTTTATTAGCAATTGGAAAAGTATATTGGTTAACCTTCAATTAATCCTATACTTAACCTTCTTAACCGCATTGATAGTACGAGTGTGCATTACATTATGGCTTCTCCCCCAATTCATAAATAATGCATTGTCACTCGTACATACAAACATTTGGCCAGGGAATGCCAAACTAAATTCAAACAGCGCAATAATTATTTACAGTTTGCCAGAAGTAAAGTTAGTCCTCTATTCCTGCAGTACCTATGGGATAGGTATAGGTATACCATATACCGTATACGATATCAACCATCCACTCTT
The DNA here is from genome assembly GCA_946477585.1 of Cheilosia urbana. NCBI lineage: Eukaryota > Metazoa > Arthropoda > Insecta > Diptera > Syrphidae > Cheilosia > Cheilosia urbana. The sequence goes on from OX297854.1 coordinate 113,723,738, forward strand.
TTGGTGCAGTGCATACATAGTGCATACAAAAATTAGTGCATTGATGTTTGGTATTATTATTTTTTTTTTTTTATAGAGAATAGATTTCGTTCGATGCGTTGAAATACAGCTATCAGAGTTTAGCTACAGCTTATCAAACTGGAACCTGTACCAATTCAGTTTATTGTGAACTGGGTGGTCGGTCATGTTTGACATCGATGAAACATGAAAATTCATTTTTGTTATAGTAATCTCTCTGTCGCCCGTAATTTTCAACCAATTTAGTTGATTTCTTTTTTTAAATGTCGGTAGTTAGGTGAAAAAAAAAAAAAAAAAAAAAACACGTAAGTTCTATCAGTGCCTGGTGAACCTGGCGGGGTTCGGCTAGTCTATATATATATAAAAGAAAGTAATGTTATTATCTAATCTTATAACTCAAGAATGCCTGGACCGATTTCAATGATTTACACCAATTCGGACTGATTTCCGACCGAACAATAAGAATACCCAAGACAATTCCCGAAAAAAAAAATTATAATGCCTATTATGGATGACAACTCAACTTAGTTGTGTTGTCTTCATGACAACTCAACTTTGAGACAACCAAACAAATTTTTCGTATTATGCAAGACAACTCTTTTCAGTTGTCTTTAGAAAATAAATTGCCATCTTTTAGGAGCATATTGAAATTCGAAATCAGCTGTTAAATGTCAAATTTGTGAATTTATTTGTGGAAATTGAAATCGAACGAAGTAAAGTATTTGCAATTAAAACGAATAAGTTAAAAAAAAACAATGGAAAGTAGTTTTGATTTATTTATTGGTTTGCAGTTCTAATGCCTTTTGTATCTCGACCGTTTTTTTTTTTTTTTTATTTAGAACATAGTTTCTGTAATTCACTTTTTCGATTTTCCCAATTGTTTTTAGCATATTCGTTTGGTTTTCAGTTTGAGTTTTGAGGTAGGCAATTTGCTCGTCGTGAATAGTTTTCACCGGTATCCTCCTGTTAGGTACTTTTAAAGATTGTGCGGATGTATATGCTATCGCAGGATCTTTACAATCACCTTCCGGTTGCACATTCTTTTCGTCGCTTGCATTCTCGTCTTCGAAGAGCTGGCTTGTCCCTGACTGGTTAAAGTCGAAGGTTGAACCAATTGCGTTTACCGCACTTTGCAGCTCCACCAACCCTATGACCACCCCCGCTTGTTTCAATTCTTTGCTTATTCTTTTCAAGTTGGCCTTCTAATGTACCCAAACTTGCAAAAATATTTTGTATGTAGAAAAAGTCTTATTTCGCATTATTAATGAACCCTTTGCCATTCTTTTCCTCTACTTGAAGGTGACCAGGGGTCGAATCGCCACTTCCGTGAACGAGCTATCCGTTCACGGAATTAAGTTGGTTTTACATGTGAAACAACAACAAATTCCGTCACGAAATGCTCGATCACGGAGGACGCGATTCGACCCCAGATTCTATTGAGCTCCAAAGCTATTTTTTGCCATTCTTCAATATTTTTTTTTTGAACCAAACTGTCCTTTACCCCTGGCCAGATCAGGTCGTTCTTGCAAAATTCCTATTAGCCGATCAAATTGCGCTGTTTTTGTGACTTTTAAACTTTAAAAACACACATTCCATTATCCATTTTTTTATTCTAATTCCTACTTAAATTTGTTTGTCCATTTTTCAATAAAAAAAAGCTGATCCTTTTCGTTCAACAAATCCAACACAACTGATAAAAAGCAGTTGCCTGATTTTGACAATCAGGAAAACTTTAACACAACTCAGTTGTCTTCTATAATAAATAAATACAACTGAAAAGATAACCATTTTATTAGTTGCCTACTCATAGGATGATGGTTGTCCATTGACAGACAACTAGTTGTAATCGATAATCCCAATTCGAGAAAGACAACCTTGGTTTGGTTGTAGTTGTCTTCCATAATAGGGGCATATGAAGAAAATTCATTTTCCCATACATTTTGTATGGAGCGATTTTGCGACACCATCTTCATGATAGATGACGTTTATGTTTACGTTAAATTATCACAATTTTTTGCGACATTTGTTTGTTGTGGTATGTTTAGGTCAGGTCAATCAAATATGTGTAAAAATACGTGAGTAAAGACAGTGTTCGAGATTCAGGCTCTTGATAATTAAGATCTGGATGTTTTTTCAATCTTGAATTCCATGTTTCTAATGTCGTTTTCCATTGGGACCCCTAGAAATCTTTTTCAGATTTCAGACTTTACGCTGCTCATGGAACATGCAATAAAATTGAACTGCTATTGTAAATTAGTGCGTTTCTTGACAAAAGTATCAGCTGTTATGGAAATCGACTTGAAAAATGTTTCCCCTGTTGTAAATACAAATGAAGTATTTTTGGTGATTTGTAGTCTTCAGATGACGAGGAATATAATAATTCTCCGAAATCATATTCATAGCTATTAATTTATATATTTCGTTATTTTGGTTTTCAGGACACTTTGCGTATTTGTCTTGAAAGACAACTTCTTAAAATGACGTAAAACACCTGTGCAAAGTATAGTGGTTATTGTCGTAGTATGTGTAAATCTGAAAAAATTTCGATATCTGCAAACAGTGATCCGAATCCAAAAAAAGATTGATTTTTTGCCCATGAAAAATAATTTAGATCAAAAAAAAAGAAGGATTGATTTTTTGTCCCAATGGAAACGACATTACATGGACAATGGACATGGTCAAAAAATGTTGTGTACCATAAAGCACTTCAGTGAAAAAGCGGCAGGTTGACCGACACGTAAATCATAGCAATTTTATTGAAAAACATCGATAATGTTATTACTAATTAAATTACTATTGTATTTAATATAACTTTTGAATATGATTGGCTTGAATTAGACCCATTAGTTCAAATGAATGTAGTGTTCGTAAGAGATCCGACTTTGCTTGCCCCAAATCATCAAATCTATGGCGCTATGTGAGAAACGTCAGCTGACAGCAAACATGAGAGTTGCATTGCTGAACGATCAATCTGCTCCAGATTTTTCGAAGAAATTGCTGACTATCGGTAATGGTCGTGTTCCTGATGTCGACGAATTGAGCGGATTGATTTTATTTCTTTCGAATTTTCGCAATTTTGTCTCATCGAAAGACGAGCATATCAACAAAGCATTCCCGAACATCATTGCTAACCACAAAAATAACGAATGGTTGAGTAAGCGAGTAATTTTAGCGGCTACGAATAAAAATGTGGATGACTTAAACTTTCTAATTCAGGATCAGATCCTTGGTAGGCAATTTGCATTCATTCAAATCTATTGGCAACCAACTATCCAACTGAATTTGTAAACTCTCTGGATATTCCTGGTTTACCACCGTACAATTTACAACTCAAGGTTGGCTCGGTAGTCATCTGCTTCGAAATCTAAACCAGCCAAAACTATGCAATGGAACGGGTTTGGTGACAAAAAAAAAGGTGCGATTGTATCCAACAGTCCCAAAATATGTGTAAACACCGTGCGTGCGGTATGTGTGTGGCTTCATACACGTCATTGAGAAAAGAGGGAATTGTAATAACCGTATTCTTGGTATATTATGAATTAACAATAATTTATTCGTTCTGTGCTAGTTTCGGTAGAATAGATACAATCGGATTGTGGTAGCTGAAGTAAGATATGTACATTCGAGACTGTAATCTATCTAGATTACGCTGGGAGACAGCATCGATGGTTGTTCCATATCGTGTTGTTGAAATTTTCCGGTTGGAGTTCATTTGAAGATTTAATTTATCTTGCATAAAATCAATAAATGGTTGATCTTCTGGAGTTGCAAAATTGATATTGAAGTCTCCGCTTATGATCATTGGTAAAAGATGATAATCTCCCTGCAGAATTCTTGAAATGGAGAAATTTTATTTCACATCAACAAAAAGCTGAAATTAATATGCCCCAGCTCATAAATGTACGCAATGATAAAAACGTATGCAATGATAAAATGTATGCAATGATAAAACACAGTGACGCATTCCCTGTCCCCGGAAGTTAAATGTGTGGAATTACTCCACCAGATTCCAATAACGCGAGTTAAGTATCCATAGCAAAACATATTGAGAAAAAAGATAACATTATTTGTATTCAATGATATCTTTAGTCTCTAGTACAGTCTTGCACACAACGCTACAATGATAACATATGTAAAAGAGATAATATCGTTTGTATACAATGTTGGAATATTATCTCTTCTTCATTATCAAGCAAGACGATTGTACGCTTGGGTCTCCTTGTAGATAGATAAGAAAAGTATATAAATACGACTGTATGATGAATTTATCAACAGTCTTATTGTAACTACATAGTAGCCTTAAGCTCCTTTTAGAATTAGTAAAAAGTATTTCAATAATAAAGGACATAGTTCCAAATAAATATTGTTTAATTTTAAAAGTAAGAAACAAGTGTTTTAATTGGCGATCCTGCCAGGAGGTTAAATATACTTTTTAACTTCAATCGAGCGGACCTCGGGAACAAGTAGTGAAATCTAGTATAAACAGAACACTCGCGTTACCGGTTACAAGAATTACCTAGCATAGCAGGTACAAATATAGCTTCTTCGTACGAAGCAGCAAAGCAATTCAGTGAAAGTGTATATGTGGAGAAAAAAAACACACAAATTCGACGACAACAGACACGAGTTCAAAATGGAACAACTCGCAGTATTAATGGCAAGATTAGAAGCTTTAGAAACCAGGAGCAACACAGTAACACAAACCCTAGAGCACACACGCACAGAGAATGCAAGGTTAGCAGCAGTAATAACTAACCAAAATCAAATAAACACTAATTTAGAAACAAAACTAAATGAAGTAAAATCTGGATTAGGCATAGTACCAAACATACCTGTGCTAGAGGAAATAAGAACCACATATACAGATGGTAGTGAAATACAGTTAGACGCATTTAAAAGCCTACCTATTTTCAACGGCGATCAATCAAATTATCGGTCGTGGCGCGAAGAAGCATCCAGATTAATGGACAGCATTAAAAACTTCAAAACACACAGTAAGTACGCAGCAGCATTGACTATAGTGAAAAGTAAAATACAGGGTGCAGCCGCGAATGTGTTAACTAATTATAACACAATTTTTAATTTTGAGGCGATACGTAACAGATTAGATTATACGTACTCTAATCAAGAACCTCTATACGTGCTACAAGACATGATGAAAGCCATCACGCAAAAAAGAAGCACACTGTCTGAATACCACGACGAGATAAATAAAAATCTCAATTTAATAATATCAAAAATCACTATGTCAGGTGATCCGCCGAATATAATCGACAGACTAATTAAAAATGCTAACGACGACGCAGTTCGTATATTCATTGATGGTATGAGTGACAACTTTACAAGAGGATCATTATATTCAGCTACAATAAATGATCTAGAACACGCATTCGCAATTGCTCGCAGAATAGAACATGATAATGTGCACAGGCATTTACATCTCACTCAGGATAAGCACCACAAAAATATGCCACATGAACGCAGAAACGAAAGAAGACCAAATTATTCGAGCCAAACAACGAATTATCAACCCCAGAAGCAATACGATAATATGCAGCAACACAATCAAGGACCACAGCCGATGGAGATAAACTCGAGACAAATTGTACATGCACAGCGACAAAATTGGAATCAATACAAACCCGATGTATATAATCCACCAGCGAAACGTGAACACAGCGGGAGTTTCAACACACACAACAGACCGCAACGATCTTATCAGCAGAACTTCAAGCAGCAGAGAGTAAATAACTCCCGACAACAACGCAGAGACGATGTCAGCAGTACATATGCAGAAGCAGATGAAACGGAATGTATGGTAAATAATAACATAAGAATAGATCATTTAAACTAGTAGACGGGTTGCCCTGCTTAAATTTAACTAGTACTATTTCTAAGAAAATTTATAAAATTCTTATTGATACTGGTGCAACCCATAATTACATTAATAGAAAATGCGATTCTAGCAAAAAAATTAAAATTAAACCTATAAAAATAAAAACAATGCATGGTTATTCTATGGTAGATACAAAGAAAGTAGTTAGGATATTAAAGAAAAATATAACATTTTTTGAATTAGAGGATATTCAGTCTTTTGATATGATATTAGGATATGAAGGACTTAAAGTTCTAAACGCGGAAATAAATTTCAGTAATATGACTCTAACTACCATAAGCAGTGTCGAATCTATTCAGAAAATTAATTACATAATTGGGGAAAATAATATTTATAAAGCAGACATAGATAGACTGATGAAGATTAATAACAGCATAGGACCGTTACCCTTTACAGATACTATAGAAGCAAGCATTAGGACGACCAATGATAATCCGGTTTATGTTAAACAATATCCATATCCCATAGCAGATAACGAATTCGTAAACAAAGAAATACAGAAACTCTTACATGACGATATAATAGAAAAAAGCCATAGTCCTTATAACAGTCCCATATGGACAGTACCTAAAAAAGGTTTGGACGAAAAAGGAAAACCAAAACGGCGCATGGTTGTTGATTTCCAAAAACTTAACGCTCACACTGTAACAGACAGATACCCCATTCCGGATGTCAACATGACAATTCAAAATTTAGGTAAAGCCAAGTACTTTACAACATTAGATTTGGAGTCAGGTTTCCACCAAATTAAAATCAAAACAGATGATAAAGAAAAAACAGCTTTTGCTATAAATGGCGCAAAATATCATTTTAAACGAATGCCTTTCGGGCTCAAAAATGCACCAAGCATATTTCAGAGATGCGTGGACGACATTTTGAGAGACTTTGTAGGTAAATTCGTACACGTTTACATTGATGACGTATTGATATATTCTTCATCTGAGGAAGAACATATACAGCACATAAGTCAAGTATTCGACGTACTCAATAAAGCCACATTAAAAATATCTGATGAGAAAAGTAAGTTTTTTCAAGAAGAAGTAGAATACTTAGGTCACATAATCAGACATGGTAGAATCACTACGAACCCTGAGAAAATAGCAGCTATAGAAAATTTTCCAGTCCCACAAACGGTAAAGGATTTGAGAGGATTTTTAGGTCTTACAGGTTACTATCGTAAGTTTATAAAAGGATACGCAAGCATAGCCAAGCCCCTGACATTATATTTACGAGGAGATAACGGTAAAGTAAACAAAAAACAAAGTAAAAATATTAAGTTAAATCTGAATGATTCAGCATTAGAAGCGATTAGAATTTTAAAAAATTATTTGAAAGAACAAGTCGAACTTTTTCAACCGGATTATAGTAAACCATTCGAGCTTACTACTGATGCATCCAACATAGCTATTGGAGCCGTACTAAGTCAGAATAAGCAACCTATACACTTCTTGTCAAGAACACTGAGTAAGACAGAAGAGAACTATAGCACAAACGAGAAAGAGCTATTAGCGATCATATGGTCCTTACAAAAACTCAGAAACTACATATATGGTATAGCAGACTTAACCATATATACCGATCACCAGAGCCTTATATATTCTGTATCAGAAAAAAATCCCAACACAAAGCTGAAACGTTGGAAGGGAATCATTGAAGACTTTGGAGCAAAATTAGTTTATAAACCAGGAAACCTAAATCTTGTAGCTGACGCATTATCACGTCAACGCATAAATACTTCTACCATAGAAACAGCACATTCAGCTGAAAGTTCTTCTAATGATATAATAAAAACTGTGAATCAGCCTTTTAATGCATACACTGCACAGTTCGAACTTATTGAAGATATAACAAATAATATCGAAACACAAATCTATTTTAGTAACAAAATAAGACTCATAATAAAGTTTAAGGACAAAGACTCTTTACTAAGGCAGATGAAAGAAGTTATACAACCCCAAAAGATTGTAGCTTTGCATACGAAATTTGAAAACATATACAAATATGGTGAAAACATAAAAAAAGAATTCCCACTAGTAAGATTTATATTCACACCAAGAAAACTTCAAGACGTGACAAATTTGGAGGAACAACTAAAACTTGTAAGGGTAACTCACGAAAGAGCACACCGAGGGTTACGTAACAATATACAAGAAATCTCAGAGAAATATTACTGGCCCGATCTAAATAAACAAGCAAAGAGTTTCAACAGAAAATGCATAGCATGTCTATTTGGAAAATATGAAAGAAAACCTATCAGAGAACCTCTGAATAATTCAGAAATACCAACACATGTGGGAACACACATTCATATGGACATATACTTCAACGACAAGTATACTTTCCTTGTAACAGTAGATAAGTATTCTAAATATACAATCCTTCGGGAAATCGAAACTCGAAACAGACTGTACGACGTTATGGAAGAGGTCTTATCTAATTATTTCCCAAAATGTGAACGACTCATGACAGATAACGAGAAGGGATTCAAAACAGAAATGGTGAACCAAATGTGTTTGAAATACAACATAACTAAAGTAGAAACTCCAGTATACAGATCGACAGCGAACGGTCAGGTAGAACGTGTAAACGGTACAATAACTGAACTGTCTAGAATATTCACAATTCAGAATAAAACAAGACTTATCGAAGAAATATTTAGAACAGTGCGTGAATTAAATAATTCTATACACTCAGTTACCGGTTTGAAACCTAGAGACATTTTCTTTAATCAAAATAAATATAGCAATAGTGAAATTATAATAAATAAACTAAACTCAGCATCCAAAAAAGTGATCGAACGTCTAAATAAAGGAACTCGACACAGAGAGTATAAAAAAGGAGATAAGATAATGGTAAGAATCACAGGTCTTAGAAAGAAATCTAACGCCAGATACATAACAAGAATAGTAGAAGAAGATAAAGGAGACACTGTAATCTCTAAAGAAGGAATAAAAATTCACAAGGATAACATAAAGAATTATCATTTTTCAGATGACGAAAATATTAATATTCCTAACATTACTAGGAATTGTACAGAGTCAAGAAGGGCAAGGAAACGTTCAAATAACTGAGTTACTAAACAAGAAGTTTATACTTACGCAAACAGATGACGTGTATTTATTCAAAGAACAAACTTATTTGTTACATGCCACCAACCTGACTTCGATATTTCAACCTTACGTAAATATCGTAACTAGTAAATATCAACCTACACAAGAAGAAAAAATTTGGTTAAGTAAAATTAAGAATTTAGCAGACCAATTACAAGAACATACTAGGCATACTAGATCAATTAACTTTTTAGGAACAGCTTTCAAATATGTGTTTGGTAATCCTGACCATTATGACTTAGTTAACATAGAAACGAGTATAAATAATCTCATAGAAAACAATAATAAACAAAAAACTATAAATTCTAGATTTGAACAAATTTTGCAACAATTCGAAGGTCAGAGCCTTAAAGAACATTTAGTAATAGAACAAGTGTACGAACAATTATTATTATTGACCAGAACAATTAATGCAGCAAAAAATAATGAATATTTATCAGAAAGCCTAGACTTAGATGACATTAAAAATATTATTCAACATGAAATAATTCAAGTACCCATAATAAATATACTTGAGTACTCTAAAATATTATTAGCTAGAACTGATGAATTCTTCATCACAATATATAAATATCCAGTTCTAATTAAATCATGTAAATTGTATAAAGTAACACCTTTAAATTCAAAACATGGAAAAATCATTACAGATAAAACAATTGCCTTATGTAACCAAACTTATTTAAGAACAAGAAATTGTCAAAATCATCTAAGTAAAAACATTTGTGAAATTAACTTTGAAGAAGAAAATTGTCTTATTCCACTTTTAAAGAATATAACTTCAAAATGCAACATTAAACAAGAATACGATTACGACTTAGAAATTGAATCCGGTGTTATGTTATTAAGCGGTAAGCATAAGTTAAATAATCAAACAATTAATGGTATAAACTTAGTTACTTATGAAAATACTATAAATCTAGACGATAAAATATACAAAAACATGCATAAGCAAATTAAAGAAGTTATATTAAGAAATCATAATTCAGAGTCTTACATCGACCAAATAATTAAAGAAGATACAATGTACAAATTCGATAACATAGATACTTTAAAAAAACTAATTATTCCTTTTGAAGAAAAACCGATATTATCAACTATATACACAATTGTAACACTGATTGTTATTCTAGCATTTACGTACGTAATGATAAAAACTATACAATGTATAACAGATCGTCAAAAACAAAAAAAGATTGACGCATATAACAAAACTTATGAAAGAGAAATGTTAAAAATAGCGTCGAAAAATCGGGACGATTTCGTTTAACAAGGGGGGGAGTTAAGTATCCATAGCAAAACATATTGAGAAAAAAGATAACATTATTTGTATTCAATGATATCTTTAGTCTCTAGTACAGTCTTGCACACAACGCTACAATGATAACATATGTAAAAGAGATAATATCGTTTGTATACAATGTTGGAATATTATCTCTTCTTCATTATCAAGCAAGACGATTGTACGCTTGGGTCTCCTTGTAGATAGATAAGAAAAGTATATAAATACGACTGTATGATGAATTTATCAACAGTCTTATTGTAACTACATAGTAGCCTTAAGCTCCTTTTAGAATTAGTAAAAAGTATTTCAATAATAAAGGACATAGTTCCAAATAAATATTGTTTAATTTTAAAAGTAAGAAACAAGTGTTTTAATTCGCGCGCTTAGATGTTTACACATAAAAAAACTGACGATCAATGTGTTTTACAGAAGGAAGTTCTCATTCCGAGGATACCGATGATCCCAACCGATGTGCCTCTTCCCCTTGAGTTTAAACTATAATTCAATTTCCGATTTGTCTTGCATTCACCCATTCACCATGACGATAAACAAATTACAAGGTCAACTGAGTGTTTGTGGTCTGAAATAAAAAAACACATGTTTTTGCCCATGGTCAATTGTACGTGGCATATTCATGCCTCGGTAAACCATCCACTTTATTTGTTCTTCCGCCTGATAACAAATCGAAAAATATTGTGTATCACAAGGTGCGTCAGTGAAGATAATAAAGCCATAGTATCCTTTTTGCTTAGGAATTTTTTGGAATGCAATTACACTTCTCGACTTCGAAAGTGAAAATAATTAATATGCTAGATTCTTCCAGCCGGAACGTAAATTCAAATTGTATTGTTAACATTAAATCATTTATCCTGGTTCCTGGACTCAACTTTGTTAGATAGTACGCTTCAAACACATGTTTAATTGTTTGTAAATCTGTGTTTGTATATGAATTGCCTTTTACCATAATGATTTCATGGGTTCAAGTCACACACTCGCGCTGTCGTCCTTTCAAAAACTGCACAAACTCGGTGCCTATATCTATTACCTATTTATACATTTCACAATCCTCGCCAACACACGATTAGAATTTGACATCCACGTAATTGGTACCTATTTACTTTCATTCTGATTGAATTGTAAAATATTTATTTAATTTATTCACCGACCCGGCGTTAGACAGGTTGTTAAGTTTCCGGGTCGGGAACTTAATATGTCATTTAATACAACATGTGTACATGGATATGTGCGTTTGGGTAGAAAGTTTATTTGCTGTGAGTTCCACTTAATAAAGAGTATGTACGCAGTATGTGTATGTGTATTAGATTTCCTAGTTGTGCTTACTTTACAATGCATACCACAGATAAAATGTTGATGGGGAGTAGGTACTCGTATCAGATGCAACATTGTAATTAACAATTGGAAGAGTCAATGTTTCTCTCGGCTAAGGACATTTTTTTTTATTTCGATCGCAATAATACAGCGAGATCATATTTGTAAAAACAATTCTACACGAATTTAAATATTTCGTAGATTTTCTTTACGGAAAAAAATTGTTTATCACGGGCAAAGCCGGGCGGGAACAGCTAGTTTATTATTATATTTGTTTTCTTTCTCTTTTATTTAATTTAATTAAAAAAAGTCGTAGCACACGTATGCGTAAAACCATCAGAAATCACTGTAGCTATATTTTTCTCATTGGTCATTATCGTCTGATCGCAAAACAGATAAATGACGCGAAATCGAAATAATAGGAACGGTGGCATTTTCTATTTTGATGAGGCATGTCATTACCATGTGATTGTTATTTTTTCGCTCGTCATTTAATGGCATCCCAGCGGAAAATTATAAATGACGCGCTGTGTCCGTCATTTTATTTTGGGACATCAATTAAGATGATGGTCAATTCGTGTGATCGCCGTTTTTTCGCAAATCACCAATGACGAATCGTAGCTTAAATGTCTCTCCAATGCGACATTTTTTTCCTGACGTCCATGTTAGGTCCAATCAGTTTTAATTCATACGAAACGTAACAAATGATTGGAATTTTGATATTTCGTTTGAGTAAAAGCAATTGCTATGTTTTATTCGTACGACCCATTATATGACATATTGGTAAAATGATAACAAAAAAATGATTCACGCCTGCAAACTTAATTGAAATTAATATCACACTCAGGTCTCTTTACTAAGATATTTTACTCTCTTTGTGACACACTAAAGAATTTTGAAAGTTGCAACAACAAATGAAGCAAAAAGAAAAATGTGTGTACTTCCGAAGATGTCTCGATCGATCGATACAAGACTGCATTTAACATAGCATCGTCGTTCCCTGCTGAAAGAAAGGAAATTTGGGAAAATTTGCACATCTCAAATGTTTTGAGTAAGAAGTAAAACCCACTATAAAAAAGGGTTGCACAAATCTTTTATTGAATCTCTTTCCAATAAACTTCTAACGGCATAATCTTTCTTTTCAAGTAAAAATACCTTTAAGTAATTGATAACTAAGATGAGATTCGACTTCTTTGTCCACAAGCTATTTAATTATATATATAAAAAAAATCGATACTGCCTGCTGGTGGTTTTGACTCTATAACGTTAAATTCCAGTTGTACTCATGCATATATTTTTTAATTATTAATTGACCACCACTGAGTTGTTAAAATTAGGTACACAGTATGGAAAAGCTTATAAAACAGAGTTTAGTTAAAAGGCGTATCGTAATTTTTTTTTTTTTACGTTAATAATAAGGAGAGAGGTTGAATAGAATAGAATAAAAAAATTAGTGAACAAGGGAATCTGTTTACCCACCTCCGTATGAATTAATTAGTTCGTCTGTAGCTTCTTACTCTGGACGAATGTCTTTCCGGACATCCCTACTAAATTAATTTATAATTCGAGAGAATAGAATAAATAGAGAACAAAATTATCTTCAAGTGTTGGATATTTAAATTCTAGACTGAAATTATACACGGGGCTATAGAAAGCCATCAAAATTTGATAACATTTTTAAAAGGTGACAACTTTTTAAACACAATGGCCCGTCTAATTGGGGTGGAATTGCAGATTTCAAAACGGAGGAGTACTTGTATGCAGCTACGCAAACGACTAGATTTTTTCATTAAGATGAATAAGGTTTACGCACGCATTTATTCTTGATGTTTATTTTACCACCTAAGTAAGGATCCGTATGTACTGAAATTCGTGTGAATACACAGTCGAGAATTGAGCATTACAAAAATTATCCTGGGCCAAAATTGCGCACTAGTTAGTTAAAAACATATTTTCTATACTCGACCTTATTTCAAAGAAACATTTATACGAGAAAGACTTCTCTAAACCCATATCCAGCTATCTTCCTCCCACTCTTATACTTATGCGAGGAACAGCTTCAAAATGAAGATAATTTGAACTGAGAGGAAAACTTCAAACCTCAGCATTAGGCACTATCATTTGTCCGTTAGGTACCATCAAATACAAAGCGGAAGTAGTATATTTTGCAGTTGTTGTTCCTCTTACTTAAATGTCATTCTACGGCGTTCTTGTGTGTCTCTGTCTGTGTACCATTCAATTTTGCTTATTACATTTTACATAGACTAAGGGTGTGAAATGTTTTCCTCTGTTCTAATCTCCTGCTGTGTAGAAAAAAGACCTCGCCCCACAACATGCACATCAAGCAGCTGTCAATTGTGGGTTTTTCTTCATATGAAAAGGAAAACTATTTTATGTGCCATGTGAAGAGACTCTAAAATTGTTGAACCTGTCTGTGCGCAATATAAGAAAGATGACGCCAACGGAATGCAAACCAAGAAACATTAATGATTATTCATTTTTTAGTGCAATTTCTGTGTTCTTTTGTCTGCACTGAACTGAAATCTGTATCCTTATTTGGTTCGTCCCTACAACATTTAAATAGATAATTAGTATAATATACTTTTATAATTTGTTGTCTGCCTTTTGAAAAATAAATTACGGACTCCTGTTTTTGTTTACCGCATCTGTGCAGCATAAAAAGGATTTCAATTAGTGGATGTTCTATGTAGATATACTTGTGCGCATATATCCTGAATGCAGTGTTTCTTTTCAATCTTTTCTCCAAAAAATATTTTTGGAGTTGTTTTTAGTATATTTGAACAAGCTAATTACATTGATGGTAAGTACATAAAGAGTACAAAAATCCTTGAAAGTCTCTGGGAACATTTTATACATATTATTTTGTTCAAGTATGGAAAATCTGTTTTTTAGGTATTGAGCTGTTATGTCCAAACAATGTCTACATGATTTAGGACAAATAGTTTTTTTTTTTTTTAAAGCGGAACGGAAACTTTTAACAATCTAGTAGAGAAACAATTTAAGCGGGGATGATTTGTAATGTCAGAAATAATGAACGAACCTACTCCTTGTCCACCAGACACAGTTCGATATTGTAAGGCAATTCATTTGACTTAAAAAGGTTTCGGAAACCTGGGTTAGGACTGGGGTTGAATTACCGCATCCGTGATCGAGTAATACGTGACTGAATTTGTTATTGTTTTGCTTGTAGAATCCACAAAATTCAGTGACGTATGGCTTTGATCACGGATGCGGTAATTCGGCCCTGGTTTGCTGGAAAATTGTCCGCGTGTTATAGGCGTTCTATGTCGTTTAACGACATGTGTAGTGTTGAAAAGAAGTTCTACAAACGTCAAAACAGTTTTTCGCATTCTGACAGTCGTTTTAGTTGCACAAAATGACATCCTATCAACCGACAACTCCGTCCACATAAAGCTTCCTAGCAGCAACTCCTTTCACATCAATCTATCCACCAACAACTCCGTCCACATCAAGCTTCCGAGCAGCAACTCCCTCCACATCAAGCGACCTATCTACCTTTTCATCTGCAAATCATACACCACCCACGACTTCAATAAGATCGACGACCCTATCACCAGCCACATCACCGATGGTTAATCCTGTTGAGACGAATAACGATGCCGAGGTCAGTCTTGCAGAACCAAATGAACACCGTTCCAAAAAAAATTGTCGATTTTTTTTAGTATATATAAAGGGTGCTTAAGTTTTAAGGGCCGATGTTGATTTTGAATAAAACACAAATTATTTAGGAAATTATTGTCATTTCTTTTTATTATGATAATATTGGTATGGTTCAATTATGTATGGAACAACATATCGGCCAAATGGCCGCCGCGACCTCGGCGGAACACCTCCATTCCATGGTCCAAATTTTCGATAACGCTGAGGCATAATTGAGGTTCTATGCCGTTAATGTGCCGAATTATCTCATCCTTTAGCTCTTAAATTGTTGCTGGCTTATCGACGTACAACTTTTATTTCAAATAACCCCAAGGAAAGAAGTCCAACGGTGTCAAATCACATGATCTTGGCAGCCGATTGATATCGGCACCACGTGAGATAACACGACCATTGAATTTGTCGCACAAAAGAGCCATTGTTCGTTAGCTGTGTGGCAAGTGGCACCGTCCTGTTGAAACCACATATCGTCCACATCCATATCTTCCAATTCGGGCCATAAAAAGTTCGTTATCATCTCACGATAGCGAACACCATTCACAGTAACTGCCTGACCGGCCTCATTTTGGAAAAAATACGGCCTGATAATGCCGCCAGCCCATAAAACGGACCAAACAGTCATTCTTTGTGGGTGCATTGGTTTTTCGACATCACACTTGGATTATCATTCGCCCATATGCGGCAATTCTGCTTATTGACGAATCCACTAAGGTGAAAATTGACGATTAAATTGACCGAAAAAATCACGAAGTGCATGATATGCATTTTGATTTGAACGCCCACTTTCATAATAAGCCTGAATAACTTAAACTTATATATCTTTCCATGGTTCAGATTGAGTTAGTCTGATATTGAGAAATGTCAAATGAAATGCAGAAAAAAACTTGACGTTTAGGTGTGGCTCACATTCAAAATCGGCCCTTACAATTTGACCACCCTTTATTACCAAAATTCGAAATAGTTGTGATCTTTGTATGTTCATTTAAAATTTAAAACATAAATACCTACCAAGCTGTCCATTATCAGCTGTTGGTGGGGAACTCATGTGGAATGTAAAGTAAATGAGAGTGGAGGCGTTCAAGGAATCGAATACCGATACTAAAACGACTCGACACAAAAAAACGCCAGCTGTCGTTTAATATAAACGCCACGTCCAAATGTAGGTACCTTCGAACTAACGAATGGTTGTCAGAAGCTAGGCCAAGGGTCCTATGGATCAATCATTTTATTTTATACGATTGTTTTCTTTTCGTTTGATTTTAAAGTATGCACATATTCCGTTGATGCACGCCTGTTTGTGGATGTTCATCAATCTTTGAAACAGTCACAAGGGACGCATTCGTTCAATATGAAGTTCCACTTTGATTTTCGAAAAGTTTGGTTACATAGGGTTGAGTTGACGTTGAGATCCGAAGAGAATGGCAAAGCTTATTTCTGAGTTATGTGGTGAAATACGTTGTGCGGAAATGAGGTTTTCTAAAGGGTGTCCGCCAAAGAATTTTCGACTTTGAATTTGAATAAACGGCGAGCGGGGTATCGGCGGAGGGGGGAGGCGTATTCATTACACTTACGCGTCGTGCGGATTTTAGTAGCCATGGATCGTTGGTCGGCGGAGCATCGTGCGTTTGCTGTAGAGGCATATTTTAAAAATAACGATTCTCCCGTGGCTATTCGCAAGACATTTCAATATTCGGCGTATACGGGATTGTCCTAGTACGCAACTTATTGGCAAGTGGGTGCGAAGTTTTCGTGAACAAGGACCTGTAGTGGGACACGGGCCAGGTGTATCGCGAACTGTGAGAACTGACGAAACAATTGAAGCAGTTCGTCGTGATGTTATTGCAAATCCACGTCTTTCACTAAGAAAAAAAATTCCCAAACCTATTCGTCTATGTTGGAAAACTTTTTGGAACCTGAGTTGGAGAACAATGAATGGGTAAACGGATCAACATGGTTTCAACAGGATGGAGGCATCAATGAACATTGTAAGGCGCATTTTCCCCGAAAAAGTCATAAGTCGTTATGGTGATATCCCATGGCCCCCCAGATCGCCAGACTTAACACCTGCGGACTTTTTTTTTATGGGGATTTCTTAAATCTAAAGTCTACGTTAACAAACCGCGAAATTTATTGCAACTGAAAAGATATTCGCAACGAAATCAGAGGAATTTCGCAAGAAACTTGCAAAAAAGTTTTCACAAAAAATATGGTGTTTCGTTTAAATGAGTGTGTTCGTCTCCGTGGTAAACATTTAACTTCAATTATTTTCAAAACATAAATCCGCATTTGTATGTTTTATTTTAAAATAAAAACGATTATATAAAAACCTGTGAATCTTTTATTATTTAATTTTAAATTCGAAAATTGTTTCGCGAACACCCTTTATATTCAACTGGAGTTAAATACCTCTAATGGGAGCTCAAGATAATATTTTCAATAGCATAAGGCCAATATCCAAAGTAAAATCAAAACACTTCAACCGCACAATGTTTTAATAATAAAATGGAAAATGCTCTCAATGGCAGTAATTAGAAAGAATTAGCTTTAAAAAAAGTTACATGTCTTATTTAGCAAAATAATAAAGGCACTAACTTACTAAATGCTTGACAGCAAACAAAATTTACTTCCTTTAAACTTGTACTCTTCGTTGAATTTCAATATAATAGCCCTAGCATCAGCGTGTAGATAAAGGACGAATCAACTACCGTGCTTATTATACCAGTCATCATTCTTTTCAGGGGAACTTGAACAACACCAATTCCAACCGCACACACATTATTAAATATCAAAGGCTACAAATGGAAAATTAAATCAAAAAGCATTTAAACGCAGATTTTCAGCCGCAAGTCAGTGGTTCAAATAGTTTTCTGCAATAAAGAGGAAGTAAATCAATAACAGACAATAATGAACAAGAAAATCAAAAATTTTTGGTATTGGCATTCTTTTCAGCATCAGTTGTCACAATTGGAATTTTTTTTGGTTCTAAAATCGTAATAGTAAACAAAACTTGAGACAACATTTTAATGGCGGGTAGTTTAAATGCTTCGGGATTCATCACGTAAGCATGGGGTGACATCAGGAGAATGGGATGATTTTTTAAAGCTGATGGCGAAGATTGTGAGTTATGGAAAGTCCGCCTGAGTATCATACAGCAGGATATTAAATATAATGATTATGATTAATTAAAAATTGTGATTTTAAATTCTGCACCAATCCGTTGTACGGCTCTTGAGAGTATTCAAAGAATTGAAACAAACTAAGAAAAGACTTCTTTGTGGCGTGCAAAAGTTCCAAGAACCGCTACAGAGTTGGATTGATAGAATTCTTCACAGGGTATGGAATTCAGAATCCACGACTATTTTTTTCGCCGGTCTAAGTTAATTATAAAAATGAAAAATGGCTAAGATTAAAAGGTAGAACTAAACCGCACGGTCTATTTCCATCTTCCGACTGCGATCTACATTTATAGCATCAGTCATATCTCATACAGAAAAATCTCTTTTCAGGAGTTTAAGCCTTTGCAGCAAGCGAATCGATCCATATTTACTTAAAGCCCGCTATGTGTTTTGTGTACATCGCACAACATTTTAAGAGTAGTCAGATCTTGTAAAATCTAAGGCATGTGTTAATTATAAAAAAACGAGCCATCCATAATATTTCAATAATTTTCAATCGCGGTTTGAATTCATATCGTCTGATGAATTTAATCCTCGCAGTCTAATGTCATTCACGCTGGTATAATTACGGACGCATAGTTGATGTTTTGACTTAGTTATGGTTCGTACTTTTCGAACAATCATGAATTAGCAAGTATAGTAAACATATACACCAAAATCCAAATTGTTATTTTTCTAATATATAAAATTCTCGTGTCACGGTGTGCGTTGTTGAACTCCTCCGAAACGGCTCGACCGATTTTCGTGAATCTTAGCGTGCATATAGGCTAGGATGGAGAATCGGACAACATATATTTTTCAACCCCCTAAATGTTAAGGGTGGTCCACCCCTACATTTTTTTTTTTTTTTAGAAAACATTTTTTGTTTTTATTTTTTTATGATACAACATACACAAATACATACAACCCTAAATGTTGGGCACGCTGGAGCTGGGATGTGAACTGGTGAATATAGTACGAAAATTGGAAGTGAATTCTCTCGAATTTAAATTGGTAAAATTAAAAAAAACCTCTGCTTCAACCTGGAATTGAACCTGAGACTGTGAAATTCATAAGCTAGGTTTTACACGACTGAATCAGTTGATGAAGTTGTACCTAACCACATAAAAACAAATTGCAAACAAAAACCGTTGGATTGGATTGAGTTATGAAAACTTTTAAAATGAATGAATGCACTAATCTACTGCGCTGTATTACAATTATAATATTATGAAGATTTGGTTTTTATATTACATTTTTTAATATATAATCCAAATGCAACACAATTAAATTTAACGTTATATACCTATCCAGATTTAGCTAGAGAAGTTTAAATTCTGATGTCGATGTGTGGTCTGTCAGCTGGTCACAAGCAAACGTTCTTTTTTATTATACACCGTACACACGTGAAATTGCTTTGCCATCCCAATTATATGATTCTAATGTATGTACTTGGCAGCACCGTCCTCCAACGACTGACATCTACTGGATGACAGTTTCTATGTAACACTTCACTGCTCATCCAGTGGCTCGAGTAGAATGTTCGTTTATTAAAACTAGTATAAGTTTGATTATAAATTTTTATAATGAAGATTTAAGTTTTTGGATTATGTGCTTATTTTAAAATAATCAAGAACATAACAATGATGCTTTTTTTTCCAAAAGCAATATTCTCTAATATTCACTTCATTGATCCGTATCCATTTACATTCAAAAACTTTTGGGGGTATGATTAGATCACATACGTGATCATTTAAAAGATGTGTTAACATCTAAGTGCGCGTTGTTGGAATCTGGTGGAGTAATTCCACACATTTAACTTGCGGGGACGGAAATGCGTCACTGTGTTTTATCATTGCATACATTTTATCATTGCATACGTTTTTATCATTGCATACATTTATGAGCTGGGGCATATTAATTTCAGCCTTTTGTTGATGTGAAATTAAATTTCTCCATTTCGTCCTTGCACCGTACTCAGAAGAAATTTCAAGAATTCTGCAGGGAGATTATCATCTTTTACCAATGATCATAAGCGGAGACTTCAATATAAATTTTGCAACTCCAGAAGCTCAACCATTTATTGATTTTATGCAAGATAAATTTAATCTTCAAATGAACTCCAACCGGAAAATTTCAACAACACGATATGGAACAACCATCGATGCTGTCTTCCAGCGTAATCTAGATAGATTACAGTCTCGAATGCACATATCTTACTTCAGCTACCACAATCCGATTGTAACTATTCAACCGAAACTAGCACAGAACGAATAAATTATTGTTATTTCATAATAATTCCTAGAAACTAGCTGGGTCTGGTAGTATTGCCTTAAAATGTATCCATTTTCAAAAAATCGAAAAATGATGGCTTCAGATTTCATGATCAAATGATAGTACATAGTTCGAAAAAACAAAAGTCGATAAAAATATCTCAATCATTATCTCAAGGCATCAAATACAAATCGATCCTAAAATACCTAAATACACAAAATTGTCATAAAGTCGCTCATTTAAGACATCCTGTCATGAATACGCGTCACTTTAAGGTCAATCCAAAAGAGAACCAACAAACGGGAATAAATATCATAACAAGCAGATAATTTTCGAATGGTGCTGTCAAGCCCCACGTTAACAGATGTTTTGTAAATGTCACGGTTGCATTTATGCATTGATATTTTCATTTCTTTAAAAATATTGATCTATGGGCGAAGTTTCTCCGGAATTGTCATTAGTTAGAAATAAATAAAATTACGATTATGTAAATATTTTGTAATAAAGCAACAAAGGTTATAAATGTCGGTTTTGACATTTGGAAGCAATACTTTCCACCAACCGTTATTTTTTCAACAATTAGGTACTAGGAGTATTCCATAATTTTTGTTGATATCGCGAAAACTTAAAAAAGTTTTTTGGTACCTCTTCGAGAAGGACTTATGTTCAAACGGGAGAACAATAACAGAGGATAAATGTTTTTTTTAAGGTTTTATTTACGTGTTTACCGTTCAAATAAAAATGGCTTTTCCATGAGAGAATATAATTTTGTTATCACTCTCATTTCACATGTTTGAAATCCGAAATAGAAACTTTTTCAAGTATGCTGTAATTGCAAAAACGTTAGTCGCCGGAAATTGTGTTTATTTTCGTTTTACATATCTCTAAATATGGGTAGAACATCCATGACACTGGAGGTGTATCTCCTGGAAGATACACGTTCTGTTTATTTATAATATGATAGTAGTAGCCTGCCAAAGGAATAAGTGAAATTAGCTATCAAACTTTTAATAAATACCTCAAAAGCATGTTAAATATATCGGTCCTAATTCTTTCCATAAAAATATTACAGTACCATCGCCTGAACGAATTTTAACATACCAATCCGTAAGTGATACATTACATATTTCATACATAACTTGTGTCATCTGGTAAACGAGCCATAACGAAAACAGTGTCATACATAAACACGACACATACTCGTCTCCCTATTCACAGAGTAGTCAATTCCTCGAGGGCGTAGTAATGATACAAGAAACGGTGACGGCGGCCCTCGTTTGTCAGCCGGCAATGAGAAAAGCATACCACATCGATGGCACTATACATATCCACACATAAATAGCATCATGGGATATTGATGTAAGTTGTTTTGTTTTTGGGGTTCAGTATTTTTTTTTTATCTATCCGTTTGTTGTGTATTTAAGGATTGTGTCAAAATACATTTACGTTTTCTGTTAAATTCAGATATCTACAGGGTGATCGGGCTCATTTATTTTGTTGGGCGATAAGTCTAAGGCGAAATAGAATTTATTCAAATCCTCTGAGGGCCTTAATATTTCTAATTCTATGTCGGTATCTGTCGTCGAGACGAATTTTCTTGCTATACGGTTTAGTTTTAAGTTATCGAAGTCGAAATTATTAGTAGAAAAAATAACGAGCAACTAGTCGGGATGATGACGCGAATTCAGAAAGTTTCTGTCATCAAAGCTCGCTAATAACCTTTGTTCAGTTCTATCAGACAAAAATGATCGACAAATCTGTCGCATCGGTTGAGTTCATGCCAATTTCGAGATCTTATTTAAAATTCACTTAAAGTTTTTGAAGAAACTATGATTTTAATATTAAAATTTATATTTAGATATTTGCTACAACAGTGCTTCTTGGTTGCCCATTTAGTGATTTGTAGCAAAAAACATAATCCCGACCAACGTAAGTTGTCTTTTTAGCTAGATCCGATTGATGAACATATTTCTAAGTTTGTATTCATTTTCAGTAAATGAGTGAAAACTAAGTGACCCGGCGAACTTTGTTTCGCCCATATTCGTTAATGTAATGAAAATAATAATACCAAGTTATACATATAAACCTTCCTCTTCAAATCACTCTATCTATTAAAAAAAAAAACGCATCAAAATCCGTTGCGTAGTTTTAAAGATTTAAGCATACATAGGGATATAGGGACAGAGAAAGCGACTTTATTTTATAATATGTAGTGACTACTAATGCAAATACACAAAGGACTATCTTCAAAACTACTTTTTCAAGTTTTCAAGAAAAAACCGACTGTCATAAACTTAGCAGACAATAGATACGCAGTTTTAAGCAAAACTATATTCTGTCGTTTAAGCTATAAGAATTCGAAGTTTAACTAAGTTTTATCTTAAACGGTCGTCGTTGGCACTTTACACTCCCGACCTTATGAACTTGTTTTTTTTTTTTTCAATATTTTTTGAGAATAGTTAGTTGAACCATAAATATATTAGCCGAAGGCAAAGGTAGCTAGTGCTGTATGATTCAAATTTAAACTGTAATTTATTTACTTTTGAAAATGATAATAATAATATTAGAATGTCCCCTGGATATCTATGTACGGTTTCAATATTTTCCTGCATCCATCAAACACCCTGTAAACACAGTGGGACAATAGACCATTGAAAAAGTGGGGCTGAAGGGCGAATACAAAGTAATGCTCAATTGAGCAGAAAGTAATCGTAAAACATTTTCTTGGTCTGGAAATTCGAAACGAACATTTGCTAAATGATTTTGGAATGGGGGTTTGAAATGGGATGAAGAACGTAGTTTTAGGAGGATTATACCTAACATTCTAGTGGTCGTATCTCATCACGAGTTGAGTTGGTTTTTCTGTCCTTCGCTTGTCTATTTTCGTTTGCTCAAATAGATTGGGTATATTTTGAAAGTTTACGGCAAGGAAATATGTAGGGATAAATGAAATGTGATCAACAAATACGGTATTAAATGTGATATAGGAAGATAGAAAGAAGCTTATTTTTCTGTATTTATATTGGAAAGGTGTTATTGGTTGAATACACGTAGGTTTTTGGAGAACTGTGCTATTTACATTTATAGTACTTTGAGGCTGGATCCTTTTTATCGTCTTTTCTACTTTCAATATTATTTACAATGGACCAAGTCCGTAGCAAACGATGGAAGCAAATTCTTGAAACTAACATAAGAATCTCCGGTCGTTACTTTGACTCAACGACCCATACCACGATTGGTGGTGGCGGCAACAGGCTGTTCTGTCACCGAATAGATCCCCGAGTTAGCAAACCACGTTCATTTCAAAAAGGGACACATACTTTGCTTATACAGAACAAAATAGTCGAAAACGCCAACACATCATCCCGAAGACCATAAATGACTCGAGGGTTTCTTCAAAAGATGCTAGAGAGCAATTTGTATATTGCTTAAGGCGCTGAGACCCAATGCACTGCTTATGCATTTCACATCTAACAGTAAGGTACAGATGAAATTTAATTCATTCTTAAGCTGATATGAGGTTCGTTTTCATCTCTGCGGATTTTTGAACAAAACTGAAAAAAATATGATGAAAATCTATTCGAAAAATTGCTTATAAAAGTTAAGTATGGAGCGATGTCATCTCAAAAAGTTCTACCGAGATAGGGCCCAGGAACGCTTAATAATCACATTTACTGATTTCAACAGGATAACGTTCACCGAATTTAAAAGTCAAAGGCTATTTCCGCTCGGGGTATCTCAAAGAAAAGTTCTACGTGAAGAAATGAATAGAAATCCAAGCGCTATAGTCTGACAATGGAAGTGGAAAATGACAGAAATTCGCAGTCTTCAGTTTTAGACATGTAAGCGAACACATATGGACAATCCATATCAAAAGGCTAAATTCATCAACGTAAGTCTCATTATGCTATTGAACTCCAATGGAAGAAAAAGACGACAGTGCCAAAGAATGTGTTGCTGAAGAGGACCTATGAGAAGTGTCTTAAGTAAAATATCAAAGTCGTTTCTTAAGCCAGAATAATTAATCAACTTTGCGAAACATCGTGGTAGTAATCACGTGTTTCCCAAACAAGAAGCAAACATGGCTGTCAACTTTTCAAAAAACAGTATAAATGCCTCCAGTATTTTAGGCTTCAACATATTCAGATGAGTCAACATCGACAGCCAATGCACGCGTACGCATAACTCGTACAGCTTAGCAACGAAAAAATACCTACTTGCGAGAGTGCACAAAAACTACCAAAAAAATGATGATTCCTCCACATGAGGAGAGTGAAGGACATCAAAGTCTATTGCCTGATAGGAGGGGAATGGAACGCTTGCGTGACAAATATGGAGGTTAAGCAACTACCATATTGCGGCCATCTCCCAATCGTAGCTACTTTTGGACATAAAGCCACGGAAAATGGTACCCGGGATATGAACATTCTGCCATATCTGATGTGGAAGGATCGGAAAGCACCATTGTATAGAAGTTCACTGGAGGAACAACTACAAATGCAGCAGGATACAGACGTCGCGTCAGTAAGATTGAAGCAGCTATAAAAGACGTTTATCTAAGTATTACCCCAAGCGCTTTCAAAAAGGAAAAGTTCAAAGAACCGTGGTATGGCAAAGAGTGCTATAAAATAATATGTTATATAATATAAAATCCAATACAACGAAGATGGGATGAAGGTGTAATGTGCCATAAAGGAAAGAAATTTCAAGCTATTATTGAGGGAAAAGAAAACGATCTAACATGAAACACTTGCTCGAAGATTGTCCTGTAGCAATAATTTATCTGAATTTTGGAAACCAGTTAAAAAGCTTAATGGTGGTAACTTTATCACAAATGCGTGTTTAAGTTCCTGCGTCCTCGTAACACATTTGAATGCATTACTGAATTCAACCCCTAGTGAATTCATATTCATCTATGCTGTTCCGGGATTTCAGAATCATATCTTTGACAGATCGACTGTACGCGTTTTTCGTGGTCTTTAAATCTGCTTTTGATATACCGTAGATCGAAAAGCTTTATTTTATAATCTTTAAGGCATGGGCATGTCGATGAAATTCGGACTCGTCATCCAAAACTTGTAAGGGGATAGTAAATAAGCGGTGTGGAGTGGCGAGGAGTTATCGGACTGGTTTCAATCACTTTCCGGAACAAAACAGGGATACTCGCTGAGGCCAAGGTTATTTGATCTATAGAGGATATAGTACATATTCTGCCTGGAGGTCTGCAGTATGAAGGACTGCTTATCAAAGCACTGCTGTTCGTAGATTATATCGCAGTACTGGCATATTCAATAGAATCCCTACAACATATGGACAATAGGCTGTATGAATACTGCAGACTAGGAATTTGGTCGTAAACCTAAAGGTATAAGCAAAGCAAAAATTATGATATTCAAGAAAGGGGTTGGCAAGGACTGCAGAAACGAAAAATGGAACTACAACGGCGAAAGTATAGAAGTCGTGAGGGAGGACCTTGGAGTCTACATTACGAAAAATTTAGATATGGAGAGACAAGCTAGCGATGTCAAAATCTGACATCAAATGCATCGGTATCAGAGTCCATCATGTTCTACGCTGCTCGAGGGTGCGGAGAAAGGAAATATGAGACTGTAGAGAAACTTTTACGGTACTACATAAAGAGAACATTAAACCTCCCACCTAGCACTCCAAATTACATGATACTGCTGGAAAGAGGTTTGTCCCCACTGTTCATTAAAACTTGTAAACTGCGTGTTGACTACGCCGATAAAAGCGGTTCAAAAAAGCAACTGAATTAAGGGCAGGATGGTACAGAGAGTGGTTGGATATTGCTGAGGGCTGTGGAGTGCATTTGAGCTTGGATAATAGCGGATCTTGGAAACCTCAACTTTATCAGCTCGTCAAAAGCATGGCTAGGTTAATCCATTTAGAAAAAGCTTCGGGATAACTGAACCGAATGATCTACAGACCTTTAAGTCATAATCTGCAGAATAATAACTGCTTCCGTGAAGAGTATA
This sequence comes from Cheilosia urbana, assembly GCA_946477585.1. NCBI lineage: Eukaryota > Metazoa > Arthropoda > Insecta > Diptera > Syrphidae > Cheilosia > Cheilosia urbana. Next base: position 113,750,497 of record OX297854.1, read on the forward strand.
GCATATCAGATATATCGACAGTGTTTAAGTTGCGTGGAGAACTACTGCAGCTTAGCTATATCCGACACAGGGAAGACCTACCAGTACCAGTGCCTTGTAGCTTATGTAACTTTGCAGAAAGAGAAGATGCCATATATTTTGTTGGGAAGTGTCCAGTTCTAAATGAAATCAGGAGACATATCTTCGAAAACAATGTCCTGGCGGAGGATCAAGATTTATGCTTCTTAATGAAGTTTACTTTTTAAAGCTAATGCAATACTGCAAAATAGCGTTAAACTATCACGGAAGAATAATTACGGAAAATTTATAAATTTAAATCTTTTTAGCTTAATTTAAATACAGTAGTAACCGTTTAAAGCGAACCCGGTTAAAGCGAACTTTCGGTTATAACGAACCATTTCATGAAGTCCCAATCAATGCCCCATAAGAATTATGAATTTTAATTTCGCATATAGCGAACCCGCCTAAAGCGAACTTTCGCATATAACGAACCCATTCTGCGCGTAAAATAAAGAAAATGTCCGGTTATAACGAACCAAAAATCTGTCGCTTTACATTGTCATCCAAATTTTCCCAACTTTTCGGGACTTCCCCGAGAACTGTATAGCTGCGTACGAACCAACATTCTCAAAAGTCAAAATTTTGTCCTTCAATATAATTTGCTCGGTACTTCCCCGAGTAACCCTATGTTTACAACCGAAAGGTTGATTGAAGTGACGCGCTTAAAAATAATTTAAGTAAAATGGGAGATTTATAAACAAATAAAAGAAAATGTTTCACATTAAAAGACAAATACGACTTAACAAAGCATTTAGAACAAGGCGTAAAACAAAGCGATATATGGACTTGCAGACGTCGAGTTGTTTTTAAGCGAATTGAATCTTATCAAACAAAACAATCTAAAATTCATGACTTTTTTAAATAAAAAATTTAATAAAAATATAATGCTTTTATACTGAAATATTAACTTATTTTTTATGTGTTTTGATAACCCCTTTTTCTTTTTTTTATTGATTTTCAAAACAAAACTTTGTGATTTTCTTAGCGTATCACTTATAACGAACTTCGGTTATAACGAACCAATTTGGTCAGTCCCTTCGAGTTCGTTATAAGCGGACACTACTGTACAAAAACAATTAAATACAATCTAAGAAAGTAAAGCATTGTGTTGTATGTTCAAAAACGTAGGTATTTAAATTAAGAATTCCACACTTGATCTTCTCTTTTCGTTCTTTGTTTACTTTTGCATACTCCGACGTTGTCGTCTTATTTCTTAAACTTGGCAAGCTGTACCTCCAAACATCACTAGAAATGCTAACCAGAGACAATACTGTCTACTGAGACCCGCAGCTCTGCCGAGAGTACTACAATAAGAGTATTACACTCCTTTTTCGTTGGCCGTACTCCCCAAAGACAAACTGCACTCCTATTTTTTTATTTTGGATTAAGCTGTTTTCACTTGTCTGGAAATTTGTATATGTAGGAAACAAAGGAAAAATGTTAAACAAATTTTACTTTCGGGATGTTCCACTAAGTATTGTTTCGTGTTCGATGTTTTTTTCACCGCGAACAAACTCTTGCGGATTCTTAAAATTAAACTTTCTGACACTAATTAAAGTAACTTTCAATAAGGGCGGGTCGAAGTTGAGGTGGTATAAAACAGGCTGTCTGTGAGGTTATAATAAAATCAATAAAGTCAGTAATTGTCAGCCGCGGCTTCTCACGGTGACATGGATTTTTGGCTCATTATTTATCAAACCGGTTGTTTTGTATTTAGCCATCAAAAGTTGGAGAGTCAACTTTGAAGGGCTACCGCGTCTGCCGTAAAATGGGCGCAACTCAATCAACGTTTGCGCTTACGAACACTCACATGAATACCAGGGCTAGGATTTCTATGTTAATACATATTTTTTTTGGATAAAGGTAGAAGCAAACAAATGATACAGTTTTTCGAATCAGTAGATTTCCTTAAAAATGGCATTTAATTGTTAGAGCATATTTTTAAGATAAATGCATATTTTTAGTTCATATTTTTATAATATTTAAAGATGCATTTGCAAAAAATTAATTCAGTCGAAGGAATTATTATTCAAATTTTATTTATTTTCAAAAGAAAATTGAAAAATGTTTTAAATACAAATGAAGGGTACCTACATAAAAATGAAAAAAATCTCAAATATGTTGACGTTGGAGAGTAACGAAGACGGGAACCTGGAGAACTATTCAATAAGTGAAATTCTTTCATTCAAGAATGCTCCAGTTACATCTGTTGACGTTGAAAGATCATTTTCAATGTATAAGAGTTTTTTCCGACCAAATAGACAGAGATTTCTGTTTGAAAATTAAAAAAAAAAAAACTTAATGGTTTATGTTAATAAGGCGTATTCAACCAATTTTGACAATAAGTACCTTATTTAAATAAGATTGATATTTAATTTTTTTATTTTTTTATTGAAGTTTACTTTATGTTTATTTTTATTTTATTTTTTAAGTTTTTTTTTTGGTAATTGTTGTTAAATAAAAGACTGTATTATTTGAAATTTTCAACTACTTTTTTATTATTTTTCAAAGCATATTTTTTCATTTTACGTGCATATTTACGCGCATATTTTGTGTAGAGCCCTGGTTATTCGGGTCTATCACAGAATTCGTCGTATTCGGAATTTTTCTACGAAACCCCGAAAAAACTTTTACAGAATCCGTCGTAGGGGAATTTCGAAAGAAAAAAATGTACCCTACGACGGATTCTGTGATAGTTCTTTCGGGGTTTTTAGCAAAATTCCGAATACGACGGATTCTGTGATAGACCCGATTATATATTTGTTGGGTTAATAAGACTATTAAAAGGAGATTTTCTATATGTGTACAGAAACATATTAGGACAAACATGGTTGTGTATTTTCCGCTTTTGAATATCATTAACTTCAACTTCATTAGTAATAAAATGTTTTTATTTTCCTACAACCATTCTGCGGTGATCATTTTTCATAAATCTTGTACACTTATTGCTAAAAAAAAATACTATCCACACGTAACGAATAATTTAAAATTTAACGGATAAAATTCTATGAACACTGCCAGAAACTTTGTCGACAGTGGAAGTGGCTCATATTTTTTGCGAGTGTGTTGGAATTTTTGAAGTTACGTACGTAACGTCACGTGACAATTGTTAAGACGAATTTTCTATGAATAACAATACTAGTTCACCAAAGCTTGTAGCTTAAGTAACGGGAAATCGGCCGTTGGTGTTCTCAGTATTGTCTATGATGATGGTAACATTGATGGGGTTGGAGAAAGGCAGCTTTGTCCACCTCAGCCCTGTCGAAAAAATGAAATCTTAAAAGAAATCCAACGAAGAACACTCTTGTCGATCTTGATTATTTTAGCTGACAGCGCATTCTCCGAAGACTAAGTTGAATCAACAGTCAAACGTTTTCAGTCCCAGCTCCTAGTCCCGCTTCAGATCTGTAAGGATTTAGATTCACTATGTATTCAGGCCGATCATTGAATCCGAAGGGTGCTCTGCGGAGGGAGTAGTACCTGTTTTGAACATTTCCCCTATCATTGAAAACGCCGGTAGGTAAGTGAGCGGATGTCGGCAACGAAGTTCACATTTCATACCTATCACTAAAAACGCAACCGATCCGCGGTTCATACAAATGTTGTTGTTTTCAATCCGCATCAAAATCGATGCGGACCTCGAAGAGATAACACATTGCCTGGAACTGAGGACAACCCGTCCTCAGTTCCAGGCAATGGTGGAAATGATGAAAAAAGCATCCAGACATCTTTTTCTCGCATTCTAAAACCTCTTCTAATGCTCCTAGTATCACTATTACTAGCTATTTTTTCAAAATTTAAGAAAAATCCAATGCTATCCATGTTCGTACACTTTATAAAAACAAAATCGAATAAGAAAAGATTTTCATTTGACAGCTGACTCGCTGGACTACAAGCAATCGGTAATGCGGTTTTGCGGACCGATAATGTAGTCCATCCGCCGTTTTCAATGATATTTTTTTATCAAGTAAAGGGCCCGATTCGCTAGGGTTTTCACCATTTCCCTGGTGAACACGATAAAATGCGGAGTTTTTATTTTTATTTATTTTTTTTTTTTATTGGACGCCCCGGTTTTTTCCACTTCGGTCCATGCAAAAATAAAGATTCTACCTGCTACACCGACAGAAATATAAAATTCTGAAGATTGGTCCATTTTTGTTTGTTTTTGTTGTAGGACTTAAAACAAGCATCCTATCTCAGCGAAAGTAAAGTACAACAGCTAGTGTCACCCTCCTCAAAGTCAGTCTGACAATATGCAAGCGTTTGACAAGTTTGCTAGTTAGATGTCTCTGTTTTGCTTTTTCTATCTCAATTTGGGGAGAAATCTCATGAATCGTGTCCTTAGGGACCGATTCTGTGTCAAATTATCCGGGTTACTGGTTAATAAATCCTTAACTATGTACTACAAAAAATGAACTACTGTGATCTACAAAATTGGGTCGGCAATGTTGTTCTTCCGGCGGTTTGAATTAAAAAAAGATTCCGCGGATTTTGATAATTATATTTATCGCGGATGTGAATAGGCTGTGGATCGAGTCAACTCGCCGGGAATACATTTTTGCGGATTCTGTAATCGACATGAATAAGTTTTCACTTGTAAGGTGATCACCTGCGGATCGGATTGAATCCGTCCGCAGAGCATCCGTTGGATTTAATGATAGGCCTGATTATAAAAAGACCGCAAAATAATGTGTTATGTCGAAGTGAGCATTTGACGGTTGTTGCTATAACAAAGATTTTTCTGTCATAGAAAAAAATCCCACACAAAACATTATCTTTACTTGCTCGGTAAAAACGTGAATACCAACAGAAATGGGTAAAATGAGAGTTATTAAATAAATATGTACGCATATTCAAGTATGTTTGTTAACGAATAGTTGAAATAAAATCCGATATAGTACCAACGACTCACCACAAATGGGTATAGGAGCATGAATGCTGGGTAATCCTCTTGGTATCCATTCCATAATTTAATCCAACCGCGCACAATTGTTTCAAATTTGTATGGACTTGTAGAATATCCTTATTTGAAAATATTTGGTTTCGCAAAAACTGTTTTACTTTTCTTTTGTTTTTCAGCAGACCATAACCACTCAACGAGGTGAAATTAAGAGCTTAAGTTGAAACACTTATGTTTGATGGTCGATGGGAATATTCACAACACAAGGGACAACTTTATAATTATCTTCCTGTCTAGATGACTCATGTTAAGTTGATTTAATTTCTTTTCTTTCTAAGTATATATGCATGCATCCTTTGAAGTAAGATATTTTCGATATTTCAAAGAAGAAAATTTCCACATAAGTACACTGAAACTCGGGGAACGCTGTTCTCAGAGATATATGTTTTAAAATCGGATCAATGGCGCAAGGAACACACACATAATATCAGGATAACACCACACACCACGACGATGACGACGAAAAGCGATACCAACGGAAACGACCGACAACTACGAGGGCTATAACGGTTGAAGGATGCTGCTGCTGGTGTTGACTCTACTGCAGCTATTGCGGTTGCATCTATACCGAAATGAAATATGTAAAACTATAGTCCAACGATGACACGAATACAAACACGAAAAGTTACCGCGATGATGTCGAAAAACTCGGCTACACTCGTCGCATATACAACTCTAAGGAGGTGGCTTCGAAATCCGCGGAGATTTTTGTATCTACACCTTGGTAAAACCACGAAAAATAAGAAAACAAAAAATTGCCTGCGTCGCGGAATCGCAATTTGAATAGGGGTACACACAGCACAGCAGAAATGCAAAATGTCGTTCTCATTTAATGAAGCTCAATTTAAAATCCCACACAGGAACCGGATATACCCATCGATTTGTTATAATTAATTTCACCCGGATGTTAAATAGGGGTTAAGATGGGTTTAATGATTTAAATCCTTTATGGCTTTGTCTATCCCTTCACACAAAGATATCCTTTTCAAAGATTTTCTTTTTACTCTTCCGTACTCGTTATCTGTGTGCACACATTTAGTGGTGTTAACCGAAGACGACCACACTATAAACTGACTGACATCAATCTTGGGTTGTTTTTCCTACAAATTTTCCTGCCACCTCCGTCCGTTCCGTACATACATTTTTAGTTTCCTTATGTGTTCACAGCAGCTACACAAAGGCAAGAGCACCCACACTAGTATCTAAGAAGAGCACAGCGACCGACACCGTGTCGGCATTAAGCGCATGGAGATTGCTGCTGCAGTGTGCTGCTTCATAAGAAGCGCGACGTTAGTTGTTCACTAAGGCTATAATTATCAATACCCCAAACGAAGGGTGGCACGTTATACAATACATTGATACGCACTCCACTTAACCCGCTCCATGCTCGTTCAACAGACTTTGGGCGATGTTTCGCACGCAGCGAAAAAAAAAAAATGAACGAATAAGCAAGGAAACAGGATAACACACAGGGAACACAACAGATAAGAAGGCGAAAACAATGCACGAAGGTACAGAGTGAAAAACACCCCTACGCTATGTAGGAATATACTTTGTGGCAGAGCCAGGATGTGGGGTTTTATGCTGGGCTGGGAACTGGGATAATGTAAAATTTCCCACATCCTTGTGTGAGAGAGGAGAATATATTGTTTTCTCTGAGAGTCATTTGAGAAATAGGTATAGGAAAAGCGTATTTATATACATACAGATAAGAGATAGTTTTGAAAATTCTCCGTGAGATTTGGAAACTGTCACACGGACACGAATCCTCCTCTCCTCGTTATCCATCCTATTTCCAATATGAAGTATGTATGAGAGCAAAGGGAACAAGAGAAATTGTAAATTCTCATTTCAACGAGTCGGAATCATTGAGACCTGGGCCCAGTGTGCCCGCTGCAGAACTCTGAAAAGTCGCAAGAAAAAGGGCCAATGAGATAAAAAAAGGTTTCATTTCTGAGCTAGTAAGCAAATTCAGAATTTTTGAAAAATATTTAACAAGTAGTGCCTCGCTAAACACTATAATAGTGTTCTGCTAGGCGAATGCCTTACATTTTAAAGCTTTTTATTTGTAAATAAAACCATTTGGACATTTTTTGAAGCGCCTTCTCAAACTAAAAAAAGGGCCAAAATGGAAAAAAATTGTAGCAGGCTCTCAAAAATAGTGCCAAACTGCAACTTTAGTCGCACAATGGTCACACGCTTGCGGGAGAAGGAGACGAAACCATATTTTGAGGGAAGTTCTACTTTTGCATTTCTGCAAGTCTTTACGGGAACGGGAAACAGATATAGGTAAACAGTACAGTACAGGGCTCAGAGCCACAGTTCAGTTAGTGTAGCCGTAGAGTAATACTCTGAACTATGAAAGTATGTTAAGAATAAATAAGGGCGATACAGGCAGAATAGGGTAACACCCCAACAGTAGTATTTGCGTTGGAAAATACCAAGCACAATTCATCTTGAACGAATTAAAAAGCCCTACAATTTTATGTTGTATCGCAACGTCCGGTTTGAAAAAAAATTCCCCATAGGTACCTACTTTTATAGTGCATAAAAACTTAAGGTCTGTTCACAAGCTATTACGTGGAACTTCTAGCTCAAAAGTCCAACTTACAAACTGAAGCCACAGAAAGACAATTATCAACACAGTAAAAGCCCTTTAATTAGGAATTCTTTAATTCGGATAACGCGTATACCTATTCGGAAAAAAAATTTCCGAATAAATGAGTTTTCATTTTTTAATGTAAAAATTAAATTTAATTAGCAAAAATTAAATAACGCAATGAATGAGCACGTATAGGAAGCAAATAGACCTCAAATATGTAGAATTCGGAACAAATCATCAACATGTCTTTTGGGGTAGTCCCGGCAGTTCACATATAAAAATCGGAAAGCACCATAAAAAAGTTTTACTATGTTGTATGTTGTACTAAATAAATGTTTCGATCCATTTATATTTTTTGTTTTTATGTTTCTAGTTACAAAAATGAATTATAATAAATTTTATGCATTATTTGCAATCTTTTGTGTTAAAAAAATATTTTTTTGTTTTTCCATCAATAGGAACGCGTTTTAGTGCATACAAAAAATCTCTCATTCATTGGGAAAATTTGTTTATTTGGACTGACCTTCCCCCCAACCATTCCGAATAAACGAGCTTTTACTGTACATATAGGGAAATGGCTCAAATTCGGTAGCCGATTTTCGTAAATTACGTATTAAATTTGGAGAACAATGTCTCAAAATGGTTCCTAATTGTTACAAACCAAATAATTGGCTTTATTTCAGCTAGTTACAAAACTGCAATCGGACTGGAACATAAAACACAAGCCCTAAAGCTGCCACTAGACTTAACATTTTCAGAAGAACATAAATCTCTTTTGAAAACTAATTTCTGACCGATTATCGGCTCAATTTATGCCGCTATGGCAACAATGACTTTAAAAGTCAAGTAAAACAAGAACGACCCCTTTCGTACTACCAAACTACTACGTATACAAGTTCTCCAAAAACGTTCTCAAGTTTCCATTACCATTGCCATTCCAAATCAACAATGATACTTCAAACTCCAATATAAGGATAAACTCTCTTTCTCTCTCCTGAGTACTGAGGCTGACCCATCCCCCATTCCCAATCCCCATCCCCATTGCCATTCCAGTTTTCGCAATATAGAGTCTCTCTTCTCTACGTCGCTGCATAGCCCCCACACCCAGCGTCTACCCCACAAGCTACAAAAGAAAATTGCCTCTCAAGTGAAATTCGAAGCACGCGCGTGAAATCCTTTTGCCAACAAAACCGCTGTGTATTTTCTGATTTCCATTCCGTTGTCAGTAGAGGAGGGAAGCTATATTTATTGTAGTGTGGTAGTGTACAGCGAAAAAAAAAACACAACAATATTCATACATACATCTATATAGAAAAAATAATGGGAACCATAACGGGAAGTGTGGTGGGAAACAGAATGACTTGCTTGTCATCACAGCCACTAAAGAAGAGAAGGTACAACCACCAACAACAAGAACTACGTTATAGAAGCAGAATTAATATTACCTCGACTACCAACCCCTACAATATTAAGGGTGGCACTGGACTAGTGGTGTCCTGGAAAAATAAAGGAAAACCAGAAAGTATAAAATACAAATAAGAAAATATGCTCCCCGAGCAAAAAGGCCGAAGAGCATAGCATTTGCCCTCAGAGAAGAAGTTATAATATACCCTAGCCATAGCAATAGCAAGGAGATGATGATGGCGTTGTGGTGGGGATTGGGCAGAGGCCAAGCGGCAACAGAGGTCACCAGGGTGATGGAGTGTTAGGGGATGCTGTGGTTTTTAACTAATATCAAGTAAATTGATACGTGACCCTGCATTTAAATACCTTCATTGGGTGGGAGGCCCAGTTCGGTTCCGCTTAGCTTCGTTAGTTGTTATGCTATTTTTCTCCAGCCACGAATCTCGAGGGGTTGTTTTGTATTTTATTGGTGTACCGCTTGAGTCCTTTGCACTTGTGCAATCTTTTTGGTTTCATATTTACAGTTTAACTTTAGTTTTGCACACCAAACATGGCAGCGGTATACAGAAATAGAGAATGATAGCGAGAGAACAACAATTACGTGCGCTGCTACAGGCGGCAATTGTCGTCGTCAAAATAGTTGGAGCACGGGATTAAATATGCGGGGGAGCGAGAATGCTCAGTACTAGAATATACATAGTGCCAAAACAAGGGTTAAGAAGCGATACACAGGAAGTTCCCCTTTTCGTCTCATCTTGTTGCCTGTGTGTTGTAATTCATTGTTTATAAGGATGATAGTAGGGTTGTGTGCATTGATGGGTTGGCGTGAAAGTATGTAATAGGTGTAGGACTTTGGTACTTTTAATAATTACGCAAGGGTCGGTGGTTTGTTGGTTGGTGTGCAGTTTTTTTGTTAGTTAACTAGGTATATTTTGATAAATCGCATAATTATATTTTCGTGTGTACGATCCACTTATGGGAAAGATAGGATACTGCGAGATTAGAAGAGACTCAATTTTCCCCTATAATAGATATGCTACAATATGAACTTTTTTTTACCAACTCTGGGTTTGACTAATATCAATAAAAAAAGTAGGTATGACCTATTTAATGCTCGTCTTAAGTGTGAAATCTTATATAAAAATAAAGGCGAAGGGAAACAGAAGAACCACTTTCACTTCCTTAACCACAACACAGGTATTCGCCTGATTTTTTTATTGGGAAGACAGTGCAGATGTTGTCTGTAATTTGGTTGAATTTCTACCACTGGGCGAACTCCATAGTCAACAGAAATAGGTATCCAGGATAATAAAATCGATCACAATGACCGTTTACATTGTTCACTTACATACGTGTAGGTAGGTACTTTGGATTCATTAATACTTTAAGGCTTATAACCTCATTGGCGTCTGTTTCCTGATGTGTCCTGATCAGTCGTCGGAGGAAAGCAGAGCAGAGCCTAAACTGCAGAAAAAAAAAAGTCAAAAAAGTGTTTCCTTCTCACAGCTCTGAGTTTGTTTTTTTTTCCTTCAGAATATTATCGGAGGACACTTTATGAGCTTATGAGAAATCTGAGCATGGCATTTTTTGATAGCTATCCTCAGACTACTGATCAGAAATGCGAATGCTAATACAGCAAATGAAAGAAAATAGTAATAATGAAAAAATGATTGCATCCAATTGAACAAATACTGTTCATAGACTTGACAACTTCAAACTTTCAGTGTGAACGCACCCTTAAACTAGTTAACGAACTGGAAATGTAAAAATAGTCAGTAAAATCAACATTTTTATCTTGCTGAAGTACACGAAGGAACAACGTTTACAAATAATTAAAATTTACTCCCGAAATTCCGATTCGGTGGTCGGAACTTTAAGAGCGTTAGCCCCAATTTTCAATCTTGAGCGATGAAGGACATTTTTGGTTAAACGGCTTCGTCTTTAATCAAAATATTAAACTAAAATATGACTGGGCAGGTGAGAACTCTCATGTGCTTTATGAAACAGCACTTCACCCGCAAAAAGTCACAGCTTGGTGCGGTTTTCATGCCGGTGACGTCATTGGGCCGTTTTTTTTCGTCGATGAAAATGACCGTCACGTTACGGAAATGGTATTCGTTACAGAGACATGTTGGAAAGTTATTTCTTTGAGCAATTGCATGAATTGGACATCAGTGATATGTGGTTCCAACAAGACGGTGCCACAAGCCACAAAGTGGGTGCAATTTTCGAGTTATTGAAGTCTCAGTTCGGTGAACGTATGTTGTCTCGAGAAACGGACCCGTCGATTGGCCGTCGAGATCTTTTAATTTAACGCCTCTAGACATTTTGTTTTATGGGACAATGTTAAATCAGTGGTTTATGCGAATAAGTCATCAACGTTAGAGGAACACAGAGCCAATATTGAACGAGAAATAGCGGCCGTACCTATCGGTCGAAACGTAAGAGCGGAGTCATCGAAAATTGGGTTCAACGTATCGACCGCTGCATACGTTCCCGTGGTGGGCAGATGAACGAAGTCGAATTCCATTAACAAATGTTGTGATAGCAATTCAAGCCAATAATTTTTTCTCTTTTGAGATATCTCAAGAAGTTTGCATTTTATGAAAAGAAGTTGTCAAGTAATGAAAGACCCTTTATAAATAAACCAAACAGTTCAAGCTTGGTTCTAAGCGTTCTCTTGTGTGCTACACTCTGAAGTTCAACTCGTTCCAAAAAAGAACAAAGACTGATCGTATACCTGCGCTGTAATTGTACTATCAACTTACCAGACACTTGGATTGTGTCCTTTGTAATTCCTAATGCCGACATTAATTTCATACATGGAAAATGCAAAGAAGCGTATTATGTTTGCTCTGCTGAACAAAAAATACAAAGGATATGTTTTTAGGGTAAGTGCATGCAAAAAAAAAAAAAAAAGACCAATTTGTCAATAACGTTTCATTTCAATGCTGGTTCCCTCTTCGTTCGCTTTGACACAAACACTAATGTCCGTGTCAGCATGGTGTTTTAGAGATGATAGATTATATGGAATTAAGGTATTCGTAACGTTACTCATAGTAATGTTATAGACCGGTTTTCACCACATCCATTTTTTGTATTGTAGAGAAATTCGTTCAGGTGGAAAGTATTTATGATGATGATGGGTTGGCGTTGTTTCGTTGAACACGCGCGTTTCTGAATTCAGTTAGGGTGTTTTACAAGCCAAAGACGTGATCAAACGATTGTGTGGTTTGTAGATAATGCAAGATAATTGTTGGATTTCGAGTTGAATAGGGGATGAGATGTGCGTTAAACAATGTGGAAGAGATATAACGCAGACAGCACTTGAACAGGACATTGTAAACTATGAGTACAGAAAAGTACAATATCGTATTGGAGAGATAACAGATGTTCTACTATTTGAGGTATACAAAAGCAGGGACATTAATAAAATTCTTTAGATTGCCTTTAAATTAGAAGGAATTTATGTAAGAAAAAAAAACAAATTCCAAAAATAAATCCAAATTTGACACGTTTCACAAACTGATCATCTCTCAAAGTAGCTCCAGAAAACTATGTTGTTACAACTGCGTAGCCCAAGGAAAGCATTGAGAAATAAATAAAAAAATAAGATAAAAAGTTGTCTTGGAATTGAATTGGGATACCAGGCACTGTTTTACTGGTGGTACTGCCATTAGGAATAAGGCTGTGTAATTTGTATGTTCTTTGACATTTATGTTTAAAATTGTTTGAAATTTGTTTATGAACTTATGAATAACCCCAAAATAAATCCCCCGTTTTCCGCACCATTTAAACTTTATTTAAAAACCATCCTTTCATTTTATATAAAAATTGTGCTTAGACAATCTTTTGGTTTAGGTTTGTGAACTAATAATTTGGAATTCTATGGCCAGTGTTAGCGGACAATGGTTGGCGATTCAAAAAAATTAGTGCGACTGTATCCAACAGTCCCGAAATATTTGTGTAAACACCGTGCGTGCGGTATGTGTGTGGCTTGATACACGTCATTGAGAAAAGAGGGAATTATTATGAAATAACAATAATTTATTCGTTCTGTGCTAGTTTCGGTAGAATAGATACAATCGGATTGTGGTAGCTGAAGTAAGATATCTACATTCGAGACTGTAATCTATCTAGATTACGCTGGAAGACAGCATCGATGGTTGTTCCATATCGTGTTGTTGAAATTTTCCGGTTGGAGTTCATTTGAAGATTAAATTCATCTTGCATAAAATCAAAAAATGGTTGAGCTTCTGGAGTTGCAAAATTGATATTGAAGTCTCCGGTTATGATCATTGGTAAAAGATGATAATTTCCCTGCAGAATTCTTGAAATTTCTTCTGAGTACGGTGCAAGGACGAAATGGAGAAATTTTATTTCACATCAACAAAAAGCTGAAATTAATATGCCCCAGCTCATAAATGTATGCAACGATAAAAACGTATGCAATGATAAAACACAGTGACACATTCCCTGTCCCCGGAAGTTAAATGTGTAGAATTACTCCACCAGATTCCAACAACGCGCGCTTAGATGTTTACACATCAGAAAAAAAAAAAAAACGAGAACGTAACTGTATGTAATCCAGTATATTATCCATGAACCCATTAATTTCCTGATTCAAATACCGCTAAAGGGACTCGTGAATTGACCACCAAGATAGGGCAAACTGACGATTATAAGTCACAAAGGACTTTTTATTCTCACATGAATTAATCGAACAGATTAAGTTCGCTGAAAAGAATTTAGGCACTACATATTCACATATTCATAAGCGGACCAAATTCGGACCTACCTACACGCTTTGTCAAAAGATGCCTGATATATAAACTGAAATGATATTTGGTCGAAATTCAATTCCAGTCTTAATTTACAAAAAGCCTATAGATCTTTACGTCTCTATGCAATTACTCCTAAGGTTCCAACTTGACATCATCTGGTACACAGACGGTTCTAAGATGGAATCAGGGACTGGTTCTGGAGTCTACGTTGAGTCAAACCAGGTGAACTTGTCAGTCAGCCTTGGGAAAAACTTATCCATATTCCAGGCTGAAGTCCTTGCAATTAACCATTGCGCTAGAATAAATCTAAGTTCTAACACACGTGGAAAAACCATATTCATATTCTCAGATTGCCAAGCAGCTCTCAAAGCTCTTGACTCATCCGTCATCGAATCTTAACTCGTCTTAGAAACATTCTCAACCATCTATGAACTTTCTAAGAAAAACCTAGTCATCCTCCACTGGATTCCAGCCCATAGAGGATTTGAGGGTAACGAACGAAAATCGGAGCAACCACTCCACTTATCGGACCTGAACCCTTCTGTGGAGTCAGCAAAAATCATTTCAGGAACTATGAACATCAAGAACCAATCTCGTATAGAGTCTAACGAGATCTGGAAAAATACAGCTGGGCCGAATTGCACCAGAACATTTTTCCCCAAATTCTCCTTTAGAAAATCACTCTTCTTGATTAATCTGGATAAAAACAACCTGAGAATACTAACAGGAATAATCAGTGGCCACGGTCGCGTGAAAAAACATCTTCACCGCATGGGCGTCTCACCGGATCCCATCTGTAGACTTTGTCTCGAGAGTGACGAATCCTCTCTTCACATAATCACAGAATGTCCGGCCCTTTGTCGTCTCAGGAAAAAACATCCTAGGTGATGAAATCGTTAATTCAGCATCTCTTGCGAATATACACCCAGAGAAGATCCTCGTCTTCCTGACGGTTTCTGGAGTGAAGATATGGCTCTAAGATAATTTACCAGGGAAGGCACAATAGGCTCCTCTAAGAAGCCGCAGTGCCAGAGCTCATTGCAAGCTCTCCCGCCCTACAATCTAATCTAATCTAAGGTTCTAACGTATTCAATCCTAACGAAAAAATTAATTCAATAAACTCTACAATTTTACGTACAAAGTTAAGCGGCGCACGCGATCCGCCCGAACCGCCCCCCTTGCCCCGTGTTCCCCAATTGGGCGACCGATAACAAAGTTAATTTTTATGTTTGAATAAGTTACCCCATTGAAGTATTCAACATATAACCAATAGTTGATTAAAACAGTATTTTAAAAACAAAATAACTTAAGAAAAGGAATTTTAAGAAAATAGAGAAATGAAATAACTCCTGACAACATTAAGTGAACTAGCTCCTAATTAGGATTTTTTTTCGTACAAAATTTTGATCTTAATGAACTGAATGAATAATGTTAATGAATTCTGACATTACGTTGATAGAGGAACTATTAAAAAAGAAAATGGGTCGCAAAATTCTGTCCTGTCTGTCTGTCCATATGCTCCGTTTGATAGACCGACAACTATTATTTCTTCTCGACTAGAAATCTTAAACTTTTAGAATACTCTCGTTAAGAATTTAACGAGCTGATTGCGATAGTAGACGCAGTTAAAGTCCTTTGTCCTTTGATCAATTTTGGCCATAGTAATACTATTTTTAATACTTTCTCCAGGCACCATCTCTTTTAAAACTGCTAAAAATAACAATCGACCGAGTAATACATACTACATAATATGTGTACGAGAAGGCCGTCTTAGGGTATGCCGGGGCCCTCGGGCACACAAGAATTTGGGGCCCTATTGAAAAGTAAAAAAGAAAAATTACAAATTTGTTTGCTATAATCTTATTATAGAATAGCCAGTAGAAGTTTTTTAACAATTCTGAGAAACGCGAGCACGCGTCAGCTAGTAACTAATAAACAGAATAAAAGTAGACTTAACATAAATAATAACCGATATTCATGAAGCTAAAGTTTAATATTAAGATTATTTAAATTGAAACTGTAATAGTAACAATACGAATTAATTAGTTAGACCTATGTTATTGAAAATATAAATCTAGAAGGTTAGAAGGTTCAGAAGCTAAATAATTTCTCTCAGGATGCTCAGTCGCTCAAATATATTTTTTCATTAGATTTAGCGGGGAATTTTTTTTTTAAGTATGTTTAGCGTTGAAATAAAGTTTTCAGGGGGCTTCAGCAGTAAAATAAAAGAAATTTTTGCCTCGGGCGAAATATGTACCTACCTGTTTTGTTTTTTTCATTTTTAATATAATTCGGTTTTTATATTTTATTTAAAGTAATTTAAATCTACCCATAATTATCCATTAAACTTCATTTTTGGTCTTCAAATACTGGTGCAGGTGTATTTAAATTGAAAATAATAACTTTCTAAAGAAATCGGAGTTCCACTCTTGAATTAGGTATACTATAAACATTTATAACAAAGAAAATGATGTGGTGTCTGATTTTTTTTTAGATTGAACTCGATTTTGAACTTCACTGATTTTAATTTAAAAATGTTAATGGTAATTCTTAGTAGAACCAGCCGACAAAAAAGTGGCGAACTGCGGAAGTACCTACAAGTTTTCTACTTGGCAATGACACATTTTCTATTAACCTCAGCGTCGGCTTTATCTTAGCTTATCACTGTTGTCATAAAGGCGTTAAGATCGCGACTCTTTAACAACCTAATTCATTTTTGTTCAAGCTATCTAGCAAAAAAATAAATTATAGCGCCTAATTAGATATATCGGTCATTCGGGGCCCCGTGAGGATGGGGGCCCGTGTGCCCTTATGGTAAAGACGGTACTGTGTACGAGTATGTCTTATACAATTCGTAAAAGGAGGTTTCGGTTTTCCTCAACTCTACACTTATTCAAAGAAACAAATTTATAACAAAATCCTTAGCTACTCATATTCATACAAAAACGCTCAGTTACAGCTTTACTTGTAATCCCATTTTAACGTATCACAATCACAACAAACCACGCAATCATTTAACCTCCACCACTATCACTTTCTTCTACTACTATACACCATACTTCCATACTTCATATGCTACGCTTTGAAATTTTATAAATTTCATTGCAAATACCAACAGAACCAAAAGAGGCGAAAAAAAACTTGCAAATAAAGTGCCAAAATGTCAGCACTTACACACTTGCATAAAATGTGGTTTGGGCTTCATATCTTTCATTCGTTCTCAGGGTTCTGTCTCGTCTCGACCCGGTGACCCTCTCAACCATTTCACCGCTCTATTCTATCACCCACAGCCACAAGGCAAAAGTGATAAAAGTTGTGGAAAAGTTTGCGGAAAAATGTTGGGTGCGTTTTTCATTGCATTAACATTCTGTGTGGTAGACTGCATGTTTTTTTTTATGTATGGATTTATACACACTCTTATTTTTCCACCCTGGAACTGGAACCCATCACCGTCACACAAATCGAATGTTCTTCAGACTAACACATGTTTTTATAAGAATTTTTCTGGGGTAGGTTTCGAGGATTCTCTCTCAGTCCTTTATACACTTGAGTTCTCTCTGGAAAAATGTGTTCACAAACACATAGAGGAAAATGAAAAACCGATGTAGATCAAGTCGCGTCAAGATTTCCCCACAACACGAATAACTCGGGGAATCATTTTTCATGCAACACAAGATGATGCTTACAATTTCAGATTTTCGTCGAGCTTTCAATATTCTCCTTCTTATACGTACTGCTATGTTAATGTGCGTCGAGAATAATAAAACAATGAATCAAATCAAATCGATTCTTCTGCAACACAAAGTACTTTTTTCGATGTGTATTTCTAAGCAAGATTTATGTGTATTTCTAATTAAATAAAGAAGACAAACATTTAGGATCAACATCATTTTTAAGTGTCACCGTTTAGTAGGTACTTGATTGTGTGGACTGTAGAGGGACAAATACAAAAATTGCTACGCTTTCTTTCGCCCCATATTGGCAGTCATTTATCAAATTATTGTTTCCATCCACTGAACACGACGGAAAGGGAATCTCCCATTTTGCGGAAAGACAACATACTAGAAATGATGCACGTAACATACTCGTACGAGGAATTTATTTTAATGCCATAAAAATGTGAGTAAGTTGGAGATTAAAAATTGAACGATTACTTCTTGCTCTTTAGTGGAAGGGAAAATAAAAATGAAAATATGGTGAAGAGAATTGATGTAGAAAATTGGCGAGCGGTTTAGTATTGATTACAGAGAAGAAAGCGAATCACGTTGGCCATATTTTCCTATAAAACTGATTGCACGTGGGAAGCTATACAAAGATTAACGGTTTTTTTTTTTTTTAAATTGGGAAATTATGGGTCTTGATAATTTAGGAATTAGTATAGGGAGTCGTGATCAACTATGGCGTAAGTTTAATTGCTCAAGAAACAAATAAAACAATTCGTTTGGACTGTTCACCATGTCCCGGCAAAATGGTTACATTTTAAGTTGTTTACAAATTGGGAGTTGGACAGAATCCCGAAAAACGTAATCCCGAAAGCCCAAAATCCCGAAAGTCCAAAATCCTGAAAACCCAAAATCACGAAAACCTACAATCCCGAAAACAACAAAATAACAAACTTCAAATGAATAAAACAAAACGAAAACAGTTCAAGCCTTTTTAACAAAAACATATCAAAAACAATCCACGGCAAACCAATATCTAATACAAGTTCATATTGTACGTAATTCCTGTGAGAAAACTTATTTCAGAACGCAACTGGAATGGACAAATTTTGTCTATTTTACATCCAAAATAAAATAAAGAATCCCGAAAATTCTATTCTTATGATTTACTTATTAAGTACCAAAACAATCAACTTATTCACTGTATTACTTTATACTTATAAAGGGTTTTCCAATAAGAGGTGTTATTTTGGTATTCAAAGAAAAATTCCATTTTTTGAGATAAATGATCGGATGTTTATTTCATAATAAAGAGGAAGGTATGCCGTTAATAATGAAAAACAACATCAGCCATGTGGCCACCACGAGCACGCATAAAGGACCATATCCTTTTACAATAACACCTCTTATTGAATAACCCTTTATATCTTCCAAACCGATTATTATTTCGAACTATACCAATCACTGTTTAAAAATCAACTGTCTGCTCTGCAATATATCGAGAAGTTTCAAGTATTCCGGTTGTTTCGGCTAGTTCTAGAATAAGCTCACTTAACTCTGCACTTATTTGACAGATTTGGGTCTCCAATTGGAAGTGGAACTTGTTTCGCGACTAATGGGTTCTTTACACTTCCCCATTTTAGGTTCCACGTTACATTGCACACCACAATACCTTCGATCAGTGTTTTAGCACTTCCACTTCAATTATTCCACGAAGTGTAATTAATTTCACCGAATTTTCTCGATTAGTTTTTTTGAAAGAATTTCTTTTTTAAGCTTTTATTAAACGAAAAAAAAGTCTTTATTATACAAAAATCTAAGTTTTTCGTAGTACCTATACATATAAAACAAATTTGAATCCGTAAGAACGGTTATCACTCGAGATCGGCCGATTTGGAGCTATTTTTTTTTTGTTGTGTCTGCCTACGTTTATACGACGAGAAAGTAGGAAAATTTTAAAAAGAAATTGAAAAATTCATAAAAAACATTTTTCCATCCATTTGTTACTCTTTTTTTTTTTTAATTTTAGTCGTTATATACAGTGAGATCGCGTTTGTCAAAAATTCTACATGAATTTAATTGTCTCTATCTTTATCTCTATCTCTTCTCTCTCTATATATAAAACAAAGTGGCAAAAAGTGTATGTTACCCTCTGTCGACCGTAATTTTCAACCAATTTAGTTGATTTTTTTTAAATATTGGTAATTACGGCGATAACACAAAATAATAAAAAACACTTAAATTCTATCAGTGTCTGGTAAAGCCGGCGGGGTTCAGCTTGTTTAGTATATTTTCTTTACGGAAACTATTTTTGATGTAAAGCATCGCGACTTGGGAGTAAAATCGATTCGACCGAGACGGAAATTGGCCTGTTTCAATAAAATTTTGTGGGTGTATATGGTAGGTTGCAATTTGAAAGATAGGGAAGTTTTGGAACCGATAGGTGGCGCTGTTGTCGATCTTCGAAAAGGATCAACTGTTTTCAATGAAATTTTGTGGATTTACCTATATGGTTGGTTGTAGTTTGAAAGATAGGATATCAACATTTTTTCAATTCATTCAACTTTATTCTTAAAAGAAGACTTTAATGGACACGCTGGACCTGGGGAGTGAACTGATAAAGCTTAGTATTACACAGACACTAGAGTACTGCATCAGTTGATTAAATTAAATTTTAATGCAAACAAAAACTCTAAAAAAAATGCTGGATTGGATTGAGTTATAGAAACTTTTTAAATGAATGAATACTATCCACTGCGCTGTTTAGATTATAATCACCCCAATCATTGAAATCGGCGGGACCTTATCCGATCCGCATCCGTTCACTTGCCCTAAATTGAAACCGGCGGATAAACTGCATTATCGGTCCGTAAAACCTCTTTATCGAAAAATTCTAAATCAGCTGTTCTGCTGTCAAATGAAACTTTTTCAATCATAGCGTTTTATCTAAATTTTGCAACTGCACATCAAACTGATAGCAGGCAAGTTCGAAGGGGCATAAGAATGCGAGCAGAAAACACACTGAATTTACCCGATACTCAGTAATAAATTTGAAAATAAACGAACTTCTTTCACATCTTGAATTTTATTTTTAGCTTTATCAAACACTTCAGGCTCAACAAATCAGCATTCAGGTATGTGTTGAGTGAACTAAAAAGCAAACTGCCACCACATATAAGACCTTCATCACTTACACCTTACACTTGCACACAGCAGGTGGCCCCAAGCTGTTTAGCTTATTCCTCAGATTTTCCCAAAACTTTTGGATCGTCTCTGGATCTTTTTTCGTTAAATTCCTTGCAATGTCAAGTTTTTTTTTCATAAGATTTATTATCGCTAGGAATTGTGGGCGAGTTGTTTGTTTCCTTAAAAATAGAAGAATGAAGATAATTGATTTGTACTTGAAAACCTTTTACACGTTAACTCACTTCCTGTTCATTTATCATTAAAAAAAAAAAACAGACGATTTTGTTGTTCACTTCTCGAAATCTGCAGCTACTTTGGTGCGGATTGAAAATATAAATAAATGAATGAGCTGCGGATGGTCTCCGTTTATAGTGATACCTATGTTCGAAAACGTCCTTACCGATATCTGTTCACTTACTGTCCGATGGTTTCAATGATTGAAACCATACCATTTTTAATACATTTCAACTACAACACAATACAAATTCAAAAACTAGGTCTTACTCAGAAACTAGACTAATGAATCAGTTGATTAAATTAAATCTAAGCTGTAACCAATTAACAACAAAATGCAAACGAAACCTCTAAAAATAGAAAACATTGGATTGGATTGCGTTATGAAAACGCTGTACTAAGATTATATTATTATAAAGATTTTTAAATCTGGTTTAAAACTTCGGTTTGGCACAAAAGATCGGTTTAAAAATCCTGACTCGACGGACAAAATGTTCGTTTGACAAAACATTTATTATGCCAGTTCTGCAAGAATGAAGAGCTTTCGGGGTCATTTGAAAGAAAAATTCTTCGACGATTGCTTTATCTGGTTCCGTATCTTAACATCCAGGTTTAAGACGACGTGAACGCCACAGAGAGAGAAAGGCTGCAATCTCTCCGGCAGAAACTTTTGCCCTTGTCGGGCGCACCGTCAAGTAAGTAAGTAAAATATGCATTTTAAGTAACTGTGTGTCTGCACTGCTTACCCGTCAAACGTTGGCCACATTTATAAGAGATATTTATATTCCAACTGACACCCAGCTTCCTACTCAAAATTAATGTTCACATTTGGTGTGTCATTTCCCATTTCACGCGTATTGTGTCTACTTATTAATTTAGCTATACACAGTTTTATATCCTAAGACCTAAGATATCACAACCAAGTATGGCCATTTCTTAAAAATAACCACAGGAAGGATACACAAAATCCACACCAATAGCGATTAAAAAAAATATATATACAGCAACAACAATTCCCACCCCCAGTTAAAGGGGTGTCGTAAAAAAACTTTGTGCTTGGTTTTAAGAGGTGTTTTTATGGATCGTAAAAAGAAAAGCTAATAAAAAACTGAAGGAACATTTTATGGCGTTGAGTTTTTTTCTTCGCACATGGCATTCGCATACTCCTGTTAAAATGACAATGGCTGATGGTTTTAGCGTAGAGTATCGTGGCAGAGTAAGAAAGAAGAAGTTGTAAACTGTTAAAAAACACATTTTTAATTTCCATTTTAGTCCAATTTCCCAAGTTTCCAATTGAAAATAAAAACTGACAAAAAAATTATTGAACGAAGTGTAATCAAGTTCGAAAAACTGTTATATATGATGATGATATCAGCACACTGCTTGTCTACCTGATACCTACTGAGTCTACAAGGTTAAACAATAGTTCAATATAGAACCGAAAACACTGTCGGAATGGTATTTGAGGAGACTTGGCTTTCAGCCCAGATTTGGAGATTTCGAGAAGGTATTTCACAACCCAGGCGCACTCGTGGCGAAGAATTATTCGCATTGGCAGACTCATAATATGTTATTCAATGCTGGCGCTGGGTTGTCGCGGGGTCCTTCCGGGCTAAACATCAGCGGGCACTCAGAAGATTTGGATAAAAACTGTTTTTCAGTAGCGGGATAGAGGTAAAATTGTTGTTCTAAATTGATAGTCGTCTCCAAAAACTTTTCGTACCTAATGCGTTCTAGAATTTAATTAAAACAGATCTAAGGGCCTTATTCACGAGCCTGTAAAAGTGATAGGGAACATTTAAAACAAATATTAAATTTAAATTTAAATCAAATATTAAATTTAAATAAAAACCAAATATTAAAAGAAATGTAACATATTTTAAAATAACTAACTTTTTTAAATATTTATATTGAAAACTGTACAAAACCCCCCTCCCAAACACTTAGCGAATTGGGTACTTCGTCGACTGTTACTAATACATAATGTACGCATACTTAAATTCACTGTAGGTAAATTTGTATAGATTTGTGACGATTAGGGTCTACGGACTAAGCTGAAGCCACCCCGCTTCACTTACGAATTAAGTTCGTGATTGTGGTTCGCAATACAATGAATGCAATCGAAAAAAAAAACATTCCAAAAGTATGCCAAAATCTTGGTGAACTTAACAAAATCATCGATGTCATTCAAACCCTAATATAGCAACTCCTTGTACATATATACATGCTGTGTGCATGCATAAACGAAACCGAATATCCGAACCGTCCAAACACACACCAATAACCACCCATTGCATAGTTCAGTTAACTTTTTGTTTAACTTTTTTCGCACAGGCCGCTGTCAAAAAAGGGCTACAAATAAAATACCCAGTCTATTCGACTTCACTTCACTTAACTTCATTCGCTTTTCTCGTCCTGCTCGACGAGGAGGACGGCAACGACGCCCCATTATTCAACCACTTACTCATTCATTCATTTATTCAATTCATTCAAATATAAAGCAAATCACCTCATTAGATGATGTTTTAAGGGTGTGGGGGTGCTAATGTTTCCTAAGAGGCGGTTGTGGTGGTGGGAGGCGTCCCACAGCCCTGCTTATTTTTTGTTTT
The DNA here is from genome assembly GCA_946477585.1 of Cheilosia urbana. Taxonomy (NCBI): domain Eukaryota; kingdom Metazoa; phylum Arthropoda; class Insecta; order Diptera; family Syrphidae; genus Cheilosia; species Cheilosia urbana. The sequence goes on from OX297854.1 coordinate 113,773,998, forward strand.
TTACTTCATTTGATCCTGTAGTGTTGTTGAGTGCGGGTTATTTTCATATACACTACACAAAGATACTTATTTTACTTCGTTTGTCGTTCTCGCTGCGCTCGATGCGAAGCGAAACCCTACTGAGAGCAAGAGGATTTTGGGGGATTGCCGAGCATAAGAATTATGAGTGTAATTTTGTCTGTTATTTTTTGTTTAGTATTTTAGGCAAAGTTGGTTTGGATTTTTTTCTTTAACCATTTTCAAGGAGGAATACTTGGGTGGTAGTTGAAGTGCAGAGAGTTTAAATATTCTGAGGCCAAAATGACGGCCGTGGGGAGAGTTATAAAAAGTTGTTAAACTTTTTATGATTATCTCATAAATTATATTGAGTTATAGGGCGATTATAAAAAGAAAGATACGAATCAGTTTTAGTGCTTGCTACTTTGAATTACAGAATTTGGTTTGCTTGTGTTGTAGCATTTGTAAAATCTAATTTTTATATGTTGATTGGATGAAGGTTATGTATATAGGTACACACGTACTTGACATCACAGCATGAACAAACTCTGTTTAACGATTATCGAATGATGGAGATAGAAATGAACATTTTATTTTTATCGGAGTGTTTACGGACAGTGCTAAAACACTTAATGGGGGTCGGGTTTTGCACATTTCGTGGGTAGGTATATTGGGTATTTATTTTTTTCTATTGCTGCTTGTGAATTTTATGGCTGGTATGGCATTACTGTCAACAAATCTTGATATTACTAATCAAGGGGTTTATGTTAGAGCGTGAACCAATTGTAACGACAGAATGCCACCCTAAATCAATCGATAATCACATAATCATCTAAAGGGTCTTTTATGAGCGACTTAATAACTTCAAACTATGAATGAATTGGACATCAGTGATATGAGGTTCCAACGTCAATTCGGTGTTATCTCGAGAAACGAACCCGTCGATTGGCCACCGGGATCGTGCAATTTAACGCCTCTAGACTTTTTTTTTATGGGGATGAAATGTGCGGCCGAATCATCGAAAATTGTTATCGACCGCTGCATACGTTCCCGTGGTGAACATATGAGCGAAGCCGAATTCCATTTATAAAAGTTATGATAGTAATTCAAGGCAATACTTTTTTTTTTGAGATATCTTAAGTAGTTTGCATTTTATTTAAAAAAGAAGTCGTCAAGTCCTTAATGAAAGACCATTTATTTTGCTATCATTAAAAATGTGTACAATATCTTGCGTCACCTACAACAGGGACATTTAATTCGACATATATATGACACTATTTGATGCAGTTTTTCAGCCTCAACTTTCACAAATTGATATCTTTATAATCGAGGTCTATTACTAATCAATATCACTATGTATCAATAAGGTAAAGAAAGCAATTTGGTTATAGCCAAATTAAAGTAGTGTCAAGTCTGGCGGGTTCGTTAGCACAAATCACAAAACCCTCAAATTTTCTACTATTCATTATCCCACCGTAGGAGTATCTTCAAAAATACTCTTTTAGAAGTGAGCGGCTTTCGATGCGCCTTTATTTGTGGGGTTTTACAGAATCAAAAAGTTTTACAGAATGATATCAAGTTAGGGTTAGGTTAGGTTAGAGTGGCAGGCCGCCTTAAGTGCAGCCACACTTAGGCCAAATTAGGCCCATTGTGTTACCACAGGATCGACATCTACCCGTTGAACCAGCCGGAGCTGAGAATGAAGCGATGGAGGCAGTTTATACCTATGTTTGCGAGTTCGCTAAGATTGTCGAAGAAATATTCTCCGAGGTATAAATTTCTACGGAGTGACAGTGCTGGACACGTACAGAGAAGGTGAAGAATAGTCTCCTCCTCCTCCTCGTCCATACAGCTTCTGCAGAAATCGTTTGAAGGGAGACCTAACCTGAGAGCATGTCTCCCTATGATGCAGTGTCCCGTGATGACACCTACTAGAGTGCTTTTTATGGGTCTTTTCAGTGTGATGAGACTTTTTGAGCGCTTGGAATCCAGCTGAGGCCAGATCTGTTTCGAGGTGTGACACGTTACACAGCTAGACAACCTGCGATTAGTAGCGCTTTATGCGTTTTGTTTAATTAGGAGCTTGCAAGTATAAGGTGAATTTTGAATTGTTTCGCCATCTCGTTCAGAGATAGTCGGCAATTGAGGGCAGTTGTTGAATTGAAGACTACAGAATCCAGGGATTTAATCGCGGCTTGACTGTCGGTAAAGATGGTGATATCCTTTACAGATATTACATTATACCGAAGCCACGACAAGGCCTCTTTATCAAGTGCTTATAACACTTTAAATATTATTTAATAATTAAAATCCCAGACTAATACAAAATAAGTAACCATTTTTGGACAGAGGCTGACACGAACTCAATGTAAATTCACATTTAGTATGTACTATCAGGATCTTCTCCGCGTCCATAATCCGTTTGAAATTTCGTTCACTTTTTATGTATTATACAATACATTATATCCAAATCCTATTAAGAATTGGATTTCACCGAATACAATTCAACCATATTGACCTCAAATTTCCACTCGGAACAAAAGGCAATAATATAATCCCATCAAGTTGCATTGGAATTGCAAAAAAAAGGCTAGAAATTCCCTACCTTAATGTGTCTCTACATACTTAATCCGATAACAGCTAACTTAAGTTACAAAAACCCTGCTTATATCTTTATTCATTGGTTTGGTGTAATGTGTTATGTCACAGCAAATCCTAAACAACGTAAGTGCACAAAACAAATCGCATGGAAAACTTAAAAATGTGTAACGCGAGCTGACTGAGCCCCAAGGAGCAACAACACAACTGCCACTTAACACCAGTAAAAAAGACTCGAATGAGCGTGGCAGTCGTAAGACCACACCACCTCATTTTACCACCATATCATGTTTCTTCTTCGAAGCAGCCAAGTAAAGTGGAATCAAAAAGAAGACTTAAAGTGAACAAAATAAAAGAAAAATTCTACATACAACAATTTTAAAGAATATGCATCTGGACAAATTAAACAGGAATTTGTGAAACCTCTTGTGCCCCAAATAATGCATATTTCGCCGAGACACACTTACCGACGTTATACAGTAGAGTCTCGATTAAATAAATCGGCGCGTGCTTATTATAAAAATAAAAATAAAACTCGTTCTCAAGGGTACCCACTACGAGTTCATCTTATATTTAAATAGGCGAAGGCAAATAGTTTAGAAGCACTTTCACTGCCTTAACCACAACATATTCACTTGATCTTCCCAACAAAACAAATAGTTAGGAAGATTTTGCAAAATTAATTAAATTCTGCGTGTAATTTGTATTCCAATATGCTGTATATAAGCCAGGTTACTATAATCTTAGAATTTTTACCACTATGGGAACTCCAGTACAATTAAATATCCGTACAAGTTTTTAAAAGAAACATGAAAACACAGTCACTTCCCATGGCTTTAGTCCAGAGACAATACTGAGCCCCTCGCCATCCTTATTCCGCTGGCCACCTCAATTTTTTTTTTTTTTTTTTTTTCAAATTCCGCCATTTTGCTTAACTATAGAATATTTCGCGAAGCTGTCCCTTTCAAAACGGTGCTTTCTCTTTCACTTACACGTCAAACCAACTTGTAGGAAAACGAACCAAAATGTATATGGCGGGAGATATGATTTATTTCGTTTGTTTATTTAAAAGTTTATGATAAAGTGCAAAATACTACCGAAAAACATTGCAGAATTAATTTTTTTGTTTGTTAAATGTTTTGGAAAAGTGTATTACTTCGGTAAAGAGATTGTGTACCTACAAAAATAAATAAATAAATAACAATTTTCGAGTTTTGAATGCAACTGATTTTAAAGAGGAGCCAAAGCAAATAGCTTTCTACATCTGTTAACGAAAGCTGGAATATAATTATGGAATTATGTTTACAAAAGCAAAACAAAATATATAGGTATATCCTGTCTTAACTTTTGTGAGCTACAACGAGTTTTTGCAGGAATTTCAAAAGACCAACACCCAAGTCTCAAGTGGCTTTTCACCTAGACGTTGTGAATGAAGAACCTTAAGAACACGGTTGTCCTACAATTCGCGTATTTCAATAAACTTTCCCAGTACCACATAAATTTGTGATATACGAGCACCTTTAACATCTCTTAACAATCCGGCTTCAAAAAAGATCTTGGCCTTTGGTGATGCTCTGAATATTTCATTTCCTTCATTTGCTTTAATGAAATTAGTAATTAAAAATTGAATCAACCTTCACATTCCTAGGAAATTCTTTTGATAAAGACAGCAAGAAGTAGGAGTCTTTCCCGACCTTCTCAATTTTTTCTAAGAAGCGGAGTTTATTCAGCGCATCAAGGTCTTTTGCGTAAGCAGATAGCTCCATTTCTATGGGTACCTAAGAAAAAGTTATTCAGTAAGTTATTAGATAACTTTTAACATTTTACAATTACTTATGTGGTATTCGATTGGAATTCTCAGAGCACTTTCTTTTGCTCTATCCCTATCTCCCACCATATAAAATTTCGTTTGTTTTCCTACAAGTTGCTCAGCTGTCACTTTTTTATTTTTTCATTTGACACTGACGTTGTCGCGAACTACCATATTGGTGTATGCTTGCATGCATTAGCTACTGTCATTCGCCGACTAAGCAGCTGATATGTCTTTGGAAATTTGTTTGTAATTAAATTCGTTGAAAACGAAAATTGAGAAATTCTATAAAATTCGAAAAAAAAAGTATTGCTTTTATCGGTTTACCAGTCGTACTGGATATCAGAGACAATACTGAGACCCCCAACTTCCTCCGATTAACAGTTATTTGCCTACAAGCTAAATTTTACGCTCCCAAAAAGTTTAGGTGCGCTAGTATTGTTGCATAGAAATTCGTATTGACAAATGTAAAAAATCCTCTCAACCAACACATTCGCACCCAATATTTTTACATTTCACTGTGGGCAAAGCAAAACGGATAGGAATTGGCGTACACGGATAGGACAACAAAATGGCGGATTCCTGGCAAAAATTGAGGGGGCCAGCGGCAAGAGGATTGTGAGTCGGGGGTCTCAGTATGATTTGTTTATGCATTACGCAAAATATTTGAAATAAACGTCAAACGCAATGATGCCAAATACGTTCAGATTATTTTTTTTTATTTTTCTGTGTTGTGGTGGCATTGTCTTTTGCAGTAGATTTAGAAATAGCGACAACTTGCAGCACTGCAACGCATGCTGAATTTACATGTGTTCTCTCCCATTTAAACGAGTAGGTTCTATTTTCACTGCATGAACAATTCTACACGTGTGTGTTGGGCATTATTAATTTTCTTTTTAAATAGCTGAAGAAAAATTGCTCAAAATGTTTTCATTTTCCTACAACCATTCTGCAGTGATCATTTTTAAAGGATAAAATTCAATGAACGCCAGCAACTTTGCCGTGGGAAATGGCTCTTATTTTTTGCGAGTGGATTGGTGAGCCGGAATTTTTTCAGTTACCTACGTGGCATTGGTCAATACGAAATTCTATATATCGTGGGCATTCCGTAAAAATATATATATTGTAGGCAAAGTAACAGGAAATCGGCGAAGTCGAAGGTCTCCAAATGGTTTGTCTCTGCTTTAGAAGTTATCGGGAATGTTTATTTGTTTGTTCCGTTAATTTTTAAATAATACCTTGTGATGTTCTGGATGAGGACAAATAGGTGACAAATTATTTTAATCTCGCAAAGGGGACAGTCTTCTGATTTAAAATAAATTTCAACAGTGTCGGAAAGACTACTATTACTGGAATGGTTAAATAAAAGAATAAGCTTCCAAAATTATTGTTATACAGGCACAAAATAGAATAAAATATTCATCAGGGGGAGTTTCCAGAAATAGAAACAACGACAACAACAACTCAGACAAAAAATAATTTCATTTAACATAGCGAACTTTTCGAATGGGTTTATATGAACTGATCCATAATTAGTTTCTTTATATAAGAGACTCCACTGTGCTTTGGAAAGGTGAATACGTACCTACCTATTACTTTTTCAACTTGTACCGACGTTTTATTCATAGAGCTATAATATGCGTTATTATATTGTTGTAATCAAGCTACCTCAAAGGCACACACTTTGCTTCAATGGTAGCTTTTAATAAAATAATGTGAACAAGTCAGTTAGGGGGAACATTTATCATTTCGTTTTCTTGCCAAGTGTCGATCATGATTCATTTACTGCCTGATTTGAAAAATACTGGGAACTCCGACTACAGTGTTCAATAAATTATAAAAAGTTTTAACTTTTAAACTTTTATCAACAATTAAGTGAAAATGAATACAGGGCTAACCTGATAAAAAATCCTTCACACATGGATTATTTTTCTTTTAAAGATCCACATCTCTGCGAAATATTAAATCATCTCCAACGATTTGGAAATGTCTGCCTTTAAAAACAACAAAAGAAAATTTTGTTAAAGTGAGAAGGCGGGGCGAAAAAAAGGCATTCTCGATGATGTTTTCAACGAGACGAGTGTGCCAATAAGAAGGATAATATAACTGTTATTATTATTCGCATTGACACAAAGAGGGGATTCGGGGTGGTAGGTTATTCAGTGCTGGAGCTGGATAGCTCTTAGTAAAATAAGCGTAAACTCAGTGGTTTTATGAATACTTGAAGCGTTATGTATGTATGTGTGTGTATGTGCGTTAACACAGGAGAATAAGCAAATATTTGGCAGTCAGTCAACCGTAGTTCAGGGTGCTGTGGGTGGTAGTGAAACAGCAATTCAATTTCGAAGTCCTTTCCATAAGGGATAAACGGCAAAATAAAGATGAACAAGAAGAAGGCAATAAAACCAATGAAGAAAATGCAAAAAAGGAAATTTCAAAGAAGACTGTAATTTGTCCGGAAGGCATTTACAAGTTTGTATCTGCTTATTTATTTATTGCTTCTTCCGTTTTATTAGTCAGGCATTAGTAAGTGGATATGCTTTAGCTCGAATAAAACCATTCTTATTACTTAAATATTGATTCTAAGGAAATGCAGTGGTGGCTTATGGATGTGTGCTGCTTTCTGGGTGTTTTTTTTTTTTTTCTTGTGTTTTGTACCGCGATTGAGAGACACGTATGGGATAAAAAATGGCGCTTGTCGCTCCGTTTTTGCTTTGTAAAGGACTTGGCCTGAAGAGTTTGTAAATGGTTAATTCATTTACTACCTGATTTCAGTAAAGAGCGCGCTGCACTACTTCGTAAAGGAAATCGGTAGTTAATTATCCCACAAAGAGTTCGAAGTGGCCATCGATATTGAGGTAGCTTTCAACAACTATACAACAGAAGCAATAATACAACTGAGCCAATCAATGAGTGGGTCGTAAAAATGCTTAAATGCAGGATCATCAGCTCAAACATGACACCCAGCTTTGTAAGAAAGAAGTCAAGACGAAAAACATTGAAGTATAAGCAACGTGTAATCAACCTGACTTCGGGTTAATCCTATCAACTTTAAATATAAGCTAGGGAATCTGCAGTCAAACATTAATTCGCATAACCACAATAGGTTGGAAAATAACCTAGCTTGGTTCGTTAAAAAACACACCATATTTCACTTTATTAGTGTTAAATATAGTTACATAGATCCAAAGTGGAATACACTAGTACAGCAGCAGGTACTCAGAAACAATGCAAATAAAAAGTCCAGGAGACAATCCAATTCCTTGTAAGGAAGTGTCTAATCTAATTAAAGAACATCAGCAGCATCAAGCTTGGCTGGGTTCCTAGGCATAGTTTTATCGAAGAGAACGAGCTGGCAGGATTATGATCAGCGATGAGGCAGACACATCTAAGCTAACTGAGATCGCATAGTTTCCAAAAATAGATTGCAACATCCCAGACAAGAACTTAAATCAAAGAATCTACGCATACGTTTGGAAGACGAAGAAGAAAAGAAACATCTTTTATGCAACTCCCGCGATGTTCACGAACGACGAATCCGATCTCTCGGGTCCACTTAATAAATTGTATGTGTGGTGAGAGTTAATGCAAAGTTAACAAAGTACTTTAATTCAAGGCCACATACTTGACAAACGAATCTGAGGACTTGAGCGATTTTCATAAAGATTTGGCCCAAAGAACTTAATTTAGAAGAAAGAACTTAATTTGCAGAACATGTGCAAATATCGCTAAACGAACGTAACTAAGTACGATTCGCTTGCCAATGGGCGTGCATGTAAGTCTGGGATTAGCAGGCGTCAGCATCAGCTTGAACAGCATCATAATAGTTTTATCAACTCAACAGGATGGCTTTGAGCTCCATTCCTAATTTCCACCCTTCAACAAAAGGCTTCTTGGGTTGTGGTTTTGAAACGATACTTGAGCGTTTCCTGACAGAGCGTTGGAAGCAGTCACATAAACCAACCAACCAATAGAAAAGCAAAATATCCATGTTCCTACAAATTTTGTCTGTTCTGTAAAAGAGTTTGGTCCAACTGATGTTTTAAGATACTGAAAAAGGAGGATAATGCGAACAAAGTTCGAGTTATTATTGTTTTCACTAAATCAGGAAGTAAACTTAGACTGTGCGGTGCGGCGGTAACAGATATTCTTTTAGAAAGATTTATTTTATACGTCTTCTAAAATTAGCTGGGTTAAGAGAAGCTTTCTCTCTCTTTGCTGATATCGGCCACTGCGATTTGCATTTTAAAAGTAACGCTTATTAGGCTATTTTCAGAAGAAAGGATGATTAGTGGCTTGATGTCAATATCCACAAAAATAGTGATTTTTTTTTGGCTCACTAGAACACGAACATGTACTTATTATAAAGAAAAATAATGCAAATCATGGAAATTCAGTAATTCAGTATAATTCAGAATACTAATACAACATTTTTAATATTTATAATATTTTAATAATATGCACATCCACCTTTGTTTGATATGACATCGAACAAGCGATTTGGCATTGAATCATAAAATTCTTAATTTACTCCAGTGAAACTTCAGACCAGGCTGGTTTAATAGCATTTATAAGCGCTGTTTTGCCATCGAATTGTCTTCGAGATTCGTAAACTCTCCTAGTTAACTATCCCCAAACATTCTCAATAATATTGAGGGCTGGTGAATATGGATTTTATTGGAGCATTATCATGCAGAGAACACCACTTCAAAGGACTAAACAGGTTCCTTAGCTCGGGGAATGACTTTTCCAGTACGTTTTTCTAAGCCACCGCGTTCATTTTTGAATTTAAAAACTGCAGTTCGCAGGTTTCATACTATGTTATCGCTCCCCAAACCATAACACCACCTTTTGGGGCGATTCAAAAAATGCTCTTCCTCCGCTGCACTTGACATCCTGTTTCATCTGACAACCATTGACAACTACTTCACAATGGACCTGCGAAACAACTGGTCATGCCGCTATCCTGCACACTATTAGGAACCTTCCAGAAAATATGGACTACACCACACCAGCGACAAAACAGATCTGGCCAAAGCTGGATCTAAATCGTTCTAGGCATCTGATCTCCCTTGATAGGAAGCATTACAGTGCTACAATAGGTATCATCACAGGACACTGTCTCATAGGCAGGCATGCAAAAAGGCTTGTCGTGTTCTTTAACGATTTTTGCAGAAGCTGTTTTGACAAGGAGCAGAAAGAAACTATATCCTCCATCTTCTCTTCACCTGTTCGGCTCTCTCAAAAAGAAGAAAACTCCATTTGGGAGCGTTCTACTTCAGTGATCTGAACGATCTAAAAAACACAGACATTCGAAATCTCTTACGCTTCATCAGAAGCTCCAACTTGTTCAACGAATAGGAAGAATAACTATAGATTTATATGGTATCACAATGGACCTTATAATAAATGGTTTAAGTGTGTCTAGCTAGCCGACAGCCACCTCAACGTAACCTAACGTACGCAGATCATGGAAATAAAAGTACATAGCTTCTAGCCCATCCAGATTGATTTTGTTCAATCTGAAAATACAACGCGTTTTCATTCTGAATTCCAGGTCAAACAGTTTCGTGAAAAAAGCAATCGGGCCTTCTTGCGGGCAGCATTCAATGGTGTTGATTTCTTTCAGTTTTAATCTTTTAAGCTGATTTGCACTCCGAATAACACGTTTTAGGGTTGAAACACTTTTTTTTATTGTTAATGCAGACTGGTGAAAATTTGCCCTTCTGTCAGCTTCTGAAGTTACTTTTTTAGTCCGTACCTTCATGTTTTTCCCATATTTCGACTGATTCTGAAGAAAATTGTATACAACAGTAATTCTCCTTCCAATTTGTTTTGCGATTTCTTCTTTTCTCCTTTTCTTCCGTCGTTAATGCACTGCTCCGACCAATTTCATATTTTTTAAGATATTTTTCATAAAATGAAGATGAGCACAGATGAGATTCTTACATAACAATTATAATAACTCAAAGTTTCTTTATTCTGTATGCACATTTTAAATAAATTGATCCTATGGATGTGTATTCATTACCTACGTTCAATCACCTTCTAGCTTAAGCAACAGAACCGACAACTGCGTGGATCAATAAGCTACGCCCAGAATTTAATCCTCATTTACTCGAGAAGCCACTTTATTTAGGGTAAAGCACTGAAATTCCCGTGTCTGCCGCTGAAAAAAATAACAATAGGATTTCCCTGCGGCGTCGAAGAGGAGCCGAACTGGCAAATTGTACACAACTGCTACATATGAAAGAAACTGGGCATTACGTATCTTAATTTGTAATCCATATTTATGATCCATATGTATTAGTTTTTGTCTTGTGATAAATAGAGAGTTCAAAGCAAGATCCTAGTTTATAAGTCAGCTTGCGACTTAAATAAATCCGGTTTACTGGCTTTAAGATGTATTTTTTTTTTTTTTTATTAATAACTGCGTCCCATTATTTTGTGTGAGCTCAAAATTCAAACCTCTTCGATTTGTTCTTAACGTCCCATTGTGAAAGTCACTTTTAATAAATACAGATGTAATACAAGAGACTTTCCTTAAAAAGTATTTGAGTTGAGGTGTTAATTGAATTTTAGGTCTCTTTCTCCATTGACTGATTATTTTATGGAAAAAGTCTTCGGCTTTTTAGACGCAAAAGTTAATTTAAAAGAAAACTATCTGAGGTACATTGAAATATCTGCCTGTCTCCTTAGCAATTATCATTTTCTTTATACAGTGAATCCTGCGTAAGTTGGACAGCTGCGGTGCAAGCATTTTTGGCCAACTTAGAGAGGTGGCCAACTTATAAGGGTACAAACTATCTACATACATACATATGTTTTTTTTTTTTTTTTTTTCTAACATTGTTAGTAAAGAAATTCGTTTTTATCCATATTTTCAATTTACAATGAAGTTATCACAAACTGTAGAAATGAAGTCATCTAGGTATATCCCAAAAATAATTAACACGGCCGTTATTTTACCTCTATGTCTGCCTCAACATACAGAGGCATTCAGTGAAACATTTGTATTGAATTTTCTTGGTGCTACTATATATTGGCCAACTTCGGCAGGTGGCCACCTTACAAGGGTGGCCAACTTGAAAGGTTTCACTGTATTTCCCCTCCATCCAAAATTTTACAAATGTGTGCATACGAAATTGCTACGGACCAGTTTCCGTAATATGTGATATAAAACAAATAAAGTGGCATTGACAACTTAAAATAACGGACTTATTTATCATCAACCAAAGAAATACGTCAATTGTCAAAAATTAAGAAAAAAAAAAAAAGAGTCCTGAGTGCTGACAGTATTCCACCATACACTCTTAACGATTGCACTATGCGTCCTATTTTCAATGGAAACTGATCTACTTACAACCAAGTAAAAAAAAAAGAACAATTAAGTCGGCACTTAGGTTAAGTTATGTTAAATCCACAAATAGGTCCACCGTCGGGATCAAAAATCAAATGTCCTCACTCTCAAATCCAATTGTTGAACTTCTAATGAAGCGAAGTGGTCGGCGCAGTGGCCTAGTGTGTTGGACTACTAATCGAAGGGGTCCCAGATTCGAATCCCGCAAATACCGAAATTCTAGCAAACGTCTGACAAACATCCGAGCGTACATATAACTGTCCTGAAAGAGCTTCCGTTTGGAATCGGCATAAAATTGTAGATCACTTCCATTCGTTTCAAAATGAAAAACTCACACAAACCGAATGGTTGTGAGAAGCTTGGCCTACGGTCCCTACGGACCTGTTGCTAATATCTAATATCATTAAAGTAGAAAGAGAGTAGATATGTAGTTATGTAGTTCGACAAACAAGCTTGTGTTTCATTTTGCCTCTTCTTTATTTTCATTTTATCTTTTGAATTTGAATTACCATATTACAACTTGTGTTGCATTAAAATCTCGTCAAGCTGTATCATAGTTTGACATACCTCGCGAGTTAGGCTGCTCTTTATTTTTCATTATAAAGTGTTAACAAACAATTCAATTTTCGTCAAACATTTTTTTTTTTTTTTCTGCTTTACTTTCTTGCTGTGTTGCATATTTGAGTGATATTTAACAACCTATCTCTTTTTATCAACTTTATTTTAAAAGCTGTCTGTCTTTTTTTATCCCGGTGAGCTCCTACATTTAGTTATGTTCTGCCTTTGAAGCAAATTTTGCTAGCCTACACTAAAAGCTCAAAACGGTTTTCATTATATATTTTTAACTGCATCAACGTTCAAAGACTGCCTTTGAGCAAGAAAGTGGTTCCATCCTTCTCTACCATTTCGGAGTACACCTGCATTCTTCCTACTTCCTCCACCGTGTGAGTACAACTTTTGGTGTATGTTCTGCCATCTATAGCAAGTTTGATATTCACCACCTTTGTTTATATTTTTTATCTTCTCCACGAACCTCATTTCATCATCTTCATCAACCACATTATCTACTGTGCTTTTTTGGTTGTTGTATAATCTACGGAGTTGCCAGATCATGAGTAACCCAGATTGTTACATTTGTAAGAAAAACACGAACGATGTGAGCGTTTCGTGTGGAATTTGTCTTGAACCTGTTCATGCAAAATGCATAGGCATAAAAGGAAAAGATGTAGATAAAATTATTTCTACTCCTGGTCTATGTTTTTATTGTGAAAAACACCGCAATATCTCACCTGATGTCCTTCACTGGAAATTAGTTAAGGCTCAAAAATGCATGAAAAATATTGCATCAATATTTGCCGAACTACAAGAGACGTTGGATTTTGATTCTGCAAATGTTGATAGGATACAGCATAGTTTCTATAATATTGAGAATGCCTTACACCAACAATTACCACAATCTAAGGATCATATTGTTAACTTGCTGAGTCCTCTATCAGTTCATGAGCCTCTACGAAATTTGCCAACTGACAATACCAATGAATCTAGTATTCACCAGAAGCAGGGCAATGATGTCTCAGTACGCCCAAATACGGAGGCCCAACTTCTCCAACCAAAAAGGATTCTGCGGTCTAACTCTACCACTTCAGTTGTCATTCCTAGTGTGGAAGTCTCATTGGAATCGTCTACATCCTTACCACCTGTACCTTCTACGCCATCCTCACCGTTAATTGTCAGCAACCAGCCTACAATTAAGGAAGCTGTAAACCCACCTTCTGCCAGTAGAACACGTTTGGTCGTTCCATCTACGTCATCCTCACCGTTCAACGTCAGTAACCAGCCTACAATTAATGAAGCTGTTAACCCACCTTCTTCCAGTCGAACACGTTTGGTCGTTCCATCACCAGAGGCTTGCAATCGTGACAGCTCTTTGAGAGTTGTGCCTCCACCTTTTGCCGTGTTTCTATCACGCTTACAATATGGTACGAAACCTGTAGACATTATCAACTTTATAAGTAGCAGTGGCATTGAAACCGATGGTATCAGATGTCATAGCCTTACACCTGAAAACCTGCCGGACCGAATATCAGCCTCATTCAAATTGCTAGCTCCCTCAGATATTGGAAAGGTTCTAGTAAATCCTAATTTTTGGCCGAAAAATATGATTGTAAAGGAGTTTACACACCGCCCTAACAACTCTAGCAGGAGGCCAAAAAACTTACCGAGCTTGCCTTCTTCTATCAAAATGTGAGAGGGCTGAGGACAAAATGTACTAAGTTCCTGTTAAATGTCTACAGCTCCTCATCTGATATAATAGTCATCACAGAAACTGGATTAGATAACAGCTTTTCCGATACCATTATTTTCCCAAACTATTTTTCAGTTAATCGCAGAGATCGATCACCTGAAAATAGTTCATCTGAACGATTTGGTGGCGTTCTTATAGCAATCAGAAAAGACTTACATCCTAAAGAACTAAATCTTGACGATTTCTCGGATATCGAAATCTGTGGCAGTAAATTTGATCTCACCTCTTCAAAAGTATTCATTGTGTGTGTCTATATACCTCCCAGAACACCGCTTGCCGTGGTGATTAGATATTTGGATGCCATTCGTCACGTTGAAAATCAAACATCCGCTTCTGACAGACTTTTTGTCTTTGGTGACTTTAACCAACCCAAAATTGATTGGAGTGCCGGAGATATTGATTGTACGTATCTCACTCATGTCAATATCTTATCACCTATTGAAGCTGAAATCATTGACTGCTTTCAATCGATTGGACTCTTTCAACTAAACCCAATTAAAAATCATCAGAATCGCTCGTTGGACCTCATATTCTCAAATTATAACGATGATACTTATGTTACTAGAAGTCAAACTCCGCTGGTTCCTGAAGACACCTATCATCCCTCATTATATTTGTTTTGTCACATAGAGTTTAATGCTTTAAATATTTCTACTTCTTACAAATTTGATTTTAAAAATGCGAATTATAATAACATATGTAATGAGCTTTACAATTTTAACTGGAGCCCATTTTTAACTCTAGGAATAGAAGAACTCTGCTCGATATTTTATCGCGTTTTAAAAAACTTAATTTTTGGTTTTGTCCCGGTTGTTCAAATTAAAAATATTATTAATGATATTTGTCCTTGGGATAATGATGAAACACGTAGACTAAAAATTCTTAAAAATAGAGCCTATAGGAAGTGGCGGTCGAGTATGTCGAATGATGACTATACTTTATATCGTCATCTCAGAACCGAGTTTAAATCTTCTATATACCATGCCTACTCGGCTTATATCAATGATGTCGAATCCAAAATCAAATTATCGCCAAAATTTTTTTGGAATTTTGTTAATTCACAAAAGAATAGTGATGGCTTTCCGGCTTCATTCTCCTATGATGATCGGTCAATAGATGATCCCCGCGTTATCTGCAACAGTTTTGCAGAATTTTTTCAATCTGTATATTCTAATCCTAGTTCTGTTTTAGATGAACACTTTTTTTTCTTATTTAGGTGCATCACATTCCTCTATTTTTAGTAACATCGCTTTTCCCGAAGATATGATACTGAGTAAACTTAGAAATTTGGCCCCTAATTTTAATCCTGGACCCGATGGTATTCCAGCAGGCTTTTTAAAAATGTGTGCCCTTCCTTTACATTCCATACTTTGCCACATATTCAATGTATCGTTAAAGACAGGTATCTTTCCTTCCCTATGGAAAAATTCTTTTATAGTACCAATATTTAAATCCGGTAGGAAAAATAATATTGAAAATTACAGAGGGATCTGTAAACAATCGTCCATTCCTAAATTGTTTGATGAGTTGGTGACTGATGAGTTAAATTTTTTCTGTAAAAATTTAATTTGCAATAACCAACATGGCTTTGTAAAAAACAGATCCACTGCTACGAATCTTCTTCTTTTTACAAATTTTGTTATTAGTGAGATATCTAAGGGTAATCAGGTCGATGCCATTTACACTGATTTCAGTAAAGCGTTTGATCGAGTTGATCACAAACTTCTTCTTTACAAACTTGAACGTTTAGGGTTTCCTACAGTTTTTCTTAGATGGCTATCATCCTATCTAAGTAACAGATACCAGTTTGTAAAGTTTCGAGGACACTTATCCAAAGAAATCATTGTAACATCTGGTGTCCCACAAGGAAGTCATATAGGCCCACTCTTATTTATTTTATTCGTTAATGATGTTGTCAAATTTGTTCCACATTGCAATATCCTGATGTTTGCCGATGACTTTAAAATATATTCTTCATGCAATGATCCGAATAGTTTTCATAGATTGAATGCACATCTCCAAGACTTCGTTTTGTGGTGCAATAAAAACTACTTGTCCCTTAATGTTAGTAAATGTTCGGTCATTACTTTTTCCCGTCGTTCCTCGCCTTTCATTCACGCGTATTCCTTCATAAGTAGTGTTATTCCGCGTGTATCTTTGATAAAAGATCTAGGTGTTATGTTAGATAGTAAACTATCCTATATTTACCACTATGAATACATCACAAATAAAGCCAATAGAGCATGGGGAATGCTTAAACGTTATGCTAAGGTGTTCACCGAACCCTATGCGCTGAAAACTTTATATTTGTCGTTTGTTCGATCGCTGCTGGAATATGCGTCTATTGTTTGGTGTCCATACTACAATACTCATATAGTAAGAATCGAAGCAATTCAAAAAAGATTTCTCAGGTTTGCCCTCAGACGTCTACCTTGGTCGGATTTTAATAACTTACCCCCTTACTCAGCCCGATTACAACTTATTGGGCTCGAGTCTCTTGAGGTTAGGAGAAAGGTATCAAGAGTTGTTTTTCTTCACAGAATACTTATTGGGGAGATTCACTGTCCTGATATTTTAAGTCTTGTGGGTCTTAATGTTCCATCACTTAATTTGCGTAATAACAGATTCTTTTATATTCCTCGTTCTCGTACGAATTACGGAAGATCCTCCTCTTTAAATGGTTTAATGTTATTGTATAATGAATGTGCGTCTTTAATTGACATTAATATGACAATACCATTAATTAAATCCATATTGTTTAATTATTTCCAGTTATAATTGTATTGCTCAGTTCGTAATTAGTTTTGTACTTGTTTTTTTTTTTCTAAATTATATTTATTTACTTCATTTTTTTCTTAATTTTTGTCTCTCATTTTATTATATTTTTTCATGTCTAAAAAAGGCTAGTACTTTGTTGACAAATAAACAAACAAATATCATAAGGTACAGAGAAGGTGCATGCTAGTCTCCTCCACATTCTAATCTCTACAGCTTCTAGAGAAATTGTTTGAACGTACACCGAGCGTGCACTCTATTTAAAGATATCAAATCTATGAGGGTTTTAGATCCAGCTTCGACCAAATCTGCTTTCCCGCAATGCACGTTATACCAACTGTCCACATCTTGCTTTAATTTAAGTTTGCTTGTAGCGTTTGAAATACCTATATGTATATGTGTAAAACAGATATTTTTGAAATATCCTTATGCCCCGGCATCCAATAGAGGTTAATGTTAAACTGCTCCGCCATCTCTAAAAGAGGCGATCGACAGCCCAAAGCTACCTTTCAATTGTTTGAGACGGTTTCCATATGAAAATACGGAGAAATCTTTCAGCTCTGGACTTAAATGCATTGTCTTAATTTCGAATGTGTCAAGTCTAACTGATGTATTAGTACTGACATCTCGTCTGCCACAATCAAAAAGATAACTATACAAATACAACAAATATAACTTGAATAGTTATATAAGGTCCCATGACCACTTGGCCGACACTGCGACCTGAAAGATCTATTGTATCAATGGGGAAAGTTTAATCTTAGAGACCTGCGACCTCCCTAATGAAGGTCAATAAGACCTTAGAAGCAGAGTGCGCTACATCTGCTGGTGTACGAGTCTAACTATTAAAGACACGTTTTTGTCGGATTTACTAATAAATAATATTAATTTTTAATAATAAAAAAAAAAAACGCATGAAGTTAAAGTACTCACCAACTTCTCTTGGCTTTTCGTGTATATATTGTTTTGGTGAGCTGTTCTTTTTATTTGGTATTGGCCTTAAAGTTGAATTAATTTGCTAAAAAAAAAAAATCATAACAAAAAAAGTTTCTACTGCATAGGATAAATAATTTTACTATTTTGTCAGATCTTTCGCCGCAGGGCAGCCGGGCTACAGCAACATCAGGACTATCTTCTGGTGGTGGAGGCTGTGGTACCCAATTGTAGCCTCTTCTTGATATTGGTACACCCACTCGATCATATTGAGATGCTTGTTGCCTGTTGAATAGGAAAATACATTTATAATAAAAGCAATTCACTACTATTTAACTTTAATACGCTTATTTCAATTACAGAACCTAACACCGAATATCAATTAGTATTATTATTTTTAGTCCGTAATTGCTTTTCTAGTAAATTTGAGGGTAAACCTAAAGCAATATAACAAAAAGAATTATTATTCCTGTCATTCGGTTTACCTAGATCGATATAAATTGTCTAACTTTGAGGAGCTTTATATATTTTTGCAAGTGAGTGGGGGTGTGTAACTTTTTTTTAAAAAGTTTTTGTTTGTTTGTCTGTCCGATTGTTTGTAAACTTAAAACTTAAGACTTAAAAGTTAAGGATTAGAAATTATTTATAATGCTGCGATGACTTTTGTCCGAACTGTCTCCGTTAAAATCCCAGTCAGTTGTTCATTCCACTTGCATTTTATTATTCATCAAAAATAAGAATAAGTTTCATGATGACTGTCGTCGCGTGAGTGACTTTTTAACAACTTGTGTTGGACCTACATAAGCTCCATATGCTCCAGCTACATTAACCCACTAATTAGAAACTTTTATACTAGGCATATAAAGGGTGTTTTTTTTTTTTTTTTTCAGAGGAGAAAGTGTATACTTTGAAATGGAATAAAACAAAGATGATTTTTTTAAATTGACATGAACTTTACTTCATTCGAAAGATAATCTTCGGGGATTCTAATTTAAATATGATTGCTGGCATATGACCGCCACGGCTGGCTCGGACGTAGTCTAATCTGGAGGTCCAATTTTTCGATAACTTTTTCCAACATTTGCGGCCGTATATCGGCAATAACGAGGCGAAGTTGCCCTCCATAGACTAGCGATTGCACATATCTCCACAGAAAATAGTAAAGCGACGTTAAGTCGCAGGATCTTGGAGGCAAATTCACGGGTCCGCAACTTGAAACTATACTGTTGACAAACGTTTCCTTCAATAAATTAATTGTGGCACGAGCTGTGTGACATTTTGCGCCGTCTTGTTGAAACCACAGCTCCTGCACATCATGGTTGTTCAATTGATTAACTAAAAAGTCAGTAATCATGGCTCTATAGCGGTCACCATTGACTGTAACGTTCTGGCCAGCATCGTTTTTAAAGAAGTACGGGCCAATTATTCCACCAACCCATAAAGCACACCAATTATTCAGTTTTTGTGGATGTAACGGTGGCTCAACATGCACTTGAGGATTATCATCACTCCAAATACGGCAGTTTTGTTTATTGACGTATCCATTCAACCAAAAGTGAGCTTCATCGCTAAAAATAAAAAATTGACGTAGTGCGCGATACGAACAGAACCATGATTTTCAAAATAAAACTGCACAATCTGGAAGTGCTGTTCAGGCGTCAGTCTATTCATGTTGAAATGCCAAACCAAACTAAAAATAAATCACTTGACAGCTGACAAAATGGCCGCCAGTTAAAATAGTGTTGCCAAAGTAAAGTTCCATACCTCTAAAAAACACCCTTTATATCGCTGTACGTTCAGCGTTCTTCAAAACGAATTACGCGCTTGACTATTGAAAGATTGCACTTCCTGTATCGGCCTGTCGTAACAGTTTTCAAGACCAAAAATGGTGTAAAAAGGGGGCAATTGTAAAGTGCTTAAACCTAAAGAGCCAATGCCCGAAAGCAGTTACATTGGTAAAACTGTACGTTATAATGTTTGCTACTTTAACTTTTTTCTTGCATTTTATTGGTCGCTTTACACGTTGGCATACAAAATATAAGCTGAACATCTGTTCAAAAACAATAATTTGACAATATTTCTTCTCAAATGCACCTGTCCCTATTCACCTTCAATATAATTGTGTTTTAAATTGGTTCTGGTAAGTGGTACATCTAATGGTTGTGTGTTTGAACCAAGAAAATAAGCTATTTAATAGGAGAATTCAGCAACATTTCCTACGTTCACTTAACGTAATAATACTCACAGTTAATCGCTTACTCTATCTAACATATACTAGCTATTTCTCGTAAGAGAGAGAGATGAAGAGAGCTGCCTCTTTAGGAGGATCAATTTATTTAGGCGGAGGAAAATAGTTAAGCACCAATTTTACTGCCTTAAACACAACATATTCGCTTAATTTTTTTTTTTTTGTTGAGAAGATAGTGCAGAGATATATTATGTTGTGTATAACCCAGGTCAATATAGGACAAGTCCGGACTGGATCAAATTGCTTCTGAAACCGTTCCATTGGCACAAAAAAATACTCTTCTGCTGATTCTGAGAAGAGACTCTCGCTTCTCGATTTTAAGTCAGAATCCACTCAAGAAGCACCAACACAACTGCAGTTTATGTATTTTACACAAGCCAGCAGGCAGTTGCCGAAGACTATGTTATGATATTTCACCAATACATTTGTGGATTCAACCAGAAGCAGTTTTCTTGTTCCATTGGATTTCAGAATGAGAGATTCTCCAAGTGAAACCAATGGAAGACGACATCTGTCGCAATACAAGGACTTATTTCACAATTGGGTTTTTATTTTCTTAAGGTAATTCAAATAAAATGGCCTATGCCTATATTCAGAATTCTTTGTATAATTGTTGGTGCCACTGGTTGTTCTCCCACAAATCCTAAAGGATGGTTCTACAAGTATTCCACATAATAGATAAACTATTTTCGTTCCTTACCTATATCTTCATGAGTCATGACTCGTGACCAACTAACCGCAATCGACCGATTTTAAATTAAACAATTCAGCACCTAGTGCACCAACATGGTGTACACAACTGGACCAACGTGTTTGCACATGATATATATCTTTTCCATCAGTTAGAAGTGAAAGTTCGATTTCTTGGATTTGCTGGCATTAAATACTTAATGGCAGAAAACCAGTGGCGGAAGTTATTTGATTTGATAAGAAACCAGGAGACCACCAAGAAGAAACCATTGGTATGATTAAGAATGCATATAAACTGTACGGTGTACGTCCGTGCAGCCAGGCAATATGAATAGTTCGTAACACTGCAAACAAGAAGTAGATGCTTATAACAGAAATATTTCTTCGGTAATGAGGTTCAACAAATGTTCGCAAAAGGTATAAAAGCCGTATTTTTTCATGCGTAATGAGGCTACAATTATGCACGATGAAGGAATGAAACTATTTCAATTGAGTCAACAACAGTTTACAATAATCTGTGCTGATCCAAGGCCTGACTACAGCTTTATACATATCACTTCATTTTTAGCCGATTTAGTTCACAAGTCTACTTTGAGGTAGTTCGGGACTTTGTCTACCTCGGATCCGCTATTAACTCTGAAAATGACATCACCTCAGAAATCAAGCGAAGAATCACTCTTGCCAACCGCTGTTTCTTTGGCCTAAGACGGCAATTGATTATTAAGGCCTTGTCAAGAAGCACTAAGGAGATTCAATATAAGACTCTCATCATCCCTGACCTGCTCTATGGCGCAGAAGCATGGACCCTAGAAAAATCGGATGAGGATCTTCTTGGTCGCTTCGAACGCAAAATTCTTCGAGTGATTTTTGGTCCCGTTTGCGTTGACGGGATTTGGAGGAGAAGATTTAACAGCGAACTCTACGAGCTGTACAGCGACATCGACCTGGTCAGAAAAGTACGCATTAGTCGTCTAAGATGGTTAGGACATGTAGAGCGAATGGACACCAACGCTCCGGCCCGTAGAGTCTTCGATTCCAACCCGGAGGGACAACACAGTAGAGAAAGACCTCGCCTTAGGTGGCGCGCGCAAGTGGAAGGGGACCTCAACCAACTTGGAGTGCGCAACTGGAGGCAGTTAGCCAAAGATCGCGCTAACTGAAGAGGCGTATTGGTTGAGGCCCAGGTCCACCACGGACTGTAGCGCCACCTTAAGTGGGTAAGTAAGTTCACAAGTCAGGGGAGGAAGGTTGCACTGTCTTAGAAAGAGACACATTAAGAGCTTATAATGCGAAAAGCGAGGAGCAACAACCACTCTCACTAAAGTTGGCTCCATTTACTATTTAGTTTGTATCATTGTGGAGAATTGACAGGCAGATTTCCAATAATCCAATATTCATTTCTAATGGGCATCAGTAGTGAATAATGAACAAATCAGTATTAAATTCAACAGAATAAATAATATGCAATGCAATAAATAGATTTAGGAGCAAACTCCGCTCTAATAAATAAAATAAAAGTACATAATTTGACAACCATGACCATATTATTGTCCGCGTAAGTTATCGCAAAGGCAAATACAACAAATAATTGGTCTTAAAAAGAAACGCTCTAATACTCAAACATCAAGCCATCGTTTGTGTGTTACTTGAGTTTGTCTTTCGCGCAACTTTTTCTAAAATATATGAGCTGCGCTGAACGTGGGAACACATGCTTCCTCGAACAAAGTTAACTATTACTATTTCGATCTATATAATTCTATCACCTTAAACTCTCATAACAATCCAAACAAACAACCGCATATTCTCCATTCTCCAGCAAAAGACCATCGTCACTTTTGCGACTCTTCACAAATGGAAACTCATTTACAGGTAACGCTCTAACACGTTTTCTATATGTTGTTATCCCGCATAAATGGCAAATGTAGTCATGCCAATTGTACTTCCGTTCTGCCGGATTAACACTGGGATTTTGTGCTTCATATCTGTAAAAGAACATGGATTTAGTTCGTGTCATAGGGACTCACAAACAAACAGAATTTGCTTACTTCCTCCACTGATTCAGTAACGAATGATAACAGAATGTGCAGACTAACGCTGAATAATCGGAGCGCAATTGCTCGGCATTTGGCGGTGATTTATGTTTACGTAAATGCGGGAAGTATGGTCGATTACCCTGAAATTGCAAGAGGAAATACATTTTATTAAAGATTACAAGGCAGACAAAAATATTAATGATTTCAAACCTCCTTGCTGGTGTATAAAACTCTAGCTAGAGTCAAGTCAGAATGTAGGCCACAGAGGAAGCAATAAATTGAGGTGCTGGCTGGTGTTGTTGAAACCGATGGTGTGGATGGTGGTGTATTTATGCTCATGCCACCATGTCTTGAGCCATTTGGTGAACTAGATGCCATCATTGGTGATGGAATGTTATATCTATACAAGGAAGAACATTAAATTTGATAGTAGTCAAGAGTATGCTAATTCAACGACCTTCGATGCTCCAATGGTACCCGGTCCGCATCCATGGTATCCCACTGTCGTGCCAGATGATTTACACAGTCCTTGCATGCTAGAACTCTATTTGAATTACCAGCTGGATCACTACTATTGCTGCCTTTTAAGCATGGAAAATGCATTGCATGCGAATTCATGTGCTCGGCACTGGTTGATAGCCATTCCATTTTGTTAGTTGCACAAAGTGTTTTACAAATGTAGCAACTGTTGTAAAAGAGAGAATCAAATTAGTAAGCGACATAACAGATGGCTAATTGACTTACGGATACTGCCCATGACCATTCTCAATGGTACCTTGGGACGATGGCGGTGTATTTGGTCTGGAATCACGTATGTATGGTTTTGGATCACGATGTGCTGATGAGGAGTTATTGGAGTTGGACTCGTAGGGCTGAAAAAAGAGACACACGCATTATATTAAAATGAGAATGAAAAAATTCATCACTATTCTGTTTTGAGTTGTTATTATTACTAAATTGCTTATTATCGGTTGTATAGGTATATACCACCCTTTAATGAAGAAGAGCTGTGTTCAGCAGTGAAAACCCTACAAAACAGAAGAGCCCCTGGACTCGACGGGATACCATCAGAAGCGCTAAAGGCGATCGCCAACTCATCCGCTAACTGTATAATACGTTCAACAGCTGCCTGGAAGAAGGAGTCGTCCCCAGAAATTGGAAGAAACAACGTCTAGTGCTAATTAGTAAAGGCAAAGGAGACCCACCGGAGCAATTGAAGTAGTAAGGGCCACCCAATTCGCCCAACGGGGAAGTAACTATCAAGGCATCTGCTGGCATCTCTGGATGTCAGGAAGGCCTTCAACTCAGCCAGGTGGAGTGACATGCTGAACGCGCTCGAAAACACTTTCAACATCCCAGCCTATCTCTTACGGATGGTGAAAGACTACCTCAAGGACCGGGAGCTTGTCCACGAGACCACAGAAGGCCAAAGAAGAACGCATGTAACCTCAGGAGCAGCCCAAAGATCAATTTTGGGGCTGACCTCTGGAACATCTCGTATGATGGCATTCTTCGCATGGAGTTGCCGCCAGACACCTTCCTGGTGGGGTATGCAGGTGATATCGCCGCGGTCATAATGACAAAAGACACCGAAAATTCGCAAATGAAGTTAAACCAGGTCATGTGACGAGTAGCCTTCTGGAAGGATGAACACGGTCTCAGTTTGGCTACAGAAAAAACCGAGATAGTTCTTCTGACGAAGAAAACAGCAAACTCACTTTCTGGTACCATATAAAGAACGCAGCGGAACGAGCGCGTAAAGTGACTGCGGCCAGCAAACGAAGGCTTATGATGTCGATAACGCATATCTTCCTCCTATATGGATGTGAGATTTGGGCAGATGCACTTCGACGCGAAAAGTATAGAAAGCAGATGGCAGCTGTACAGAGACGCGGAGCTCTACGCGTGGCAAGCGCATATCGAACGGTGTCGTAGCCAGCCGTTCTTGTTGTGGCAGGGGTGACCCCGATAGACCTCTTAGCGGCAGAAACGAAGTACGTTTACGACAAAAAGACGGAAGCTGAAGTAGTAAGGGCTACGGAAGAGGCCACAGAGCTCACGGAACAGAAGTCGCAAGAACGCTGGAGCTCGGAAAGCAGAGGACGATGGACAGCGAGGCTTATCAAACAGTCCAGCCTGCCAGTACGGGGACTCCCAGGAAGATGACGCGCATCATACCTTTCTCGCCTGCAGCAGGTGGGAATCCAAAAGAAGAGAACCGGAGAGGATATCGGTATCATCACTCTAGACAACATAGCCGCAAAGATGCTGGCCAGCGAGAAGAACTGGAACAAGATCTGTGCCTACGTCCAACGCATTCTCAGAAGAAAGAAAAGAGAAGACGAGCAAACCCGCGTGACAGAGTGAGCCCGAAAGGGCGTATGATTCCGCGTGACAGAGTGAGCCCGAAAGGGCGTATGATTCCGCGAGACAGAGTGAGCCCGAAAGGGCGTATGATTACAGCCCCCCTGAAGTACTGCGAACAGCGGTCCCAGGGGGATGGGTCAGAATCCGAAGGGTGAGGAGGAGTTTTAGCCTTCGTAAACCTTGTACAAATGCACATTGTCAAATGGGAGGGGGGGGGGGGGGGGGGGCATATCTCCTCTTGTAGCATTTGCTGTGATATCTCCGAGGATCTCTCAAGGAAGGCAAACAAAATGACGAAAAATTCCGAAAAAAAACTTTGCACACATTGCGACACTGCGGCACGAGAATGATTAAGAACAATTTAGCTTTACATCGGTCAAACCTTCAGAAATGCGATTCCCAGTATCAGGATCAAGTTGTTGAGGAGGTTGAGATTTGTATTATTGTATTGCTTGTTTACATTATGCCATCACTATAATAGCATCTATACTTATAATAAAACTGTAGGCAATTTTTTTGTTACCTAATGGCGTGAAAACTACTGCACAGATTTCGATGAAACTTTTTTTGAAATGTTTCTTAAGATTCTGTGCAACATATAGGCTATTCCTTTCATTGCCATGCCTATTTTTTGAAGCGTTTTTGACCAAAATGTGTTTTTTTTCTGACTTTACTGCCATTAACTCGCGATTACTCAGATAATTCTTAATCAATTCAAACAAAACAAAATACTTAGGAGAGCCAACACTTTTATAGTTATTTCAAGCCACCAATCAGCTTTCTATGTCCTTTAGAAGCTGAGCTACAACCTAAAATCTAACATGAAAAAAATTAATTTATTTTCTCAATTCGAATATTATCAGCAGCCGCGGTTCTTGATCGTTGTTCTGCTTTGGGGTGGTTTGGAGGCGCCCATCGCACAGGCACGTGCAAACAAAAACTGAGTGGTGTTTTCTCCAAATTAATTGAAACGAAAGAGAAGTATGGGACGTGAATATACATATGTATATTGAATCAACAGTAACAATACGTGGACTCGACTGGGATGACCCTCACAATTTACCTCCCTACGAGAATCGCCTAAAGTTGCTCAATTTAAAGGCTCTTATGACTCGTCGCGATATCGCTGATATAATCTTTGTTCATCAATTACTATCTGGTAACATCGACTGCCCACATCTACTGCATAAAATCTCATTGAACACTAATCCTCGACGCCTACGGTCAATTCCCTTTTTCCGCCTTCCCCATCACCGTACTGACTATGGCCAACACGAGCCTTTAACAAGAATGCTTTGCAAAGCTAACATGTTACCAAATTTATTTGACTTAAATTGCACCAAAGCAAGTCTAAAAAATGCGCTTCATAAATTAACTTAACCATTAACATCTCATTTCCTTCTATCTAATGTATATTTATATATATTTTGTTTATACCTATTTAATAATATAATTATGCGCTTAGGTGCTATGTTTGCGATTGTACTTTCAATATCTGTATTTTAGTCTTAAGTTTCTATATTATTTATTGTACACGCTTGTATTAAGCAATTAAATTAAATGTGTTTCTGAGGAAATGCGCAGATGGCTGATGACGTGTGGTGATCAGCGTTGCCATAAGTGCAGATTTGTCTGCATTTTGCAGATTTGTCTGCATTTTGCAGATTTGTCTGCATTTTGCAGATTTTCAACCTTGCTGCATATTTAAAAAAACTAGAAATCTGCGCTTCAGATTTTGTCTGCATCCGCAATAATATATTTTGTTCTTTTTAACAAATTTTAACATTTGTTGCACGCTTGATTTCGCTGTATGCTGTCATTTTCGTATTCAGCTTTTTTTTTTGTTATTGTTACATACATAAAAAAAAAAAAAATTTGTGAAGGAAGATTTTTCTATAGAAATCTGTATTGCATTTTTTTTGTCATAATTGCAGATTTGTAAAAACATTTTTATGGCAACATTGGTTGTGATGGACGTATGGTGGAGGTGGTGCATATAGAAATTGAGTTCATGGTTTTTGTTTTAATGGTTGTTATAGTATCTACGTTGATACCTACAGTAAAGAATTGAAGAATTCAAAAAGTAAAGACGATACCTATATGTAGGTGAATTATGTTGTTTGATTTACGTATTGTTGGTGTAGATACAAATTTCCGTTTAGGCTTTTGTTTTAGTGGTTGTTTTGATATTACCTACGTTGTACCTACAGTAAGGATTAAGGAAGTGAAACTTTAGTACTTATGCTGTTGAATTTAATTTTCTTAAACTGGTGTTTAAGGTAAATAGATTTGTTTGATTTATTGTTTCACATTGACAATGTTCACCGCTTTGTTTTAGCTAGACTGTTGATTTTAAACAATAATGCCGTTGAGAAAACGGTCAAATCTCTTTTCTTGGAAATTACACAGTCTCACCCCGCGTACGAAGTTGCGGGCACAGCTAGTCGATACTATAACATTCGTTGCGCTTTTAAAAATTAAGACTTCGAAACCGATTTTCGGCTTTTGAAAACAAACAAACCAACCGACAGGGAATTGATCAACATAAGCAAAGTTTGCTAGAAGAGACTGTAATCATATATGAGATACAGATGGGGACCTGCGAACTAGCAGTTATGGGACTATAACTGGCGCAAACCAAATAGAATAAGAGAAAACTTATCACCGACAAATTTACAAAAATACATATACTCGTATACCATTCCGGTTTCTATGAAAGCCATGAAACCGGTTACACATAAGATAATTGTATAGTGTTCTTACTCATTGAACACATTTAAGTATATGAAATAGAGAAACCGCAACAATTCTGTTTTTTCTAACCGCACTATTAAGGCTTTTATTCTATCTTATCCGAGCAATTCATATACGTAAATTGATGCTTCGCGCTTAAATTTGCGTTTCTTTTTTAATTGCCAACAGGACGTGTGGGGGTTTAGTTCGACATCGCAGTGGCAAGTTCAGGTTCGAGTCCCGCTAAACAATTTGTATACAGCCCTATACATTGCGAATATCTGATTCGATTCAATAAATCAAATCCTAGTGTTCGTGAAATATAAATTCAGATACCTAACTATGCACGATATTATCAAACTCTAAATACTGTACTGTACTGTTCGATAAGGATCGAACTATTGTTTTATGTATCTATTTATTTTAGTAATCCATTATCAGCATCTCAAGCGACTATTCAAAATTCTATTTAACACACTACCTAACAAAATAAACAATTCAACTTTATATTGTAAACAAAAATGTACAATACACAATTAAGTTTTAGCATGTTGTGTGCTTTTATCAGTAGAAATTTGTAAAACAGTACAAAGTAAATATTTAAAGCAAGCAATTAAATTGAGGTGTATGCAATTATTTTACGAGAACCTTAATTGCATTTGAATATGTGAATGTGCGTGGGTAATAAAACTTGATTTTGATCTGTTCTTGAAAAAGGGGGTTTGAAGTGGATGAGCAAACAAGCCTCGTGTATGCAGTTGTGTTGGCGTTTAGTGTTTAATTGTTCAATTGTTTTTATATCCACTTTACACTATCCTGAGCAAACTGACTGGTGAAATGACTTTCAGCAGTCAAATGAGTACTTATTAGTATATGCTAATAATATACAAACTGTAATTTAGAGATATACTAGCGACCCGCCCCGGCTTCGCACGTAGGGTTCAGCCTGCGTTTGCAATGTAAGCGGAAAAAATTTAATTGTTTACGACATCACATTAGAAACCTCAAAAATAACAGTATTTCGCCACTATTTAATGGATGTTATTATACATATAAACCTTCCCCTTCAATCATTCTAACTCTTAAAAAAAACCGCATCAAAATCCGTTGCTTAGTTTTAAAGATTTAAGCACACATAGGGACATAGGGACAGAGAAAGCGACTTTGTTTTACACTACGTAGTAATAGTGATAGTGATAGGCCCCTTCCATAGTTCGCATAATCGATTCACGAGATTCGATCAACTTTTGTTAGTGGTTTTGTGTCGTTTACCTTCGTGCTGAGGTCATTCACTTACGCCAAAAGTCGCCAGTGGTGTAAATCTTAAAGTTAAATTATAGCTTGTCATATTTTATTGAATTTGCTCGCCATTTCTCAAAATTGAAGTAAACGGACCAGCATACCGCTGGTTAATACGAATCATTGTTCATCAAGTCTTCTATCAATTTTGTTTAAATATAACAAAAAAAAAAAAAAAAAAGTTGGCGCAACAGGTCCCTAGGGACCCTAGGTCTAGCTTCTCACAACCATTCGTTTATTGTGAGTTTTTTTATTTTTGGAACGCATGGAAGGGTACAATTTTATGCCGATTCCAAACGGCTAATTGAGAAGCTCTTTCAAGACAGTTTATACTCTCGGATGTTTGTCAGACTTTCGCGAGAGGTGGCGCAGTGGAAAAAAAAAACACTTAGTTGGAATTTGTGCGGGATTCGAATCTGGCACCCTCGCTTAGTAGTCCAACACACTAACGACTAAGGCACTGCGCCGACATTGCCTTATTAAAAATCAGTTTTAACCTTCAAGTTATATGTTTTGTAGTTCATAATATGAAATTTTGTATTTTGTATGGAAAATTTCGTCATTGTGAGTTAAAAAAATTTAGCCTGGACACTACAAATGATTGTCAGTATCGCAGAATTTTATTTCAACGGCTTAGATAATTTTCGTTACGTCAGTTGGTATTGTATCGGGCTTTTCAATAAGAGCGCTACAAAAGTTTTTTTTTAAATAAAACAAAAACGGTTTTCGACCAAGCGACTGGACCATTTCGTGAGATAACATGTTCTCCAAACTTGGTTTCCAATAAATTGATTGTGACATTCGCTGTGTGGCTTGTGGCGCCGTCCTGTTGGAACCACATGTCCTCCAAGTCCAGCCAGAAATGAGCTTGAGAAATGATTTTTCGATGAAAATCCGAATCACTTTCAAGTTGTTGCTCAGCCCAATTCACGAACATACGACGCTTCTGGTGGTCAAGCGGCTTCAGTTCTTGCGTCAATTTAATCTTGTAAGGATCAAGATCTTTTCGCAAAATTCGGCACAACGACGTCACAGAGATTCCCAACGCTTGAGAACGACGTGTGAGAGACACATTTGGGCATTCTTCAACTGAAGCCTCAGCGGCAGCAATATTCTCGACACTACGGGCACTTCTTTGTCTCACTGGCACGGGAACATTTTGTACTGTGCCTGTGGATTCAAATTTTTCCACTAGACGCTCAAATATATATCTTTCCATCATGAAATGGCAAACCTTACCGAAGAGAAATGTCAAAAGAGCGGCAAGAAATCGTTTGCGTCGTTTGCTGTCCCTGTCGCTCTACTTTTGTAGCGTCCCTGTTGAAAAACCCTTTATTTTTTTTTTCAACTTCTGACTTGCCTAGAAGGTGAAGGGAGGGCCGATACTGAAAGTTTTCTGTACCATATGGTCAAAAAAGATGGTAAGGGTTCGGTTCTGTAAACGGAATTTTTGTGTTGCCGGCTAATCATCGGCTTTTCGTTTCCATAAATCTCTAATGACCAGTAATCTACCGTAGGGAGGAAATGGACTAAAAAAACAAAAAGATCAGTGATATTCACTTGACGATGGTTTATTAGAAACTGAAACTGAAGTGCTTGGAGGATCTCGAAGTGTAAATTTAAATGTTGTTATTATACTGGTGCATTCTTGAATTGTGAAGCCTACACTGAATACGCTGGACATCTTCCCAATTGATAAGTAGACATTCCGGTTTAGTCCCGCAATCGAGTTCACTTTCGCAACGTTAAACTTCAGCTCGCACTCAATTCAAAGACTTGCTACGGAGTCCGTGAAATCTTGTCATGTATTTTTAAATAAAAGTCTTATCCATTTCTCCCACGGATGTGGTTTGTTTATACAAAAAAATTACGATAAAATTATTAGAAAGAGAGCGGATACGAAAAAACCATTGTACCTAATCTTCAATTTGCAAAACTCAAGTATCTACATTGTGTACATGTGTATGGCATTTATTATAAAGAAATATTGAACATTTCTTCAAGAACATACGTAATCGTGTATGTTAGATAGTACATGTAATGCCTTAAAGATTGAGAAGTAAAATGTTACATTAAACTCTCTCGCATTTCCTCTGTAAATGTCTGGCCCTAGTAAGATCCAGATTGCGCACACCGAACCAACATTTTTTTACGACTTAAGCAACATTTCGGGCAAAGGGATATTAGATATAATCTGATTCCTCAACTCCAATAAGTCACACGAGTCGTGGTAACAAAGAGGCACACTACTTCTAATCGGGTTCAAAGCTGAACCGCCACTTCTACCTAAATGTTATAGATAGTAATGTTGTTTTTCCGAATAATCCACGCCGCCAGACAGATCTTAACTTCTTATCTTTTTGTTTTGCGATGATAGCTAAATGTGATACTAAATTCAAATAAAAATAAGATACGGAAAATACAATGAATGCGCAATTAATGGCACTGGTGTAGTAAAATAAATAAGCAAAAAACTCGACACTGTAGGTATCATTTACGGGTGTGCATACAAAAAACAAAATACAAAGTATAAGATACTCACACTAAACGGTAGCTATGTTTGGTCAAGCCAAAAATATAAAAGCAATACACTGTCTTCAATTTTATTAAATAAACTAGCGACCCGCCCCGGCTTCGCACGTAGGGTTCAGCCTGCGTTTGCAATGTAAGCGGAAAAAATGTATTTACGACATCACATTAGAAACCTCAAAAATAACAGTATTTCTCCAGTATTTAATGGATATTATTATACATATAAACCTTCCTCTTCAATCACTCTATCTATTAAAGAAAATCGCATCAAAATCTGTTGCGTAGTTTTAAAGATTTAAGCATACATAGAGACATAGGGACAGAGAATGCGACTTTGTTTTATACTATGTAGTGATAGTGAAGCACAGCACAGCACACATTGTGTCTGTGTCTATGCGCGTATGCTATCAATGGCTTCTAATAAATGGCTAGTAAAATATGCGCCCAACAAAGAGATTCTACGAAACAAATCTGATTCAATAATGAACAAGTGCGGAGACATTTTTAAACGTTCTATAAGTACTTACCGAAAAAATGAATTTACAAATTTAACTTGCAGTGTTTGCGAATTTTTGATAAAACGATGTTTAAAACCAAAACATCGCTATTTTCAATTTCTAGTTATAAAAATTACAATAACTCACCCAAGTGGTTGTGAATAGCGTACTACCTTGGAGCTTGTCATTGTCAAAATTTTGCTTTTACGTGCCGACATTAAATGCTCCCCCTGAAACTCAGAGAACCGTCTTATCTATAAACCGGATCTGACCGGATTTTTTTTTTATAAGATTCGTCGGCTTTCCGTGCTCTGTTTCTTTGGCTTCTTCTGTAGTTTGATATAGTGTGCTTATCATTTTAGCTGGTGTTATCTGCATGACAAGTTTACTTTATTTTCGGAACTTTTATTACTTTATTTGGTTTTATTCTGTCGAAACCAGTTAGCTGTGCAGTATCACTTAATCAAACCAAAAAAAAAAAAATATGATAAGAACGCGAGCATTTCTGTGGAAATGAAAATATATCAAGTGGCATATTTGAGTTGGAATAACAACACGAGAACACACAATTTAAACACGTTGTTAGCAATCAGGTCATATACGGAGCAAATATTTAAGCCGTCTGTCTCTTTAATTGATATACACAGATTGTCTTCATTTTAAGTGGAGTTCAGCTTATTTGTGGCGGCATGTTAAGAGTGTAATTTTAATAAAATCTTATAGGTGGCGGTACGGTTTTTCACAGAACCCGAAAATCCCTCCGACTCCGACAGCTCTAAAAATGAGAAAAGGTATTCAATAAAAAAAAAAAAATTGCAAGGACTTAAAGTCAAGTAACATCTTTTGACTTATGAACTTCAGTTTGTGGTGTTGCATTCCATGTTTGTAAAAATATTCTAGTCGTAACCAGCATTACCAGGTTCATTCAGCAAATCGAACAAAAAATTAGTATAAAAAAAAGGACAAATTTATAGTCAGAAAAAGTAAACTTTACTATAGTTTTATAACGTGCTAAAGCTAAAGTTAATGTTTTGTTAAGAATACTCGACATTTTAATATTATCACCTCGTAATCAAATTAATGTCACCCGAACACTACTTTAAATGTATAACTGTATATGTCATATTTTCACTCGGCTCTGCGAAATAAGTCCCCAAAAGAAAAATGAAATAAGGCCCCAAAAAATTATACAGGAAACAACAACAACGATTTTTAATAGAATTTGGGGTGTTATTTCCTTTTTTGGGGCCTTATTTCTTAATGAAAATTGACCCCAAAAGAAGAAATGAAATGAAATGAAATGAGTCCCCAAAATTATTTTTTTATTATTAATTGTTACCCTTCCGATATGGAATGCGTATGGGGGCATGGTGCCACCCTGCAACCCCCCTGCTTGGGTTTACTGTTAAATTGCGGGGTGGGTGCGAGGTTGAGTATATAAAAAGTTCCTTTAAGTTCCCTAAGCTAGTTTATCCAATATCAACAATATTAAATGAAAAGTAGTTTTCATTATTTTTAATTTCATTATGAAATAAACCACAAATTTGGGGCCTTATTTCATTTTCTCTTTTGGGGCCTTATTTCCTACAGCCGTTTTCTTATTTAAAAAGGTAGGTAGGTAAAAATCAGAGAAACAAATCTAACGTGTTAAATGAATAAATCCATTTTTTTGAGTTATTCATCTGATATGACAGTATATATCAAATAACAACGTGCGATTTTATAAGTTAAAAGCTCTATTAACTATTAACAAGATTTTTGGGTTTAGGGGATATTGGTCCCGTTTGCGTTGACAGCGACTTCGACTGAAAAGTACGCATTAGTCGTCTAAGATGGTTAGGACATGTAGAGCGAATGGACACCAACGCTCCGGCCCGGAGAGTCTTCGATTCCAACCCGGAGGGACAACGCAGTAGAGGAAGACCTCGCCTTAGGTGGCGCGCGCAAGTGGAAGGGGACCTCAACCAACTTGGAGTGCGCAACTGGAGGCAGTTTGCCAAACATCGCGCTAACTGGAGAGGCGTATTGGTTGAGGCCCAGGTCCACCCCGGACTGTAGCGCCACCTTAAGTAAGTAAGTAAGGATACAAGCGTATATTAGAATTTTCTGTTTTCTGATCTGTCAGGGCATGTGTTTATTTTTGACTGGAACAGATTGTGACGCTCGTATAAGGTGTCAATGATCACATTAAGTGAGAGTTCAGAGATTTGTTTTTTATTTTCATTAGCAATTATAAATTAAAAATCCCGATGGATGTGTGTGGGGTTGCAAATGAAGTGAGATTTTGTGATTTCGTAAATTCCAAGTTGTTGAAATTATTTTAAGATGCTTATTAATATTGTTGAAAAAAAGTAGCGGGTTATAGGTATTTGCTAAAAATAAGATTTGCGTTGCTGTTATTGCATTTTTAATGGCTGATGCAATTTTAATTTTAAACTGTGGTATTGAGTTTTAAAAATACATAAATGAACACAGATCGGCTTGTGGGTAGTCATTTTTGTGTAATATAATTAAAAAAAGGATTTATTTGAAATTTTTGCGAAGAACTAAGTAGGGGATCTTATTAAGAATACGTATATTACCTTTAATATTTATTTTGTTCAAAATCGTTATCGCAGTTTTCCGGTAAACTAAAGAAAACCAAAATTTAAAAAAAAAACTTTTTCCCAAAAATCTGTTGTACGGTAATATAGACAAAAACTGAGTTTGCTATTGAGTTAAAAATGAACATATTACATTACAAATTAATTTTTGTTAAAATCGTATGGACGTTTTCGAGATACTATGTCCAAATTTCATTCGATTTTTTTTTTTCCAAAAACTGGGTATGCAGTCATGGTAACTACATCTACTTAAGCTTAGATATCAATTTTGGTTGAAATCATTAGAGCCATTTTCGAACAAATCAAACTGGTACGAATATTTTATATGGGTACCGTTAAAATTGAGGTCGCAAAAAATAGGCCCTGAACGCCCCCAAACTCCAAATCAGAAGTTTTAATTAAATCCGGGTAACCGTTTAGGCTGAAGGACTCGGGACAGATGGACCGAATTTTTCGACCCACTTTTTTGAGTTCCACCGTAATGTCAGAATTGATTAACATCATCTCGATGTCGAAATTTTGTACGAAAACAATATCTTTCTCTTACTACGTAATCGAGAGAGTTAAGAATCTATAAAAATGAAAGGCAATAAAAAATATGGTCATAAGAACGCAACTGGAAAACTCAACTCAACCTTTCAACAGCTGGAGTGTTAAATCAGGCCTTTCCTTTGGTTTGATCTTTACTGTATTCGAAGTGGAGGATTTAATAATGATATTTCTTATCGTTGTAGGCGGAGGCACTACTTCCTATATAGTGACCACTCAAAACTCAAATACAAAAACGTTAAGGGCGTCCCAATTTCCCTTACTCCAGCCATGCGTTTTTCTAAGGAACTATTTTATTAACTGGGTTCGTGTTGTTAGATTATTATAGTTCAGCTAAGGTAAAACTTTCACAATATATCATGAGAGTTAATAATTTTACTTGTAAAAGTTGTCGTTTCAAAGATGCTAATATAGGCTGCAAAACAGAAGCAGTATCCTGTTTGAAAAAAAATTAAAAAATATTTGTGCAGAAGTGCCAAGCCACTATGAGTAATATAAAAATAATTTCAAATTTAAAAAAAGATTTCAGAGCCATAACATGAATTTATTCGATTCAGTCTATCTAGTATAGAAATTATTTAAAACAACGAAAAAACATGCCCCCTAGAGTGAACTACGTCAAGCATTTATCTGCAATTGTCAATCCCCGAAGGTCAAAGACTGTCAATGACTGCATTATCGGTTAAAAAGCATCTTATAGGTATCGCCTTCTCTGGCTTTCAATAGCGAATCATCATCGAGTCGTAAAACTCGTGAAATAGCCGAAATGTTAATTAGCTGTTACGATAACCCCCTGAGCTTTCGTTACGGGAATAGATGCGACGAGTACTCATACCTACTCATACCACTTACATGCCCGCCGTATTTTGAGGATTTTTTGTCGCTCTGCGTAATCAGACAAATTCAATGATTCGGGCAATGAATTGAGCAACAAAAATAAAGTTCAACTGGATGATGCAATGAAAATAAATCTTTAATATTAAAATTGTATTTAATGTATTGAAGAAAATAAGAAAAATTGTACGTGGTAAATACAAAGGAACATTTAGTATTGTGAAGGTGGTCGAGGCCACTTTAGCTTCAGCAACTATAGTCAAGAGCTGGTATGAGAAGCAACTACATAAAATTCATTAGAATCTAATTTAAGAATCGAAAACAATAAATTAAACGATATTTAAGTGTAACTATTGAGCTACTTTAGACAACATATCGGACACTGGTTTTAAATAGTTGTGGGCTGTAAAGAGGGGGGAAAACCCAGCCTGTTGTTTGACTTATAAACGAATCTCTATAGACCGTCCGAAGTTTATCTCTGGGGTAAACTTTTTCCCATTAGATGAGTGACAAGTGTTGCAATAGAATAGTTGAAGGGGTGAAGTGCACTGGTAGCTTCCTACCGGTAAAAAAGCATCAGGCATGGAACACTTCTGCGTTGTTCCAGTGAGTCAATTGAAAATCGAGCACCTGGCCAGATATGAGCGTTGTACTACACCTTTTAGGCCGAATTAAGACCTTGCAAATTGAAGCTAAATCAGAAGGTGTAACGTGTAAGGTACTTCTTGAATCGATTTAAGAAACCCAGACACTTCGCTGCGTTTTGGGCGACTTTATATATCTGGTTGTTCCAACGAAGTTTGTCGTTTACACACATCGACGACGACCATTCATGGATATTGCAGAAGGTATATATAAATATATATTACAGCAGCGTCGCGTGAATTATTTAGATGAGTGTGCAAATTCTTTAAAATTATACATTTTTTAGAAATATCAATTAATTGCCTGAAAACACGTCCCATTTATTGTTTTCTCAATCATTGTTTTGCTGTTTTTGATATCTTATTTTGTTTTCAAAATAAAATATAGAAAAATAAAACTCTCGCATACAAAATCAAAAGCACCGCACGAAACTGCAACCCCAATCCCCAACCACTTAAACGAAAAGCTAAGCTAAGTTCAACCATTCATTCATCGGCTTTCGTGCACAGCTTTTATTTGCACGAGTATCGATGTAATACATTGTGTATTTGACTTATGACGCTTTACGGAAACAGAACAGAACAGATGCAAAAGAAGAGGAAATGAATACAGCCCGTGCACAGAAAACCTTCGCACGAGTTCACTACAAGTTCATCAAAGTAAAGCGATTTAAGTACGGCGGCGTGCGGGTGACGAATGACGATGGGGATGAACGATGAATACTGGAGAAATCTTGTAGAGGGATATAGTTTGGAGTTGGATGAATTTATTTGATGAAATCAACAGAATGGTGCACAGCGAGTTTTTGTACGAGTTAATTTTTTTTTTCTCAGCGGTGAAGGAATTTTGAAAGAAGATTTATAATTTATAAAGGATGAATATGAATAGGTATGGTGTAGGCTGTAGCTGTTGGCTGTGTTATGGAGGTTTTATGGGTTATGGAATTGTGCATATCATTATTTGTGTGTAATTATTATTACACAGTGTTTGATGAGGGACTTATTTTCGTTAGATCAGGGTGTGCAATGCACACCTTGCACACCCTGACGAGACGCCACTGGTGTCCAGGCTATATTTTTTAACTCACAATGGTGAATTTTTCGAAATACAAAATTGCATATTGTGACCTATAAAATATTCAGTCTCAATGTTAAAAATGATTATTAGTATAAGGTCCATGCCATAGACATTATTTTTTAAAATTAATGTCAGACAACTCCTCCACCTATCTTAAAAGATCTGCCTGATGATGAACTTTCATTGCTTGCAAATGCAACAGAGCTCAGAATACCAGATATAAAACAAAATTGAATCTAGAAATCGGATGCCATCTCTTAATTTCAAAAGCCAATTTTCAATGTAAAATTTGTATTTATGCCTTAATAGCTTCTTTTAAATAAATAATTTAAAATTGTTAATTATACGCAAATGAATATTTATTATTTTAATTTAGTACCAAGTTATATTTGTGTATATATTTTTGAAATAGTAATAATATTTTGAACAAATAGAAAAATTTGAAAGATATTAGCGCCTTAGTTACTTTTCCCTGTCCTTCAATCGTCGGTAGAGGCCCAAAAGTTATGCCGTAATCAGAAAGTAAGTACACATTCGGAATCTTCTCGTCAATACGCAACTTTTGATACCCCTTTCGATGAGATTTTCCACGAAATTTTTTTCTTCATACAACGACGGACACCCTACTGCGTACCCAGTTTTTGGCTAAAAATTCGATTAACGATACTTTTGAAATTTGGACATATCTCAAAAACGGTCCATGCGACTGTAAAAAAAAATGCATTTCTAGGGTAATATGGTCATTTATAACTTAATGGCAAGCTCAGTTTTTCTATGTATTACCTATCGCAAGATAGATGTTTGAAAAAAGTAATTTTTTAAAAATTTAGTTTTCCTTAGTTTACCTGAAAACGGCAATAACGATTTTGACAAAATGAAAACTTAGAGTAAAATTGATGTTCTTAAAATTATTGCGTCCTTAATTTTCAATTCGAATCACCGAAAACGATAATTTTAAAAACTGCTCGTATCTTGAAAACCTCATATATTATTTGGTTGACAATATTTGGTACTATTTTGTCTGCCAAATTTTACAAAAACCGCTCTAACGATTTTGATCAAAAAAAGATAATATCAGTATTTTAAATAAGATCCCGTCTTATTTTTTTCTCAAAAAAATCGAATAACTCGGTTTTTTAATTATATCTCAAAAATTACTACCCAAAAGTCGATCTCTTTTCATATATACGTAGGTATGTTTAAAACTCAATACCGCACTTTAAAATTCATATTGCAACAGCCATTAGAAATGCAATAACAGACACGCAAAACTTATTTTCAGGAAAGATTACCCACTTCTACTTATTTTCAACCATTTTGAATATGCACCTTAAAATAATTCCAACAATCAGAATATCCCACTTCATTTGCACACCCAAACACGTTCATCGTGATATTCAGTTTATAACTGCTAATTCAAATTCAAAAAGAAATCTCTGAATTCTTGCATATATTTAAACTTATACCTACATATATATTTATATGTAAAGATATCGATCTATCACGAACATTACTTCCAATCATTGACAACTTAAGCCAGCGTCATTAATCTATTCCAGTCAAAAAGAAAATCATTCCCAAAAAGATGAAAAATCAGAAATTCCTACAAAACTTGTTCTTGTATACTCAAAAACTTGTAAAGTGTAAAAGCTATAAAATAGTACAATAGGCGCTTATAACTCTCTATCAGGAACTTCTGACAATTGTCTGTTTCTAGAGCTTCAACGTTTAAAAACTAAAAGTGAATTTTATTTAACGTTTCTTTCTTTTACCTAGCATTGCTTCTCAGATCTTTACCTACCTATCTAATAAAACAAGAAACCAACCAACAAAACGTTTGACCAACGAGAAAGTTTTGTGCGGCCCAGTCGTGCACTATATTTACTGAAGTTTTTTGCACTCTCGAATACAGGTGAAGACAGTGCAATCTGTATTATTAGAACAAGCAACTAATTGCTTTATTGAGAGAGCTTATAGCTGAAGTTTCATTGAAAAAATTATTGAATTCAAAAACCACGAAAATTGTTTATATTGCATTACTTTTCTTAAGATAAATACAGACCTGCCGATACAAATGGCCTTTCAGGGCAAGGTTTTTCGTTTGTTAAACGATGGACAATTGTTGGCTCATCAATTCGTGCTGCTTGAGCTAACTGTAACATCTTGCTAAAACCATAACTAAGCCGACTGTTAGTAAATACACACCAGAGTTAGAGTTTAGGTGTGATCAACGTCACTAAGCATCCATCAACCTATTATCTTTTTGGTTGACTTGTGTGCATGAACGATCAAAAAAGAGTTTGTCTAAGTCCGAATACCGACCATCGTGCTTTACCGAGCCACACTAACCAATGAGGCATTTCCCAAACGAAACCATGGTACGCATTTAAAAATCCCGATCAGATTGTGGGATCTGCTCGTGCATTACGGAGTTCAAATATTAATTTTATCACAACTTATAAATACCTTAAAAAAAATTCAAATTAATTGATTAGCAGTTATCAGCACACTTTGGAAAATTGGAAATAACCAGATCTTTATCGCTGTTATTACCATCGATAACACCAGGTTATTCATTATTTTTCTTTCTTTTGTGTACCCTTTCGAGTATGAAGGCCGTTTATCTAATCTCAGGAGTTGCGTTAAGCAATAAGCAGCACGTTTGATGCAATCGCGCGGCCATTTAGGCTTAGGGGAGACATGACAATTTTTCGGCGGCTATATTGACATTTGAGATATACTATATAATCACATAAATATACACTTTGATACGAGACGGTGTTTACTTTAAAAATTAACGTTTCGATTTCGGAGGAAGCGTTAAGTGTGAACAAACAGACGCAGTGTGTTTCACATCTGCAAATGTGTAAGCAATTTATCAGATCACAGGTTGAAAGCGCAAAATAAATCTATATTTGGATTCCTCTCCAATAAAAACTCCAGCACAAGTATAGTGGAGGTACGATTAATTGCGTACTATCGACAACAAGCATTCGTTCGTGTCGTTTTTATTGTATTCCATGAATACTATTTTGGGATCAAACTACCCTTAGCTATTTTTGTATGAAAGACAAGCACATTACCAAAACAAAACATGTACACTTGGAAGCAGGCCGTTGTGTGCTCTACAAATTAGATATGGTGCCGTACTAGTAGCAAATTGCGTATCGACTTTAAATTTACGGAAGCTCACAATTGCAAAATTTCTATCGAAAAATATGGTTATTTTGAAGAATTTAAATTAAAATAAAAAAAATGTTTATTGGTAAGGCTCAAGGTATTTTTTTGTGCTTTGTTTTTGAGTCAATCCTCTTGCCGCTGGCCCCCTCAATTTTTGTCAGGAATCCGCCATTTTGTTGTCCTATTCGTGTACGCCAATTCCTATCCGTTTTGCTTTGCCCACAGTGAAAGGTAAAAAGATTGGTGTGAATGTGTTGGTTGAGAGAATTTTTGACATTTGTCAATACGAATTTCTATGCAACAATATTAGCGCACCTAAACTTTTTGGGAGAGTAAAATTTAGCTTGTAGGCAAATAACTGTTAATCGGTCGAAGACAAAATAAACACAGAAAGTTTAATTTCAGCTGTCTAAAGCCGTCGAGTGCTATGGCAGGACTGTTGAAATCATTCTAAATATAAACTGCATTCTGGTAACGACATAAAGAATATGTCAAATTAATGAAATATGAATTGTTATGGCAACTCTGCTAGTTTTGTGTTTTTTTTTTGTTTTAATTTTTCGAAATAAAATGGTTGCTTCAATTTAAAGTTTGTTCTAGAAGGTTCACAGATTTTCTATTTACAAGAAGGACACCCACAAAGACTATAAAAATAAAAATGTCACCGATAAAGAGTGGAAAGAAAGAAAGAACAGTCATACGACAATATTGCCAAAATCGATCTGGAAATCTGCGAAGATTTTGATATAAATGATGAAATTCACCATAATTTGCTACGTATTCTCGATCTGTAAATATGAACGCGATTTTCAACTAATAAGCTACGACGAACCGCACTTGACGATGACATTTTCCCAACTAATCGCTCAGCGACGTCGTTCAGTAAATGGCCACCCATAGCTCAGATTCGACGCTCAGCGACTCGTCGCTCGTCGCTTATTGCGTGGCCGAAGCCTTAGAGGTTATTCATGGTGCTCTTCTAAGGAAAATTTTCATAAAAAATTTGCAGGCTTCTAGTGTTATTTCAGTAATATAATTGCATACGTAATCATTCAAGTACGTCTATAGAAAGAAACGAGAGGACCTGCGTATTCATTCTGTTACTTTTCAGACGATTCTTTTCGAAACGATAGACCTCCAAAACTAGTAGTACGAGAGCAAGCAGCTTCGGGAAAACAAGAATTTCAGTACGGCCAGTTTTTACATAATGTTATCTCTCTCACTCTCCCGAACGTCATAAAGGCTGTCTGGCTGGCGGTAGTGGTTGCGTTCATCAGTGCGCAACCGAAATGAAGCACTCACCGCGTATGCTGTACGCAAGTTTGTGCAAAAAGTTCGTGAGACTGGTGGACAACACTCATGGTCCCCGTCGTTGTACGCATCCACAGAGAGTGACAATTTGGTGCGGATTGTGGAGTGGTGCCATCATTGGGCCATTTCTCTTCGAAATCGAGGCTGGGAACAACGTGTCGGTCAACGGTGGGCGTTACAGAGCAACAAAAGACGATTTTTTTTTATACTGATATTGCGGACATGAATTTGGACGACCTCTTGTTCATGCGGGATGGCACGCCATGCCACACAAACCATTCCACAATCGATCTTTTGCGCACCAAATTCATCCGTCAGCCGTTTTGACGATTTCAATTCGCTGCTATTTTGAAGGACCGTGAAGGACCGATGTTATGTGAACAATCGGAAAACGATTGTAGCTCTTAAGGCCAATATCATCCAAGCAATCCGTGAGCTACAGCGCGAAACCATCAAAAGGTCTTGAAAAATTGAAGTGACAAATCTACATAAAAACCCAATACCTATGCTTAGGTCAATCCACTCGTGTCTCACTATACTGTGCATAGACAGTAAGATAACAAATTCATATCTGCTTGGAAGACTGCCAGAGGTCGAACGTTGACTGAACCAAGAACCACCCTGACCTAGTTCGACGCTGACCGAAATAAGACATGAACGCTGAACATGATAAGTTCTAGACCCGCAATATCGCTTGATTTAGTACGTCGAGTTAATATGACAGCTTAATTCACCATACAAAGGATTGATGAACATATGTTAGTATTATGGCCATATGACACTTTAGCAAGGGGACGAAAGGCCATATGTTCGAATATGGCCTTATGTCACTTTCTGAAAGTGAACCTTATAAGGGTATATTTCGAAATATGGTTTTATGTCGCATGGCCTTATGTCACGGCACCCATTTGCACTCATTTGCTACTGGCAGAATGTGCTGTGGTTACGACACCTGCAAAGTTTTCCTTTGTAGACAAATATTTTTCATAATTGGAATGAACAAAACGAAATTGCGGTGTTATTTTCTTTGCATTTTTCTGTAAATTGCTTCAAAGTGTGTGAATTAAATAATCAAATATGTACGCGGACAAAGAATATATAAATATAAATATAGATATAACAACGAAAACGATCTAGGAAAGTTTATAAAAATATAAGATGCCCCTTGGCCGGACGTACATTTTTCCACCTTCTCTGTTAGCCAAAAGAGGGCGTTTACTGCCCTTTTTTCGTTTAAGGTTCAAGTATTATATATTCCAGCAAATCGAGACACATGTAAAAATGCCTTATAATAATTAAGTCTCAACAATTTAAATTTATGGTCATTGGCATAACTTAAATGGTATCTACATCAATACCCTCACTAATTTGACAGATACAGAACACGTTTATACTGGATTACTAAGCCTTAATTTTTTTTTTTCGCATTTCAATCATCTTTGGCTGACCTCATTCAATTGAAATGTCGATTAACTGAACTTTAAGCACCTCAATCGAACAA
This sequence comes from Cheilosia urbana, assembly GCA_946477585.1. Classification (NCBI taxonomy): domain Eukaryota; kingdom Metazoa; phylum Arthropoda; class Insecta; order Diptera; family Syrphidae; genus Cheilosia; species Cheilosia urbana. The sequence goes on from OX297854.1 coordinate 113,817,875, forward strand.
TCTGATTTTATAAGGCGCCATCTTATTTAGGCAAAGCCTTGTTGTTATTATGGACACGACAAAACGCCTCTGCGATACACCAACTGTCAGTGAGAAAAGAAATGAATCATTGATGAAAATAATTAAAAGCAGACAAACTGTGTTTACGATAGGTACAAATAAACTCGATATGGCCTCAACCGATCGCTTGTAGGCGATGACCCATATATACGAGTATTCACCCAACTCAGACCTCTCTGAGAAGTCAAGTATTTATAGCCGACGAATCATTTAGTTTGTATCGCAGCAAACGCATTAAAATCACGAAAGCTAATCAATGAGACGATCGAAGGGGGGAAAGCTAAATAAAACCGATTTCTCCCGGTTCTTGGGTGTCAAATGGTCAATTTGAATCTCAATTGTTGTCAAAGCATATAATATATCGTGTTCGCTTGGGTTTTTCCTTTATTTTTATTTGCATGAAAGTGTTCACTTGTACCCAAAGAAGGAGAATAATTATCGTTATTAACAGCTAGCCGGCAGGGTAATAGATAGAAACACTCGAACCTCAAATATATGGCATGCTCGTATTATGAATCATGAGGTTTGTTGGAGACTGCATTTGCAAAGTGTAGCATTTGAAATTAAGATAGTTATCGACTTACCTTAAATCTAACATTACTCGTTGAATCCGAATTGGCTAGCGATTTCTCCGATGGTGTGTACCGTCCGCCTCCACCGCCTCCTCCGTTTCCACTACTGCCACCAGTTGGCGTGATAATTTGCTGACCAGCACCCGTGCCACTAGTGGCATTTGGAATGGGGCCGCTCCCCATTATCGCACCGCTTGCATTATACATCAAACCGCTACCACTACTATTACTATTGTTAAGGCCCTCTATGCTGCTTATAGCTGGTGTACCACCTTCTGCTAAATGTGAGTGCTTATCATAACACGAGGAACATATTTGCACCATGCCTGAAAAAAACATTCGTATATTGGTTAGTAATTTCAACAATAAAAGAAAAAGCGCTTTAGAGTGCAATAACTTATAACATATAAATCTATAAAAACACCTTCGCCTTTTTCCCCTTCAAAATCGTCCGCTTGAATGAGATTTTATCTGAGATTCTTCACAACTAAACGCGTTCTGTTACAAAGTTTCGGTGCATTGAGTTTGGTCAACAAAATTACAACTCAACCGACTTTCAATTTTAAATTTCGTGGCAAATTACCCAAATCCAATTGTACCGGAACGACATCAAATAAAGTTGTCAAGTCAAGTTAGAAGATTATGAAATGAGTAGAATGAAACAAGCAAGAATCGTTGTTAGTCCACCATGGCAGTAAGCCAACGAATTCTTCCCAACAATAGCCCCTGCAATCGTATGATTCTGTTGAAATCTCACAGCTTTCGGGAAAAAGAGAGGAATAGGCGAAGAAGACCCGAGGCCGAGAGAACGACAATTGACAAAAAATTTGGCGCCTTGGCGGGCTTGTACTCGTCGCTCAGTTGTCGCAAGTGGTAGTCACTTGGTCAATTGAACAAAAATCGAAATTCAAGTTCATTTCCTGACAGAGGAAAACAGAAATGTCTTCCCAAGTGGAATTATATACGGAGAATTGACTGTCAGAATTCAAACTATTCAAACAACCAATCACTTTAACGAAACGAAACGAACAGGTGCACCGACTGTGTCATATCCAGAAAGATATTTCCATAAAAAAGGGGGGAAACAAAAATACATATCTTCTAAAAATACATATCGCCAAAAATAACCGCGATCAACACAATCCACAGCCCTACCTTGAAAAAGTCTCGATGAATAGTAAAAACCTAACTAATAACCTTCTTGAAAGGTTGAGTCTAGCTTCTCCCTAGACATGAGGGCTTCCGATTTGAGCTAAGGAGCCACGGTATAAGAAGTTTGCACAAGCGACAAAACAGAGGAATGGTTGGAATTGAATGGTTTAGCATTGACATGTGTTTTGTACATTATATATAGAAGAGATAATTGCGTTTTCCTGTTCTTTTAATTTTATTACAAGACAGTAGGATGCAAAATAACGGGTGATTTTTTAGCTGGTTTGGTTTTGGCAACACTGGTTTTGACAGCTGACGTGTGTTTAGTACCTTGTGTCACTGTCAAACAGCTTCAGTTTGGTTTGCAATTTAACCATGGATCGTCTTACAAATGAACAACGCTTGCAAATTATTGAATTTTACTATCAAAATTCGTGCTCGGTTCGAAATGTTCATCGCGCGCTGCTTCCATTTTATGATCGGCATTCTCGACCTTCTGAGCAGTCTATTCGGAAGATTGTGACCAAATTTCGCACCAAATTTACTTTGTTGGACATTAAACCACCAACACGTTTACGTACTGTGCGTAGTGAAGAAAATATTGCGGCCGTATCAGCTAGTGTGACAGAAGACCGCGAAATGTCGATTCGGCGCCGTTCCCAGCAGTTAGGCCTTTGTTACAGCACTACGTGGAAAATTTTGCGGAAGGATTTGTGCGTAAAGCCTTTTAAGATACAGCTTGTGCAAGAACTAAAGCCAGCCGACCTACCACAACGCCGAATTTTTGGTGAATGGGCTCTTGGAAAGCTGGCCGAGGATCCGCTTTTTTATCGAAAAATTGTGTTCAGCGATGAGGCTCATTTTTGGTTGAATGGGTACGTAAATAAGCAAAATTGCCGCATTTGGAGTGAAGATCAGCCAGAAGCATTGCAACAGCTACCAATGCATCCCGAAAAAGCCACTGTTTGGTGCGGTTTATGGGCCGGCGGCATTATTGGGCCATATTTCTTCAAAGATGATGCTAATCGCAGCGTTACTGTCAATGGTGAACGCTACCGAGCGATGATAACAAACTTTTTTTTGCCCGAAATGGAAGTTCTTGACTTGCATGATATGTGGTTTCAACAAGACCGTGCCACATGCCACACAGCACGCGAAACAATGGCGCAATTGCGAGGCGAGTTTGGTGAACAGTTAATTTCACGTTTCGGGCCGGTCAATTGGCCGCCTAGATCGTGCGATTTGACACCATTAGATTATTTTTTGTGGGGGTATGTCAAGGCTGATGTGTATAGGGACAAGCCCGCTTCGATTGACGCACTGGAAGCCAACATCCATGCATTCATTCGTGAGATACCGGCCGATATGTGTGAAAGAGTATGCCAAAATTGGACTCAGCGGTTGGACTACCTGAGACGCAGCCGCGGTCAACATTTGCATGAAATTATCTTTAAACATTAAATTGCAAGGTTCAAACTATCGATTCAAATAAATATTTCATTCATTTTTTCGAATTTTTTGTGTTTTTTTTTTTAAAAAAAGTTCTAAACCTCTTAAAAAATCACCCGTTATATGGGTTCTGATTTCGCGTTTTGGAATCGAGATCAGCCCGCCGAGCCGCCTTGAACTCTGTTATTTGTAGGCATAGGTTGCTACTTAAGTTTTGAGTATGAAAAGTAAAAATTAATATTTATAGTCGAAACTAGCTTTATTGTCCATGAAGATCAATATACTTTTGCAAGCGTTTGAACCAATTTTCGAAGCACTTTTTCCACTCTGATTGTGGTACCTACCTCCAAAAAATATGACTTGAACGCATCAACCGCTTCTTTTAGGCGTCGAAACGGTGACCTCTCATTTGTTGTTAAATCTGTGGGAATTATAAAAGACCATTGGGTGCCAAATCAGGGGTCGAATCGCGTCCTCCGTGATCGAGCATTTCGTGACGAAATTTTTTTTTTGTTTCACATGTAAAATCAACTTAATTCCGTGAACGTATAGCTCGTTCACGGAAGTGTCGATTCGACCCCTGGACTGCACGGTGGATGAGGATGACCCATCAATCTAATGTTTTTAATGGTTAAAAATGCACTTGTTTGAGCTGGTGGGTAAGAGGAGCTGCGTTATTTTGATGGAGAATGATTCGCCTTTTGCTATTAGTTTCACATTTTTCTCTGAACACTACTGGCAAACAAATGGTAGTGTTCCATTCAGAGTTGACCTTTCTATGTTGCTCTAATGCTATAGTGGCGTCATGTCCAATTATTCAAAAAAAAAAAAAAAAAAGGATTCGAAGTGCTGAAAGACCCACACAGTCGATTGTTTTTTAGTTTCGGGTTCATATGCATATCCATGATTCGTCGCCTATCATGATTTTATACACTTACAGATTTTATTGAAGCACCATGATTCAATTTCTTCAACATTTCTTGGCACCAATCGACACGGCCCCTTTTTAGATTGTCAAATTATACGGTATTCAACGCGCACAAATCTTTTAGACGTACAAAAAATATTGAATGTATGCGAATGAAACTAATGCCCAAGTATGCCTCAAACTCACGGCGTGCCACAAAATGACATTGCAACATCAGTTTACACAAAAAGTACTCATATGACAAAACGTTCTGAGTACGGTTACCATTAAAAATGTGAAACTTTAAGATGAAAATGTCAACTTTGAGGCATATTAGCAACTTAAGTAACAACTTCGTTTTTTTTTTTTTTTTTTTTTTTTTTTTTTGAATTCAGTTGAGTAGTTTCGAAGATCGACAACAGCGCAACCTATCGGATAAAAAGAGTTTAATTTTGACGGTCTCGATTGTAACTAGGTTGTTGTTATGTTCTTGGTGTGGGGTACGTTCACCTACTATAATTTAATTGCAGTTTTTTCCGCAAAGGAAAGGAAACGGCTACAATTTTTTGCTGGAACGGACATTTCCAATGATAAATAATATTTTCGGATCTCTGCCTTGGATTATCTAACAAGGCATCCACACTTCCAGTGTTGTCAGCACCTGGATTCAGACAGAAAACGTGGAACTATTGCGAGAGCGGGTCGCACTAATTGTGGTCTAATACAAGTGATTGACAGTGTATAACTGAAGCGACTTTATCAAAGATGCGAAGGTTGGTACATAGATACATCAGGAATTAAAGTAAAGTTGATTCAACAAACAGTTTTGATATGAATACCTGACAATCTTAATAACATAATAATATAAAAATAAGCAGAACTTACCCTGCGGACTAATGGGACTAGCATTTTTAAAAGGTTTCATAGTTTTTATGAAAGGATAATAAGGCTCTCGTTCCGCATTTGGACAGCAGTAGACTAAGCGTAATTGAGACGATGGCGTGTCGCCGCCACATGTATAACAAACAAATGTGGTACGTTCCGCCACTGGTGCCGGCCGCTTACGCAGCGTGTAGAAACGCTCATTCTCCGCTGACCGAGTTGCCTGTAATAAAACAAAAATAAAACATTATTCAAGAAAAAACTCATGCGCGATATTATAATAAATTGAATTCTTTTGTGTACAAACTATATTTCAGACAATGCCTAACAAGAACAACACCCAAACAATTTGAATAGCAAAAAAGAAACAATTTTAAGCTGAAAACCAAAGATAAACAACATTCGAGAGGAAAACCGAAACATGTTCAAGTACATTGTACACTTGTATCTAAAATAGCAGGCATTCGAAGTAAGCTACCGTGAAATAGCACATCGCACTGAGTAAGTTATTTGAAATTGAGGTTGCATTATTTTGAGTTTATTTGTTATGACTTCACTGACCTATTTGCCATACTGTTTAGGGCGATTATTCAACAATTCTGGAAATCATTTTTCAACTCTTTACATCAGCAAAACAGTGTACATCAAGTTGCAAGAAAAATTGAAATTCTCAACGAAATATTTAAGCGAATTCAAGAATATATAAATACAAAATTTAATAGATCAATAAAAATGTTCCATATATAATTTCTTTATTCTCACAAATTTTTTGTACATAATGTAGATAATGTCCGAATTATTTATTTCTGTATTATGTTAATTTATTTATTTATTAATATATAATTATTATTAATTTTCGTTTATAATTAATGTTTTCAGTTTATTTTTGTACTTGTTTATTTATTAATTTAAACATTTTTGTACATATTTATTTATTCACATATTAAATTGATTAATATTTTATTAAACAAATATTATATCCCATAGTCTGACAAAAATTAACGAATCTTCGCTGAACAAAATGTTGATGTTGTTATTCTGGTCTCTATGCCCCAATTCGTGGTTTTTGCACACAACTTTATTCAGCCGAAGATAGACTCATACAAAAAAACACTTCATTTAAATTGCTGCGCACACCGATTTTTTATGTTTATTTATTTTTTATTTATTTATAGGAATACTCTTTGGACTTTGGACATTGCCTTCTAAGGAAGGTTTAGCTAATACGGATACATGCAGGTATTGGGAGTTCCTAAAATCCGCGGAGGATATAACCCATCTTCTGTGTGAATGCCAAGCTATTGCTCGGTGTAGAAGGAAGCACATTGAAAGGTTCTTCGTTATCAACTTTCTTTCAAACGTAAAAGCGACTATGTTGTCTGTTCATGTGGTCTTTCTTTAAGGCTTAAACCAATCGGCAAATGTATTGTGACAAAACTCAAAGTTAAATTTTATGAATTCTACGAAGTAGTGTAAAAAAATACACAGTTTGCTTACTCAATAATTAACAGGTCAACTTATATAATTTTCATTTTTAAATACATTAATTTAAATTCACTAAATGAATAAATTTAACTCTTTACTTTGGCATAATTATTTTGACAAATAATAAGTTATACTTAAAAAAAAAAAACACAATTATAAATTTAAAAAGGAACAAAATAAAATTATTTAATAAATAAATTTCCTCATACCCGTTTCCACGAGATTTTGTAGCATTTCTGCAGGAACTTTATTCCAGACCTGTGTGCTATGTTACTACAAAAATGGTATATTGTTTGTTAAAAGTCAAAGAAACAGTTCTTTTTCCTTTAATGTAACGTCATTCATATTCAATAACATTAAATCTGGGCATCGTAGTGTTCAGTTGTGTGTTTCTAGTTCAATATCCCGGAAAAATTGCATCACCATTAGTCTATCGTGATTGTTTAAAGTTTGTGCTGGATCATTGTTCGATTTGGAACCAAACCTGCACAGCCGGCCAACATGCTAACTGGTCTGAACGACTGGTGCGTGTTTTTCACTATTTAATTTCGGTATTCAAACAAATCTTCTTTACGGTGAGGCTCAAATGAACTCTCGTCCGTCCATAAAACCCGGTTCCACACCTTAGGCGTTTATTTTTATACTTTTGTTCGAATTGTAGCCGCTTTATTTTGTGTTTGTGGAGTTAAATAAGGTACTCTTGTTACACAATATGTATACAAATCGAGTTAAGCAACGCTTTTCCACCATATTTTTTTCATTTTAAGTTCGAGATTTTAAAGAGCCAAACCTGGATTTTTAATAATTTTTAATAAACTTCCCTCCTTCTACCTTCTTCAGTATAATTTTTCAGTTTTTTTAAACGAGGGAGCTAAATTTTGCATAGAGATCGTTCTTAACTGATTTTGCTATTAAGTTTGAAAAGACCATATTAGGTACCTTAGGTTGCAATCGTATGAACCCTTTTCGAGATGTGTATGTCTAAATTTCTCGTTTACAGTTATTCGATTTTTTTTTAGCAAAAAAATGAGTATATACCTAGCTTAAATAGCAATTTTGGTTGAAATCGTTATAGCCGTTTTCGAACAAATCAAACTGGTACGAACATTTGATATGGGAAGTGCCATTAATATTGAGCTTACTGTGAAAAAAAAAAACGTAGGCCCACAAACTCCAAATCCGAAGTTTTAACAAAATCCGGGCAGCCGTTTAGGCCGTAGGCCTCAGGACATAAGGAAAGACAGACGGACAGAATTTTGCGAACCACTTTTTTGAGTTCATCTATCATTGAGAAAGTTAAAAATCTTTAATTACAAATAGGTCCGAGCCGTCCAGCGATGGGACTCAAATTGTCTCATTTACACCCACATTACATGCAATCGCTGAGTGAAAACTGGAGACAGTAAGTTCATAGCCGTTATGAATTATTCTCCTTGAAAAGCGACTCATGTTTCTGTTAATAATAAGTTTTCTATGTTTATATTTGAAAGACTTCTAAACAATAGGAGTTCCCAATTCTTTTAAAATTACATTTTAACCACTTAAAAAAAAAAAAAAAACGAATAGTTCCTGTAATGCTATTGCAATGATATAAAGATATTAACAAAGATTTATATTATGACACATCTCTCAATAAATATCAATCGCAGTCAACTTGTGCACAGTCAGATTGGAAATTACGCAATCACAGATAACATAAATCGCTAATGTAAAATTACTCTCCCGCAGAATCAATGATCGAAATAGCTGTCCCCGCAATAAAATCAACCATATCGCCATCACCATCTCAACACTACAAAGCAATCAGCTAATAAGATACGTATCCAATGGATAGTCTCGACGCGCTACAATTATTTTGTATTTTAAATGAGCTAAAATTAAATTTAATTATCAGTAGAACTTTGCACTACCTACTACAAGTATGTATACATATTATTAGGTTTATCGACTTACTTGTAATGCCACCACTCCTCTGAGTCATTACCGAGTGCTTAATTCACAAGCCTCTTCTGGTACAACACAGCTTGACATTCAAGCTATATAACTATCGGCAAATGATTAGAATGCACTTAGTGTCGATTGCAGATATCGTTGACGTGATTAAAATTACTGAAACGAGGCGACCATTCGTGTTGCTTTCTTTTTCGTCTTATATTTATACATACGAACGGGTAAAGGTAGACATATGCCAAATACTTGTTATTTTATTCACGCCAATATCGAAAAAAGGTACAAAACAATATTTGATTGACACTTGTTGATTTATTAATGACGAGAGTATGATTCAAGTCGGTCACTCCAGCCGGCACTCAACAAGGTTAAATACAGATAGATTAAATAACAATATTCCTGCGAATTTGATGTCTTACGGGTATTTGTAGAGTCAACGCACAAAACGTCACAATCGACAGCTATAACTTTGAGCAAGTAAGGGACTTTGTCTACGCCTGTTTAGATATAAGTTCTGATAACAACATCTCAGCAGAAAAGAAGAATAACTCTGTTTCTTTCGGTTATAGAGATAGTAGATTTTTATCCCCAAAGAACTAAAGCGATTCTGTGTAAGAACTTGATCATCTCAGTCCACTGAAGCTTGGGCTCTTATTTGAGCGGGTGAAGCTAGCCCTGGTCGTTTCGAGAACAAAATTGTTCATTTGCGTTGATGGGCTTTGTAGATTCAACAAAGGACTGTACGAGTACGGCGACATAGCTCTAGTCAACAAATTGGGAATGGTCACAAATATTAGGCCCATAGAGCCTTCGAATTCCACCCAGAGGAATAGTAGCAACCTCGCGCAACCGGAGCATTGTATATATATAGTCTCTATATACAATGACCGGAGTCATTTAGCTAAGGCCCGGGATAAGTTTCACCATGTACATTGTTCAATTGTAGCGCCATCTAAAAAAAAAAAAATGTGGACGACTGGGTCCAACGAAACTATCAAATAACAATGTGAGTTTTTACAAGTTGATGTTCTCAGTAACAGGCAATTGTAGCAAGATCTGGTTAGAAATTTGTAAGCGCCTAGTGTATATTACACTAGATTATACATTTTTAAGTACAAATTAAAGTGTAGCAGGATGCAGGAGTTTCTATTTTCTGATCTGTTAGAGCAAGTTTTTATTTTGAACTGGAATTGGGAGTCTCTAATTTTGTAAGCTCCAAGTGGTTGGAATTATTCTAAGATCCATGTTTAATATGGTTGAAAAAAAAAAAGAAGAGGAAAATGGATGGATGTGCGGTATTGAGTTTTAAGAAAATATTTGAAAACAGATCGGCTTTTGGGTAGTCATTTTGGAGAAATAATTTAAAAACTGATATATTCGCATTTTTTGAGTAAAAACTAAATAGAGGATCTTATTTAGAATAGACTTACATTACCTTTAATATGTATTTTGATCAAAATCGTGAGAGTGGTTTTTGTAAAATTACGCAGACAAAACCGTACCAATGTTTGCAATGTTTAGTTTAAAAAATACTATTCCTTAACTTTCAAGCTGACAACTGAGTATAAGTTATTGTTTGGGATTCAAGCATTACATACTTGGTTTTTAGAGTTTTACTAAAATCGAAATTGATGTTTTCGAGATATGAGTACCTACTTTTTAAAATCAGTGTTTTCGGTGATTCGAATTGAAAATTAAGGACACGTTATCTCCGTTTTCTGCTAAACTAAAGAAAACAAAATTTTGTTTAAATCCCCTTTTTTGTAATCTATTGCTCGATTATATAGACAAAAACTGAGATTGCTATTGAGTTAGAAAAAACCATATTACCTTAGGAATGAATTTTTGTTACAATCGTATGAACCGTTTTCGAGATATGTCCAAATTTCAAAAGTACCGTTATTCGATTTTTTAGCCAAAAATTGGGTATGCAGTCATGGTAACCCCATCTACGTTAGCTTACATTTTACATCGTCTTGGAGCAAAATGTATCTAATGGTAGTTTCAAATTTTTTTAAATGCAAAAATAAAAAAAAAAAGGATTTTCTTTTCTTTCTTCATTTTTGCATTTTAAATTTTTTGAAACTACCATTACATTTTTCTCCAAGACGATTTAAATTTGTAAGCTGCTCTCCTGGAAAGTATAAAAATTGACTTAGGTGGTTATGGCTTGTGGCCACAGTACAATTTATGTTGAAATTGTTAGAGCAGTTTTCGAACAAATCACAAATGTTGTACGAAACCCCTTCGGATTACTTTCGATCCCCTCTTATTTCGCTGGGAAAGGTGAATAAACTAAGCAACAGTTTCCTTTTAGTACGAAATAATATTAATAATAAAAATAATAATACAAATAAATTGGAAAGGATGTTTTTTATCAGTCGTGTCGAAGAATAAACACAAATTTAAAGACTGTACCCTCAACATCGTTCGTAGCAAGAACCACAATCAAAGATAATTTCTTTGAAGTCTTAAGAAACGTTTAAAAATAAAGTCTCATCGAAGTATATCAACCCCGGTTTTATTTTATACAAAAATTTTACTTTGACAATTTCAATTTCGGTCGCCAAAAATATAGATGTAAAATCAGAAATAAGACGCTGATATCGTGAGGTAAATCAGTTCTTAAAGATATCATAATGTACATACATATGCAAATTACACGAACAGATTTACGGAACACAAACTTACTACACAAAGTGAACTATTAAACTGGATTAGTGTTTTTACAAGACTTTCTCTTCTCATAGTATATTTAACTAGTTACATCCTTCTTATGAAAACGGTCTCCTTCATCAAGATTCCAAAGCGACAGAGGCAAGAAAAATATTTTGCTTTCATAAATTAGCGACCACATGCACAATTCCCTCATTACGATTACTTAATGCAACGCAGTCATGCATTGCATTGCATTCCTTTATGAATATAGTCACCAATTATCATACATACATATTAAAAGATGCAGCGGGATATGGTTTCTCTCAACATAAACACCCACCTCACATGCTGCTGTGAATATCGTGCTTAAAAAAGAAAAACCAAGAGTGCGTTTAATTTTCATTTAATGAAACATTGCAGAAGCGGATGCTGTTCGTGTCTGTATAGAAAAAAACAACACATTTTTTGGCGCACCATCTCGAGATGGATTAAGGAGATGCACTTGTGCTCTTGTCTAAAATAGGCGCAGGCGTTGGGTGATTGACAACAACAACAAAGCCAAGATGCAGTGCATCCATCCAGTCGTACCCATTGAATTGCATTTTTATTGTTATTGCGGCAAAAGATATTTCAACTTCTTTAATGGAATATTTGCGTGCCAAAAGTTTATCTCCCGCCGATGATTGCTGGCCGTCGATTCTTCTCCTTGAATTGCACATTATACACAATTTAACCGTGTTCTTCGTTTTGTATTCCATCTTTTTATTTCTTTTGTCTTCATTCGAGGTTTTCAGAATTGAGAACAGCGCGTTTTCTTATTTGTTTATGCAGACATATTCTTCGTCTTTGTGACACAATCTCTGTTTGCACGGGGTAGGAGGAATTGAATTATGTAGAACGCTTTGGGAAACAGACAATGCAATAAAGAGTCCGCTCAATGCTGCTGCATTGATAATGCTTTGTTTTGTACACACTCCGAAATCACCCTCGAGGGCTATACGCAAGCTCGCAATTTGATTTGAAACAAGAGAACAACAAAGAAATATTGACAATTGAAAATAAAAGAAGAACGAACGAAAGAGAATTAAACAAAAACTGCAGAACAGGGTTAAGGTTAACGATTCCCAATCGTTTCGTGTGAAGCGAAGACACGAATGCACAAACGGCAACACAGGCCACGCGATGGGGAAGTGTGAACACGTTCTTGTAGTCATCAAACATATATCCATACGTGGATACTACGTGCGATTTAAATCACCAACACAGAAGGAAATATCTATTCTGTGAGATTGTGCATTTGCATTTATCTTTGTCGTGTTTTGTGTGATGACTTTCCTGTTGTTATTCACTTTTTATTGTATAAATATACCCGTACGTTGAGTATAGACAGGGGTACTTATGTTATAAGACCTATTTATAGTTTCTGCTCTTGTTGTTTGTTCAGATTTTTTTTTTTTTGCTGTGGAAGCGACATTTTTCTGAGATTAGCCCAGAATATCTTATACAAAATCATTTGTAGCTCGCCATGAGGTGAAAAATTCGGTAGCGGAGTCATGGTTAGGTTAGGTTAGGTTGAAGTGGCTGTCGGCTAGCCGACAATCTTAGACCATTATAAGGTCCCTTGTGATACCACATGAATCTATATTTATTCCTCCTACTCGTTAAACCAGTTGGAGCTTCTGATGAAGCGTAGTAGATTTCGAATGTCTATCTTTTAGATCGTTCAGATCACTATGGTAAAAAGCTCCCAAATGGAGTTTTCGTCTGTGTGAGAGAGCCGGACAAGTACAGAGAAGATGGGGAATAGTTTCTTCCTCCTCCTCGTCAAGACAGCTTCTGCAAAAATCATTAGAGAATACGCCAAGTCTTTTTGCATGACTGCCTTTGAGACAGTGTCCCGCAATGGCACCTATTGTTGAATATGCTTCCTATCGAGGGAGATTAGATTCTAGAAAGTTTTAGCTCCAGCTTTGGCCAGATCTGTTTTGTCGCTAGACAAGTCGAGCCGCTTGTCCACCTAAGATTTATTCTTTCGATAGCTTCCAGCTTTATTTTGAGTTTGCAAGTAGCAATTGGAATAGCGATTGGAATACCTAGAGAATCCTTAACTGGAAGCAGTAGTTCCGTGTTTGGCGAGTTCATCAGCCTTGCAGCTACCTGGGATGTTCCTATGCCCCGGCACCCAACAAAGGTGAATGTTGAACTGCTCCGCCATCTCTCTGAGACACGAACAACGGCCTTGGGCTGTTATAGAATTCGTGGAGACTGATTGCAGGCACTTGAGAGCAGCTCGACTATGAGAGAAGATACGGATATCTTTAGCAGATATCACGTTTTCCCTTAGCCAAGATAAGACTTATTTTATCGCCGTTATTTTCGGTTAAAAAACGCTACAGTGATCAGGAAGACGGAAGGAGAGACTAAGATTTAGTCTATCAGAGAAGACACGGCCACCAACACCGTTCACAGTTTTTGAACCATCTGTGAAGAAATGGATCCATTCATCATCCACGAATGCTTCTTCCTCCCAGAATGATCTAGTAGGAATGGAAACCTGGAAGTTTTTTATCAAATTGTAGTTCTGTTGTGGTGTAGTCGATGTTTTCTGGAAGGTAGCGGAGTCATACAGCAGCGACTTTAACCCTGGAAAGATAATCATATTTTTCAACACACTTTAGATAATCATGGGTAAATTTGACTCACAGCGTGGTTATAACTCAAAATGGATGATACCTTCCTCAAACAACACGTCCACATACCGATAGATATGTACTCGTGCTGACTGGGATGTTACGAACGCGCAATGTATTATTCGGAATAATAAAAAATATAGAGCTCTTATTTGTTTTCGGATGAGTCAATTTGACGCAGATTATCTTTGCAGGGTTAATTTTCCAAGGGATAGAAAAGAACATGTAGGTGCAGTGGCTTAGTGGTTAGTGTGTTGGGCTACTAAGCGAGAAATCAAGGTTCGAATCCCGCAAAACCCCAAATTGCAACTTAGGGTTTTTTCCACTGCGCCACCTCTCGCAAACGTCTTACAAACATCCGAGAGCATAAATATCCTGAAAGAGCTTCTCAATTACCCGTTTGGAGTCGGCATAAAATTTGAGATCCCTTCCATTCGTTCCAAAAATGAAAAACTCACACAAAACGAATGGTTGTGAGAAGCTAGGCCTATGGTACCTCCGGACCTGTTCCGCTACCATTTATTTATTATTTATAGAAAAGAACATACGGCTTTAAATCGAAAAGAAAAACTCTTATTTGACACCTTATGCCTTACGGTAGGTGGTTCATAAGCATTTTCGTAGAACTTTGATCGTTATGAGAGTTCAAACGACTTTTAACCAATAGAACCTTTGCATAGCAGTAAAACAACACAAACAACACAAAACGTGTTCCCGTATTCCAAGGAGGTGACAAACTGACAACTTGAACTGAGTATTTCATGGTTCTGTTTTGAGTTGAAGTGAAAAACATCTACATGTTACCATTACCAGTATAGTTTTGGGCTATCAGAAGAGCAACTTCCTTTCTAATTAACACCACACTTACCACAGTTAGGCTTCACTATCCAATCATTATTTTTTTACTGGATGTCCTTAACTTTTAACAACCATACACGACTGATGTTTCTGTCTTCTTAATGTGGAAACAACACTAACATACAGTAAAGAAAAATAATCGGGCTGGAAGTGTGTTATTGGCCGGCAAACAATAAACACAAATTAGGACGTACATTATAAAAATACTTTTATTATAGTTCGGTGGCGTATACGTACTATTTTTGCATTTAAATATTTTCTATATCCAAAGTTGTCGTAAAATTAATATGACCTTAATAACCTGGCCCGTTAGGATAAGTGCTAATTATTGATGAATTGGGACTGATCAATTAGAAAAAATTGGCCTTGGCCAAATTTTGGAGGAATTTTCATATTAAACTGATAAATCTAGAAAAAAGTGCTTACTCTCCTTTTTTTAATTCTGACTCGCCACCGCGATAAGATGCACGTCGACTTGAGTAGATCTATTGTGTCATAGGGTCAGAAAAATTTGTTTACGCTATTAGAGTTTCTGATTTCCTAATGTAGCTGATGATACTTTCAGCAGAGGATGTTTTTACTTCTTCTGCGCTTGTTATTTCCCTGAAGAAGAAATTCCTTCTAATACCACCAAGGGCTGGGCATTCACATGAGATTTCTCAGTTGTATCGTCTTCTACAAGTCATAGGCGGTACTCCGAAGAGAACCATGGTGCCCTGCTAGGCAGATAACTAGATTTTTGACATCGTGCCTACGTAGATTTAGAATCTTTTTGGCGCCATTGTTGAAAGGTTTAATAACTTTTTTTGGCCTGTATTAGGCCTCGGATGCTCTCCCAATCAGAAATACAGTTATTGAGTCCTCATTTTTTTATAGCAGGGGTTGCCGGTGATTTAGAGGGTTCTGGTCCTGTGAAAGGTTTTTCTGAAGCTCTTCGTCGGCTTTTTCCTTTTCTTCAATTCCTGGTGCACAGTATTTGGAGGGTATTGAAGCAGTGTAAGACTGATTTGGAGTCAATGGTGGATGAGCTAAAGGCATTTATAACTGCTTGACTATCCGTGAATAAAGGGTGGGCCAAATACAGTTTTTTTTTTTTTTTTTTGTAAATGCAATAAAATTAACAAAATTCAATTTTGTTCATGTAAAGGGTGGTAAATTTTAAGGGCCGATGTTGAATGTGAACCAAACCTAAACGTCAAGTTTTTTTCTGCATTTCATTTAACATTTCTCAATTTCAGACTAACTCAATTTGAACCATGAAAAGATACACAATCGAGCAACGCGTTTAAGTTATTCAGGCTTATTATGAAAATGGGCGTTCAAATCAAAGTACACATCGTGATTTTTTCCGTCAATTTAATCGTCCAAATGTGCTTATCATTAAGATCAACCATTCACATCGCTTATGGAACACAGCGTCGTCCAAGTGGCTGCCCCGAGGCGGCTAATTGACATCGCCAAGTCGGCTGTTAACACGATTTGGGAATTTGGTGCGGATCGATTGCAGCATGGGCTGTGTGGCATGGCGCGCCATTCTGCATGAACCAGAGGTCGTCAAAGTCGGTTAACATGGCTCTGTAGCGCCCACCATTGACCGAAACGTTGTTCCCAGCCTCATTTTCGAAGAAAAATGGTCCAATGGTGCCACCACTCCACAAACCGTGTGCATGCATTAGCTTCTCGACAATAACGTGCTGGTTTTTCGAGCCCCAGATGCGGCAATTTTGTTTGTTAACGTAGCGTACAGCAGGCGCGGTGGGTGCTTCATTTCGGACAAAACTTCTTTTCAAAAAACGCAATGTTTGGGCAACACAGCACTCACTTTGGAGATTTCCCAACGTCGTTCAAGCGGAAAGTGACTTATTTCGTGCCGCGGAGGTATGATACTGACTTTCTGTCAAGATTACGACCGGGAAACAGCTGTCAGTGTCAAAATAACCTATGATCTAAAAAGAAACCACTAGATGGGCCAGCATTGTACTCGTATATGGATGTTTGCTCCTTGGATACCTGAGTTGTAGATGAGGACTGCTTGAAATAACGCTTGAAACGCTTGGGCTTCATCCCATTGGTATCGAGACCGTTTGGTTGGAATATGCCGGATCCGACCCTGAGTCCATTTTGGAGCCACCCGTATACCACTTTATGCATTTTTGGCAGTTGGTGCTGGGCTACTGCTAACCCACGCCTCTCTGTTAGTGTTCTCCGTGGAGAATCTTCTGTTAAAACATGATGTTTTTGGGAGGCGGTCTGTGATCGCGCAGATCATATCAATTTATGTTATCTCTGAAAGAAGGGTTATCAGATCCGAGTGACCACGGATGTCTATCTACTTCATTTTCAACAGATTTGTTGAGCTGGGTATTGACATTTTTTTGTTTGTAAATGTGAAGGGGTGTTAGTCCTTTTTGGGACTGTTCTATAGCAGCTGTAGGACGGGTCCGCATAGCTCCGCAAATGCCTAGACATGTTAGACGCTGTATTACATACTCTTCTATGGCTCGCTATTATGTTGCGGCTTTTGCCGAAATAACAAGGACATTTCCTACTCATTTGCAGGGATTCAAATCACTACGTGGTCCAAATCGGGGAAAAATTATTAAATTTAAATAAATGAAAACCAAACACATACCCGGGTATTTTCGTATTGATACGAATTGAATTATTATATACCTGCGGATCGATTTTAATGCAGTTATATACTCGTACATACATGCAGTACATTGCAATAATTGTAATATATATGTTCAGTTATCATTACACATATTTAAATTTGTACATATCCGTCTGACTACATCCACTCTTCACTCAATTTTTTGTTGGAAGCATCAATGCGTACTAAAAACTACGGGCTACAAATTGATTTATCTTTTAACAGTAATTACTTAATTAGCCTGTGACTGCAAGGCTTTGTTAATGAATTCGTAAGTAAGACCAGAACTGTGTGTCGATATTTAACTCGGTTACTGATTGATTTAAAACCCAGAATTATTTTGTTATTCTCTAGTTTCTAGTAAATACAAACACTGAGTTCACAACAAAATTCAGAGGCAATCGAATACTCTCCAATCGATATTTTAATTGATCTGCCAGTATCCAGATTAATGTGTACAAAACGAATGCGAACATGCACACTTGAAAGAAATAACACGTTCCCCGTGCGTTTACGATGAAAATTTAAATGAATTCACACGAATTTAAGTCGAGCCAACAACAAAAGCCGTTCCTCCTCACGTGTCCGAGGACTTTATTGTATTTACTTTTCTGCAGAGTGGATGTTCTTTTTTTTTACCTCGGCATGTGTACGTCTTCTGAATAATTAATTGAAAACAAGTTTAAAGCAAAACATTCAGCAAGTCTCTGATCAAATAAAAATAAGACCGACAAATGTGGAATTGAATGAATGAAAACTCGTAATGGATGTTATTCCCGGACCAACATTCCCTGCACCCTTTGCATTTTAATTAGACACCAGTTTAAACCAGCGGAGGCAATGTGGGGAAAAAAAATCAGAATTGAACACAATCACATGTATATATTGAGTGGAATGTGTTGGGTGGTAATGACTCAGTGAGAATGGTGAATAAACAGTTTCCTTATATGTATTACATCGAGTTTCAAGGAATTGAGGCGGTAAATGGAAGACGTGCGATTTTAATTCAATTGACTGTCCAGAATATTCAACTATTTGCAACGGTGTGAAGATCTGTAAACTGCGAGATTTATGTTTCTGGCTGTATGCTCTGAGCTGTCAGTTGATTTTATTTTTTTAAACTTTGCCATAAGACTAATAAAGAGAAATAGAAAATAAACTGGAAGCATGCTCATATACGGTACTCTTTAACTATGGCACATGTTCGTCACTATATTTTATTTGGATTGAAGACATTAGTCGAAACTATTCCTATACCGGCTGAAAGAAATTTGGGCCACCACTGCCCATTTTTGTTAGGCAATTTATATTAAAAATTAACATTCGTAGGGGTGGCGGGGATGGGTTCTTTTGACGCACCATTTATCACTTGGTTGGATTTGAGAGTCACAAAATGGCGGCACTGTCGTAATGTGCCCTATTATTTTTTGAAATTGTTGGAATAGGTTACCTATATGTTTGAAATTGAGTTGAGTAAACGCGGGATACTTAAAATCTAGCGGCAGGACAACATCCATATAAAACTTCGCAAGATCAGCGTTTTCTAAGTCAGGTTAAGTACTTAACCTTTGCACCCTTGCAACTCGAACTTCTTTTTTATTTGCTGAAAATCATTAGGGCAGTACAGCAACAAATAGTTCGAATAATACAAGATCTTGTAGCAAATTGAAATCTATTACCACTGGCGATGACTCACAGAAGATACTCTCTTAGTAGATTGCGGGATATGAGTGCCCAAGGCCCAACAAGGCAGAACCCATTAGTGAGTGAGATGACTACTAATTAGGAGGTAATCGGCCCTAGCCAGGTATCCGTCGGAACGGAAAATTCTCCGCAGCGCAACTCTGTCGGAACCGCAAATCACATTCGAGGTATCCGTTAAAAAAAAAAAAGTAGTAATTGAAATGCGATGACGCATTGATTTCACATCCTCGTATTGTTTGGTGCGTGTTTTTTCGCTCGATTTTGCACTGGAAACACAGATGGAAGCAATAAATACAAATAATTGCGTTACTTTATTGTTTTTTGCTTGTATTGTTCCTATTTATTAACACTTGACTGAAAATCGTAAATAAATTCCACGACGGATTATTGTCGGAGGATATGGGAAACAATTCTTATGAAGCTGTCCAAAATGTCACTCAAAAAACAAACTTGATGGCACTGCACTGCACTGGAAAAATTCTCCGAACAGTTTTTCCGAATAACACCTTGCAGAAAAAAATCCTCCGAATAGAATATTTTCCGTTCCGACGGATACCTTGCTAGGGCCAATTAGCTGAATACTCTTCAGGCATCGGTAGAAAGTAGAAACAGATCTGCATGCGATAGCACGTACCATCGATGATTCCTTCGTTAAAAGGAGTATACAATGGATGAATTTCTTCGACATTGAAGGCGGTTTTAATAGCTTCTATGCGTCTTCAATCGTTAAGGTACGGTCAGCTTTGAATGTAGATAGCTCACTTAGTAATTCGATTAACTTACAAGTTGGCATGCTTTCTTCTGGGGACAGATCAAGAAGATTAGATTAGATTGTTTTGGGGGAGGTGGAAGCAAGTTGCCATCACTGCGGCCACAAGTGGGACTGTTGTGATTTTCTCAATTTCGATACCGGACCGGGTGATGAATCCTAGTAGATCTTTGAGTGGGCTGACAGATATGTCCTCTGCCTCAAGGTAAGGTTTTCCTAGATGGTGTTGTCGTAGTCTGACTAGACATTCACAGTTACACAGGATGTGTTCTGCTGATTCTTCGTCCTTGCATAGCTTGAAAGCGTTATCTTGTTTTATGCCCATAGTCATGAGGTGTGTTTTTTTTTTGACTTGACCATGTCCAGTGAGGAGCCCTGTGACTATACGAATCTGACTCCTAGTTATAGTTGGGTTTAGGAGGTGATTTGTTCTTGTGAGGGAGATAATTCGCATGAACACTTTAACTTGTCTGTGGACTGAGCTTGTACTCTTTTATGCACTCTCTTCTAGAAAAAGCCAACTTATCCTTACCTTACCCAAAAAGGTTGTTTAGAAAGAAGCTCAGAAAAAAATAATTCAGCCGTCAGTGTTTGAAAACGATGCTAGTACTTTAACCATAAATGGCAAAAGGTATTGAGCTGTGATGAAACTTTTTATGATACCAGCAGTTTTCGACAGTCTTGAGATGGGAATTCAGCTAGATGCAGCTACTCAGCGAATTGCTCGACAAGCTAATTATTCCAAAAGAACTGAATTCCTCCCAGGTACTCTGGTTCTGCAGCTGTAGGATAAACGGCTGGCGCAGCATCAACTCCGAATGGGGCCCTGGGCCTGGCTTCCCACAAATCACTCATTTGTATGAGTTTTTATTTCTAGGACGAATGGAAGAGACCTGCAACAACCCTATTTTGAGAATCTTTCTCAAGGTTGTTAAAATCTGGGATGATTGTCTGAGGTTCGCGAGAAATGGTGCAATGGAAAAGACATAATTTGGGTTGGAAGATGACGTTCGTGCTAATTTAGAGGTGCTGAGATTTTTATAATTGTATAGATATAAAATTGAACTAGCTGATTCGACGAACCTCGTTCTGTCCAATATTTGGTGAAAATAGAATAATTGAGATTTAAAAACAAAGGACATAAATATAACGATTGTATTCAATTTAAGGCTGCACGATGAACAACTTTTCGTTTGTCTACTCCGGAGCGTAAATGAAGAGGGACGATGGTATCCCCAACTCGGAAACACCCCACATATAGCTGGCTGTCTGAAAAGCATGAAGACTGACGTGTCGAAAAGATCATAGGGAAAAGTGTACGAACTTGATTGGCAGGCGAATAAGCTATTGCATCTTCTAGCGTTTGATTCCAGTGATTGCCATGTTCAAGTAACAAAACAAATCAATTACTGATCTATTCCAATGGAATTGGCGTTTGGTTTTCGCCGACAAACAAAAACAATGAACTCACACTTTTGTGATCGAAATATTAATAATATCACTCAAGAATTGATAAGACTCGCAATGATATATTTCGTAAATGAAAACTATTTCACTCGAAAAATCAATAAAAATATCAACAGAAAGAACAAACAATATGCTATTGATATTGAGAATTTTCCAACTTTTCTTTTTTCCTAAACCTTCGCGTAGCAAATACGAACAAACCCGCAGAAGGAAGTATCCTATTTGGTCCAGTCGTTGTCAAGTTTTAAACATCCGAACACACCACGATCCATTTTTTTTTATATAGATATATTCTATTTGGAAATGGTAAATTAATAAACGCTAATAAAATTGATCTTAAGGCCCCGGTGAGTGAGTGAATAGTGAAAAAGAAACGTAAATTCGCGTATGAAATACGTCTCCGTATGAGACACTGTATCAAAGTTTTGCATTTTTATTAGCAAAAGGCGCTCGATGCTGATAGCATTATATGGCATAAAATTAAAAACCGCTCAGATAAGATACTGTCTTAAAATTAAAAAAAAAAATTTCTCTCCTTGAATTTAAAATTAGCGTGCGTATAATCTTATCTCCATTCATATAATATATACTCACACATCTGCTAATCTTTTTCATTGGCCTTTGATCTGCAAGATTTAACGTATAATTAAGCAGTGAGACCTACACTCATTAGTCATTACACACACAACCTTTTTTTTTTTTTTCGTAGGTACCATCATTAATCTTTGCGTATTGCCGCCTACCGTCCGCATATAAATATACATATACATATATGAATATATATGGGTCTCTGCCCCTTTGGAATCATTTAAATTATTATAACAGTGCGTCTGCGGTTTATGCCTGGTCGGTTAAATTTTTCTGTAAATGCTCTAAATCTCAATGCAATCGTAGGTATATGGAGTCACTCGTTAGAGCGGGGTTTAGTTGACAGTTGCTTGTTGCTTGACAGTTGGCATGTCTGTGGGGGCAATTACCCACTTTGACGGCAGTTCATACTAATTTACTATTTAATAATAATTGCGGGCCGGTTTCGTTGAGTGAGCGTGTGAGTTCAGAGCTCTCCGAGAGGTGAGTGACTGGGATTCACGTTTTCACGCGTGGGGTCGGCTTATAGAGAGAACAATTATATTCTGTGAAATGTTGATGAATGATGAGATTTAATTATCGTAGTAGCTAGTAGGTCATCAGCTTTCTAGGGATCGACTTTCGCACAGCTATTAATTATTTAAATTGTTTTCAGTTGTGAAAACAATAAAAATAAATAATTTATGCAGAATAATAGTTATTTAAATAAATACCTTGTTATTGTGTATCAATTATTACCGTCAAATACAATTAAAAAAAAATACTTTAAAATCGTTAAGACTTTTAAAATGACTGTAGAGCAGATAGAGAAAATTAACAACAGAGGATCTCACTCAATTCTAAGCTCAGCCGAAAGACCCTGTAGCTAGTGCTGTAATTTATTTGTATTAATATTGTTTATTACTTTTACTTAATAATAATAATATTTCTAAGCTATAATATTCACGCTTTCAACAGCAGTGGCTACCAAAATTGGTACATCAATAGCCATTGTATGCACAACAAAACATTATGAAAGATTTTTCATACAATTATATGACGAGGGCGTGGCACCTCCCCATACAACAGTGTCATTTAAAGCGCTGTTTCTTCGCAGGACCAGTTTCGAAGTGCGGTATTGTACTGCTGTTAAAAGCATTTGGGTGGCTGTGTGAAAGTCAAATTTGCATTTTCCTTAAAAAAAAAAAACTGTATAACTGAAGAGCAAATACATATTACTTTTCACTGAGCTTATATTGTGATCAACTATAAAACTAAGATTACACGTGTCATTTTTGTGTCAAATTTTGTCAGCCCATAATAGTTCGATGTCCAGGACAAGACAGCTGTCACGGCAATAGAATTTTAACAACTTCAAATATAAAGCAAAAAAAAATATGACTCTTTTCGCAACTTTTCTTTTGTGTACAAATCGACAATGATCGAGTAATACGTGACTGAATTTGTTATTGTTTTGCTTTAAAATCCACGTCTAGCTCGCTCACGGATACGGTAATTCGGCCCCTGACTTAGAATTTAGTGCCGTCTCAGAGCATATGACTTGGGAAGCTACGTCTACGCAATAACGCGTTATATAAATGCAATACCTCGTATTCCAACACACTAACCACTATACCCACTTTGGGTTCTTTAATTTATATCTAACTTCGTATTCCATTTAACTATATTTCATCGATTGATTTCTCACTTCCTATGATTTCTTCCGCATTACATTAATTTGTATGGAGTGTCATTTTTATTATTAACAAAATTTCGAAACAAAAACAATGACCTTAGTTTTTAAAGCTTATAAAAAAGGTTTCCAGTTAAATTGTGTTAAAAACGCCCGAATCGACAGCCATCATCAGACAAACCGTTGTCAAATAAATGTTTGCCACAAAAAAAAGTGTTAAATTCACCAATTTAACAAATGACTTGCTAACCATTGCCTTCTAGAAAACCAGTAAACCAAATAGCTCTTGTGTATGAATTAAAGATTCCATTTTAACCGGTTTTATGCGGCCAAAAAAAATCGATTAAATATGTTAATTCTTAATCTCAATAAAAATCTCCCGACTCCAAATAACACATATTTACATAAAATACTGCAATAAAATCATAAACCAAAAATTAATTGGCTAGCTCGACGAGAACAAAATCAAATCTTTGTTTTTTTTTTGAAGAGAAGACAAATATAATGTGTCATCATCTATCCAGCATAATAAAATAGTATAGGCAACAATCACGTAAAGCCTGACATACGTTAAGTTATATTTTTCAACGCTTAAATAGAATAAGACATACCTAATCGTAGCTAGAGTAAATTATGAAAACGAAAATTTGTTTGTTATTGTTATTTAATATTTTATTCATAAATATAGAATACTGAAAAGAAAATTGTATTGAATACGACGAAAGGTACCGACTTATTGAAAAGTTTTAATAACATTTTTACAACTTAGCAGATTCAATTGTTTTTAGAAAGTTTTTGTGCGACACAAGCTTATATTTCCTGTTTATTTATTTATTTACTATTTTATATTTACCGTTGATCGTATGTTGTTGTTGTTGATTTGCTTTGGCCGTGTATTGGAAACGGATTCGTAACTGAGGTTAACGGATAACTACAATTAAGCAGTATTCCGGTTATATCTACATCAATTTTAAGTGTTTTTATGTACAAAAGTGCTTAAAAAATCCCATTAAGCTACACGTTCGTGTGAGTACGAATAAGTCGACCTAGTGTGCACACTCCCACAGTACTTTAAATGTTTCGGGAATGCGTGTTGGTTTGGTACATGCTCGCACGAGTCAAATTTGTAAGAAAACGCGTCCAATGTGCGGGCGGCCTTAGTACCTTATGCAGAAAACTTAGAAAAAATATTCTAGATCTAAGAAGTCAGTTCCTCTTTAAGAAGATGTAGGAAAAGTCAAAAATGGAAAGCTCGGTGACGGAACTGGAATTTCATGAAGCTCGACAAATAGTTAAAATGAGAACGCTTACACTAGATCACAAGCATTTTAAAAGGGTTGATGTCATAATCATGAATAGCCATTTTTGTTTATTTTGGAACATAGAATAACGACGCGCTCCTATTTAAAACACTTACCCACAAGAACCCATTTTGTTGTAGAAGTATGTGTCCCATCACGCGCGTTACCCCCTCTCTGTTTCTTCCGTACTTTGAGCTTTCACTATATAATCAGATAATTTTATATCTTAATGTGTAAGCATTCAATTAAAATGAAATAAATGAGTTTGCCGCCTTTTCGTGATACTCTAATGTGAGGTTCTACTCGAGGTGCCCCACGAGCCATCAAGGAATTTCACTTCAATCTAGCAGCGGATTTCGGAAATAATATACAACAAGCCTTGGAAAGTTTAACTTCAAACTATTACAGAACTGAAACGAATGCGTCCCTTTATATCAATTTCGCGAACTTTTAAACGCTGTATCCTAAATTGCTAAGCTTTTTCGAGGCAATTACACTGGCAGATGTTTATCTTACATCAAAGACTTAGCTTGGGAAACCCCAGGCCAATTATTTCAAGTTCAGTTAAAATTATCAGACGTGTGTGGTTTATTTTTCAGAGTTTATCGGCTTTACTACTAGAAAGTAGAAGATATTAAAATTTCAATTCACTCAACTTTGAAATGCCACTTGCGTCTTTAGCAATGACATGCGTAACAATTGTGCTAACCTTACATTGATAAATCATATTACCAAGTTGCTGCCTTGGGCGTTAAAACGACGTTAAGGTATCATATTAACCTATCATTCAAGGGAATAATTTTGTGTTACGTATATCAAGTTTCATGACTTGGATTCCCAAGCATAAGACTGTGTATGTATTTAACTTAAGATAGAAAACTTATCTTTTAGACACAGTGCTATGTTTACTTTACATTTAATACCGCCGACCGTTTGCGGATACTGCATTTGGTTAGAACTACATTCAGTTTGCGTCCATTATAACAGGATACAGGATATTTTCAACGAAAATCCTGTAGAAATTTGACTCCTGTATTTTTGTGAAAAACCCTGTAATTGTGCAGTTCCCATATATGAAATAAGCAACTTTTCAAATAACTAAAAATTAAACGATTGAATCCAACCTTAGTAGCAGTGGTGTCCTCATTTAAAATAAATGGTTGATCAGTAGCTTTTTAAGTTGTAGTCCAAAAGGGGGAATCACCACTCTGTTGTTGTTTCGACTTTTGAAATTCGAACGCCATTTTTTTATTCTATTGTACCTACTTTTGAAAGACAATCCTATTTCGTGTTAATTTCTTCTTTATTTTTTATTGTGTGAAAATATGCCAAATCCGTTAAAAAGGCAAAAGCGTTCTCAACGCCAAATTAATCGAAAAATAATGAAAAAAATGTGGATTAAAATTTTTCCACTAGACGCTCAATTGTTGATCTGCTGGGACGATTATGACGACCATAAATTGTACGTAGCGCTCTTAACGTCGAGGCCACTGACTCCGAATTTCGGTAGTAAATTTTAATAATTTCGACTTGTTGTTGGCTCGTATATCTTTCCATCATGAAATGGCAAACCTTACTGAAGAGAAATGTCAAAAGAGCGGCAAGAAATTCGGCGTCGTTTGCTGTCCCTGTCGCTCTACTTTTATAGCGTCCCTGTTGAAAAACCCTTTATCTTATCTTATACCTTTAAACGAGCAATTCTTGTATATATATATATTTCTGTGATCTCGGAAACGGCTCTAACGATTTCGCTGAAATTTGGTATATGGGGGTTTTCGGGGGTAAGCAATTGATCTAGATTAGTCTTATGTTTGGGAAAACGCGTGTTTTCGAGTTTTCATGCGTTTTGAGCTTATTTTTCTGACTTTACTGCCTTTTACTCGCCATTACACAAACAATTC
Organism: Cheilosia urbana; assembly: GCA_946477585.1. Lineage (NCBI taxonomy): Eukaryota > Metazoa > Arthropoda > Insecta > Diptera > Syrphidae > Cheilosia > Cheilosia urbana. Next base: position 113,844,593 of record OX297854.1, read on the forward strand.
TTAATCAATGCAAACAAAAAAAATACATAGGAGAGCCAACACTTTAATAGTTATTTCAAGCCATCAAACAGCTTTCTATGTCCTCTAGAAGCTGAGCTACAACCTAAAATCTAACACGAAAAAAATAAATTTATTTTCTCAAATCGAATATTATCAGCAGCCGCGGTTCTTGATCGTTGTTCTGCTTTGGGGTGGTTTTGTGGCGCACATCGCACAAGCATGTTCATATGAAAAAAAAACAGCGACAATGTCTTTCTGAGGAAATGCGCAGATGGATGATGACGTGTGGTGTGGTGATGGACGGATGGTGGAGCAGCGTTGCCAACCAATTTTGACGAAAAAAAGCCTAACTTGAGAAAAAAAGATGCCTTTTTCAATAAAATAAGGCCTAAAAAAATTTTTTATGTAAATTGGAACAATAAATCAAAAATTAAACACAAATATAACAAAATTAACAACAACAATTTTTATTTCCAAAAAAAAACTTAAATTATGTATAAATCACAGAAGAAATAGGAACAAAATTCATGACTTTAGTTTCTTGAGTAGGTAGGTAAATAGCATTGAACAAAACAAACACAGTTTTAGTCCATCAGATCAAAAAATAAATAAATATTTGAAATAGAAATAAGATGCGTTTTTGGTAACAAAAAAGCCTTAACGCCTTAGCTAATGAAATAATGCCTAAAAGGCATAAAAAACCTAGGTTGGCATCGCTGGGTGGAGGTGCTGTATATAGAAATTGAGTTCAAGGTTTTTGTTTTAATCTTATACCTTTAAACGAGCAATTCTTGTATGTATATATGCATACTCTGAACTCTGAAGCGTGAGCGGTACCCTCGCACCTTTGAGTATCCAATGCTTTTATTAGCGTTGGAAGTCGCATAAGTAAGTAATAAGTCCGCGTCATAGTAAAAGGAAAAAAGTAAGACATCTACCGGCATTTAGGAGACTTAAAGTTTTTTATATGTTCAAGTTAATATATATTTTTTTTAATTTTTATTGTTTTTAAAATTACAATAAATAGTAATAACCGAGCAAAGCTCGGTCACCCAGATATTCATTCGTTATACTGGACTTCCACTGAATATCCATTTTTGAAACAAAATTGATCCTCAGATTTTTAACTAATTATTTTTAATTGTTCCTCATATGAACGGGGTCAGCCATATTTAAACGACTGCAATAGAACTTAAGCGGCGTGCCAAACTGAAAGATAGTTGCCTACTCCAAAGCAAACGAATGGCAACTTCATTTGTACTTACGATGTCAAAAAAACAGATGCCCTGTTGAAAAGAGATATTCAACTTCGGACTTTACTGTAAACGTGTGTTTTGTTTATATGTATTACCTATCTATGAATTGTGGACTAACTGCCATCGGAATTCTGTTCTATTATTTCTTATTGCGTTATTTGTGTAAAATTGTCAATAATACTCGTTGTAATACTCGTACATAGTAAACGATTCAGGATCTGCGTTATACGAAAACTGATTTATAGGGTAAAGTTTAAGTAAAATGTTTCAGCGTTTCTCAGCGGTCAACGCTTACAGAGTAAGCAGAAAAGTTTCAGTATACATTTGCATTTGCATTTGTTGTTGTTTATATGTAGATTTAGATGTACTCCTATCTCTTCACCTTTCTTTATGCCACTTTACAGTTACTTTCCGAAGTTGAAGTTGCTTTCAGAAGAAATAGTGATATCAGCATATATATAACTTTACTTACTGTGAACAAAAAAGAAATAAAGTACACGGCTAGGTCGAGTGTAGTTCTTGAATAATACTTGACATCGCTTGACAGAAAATTTTAAAAGGTAACGACAAGGTTTCTCAGTTAGCAAAGAGCTTTGCATTAGCAGTGAAAAAGTACTTTTTTCAAAAATCGATTTTACTATAATACAGAGAAAAACTGAGATGGCGAACTAAGTTAGAAATGACCAAATTACCCTAGAAATGAATATTTGTTACAATCGCATGAACCGTTTTCGAGATATATGTATGTCTAAATTTCAAAAGTAACGTTGTTCGAATTCTTAGCCAAAAACTGGGTATGCAGTCATGGTAACCTCACCTCCTTGAGCTTAAATATAAATTTTGGTTGAAATCGTTAGAGCCGTTTTCGAACAAATCACATCGGTATAAACATTTTATATGGGAAGTACCATTAATATTGAGGTTACCTTGCAAAAAAAACCGTTTAGGATGTAGGCCTGTGGAAGGGCGGACAGACAGACAGACGGACATACGGACAAATTTTGCGAAAACAATATCTTACATAGTGTCAAGATAGACAGCTATAAATTTGCGGTAGTGAGGAGCTCTATCTATACCGGCTCTTCTTACAAGCTCCGAAATCAAGTGAAAAGTTACTTGCCAACCGCTGTTACTTCAGCCTAAGAAGTCAATTGGTAGCATGTACCAAATCATGTGCAAAATTTGGTCAGATGAATGTTTGCACCTAAAACGGAAATTGAGCGTTGTATAGTGGGTACCCCACGTATAATAAAAGGAACTGCGTAAAGTGCAGTGGAATAAGTCCACCGAATGTCGCGTAGAAGATCCTGTCAACTTCACTGTGTGAAAACCTTTCGGTGGTAAAAATCGACAAAATATTCACACTTCAGCAAATCATAGAAAAAACGCCGCAATTCCACACATATTTTCCGACTTCAAAGTCATCTCCGATAGCGTATGTATGTACCAACGAACTATATACGCCATTCCTTTCGAACTGGTTTGTCCATCGACGGAGGAATCTCGCTGTTCCGTCAAAGTAACAAAGAACACCACCAAACGATTTGACTTTAAAAAAAAAGTTTCAAGCTATGTGAAACGCTATGATGCAACTTTTGGAAAATAATTCTTACCAAACTCCCAAACCAACATCGAAGGTTGGCCTTCTAAACAAACTTTTTTCAACCCATCCCTGAAGGAGAACTAGGCAGAGGTTGACTTTACCTCAACCCACCAACTTACTGTGTGTAACTGGAGGGACTCAATGGCTTTATATAGAAGTAAATCTCTATTTCTTGAGCAAAAAGACTCGCGTGAGGCGTGACTGAATTACCCTGACAAACGCGAACTGTTTGAGTGGTCTTTTACATTGGCGGCATTATCTGTTTTCGCCTTAAAGTAGTCTTTAGTTCATTTAATACATTTTTTTCAGATATAATATCATACAGCAAAATATTGGTCCCGTTGCCTGTATTCCAAAATACAAACAAAGTAAACAAAAATTACCAAAAAATGCCGACCGAACGCAATGAATCAGTGTTGCCAGGTCAACATTTTAAAATCTAGTCACATTTGACTGTTGTTGTTTGGATTTGGAGAGAAAAAAATCCCGGAAAACATTAAAAGATAAACTGTCAAAAAAAAACAGTAGAAAATGAAAAAATCTATTTAAATAAAAAAAATAACTGAGATTCTCGCTTGTTGGGGGTTACCCTGACAATTTCTATTGGGAAATTATGTCGAATTTTATTGTTTCTTATACCAAGGTCAATTAAACAAATGAATCAATCACCCCAATCATTGAATCCGACGGATGCTCTGCGGAGGGAGTAGTACCTGTTTTGAACATTTCCCCTATCATTGAAAACGCCGGTAGGTAAGTGAGCGGATGTCGGTAGCAAAGTTCACATTTCATGCCTATCATTGAAAACGCAACCGATCCGCGGTTCATACAAATGTTCAGGCCGATCATTGAATCCGCCGGATGCTCTGCGGACGGATTCAATCCGATCCGCAGTTGATCACTTCACAAGTGAAAACCTATCATTGAAAACGGCGGATGGACTACATTATCGGTCCGCAAAACCGCATTACCGATTGCTTGTAGTCCAGCGAGTCAGCTGTCAAATGAAAATCTTTTCTTATTCGATTTTGTTTTTATAAAGTGTACGAACATGGATAGCATTGTATTTTTCTTAAATTTAGAACAAATTGCTAGTAATAGTGATACTAGGAGCATTAGAAGAGGTGTTAGAATGCGAAGAAAAGATGTCTGGATGTTTTTTCATCATTTTCACCATTGCCTGGAACTGAGGACGGGTTGTTTGTTTTCTAAATCGGAAAGATCAATAAACTGTTCGTAAACTTTTTAAATTTATCCCTTTTTTCGAAAAATAAAACTTTTATTGCGTGTATGTGTGTTATCTCTTCGAGATCCGCATCGATTTTGATGCGGATTGAAAACAACAACATTTGTATGAACCGCGGATCGGTTGCGTTTTCAATGATAGGCATGAAATGTGAACTTCGCTACCGACATCCGCTCACTTACCTACCGGCGTTTTCAATGATAGGAGAAATGTTCAAAACAGGTACTGTTCCCTCCGCAGAGCATCCGCCGGTTTCAATGATTGGGGTGAATAATTATTACCGTAAGCTGGGGTTACTTTGTGCCTGCAGGGTTACTTTGTGCCAACCGTACTTTTGTACATTCAATTTCACTTTACCAATACTTTTATATAAAATATGAACGTTTTTTCACTGTGCAAGGCTGCTGGAAAAGCTTTCCAGTAAGTATTTTATATTCATCAATTTCTTTGTTTTTACGTTTTTGAATAATGACATGAGATTCAAAATCAAAATTTTGCCGAAAAAATTCTATTGCGACAAATTTCATATGCAACCAAAAAACTATAATCGCTACGGAATTGAAGGTGGGTTATATTATTTTATGATTTATTTGTGATGAATAATATTAAAGTTAATATTAGTAAAACCTATTGTTTTCATTTTTACGTCCCCTTTTCAATAAAGTCGCAAGTTCATGGGGTAACTTTGTGCCACCATCCTTGGTGTTTAACTTGGCTCAAAGTTACCCAATGTGTATTGATTTTCTTTTGCACGTACAACGTTCTTGGTTCAAAGAAACCCCTTGTCTTTGATTTTAAATTTGAAGGTTCCAGAATTGAGCCGAAATGCCTCGAAAGTATATAAAAAAGATAGGAGGACGGCCCTAAACCAATTTCACCCAGGATGCTTTGAAAAAATCTGTGCAGGAAGTCCGAAGTGGACGAATTTCAATTCAAAAAGCGAGAGAAAAGAACGGTATTCATAGGAATACTCTAATAAATAAAGGATAAGATACTTGTTGAGATTGGATTCTTTTATCCAACCTTGAGGATTGTCGTAGGTACATAAACCTAGACAGCGATGAGTGTACAAGTCGATACCTGTATCGATTATACGTTGTAGGGTCCTCAAGCAGACTCACTTGAGGTAATAAAAGAAATGTCTTGATGGTTGTTCTGATACTAACTAACAACTTTATTTCCACAACTTACTCTTTTTATACTATTTAACAATCAATTCATAATGCTTAATTAACAATAAAATATCAATAGTGCTTAATTAACAAAAGTACCTCAAAATCAATATTGCCTAATTAACCTAAAGTAACCCAAATTCAATATTGCTTAATTAGCATAATGATACGAACAATTACCATTTCCATATAATGCTGATATATCTTTATTATGATATGGAACTGGTGAATTGCAAACTATTGCAGACTAAACATTCTGCCCGCGTTGAACAGAAGGTTCAATAATAAGATATTATCTTTATTCAATTCATATATTATACAACAGATTAACTTAAACATCAATATTTACATTAAACCTATCTTCCTGTATTTCTTGTTGTCGTCGTATATGTCTTGGTTTCGGAGTTGGTTGAATGCACTGCTTGCTCCTTCTGGCTCTAATGTACCATTTAGTGACCAAGAAGATGATTATTAAAAGCGCTAATAATACCCCAGCGTATCCAATGTTGTGGTGGACATCGTGATTCGGCAATTCTTGTGGCCCTGATTTGATGAATTCTTCGATACTTTGTTTCAGCATCTTGACTTCCGACATGTGCCGCTGGTATAGATCTTGTGGCGTGATTAGGGCCGTCCCGGCACTTGGAATTATGGCATCCGTGAGGTTACTTAGCGGATTATATGATAGTCTAGTGGTTGAGGGATAAACGTTATGTCCTCGAATTGTTAGGAAATGTTGCTTCATTAGACATTCCCCTTGAAGCTTAGCGACACCCGATCCTCTGATAGTTAGAGATGTTGTGTTTTGACCACATACCACGTTTACTATAGTTTCTTGTTGTAGGGCGTAAATCCATTCGTTTGGGTTGCGAAGCTGAATCCAGTGAGGCCCATCCCCAACCCTTTGAATTCGACATTTATCGTACGCAGGTTGATGATTAAAGAATGAGATCTCGCAGGCGTGGGTCAGTGAACCCTTATGATGTAGAGGTCCACCTTGCTTGCATAAGTACATTTCATTATTGATTGACAAACAGCTCTTCATATCTCCTTCGGAAACTGCGTAGTATAGATCTCGATGAAGGTTTATTATAATGTATGGTGAAGATGGCTGAATGGTGGTAAATGATCCATTTACCAGAACAGGTACTGGTATTACGTGATATATCTCAAAATCCTCCGATGATATCAAGGGTATTGTGATCTCAAAAATCGCATGCTTCGGCAGAATTTTTCCTTCAATGGTCATCAGGTTGAGAAGAGTTGTTAAATCCATATAAGCTGCAGGCAATTTTAACGATGATGGTAAATGCTCCTTTATAGAGCGCAGCTCTTGTTGCAGCTGTGTGGGTGGCATTAATAGTGGGCTTATTTTTCCATGTTGACTGTGTGTCACCACATCTAGCAGAGAGCCTTGGATACGTTGAAAATTTGAGATAGTGGTGAGTATTTGAATCGCCAATGACATAAAGGTTTGTGCTAAATCTTCTTGATATAGATCCCTGGAGATGTTATTGGTCTTGTATGTTATCTCAGCAATGTGGGCTGACAAGGTCTCAAATTGTGTTGCTATGGTTTCTTGATCGCGATTCATTATATTTATGGTGGCTGCAAGAAATGATGTTTGATTCCTAATGTGGTTCCTTAGTAATTCTGCATTTGTCTTGATGCCATCAATTGTCCTTGACATTTGGTCCGCGTAATCTGAATCCAAGACGCCGAACAATGTGTTGGCTACATTTCCTACAAGGTTGAGAGCACCTCGTTTCCTCCGATTACCTTTAGACGGTGGTATCAATAGGCCATTGGTTCTTAGGAGTTCTCCCTCCAGATTTTGTATCTGTATGATTATTTTTTCGCATAGAGTGCCAGATTTAATCAGCTGACATAGATGTTTCAAGGATGACGTCGTATTCGTTAGTAATTGAAGTTCTTTCGCGTAAATCTCCATATCGGAATAAGCAATAATTTTCCATTCGCTTGCTAATATACTGGCGGCTCCCATATTCTCGAAGTAGATCCCTGGTTGCGAATCGAATGGCATCAGCTCGACTGGAAGTCCCTCATTCAGTGGCAGTGTCAATAAAACCAAAAGGATTGTTGCGATTGTGGAGCCTAAAGATCGCCTTATTTTTGTTGTCGGTGATCCTTCATTGGTAATCGATGGTTTTGTTGCTTCTTGAATCCTTGAAGGTTGCTCCAGATCTTCTGGCTGTTGTGGATTTTCATCTACTGGTAAAGGTGCAAGGTTATGTATGGGTCGTTTGAACATACCATGGCTCGTTTTCACTTCCGCCACTCGCACTAAGCCGTCGCTTCCTCTTATGCATTTTGCAATTCTTCCTAGCTGCCATTGCATAGGCGGTAAATTGTCGTCCTTTATGATCACCAGCATACCCGGAATGATTGTGTTGTTCGCTTGCTTCCATTTGTAACGGTGTTGTAGCTCGTTGAGGTATTCATGTGACCATCGTTGCCAAAATTGTGTTTTTATTGCAGTGATTGTCTTCCACCTATTTCCTAACCTACCAACTGTAGGTTCTGCTCGTCCGTCAATGTTCGATGTTAGTGGCTCTCCGATTAAAAAATGCCCTGGTGTCAGGGCAGTAAGATCGTTGGGATCAGATGACCCTGGGACCAAGGGTCTGGAGTTAAGTATGGCTTCTATCTCGATCAGTAGCGTTTCTAGTTCTTCATACGTCAAGTTGGCTGAAAGGAGATTGCGTTTCAAAAAATGTTTGGCTGATTTTACAGCCGCTTCCCATAGCCCGCCAAAATGAGGTGCTCGAGGTGGGATAAAATGGAATTCCATACTTCTAGTCATGCAAAATGAAGTTATTTTTTCTTTCGACGCCGCTGCGTATATTGATGATTCAATTTCCATAAGTTGATTTCCTGCTCCGACGAAGTTGGTCGCATTATCGCAATAAAGGTTAAGGCAGTTTCCTCTTCTTCCTATAAAACGCTTGAGTGCCCCGATGAATGCTTCGGTCGTTAAATCTCCTACGACTTCCAAGTGTACCGCTTTGGTTGCGAAACAACAAAAGACAGCTACATAGGCCTTTCGAGGTTGCTTCCCTCGTACCTTAAAATGGATCCACACCGGTCCGAGGAAGTCTACTCCGGAGTTGACGAAAGGTCTGGCAGGTTGGACCCGTGCTGCTGGTAAATTTCCCATTACCTGCGTCATCAGTTTAGGCTTTGCCCTAGAGCATCGAACACATTTTTGTACCACGGACCGTGCCATCGTTTTTCCCTTAATGGGCCAGTATTTTTGGCGTATTGCTGCCAGCAGACCCTGTGGTCCAATGTGTAGGTATTTGAGATGGATCTCTTGCATTAATAATTTGCTGACCTTATGGTTGTAGGGTAACAATATTGGATGCTTGGCGTCGTAACTCAATGCTGCTGCTTCTAGACGTCCTCCTACGCGAAGAATTCCATCTCCGTCCAAAAATGGAGACAAACTGCTCATTGGGCTGTGAGCGCTAACATAGTTTCCCTTTGCTAGTTGATTCAATTCTTCCTTAAATGCTTGATCTTGAACTTCTCTTATTATGATATCGTTGGCATTCTCTAGCTCAGACAGGGAGAGATGGTCATGTAGCCGTTGGCATCGATCGTTTGTTTTGCAGTTATTTATGAATCGGTTGATATATGCAACAATCCTTTGCAGGCGCCGGAAGGAATTATGATGTTCAATTATGTCGATAATCCCTGCTGACGACTCGAGTGTTGCTGCAAGTGTGATCCTAGATTTTTTCTTCTCATAATCGGTGGTTTTGGCTTCGAACTTGCCTGGCCAAGTATTTTCTGGTCCATATAAATATAAGGGTCCGTAAAACCACAGGGTACAGTCTTTTAATTTTGAAGCCGAAATCCCTCGGGATACTATGTCCGCCGGATTTTGCTTTGTAGGCACGTGTCGCCACTGCTGAGGCGAGGTAGTGCTCCTGATGGTCCTTACTCGATTGGCAATGAAGCTATGATAGTTAGCCGCTTCTGAATTTATCCAAGCAAGTACGATTTCAGAATCGGTCCAGAAGAACTCCTTTACTTCTCCTAGTTTCAAATCCCTTACTACCCGACGCATTAGCTCCGTTGCCAATTTCGCTGCACATAGTTCTAACCGTGGTATAGTGGTGGCAGAAATGTGTTGTTCGTCACATCCAGATTTTATTGGTGCAACTCTGGATTTTGAGCACACTAACCGGGTTGTTACTGTCCCTTCGCTGTTAGTTGACCTTATATATATCGCCGCACCGAACGCCTTGCCTGATGCATCTGCAAACGCGTGTAGCTGAATTGTCCGGATCTCTGAGTTTGAAAACAGGTGTCTGGGAATTTTGATATCCCTTATTGCCCCGAGATCCTTCCGAAAATTGTCCCACTGAGTGTGGAGCTCCATAGGTAAGGCAGCATCCCAATCAAATTTTAGCTTCCATAACTGCTGAATGAAAATCTTTGCTGTGATCGTGATTGGATTTACGATACCTAGTGGATCGAATATATGCGCGATTTCCGATAAGGCTGTTCTTTTTGTAATTCGGTTGCTTACTTGTATTGCCGAATTGATTAGGAATTCATCCGATCGCGGATTCCAAGTGAGTCCCAAGGTTTTCAATGTCTGTGAGTCCTTATCCTTTACATCAGATTGTATGGCTTGGTCCTTTGGCGGTATGTGTCTAAGCAGCTGTGGTATGTTGCTGCACCATTTTCGAAGATTGAATTGGGCTGATTGCAAAATTTGAATTAGTTGTTTTTGCATGGCGATGGCTTCCGATAGGCTGTTCGATCCGGACATAACGTCATCCATGTACAGGTCGTTAGCCAAGACCTTGGCTCCTAAGGGAAACATATGTAAATTGTCCCTGGCCAGTTGTTGGAGACATCGTGTTGCCAGATAGGGTGCTGATGTCGTACCATACGTCACTGTGTTAAGCTGGTAGCATTTCAACTCTTGATCTGAGCCATTCCGCCAAAATATGAGCTGGTAGACCCGATCCTCCTTTCTCACTGTGATTTGTCTGTACATTTTCTCAATATCAGCCGTAAACACAAAGCGCGGCGTTCTGAAGCGTAACAGTATTGAGAAGATGTCATCTTGTATTGTGGGCCCCGCTAGCAGCACGTCATTTAATGAAATATTTGATGATGTTTTCATCGATGCGTCGAACACTACCCTGAGCTTGGTCGTGGTACTATCGGGCTTAAGCACTCCATGATGGGGTAGAAAGTAGTGTGGTGACCTTATAGAACGTTCGTTCACCTCGCTCATATGCCCTAGATCGATATATTCTTGCATAAAGTTGCAATAAAGATCTCTGAGCTCGGGGTCTTTGTTTAGTCTTCTCTCCATAGCCAAAAATCTTCGCAGGGCTATCTCTCTGGATTCCCCTAATGCTGAAGGTTGGCATGAGAAAGGCAAGCTTACTATGAACCTCCCATCGGTTTTGTCGCGTTGAAATGTCTTTTCAAAGTGCCCTTCACATTTTTGCTCTGCTATAGTACTGCTGCTGGCGCCTTCAGCGATATCTTCCAGCCGCCAAAATTTTTCGATGATATTATTGAGGGACTCCTCTTCGGTTCCAATTGCGCAAGTTACCGCTGTGGCCATTACTCTGCTTACTTTGCCCGCTATGACCCAACCAAATACAGTGTTCTGGAGTATTGGTAGATCTCCTGCCAATCGAATTTGACCGACTACCAACAGTTGATGATAAAATTCCGCTCCTATCAAAACGTCGATTCTGTCTGGACGGTTGAATTTAGGATCGGCCAATGGAATATTGTTGGGAATATTCCATGCAGATGTATCCAAGGGCTGAGCTGGCTGGTATGATGTTATTTTTGGTAACACGAAAGCTTCGATCCTGGATGAATATGCATTGATTCGAGATTGTAGTTCTATGCTGACTCGTTGGTTGGATAATTGCTTTCCTTGACCAATTCCTTCAATTGACAATGCCTCTGCCATGGTTTTCAGACCAAGATTATCCACTATGCGCTGGCTTATGATATTTATCTGTGAACCCGAATCCAGTAACGCACGACATTCCCAGGTCTTTCCATTAGGTCCAATTAGTGTTACTCTTGCAGTCCCTAACAGCACAAATGCGTTGTTATTGTTGTTAAGTAATGCACTTACAACTGTATCTGGGTCTCTTGTTGTCGCAGCTGTTTGACTTGTTGAAGGTTCCTCGTTCTTGATGATCATTGGGGGTTTCGATGTACGCTTGATGTTCATATCCAAATGTAGCAGAGTGTTATGCTTCTTGTGACACTTCGAACAGTTACTGGAACTGCAGGTTGAGGCAAAGTGTCCGGCTCGCAAACAATTGATGCAAAGATTATTCTGTTTCACGATGCTTAATCGTTTTGATGATGCAAATTCCAAGAACTGTTTGCATTTATAAATAGGATGATTGTGTTTGCAGATCGGACAACCTAATTGCTGAGACGCGATTGCCGAGAGTGTTTTGGCACCTTGTTTTTGATGTTTGCCTTCTTCTGACCTATCCTTATTTCCCAAGGCCTCGAGAGCTTGAAAACGATTTTCCAGGAACTCGAGAAACTTCTGGAATGAAGGAAGTTGCCTTGGTTGCACCAAGGACTGTTCATATAGAGTGTGAGTATCCTTGTCCAATTTCTTCAGAAATAGGTGAAGCAAGATCGGGTCCCATGCCTTGGTATCCACCTCTAGTCCTTCCAGCCCTAGTATACACTCTTGTATGGTGTCGTGTAGACTTCGAATCGACCTGGCACTTCCAATTTCTATAGTCGGATGGGACAACATTTTTGATAACCAGGATGATATCAGCAATCTAGGGTTGTCGTAGCGACCTGTTATTATCCTCCATGCTGCGCTATAGTTGGCACCTGACACTGTCAGATGCCGTACTAATTTTTCGGCTTCTCCTGTCAGGCTTGATTTCAGGAACCACATTTTTTGTCCATCCGACAGCCGTTGATTATGGATCATTTCCGTATAAAGATCGTGGAATTGCTGCCACTGGAGGTAGTTACCATCAAACTTTGGTAACTCAACCTTGGGCATTTTCATCGTTGTTGGCCGGTGTTCCAATCCTTGGGCTAATGGTGATTCCATTGCCCCATAGAGTTCTTGTAGTATTTCCGCTACTTGATCCTGTAACTCAAAGTAGCCGTGTATGTCTTCCTGAGTTAACTGATTCTCCATTTTTCGATACATGGTAGTTAACTCTTCCCAGTTTTGTTCCAACGTCCGAATTTTGATTTGACAAAAGGCCTTGCTTTTATTTGGCTGCAATGCCATCTTATCCATTGACCCCCTTAGGATCCCTATGACAAGATGGTATCGTTGCCTTAAGGAACTGACGGGCGGGTCTTCTAGGGTTGGAGTGCGCTCTTCCTTACGTTTTGGAATTGCTGGTTGCTCTTGGACGCGTTTTGGTATTGCTCCCTTAGCTACCATCTCCATTTCATCCCTCTTTGCTGGACCGGGAGCTGCTTTACCTGGTGTCTCCGCGTTTGCCAGCCTTAATTTCTCCTGGATGTCGTCCAGGAATGATTCTTGTATCTTCTTTATCTCTGCATAATAATCACTGCTGAAGTAGGGGTGACTCAGGTCAACCTCCGCTATCTCCCTGATTTTGGAGTCATTTTCATCGAACTCCTCCCACAGTGAAGTTAATTGATGCAATCGATCATTCAAGTACACAATTGTTTTCCGTTCTGGAGAATCCTTCTTAAAGTTCCTCCATAACTTGCAGATATTCTGCCCAACTTCATTTTGATTCTGGGTTATGCTGTCCACATCCATCTTGCTGTTTATGCCACCTTCTTGTAATCCAACGAAGAGAATAATCAATCAGCGCTCGAATTTGAATTGATGATGAACTGTGTTATGGCCCAGTTCACGCCCAACCGCGAATGAATTTTATAAACACTGTGTTATGGCCCAGTGTACGCACACAAACCGTTGTACTGTGGTTAACCTGGTACCACTGTTGAAAATTGCGATATTGGACACCAAAAGTCCTGTCACGGTCGCCAAATGTTGAGATTGGATTCTTTTATCCAACCTTGAGGATTGTCGTAGGTACATAAACCTAGACAGCGATGAGTGTACAAGTCGATACCTGTATCGATTATACGTTGTAGGGTCCTCAAGCAGACTCACTTGAGGTAATAAAAGAAATGTCTTGATGGTTGTTCTGATACTAACTAACAACTTTATTTCCACAACTTACTCTTTTTATACTATTTAACAATCAATTCATAATGCTTAATTAACAATAAAATATCAATAGTGCTTAATTAACAAAAGTACCTCAAAATCAATATTGCCTAATTAACCTAAAGTAACCCAAATTCAATATTGCTTAATTAGCATAATGATACGAACAATTACCATTTCCATATAATGCTGATATATCTTTATTATGATATGGAACTGGTGAATTGCAAACTATTGCAGACTAAACAATACTCATTCAAATGTTGCAGGACGTCAAACCATTTTCAGTGCCGAAGAAGAGTTGTTACTACATCCGCTTATGGTTTTCCAGTCACTTTTTTTGTCCAAGACAAATTGGCAAAAGCTATTACGACATAATTATGGAGAAAATAATGAATGCAGAATATCATTTCTGGACCGACACAAACCCTTATAGTCTTTATAGCGTCCCCGAAATATCTTTTTAACATTTTTATTTTTAACGCTTTTATTTTTTTTTTATATGTAATAGATATAAAAGAAATCCTTCACTTGTTTCTTAAAATAATTGTGTTATCATGTGTTTTAATGGTATATGGGGTAAGATTCAACCAAACTTACATTTTGACAAGGCTAGCGAAGGATTTCGTCAGTGGCACAAAGTTACCCCAAACGTGACACTTTAAAGGCTTACATGTTTAAAATCCTAAGCCCTTTCGAGAATTTGAGAAGGTTGCCTTTATTGCTTAATGCTTAAGATCAAAATGGTATATCTTATTTTGTTTATTTCATACAGAAATAAAAGTTTTTTTTACAAAAACCTCAAAAACTGACACAAAGTAACCCCAGTTTACGGTAATTCTAACTGGTAATTAAACTATACAATTAAAATACAGTTTTCTGAGTCTTTGTAATTGCAATTTTCTATTTGTGTCTATTAGTATCGAAAGGGCGCATTGGCATGTTAAGTGGAACTGAGAAAAACGCGGAAAACGTTTTACGTCGAAACCATTCCACGAGTCAAAGAAACTGTATTATAATATTTTTTATAAGGCTTTAGCAGCTCCATTTTTGAAAAAAAAAAATATACCTATATATTAAACTTATCTTATTATTTGTAGCAACTAAAACTTTGGAAATGTTCCCTTTTGAATGGTACACCTGAAGATGTGACGTTTTAAAACAAAACTTTGGGAAAAGTACCTTTTTGAAAAAATTATTACAAGCCTGTGTGTATATAGTTTTATACCATTTTACTAAAAACTTTAAAACACAAACTAAATGAAATTCATTAAAATTTCAGTTATTATTAAATAAAATTAAAAAATAAAACAAATAAATAGTAAAAAAATCATTCAAAAAATTAAAAACTTAACGTTGCATTTTCATTAAAAGTAATTTTAAATTTAATTTTACACTTGAAAATCAGTGTATTCTTCCTGCAACTCACACAGCTCGTCGCAATTATTTTCAATATTTTTCACCAAAATCACAGTTATGGTCAATAACGGAAATGAGCCATTTTGATTCGAACAAACAAATTTTTCAAAGGATATGTGACCTTTTGGTGCGAATAGTTTATTTATGGAAAATGTTACTGTTTGATTCATACGTCCTCATGGAAATGGTACCGGTTTGAAAGTAATACCTGTTTTCGGTTAGCTAAATCAGTGTGAAATGAGACCGTTTGTTATTTCAGACACAAATTTTTCTACAGACACTTGTATGGAGAATCGAATGACATTTCTAACTTTTTTTTTATAAAAAGTGGAGATGAGTCCTTTTGATAGTAATAGACACATTTCTTCTGTTTCTATTATTTTGATATATAAATAGTATTCTCTCCAACAGTTTTTTAACTTTTTCAGGTATTTCAAAATTCGTGCATGTTTTTTTATCTCTCAAAGTACTTATTTCTAATGGTAAAAATAGAGTTGTTTAACAATAATTGCATCCGATTTCTTTGCTTTGTTTTGACCTTATTTAACTGACTAAATATTCTTTCAACTACGGCATTCGAAATTGGAAAATAGCAATCGGCTTGATTTCCATTTAAAGGCGAAAAAATCCCGCAAAAAAAAAATAGTCGGCTGAATTTGGATTCAGTCAAAATCGAAAAAGAATCCAGTCAAAATTGATTGGAAACAGTCAAACTGGCAACACTGGTTACAATATGCATAGCATAGCATTAAATGATATACTTCTCTCAAGTTAAGCTCTCTCGTCGAGGTATTTCCATGTACATATGGATATGACATACATATTTTGAAGTGCCGACAATCTGAAGAGCAATAGACACAACTTCACCGAAACATGTAGGTACGATTGTACGTACATCAACACAAACAATAAATCCACTTGAATGTTTATCAATTTCAAATTCATTCGATGTTACTATTCATAATTGCATTCGAGTGAGAGATAGACGGTAGAAAACCGTCAGGCAAAAACGAAAGAGAAAAAAAAAATCCAAATGAATTGGTTCAGACGAACATAAGGAGTGCACATTTTTTGTTTTGTATGTTTAAAAACTTGAGTTGATTTGTAAACTTAAAATAAATTTAAATTTGTTGTTTCGTACTTCAGAATTATTTATTGAAGAATAAAGAGTTTTTTTTTGCTTAGAACGTCCTATTTTTTCACTAGGGAGGGACACACTGTCAAATGGGAGCAATTGATTGCGTTCCCATATGGGAATTGTTGGTACACCTGTGGAAATGTGTTTTTTTATGTTTTTATGTCAGCATTGAACATGGTCCACACCAGACTGCGAATTGTATGCTTTGAAAATGCAATGGGTTTTAGATCTGGGGCCAAACGATGGAAAAAATGTCAGTTTGATTTTTTTTAAGAGGGAAGTGTATTTCTAGGTTAATGGAAACATTGTCAACTCATGTTGTTACGTTTCGATTGAAGATAACCCACAAAAGGGTCAGGTAATGTTTTTACACCCACCAAAATGAACTACTTGATAAGGAAACCGAACGAAGATAAGAGACCTTTGTTTTTTAACTTGTCGCGACATCGTCATTAAGTAGACGACCCGACAAACTATTGAGTAATTCGGCGATAACATTATCTGTAAGTTGGACAGAAAGATCACGATACACGATCACTGCGATCGGTAGTACTGATTTCTGTGCAGTCATTCTATATTGATCTCACTTATGAATAAAAGCTATCGAAGACCTTGCCGGGTTTGAATTAATGCAACAGATTGAAAACTTCCCTATTAGACCGATTTAAGTTGTAGTAGACGCACTTTTACCGGATTCCGCCGCAGTAGTACCCCAGGCAGTATGCTTACCCCAATTCTATGAAAGAACATAAAGGGTGTTTTTTTTAGAGGTATAGAAATGGAATAAAACAAATATGATTTTTTTTTAAATTGACATGAAATCTTCTAATCTTCTGGCATTATACGTCTGGCTCGGACGTAGTCTAATCTGGAGGTCCATTTTTCTGACCAATGACTTTTTCCAACATTTGTGGCCGGATATCGGCAATAACGCGGCGAATGTTGTCCTTCAAGTGGTCCATCGTTTCGGGCTTATCGGCGTAGACCAGCGACTTCACATACCCCCACAGATAATAGTCAATCGGCATTAAACGCACGATCTTGGAGGCCAATTCACAGGTCCGCAACGTAAAACTATGCGGTTAACAAACATTTCCTTCAATAAATCAATTGTGACACGAGCTGTGTGACATGCTGCACCGTCTTGTGGAAACCACAGCACCTCCACATCATGGTTATTCAATTGATGAACGAAAAAGTTCATCATGTAATCATGGCTCTATAGTGGTCACCACAACGTTCTGGCCAGCATCGTTTTTAAAGAAGTACGGGCCAATTATCCCACCAACCCTTAAAACACACCAAAAAGTCCGTTTTTGTTGATGTAATGGTGTCTCGTATAAATTGAGGATTTGCATCACTCCAAATACGGCAGTTTTGTTTATTGACGTATCCATTCAACGAAAAGTGAGCTTCATCGCTAATAATAAAAAAATGGACGTAGTGCGCGATACGTATTTCGAACAGAACCATGATTTTCAAAATAAATTTGCACAATTTGGAAGCGTTGTTCAGGCGTCAGTCTGTTAATGTTCAAATGCCAAACCAAACTAAAAATAAATCACTTGACAGCTGACAAAATGGCCGCCGGGTAAAATAGTGTTGCCAACTTAAAAAGAAAATCATCCTTTTTATGCAGCTTTGATGCTGGGAGCATTTGGCAAACTGCTTGCTTTCACCATACATTTGAGAAAAGACAATTTTTAACGGTGGAAACCGTGTTGTTGTTTAATTTCTGAAATACCATTTTTATGTCGTCAACAAAGAAAAACCCTTTGCAAATAGAACGAGCTTAGCCCAAATTTTATATTTCAAATGGATCTCCGATGATGATAACCCTACTCGTTATTTATCTGACGTTCTTTCGCTCTCGTCGGTCATTCTTGCGGCAATGTAAGCAGCCACTTACAAATCGCAGCTTTATTGACAGGAAGCCTAAAATGCGCAACCTTTGAATTAAATAGGTATGCGGCAAAGCGAGCTTTCAAGTGCAATTCTGACCCAATTACCCACACTGGTGCTCAATTTCAGCTTCCCAAACAATATCAATTGGCTTTTATGCGAAACTAGATCGATCCTAATTGTTAAAAACTCGAAACTAGAAAAATCACGTTTTACAAAATTTAGTATTCAAATACCTTTTCACTTTGTTTATCCTTCAGTATGAGATATGTTTTCAGCTTCGTGTAATCCTTCCAAACGTTATGTAAATCCTTATCATTTGCCACCGCATGATTAGCGGACGTCTGTGTTGGTGTTATTAATCCATCAATATCCGCCATTGTAAAAAAATCGTAAGCCCCCACCAACACAAATTACTTTTCAACACAATGCATTCACCTCCAACTAATTACACACTATAATTATTATTATTTGAAATATTTTTTATATCTCACTATTTTCTCCCCAATTACATTCATGCACGTTGTAGGTAGGTATATCTAATTGAGGTATTAACATTCCTCGTCTTTGGCATCACTCACACGAACAACTAAATATCTCGCCGCCGCGCCGCTGTGGGAGGAGGAGAACGGAAAAACTAATAAATCTCACCGCATGAACGAGAACACGAACTCATTAAATAAATTAACTCTTCAAACGATTTACGATCTTTCGTTTTAAAATACACGGAACGATAACACAACCGATCAAATCTAAATAATTTTAATCTTCATCAACTTTTAGATATATTTTTATTTACATTTGATATGCGAAAACTGATACTGTAACAACTCACGAGCACCACGCGAACATTTCTCGTTTTAGAGTGACTTTAAATTGTTTATTTAAATTTAGGAATATATTAACTTTTTAAAAAATTCAAACGACAACAACTAAATAATCTCGAGTGACCCAGAGGAAACGAATAAACAACAAAATGGTATTATAAGAACTGCTGCTATTCCTTTATCCTTTGGTGTATCTTCATCTATATCTATATGATATGTGTATTTAATTTTTCTTTGACACATGCGGAATCAATTTGTTTTCTAACAAACAAATTTTGCGCACATAACCTTTGTCGCGGTGCGCGTTCACAGCCTACAGCAGTTCGGAACTCACTGCTCTAGAGAGCGACTGTATACACTAGAAGCGACGAAGTCGCCATGCCACCGCCGCCCGCACCGCCACCGCATTTGCGAGCTGTTACCATCGCATCGCACACGCCACACTTGGTCGCGCACACACCATGTATTATGAGTATTTCCAATCGTTAGCACGTTCGCTATGACGACAAATCGAATGTACAACTAGAACGAGATGTAGATACACTAAGTTCAGCGATACTGTGGAGATGTAGATTGTAGGTAGCTCATTGCCTTTGAAGAGATAAAGCTTATTTCTCGATTCGACCTTTTAAGTCAGGAGCAACCAACACACTGCATATGTGCGTACCCCAAGCATGTAGGACAAGACAGAAAATGGAACGGCAGGTACTTAGTAGTGGCCCCCAAAAAGAGTTTTTCTTTTATAAGTAAACGCGAAAGTTACTGTGAGTAAGGGCGCACGATTTCCCCAATGTACTCGCCCGACTCGGTATCTCGCTAACAACAAAGTTCCGTCATCGCGACCGAGAGATCTCGGTTTAAAGTCCCTCCTAATTGTATAAAGTGTTGTGTCGACACGCTATACGTTTGTCTCAGGCCGCTGTGTTTTGATCTGCTGATGCGGCTCGGTCCTCGGTGCTGTGAGCAACTGCCGGCCAGGCTGTTACCTTTCGATTTTGGTTGCAGACAAAGAAAATAAAGACTGACTATCTCATTGTTGTTGGAGGAGAATGCGAATGGGAATGCAGAAAAACAGAAAAGAAGAACCAAAGGAAGGGGGTGGATGGGGTGTTGCGATAGAGGCATGGAAATGGAAAGAAACCAACATTTTCAGACAAGAAAAATAGATAAACATAAAAGAGTAGGTACATATATACGTATATACTGATGTCGTTTCTGACACAAAAATTACAAGGAACAAAAGAGACAGAGTAGTGGAAGGCAAAAATAACTAGAATTCAAAAAGGAAGATGACACACACTCGTTTATTTGTGTAGTTGCTTCTGTTTGACTTTGGATATCTATGATGGGATTTAGTTGTGTTATCGTTTTTTTTATGCAATATGGCGGTGTTGCCAGGTTCTTGGAGTAAGATTGAATTATTACAAAATATTCCCCATAAAAAATAGCATTGCAGGTGGTATGTTCAAGGTGGTTAGGCAAAATAATGCGTCGATGATAATCTGATTATTTTATGTTTTGTGGTTCCTTGTCGAAACTTAAGGATGTGAATTCCAGTATGCACCTATAATGCGGAGCTCATCAGTTGAAAAATGGCGCTCAAACTCTACTCTAACCCACAGAAATGTTCAATGCGGCGACTATGCAAGCGATTGCAATTGCAACACGACTAAGAGAGAGACACGTCCTATCTTTCAGAATGACAATTTTTATGGAACAAAGTGGTCGTAAATATTCTTCCTAGATAGTAATAATATTTCGAACTTCTGAAGGGGCTTTTATTAAGGACTTGACAACTTCTTTTTTAAGTAAAATGCAAACTACTCGAAATATCTCGAAACAAAAATGTATTGGCTTGAACAACTATCAAAATATTTATGAATGGAATCCGACTTCGCTCATATGTCCACCACGGGAACGTATGCAGATGTTCTTTGTTAACTCTTTAAGTGTTCAATCATTGTTAATTTATGTTTGTATGTATATATATAATTTATCATTTGCAAATTTGTTATTTATTTCTTTATTTATTTAATGTTTTCCATTTATTTATTTATTTATTTATTTATTTATTCATATATCTACATATTTATTTATTTTATTAATAATAAATATTTATTTATTCATTATTTAAATTCTCTTTTTTTTTTTTTGTAGGCGCAGTGGCTTAGTGGTTAGTGTGTTGGACTACTAAGCGAGGGTTTGAGGTTCGAATCCCGCAAAAACCCAAATTCCAACTAAGGGTTTTTTCCACTGCGCCACCTCTCGCGAACGTCTGACAAACATCCGAGAGTATAACTGTCTTGAAAAAGCTTCTCAATTGGCCGTTTGGAGTCGGTATAAAATTGTAGATCCCTTCCATTCGTTTCAAACTTGAAAAACTCACACAAAACGAATGGTTGTGAGAAGCTAGGCCTAGGTTTGAGAGACGAAAAGAGACCCGACAATGGTGGTCTGATTCGAATATCTGTCGAATCTATATATTTAACTTTACTTTTTGTAGCAATCAAACATAAAAAGCAAAAGAAAGTGCTCTGATAAGCCCAATCGAATACGACATGAGTATTTAATTTACTATTGAATTAATTAGAGTTTTAAAAGTAATTTAAATCTAATAATTTTAAAGTCTGTACATAATAATATAACTTACTAATAATAGGTATAACTTACTGAATAACTTTTTTCTTAAGTTTAGAAATGAAGCTATCTGCATGGCAAAAGGCCTTGATGCGCTGAATAAACTCCGCAACTTAGAAAAAATTGATAAGGTCGGGAAAGACCTTTACTTCTTATTGTCTTTATCAAAAGAATTTCCTAGGAGAGTGAAGATTGATTAAATTTTGAATTATTATTTCATAAAAACGAATTCGGTATAAACTGGAAATGAGTAAAAAAAACCGTCAGAACATCATTAAAGGCCAAGATCTTTTTGAAGGGATGGTTGAAAGAAGTTAAAGAAACCTACTCCTTTATCACAAATTTATGTGGTATTGAAAAAGGTTATTAAGACACGCGAATTGCATGACAACCATTTAATAACACTGTATAACCAACCTTACTTCATTCCACTGTATAAGCCACTATCCATTTATTTTTAATTTGATTTCTGTAAAATACATTTTAAATTGCTTTGCTCTATCTCTGCTGCCATTTAATGCAGAACAGCTGATTTGTCGACCAACTTTGACTGAAAATGTCTGTCGATAAGGAAGTCTCTCCTGGCGGATTTCACGATGTGATGCGAGAACATTTAAAGTGAAAGTGCATCGAGTTAGTGAAGTTAATCTCAAATACGCCGTATTCCACTCCACAATAAGGGTGATTATTTTTGTGTGTGTGTGTGTTTTATTTTTTAACTAAGGTAAAATCAGACAGGTGGGAGAAAATTGTACGAAAGCAGTATTTTCCTCTGACTTAATATAATAATTAAAAAGCAAAAAAGATAAATTATCAATTCGAAAATCTTACTCGATATCTGCAGATTCTCAACCTGGCAACGATATCCCGACGCACTGGCAAAGGAATTACTATCTACAAGAGGTAGTAATAACAATAATAAAAAAAAAGAAACTAACGAAACACGAACAGTGTTTTAAACAGAACACAAGATACGAGTATTTACTCATCCAGTAGCGCATAGCAGCACGAACGCGAAGCGGTCGCTTGACATAAGAAACAGATATCATGGGCATGTCGTTGTGTTAATGAAATAACATAAAACAAACGTCAACCCGATAAAAAAAGGCAAATACTGAACGAAAAGGAAGAAGAAAATGAGTCGAAAAACAAGTCATCGCACAAAATCAGCAAACATACATTATTTATGGATTATAAGCCCCTTCCCTGCGCAGCACCTCTATATTCCTTATGGCTGCAACAAATACAAGCTAAACCATACAATTTTACTCGGAGCCATGCATGCATATAGGTATATAGTCGTGGAGCCAATAATCTCCCCCTGCCCCTTCAATCAATCCATTTATCGATTATATTGTTATTATTACTTCATATATGCTCCCAATGAACAAACATATCTACACAGGACAGACCATCGTTAATGGAATTGGACACCAAAAACCCCACAAAATATTCTAAGTAAATAAAAAAAAAGCCAAATAACAATGACAGCGGGAGACACGCGGACAAAGTCAATTTATAAACCTAACAAGCGAAGGAGTAGGAAGAGAGAGAACTGAACAAATAACAACATTTATGGCAAAATAATCAAATCGACTCCCATTTTGATTAAACAGCGCGACACACAACACTTGATATCGGTCCCGATAGCCGATACCCTAAATGAGAAAACTAAATGTGCCAACAAAGAGGAGTCATTCTAGGTAAGAAGAATAGGAAGCGTAGGGGCAACACCAACAGTACAGAATGCGCCTATTTTACAGGGTGCGCCTGCTGCAGTCGACTGAAAATGGATAATTGGCAATGTATTACGCCCCTTTGTGTGCACTATGCTCTTGAAGGGCAAAGTGCGTGGGTACATCTATTTTTTCCAAATCTAAGGGCTATAGCTGTCATTAATGTCATGATAAAATATTTCAAAGAATTTGTCGTCTCGCCCCTTTGTAAACTGAATTTCATTTTACTATAAAAACACACGATTTACGATTTATTCTTTTGGGAACATTTAAAGGAACATGTATACATAGATACCAGTGGCGTCTCGTCACCTTGCACACCTTGCACACCCTGATCTAACGAAAATAAGTCCCTCATCAAACACTGTGTAATAATAATAACACACAAGTAATGATATGCACAATTCCATAACCCATAAAACCTCCATAACACAGCCAACAGCTACAGCCTACACCATACCTATTCATATTCATCCTTTATAAATTATAAATCTTCTTTCAAAATTCCTTCACCGCTGAGAAAAAAAAAATTAACTCGTACAAAAACTCGCTGTGCACCATTCTGTTGATTTCATCAAATAAATTCATCCAACTCCAAGCTATATCCCTCTACAAGATTTCTCCAGTATTCATCCCCATCGTCATTCGTCGGCCGCACGCCGCCGCCGCCGTACTTAAATCGCTTTAATTTGATGAACTTGTAGTGAACTCGTGCGAAGGTTTTCGGTGCACGGGCTGTATTCATTTTCTCTTCTTTTGCATCTGTTGTTCTGTTCTGTTTCCGTAAAGCGTCATAAGTCAAATATACAATGTATTACATCGATACTCGTGCAAACAAAAGCTGTGCACGAAAGCCGACGAATAAATGGTTGAACTTTGCTTTTCGTTTAAGTGGGATTGGGGTTGCAGTTTCGTGCGTGCTTTTGATTTTGTATGCGAAAGTTTTATTTTTCTATATTTTATTGTGGTAAAACAAAATAAGATATCAAAAACAGCAGAACAATAATTGAGAAAACAATAAATGGAACGTGTTTTCAGGCAATTAACTGATACCTATTTCTAAAAAAATATATGATTTTAAAGAATTTGCACACCCATCTAAATAATTCACGCGACGCTGCTGATAGATACGTAAATAAAGAAGAGACCATTCTTTAACTAAATAATGTTCAAAAAAACAAACGTAAAGTAAAGAAGAAAGAAAGGAAAGGGCCCATATTTGCGGAGATAAACTCGACTTAATTTTTCCCAACTGAATTTAACAAAGTTCCCATAGATGTAGTACAGAAAGTATTGACTTTCATTTCTTATGCGGCACCCTGTACACTATAAATTATTACACAATATCAAATACATCAAATCAAGGTTAGGGTAGGTTCAGGATGAAGTCTATTTCTTGAATTGAAAATTGAAAATTAAGCCTTTGATGTACATAAGATAGGCCTATATGCCGGAATATTTAAATCTTAAGATACATAAGATATTAAATGAGCGAGTCTTAAAAATCGTAAGCAAGTGCTGCAAATTTGTAAGGAAAAATATAAGGGCGTCTTTAGTATTTAGTTTAAACGATTCAATTAAATATTTACGATAACTCTGTGATGTATAGGTGCAGTGGCTCAATTATAAGTGTACTGGACTAATGAACGATGGGTCTCTGGTTTGATCACCGGAAAAATACAAATCCCACCTTAATAGTCTTTCAAATGCACCAATTGTCGCTAACGTCTGACAAACATATACAAATATTTCACAGTGAATGGATATAAACAATATAGTGCACGACTGGGTTCCATGACACTTTCTCGTTCATCAAAAGGTTTGGTAAAGTCAATTGATAGGTTTAGGTAGGTAA
Organism: Cheilosia urbana; assembly: GCA_946477585.1. Taxonomy (NCBI): domain Eukaryota; kingdom Metazoa; phylum Arthropoda; class Insecta; order Diptera; family Syrphidae; genus Cheilosia; species Cheilosia urbana. The sequence continues at coordinate 113,869,602 of OX297854.1, forward strand.
GAAGTTCAAAAGCAATCGACCATAAAAGAAAAGAATAGGAAGGTAGTTTTAAAAAACATTCACTTTTAAATTATTATATGCTGCTATATTAAATAGCAATGAGAGTTTTTATAGGTTGAAGCTCTCAGTAACAGGTATTTGTCGCAAGCAGAGACAATACTGAGCAGCGTTGCCGTTTTGTAATCGGTCTTCCAGTCAGATTTGACTGGAAAAAAAAAGTCAAAAAACTTAAATCCAGTTAAAAAAACAGTCAAAAGAAATGCAAACAAAAATTCAGCTAAAAATCCAGCCAAAATAAAACATCGAACAAAAAAGGCTAAAAATCATAAATAAACTTTATTCAAAACAAAACAAAATAACACAGAATCCATTAACGCTCACATTTATATTATAGCAAAGGCAAGTAAATGGCCGGGTTCCACTGCCCGCTAGACGTCTAGCAGAAAATATCCCAGATGAAGGAACGCTTGCGCTAGAACAATAGCGGCAGCGGCAAAGTCCCCACTACAATTAAAGAAATAATACAAATATTATAAAAATAATATCTGAATTGCTATTTTATTTACATTAATACCAATTTTATCACAATTACACTTGCTCGACTTCGTATTTACTTTTATTTTGTAAACGTTTGAACGATTTCCTGAAAGGTCGTTGTTTTTTTTTTCAATGCAGCGGGTAGTTTTGCGCTAGGTTAAGAAATTTCCCTGAAAGGGATATTTCACAAAAAGTGCTAGACGGCTAGCACTTTTGAGGAAATGTCTATTTTTTTTATATGGAGTTTGACATACCGCTAGTCATCTAGCGGGCAGTGGAACGCGGCCAATACTTCATTGTAGGAGATCTATTGTGTTGAATACATACATACTTCATACTTTTGTCAAACAAATTAAAATCAAGAAAATGTTGTTCTGCTTTTAATTTTAAAATATATAGTATTGGAAAGAACTGGCACAAAACATTCAAAAACAGTCAAACAAAAATCGTATCCAGTTAAAAAACCAGCCGGCTGGATTGCAAAAAATCTTCCAGCTAAATGCGTAACAATCCAGTCAGATCTGACTGGAAAACAGTCAAAATGGGAACGCTGATACTGAGACCCCCAAACTCGCAATCCTCTTGCCGCGGGCCCTCTCAGTTTTTTTTCCCAAATTCGCCATTTTGTTTTCCTATCGGTGTTATGTCAATTTTGAATCTGTGGGACATGCAAAAATACATAAAAAATATAAAATCAATGCTGCCAACCGTTGGGGAATACCACATTTGAACATAACTCAATGCTATTGGTTAGTTATTCTTATTATATCTTTTTTAAAAGGAAAATAATATAATTTGTTTGGTTAATAAAACTATTTAAAGGTGATTTTCTTAATATATAGCGGAAACGCATCAGGCGACAGACATTGTTGTGTATTTTCCGCTTTTGAATTGTCATTAACTTCACGTGTAAATTTTTCTTAAGTAACTGAAGAAATATTCCTCAAAATGTTTTTATTTTCTTATGACCAATCTACATTGGTAATTTTTCATAAATATTGTAAGCAAATGTATACTTATTCCTAAAAAAAATAATACTATTTGAACGTAACGAATAATGCCAAATTTAATGGATAAAATTCTATGAACGTTGGCAGCAACTTTGCCCACACCGAAGTCTCGTGACACTTGTCAATACGAATTTCTATGTATCAATACTAGCGACTAAATCGAAGACACTCCGTAAAAATGTAGTTTGTAGGCAAAGTAACAGTAACGGAAAATCGGCCGAAGTTGGTGGTCTATGGTCGCAAGTTCTAGTTATTGAACGTAGTAGAAGCTTCTGTTTTCTGACCTGTTAGGGCATATCTTTGTAGTAGATTGGTGGCGCTGGTTTAAGGTGCCTATGATTTGAAGTAGTAGTAGATAATACGAATTCGGAGATTTGTTTTTGTGTAGTAGTTTTGAGAAATAATTCAAAAACTTATTTAATTCAACGTTTTGAGAAAAACTAAGTACGGGATCTTATTAAGAATACTTATATTATCCTTAATATGTATTTAGATTAAAATCGTTAGAGCAGTTTTTGTAAAATTTGGTCAAAACTGTAACAAATATTGCTATGTTTAGTGTAAAAAATACTATTGCTTAACTATTTAGCTGAAAACTGAGTACTAGATATTGTTCGGGATGTAAGCATTACTTGGTTTTTAAAGTTTTATTAAAAATGGGGTTTTCGAGATATGAGCTATTTCTAAAATTAGCGTTTTCGGTGATTCGTATTGAAAATTGCGGACGCAAGAATTTTAAAATCATCAATTTTACTCTAACTTTGCATTTTGGTCAAAAACCAAATTTAAAAAATGTTTTTTTTTTTTTTTTTTTTTTTTTTTCAAAATCTATTTTATTGTAATACAGACAACAATTGATTTTGCTTTTAAGTTAGAAATTACCATATTACCTTGGAAATTAGTTTTTGTTTCAATCGTATGGACCCTTTTCGAGATATGTTCAAATTTCAAGAGTAGGTACCGATATTAGATTCTTTTGCCAAAAACTGAGTGTGCAGTCATGTTAACCTTACCTACTTACGCTCAAATATCAATTTCCGTTGAAATCGTTGGAGCCGTTTTCGAACAAATCAAACTGGTATGAACTTTTTATGTGGGAAGTACCTACAATTAATATTGATTAATATTGCAAAAAAAAAAAAATGGTCTAGAACTGTAAGCTCCCAAACTCCAAATCCGTTTGAACGAAATCCGGGCAGCCGTTTACGCTGTTGGCCTCGGGACAGACAGACGGACAGAATATTGCGACCCACTTTTTTGAGTTCCTCAGAGTAAAGTAACTTTTCAACGTTTTCACTTCTAATCAAGTTTTGTCTGAAACCAAGTTTTGATTACTGCAGAAGAGGCACCGATGCTGAGGCTCCTAGCAAGCAAAGAATATGTTCAACAATCTCACCCATTTCTTTGTAAACACAATCGATGTAAATGAGATGGTTAAGTATTTCCATTGAGCCATTTTCAATCAAAAAATTACCGTCCTTCATCTTTTGATTTTGTCGCTTTCATGCAGTATAGGTCTTAAGATATCTGTTGCGCATTTGCCGCGTTTTCAAATTATAATCCTTCGACAATCTTGACATTTTTTTTTATGACAAGTAAAGTGAAATGTAGACGCAATGGGTCAATGGTTAGTGTTGGTTTCGATCGCGAAAAAAAAAAACTCAAATTAAATCTTTGTAAGTTTTCACTGTACCACCACTGTGAACGTCTGCAACACAAAAAAAAAAAAAAAACCCTCAGACTAGGGTACGCGAATCTTTCCAATTATTTTATAAATAATAAATAAATAACCATATGCAACTGATATCCTTTACGTGCTTGAGTCCTGATTTCGTATTTTTATTTACTTTTCAAAGCTGGTGTAGTCTGCTGCCAGCATGCCGCAAGAACGTGAACTCAAAATAGGTATGTATCTTAAAATAACAACTAGGTATATCTATATCTGCAACATTCGCAAGGATGTTGGTCGTATATATCGGTTGCCCTATCACTTCTGGATTTTCCCACATCTATTCGCCGATGGCAAGAAAATCGAATGATAACCAGGCGCAATTTTCATTGCTGATGTATCCGCGCTGTCCATTATTCTTGACACTTTACAAATTAAAGCCTTACACTTTTATTCCCGTAAAGCAGCAGAATACTTTGAAAAAAAAAGTATAGATACGATCGTTCGTTATTCTTTAAATGCAAAATGTTTTCCTATTTACAAAAATTATACCAACGAATTTTAGTAAACAGTTTATAAACGAAAGCTGTACAAATATGTATGCTATCAAAATGTACCCTTTACACAACGTCCTTAGCTTCGTATTAAATATATATGTAAACAGTTTGTCTAACAAGTAATAACCCAAATTCCAAAACTTGAAATATAATGATCACAAAACCCATTACGGACAAGATCATTCTACCAAGAAATAAAAGAAAAGATTAACAGATATTGACGATCTGATTTTATATTGTTGCCCAAATTACACACGTCACACAATGACACACTCACAAATTCGCCCTAATTCAAACTGGCTGGCTAAAACCAGATTCTTTAAAACTCACAACAAAAAAAGAGAGTGGAGATTGAACAAAAAAATAATAATATAATAATAATAATACAATCACAAGAATTAGCAACAATTTGAAATATCATCAATCAAATTTAATTATCAACCAAGCGTATTGACCAACACATGGACAACAAAGCAAAAATAATATCGTATCAAAAACAAAATCGTATCATCAATTATTGCAAAATGAACATGAGCTTTACAGCTTCAGTCAGAAGCTGTTAATCTTTTTGATCAAATCAGTGACCACTATGGTCATGGTCATCTTATAATTCCTGATTGTTTTGGTGTTTTGTTAATCAATTAAATTCATAATGCTAAATAAATTGGTGAAGGGTAAGAGCGGCAACTTAGTGAGGCAGTGCTGAATTGATTTCATTTTGTTTTATTAAAATAGTTTCCTTCTTGATCTTTGGATATATACTGAAACGAAACGTTTTTGTTCATCAAAAGTTTGGTTGGATTTTTTCTTATTTTATTAAGTAGGTAGGTAAAGATGAGAAGCGATGCTAGACAAAATAACATATAGTAAAAGGAATAGTGTTAAATAAAATTCACTATTGGGTTACCCATCTGATATGGCAGTACGTACAACAATATGACTTTTTAAAAGTAGTACGAGTTTCTGTTTTTTGATTACTAAATCGAAATTATTCAGGAATTGCCGCGCAATGCTTAAGGTATTATGTTCGCAGAATTGTGTCAGATTATGTTGGGTACCTGGGCATTGGGATATTGAGGGTAACGAAAATGCCGACGTTTTGGCTAAGGAAGGAGCGGAATTCCCACTTAATACAATGATTGAAGGTATCAGACAACCTATAGCCGTTGCTAGAAGGGTTATCTTTGAGAAAACCTCCAGCAAAGCAGCTACAAGATGGTCACAACTAGAAGGGCACAGGGTCTCAAAGGCACTGTGGCCCGCTTTAAATCGGAAAAAAGTCAGAAGAATTAATCAATCTCATCAGTAGAACAAAGTTAAGATTAACGGTAGGTTATAAACTCTGGACACTGTCTTCTAAGGAAACATGCCATGAGACTAGGCTATAGTACGGATACATGCAGGTACTGTGAGGACTTACAAGCTACGGAAGATATCTCCCATTTATGCGAGTGTCAGGCAATTGCTCGAAGTAGAAAAAGGCACCTAGGCAGGTACTTCTTTGATAACTTAGAGGAAGTTGGTTCCTCAAACAATATTGGGACCATAATCAAATTCTGTAGGGAAATTGATTGTTTGGGCGATTTGGTTTAGGTTTTTTTTAAACCGTAATGGTTCCCTGGGGATGGCGATGGGCCAGCTCTGGTGCCTGGTCTTTTGGGCGATCTCACAACCCCATTCAACCTAACCTAACCTTCTGTTTTTTTGATCTGTTAGAGCATGATTATATTTCGGGGATTGCCAGAACCTTCGCCTGAAAGACGCTGCTATGATCAGGCAATCTGATGGAGTGGCGTATATATAACTCTTCGGAGAAAATTCTAGCACATGTTCCACAGTTCATGTTAGATCCATCTGTGTTCCTATCCTACCTGCTGGGAAAATAGCAAGAGAAAGGTTTATCGAAGTCAATATGGCGAGACGAGTAGTCAGAAGTTACAGCATCCCTCGCGTATTTTTGGAATGGGACTTACAATTTCATGTCAAGGTCGAACGGCTAAATTCAGAAGCTGTTTCTTTCTTTCATGGCATTTTTAAACTCGAATGGCACAGTGGAAAAAGCCTGAAGATGTTAATAGTGTTTTTCCGATGATCGAACCTGAGACCCCTTACTAGGTAGTCCAGTAAGGTCATTCCACCCCTTCCATTTTTGCCTATACAGTCGAAACCGCTTAACTGAGACACCAATTTGCTACAATTATTTTGTCACAAGCGGTATTTTCTCATTGGAATTGAAAAAATATTACGTCACAAATTTTGTGTTTCAGTTAGGTAACCAATTTTTTAGTAAAGTCATAGTTCAGATAAACAGAGTTTGGTTAATAAAACTAACTCATGAAAATTTGCTCAAAAAGTATGGTAATTTTTCATAAATATTTTAAGCAAATTTACTCTTATAAAACAAAAAAAAAATACTATAACCATTTAACGAATAATTTCAAATTTAACGGATCAATCAAATTCTATGAATTCTATGTCACTACTTTTGTCCACAGGGAAAGTGGCATATTCAAGGTGCAAGAGTTTTGGTGAACCGGAATTTTTGAAGTTATGTATGTGACATTTGTCAATACGAATGTCTATGTAACAATACTAGAACACCTATCATTTGCCACCGCCTACAAATTTAGCTTGTGACGTGCATTATAATCCGAAATATGTATATTGACAATAAAAAAGACATGTAAGCTATTTAAGCACGCTTAAGTTAATATACGTTCACAAGTAGCAATTTATGTAGGTATTACTAAACCTATGAATTCGAATTACCACTTATGTTCCCATTTCCTTTTTTATGCTCTTTGGATTTGTTGGTCGAATTGTAATCCAACTAAAAACGTCTCACTGTAACGCATTAACGACTGCACGATATACACGCGCCTGCATTCATCTAATTATCCAATGATGCTGCAAAATGCAAAAGGATACTTTAAAGCGGCTTTAATCCTCTGCCCTGCAGCCGCTGTAAAAAGTAAGTTATTCTATACGTCCACCATATACATGGCTATTGATCTATCTGCAGAGCTCCGCGACGATAAAATTTTTGCAGAGTGATACAACTAACAACAATTTTAAATAAACGATTGTCTATCACTCAATCAAAGTGGTTTATTTATAAAAAGACTCCTCACTTAATAGTGACTGCTTGCGGAATGCTAGATGAGGTCATGTGGCTAAAAGTGCAGCAAGACTAAAGACATATATGCATATAGAATAAGTCCTGGCGGATGCATAAAGCTTTCATTCATTTCATTTGTTACTATTTTGTTATCTTTTCATCTCACCGAGGGTTTGTTTTTCACTGAACTTTGATTATTTGTGTGCACTGTCAATCAAAAAAAATGCAAGTTAAGTCTTTATGAATAAGTGGTTAATGCGACCTAATTATCTTCAGAACTTTTAACAACTTTGAGAACATAACTTTCCAAACCAGGACAAGAGAGCTATGGAACTTTTCTCCATGGGGAAATATTCCCTGAAGACTACATTTAAAACTTATGACAATAATTCAAGTGCACAACTAACACCCACACCCACCTTCAAGTAATCCGGGACCTCGGGGGACATGAATTTACAGAAAAGAACACAGTGTTAAAATATGACCGAATAGTATTAAATTGTCTGGGTCGCGTCTAGTGCTTACCAAAGAATAAATAACGCCTGTCAAGAACTGAATTTGACGGCATCGACGCACATTCAATCTCATAAAATAGTCCGAAAAGTTCAAAAGACTTGTTCGATCCATTGCATGCACATACTGTTGAAACTTATAAAGCACAACCAGATTTTGAAACACAATTATTATTCATTTGGCCAAAAATGGTTAAATTCAAAAGAGCGAATTTTCAATTTTTTTTGAGACGAACATTTATCATACGAAAAGTTGAATGTGGTCGCTTTCAACTATAATCTTCTTCCAATGGATACAAGAATTCAGGTTAATCCCAGAAGTCGCGCTGGGAAATATACCTATTCGAGGACCATTCTTTTTTTGCTTTGTTAAATTTAAACTCTATTAAACCTAGGTCCGCATTCGCAAAAAGGGAACAACCTTGATATCCACAAAAAAAAAAAAATTTAATTTATAGTTTTATTCCAGGAATAGTAGATATCCCGCGGTGCTTTAGTATGGCACCGCGGGCAAATGTATCTCATCCACTGTGTTCTTGACTACATTTACGACTTCATTATTTATATATATATTTTTTTATTTATGGTTTGCGGGAAACTATATGTATCAGATTTAATCGATTTCAGCTTAATTTAAGTCACCTCCTACGTAACAGCAAACGAAAGCACATTATGCACGTAGCTTTAAATTGAGATTGTATAGGTATGACAGGCATCAAGCAGACACTGATTCAATTTAAACAATGAACTTGCCTACACATTACGAATTATAAAGGAGGAACATTGCTCACTCATAGTTTTGTATTACTTAAGTACATATGAAAATTAACTAGCGTTGCAAACAACAAAGCCAATTAAAGTCCAGTTTTATGAGTTCTCTGTTTGGGAAATTTATTTTCAAAAATCGATTAACTATTTACGAGTAAACGAGATCGTAAGATCCATTTTAAGCTGCCTGCATTTATCTATTTAAGTTTAAAGAGGCTATATGGAATCCACCATTCCTGGTCCATCTCTCGTAAGCGCCTGAGTGCAACTATTGCGATCAAAATAAGCCTAAAATTGTGGAACCCTTCCATTGAAATACAAGTTATTATCAAACACACAGGAATGGTTGCGAGCAGCTCGACCTCGCGGACTTTATAGACCGGTTTTCCTCATAACATATTTAGTATAAATATTTATAAACAACAGTTGTGTTTTTTTTTCTCACTCAAAACTTATAAATTGTTTTTAAACAAAAAATTCCGGCCAATTTGTTGAGGTAGCAAGTTTGAAATGTAAGTACGAAAGTTCGAGTTTTATTTTAATAATTTAGTTCATTAAAAAACAGGCGAACCTTGCGCAAAAATGGTATACCTCGTAAACGCTTTTCCCATAGAAGTTAGTACCTATATGTATTAACGAAAATTAATTATGGAGAAGCTTATTACGATTAAAATAACAAAAAGTAAAAATGTTTTCTCATGTATTTTCAATGCTCCGATTTTTTTTTTTTTTTTAAATAACCTTTAATCTAGATAAGAGAAGATAGCGATGAATTGAAGAAACGAAGAGCTGCATTTCACAAGACAGAATGGCGAGTGGCAAGAAAAAAGGAAACAGTGAAGGTATAGAGAGACAGTCGAGAGAGTTAAGCCAGTCGAAACAGTATATCCACTACCTTATTTATCAGAACCTTCAACGTTATCTTCAGAGCCTTTAGATAAGCTTCGTTTTATAGTTCTCCTATTTGGTGCAAAAGTTTGTAATCGATAAATGAAAATACACCGTGCTTTGCTAGAATTAAGAGAGCGCCTAAAAATCGAATAGAATGATGAAATTCTTAAGAATGTTTATTTTGACGTTGAGTTGTTTTCTAGAACTACATGTTACAATTCTTGAAAAACCAGAGTCAAAAAATATGCAATTCAATGATGATTTTGCAAAAAAAAATAAAAATAAGAAAGGCAGGCGGGCCCTCGTGAAGCTTAGTCGTAAGTTTTTAGTTAGTTAGTTTTTTTTTTTAAATACTATACCTATTACATAGTTTTCCAAGCACCAATGTTTCAATGTTCAAATTAAGTGACTGTCTCCAAAATTAGCTGCAAAAGGAACACTAAGACTTTGTGTACACAAGGTGGCGGAAAATGAATCACCCTATCGGAAGATCTTATAGTTTTTGCAAATGGTGTCGTACATCATTCATATTTGACATTTGTAAACTAGACAGCTGCAGTATATTACAGACAAGCAATGGAGCGCTATACTCCGCATTTTTTTGACCAATAATCAGTCGGTGGTGTTAGGGATTTTGTGTCGAAAACCATCATGAGCGACGAGGCGCTTTTCCACCTAAGCAGTTACGTCAATAAGCATAATCTTCGTTTCTGGGGCACTGAAAATCCGCGTGTGATGCGCGAAGATCTATTACATCCACTCAAAGCCACTGTGTTGTACGGTGTTCACACGGGAGGATAGATTTGGGGTTTTTTTTTTGAGCACGCCATCGGCAATACGGCCACTGTTACCGGAGAACGCTACAGGGCCTGGCTATGCTCCGTGTTTGTTGTCTACCTCATTAGATGAAATAAGAAAAAAAAAAAAAAAAATACAGAATTCATTCGCGTAACGCCGAAAACAATTCCCCAACAAATGGCCTAACATCATCAATTTCCACCTTTCACTTGAAATATTTAAAATAAGAGCAAGTAAAAAAAATACAGTAGTTTTAAATGAATTTTAATTTAGTTTCGCTGAAAATACATTGTGCGCCATTGTATATAAGATTGTCTGTAAATATCTTGGGCGTTTAGGAACTTGTGTACAAGCAAATATTTGTTGTTGTTTACATTTGTTTTGCAAAAGCGTATAATGGGTTGGAAAGATGGGCGCTAAAAAAAGTGTTGCTAAATATACTGTCGAAATTTATAATATGTATTTGTAGCTTTTGTTTACATAGGAGGACACAAAAACAATATACATATATGTACATATATAGCATTAACAAAAAATGATGCCAACTACCCATAGTTTTTGAAATTTGTCATGTACATTTCTTTGAACTAACAAAAAAAAAAAAACCTAAACAAAAAAATATTATAAAAAGTGTTTACGCGAATATTTGAATTTTAAATTTACGGAAAGGACTTATCACCTGCTCGAATTATAATTAAATTTGCTGCATTTCCCATGGGAAGCCAAATAAGAAATTAATTTAACTATCGGGTTTTTCAATAAGAGCGCTACAAAAGTTACAAAAACGGTTTTGGATATCAATGAATTTCTTTATTCCTGTGAAAGTACGTTCGATGCCATTATGTATGGAAATCGATTTTTTTTGCATGGCCACCTCGGGCACGCTTGCAGAAGTCCAGACGCTGAACCCAATTTTCGACGGTTTTCAAGCATAAATCGGCCGATACTGCTGCAATTTCACGTTCGTTATTCGTACGAAGTTCATCAATCGTCGCTGGCTTGTTGGCATTGACCATAGACTTGACGTAGCCAAGAAATAGTCTAACGGCGTCAAATCGCACGACCGAGGCGGCCAAGCGACTGGACCATTTTGTGAGATAACACGTTCTCCAAACTTGGTTTCCAATAAATTTATTGTGACAGTCCATATCATCCAATTGGGGCCAAAAATATTCGGTTATCATTGAACGGTAGCGATTCCCATTCACAGTAACGTGCCGGTCTTAATCATCACGGAAGTAATTTCGACACGTTGTTGACTCGTATATCTTTCCATCATGAAATGGCAAACATTACTGAAGAGAAATGTCGAAAGAGCGGCAAGAAATTCGGCGTCGTTTGCTGTCCCTGTCGCTCCACTTTTGTAGCGTCCCTGTTGAAAAAACCCTTTACAAAGCTACCTACAGATTGTGGTCTTCATTATCCGCTTTTTGGGCAATTGTCTGAATCTGACATCGAAATTTGTTAATCATTGAATACGCCCATTGTTCGTAATCGTCTTTTGTTTATATTCTGTTATTAGGTATTTAATTCCAAATTATTTATGATGATAAATTTCCTGACTGCCCAATATCTTCAGGGTGGGCAAAATACAAGTTTCTTCTTAAAAATGAACAAAATGAACAAAATTATTTTTTTTGTAGTTTAAAGATTAAAAAAGATATTATGGCTATATGAGTAAGAGCAAACAGTCCCATTTATTATGGAACCCAACGTCGTTCAATTGGTTGCATCGGCTGGCTTTGCACTTGCACTCCAATTCTCCAAGACATTGTTGATGGTTTCGGGCTGTAGCTCACGGATTGCTTAGATAGTATTGGCCTTAAGTGCTTGAATCTTTTCCGGATTGTTGGCATAACAATCATAACAAAAAAAGTTAAAAGGGGTCAAATCGCAGCTCCGAGGCTGCCAATTGACATCACCAAGACGGCTGATAACAAGATTTGGGAATTTGGTGCGCAAAAGATCGAGTGTGGCATGGCGCGAGTTAAGTATCCATAGCAAAAAGATAACATTATTTGTATTCAATGATATCTTTAGTCTCTAGTACAGTCTTGCACACAACGCTACAATGATAACATATGTAAAAGAGATAATATCGTTTGTATACAATGTTGGAATATTATCTCTTCTTCATTATCAAGCAAGACGATTGTACGCTTGGGTCTCCTTGTAGATAGATAAGAAAAGTATATAAATACGACTGTATGATGAATTTATCAACAGTCTTATTGTAACTACATAGTAGCCTTAAGCTCCTTTTAGAATTAGTAAAAAGTATTTCAATAATAAAGGACATAGTTCCAAATAAATATTGTTTAATTTTAAAAGTAAGAAACAAGTGTTTTAATTGGCGATCCTGCCAGGAGGTTAAATATACTTTTTAACTTCAATCGAGCGGACCTCGGGAACAAGTAGTGAAATCTAGTATAAACAGAACACTCGCGTTACCGGTTACAAGAATTACCTAGCATAGCAGGTACAAATATAGCTTCTTCGTACGAAGCAGCAAAGCAATTCAGTGAAAGTGTATATGTGGAGAAAAAAAAACACACAAATTCGACGACAACAGACACGAGTTCAAAATGGAACAACTCGCAGTATTAATGGCAAGATTAGAAGCTTTAGAAACCAGGAGCAACACAGTAACACAAACCCTAGAGCACACACGCACAGAGAATGCAAGGTTAGCAGCAATAATAACTAACCAAAATCAAATAAACACTAATTTAGAAACAAAACTAAATGAAGTAAAATCTGGATTAGGCATAGTACCAAACATACCTGTGCTAGAGGAAATAAGAACCACATATACAGATGGTAGTGAAATACAGTTAGACGCATTTAAAAGCCTACCTATTTTCAACGGCGATCAATCAAATTATCGGTCGTGGCGCGAAGAAGCATCCAGATTAATGGACAGCATTAAAAACTTCAAAACACACAGTAAGTACGCAGCAGCATTGACTATAGTGAAAAGTAAAATACAGGGTGCAGCCGCGAATGTGTTAACTAATTATAACACAATTTTTAATTTTGAGGCGATACGTAACAGATTAGATTATACGTACTCTAATCAAGAACCTCTATACGTGCTACAAGACATGATGAAAGCCATCACGCAAAAAAGAAGCACACTGTCTGAATACCACGACGAGATAAATAAAAATCTCAATTTAATAATATCAAAAATCACTATGTCAGGTGATCCGCCGAATATAATCGACAGACTAATTAAAAATGCTAACGACGACGCAGTTCGTATATTCATTGATGGTATGAGTGACAACTTTACAAGAGGATCATTATATTCAGCTACAATAAATGATCTAGAACACGCATTCGCAATTGCTCGCAGAATAGAACATGATAATGTGCACAGGCATTTACATCTCACTCAGGATAAGCACCACAAAAATATGCCACATGAACGCAGAAACGAAAGAAGACCAAATTATTCGAGCCAAACAACGAATTATCAACCCCAGAAGCAATACGATAATATGCAGCAACACAATCAAGGACCACAGCCGATGGAGATAAACTCGAGACAAATTGTACATGCACAGCGACAAAATTGGAATCAATACAAACCCGATGTATATAATCCACCAGCGAAACGTGAACACAGCGGGAGTTTCAACACACACAACAGACCGCAACGATCTTATCAGCAGAACTTCAAGCAGCAGAGAGTAAATAACTCCCGACAACAACGCAGAGACGATGTCAGCAGTACATATGCAGAAGCAGATGAAACGGAATGTATGGTAAATAATAACATAAGAATAGATCATTTAAACTAGTAGACGGGTTGCCCTGCTTAAATTTAACTAGTACTATTTCTAAGAAAATTTATAAAATTCTTATTGATACTGGTGCAACCCATAATTACATTAATAGAAAATGCGATTCTAGCAAAAAAATTAAAATTAAACCTATAAAAATAAAAACAATGCATGGTTATTCTATGGTAGATACAAAGAAAGTAGTTAGGATATTAAAGAAAAATATAACATTTTTTGAATTAGAGGATATTCAGTCTTTTGATATGATATTAGGATATGAAGGACTTAAAGTTCTAAACGCGGAAATAAATTTCAGTAATATGACTCTAACTACCATAAGCAGTGTCGAATCTATTCAGAAAATTAATTACATAATTGGGGAAAATAATATTTATAAAGCAGACATAGATAGACTGATGAAGATTAATAACAGCATAGGACCGTTACCCTTTACAGATACTATAGAAGCAAGCATTAGGACGACCAATGATAATCCGGTTTATGTTAAACAATATCCATATCCCATAGCAGATAACGAATTCGTAAACAAAGAAATACAGAAACTCTTACATGACGATATAATAGAAAAAAGCCATAGTCCTTATAACAGTCCCATATGGACAGTACCTAAAAAAGGTTTGGACGAAAAAGGAAAACCAAAACGGCGCATGGTTGTTGATTTCCAAAAACTTAACGCTCACACTGTAACAGACAGATACCCCATTCCGGATGTCAACATGACAATTCAAAATTTAGGTAAAGCCAAGTACTTTACAACATTAGATTTGGAGTCAGGTTTCCACCAAATTAAAATCAAAACAGATGATAAAGAAAAAACAGCTTTTGCTATAAATGGCGCAAAATATCATTTTAAACGAATGCCTTTCGGGCTCAAAAATGCACCAAGCATATTTCAGAGATGCGTGGACGACATTTTGAGAGACTTTGTAGGTAAATTCGTACACGTTTACATTGATGACGTATTGATATATTCTTCATCTGAGGAAGAACATATACAGCACATAAGTCAAGTATTCGACGTACTCAATAAAGCCACATTAAAAATATCTGATGAGAAAAGTAAGTTTTTTCAAGAAGAAGTAGAATACTTAGGTCACATAATCAGACATGGTAGAATCACTACGAACCCTGAGAAAATAGCAGCTATAGAAAATTTTCCAGTCCCACAAACGGTAAAGGATTTGAGAGGATTTTTAGGTCTTACAGGTTACTATCGTAAGTTTATAAAAGGATACGCAAGCATAGCCAAGCCCCTGACATTATATTTACGAGGAGATAACGGTAAAGTAAACAAAAAACAAAGTAAAAATATTAAGTTAAATCTGAATGATTCAGCATTAGAAGCGATTAGAATTTTAAAAAATTATTTGAAAGAACAAGTCGAACTTTTTCAACCGGATTATAGTAAACCATTCGAGCTTACTACTGATGCATCCAACATAGCTATTGGAGCCGTACTAAGTCAGAATAAGCAACCTATACACTTCTTGTCAAGAACACTGAGTAAGACAGAAGAGAACTATAGCACAAACGAGAAAGAGCTATTAGCGATCATATGGTCCTTACAAAAACTCAGAAACTACATATATGGTATAGCAGACTTAACCATGTATACCGATCACCAGAGCCTTATATATTCTGTATCAGAAAAAAATCCCAACACAAAGCTGAAACGTTGGAAGGGAATCATTGAAGACTTTGGAGCAAAATTAGTTTATAAACCAGGAAACCTAAATCTTGTAGCTGACGCATTATCACGTCAACGCATAAATACTTCTACCATAGAAACAGCACATTCAGCTGAAAGTTCTTCTAATGATATAATAAAAACTGTGAATCAGCCTTTTAATGCATACACTGCACAGTTCGAACTTATTGAAGATATAACAAATAATATCGAAACACAAATCTATTTTAGTAACAAAATAAGACTCATAATAAAGTTTAAGGACAAAGACTCTTTACTAAGGCAGATGAAAGAAGTTATACAACCCCAAAAGATTGTAGCTTTGCATACGAAATTTGAAAACATATACAAATATGGTGAAAACATAAAAAAAGAATTCCCACTAGTAAGATTTATATTCACACCAAGAAAACTTCAAGACGTGACAAATTTGGAGGAACAACTAAAACTTGTAAGGGTAACTCACGAAAGAGCACACCGAGGGTTACGTAACAATATACAAGAAATCTCAGAGAAATATTACTGGCCCGATCTAAATAAACAAGCAAAGAGTTTCAACAGAAAATGCATAGCATGTCTATTTGGAAAATATGAAAGAAAACCTATCAGAGAACCTCTGAATAATTCAGAAATACCAACACATGTGGGAACACACATTCATATGGACATATACTTCAACGACAAGTATACTTTCCTTGTAACAGTAGATAAGTATTCTAAATATACAATCCTTCGGGAAATCGAAACTCGAAACAGACTGTACGACGTTATGGAAGAGGTCTTATCTAATTATTTCCCAAAATGTGAACGACTCATGACAGATAACGAGAAGGGATTCAAAACAGAAATGGTGAACCAAATGTGTTTGAAATACAACATAACTAAAGTAGAAACTCCAGTATACAGATCGACAGCGAACGGTCAGGTAGAACGTGTAAACGGTACAATAACTGAACTGTCTAGAATATTCACAATTCAGAATAAAACAAGACTTATCGAAGAAATATTTAGAACAGTGCGTGAATTAAATAATTCTATACACTCAGTTACCGGTTTGAAACCTAGAGACATTTTCTTTAATCAAAATAAATATAGCAATAGTGAAATTATAATAAATAAACTAAACTCAGCATCCAAAAAAGTGATCGAACGTCTAAATAAAGGAACTCGACACAGAGAGTATAAAAAAGGAGATAAGATAATGGTAAGAATCACAGGTCTTAGAAAGAAATCTAACGCCAGATACATAACAAGAATAGTAGAAGAAGATAAAGGAGACACTGTAATCTCTAAAGAAGGAATAAAAATTCACAAGGATAACATAAAGAATTATCATTTTTCAGATGACGAAAATATTAATATTCCTAACATTACTAGGAATTGTACAGAGTCAAGAAGGGCAAGGAAACGTTCAAATAACTGAGTTACTAAACAAGAAGTTTATACTTACGCAAACAGATGACGTGTATTTATTCAAAGAACAAACTTATTTGTTACATGCCACCAACCTGACTTCGATATTTCAACCTTACGTAAATATCGTAACTAGTAAATATCAACCTACACAAGAAGAAAAAATTTGGTTAAGTAAAATTAAGAATTTAGCAGACCAATTACAAGAACATACTAGGCATACTAGATCAATTAACTTTTTAGGAACAGCTTTCAAATATGTGTTTGGTAATCCTGACCATTATGACTTAGTTAACATAGAAACGAGTATAAATAATCTCATAGAAAACAATAATAAACAAAAAACTATAAATTCTAGATTTGAACAAATTTTGCAACAATTCGAAGGTCAGAGCCTTAAAGAACATTTAGTAATAGAACAAGTGTACGAACAATTATTATTATTGACCAGAACAATTAATGCAGCAAAAAATAATGAATATTTATCAGAAAGCCTAGACTTAGATGACATTAAAAATATTATTCAACATGAAATAATTCAAGTACCCATAATAAATATACTTGAGTACTCTAAAATATTATTAGCTAGAACTGATGAATTCTTCATCACAATATATAAATATCCAGTTCTAATTAAATCATGTAAATTGTATAAAGTAACACCTTTAAATTCAAAACATGGAAAAATCATTACAGATAAAACAATTGCCTTATGTAACCAAACTTATTTAAGAACAAGAAATTGTCAAAATCATCTAAGTAAAAACATTTGTGAAATTAACTTTGAAGAAGAAAATTGTCTTATTCCACTTTTAAAGAATATAACTTCAAAATGCAACATTAAACAAGAATACGATTACGACTTAGAAATTGAATCCGGTGTTATGTTATTAAGCGGTAAGCATAAGTTAAATAATCAAACAATTAATGGTATAAACTTAGTTACTTATGAAAATACTATAAATCTAGACGATAAAATATACAAAAACATGCATAAGCAAATTAAAGAAGTTATATTAAGAAATCATAATTCAGAGTCTTACATCGACCAAATAATTAAAGAAGATACAATGTACAAATTCGATAACATAGATACTTTAAAAAAACTAATTATTCCTTTTGAAGAAAAACCGATATTATCAACTATATACACAATTGTAACACTGATTGTTATTCTAGCATTTACGTACGTAATGATAAAAACTATACAATGTATAACAGATCGTCAAAAACAAAAAAAGATTGACGCATATAACAAAACTTATGAAAGAGAAATGTTAAAAATAGCGTCGAAAAATCGGGACGATTTCGTTTAACAAGGGGGGGAGTTAAGTATCCATAGCAAAAAGATAACATTATTTGTATTCAATGATATCTTTAGTCTCTAGTACAGTCTTGCACACAACGCTACAATGATAACATATGTAAAAGAGATAATATCGTTTGTATACAATGTTGGAATATTATCTCTTCTTCATTATCAAGCAAGACGATTGTACGCTTGGGTCTCCTTGTAGATAGATAAGAAAAGTATATAAATACGACTGTATGATGAATTTATCAACAGTCTTATTGTAACTACATAGTAGCCTTAAGCTCCTTTTAGAATTAGTAAAAAGTATTTCAATAATAAAGGACATAGTTCCAAATAAATATTGTTTAATTTTAAAAGTAAGAAACAAGTGTTTTAATTCGCGCCATCCTGCATGAACCAGAGGTCGTCCATTTTCATCTTCAATTTGAGTAAAATAAAAAGTCGGTTAACATGGATCTTAACGCCCACCGTTGACTGAAACGTTCTTCCCAGACTCATTTTCGAAGAAAAATGGTCCGAGATGCCACCACTCCACAATCCGCACCAAACTGTCACTCTCTGATGCGTTCGACGACGGGGACCATGAGTGTTGTCCATTAGTATACCACTCTCCTGAAATTTTTGCACAAACTCGCGTACAGCTAGCTGGCAGGTGTTCCATTTCAGCCAAAACTTATTTTCAAAAAACGCACTGTTTGGGCTACACAGCACTCACTTTGGAAATAAGTTTTCCATATTTCCCCACGTTGATTATAACGCGATTCATTTCGTTTCGCGGGGGTATGATACTGACTTTCTGTCAAGATTTCGACCGGGAAACAGCTGTCAATGTCAAAATAACATATGATGAAAAGGAAACCACTAGATGGCCCACCCTTTACACTGTAGTTTTATGCGGTGAAATGTAACGTAGAAAAAGTTACCTCAGTTAACAATAGCGTGAAAATCGAAGTGTACTGTGTGTACTGTGTGTCCTTTGTACACGTTCTTAGCCAATATGTACACCTTAACTCCGAAAGTATTTACGAGTATAGAATACATGTTTTTGAAGTATACTGAATTGGAAGAAATATTTACCTGAAAAGACAAAAAAATATCATAGTTACTAGGAGTGGAAATTGATAGGCAGAGTATATGTCGTTGTGAATTTAAGTTAGAGTCTTGCAAACAGGCTTATTTATTTTCTACAGACAAATACTGCGACCGAAATTAAGAGCGCTAAGTGAAATTTAGTTTGTTCTTTATTTGCGATTAGAAAATATGGGTTTTGTGTCTTTCTCAATTTCTCAAATCAATCACGGAAAAATGCAGAGATTAGATCCACATTTCTTCATTTCTTTCAAGTCCAGCTGTATCAAATCATCCCACACGATGGTTCTACGAGTATAATCTGTCCAACAAAAATTGTCAGTACAAGTAAGATAGGATGTTTGTCTCCCATTCTGGTTGCAATGGCTTACATAAATCGGTCCCTCTTTAAAGCTTTGCCGTAGTTTATATGGTAATTCCCCATAACTCAGAGAGTAATGCTATTAGGGTTACCATCTTCCAATTTAAAATAAAAATATCTGGGTGACCGAGCTTTGCTCGGTTATTACTATCCGAAAACCCCCATATACCAAATTTCAGTGAAATCGTTAGAGCCGTTTCCGAGATCACAGAAATATATATACAAATGTATATAAATACATACATACATACAAGAATTGCTCGTTTAAAGGTATAAGATAAAAATTAAAGAAAATAAATGAACATATAAAAAAATTTAAGTCTCCTGAATGCCGGTAGATGCCTTTTACTATGACGCGGACTTATTACTTACTTATGCGACTTCCAACGCTAATAAAAGCATTGGATACTCAAAGGTGCGAGGGTACCGCTCACGCTTCAGAGTTCAGAGTATGCATATATACATACAAGAATTGCTCGTTTAAAGGTATAAGATTAAAACAAAAACCTTGAACTCAATTTCGATATACACCTCCACCCAGCAATGCCAACCTAGGCTTTTTATGCCTTTTAGGCATTATTTCATTAGCTTAGGCTTTAAGGCTTTTTTGTTTCCAAAAACGCATCTTTTTTCTATTTCAAATATTTATTTATTTTTTGATCTGATGGACTAAAACTGTGTTTGTTTTGTTCAATGCTATTTACCTACCTACTCATGAAACTAAAGTCATGAATTTTGTTCCTATTTCTTCTGTGATTTATACATAATTTAAGTTTTTTTTTTGGAAATAAAAATTGTTGTTGTTAATTTTGTTATATTTGTGTTTAATTTTTGATTTATTGTTCCAATTTACATAAAAAAATTTTTTAGGCATTATTTTATTGAAAAAGGCATCTTTTTTTCTCAAGTTAGGCTTTTTTTCGTCAAAATTGGTTGGCAACGCTGCTCCACCATCCGTCCATCACCACACCACACGTCATCATCCATCTGCGCATTTCCTCAGAAAGACATTGTCGCTGTTTTTTTTTCATATGAACGTGCTTGTGCGATGTGCGCCACAAAACCACCCCAAAGCAGAACAACGATCAAGAACCGCGGCTGCTGATAATATTCGATTTGAGAAAATAAATTTATTTTTTTCGTGTTAGATTTTAGGTTGTAGCTCAGCTTCTAGAGGACATAGAAAGCTGATTGATGGCTTGAAATAACTATTAAAGTGTTGGCTCTCCTACGTATTTTTTTTGTTTGCATTGATTAAGAATTGTTTGTGTAATGGCGAGTAAAAGGCAGTAAAGTCAGAAAAATAAGCTCAAAACGCATGAAAACTCGAAAACACGCGTTTTCCCAAACATAAGACTAATCTAGATCAATTGCTTACCCTTGAAAACCCCCATATACCAAATTTCAGCGAAATCGTTAGAGCCGTTTCCGAGATCACAGAAATAAATTTATATAAATACATAAATACATACAAGATTAGCTCGTTTAAAGGTATAAGATAATTGCTGAATGAAAAAAAATCCGTTTATCTTTTTCCTTTTCCGGTAAGATTAAAGGTGGGTTTTTTTTTTAAGAGTATCCCCAGTAGGCCTAATCGCTTTAATTTGTTTTCCAACAAAAAATAAAAATTTTGTAATTTAAAAAAAATGGTTCAACTCAATACTATTGCATGCTTCAGAAATACAAACAAATTAAAGCCGAATGGCAGCACCCGACATAATAAGTCGTTCTCAAAAGCACCAAAACCGAAAGTTCTTTGACAAAATCCATAGAAAAACCCTTATGGATATGCTCACTTAGTTCAACTGGTAACACTCTTCTGATGTGCTTCAGTCACACACAGGGGGTTGCCAGAATTTAGTTTGCCGTTGTGAATTTAAGTAAGTTAAGTTAAGCGCCCAACCTTACAAAAATGTAGCCCAATATCGTTGCTCAGAAAGAAGCCCAAAAATCGTTGAACATTTTGGTATTTTTCAAACTTATTCTCACCGCGGTTTGACTTCCATCATAAGCAATTGGCTTTTGTGGCTTGTGTCAAACAAAAAGGCCTGCAAAATGAATTGGTGTGCGTGACTTGAACGATGTCACTTGACTGCAAGAGTGCTGCCAAGTTTTAAAAGTGCGGCTTTGTTCGAAAATAAATATCTTTGTGTAGTTTTGTGCAAGAATAAAGCAAACAAAATTGACACAAAATTTTTAAAACGATATATAGCCTGAAATTGACAACAAAAATTCCTTAGTATGTCAGTGGTTTGGTTTTTATTTTAATTGCAATTCTTGTGTTTCAGTGCCGTGAGAGTATCTACAGGCACCACTGGTAGAAAAAAAGCTCCTCCATAAGGCCTGTAATGACAATCTTTGTTGGACAGAGTATAACAGGAAGGACATCTTCAAAGACAGCATAATTTTGCAGTCAATCGAATTTATTTATTTTCATGATTTAAACGCCTTCTATTTTCTTTTTTGAGCTTAATGAAAAATAATTGTACCAAGCGAGCGTACACCCATCAAATGCAAAATTGTTTTTGGACCCTCAGTACAATCATCAGCACCAGCACGAATCCTCGTTCCTCTCTAAATAAATCTGCATATTCCAATTTCACGATCTTATGCATTATGTTTTCTTTTGAAAATGTAACATTTCATGCAATAAGATAAAAAGATAAAGTGAGTCTTTTATATCATTCTTTCGCTCCTGGTAGTGCAACTCGCTGCCTTACCACTTTGTATCCATTTTTTTTTTTTTTGTACGAGGTTTCAGTTTTACGTTCCCCCTTTTCTTTCCATTTAAACTATGTCAGTAAAGGAAATACTGGAAATCCAATTAAAAAAATAGGAACACACGACTTTATATTGGCCATGGCCATTGGATACGCCAACCTTTCATGACGGCAAGATCCTCTGCAGTCCAAAACCTAACCCTCGCTAAGCCCCTCACATTGGAGTTACAGGGTAGCATTTACTCCTCGTAATCATTTGGCGAGCTTGCAGCCAGCCTGTGATGCGGTTTATTTTTGTTTATCAAAATATGTTTTCCTCCCTGCTCACGGTTTAAATAAAGTATGTATTTCTATTTCATTAAAGAATCAAGAATCGTGAGGTGGATTTTTTTTTTTAAATAAATTTTTAATGGAATCCAAGCGCAATTATAAATCAATTTTGTAGGACTACATTTCATTTGTTGAAGGAATTTCATTTACTTTGGAGTTCGTAGGAGCTGGGGTATGTATATGGGGTACATCGTTAGCTAGAACGCAATTATGAAACGTATGTTACATTGGTTGCTGTATTTATACAGCGCGTATGATTTAAGGGATTTGATTTGAGCAAACTGCTGGAAAACTGTTTTAAGTGCGCAATCATAATTCACTTCAGTGAAATAAAATAGGTTCAGCGATGATTACCTCACTTTCACTAATCTATGTGGACGATGTTTAATTTTACCCGCTATGTATCGGCAGACCAAATTGCAGTTAATGCGATACTGTGTTTGTACGCCTTTACCACAAATCGTATTTAGGAGATACAGAAACAAATGCTGGGATTTAATTGTACAAGCAGATCTCCCGAGATCTGGGATTGGAAATCGACTCGATATCAATTGTATGAATTGATTTTTTTTTTTTTTTTTCTTTTTTTCCAAAATTCAAGGTATGGAGTATGTAAAGTATACGTGCGAGCAAAGCCGTGCAGGTCAAATGCCGCCTTTGATGGTTTAAAAAACTTTTCATCAACTTCAAAGTGACAAATGACAGCGTTTATTGGCAAGAGCGCTATTTATGCCAATGACCGAAATTATGATTTTTACGAAATTGATCTGTGTTGCATGGCGATTAATACACATACATTTAACCCATTGGAGATCTGCAACAGATGATGTGCATGACATTTGTAAACACGTAAGTCACTATCTTCAACAAATCGAAATCGGTTCCAGACTTCAAAGTCGATGCACACTTAGAACTTTTATGTTGACAGTTCTGAATGCTATGCAGGTAAGAAGCAGGAAGACTCTGCTACTTAGGACTTATTGACCGTGATCGAAATCAGGGACGTTGTACGTCTCTTCGATAAACAGTTCTCCATTGATACAATAGATCTTTCAGGTCGCACTGAAAGCCAACTGGGAATGGGAAAAGAGTTCAGCTTTTTAGTACAAATGGTCTGCATTCAAGTCTGTGTGATCCACGATTTTCCATACAACGACTTTGCAGGGCAGTATCAATGGAAATCAAGCGACACAAAATAAAAAAATCAAATAAAAGTTGGCTAACCCTAGATCCCTACAGGCCCAGCGTGAAGCAACCATTCGTTTTGTGTGAGATTTTACTTTCAAGGCGATTCGAAACGGGCCTCAATTACGGTGATTCGGAACGGCTGAGTTGCGAAGTTCTTTCATGCCAGTTATACTCTCGGATATTATTGTCAGATGTTCGCGAGAGATGATGAACAGGAAAAAACTCTGTATTTTTTTATTTTTCTGGGAATCGAACCTGGGACCTTCGCTGTGTAATCCAGTGGACTAGCCACTGAGAGAAGAGCCACTTTTTTCCTAATAAAAAAAAATTACAAAGCGGGCACTCACTCAGTCATCGTTAAATACAGAATTGCAACTTCTTCCAATACGGCCCCGTTCCAATATTTTAAAAACCCTAATGCCCGGTTCTGTTGAGTAGGTACCACTGATTTTACAAACAATTACAGCTTTTTATAAAACAAGTTTGCTGTTCTTGATTTCGAATTTATAAGTTGTTCTCGTATTCGTCATGGCATAATCCCGCTTATCAATATTCAAAAGAAAAAGTAAATTGTCAGTTGTAGGGGTTAAGTTAGGGTTATCGCCAGATGTGTTAAACTTTTCCGCGGAAAACATACAACAACTCATAATTCCGAGTCGATAGTGATGTTCCTTTTTCCCGGTGTTTCCTCAATGGGCATATAGGAATATTTTTCTGCGTTGATTTAAATAAATATTTAATAAAAAAAATCATTGTTTGTGTCTGTTCCATATATATTCCTCTATTGCGATTAAATATTAGCAAATTAATTGCACAAAAAAGCTGTTAAACCAATCATCACTGCAGAAATAACGCGTTTATTATTATCTTGACAATATTGTGATACAGACACATCTCTCTCTTCTCTCTATATATAAAATAGAGTTGCAAAAGCGTTGTGACTTTATAACTCACGAACGATCAAACCGAATACGATCAAATTTTTAGGGATTGTTTGCATGGTCGCTTAGTTGGTTTATCTAAGGTTTGAACGAAAGTGTTCAACGCATTCGTGAGTTATGTCAACATCTGATTTTGTCCATATAAAAAAAAACGTAAGCGCCTATGAGCGTGTGTTGTATGTTTACTGTGTGCTGATGCCATACACACGGCAAATAAACGTTGCATACATACATACATGCTTACAGCTGCCAGTGAGTTATTATGTTACGATTTTTTTTCATCGTACTCGCATTCTGAACGGATGTAATTTGTTTATCATTTAAACACAAACATACGTGCACATTTTATTTGCGCTTGCCCGTAATTGTTGTTGTTTAGTGCTCATAGTGTGATAATATAGAATAGGAAGCTTTAAAATACTACATATAATACCACTTATCATTTAGTAATGTCACTGGTTAAAATGAAAAGATTCATCTCTGACGCTCAAGAGGTACGAATAAATTCTATCTATTTACATGAAAGTGGTAATTGGAGACATCCAAAGATATAATGAAGATATTTAGAGGTTCTTCTGGGATCGCGCTTTTTAACATTTTCCAAACCTTTTTTTTATTATTTGCAGAATTTTGTAAAGCAGAATTTTGAAAGCAGAATTTTGTAAAACAGAATTTTGAAAAAAGAATTTTGCCCTGGCCAGAATTTCGACCCCAACCCATTAAAATCGCTTGGATGGGACGTATTATCAAAACCGCCGTACTCTCCGGACCTGTCCCGTCCGATTATCACCTTTTCGCATCAATGGGGCACGCACTGGCTGAGCAGCACTTTGCAAATTTCGAAGAATTCGAAAAATGGGTCGTTGAATGGTTCCGCTCAAAGGACAAGCAGTTCTTTTGGGATGGCATTCAATTTTTGCCAGAAAGATGGACAAAGTGTGTAGAATCGAATGGCCAATACTTTGAATAAATACAATTGTGGATTTTTTTTTTAAATTATGTGTCTTTTCATTTAAAAATCCGGTAACCAGTACACCAGTAAGCACATGTTCTGGCTAAGATGCAAAATTAAAATACACAAAAACAACGGTATCAATTGGACTTTCAATGGAATTTTTCACAAAAATGTTCAAAACTGTTTTATTAACTAGTCGTATTTAAGATCAGTGCTACCATTTTAGCGGAAGTTCATTAAATCTACTACATTTTGGGCAAAAAATAAATCCACTACCACAAAATCAAATGTACTGAACTGTTCCAAAACTCTCGATCCAACATTAATAAATCATTCGCAACCAAAAACTGCTCTAAAAATGTACTTCATTTTTGAACGTAGCCACTTTTCTTCAAGCACACACCCAACACAAAGAAAGTCAACTTATAGCACAAAACATTGTCTTCTTTTTGTTTTACTTAATAATACTACCTACTTTTGTTGCAAAATAATAATCTACTACATAAAAGTTCAAAGTACTGCCCTTTTATGTAAGGTTTTTCTGCGCAATATTTTGTTGGTGTGGCAGCACTGTTTAATAAAAGTCACAAATTAAAACATCTGTGTAAACAAATCATTTCCTTGCCCCACGACCCACAGTGCTACCCTATTTCATTCGAAAATTACTTTTAATCCAAATAATAGTCTCTGAGATAATACCACGTTTGCTGGTTCTATAACTCTATCGATTCGCGAAATAAGTTTTTCCGCCATAGACTTCTTTTCCACCGTCAGCATTATACGAGTACAGACATACATAGCTTCGACCTCTTTTATTCTCTTGTGTTGAATAAAATATTCTCCTCTTATGTAAACAGAATTTTAAAGCATGCCTCACTGTACAACAGTATACTCGCCCCATAAAGTACTTGCACATGATTTGCAATCTCAAAGTGAGTATAATTTATTTATTTATCATTCTCTGTCTGACTAGGATCAGTGCCGGGGCTATAAAATATAAAACAAAAGAATGTGGAGGAGCAATGCAAATAGATACAAAAAAAAAAGAAGAACCAAAGTCCCACGCAGGAGGGAGGGAAAGTGGACACACGAAACGATTGCGTTGTTTATGCATTTTGCAGTGTTTCCGTCTATTTATAAACATTTCTCTTGTCTCGGTGTTCTATATTAATATCATTTTCTTTTTTCGTACAACATTTTCATCTTTATTTATCCGTTTTTATTTTTAGTAAGTTTGTTTTTATTTCTGTTTAAATAAACAAATAAAAATGTGTGGTATGTCGGGTCCGTGACTATGTGACCATGTCAGCATACATTTTAAAGCTAAGGGTGAACCGATATCAACCCCTTGAGTATTTTTACTATAGTTTGGTTAAATAAATTAGGAGGGTACAAACATGCATTCCGCTTTCAAAATCAGCGTAACCATTGTATGTATGCGGGTGATTTGATCACTATGGAAAATATTCTGTACTGTTTCGGTCATTGTCGAAACAGTATGACAAAAACGTCATATCTCGAAATGTGAAAAGTATCAGCTATGTACGATTGGCAGATGAAAGACAATACTTCTGTCCGCATGACCAAATTGAATAGTCCAAATTGATAGTCTAAATGAAGTATGCGGAATGTGTATGTCTGATAAATGGAGCCTCAGCATCGTTTGCCACAAGAAAGGAGACCCTCTAAACTACACCAAATAGAGATGCTCGTGACTGTCTCAGTCTTCTTAACGTTGCATACCAATCAGACCATTACCGCTCAATGTTTAGCTCAACCGAGTGTGATTTTTGATCGGTTAAAAAAAAAATAAAGTGCACGACTGGGTCGAACGAAACTTTCTCGTTGATCAAAAGTTTGATTAGTTGTTTTCTTCTTTATTGTAGGTAGGTAAATATATAAGAAGCGATGCTAGATAAAAGAAACGGTTCATGAAATAAAGAAAACTGAATAGAAATTCATACGGCAGTAACAATGTGAGTTTTTAAAAAAAAATTTAAGCTATCAGTAACAATTGTCGCAAGTTCTGGTTAGGGAGTTATAAGCGCCTACTGTACTTTTTTATAAGCTCTTACACTTTACAAGATTTTTGATCTGTTAGGGAATGATTTTCTTTTTGACTGGAATAGATTAATGATGCTGGTTTGAGTTGTCAATGTTTGGAAGTATTGTTCGTGATAAATCGATCTTTACATATAAATATATATATATGTATATATCCTCCATCTCGAACAATGGGCCTGTGAATACGGCTACATCACACAGTCAGAGATGTGAACAAATTAATTCTCTAAATGATGATCTGGACAAAATCTTGAAGTGGGGAAAGGACAACTTGGCTGGTTTTAATGCAAACAAGACACAGTTCACAACATTTTCCAGAAAAAATGCATCAACAGTTCCTCAGATCCAAATGGATGACCATCCAATCCATCACAAGGACTCAATGCACCTTCTAGGAGTCACAGTCAATTCAGGAATCACATGGCAGAACCACATATCCTATATCGCAAAATCGGCGTCCGCAAAGTTGAGCTACCTATTTAGAGCAAAGAGGTACTTTAGCCCCAAGCAACTTCTCCTTCTCTACAAAGCACAGGTTAGACCAGGCTTAGAATATTGTTCCTATATATGGAGCTCGGCCCCAAAACATTCATGCTTGATAGCATACAGAGACGAGCAGTTCAAGAGACCCTACACTCACATCGAATCTACAACCGTTGGTGCACAGAAGACAAGTCGCTGACCTATGCTTATTCTATAGGTACTTCCATGGTAGATGTTCTGAGGAACTCATTATCCCTTGAAATCAACTTTCAAAAACTCCTTCTGTTACAGGACAAGCAAACTTTGGAACTCGCTTCCTGGGGATATATTTCCAGAAGACTACAATTTGCAGCAATTTAAGTGCAGAACAAACATACATCTGCAGGCATCTCGGGGCGCTGTTGAAGCGTTATAAGTTCGCCTTTCCCGGGAGAAAAAAAAAAAATTAATATATATGAATTTGCATTAGCAGTTATAAACTGAATATCCCGACGGACGTGTTTGGTGGTGCAAAGGAAGTGGGACTTTCTGTGTAATCTCCAAGTCCTTGGAATTATTTTAAGGTGCATATATTCAATTTCGTTGAAAACAAAAATAGAAGAAGTTGGTTATAGGTATTTGTTATTAATAAGTTTTGCGTTGATTGTTATTGTATTTTTAAAGGCTGTTGCAATTTCAATTTTAAAGTGCGCTATTGAGTTTTAAAAATATATATAAACACAGATCGGCTTTTGGGTAGTCATTTTTGAGGAATAATTAAAAAAACTGATTTATTCGAATTTTTCACGAAAAACTTGGTACGGGATCTTATTTAGAATAGACTTATATTATCTTTAATATGTATTTTGATCAAAATCGTTAGAGCGGTTTGTTGTAAAATTTGTTAGCCAAAACTGTAACAAATATTGCTATTAGCTGAAAACTGAGTTGTTTTTTAAGTTTTATCGAAGTCAAAAATGGGGTTTTCAAAATATGAGCAGTTTTTAAAATTAGCGTTTTCGGTGATTCGAATTGAAAATAAGGGACGCAATAATTTTAAGAATATCAACTTTACTCTAAGTTTGCATTTTGGTCAAAATCGTTATTGCCGTTTTCAGGGAAACTAAGGAAAGCTAAATTTTAAAAAATTGACTTTTTTCAAAAACCCATTTTATGATAATACCGAGAAAAACTGAGTTTGCCATTAAGTTGGAAATCACCATATTTCTTTAGAAATTAAGTTTTGTTACAATCGTATAGACCGTTTTCGAGATATGACCAAATTTCAAAAGTACCGTTACTCGAACTTTTAACCAAAAACTGGGTGTGGTCATGGTCACCTCACCCACCTAAGCTTAAATATCAATTTTGGTTGAAATCGTTAGAGCCGTTTTCGAGCAAATCAAACTGGTACGAACATTTTATATGGGAAGTACCATTAATATTGAGGTTACCTTGCAAAATAAAAAAACAAACCCGAAATGTAAGCCCACAAACTCCAAATCCGAAGTTTGAACGAAATCTGGTCAGCCGTTTAGGCTGTAGGCCTGCGGGACAGACAGACAGACAGACAGACCGGACAGAATTTTGCGACCCACTTTTTTGAGTTCGTCTATCATCATTATGTCAGAATTGATTAACATCTCGAGTTCGAAAACAATATCTTTCTCTATTACGTAATGGAGAAAGTTAAAAACGGCAATTGTTTCGTGTCACCTCAAGTCCGAACTGTTTAGAAACATCATTTCTAAGGTATAGGACATCCGGGGTTTAAGGTTAACATTTAAAAAAACCTCTAGGTAATTCATAGTTCTTCTTTTACTAATTGGCTAGTGTGTCAACAAGTATCTCCAACGAGTCGATGGCTACAACTCCCAGCAACATAGACAAGCTTTTTGGCAAACAAAAATCATGTTGCCAGATGCAAGTGCGGAGTATTCATATTTTAATTGTATTACTTTTATTACTATTTCATTACTGTTGTTCAATTTTTGACAAAAGTCGTTAAGGAAAATTAAAACATTCAAATTTACTGGTCCAGTTTGTAAGGAACTGCAACGCAAGTACACGTACAGCGAACTAAATGCTATGTTCGAATTTTTCGAACTTACCTTAGCAAAATAGGCTTTTATTCATACCGATTCAAAGCAGTTGCTAAGGGTTTCTACTTTTCTACAACCTTTTCCTCAAAGCAAATGCTACTTCATTCATACGACCCAATGTCTAAATCAAATTATACGAGAAATGTTTACCACTGGTCGTTCAACTAATTTAACACATACTAAGTTGATGGGTCGTTGTGAGTAAGTCAATTTCTGTAACAAATTCCGAGCGACAAACACATGTCTTACATATTTACACATTTCAAAAATGTTAATTAGCAAGTGTCAATTGGAGGACCGTAAAAATGTCTGTGATAAAATAAAATAAACAAACGCACTTCCCTTCAGTCTCCG
Source organism: Cheilosia urbana (assembly GCA_946477585.1). NCBI lineage: Eukaryota > Metazoa > Arthropoda > Insecta > Diptera > Syrphidae > Cheilosia > Cheilosia urbana. Next base: position 113,900,252 of record OX297854.1, read on the forward strand.
CCTTGGCCATCAAATTATCGCCCGCGTTCAATAGAAAATGCTCAGCTCATGCGGTCATGCCATTCTCGAAATCGCTCTCATCTGCGCCATGGTGTAACTTGTTTATTTGTAGCTTCTCAATAAAACCTAATCTATTCATAGATACAGTTGCGCTATTATTTGACATTTGAACGCGCGCAGGAATTTTCTTTAGAATTTCAGTAAAATTGGTGTTTTTATTTTTACGACGGGCAAGGATACTGTCCTCGTTCTACTGACGGATAGTGAACAAAACATTTTCTCAGATTTAAATTTCGATACGGATTTGGTTCGGATTTTTTTTTTTTTTTCGGTTAGAGATGAACAAACAGTTCAAGGTTTATTATTTCGGATGTTTTATTTTGATTCTTAGCAAATTGACTGGCGCGAGATTTTGCTCACATTAATTTATGTTTTAATTTTCTCGCCATAAAGCGTGGTATGACATATTTGCGTGGTATGTGTCTTGTTTTTTGTTGTTTGGGGTTAGGAAGGAAGTTGTTTTTTTTTTTTTTTAATGATGATGATTGGTGGGCTAAGCAGAGGTTTTTGAACTTTTTGGCTGATGCGAATTCTTGGAGGATAGCCAAATGTATAATAACTATGTATATAGGGAATTAAGAACTGTAGACATTTCAGTTGATTTATTTGCTTGCGGTATTCGTACGGCTTTTTACGATTGTCAAACGTTAATTAGTGTTGAAATGAAAGGTTGTAACTAATTTGATGAATTCGTAAAGTAAACTGTGTTTTGTTTTGTATAAATACATATCCGTAAAGGGTGGCGCATAATTAGTAGCGTATTCACCCGCAGCGAAAATTGTGTTTCGTCTGCATTCACACCGAACACCATACACCAATTAGTTTTCGTTTGACGTGTCAAACAGCTATGCCGTGAATTTTTTTTAAACTATTTTGGTTACAAATTTCGATTTCGAATTAACAAATAAAATGAATTCAGAGTATTTAAATATAGTATAAGCCCATCAATTAAGTGTGGAAAATGATTTTAAGTTGTGCTGTTTCTTCTGAATTTTCTGAGTATTGCAAAAGGTGTGTTTGTTTCAACAACCCAAAGATTGGAAGTAGTGGTGTTTTCATGGAAAACGACTTTAAAAGACTCGTTTTGAAAACTGAATTATGTATGGGAAAAGTTCTGTTTTCGATGAAGGTTTCTAGTGTATTACGATTTATTTATTGAAAAATTTTGTTGTTTACTTTTTTTCTGAGTTAAATTGGAATTATTTGGTAAATTTGTGATGGAAAAACTCAGCGCAAAACAAAGAGCCAAAGTTAATCCTATTTTTTCTTCTTTTTTTGTCAAAGCCTTCGTTCAATTTGCAGAAATAATATCTAAAATTTGTTCACGTTCGAAATAGGCCCAATGCTCTTTCAAATAACCAATTGGCTCAGTATTTTCAGCTAGAAAAGTCCTGTCTTTAATTTATCGCGTACTGAAAAAAGAAGAAATATTGTGAATTTTGCTCAATCGCAAGCAAGCACTAAGAAAACCCCGAAACTTTCACCAGGCGACGTTCTGAGTATTTAAAGATTTTACGGGGGTTTGTGTTAAAGAAAGTAGAGTTGTAAAGAGACGCGCAATCGACGGAGCTTGAGAGAAGACGATAAATGAAAAGTATGTCCGCAGCGTCTCTGCGTTCCTCAAGGGTATTCAGTTTTATGAGATTGAGCCGGTCTATGTACGGTGGCAAGATAAAAGGATCGTCCCAAGGCACACCTCGGAGGGCAAATCGAAGAAAGCGACGTTGGACGTTCTCAATTCTGTGAGCATGAACTCGAGGAAAGGGAGAGCACACTTGACTAGTGTATTCAAGAAGGGGACGAACTAAGGTGATATAGAGAGATCTAGTCACGTAAGGGTCGGCGAATTTTTTAGACCATCGTTTAACAAAGCCGAGTGATGAATTGGCCTTACGAATTATTTCGTCAATATGCGAACGAAAATTTAGCTCCCTGTCGTACAATATGCCAAGATCACAAAGAGAATGAACGAGAGAGATTGGTTGACTGTGGAGAAGGTAAATCGGGGAGGGGATTGTTGCGCTTGCGTGATAGGGTAATGGATTGGCATTTGGGGATGTTGAGTTCTAAGCAATTTTTGAGGCACCAGGTCGAAAAACGATCGAGGTCTTCTTGAAGGAGACAGGAGTCTTGAGGTGAAGAGAAGCTTTTGAAGAATTAAGTATTATCTGCGTAGAGACAAGACTTAAATGGCTGCCTTGTGGGACACCAGATGTTGCTAAGAAGGAGGACGAAAGTACGGATCTAAAGCGAACGCTATAATACCTGTTTTCAAGGTAGGAAGATATCCATTTTATCAATATAGGTTCAAATCCGAGGGCAGACAATTTGAAGAGGATTAATTGGTGTGAAATCTTATCAAAGGCCTTGCTGAAGTCAGTTGCAATGACGTCGACTTCGTTGACATTCTCTAAGGTTGAGACGGCAAAGCATACAAATTCGACGAGATTTGTAGTAGTCGATCTACCTTTCAGGAAGCCATGTTGGTAGGGTGAAATAAGGGACTTGCTCCGAAAACTTAAGACTTCGTATAAAATACTTTCAAAAAGTTTGGGTATATGCGAGAGTTTGGCAATTGGGCTAAGCAATGGGTCCCAGATTCTAAACCTTTAAAATGATGTCTTTAGTTTTTTTTTCCACTGCGCTACCTCTCGCAAACGGGATGTTGATCTTCTATATGGATCATTGGTTTTTGCATGCAATACAAGAACTGTACAAGTGTACATGAACCCATAGCTGTTGTAATGCATAAAAATCAAGGATCTATTCTATATACATCATCTGAGGTAAATAAAAAGCGCTTATTCTCTTGACAACAATCCATCACGTGCAGTACCTACATTGTCCACCTTAAAAGCATATAATTCAAATTTGTTATATTTTTTTACGAGTTTTTTTTGTTTTACTTTAATTTTTTTTTTTCTTTTTTTAGTTAGTTGTAGGTATTTATAATTATCTGTTATTTTTGTTTTGTTAAATTTTTTTTATAAGAATTTTAGTTCTCAAACTAGATAAAAAAAAATCTCGAATTGACTTTTTATTTTCGAGGTTTTTGTACATTTTAAATATTTGCATTCGAGATTAAAAAAAAAACTTTTTGAGATTTTAGTCATTCAATATTACGTCGTGATCCCCTCGCGAAAGTCTGACAAATATCCGAGAGCAAGTAAGTGTCGTGAAAAATCTTCTCAATTGGCCGTTTTGACTCGGCATAAAATTGTAGATCTCTTCCAATTGTCCCAAATATGAACTCACACAAAACGAATAGTTGTTACAAGCTAGGCCTAGAGGCCTAGAGTCCCTACGGACCTGTTGGGCCTACAATTTTTTCTTTAATGTTACTCATGCGACTCCCTGTATTTGTATAATGTAATCGTCTTTCGCGTTTTAAATTAGTAGAGTCAAAAACAAGGGATGAGGTTTGGCAAAGCTTCCTAAAATACGAAACCTCACGCAATGCGAGAAAGGATGCGTGTTAGCTACAATAGTTGAGATTCCTAGAAATCAATAACTATTATCTCAATACCACATTATAGGTATAAATGTGTATAGAAAGGCTGTCAAAGGAATTCGAGATCCAAAGTTCGGCAGTGATTGTTTCATTCATCATTGTAGGTAGTTTTCGTTGTGTTGTTTTATTGGGGCGATCATATCCGCTCTTCTTTAAAATTTGGTAGTAACTCTACTGATAATCCTGGAAGCGGAGGGATGCATGGTGATTGCCTATGCTGATGACACGTTACAGTGATGCCAACCCTAATTTTCAAAAGTCTGTAGAAGAAAGATACAAATTCTGTAGAACTCTGTATTTATGCCTGTCAAAATTCTGTAGAAATCCAGACTTCTTTCAACATAGTAAAAGTTCTTAAAATGTAAGTTTTGAATTGTATAAAATATCAGTCTTTAATTATATTTATTAATTTTGTACAATTACACAGTTTTTGTTAGCCGCTGGTATCGCTAGAATTGATAATACTCGTCGTAGTGCTGGCCTTGTTAAATCTTGATCATCGATTCCATTTTTGTCTTCTTCCGTCAATTCTAGGTACCTACTCTGGTTTTAAAAAAAATGCACTCCAAACATTTTTTTTTAAACGTTATGAATATTTTGTCGAAGAGCAGAAAGAGTTTTTGGTGCTCCGATTGCATTTCTTTGTTTAGGTCAGTTAAATATACCAACGCAACACTAAGGAATTCAAGTTTTTACTGGAATCTGAGATTTCTGTATATTTTAGTTTCAATTCTGTATTTCTGTAGGCAAGGAGAAAATTCTGTAGATATACAGAAACTTCTGAAGGGTTGGCATCAGTGCACGACATTGCCATAGTAGTCTCATCTGAATATGTTCAGAAAGATTCCAACAAAAAAAAAAGTCCAGGAGTCCGATTTTTATGTTAGCTTTTCTTCTCAGACTCTACAATACGAGTAAGTACCTAAAATTGATATATAAGATTTAGATTAAGTAAAAAAATAAATCCAAGACCGACAACAAATCCAGGAGCAACAAAGAATCACAGAAATAAAAACTGTAGCAGTAGTTGTTATTTCCAACTCCAATGAGTTTATTGAAACTTAACACATCCGTTGAATGTAGGACTTTTAGTAAAAAATCGTTAGCAAAATGCATGAATTATGTCAATACAAGATCTGAATGAATTCATTTAGTTGAAGGCTAAAAAATGTAAATTACAGCAAAAACATACTACATTTTTAAAAGGAAAGGAGTCCGAAATGACTGATTTTCGAAAAGATGAGTCTGGAGTCCAAGCGTTCAAAAAGGAGTCAAAATTACTCTAAAGCGCCCTCCGAAGGTAGCACTGCGGTCTTGGGGAACCATCTAAACATTCTAAAATAAAACCCTCACAAAACGGAATGGGTGCTCTTTACTAGGAAATATAAAATTCCGTTAATTGAACCCCCTCTCACTAATAAGTACATTTTTATAAAGATGCGTCGATGCAAAATATGTAAGGGTTATTCTTATTTTTGTAGGTGCAGTGGCTTAGTGGTTAGTGTGTTGGACTACTACGCTAGGGGTCGAGGTTCGAATCCCGCAAAAACCCAAATTCCAACTTATGTTTTTTTTCACTGCGCCACCTCCCGTGAACGTCTGACAAACATCCGAGAGTATAACTGTCTTGAAAGAGCTTCTCAATTAGCCGTTTGGAGTCGGCACAAAATTGTAGATCCATCCCTTCCATTCTTTTCAAAAATGAAAAAAAAAAAAAACTCACAAAAAACGAATGGTTGTGGAAAGCTAGGCCAAGGGTCCCTCCGGACCTGTTGCGCCAACTATTTGTTTTTTTTGTTGTTTATTTTTGATAGCTATAGATAACTTGAAATGGCGGTCATATTTTCTCTGTCAGACCTAACCTCAGTGTCTCCTTCAAAATCACTGTAGCGTATTCCAGGCGATAAACAAGGTCATATCTTGGCTGAAGAAAAACATTATATCCGCGAAAGATATCCACATATTTTCAGATTATCAAATCGTTGGAATCCGTTTCAAATAATTCAAAGGTAGCTTTGCTCTGGTGATCGTGTGATTCAGAGATGACAGAGTAGTTTAATATTCACCTCTGTTGGGTTCCGGGTCATAGGGATAGCGAAAAAACAGAATTAACCAAAACTGAATCTAGCAATTTAAGAGGTGTAATTATACTTGACATTGCCTGATAGGAAAACACGCAGATAGGCTCGGTGTCGGTGTGCCTTCAAGATATTTCTGTAGAAGCTGTGGAGGTGAGGAGGAGGAGACTCTGTACTGGCTCTGCTTTCTCCTCTTAGAGGAGGAAACTCCCCTACTTTGTGCCTTTCTACATTAATAATAGTAGCCACCTTAATAACAGCGACGCTAAAGAAGTTAACTTCGCTTCATAAGAAGCTACCAGTGAGGATGTATAATTTTTAATCCAGGCGATATCACAATGAACCCACTACTGGGTCTAAGTGTGCTAGCGTTTAGCTGGCAGCGGAAAAAGCGCATGGTTTTGACGGACCTTATAACTTGCCTCAAGCATGAAGCGATGGTCGAACAGAGGTGGTCGCACTGGGATGGTTACACATTATAAAAGGAGAAATTAAACCCATTTCACAATCGAAAAAGCCCGAGGCAACCAAGAAGAAATAGTGGTAGCCGTTAGCCATTGGAAACGATTTGTAGAAAATCAGGAATACTGCAAAAAAAAAAAAAAAACACGGGTTGTATTTTTTAAGAACGCAGCAGTCTTTACAAAAGAATTTATTTAAAAGGTGTGGCAACAAAACGTTGTTCTTTTTTCAAAAGCGCGCCATTTAAGTCCTGTCATAGCAGGGCGGTAAACGGGAGTAATCTTATTCGACAGACGCTCTTCTTTCAGGTGATGTCACTTGCCTTCATGCATTAGAACAGTGAGGAATAAACGTTTGCCGTGGAGGCCTACTTTTCGAGCGGACGTTCTCTGATCGCAACCAGCGTGCCTTCTGGAATCGCTTTAATGTAGTCTAGGAAGCTGGCAGCCCTGTTCCGGACTGGAAATACATTTTTACATAGGCCACTACGTTTAGACAAACAAGGAATGCGACAAGACCAAGAACAAGTCCTCGGCTATAATTTTGTTCCCACGCCGGCCCTTCTGCGTAAAAAAGTAAAAAGTAAAAAAGCAGTGATCGCAATCGAATTAATCGTAGTAATTTTCAAAAGTTAATCTAAGGTAGTCGTTAAGATAAACCTATTGCTAATAAGTATTTAATTGACAGATGACAGCAGAATTGGCATAACTGGAAATAAAACTCTAGACGACCCTCGGTTTTAATGCATATAATCGCAATAATTGTAAACAATGTTATTATGCACTTATGAAGCACCCTATAATGTTATATTGTTCTAAGTTAGGAATATTACTAACCTGATGATTATTCCATTGCTGTATGAGATGTTCGTGACATAATCGGCAAGCTTGGATCATTCCTCGAGGATCTTTGGGTCGCGATCGGGCGGGACGCGGGTGGGTTTCATTGAAAATCGTAAAGTACGGACGATCGCGATCTTTCGGATCTTTCGGCTTAACCGTGCTCAGCTCGATCAAACTTCCCCGACGTTGTTCGTCACCACAAACATAACACACTTCCGTGGTTGAGTTCTTATCTGGCATCGATAGATCGAGAATGCCAACTTCCACGGGATTGGGAGTAGTATTCGCGGACGCGTGTTGCGACGTCGGAGTACGCGACGATGAAGGTTGATGTACGAGTGGCGAAGAATGGTGTGAGTTCCGCAAGTCAAGAACTGCATCATCTTCGGTGGTGATTGGCGCCGATGGGCATGTTGGAACTGCTGGAGGTGGTGGATGAATACCCCCACTGGTGGCGCCATATAGCTGCGATTTGCTACTGCCGTATTCGTGAGGAGATGTCTGGGGGGGCAAATGATGGTAAGACTGCTGTAGATGTTGCTGGTGCTGGATGTACTGCTGATGTTGCTGCTGCTGTTGTTGTTGTTGCTGCTGGTGTTGTTGTTGTTGTTGTTGTTGTTGTTGTTGTTGTTGTTGCTGCTGTTGTTGTTGATGCTGGTGGTACTGTTGCTGCAGCTGATGCTGCTGTTGAATTTGCATTTGCAACTGATGTTGCTGCTGTTGTTGGAGTTGTTGTTGATGTTGTTGAAGCTGTTGTTGTTGTTGTTGTTGTTGCTGCTGCTGTGCTGCTTGGTGTTGCTGTTGCTGGGATGGATAATTTGGTCCCGATATCGAGTTCATGTACGATATCTGTCCTAATTTCAGTTTATGATGAGCGAACGAGGACGGTTTTATGTTGATTCCATCATAGGGCGCAGATGTGGGACGAGATAGTTGCTGTTGCTGTTGTGGAGAAAGCGACGACAGTTGCTGTTGCTGCTGGGAGATGTGGGGATTTTCTCGAGAATGGGGTCGACTGTGCGATTTATCATTGTTATTGCGACTCGATGGACGCTGCCCAGGGGGATAATTCACCGAACTTTTTCCATAGTAGTCCAATTTCTGTTGCTGGTGGTGCTGCGAAGGAGAATCGTTGCGTGATGTCGGCCGATGAGGTGAGTCGTTACGAAGCGAGGATGTGGTCGAATGCTGCTGGTGCTGTTGCGAAGGATGTAATCCCATCGAGTGTTGCTGCGGGAGTCCATAATCCCTAGACATTGGTCGTTGCACAGAATTGGAATAGGAATACGTGGATGATGGGTAGCTAGGAATACCACCTCCTCGGTCTCCGCCACCCCTATCACCACCGATTCGGTCTCCGCCAGACGCTGTTAAATGCTCTGCACTAAGTCCCAACATCTGAGCGGCGTACTCCCCCTGAGTTGCTATATCTGCCCCGATGTAATTTTTGCCATCGACCCGCTTCATGTGGTATATTCGCTGTAAACTTGGTTTGTTTTCCCGCTCGTATGCGTCCCACTGTTCGGTCAGTGAGCGGTAGCAGAGTAAACACGTCATAACATATTGCTGAGTAGATTGTAACTGGGGAACACCAATTGGAGCTTCATGACGCTCCAGAAATGGAAAGTACGGTTCCGACGGACGTTCCAAATTCGGACGAGCTCGCAGAGGTTCATAACCACCACGACCGCCACACACATAACACAGTGGAATCACTTCGGGGGATGAAGAAGTATGATTGTTATGACTGTTGTTGGACTTTCCATGGTGGATGGGATGCTGTTGCTGTTGTTTATGATGTTGCTGTAACTGTTGTTGTTGTTGTTGTTGCTGCTGATGCTGCTGTTGTTGTTGCTGCTGTTGATGATGTTGGTGAAGTTGCTGTTGGTAGTGCTGTTGCTGTTGCATATGATGATGATGTTGGAGAAGTTGCTGGTGTTGTTGGCTATCTGTTGGAGAGGTACGATGTATAGGGGGTACTACTCCCGACGAAGAAGATTGTGTTTGGCCCAACGATGTTGTCAGTTGTAGAGCTGATGCTGGCGCTAGTGATTGTGATTGTGGCGGCGGGGGTTCCGACTGCATCAAGGAACCCCCACGTAATTCGTTTTTTATGTACGCTTTCGCTTTTTCCATAATAATCTGTAACGAAAGAAGCATATATGAAAAGTTATTGATTTTAATACTTGGAATATTGAGGTTAAGTTCTATATGAAACTGCAACTCTAGTGTATGGATAATCAACTGAAATCAAATGCAAACACAATTTGTTATATATCTGTACATTTATTTCGCTAAATTGTACGCCCTTCTTATTTCGTATAAAGGTTTTTTCAAAGCACACACGGCGACGGTGCAGCCAAATTTGTATTTTCATAGTAGCGTATTTAACGTCGATAAGATTGGTCTGGATTAGATGTAGAAGGTTGACCAAAAGAGATCACCCTATTGGAAGATGCTCTTATTTTTGCAAATCGCCGCCAATGTCAAATCTATTTTCGAGGCTACCTCAACCTGTTTCCGGAGACCATTTTGTGCAATTAATGGGAGCTATATAAGTGGTATAAGAATCAGCCAATCAATAGGCTGGATATGTTTTGAAGCGAGTCACGCAATGATCATAAAAATACTTTGGCAATGTACCTACCACGGATAACATTACACCATACTTAGAATTTATTCAGCCAAATATAAACAAATATATTCCAAAACCATGAAGATAAAGTAGTCTTCACACGCAAGGCTATGGTAAATCCAGCACTCACGCCCATAAGCGTTATCGCTTTTATCATTAAAAAAAGCATTTGAGAAGCTCATTCAAGTAGCCTTCAACAAACGTAAAACAGATGCAGTTCTAAACTAAGGTATAAACATCTATAGAGGCGCTCCTTAAGGTATATGGGGTTCTTGTGGTGAACGAGATTCTGATTAAATTAGAATTCAGTGAAGTCAAAGCAGTGACGTGCGCGGACGACATTGATCTGCTTGCAACTGGAAAATGCATATCCACAATCAGTGACCAGCTAACAAGAGCTCTGCTCGTAATTAATACATGGGCAAAGAATTGCGCCCTGAAAGTAAGCCCGCAAAAGACAGGATTAGTTCTCTTTACTAATAAAAGTGATTTAGCGTGGAGTAACCCTAGATCCTAAATTGAACTGGAATCTCAACACAAAGGAACGAGCCAATGCTTTAGCATTCTATGCCTATGTTTTTTTCAATGGGTCACCTCTCGCGAAGGTCTGACAAACATCCGAGGGTATAACTGTCATGAAAGAGATTCTCAATTGGCCGTTTGGGCTTGGCATACAATTGTAGATCCATTCCATTTGTCCCAATAATGAAAAACTCGCAAAAAACTACCGACCTGTTGCGCGAACTATTTTCTAACCAGACTAGGAACTAGACAGAGAAAACACAGCCTGACCGGTTATGCGCAAATTCTACACAAATAACAATCTACAGACTACACAACTCACTGTCTAGACTTCGAAAGCCATTTTGTCACTTGTTCCCTAGTCGGCAGCAATGGCCAGAACACCTGTTATCCATCAAAACAACACATGAATATAGACGTTTGCGTTGGAGAACCATATTCAATCAGACTTCGTACAGCATACAGCAGCGTGTTCCAGGCTGAGGTTCTGACATTAGGTGCAAGAAGTGAAATAAGACCGAACAAGAAATTTCGGTGTTTTTTCTTTTTCACAAAGTGAAATGCTTTGCCAAATGCCACCTACCTGAATTAAACTAATTGTGGTGTACCGGCAAATTTTGAATTTTCTCTCTCTCTTTTCCCGCCACTTCCGATTCGAATTAAAATTCAAATAAAATTTATCAGGATTGAAGGGCCTTTAGCTAATGTGCAACTGGATAATATTTAGCATATAAATTTATGCAACCCAATTTTGTTTTTAAATAAATCAAAGGTGCTCAAATCCTTGTGGAAGTCATGGACTCATGATATGGCAAATAACGATTTATCCGTACACAACACGAACTGCGCATATATACCTAGATATACAATGTATTTTCCCCGCATTAAAGTTCACATGTTTAAGCAAATATCATTTTCAAATTACCTCTTGCCACGAAAGTTACACAGGGTGCACAAGTTGGATCTACTTTTCATTTCATTAAATGTTAGAAACATTGGTTTTTACAATACGCGTTGTGACTGAAAAGGTGTGCACTGTTCTTTACACATCTTTCTATTTTCTTTGGAAAAAAAACATAATAAAGGGTGTTCGCGAAACAATTTTCGAATTTAAAATTAAATAATAAAAGATTCACAGGTTTTTATATAATCGTTTTTATTTTAAAATAAAACATACAAATGCGGATTTATGTTTTGAAAATAATTGAAGTTAAATGCTTACCACGGAGACGAACACACTCATTTAAACGAAACACCATATTTGTGAAAACTTTTTTGCAAGTTTCTTGCGAAATTCCTCTGATTTCGTTGCGAATATTTCTTTTCAGTTGCAATAAATTTCGCGGTTTGTTAACGTAGACTTTAGATTTAAGAAATCCCCATAAAAAAAAGTCCGCCAGGTGTTAAGTCTGGCGATCTGGGGGGCCATGGGATATCACCATAACGACTTATGACTTTTTCGGGGAAAATGCGCCTTACAATGTTCATTGATGCTCGAAGTCCTGTTGAAACCATGTCGATCCGTTTACCCATTCATTGTTCTCCAACTCAGGTTCCAAAAAGTTTTCCAACATAGACGAATAGGTTTGGGAATTTTTTTTCTTAGTGAAAGACGTGGATTTGCAATAACATCACGACGAACTGCTTCAATTGTTTCGTCAGTTCTCACAGTTCACGATACACCTGGCCCGTGTCCCACTACAGGTCCTTGTTCTCGAAAACTTCGCACCCACTTGCCAATAAGTTGCGTACTAGGACAATCCCGTATACGCCGAATATTGAAATGTCTTGCGCGCCGCCACGGGAGAATCGTTATTTTTAAAATATGCCTCTACAGCAAACGCACGATGCTCCGCCGACCAACGATCCATGGCTACTAAAATCCGCACGACGCGTAAGTGTAATGAATACGCCTCCCCCCTCCGCCGATACCCCGCTCGCCGTTTATTCAAATTCAAAGTCGAAAATTCTTTGGCGGACACCCTTTACATTGCATTGGAGCAAAATATAAATTAATTTTCTTCGTTCAAAGATGCGACAGACTGGAGTGGACCGGAGAACTATAGACAACTATCTCTTATACACACGCCAATTGCGTTAAGGGGCTTTTACAACTGCCATTATCTGTAAATTGATCCCGATCCCGTAAAATTAGTCCCGTTGTTGTTCTGGTTACTAGCTTTTCTGCAGAGCTTAACAGTTCGTCATTGAATCTGCTTTCTTATGTCGCTTTAGTTTCGGGCACTTTCCAACACCTTGCAAGACTTTTTTCAAAATCCAAGTGGAGGACAAAAATAAAATGATTTCGGCTCAAAGATAAACTAGGCCATGCTTATAGATTAAGTTTCCCTTATTTTTAAAAATAACATAACCTTAAAATTGTATGAACCGAACAGCCTAATATTATAGGTATCTACATGTAGATGCCAAAAACGCGTCAGGGAATTTTCTAACAGTTCTACTAAGATTTATAGTGTCTTTGCGGTTTTCAACAGTCTGATAGTGATAACTGATACGATTGCTTTTGGGAAACCAGCAGTCACCCTGTAGTAGCCGTACTTTGAGGGATAGGTAGTTCCATCAATTAAAGAGCACCCCATTCCTTTCTACGTATCCGATGATGTCAAGAAGAAACTGGATTCGACAGGTGCTCAGATTGAACCAAGTACCCATCAACTACATGATAATGAATATTCTGCTTTGTCCCATTAAGAAACTCGTTGCTCGGTCATCACCTGCTTTTATTTGCATGTTTTCGATTACTCTCACGAGATTTGGGTTTTTTGCTTGATTTTGTATTAATTATCACTGATCACGCACGACCTTAAATACTTTTAGTTTAGTTAGTTTATGCAAAATGATTAGGGACTGTTCGTTACATGTTGTTGACACGCAGAGCAAAACTTCAATATAGTTTGCGATTGGAATATTGGTCGGTGTACCGAGTATACTCCCCCGTCATCCAGATACGATTCAGGATGACAGATTATAATTTATTTCAGTGAATTATTTCCATCACTGCGGTTCGACGGATTTAAGTAATGACTGGCGGCGGCATCATGGGGCAAGTTAAAAAACATCGTGTCATGATTCTAAGTTGCAAGCTCATATAAAACAAGAGAGATTTTTGTTTTTTTCGTATTATTAATTAAAGGGCAGATAAGAACGATACGAAGAAAAAATAAATGAAATAAATGACTGATTCAGGCTGTATTTTGAAGCTACATTCATGCTATTTTGTGTGGAATAACACATAATTTAAATGGACGCCTTTGCTGGCAGTGCTTCTAATAGCAAAATGTTTGATGGCTCGGTGCAATATGTATTGCGTTATTCCGACAATAGCTTCTCGAATGTTGGCTTTGAGCCTGTCCTAAGTGGTTGCCTTTTTAGCGTATAGCGTAGGTATAGGAAGGACTTGGCATAACCCCATAGAAAAAAATCAAGATGCGTGCTCAATTATGTACGCTCAGTGTTCATCATCGCACTTACTTCGAAAGGCCGCCATATGCCATAAACCGAACCAAACAATCAATTTCTGTGGATGCATTGATGAAATGGGCCTTGCCCGAGAACAAGCCGGCACCGAACTGTCATTTCTGGCTCTTCTTGGACACTGGGCGCTACGACGGCTATGTTCTACTCTTCTTTTCGCATTTTTGCGTATTTATTTCTAAGCCAGCAAATATGAAACGACGCATGATAAAATGGGTCTTATGAATAAAAACTAGCATTTGCTTTGAGTAAAAGGTTTTAGCAAAGTAAAAGCCCTTAGCAATTGCTTTGAATCGGTATGAACAAAAACCTAGTTTGCTAAAGTAAGTTCGAAAATTCGAACATAGCATTTACTTCGCTGTACGTGTACTTGCCTTGCAATAAATTTGATTTTTTTAATTTTCCTTGAGATTCTAACAAATTTTGTGGAAATTGAAACCAAAAAAAAAATGAAATTCAGAAATATGACTGCAATCTATAGCTCCAATTGCACCTGGAAATATGATTTTTTTTTTTTTGCCAAATAGGTTGTTGATGTTTTATTTCTTCTTCAGGTGTCCATGACAAGAAATAATTGAACAAAACTTAATTTAACTATTTATAGACAAACCACCGAAAATTCACATTGCTTACTTTTTTTTTTTTTTGTAAAAAATGTGCGTATAAAATATTTAGCAAAAGGTCTGAGTTAACTAAATAGCAGACTCAGAATTTGTATAGCATTTGCTTTGTTTATTCATACCGATCTGAGTAAAAGGTCAGTGCCGCCGCTTTTCGATAATGTCAAAAGTTGGAACTAACTCAAATTGTTTTTTATTCATACGAAACGTAGCAAATGCTTCGACTTTGACATTTCTCTTGAGTAAAAGCAATTGCTACGCTTTATTCATACGACCCAATGCCTAATCTTGCTGATTATTTTGACATTGGTGACTTTGACATCTGCTGAAACATAACAAATGGAAAAGCTCATACTTTAGTTGACATACGGTTTTGCCCTTGGTACCCATTTGCTGTATTCTTTTGAAGACAATTTTGTCACCTTGTTATTATTAAAATATTCTTAACTTAATGCCAAATCAATTTAGTCACATATCTTTTTGTGTCTTGTTGAAACGTTCGGATTAAATTAAATGGTTTCGTGCATTAAGAAAATGGACTCAAATGAAATGGATATTAAATGGAGTTTTTTTAAGTGGTATAAAAATTCAATATTTCAAACACCTGAAGCTTATGTTAATGTTTATGATAGTAGCTTTATTCAATAGATAAATCTATGTCGTAAAGGCCAATTAACAGGTCCATTAAAAAAAAAATTGATTCGCGCGTCTTTGTATTTTGGTCATAAGTTTGAGATTCGATGCTTTGTGTGTGGCTTGCCACCATACTTAGCTTCCGCACGCGAGTATTGAACGCAGTATAGCCGTATACATCCACAGAATTATTTTAGGGCTAGGTCCCCACCTTTTGCCGAACTCCTCCTTGTGGTGTACCTCTTGAGGTTGTCACTCTAAGATCAGTGTCAGTTAGTTTTGCATTAATGTTTCTTTCAATGTATAATCTTTCAATCACATTTGTTAGCGATTGTTCAACGTTGGAATTGACTAGTGATCTGTTCACTGCGCACGTCTTGACATTGGTTCGTATGAATAAAGCGTAGCAATTGATTTTACTCAAAAGAAATGTCAAAGTCGAAGCATTTGCTACGTTTCGTGTGAATAAAAAACAATTTGAGTTAGTTCCAACTTTTGACATGTTAGAAAAGAGGCGGCACTGACCTTTTACTCAGATCGGTATGAATAAACAAAGCAAATGCTATGCAAATTCTGAGTCCGCTATTTAGTTGACTCAGACCTTTTGGTAAATATGTTGTATTATTTCTTGTCACGGGCACCTGAAAAAGAAATAAAACATCTACAACCTATTTGGGGAAAAAAGAAATCATATTTCCAGGTGCAATTGGAGCTATTATTGCAATCATATTTCTGAATTTCATTTTGTTTTTAATTTCAATTTCCACAAAAGTCGTTAGAATCTCAAGGAAAATTAAAAAATTCAAATTTACTGGTCAGGTAAGACAGAAATTGCAAGGCAAGTACACGTGCAGCGATGTAAAAGCTTTGTTCGAATTTTCGAACTTACTTTAGCAAACTAGGTTTTAATTATATTTTTTACTTTGCTAAAACCTTTTACTCAAAGCAAATGCTAGTTTTTATTCATACGACCCATTGTTGAATGCTCCTTCAATGTCTACGAACGCGGCGGCGAGTGTGTTTTCTTTGTCATTTAGGAACTTTTCAATGATGCTCGTGCCCTCATGTAACGCGGTAACCCCTTTACCTTTAATGTAGACATGCTTAGCGGTTCAGATCACACTATCGTCAAGCCGACTAAATAAAGCGGATAAAACGTTTAAAAGGTTTTCGAAGGTTTTCAGGATAAAAGATGTTAGGCTTATAGGCCTGAAGTCCTTAGCAGTTGTGTGGCTAGACTTGCCTGCCTTCCGAATGCAGACGACCCCTTTACTTCTCGCCATACCCTGGGAATGTGAGAAAAAGTCTCAATCGACCAGTTAATTTTGTCCTCCTTCTGGAATTATTAGAAAAGTAGTTGCGATGCTTGGTGAGGATGTGGACTGGAAAGTTGTTTGGGTGATACAACCCGGAAAATTAATGTGTAAAAGCAGACTCAGAGTATCTTCAAAGGACTGCGTAGAGTTACCACTGTTGTCTTTTAGAAATGCTGGAACCTTAGATTCTTAAGATAGGATTTTCCTAAGTCTAGCTGATTCCCTAGTATCTTCTATTTCGTTACAGAATTTATGCCAGGCTATGTATTTAGTACTAGTGACAGCACTCTTGAATTTACGCTGACCGGCTTTGTTTAGATCACAGTCTGATTGGAAGTTAGTGCGCTTGGCCAGATTGAAGAGAGACCTGGCTTTCCTTCTAATTTCAAGGAGTTCCTTAGACCACCATAATGGAGAATATTTTTGTTTTCTTTATTGTCCGTAGAGGACAGGCTTTACCATATATCAAAAACGACATAAGTTTGCACAATTTGCACGCGCTTTCTGGCGTTAATCTATGAAACGTACTAATCACAAATCAACCTTCAACTGTTAAATTGACAATCTGTAGAAACAGTGTTGCCAGTTTAAAAACCAAACCTCTAAAAAAAAAACACCATTTATTTAGTCAAACTCAGTCTTAAGCAGTTAGGGACCCTTTCATTTTTCCACTAATCGATGTAGAATTTTGGTACCATCTTTACTTGAACCTACAGGACACAGTCATGCGTCCATGAGCAGTTTATTATATAAGCTAGCTACCTCATGTTGCGACCAACAAGCTGGTTATTGACTATCTGGCTATACAGGCGACACAATGATAATAAGCAGGACGGCAGAAAACATTAAGCTCAGAGACAAAACACTTCCACACAAATTTCTCTAACGATCGGGGACTAGGATCGATAATGTCAATGTCAACCCAGTGTACGAATATCTACAAGAAAAGTCGTTTATCCTTTGGGGAATTCGGATCACTCTCAAATAACAGCTACCAATTCTATACCCGACACTAATATGAGGCAACCTTATGCACAAATGCTTCTAGACTGTTACTTTACTTTCATGAACAATTGTTATCATTTATCAACCACTTCCTAAAACTGTGAAGTATCATTCAAACCGAAATGGCGGTAAAAAAAAAATCAATCTGCAACTCAAAAAGCACCCTGCCGCTGTAGTGCAAAAGTTATACTCTATATACAAAAGTTATATTGTACGGGTGATTTTTTAAGAGGTTTAGAACTTTTTTTAAAAAAAAAACACAAAAAATTCGAAAAAATGAATGAAATATTTATTTGAATCGATAGTTTGAACCTTGCAATTTAATGTTTAAAGATAATTTCATGCAAATGTTGACCGCGGCTGCGTCTCAGGTAGTCCATCCGCTGAGTCCAATTTTGGCATACTCTTTCACACATATCGGCCGGTATCTCACGAATGAATGCATGGATGTTGGCTTCCAGTGCGTCAATCGAAGCGGGCTTGTCCCTATACACATTAGCCTTGACATACCCCACAAAAAATAATCTAATGGTGTCAAATCGCACGATCTAGGCGGCCAATTGACCGGCCCGAAACGTGAAATTAACTGTTCACCAAACTCGCCTCGCAATTGCGCCATTGTTTCGCGTGCTGTGTGGCATGTGGCACCGTCTTGTTGAAACCACATATCATGCAAGTCAAGAACTTCCATTTCGGGCAAAAAAAAATTTGTTATCATCGCTCGGTAGCGTTCACCATTGACAGTAACGCTGCGATTCGCATCATCTTTGAAGAAATATGGCCCAATAATGCCGCCGGCCCATAAACTGCACCAAACAGTGGCTTTTTCGGGATGCATTGGTAGCTGTTGCAATGCTTCTGGCTGATCTTCACTCCAAATGCGGCAATTTTGCTTATTTACGTACCCATTCAACCAAAAATGAGCCTCATCGCTGAACACAATTTTTCGATAAAAAAGCGGATCCTCGGCCAGCTTTCCAAGAGCCCATTCACCAAAAATTCGGCGTTGTGGTAGGTCGGCTGGCTTTAGTTCTTGCACAAGCTGTATCTTAAAAGGCTTTACGCACAAATCCTTCCGCAAAATTTTCCACGTAGTGCTGTAACAAAGGCCTAACTGCTGGGAACGGCGCCGAATCGACATTTCGCGGTCTTCTGTCACACTAGCTGATACGGCCGCAATATTTTCTTCACTACGCACAGACGAAACGTGTTGGTGGTTTAATGTCCAACAAAGTAAATTTGGTGCGAAATTTGGTCACAATCTTCCAAATAGACTGCTCAGAAGGTCGAGAATGCCGATCATAAAATGGAAGCAGCGCGCGATGAACATTTCGAACCGAGCACGAATTTTGATAGTAAAATTCAATAATTTGCAAGCGTTGTTCATTTGTAAGACGATCCATGGTTAAATTGCAAACCAAACTGAAGCTGTTTGACAGTGACACAAGGTACTAAACACACGTCAGCTGTCAAAACCAGTGTTGCCAAAACCAAACCAGCTAAAAAATCACCCTTTATATTTATCAAGTCAAAATGATGTTTGTTCTACCAAAAAAAAATTTAACTTAACTAATCTAAAAAAAAAGATTCTTAATTCATTTACCTACCTAAATAGAGAAATTTACAATTACAGCAAATTTCCAGCGAATTCGAACCTTACCTTTAAAAATGAAACTGAACCGCAGTTATCTGCGACTACATGTGAATAAAGTGTCAGAAACTACGACTATTAGCTTGTACGCAGTTCGCCATTCGCTCTTATAAGAATACTACTTAAGTGTGTTCTAACTACAACCGAGAAATTGGCACAGGTATTTACCTTTAAGTCACATTTCTCCTAAGATAACGGACGTGCTTTCATTAAAGAAATTATAAGCTATAGTTATGCATTATGCTGGTTCTTTTATTAACACATTCCCTATATAGCTGCAACCAGCGTCGAAAAACTAAAATACAGGATAATGAGTTCGATAAATATTTTGACACCTTAGTGCAAACGAAAAACTCAAACCCAACCAGCTCACATTTTTCGTCTTTAAATCAAGAATCACTTAACAACTTCAAGTTTCGTGGTGTACACTATTAAACTCTTTACAGAAATAAAGGTAAACACACACTATAGGATTAAAACAAATTAGTACTGATGACAGCTCAGAAAAACACAAACCACCACCAGGCGAACAGTTCACAAAAGTTCAAAGACCGATTTACCCCTCGAAATATTTCTCAAGGAAGAGTGAGGCACGAGGAAAGAGCGAAAAACCAACAGAAGATTCCTCAAGTCGAAAACAGTTTCTTGCGGAGTAAAATGTGTACGCATATACACATAAAGCATTGTGTGGAACTTTTTGTGCCAACGTTGTTCTATTTCATTAACACATTACAGGTAATAAATGGTAATTTTTTTGTTTTCCCTTGGTGTTTCGTATTTGTTCCAAAGTCACACCTACGACATGGAAGTTGATGACATGCGGTGTTTCACATAAACAACAGAGAAGCGTGAACTGTTTCTCAGGCAATTGTGTTCGAGTTTATTTGCATGTTTTGATAGGACATGCTCTCTAAGCATAAAAAAAACGCAGCGACCTCCCCAAGGCCATCGTTTCAAAAACTCGAATAAGCCCAGATTAAGTGTCACATATGATACATATAGTCGCATGCAGCCGGTTTGCGCCAATCCGATTATCTGAGGGGTGAAAGTAGAACCCTAAGTCAATTTCCACACTTGTATTGAAACCCGTGCCGTCTAAGCTTACTCGAGTTATTGAACGCCATGACAAACTCTGGCGACTACTTGTTCAGTCAATCACCACCTTGCAATGCTCATCATTCACTTTGTATCTGGTTTCTAGCAACTGGCCACACTTGACCAATGTAATTACAAACCGATTCACTTCCAATGCTGAATACGTCCACTACACTATTGTCAATGGCGTCGTCGTAAAAAAGGATTATTCGCATTCTACAACACTTGCGAGCGGCCGCCTTGAGCGCTCACACCAAGGGGGTTCTGCCGTGGACGCAAATACAATTGTTTGGCTTCATGCGGTCGCTGCCGTGTTTGAAGTCTGATATACTGGCAGATACGAAGTTTTTTCTTTTCTACCTACCAACAAGAGTGGTATTCTTCTTAAAAAAAGAAAAAAAAAAAAACAACGTCCGACATTCAGCGTTCGCTCTTTACTTATTTTGCAGACTTTTTACTATGCGCGAGGATGATTAATTGTCAGTGGAGGAGTGAGAAACAGTAGGTAGCCTATTTTCGAAGGCATAGTGCAGTTAAGTTATTGTTTCGCTTCACTTCTTTTGTTTATGTATTCTTCTACATGTATATATATACAAGGGCCAAAACTTATCGGGCTATTTTACAATTCTCTTTACAAAGATCAAGTGGAACAACGCGGTGAACACTATACTTCTTCGTTCCTTGTTCTTTGCATTTGTAAGTCGGTACTTAAGTCATTTGCG
Organism: Cheilosia urbana; assembly: GCA_946477585.1. Lineage (NCBI taxonomy): Eukaryota > Metazoa > Arthropoda > Insecta > Diptera > Syrphidae > Cheilosia > Cheilosia urbana. The sequence continues at coordinate 113,920,899 of OX297854.1, forward strand.
GATAGATGTGAAGTGGGCACCACTTTTAGAAGTCATTGCACTTACTTTTAGTAGCGGAAACGATGAAACACGTGATTTCAAGTAGAATAGAGCTCCACTGAAATAAGTTTGCGAATTTAACTAGATTAACCGAAAATTGGACATACACCTTGCATTTGGATTTTTATAATTTTACATTTTTGACGCAAGTTCTGTGAAAAAAGTTTGTGGATTACGCGTTGGGAAAGTCATCACATTCATGTTTATTAAAATATTCTAAACTCAACGCCGTATTGCTTTGAGTTTCTTATTTGTGTGTATAGTTGACTAAAAAAAAGACGTTCGAATTAAATTGAATGGTTTCGTTCATTTAGAAAATGCACTCAAATGAAATGGATATTATCAAACTCAGTCTGAAGCAATAAGGGACCCTTCCATTCATCAACTGATCGATGTAGAATTTTACTTACTTTTAGTTTAATGAAAATGCAGGGCACAGTCATGCTTCCACGAGCAGTTTATTTTATAAGCTAGCAACCACCTTTTGCGACCGCTAAGCTGGTTGACTATCTGGCTATATAGACATTAGCAGGTCGGCAGAAATCATTAATCTCAAAGACAAAACACTTCGATGCAAGCTAACAAACAAATTTTCCAATTTTCTTTTAATTTAATTTTTTTCATTTTTCTCGCCGTATGACAAACTCAACAAAGAAAAGGTAGCTTAAATCGGGTAATCCGTTCTCGAGTTATGGGCGGTCTTAAGGTATCTCCAGACCAACGAAACATATCATAAACATTTAATAAATGTTTCATAAATATTTCATAAACGTTTCATAAACATTTATTAAACAGAAAAAAATGTTAATGAAATGTTTCGCAGTTTCCCATATAATAAAGGGTTTTTCAACAGGGACGCTACAAAATTAGAGCGACAGGGACAGCAAACGACGCCGAGTCTCTTGCCGCTCTTTTGACATTATTAAAATTTACTACCGAAATTCGGAGTCAGTGGCCTCAACGTTAAGAGCGGTACGTCCAATTTATGGTCATCATAATCGTCCTAGCAGATCAACAATTGAGCGTCTAGTGGATAATTGAATCCACAGGCACAGTACAAAATGTTCCCGTGCCAGTGAGACAAAGAAGTGCCCGTAGTGTAAAGAATATTGCTACCGCTGAGGCTTCAGTTGAAGAAAGCCCAAATGTGTCTCTCACACGTCGTTCTCAAGCGTTGGGCATCTCTGTGACGTCGTTGTGGCGAATTTTGCGAAAAGATCTTGGCCTACATCCTTACAAGATTAAATTGACGCAAGAACTGAAGCCGCTTGACCACCAGAAGCGTCGTATGTTCGTGAATTGGGCTGAGCAACAACTTGAAAATGATTCGGATTTTCATCGAAAAACCATCTTCAGCGATGAGGCTCATTTCTGGCTGAATGGCTTCGTCAATAAACAAAATATGCGGTATTGGTCAGGCAGCAATCCACACGTATTCCATGAGTCATCATTGCATCCCAAAAAAATTACGGTTTGGTGTGGTTTATGGGCCGGCGGCGTCATTGGGCCGTACTTATTCCGTGATGATCAAGACCGGCACGTTACTGTGAATGGGAATCGCTACCGTTCAATGATAACCGAATATTTTTGGCCCCAATTGGACGATATGGACTTGGAGGACATGTGGTTCCAAAAGGACGGCGCCACAAGCCACACAGCGAATGTCACAATCAATTTATTGGAAACCAAGTTTGGAGAACGTGTTATCTCACGAAATGGTCCAGTCGCTTGGCCGCCTCGGTCGTGCGATTTGACGCCGTTAGACTATTTCCTGTAGGGCTACGTCAAGTCTTTGTTCTATGCCAATAAGCCAGCGACGATTGATGAACTTCGTACGAATATCGAACGTGAAATTGCAGCAGTATAGGCCGATTTATGCTTGAAAACCGTCGAAAATTGGGTTCAGCGTCTGGCCTTCTGCAAGCGTTCCCGTGGTGGCCATGCAAAAAAAAATCGATTTCCATACATAATGGCATCGAACGTACTTTCACAGGAATAAAGAATTTCATTGATATTCAAAACCGTTTTTGTTTTATTCAAAAAAACTTTTGTGCGCTCTTATTGAAAAACCCGATATATATAGAGAAAGAGATAGATGGTAGCAACATCTTAAAATTCCAAATTTTACGCTCAACTGAACTCCCACCAGTGCCAGTGACTTGAGCATTTTAAGACTGTTCTTCAAATTGCAATGTGAGCAAACTTTTCACTTACTCAACCAAGAAAATTTATTAAATTTATATATAACTAGCTGACCCGGCGAACTCCGTTCCGCCTTAATTCGTTAATTGTAATGAAAATAATATTTCGGAACATGCACAATGAATGCTACTTTATGTAATTTGGTCAATTAAAATTCGTTATTCAAAAGTAAGCTATATTAAATAAAATAGAAATAACTGAAGTAGGTATAGCAATCGATATATTTCCGTTTTTGCACTAAAGTGGTTTGCTCGCACGTGAGCACATGGGAGCATCAAGACTGATGCCATAAATATCCAGCGATTATCCGATGCGACTTAATATTTGTCATAGACGCTTAAATGCCAATGGCAAGTCGTTCTGAATAATTGGATTCCGCGATTTTGAATTTTAAATAAGTTGTGTTGTATTGGAAGTGACACTACCGGTTTTCTATCCATTGTTTTTTTTTCCAAAGTTTTCTATTATCAGGTTTGAAGACAAATCTGTTCTGCGATTGTCTGAGTTAATTTTTTCCATCGCCGTTTTAAACATCGTAATCAAAGCGTTGTTATTGTTTGCATTAAATAATTGTTGCAATTTTCGAATGACGTTTTTTTGTCTATTTATAATTATTACTTAAAGGTAAAAAAGGAAAGCAGTAAAAATATAACAAAATATTTTGAATTAAGATAAAATAAGATAAGAAGAACGGATCGGTGGAATTATAAAAGATACCTATCAATCGAAAGTATAATACAAGCACTGGAAATCAATTTCTAAATGAAGTCGTCGAGACACAACCGTCAGCAATAGCCCGGTCGTGCCTTCTGAGCCGCGCGACAGGCAGCCTTTGTGATATTGATTCGTTGATGGGAAAAGTGGCGGGAGGCGCCCGACGTGATGGCCCAGTGGCGGCATGCGCGCGGTACTGGACATGGACAGTACTTAGACATTGCAACATTACTTTATTTTTCTAAAATAAACGAATTTTTCTAAATTAGTAGCCTAATTATTACTCCTTATTACATCAGCTACTTGCCAAATTAAGTCCCGTCAAAATCGGTCCAGCCATTTCAGAGATTAGCCGGAACAAACAGACAGACAAAAATTGTAAAAAAATGTTATTTTCGTGTATTTTCCTACCGTTTATATATTCATATGCATTTAGTAAAAAACGGTTATTTCAATATAACAAACAGACACTCCAATTTTATTTATATGTAATAGATAAAGTTTCACCTAAACCCTAATGACCTACAAAAAATGTCGTTCAAATTCAACGTAAACGTGTTTTAGCGAAATAAAATTACGCTCGCACTTATGTATGAAGAAAAATAAAATGTACACATCCACACATGCGCACCGAAACTCATCGAAAACTCACGCTTATTTGTATTACATCTTTCATCAGTGAACTATGAGTACAAAGTGTAACAAAGAAAGCTCAGAGCTTTTTTTGTTGTATTTCAAATTTCCAGAAGCAATTTAACCGATTTGTGAAATGCCTAGTTGAGTGAAGTAAAAAAGAGATTTTTGATAGAAATTAAATGGTTTGTTTCTTTTTTGTTTTTGTTTTTTTTATTTTATCAACAAAATTGGTTGAAAATTAAGGGCGACAGAGAGAAACGTACACTTTTTGCCACTTTGTGTTCAATACTTCTACTATAATACGCCCAGAGATACTTGCTAGCGTTTTTTAAAATATATATTAGGTTCTAAAATAATTCAAACCTTCAAGTGCGAATTTTTAAAAGATATTACGGTCGAAATAACCAAGTTGATGTACCTAAGTTTGTGGCGAAAGTTTTTGTGAAGAAGAAATACGGCCTGGAAATAGTGAGGTCATACCATCGGTCGGTAAGATCTTGGCGAAGTGATTCGGAACGAACAAATAATCCTGTATTGCAAAACTAGTTCTAATGTTTGACAAGACTAAGCGTCCAAATGTAATGTAAAATGTTAATATTTAACAACAACATTAGATAGGATCGCAATGTAGATGATGTATGAATGAAGCAAAAAAAAGTCCATAACGGCCTGGCCAAAGATCAATTGTATTTCAAATACAAGAAGTGTAAAGTATTTTTAACTTACTCAAAAATGCTGCTTCTAAAAATTGCCTTCTTACCTGCAAATAAAAAAACAAAAAACAATTAGTTTTATTTTATCAATGCGGGATCCCCCCTAAAAATTCAATGTGCTAAACCAGCCACAACAAGCCGACAAAGAATATCATCAGAATAGGTAAAATACACAAATCAATTATTACCTATATCGAAAAAAATACATCAATTAACCTCACATGCTTGGGTCTTAAGTAGTACTAATAGATATCATGTTACCTAACAAAAAAGGAGTAGGTATTTGTATTTGTATGAATTATTTGGAATTCAAGTAAATCCAGTTTTGATAATTATAACCAGATAACATTCAGTAAAAAAAATATATTAATAGCCACATTCGTTTGTGAAGGGTGAGCCAAAATGCAAGCAAGATTTCAATTTGCCGCCATTCGTGCGGTGAGTGTTAAAATGGAGCAATACGCGAAAGAACGTGTTTTGATTGATGAAGAATATTTCAAAAATAATGAAAGTCTGGCTGCCATAGTCCGCGTCATTGAATCATATTCTTTCGAAAATGAGACTTCAAGCAGTGACTGTTACTGGTACTCGGTATCTTTACATGATAACCGAGTTCCTTCTACCTAAATTCAATGATATTGATGTGGACGACATGTGGTTTTAGCAAGACGGTGCGACATGTCATACAATTTCCTGGTTGTGTTTACTCCTCGGCGATCTGAATTGGCCTCATAGAGCATGCGATTTAGCACCATTGATTTTTTTTTTTTCTACAGGTCGAATGTCTATTTCCACCTGTATATTGAAGGAGGCCATTCCACGCTGCATCAACGAAATTCAAACACATTTCAAAATGGTAATGGAAGATTACTACAAAAGTTTACTACAGAGTGTGTGTGTTTACCTATATATAAATAAATAAATATAAAAAAACGGTGTCACCTCCCGACATCTAAAGGAAGAGGTTGCATTACCGCATCAATGATCGAGTACTACTAAATTTGTTATTGTTTTGCTTGTAAAATCCACAAAATTCAGTGACATATGACTCGCTCACGGACGCGGTAATTCGACCACAGATCTCCCACTGTTTTCGAATATCAACGATTATCAAGTGTAGGTATAAAAAACTAACTGACCCGGCGAACTACTTCGTTCCGCCCAAATACCTTAATGTAATGAAAATAACAATTCCGAGCAGGCACATGCTGCTTCATGTAATTCGGTCAATTCAAGTTTTTGTATTCAAAAGTTAAACTGGAGTATAACAATGTCGATGTGTTTTAATCAAACGGAAATGATATATGTGCCGGCCAACATTCCGCTTTTTCATTGAATTGCTTTATGATACACTTACAAAGTGGTATATTTGCCGAGAGAGGGAGCAAGCCACATACAATTGACCACGTGAGAAATATGGGAATTCAAGATTGATGACACATACAGCTATTGTCCATGTGGGAAATTTTAATATGAATATCAAATCGTCGCTTGAATGGCATTTGCTTTGAGATTCTACACAATCAAACGCGTTTCGTTACAAAGTTTCGGTGCATTGAGGTTGGCCAACAAGAACTCAATCGAATTTCGATTTCAAATTGTGTAAGTTACCCAAATTCAATTATACCAGAACGAAATCAAATAAACGTGGTTAACCTCACTCTTCACACCTCAATTTTTCAAAAGATATCTGACCGCACGCAATAGCAAGTCCGTCCAATTCAATTGGAATGACGAAATGAAAATTACACCTGTTCTATAGCGCAATGGCAAGTGGATCAATCACGCCACCTGGTGGTTTTTCGAATCATCCAGAAATGTCAATGTCGGTGTGCAGTGCCATCTGTTTTCGAGCCAACAAAAAATGTAGATAATATCAAGTAAATAAATAAATAGTTGGCGCAACAGGTCCGGAGGGACCCTAGGCCTAGCTTCTCACAACCATTCGTTTTGTGTGAGTTTTTCATTTTTGGAACGAATGGAAGGGATCTACAATTTTATGCCGACTCCAAACGGCTAACTTGAGAAGCTCTTTCAAGACAATATTATACTCTCGGATGTTTGTCAGACGTTCGCGAGAGGTGTCACAGTGAAAAAAACCTTAAGTTGGAATTTGGGTTTTTGCGGGATTCGAACATCGACCCCTCGCTTAGTAGTCCAACACACTAACCACTAAGCCACTGCGCCTAATATCAAGTATATTATACTAAAAACACCATGTGACGTTCTGCTGATTTCGATTGCGTTGTTGTATATATCGGTCTCCAGTTTGGACGACCGCAAGTTGTTTTTGTGATAATCATTCTCGAAGTTGCGATATGTTCTCCCGATTGTTTTCCGATCGAAGCCTTCGTCTGGATTTTCGTGGCCATACGTCGTACCTCGTACGTAATGACTGCGACCTGAAAGGTTTGACCTTCTCACTGGCGGGATGATCAAATGAGTTTGGGAGCCGCCGAAATGAATAATTAATAAAATTTAAATAAACAATTTTAAATAATTTTTGTTGTATTTATGTCCCTCCGGGTTTTCTTTCCAGTTTATTTTTTATAAAGTCCTGCTCCCATACAAACTTTCTTCCCCTTTTTCACCCCCTTAAAGTTTTTTTTACGACAAAATTTATTCTATAACCTTCCTTTGGTCAAAACGCATCCATCAAGTCCAAAATGGTGAAAACAAATAGATCCGTTCTCGAGCTATGCGCGCACAAACAGACGTCAGTCTCTTTCATATAGATTCAGTGTCTGCTCAACGCCACGCTCCCCCTTCTATAGCGCTGAGATCGGACAAAGCCAACAAAAACAAGGAAAAAACACGTGTTACAGTTTTATGTGTCAGAAGTTTTACACTAAAATCATCACATCCTTACGTGGAGGGAAAGTAATGAATGTGTTGCCTGTTGCTCATAGAAAATCACCCAAGTTTTTAGGGCATCGGCTGCATAGGCCCATTGTCATTGCAAGTCCATCTCAGTTAAGAAAAAGTAATTAAAGACTGAAAAGAAGGTAATTTTATTGCGCGATTTGGTTTAATCTCGCAGTTATCCTGGGCAAAGTAGATTATAGATCTTTACTTGCCGGGCAGGGCGGTAGGAAATAAGGCCCCAAAAGAGAAAATGAAATTAAAAATAATGAAAACTACTTTTTACTTAATATTATTGATATTGGAGAAACTAATTTAGATTAAATTAATTTTGTATACTCAACCTCGCACCCACCCCGTAATCTAACAGCAAACCCAAGCAGGTGGGTTGCAGGGGGCATCATGCTCCCCCCATACGTATTCCCTGTCGGAAGGGTAACAATTAATAATAAACAAATAATTTTGGGGACTTATTTTATTTCTTCTTTTGGGGTCTCATTTCATAAGGAAATAAACCCCAATTTTCATTAGGAAATAAGGCCCCAAAAAAGGAAATAACACCCTAAATTCTATTAAAAATCGATGTTGTTGTTTCCTGTATAATTTTTGGGGCCTTATTTATTTTTTTGGGCCTTAATTCGCAGAGCCGTCGGACAGATTCAAACACATTTAAAACGATCGCACATTTAGTACGACACAGTACAAAGACCGCTTTTATTATAGAAGAAGTCAAATACACACAAAAATATAATCTACGCAAACACCAATACTATATGATAACCGGTCGCATTAATCAATCAAAACTACATATTAAAAGTCATGAAAATAAAACAAAATCATGTACGATCAAGAGTGTGCGAATAAATGCGGGGGCAGCACTGATATGCGATTTGTTTGCTTTTTTTTTTTGTATCAATTTAATTGAGGGAGAGGAAACGCGCATTTTTTTATTTTCCCTCACTAAAGAATCGAAGGTCGAATAAGTTCAAGTTGTCTAGCAAATGCTATATATTTTTTTTTTTTTCTTAAAAGATTCCGTCTCATTCTCCCTTGTGGTCTATATATATACTCGATCCAAAATAAAGCGCTTGAAAACGTGAATTCAATTAATTTATAGCATCATATTTATATACAAAAAAAAAAAGATGATAAGAAACAAACAAGAGGAAAAGGTAGTAAACATTTCTGTTTGACAGCATTGACTGACGTTTGACACTTTGAACTGTAATAACGGCGATAACCCATGCTTGTATGTGAGATTTATTTTTATTGTTTGTTGTTACTCAAAGTCGCAGTTTAATATATTTTAAGTGAGATTATTTTCTATATCATGCGCAAGTGGAAGTAGCAATAGAAATGAGATCATTTATGTGATACAGTGGCAGTGCTTACATCAATGACACACATATGCATGTGTAGCAATGAACGTCTTGATTTCGTCAGTCGCAATTTCTATAACCCTGGCATATTAAATTTTGATTCACAGAGTAGAGAAATAAACAGCAGATGTTTCTATTTTGGACTGGTTAAGGGACTATCGCGCTTAAGCCAGCGCCGAGTATGGACGAAAACCCACTTGAATTCTGCGAAACACTTGAAATGAGCCACTAATCCTTTTATGGTAACGACATGCAATCGGACATCGACTTAAGCTAGATTACACGGTGGCAAGTATTTTATGGTTTTCCTTTACGTGTATCGGACTTTGTAATGGGGCCATTGACCTACTTGAAAAAGACTGAACAAGAGAGCAGTAAGGCCATAAACATTAAGTGGATTTAAAAAAAAAATAATTTTGGAACGAAGCGATCTATATAATTCGGTTTTCTCTTGAAAGAGCTTCTCAATTAGCCGTTTGGAGTCGGCATAAAACTGTAGATCCCTTCCATTCGTTCCAAAAATGAAAAACTCCAACAAAACGAATGGTTGTGAGAAGCTAGGCCTAGGGTCCCTCCGGACCTGTTGCGCCAACTATTTATTTTATTTATTTTTATATTATATATACGAGGGGAGTTCAATATATTCGCGGTGTGGGGAGGATACTCCAAAGATGTGAACAAAATATTTCGTGATATTAGTAGCCCCGTTATTCAAGTGTTTTACTGTAAAATATCATTTGGCTATGATTATAAGTTTGCTTTGTATTTTGCGTTGAACAAAGGTGAAATGGCTGGTGTCGCGATGATCACTAAAATTGAGAACCACGCTGTAATAAAATTTCTTATTAAACAAGGAAAAAGTCAAAAAAATTATTCACGAAGAGATGGTGGCTGTTTTTCGAGATTCTGCACCTTCGTTGTCAACTGTTCAAAAGTGGTCAAGTTTATTTCAAAGGGTCATGGAGAGCTTTGAAGACGACCCTTGCTCAGGCTGCCCACTAACTGGCTGCATCGGAGAAAACATTACACAAGTTGAGAAAATTGTACTTGAGGATGCCCGAGTAAAGGTTAAAACAATAGCTCGAAGATTAACCTTTCTATTGGTACCATACACACCATTCTTCATGACTGTCTAAATCTTTCAAAAGTCAGTGCAAGATGGGTGCCTCGAATGCTCACATCGCATCAGAAACAAGTGTTCTAAAGATTTTTTGGAGCTGTGTAGCGAAGACCCGGTATGAATTATTAATAGAATTGTTACTGGGGACGAAACATGGGTCCATCACTATGATCCTGAAAGCAAGCAGGAGTCCATGCAGTGGCACAAGAAGGGCACAGGCCCCCCGAAGAAGTTCAAGGTCACTCCGTCTGCCGGAAAGATGATGGCTACAGTGTTTTGGGACTCAAAGGGAATTTTGCTAATAGAATACAAAAAAAAAAAAGGTGAAACCATTAACGCCACATCCTACGCATCGACTTTGCATCATTTACGGGAAGAAATAAAGAAAAAAAGACGGGGTAAACTGGCTACTGGCGTGTTGCTCCTCAAGACAATGCTCCGGTGCACACGGCACAGATTTCTAGGGCTGCTGTACGGGATTGTGGTTTGAAAGAGATTCAACATCCACCCTACAGTCCGGACCTTGCCCCTAGTGATTATATGTTGTTCCCAGATTAAAAAAAACCTTCGTGGTAAGCGATTTACCGATTATGAGGAGCTCAAAACTGTTATAAATGAACATTTTGGAGAGAAGAACGAAAACTATTTTTTTGAGGGTATAGAAAAGTTAATCTCAAGATGTAATAATGTAAGAGGAGATTATATTGAGAAATAAAAATATTTTTAATTTAATTCGTGTTTTCCTTCATGTCAATACCGCGAATATATTGAACTCCCCTCGTATATACACAAAGTTTTATCCCCAATCCCATCCCCTTAAAGTTTTATTTTCAAGACAAAAAGTAGCATTATGTCCTTCCTTGGTTCAATACAAATCCACCAAGCAGGATTTATTCCCTAGTTATGAGTGCACATACGGACGTCAGTCTCCTTTACATACCTACAGCTGTACCCACCCGGTTTTGCCCGTACCTTCGTATTAAATCCCGCCCAGATTTTGCAAAGTTACAAATGTCCAATAATAATTTCAATTATACAACTGTAGATATAACGTTTGAATTTTCTGTTTTTTTGAATGGTGCTACAACCCGTTTTCCTATTCCGCTTATCTTTTACAAAATGCCACTTATCGGGTCCAAAACTATCCTATTTTTAAAACTGAAACCGCAATCATAGCAAAGTAGTGACCAATCTATCGAACTGTAACGAACCATGCAGAGTCACAAAATTTCATTGAAATCGTTTGAGCGGTTTAGGAGATGGACAACAGCGCCACCTATCGGGTATAAAATAGTCCTATCTTCCAAACTGTAACCAACCATACACACCCACAAAATTGCTTAAAATCGCTTAAAAGGTTTAGGGGATCGACAACAGCGCCACCTATCGTTTCAAAAATAGTCCTGAGCTGTATACGTTAAAGTGTGAAAAAAAAACCCAAAATTTATTGAAATTCATGTATTTTTCACGCACAACACACACATACGTTTTCCGATTTCAACCAAACTTCACAAAAACCATATATATCGGTAAATGCGTTAACAGAAAACCACCACTATTAAAACTCTTTTATTTCTCCTCGCATTCCCTGCTCAAAACCTGTTCAAGCAGCACTCAAAGAATGTCCTAGTTTTCGCCCTTTTCTACTATTTGTTTTCGTTTTCTTTAAATTGTTCTATTAAAAGTAATCAAAGCAACTTTGTTCCAATAGCGCAAAGACAACTATGACAACACGTTACATACCCATTTAGGTGGATTCCATAGAAACAAAGCAACTTTACCCGAATGAAGCATGAATAGATGGATGAAGGAAGTCGAGGTAACGAGTAAGGACATACTCAAAACACAAAACAAAAACGCCGGATAGTTTTCTTGTCTTCTCATCCGCCATAGGGAAAACTTTTCACACAGACGACCCAAGTGGGCAACAGTTTGGGGAAGAGCGCACGAAGAAAAAGTTTTATCAAAGTTTCATCATCTTTTGAAAATAGTTTTCTTACAATTTCACGTCTTACTTTATTATTTGTGTTGTTTTTTTTTTTTTAGTTTTTATTATACGAATTTCCGTTAGATGTCGTCTTTTCCGTTTGCTCAGACTCTTGTCCTTGTTTTCGTTATACATGTGTCTGCTTTTTGATTCGAAAAACAAAGTTTTACTTTTTTAATGTTTGCGGGAGGATAAGGGACAGAAGAAAGTAATTTCTACTTTTAGGATGTCGAAGAAGTGAAAGACGATGTCGACGAGAAGAGAAGAAGGTCGATGGAATGGCGTTGAAGTAGATGTATGTGTGTATGTTCTTCGTAGGGATGGCTTTTATCTCTCAAAAAATAAACACAAAAAAACGGAAGATAGTTACCATTTAATTTAAAGTTTTCTTTCGTGTACACTTTTTGCATGAACCTGCGTACATTCTTTCCGATAATTACGTATTTTCTTTTAAAGTTTCTACAACTTTATGCTCATTGAGAGTTTTATATTTTTCTTTAAAGACTTATCATTTCTAGCAATAGCTATTTAATTGATTCATTAAATGGTTGTTATAAAACCTTTAAAATGTTTGCAATGATATATCTACAGAACGCGCGTAATTTGTGTTTAAAAATGCAGAGAAGTTTATCTAGATGAAATATTTCCATTATGCATTTTGGTGCACAGGAACTGGACAACCTAACAACAGACTTTCGTTGCCGAACCTTACATTCGACGCAACTCCTCTGTTAAAACGACACACAGGGAATTTCGCATTAATGTAGAAAGTACTCGTCTAGAGACCCTATCGTGTATCTCGTTTTCGGAAAGGTCAAGACAAAATACAATATAGGCAGATGCATCTGTCGAAAAACACGCATCAACGTTTACAAAGCAGCACTTATTCTAGATAAATATCCCCACTGAAACCTTGCGGAGAATTTTAGAAAGGGATTTTTCATTATTATAGACAAAATTTGATCAAGTCAGCAACTGCTTGCCGGTGACAAGTCGGTAGTTATAGGACAGTACACTGCTTCAACATCAAAAACAAAATCGTTGTTTCTTTGAGATTGTTTTTGCCATAAAATATACGTTCCCAACTCAGGGACTTCATTAATAAACTAGTTGCGTTTCTGGGGTGCGAATTGTTCGATAGCGACAGATGTTTTGACTTCGAGTTACAGCTTATCCTTGTATTTAGGCGGGGGAGCCATTTTTGTTTAAGTCGCAAATGCCGATTGATATTTTAACTTGCATTTCGTTTCAGTGAGATAGCCCCACTACCTTATAGTCCGAGACACGTTGACTATTCTTCACGCTATACAGAATTTGGGCCATATTACCGTTCACGAGTTTAGGTGCTTGGAGAATAAATGGTTTTTAAGTAAAGGGTTTTTCAATAAGAGGTGTTATTGTGAAAGGATATGGTAATGTATGCGTGCGCGTGGTGGCCATTTGGCTGATGTTGTTTTTCATCATTAACGGCATACGTTCCTCTTCATTATGAAATAAATATCCGATCATTTATCTCAATTTTTCATTTGAATATAAAAATAACACCTCTTATTGGAAAACCCTTTACTATGGTTGGCGACTTTTAACACACACCAAAAAAAAAAGTCAAATGTGGCACCCGAAGTAAACAAAAAATGCAAACAAAATTAACATTTTTGGAATTTCTTTGTTTCCAACATTTTAGCCAAACGAAATCAATTTAATGAATGCAAGGTCTTTTGATGTTTTGCTAGGACTAATGCATCGAATCATCAACTCAGTATGTATGCGTATGGCGTATGGGTATCAGCTTCATTATGCCCCATCCACAAAAAAGGCGATCGTATGTCTTCCAAGAAATATCGAAGCATATTCCTGCTTAATGTCGATTTTATCCAAAATGTACTGTGTGAACGTTTCAAGCTTTTCTGCAACACACTAATCGCCACGTGCTAATGTGGCTTCAGGCACGGCAGATCCAAATCTTGGAAAAGACCAACGAATCTCAGGTCGAGACTCACCATCTTTTCATCGACTTCAAAGTCGCATATGATATCATTCGTCGCCAGGAACTCTATTTGGCAATGGCCAACTTCAGGATCCCGGGAAACCCGATCCAGTAGTGTCGCGTGACGCTGGAAAATATGCATTACACTTGCAATGTGCAGATTGGAAGTAGCTCCTCCGAACTGTTTCAAACATGCCTCGAATTTCAAATGTATGACCTATCATGTGACTTCTTCAATCTGGTGCTGGAGTGTGTGATAGTGCGCAGGGCAGGTGTCAACACGGAGGGCACTATCTTCATCAACATAGGACCGATCATAATCGGTCGCTCACAGAACTCCATGGTAGAAACGATTGAAGATCAGACAAAATTTGTTGGCCTTGAAGTAAATGAGGACAAGACTAAGTATGCTATCAACAAACAAGCAAGCATTTGTCCACCGTCTAGGACAAAACGTCACTATTGATAGCAACAATTGCAAGGTAGTAAAGGAGTTCATCTATCATGGAGTAAACATGAACTCCACGAATAAAATTCTAGTGGAGATCCGGCGATGAATTACACTCGGAAACTGTTGCTACCTCAGTTTGGCAAAACAATTCGGCTGAAAATTCCTAACTCGAAGGAAAACATTTTTGCTCTACAAAGGTCTTATTCAGAGAGTTCTGCTTTATGGCGCCGAGTGGTGGATGATAAGCAAGAAGAGCTAATACTGGGCACCTTCGAAAGAAAGATTCTTCGCCGGATTATTGGTCCTGTGTGCTAGGTGGCCGATTGGAGGAGAAGATACAACCGCAAGCTCTATGAGCTGTACCAACATGTGTATGTAGTTCAAAAGGCCAAAACACGTCGGATTTAATAATATAATAATAATATAATAATAATGCTCCAGATTCAAATCTCAGCCCCCTGGTTCGCGACTACAAGAACGACCGAACCTCCGCTTTAAAGACCAAGACCAATCGCGGGTGTCACAGCACTTGGAAGAAGGTTATCGCCGCAAAAATAATCGAACAAACGATTGTCTAGTTAATGCAACCGAGTGTCTGCATTTATTTCCTTCAAGTTGTGTACTTCGGAATTATAACTATTACTATGTCAAATCCATACAGATACAATTCACCGCCACATCGCGACACCACCACAGTTCTCTATTGCGGATGTCACTTTAGGTAACCAGTGGTACGTTTCTTTTTACATTGATATTGTGTGAGTGGTCTCACAAAGCTTGTATACATTCACGTTATGAAAATCTTTAGAAAGGAAGCATTTAATCAAACCGACTGGGCTTTAGATAGAACTAAAATAAATAAGAAAAATAACAAAATACGAATAACCTCAGCTTGGTTGGGTTAATTCTAACAAACAGTTGTAGCCTTTAAGCAGTACAGTGAGACCTTTGTGTTTAACATCCATTAAAAAGTTAAAATACACGAAAGAAAAGCTAACCAACTGTCTGAGGTCAATGAATTGAGCCATTGTTCAACACAGCTCATTAAAAACTATAACCAACGTTTTTCTGTGTGCTCTTCTTTTTTAACTTTTTTATCATTTGTTTTATGTAAGTTGAAAGAATGTTTCTTCTACTGTCTATGTAATAGTTACACCAACAATTTCCTACGGCCATAAAGATCCCGACATTGTTTTTAAATACTGTTCAGCGGGGTAGTTAAAAAAAATTAAATAAAAAGTCGCTGTAATAGTGCTTGCTCTTTTAATCAGTACCTATGTGTGTTTGGCCATATTTATTTCACAGATAAAATGAGCATATTGCGGTCTGATAGGCATGAAGACATTTCAATCGTTGCATTTGTTAATCGAACTTAATAAAATATGAACAATTTCACTCATAAATGATTGCAAGCGCATTGAGCGGCTGAAAGCATTTTATAGGGTAAGCAAACCTTCCAATATCACTAATAGATCTACTTTAAAAAAAAATTAAAGAATATTACAGCGACAGACAGGCGCGAGGGCTAACACACAAAAGATGGCACAAAGATGATGTTAAAAATTACCAAGTTGAAGATACCTTGACGTTCATATTCTCAAAGGAGATGTTGGACTTCTGCTGTTATCGACCTGGGAGTGTGACCGTTGTGTGACTATATCGCTCCTTTGCTGCAATACCGTCACAACTCAAAATTCAACAATTTTGAGTTATGGATGTAAAAGTTTAGTTAAGAAAGTTACCTTTTATCCTGTAGAACGTCATTTCTAAGTTTCAAAAATTGGCCGAGAGAGAGCACTTGTGTCGTTATGCCAACATCTCTTTCAAAAAGGATGTTTATTTTCACTGCACTGTTTCATAATCAAGTTGGGATAAATTCAAGCTCAAGGAGCTGTTGGTAGAAATAATTCAACCTCAGATCATACCTTAATTTCATAAACATATGCTAACCCTACAACCAGTTTTTATTTTGTTTTTATTAAACACCCCTAACGATAACTATGACAATGGTAAACTTAAAAATCCTCTCCTGAAAAATTGAGATTTTTGAGTTACGACGGTATTGTAGCAAATGAGCGATATAGTCGAGCGCTTGCCACCGTTTTTTTTTTTTTTTTTTTTTGTTCAATGTCCTTTAAAATGTGATGCAGTTGCCTATCCCGCAACACCATTATAGTGTCTACAGAAGCAATGCTTGTTAAATATCGTGCAAAATATCTAAATTTGCGCAAAAGCTTCAGAAATGACACTTTTTGTTCTCATTAGCCCTGTTTCTTGCGACTTTTCATAATTCTGCAGCGGTCACACTGCCTGGAAGTACCTGAATTTTGTAACAAGTTTCGATAACACTGACCAAACAAGCGACAAGTTGTTTTCTGTTTGTTTTTATTTCACGCACACAGGTAATTGACCCTCGGTTCAATGCAAAAGTACCCCTTTGACCCAATGAAATTTTTGAAGCAATGCACACGTTCCTTTTCCGTCTGTCCAGGCGTATTCATATCCAAGGATGCTCCTCGTGCTGAAGTCAAAATGAAGAATTAAAATCAGGTCCGTGAAAACAAGCATATTATTAAAACGGCGATGAAGGCGAAATGGAATTTGATGCGCTCTTGTGGACGGCAGAGGAGTACCTGGGAGTTGCTGGTTTGGAATTTATGATCAGCGTTGAACGTGCGAAATGTTGTTGTGATAGAAACAGGTTTCGCATTTTTTTTTTTTTTTTTTTGTTCCTCAATTATGTGATGATGCGAAAATTCGAATTTGAACTACTGATATGGAACGGAAAGGACAATAGAGAGCCGGTCAGCAAGAAGCCGTGTGTATTTGATGTGAACATTTGGAAATTTATTTATTTATTTGTATAATTTGATCGCTGTACGTTGAGAATGATTTCTTAGATTAGTACAGGTAAAAAGGTAAGCGGTCCCTTGCCTTTTTGACTAAAATAATTTGGAGCATTCACTATTCCATCTGAAATCAATTTTGTTATTCCAAAATATCTTTCGACAAACACGATCTCACTGTTTATACTACGATTAAAATCTATATATATAAAAATGAATCCCTATTTCCCTTGGTCCCTTGGTGGACCGATTTCGCTAATTTTTTTTTTTTTTTTTTTTGTGTTTGTTATTGTCAGGAGAAGAATCTTCTAAAAGAAAACATTAAGAAAATTGCGCGGAAAATTAAAAAATTTAAGAAACTTAACCACCATATTAAATTTTATCTAATGATAAAATACATATAAAATAATTAATTTATTATTTCTAACTAAAATTGAACTTATTAGTGCACATCACCGTTAGTTCAGAGCTATCGCGCCTAATATTAAATGTTCAATTTAATATGGAGTTCTGGTAAGTTTGGATAGACTAACATATGGCGTTGTAGGCGTATGTGTCGTTTTTCAGTTCAATTCATTTTTCTTTAATAATAATCTTCTTAATTTATACCTATTATTCTTTCGGGATGAAACTCAATGATGACGATATAACTCGATAACCACTGGGTCAAATTTTATGATTCTTCTTTCGTTTTGTTCGTATTGTTGTATTTCAGGTTAACGCAAACTTAAAAGATAGGATTGTTGACCCGCTATATGGCGCTGTTGCCAATCTCCGAAACAGCTCTACCAAGTTGATTAAAATCTTGTAGATGGATATGGTTGCTTTCAGTTTTAAATTTTGGATAGTTTTTGACCCTATAGGTGGTACTTTGAAAAACACAAACGGGATAAGAAAATGGATTGTGGCACGTCCCATTCAAAAATAAAATAAACTCTATTTCTAAAGTTGTATAATTAAAATTATTAATGGACATTGTCCAAATAAAGCAATTTGCGAAATGTGAGCAAGATTTAATACGAATGGTACGGGCAAAGCCGGGTGGGTACAGTTACATATAAAAGAGACTGACGTCCGTATGTGCACTCATAACTCGGGGACGGATCGTTCGATTTTTATGATTTTTGGTTGGAAAGAAGGGCATAATGCTATCTTTTGTTGTGAAAAAAAAAACTTTATTCGGATTAGTTGAATTTTTTAATTCTTTGGATGTTCCGGGCTTACCTATTCATAATTTGGATTTGAAAGTCGGCTCAGTTAAAATTTTGTTGCGCAACATCAATGTACCGAAACTTTGGAACGGATCGCATTTGATTTATAGTGAAGGATCTCACATCAAATATCATGCAAGTAATGATTTTGAGGGGAAAATTCAAAGGCAAATACTCTTATTCCGCAGATTTCGCTTATTCAGAACGATTTACCATTCGTGCGACTTCAATTTCCCGGGCGTCTCGCTTTCACTATGACAAATAATTTATTGCAAGGATAAACGATGGATGTTTGTGCATTTGTGGCATCAATCTTGATTTTCCATGTTTCGCAAATTGTCAATTTAGTGAAAAAGCGGAAGGTTGGCCGACACGTCAAATCATTGCGGTTTGATTGAAAAAAATTGCTATTCATCATTTATTTATATTGCATTTAATATAACTTTTGAATAAAGAATTTTAGTTGGCCAAATTACACAAATTAGCAAGTGCATTGTGCATGCTCGGAATTATTATTTTAATAACATTAACAAATTTGGGCGGAACGAAGTTTGCCGGGTCAGCTAGTTAAAAAATAAAAATAAAGCTCGCCGTACAAAATGTATGGAAAATACATTTTCACGAACTTTCCAATTTATCTTTAAAATTTTCCAATTTCCTTAGGCGTAGAGAAACTCAACAAAGAAAATATAATTATCTCAAATTGGACGATCCGTTCTCGAGTTATGGGCGGTATTACGGATGCAACTCTGTTTTATGGATCATTAAAGACAAGATCTAAATTTAATTTAACAAAAGGAGTGTAAATAATTAACTAAATATAGTGCTCAAACAATTAAAATAGGTTTAATAAGAAAATGTAGTCTACTGGGCCGAGCATTACAGTTCATGCCCAAAGGACACGTTCAATAATCATTACACCACCCGCTATATATTATAAACAATTAAGAACTATGGAGAACATTTAAAACGCACCTACCTTCTTAACAATTTATCTAAATAGAATAATAATTTGGCGCAATAGATCCATATCTCGATCTAGTCATCTATTTCAGTTTTAAGTTTTTTTTTTCGGACAAATGGGAGAGAACCATAAATTTGTTCCCGTGTCCGAAATGGTTAGTTTTTGAAAACTTCCTTTCGAACCTTCACTATAGAAGACTTATGGCTTCATTTTAAACCTTCAGCTTTTGCAGGCAACAACAAGTGATTTTGTAATGGAACATTGTCATTGAGTTCGAAAAAATTTACCCTGGCCACTAAAAATGATTATTAGTAACGCGGAGATATAACTTTGACGTAAAGCTCAGGCCAAGCAAACAATTCATCTGCAAATTATTTTTAATAGGAGTGGCAAAATGCCCTGTCAATAACTAAGCACACAAAATACGCGCGTATTTTGGTTTTTACGCGCGTAAATGGAAATGTGGATGTCTAATTGTTTATTGGTACGGTTTCACTAATCCTGTACATTATTAACTAAAGCTGGCAGTCAACAACTAAATTAAATAGTAAGGCCGATTGTGATCCAGGTTAATTTTATATGAAAAATTTCGCCATTGTGAGTTCGTGGCCTGGACACTAAATATGATTATTAGTATCGCGCATTGTCCAGAACTCCAGGATGCAAGAAAAACAAATTATTTTCAGAAAGAAAAGAAAATATGTACAAGTACATCACAGATATAACTTTGTTACGAAGGCAAGCGGAAAATGCGCCAATAAATTGTATCATTTATACATGCGCCGTATAACCAAATGACGATTAAATTAACTCGAAGTCGACTACGGCGATTGGAGATAACCTTAATAAACTCGACCTATCCTGATCTTGTAAAATCAATCCCATAGGCCAATAACACAAATTCTTAATTTGCCTTTAGTGTGTAAAAATAAATGCAAACATTTGTAGATTAGCAAATTGATTTATAGGTTGAATAAGAATGGGATTTATCACTACGAAATTATACCTGCGATATTTAATTAATTGTAATAACATATACACCACGGCAAACTTATTAGATTTTACCACACGGTAAATGTTAATCTACAAAGATCAGTTGTGTTTGAAATTTGAAGGATATCCATTCACCCAATTATAGCGCTAAGTGTTTTTTCTAAAATATAAGGGGTATTCACGATCCGGTGCAACTGGTCTTGTATCATTGCAAAAGTGCGAAAGTGCAACTTTTTTTCGCACTACAACAACAAAATATCCTGAATAAAATTTCGCTACACTTTTGCACTTTATCTATACCTTGCCCCTATTGCAACCGAAAAATATCCTCATCAAGTTGACAGTTCGCTAAATTGGAAAAAAATAAAGAGAATGGAAAATAAAAATAAGTGCCACCGAAGGGAAAATCATAATTTTCATTAGGTAATATTAATTAATTTACATAATTTTGTCTCCATTATCTTCCAATAAACAGAATCGTTTTTCTTGTTCGCCTTTTAAAAGTTTTGTGTCAGAACAAAAAATGTCAATTGTCAAATTGGATCTGGCATTTGCTTCAGTTTTGCTATAGATAAGAAAAAGTGTGTTCACGATCTGATAAAATAAAATAAAATTTCGCAATTTTACTAGGTCTGTTACACCGAATCGTGAATACCCCTATAGATTGAGTATAATACCTATAACCCTTCGAAAACCATTCAAATAATCCAAGGAAATTGAAGAAATTATTCCTTAAAATGCAGTTTTTAAGTAAAAATAAATAAATAGTTGGTGCAACAGGTCCGGAGGGAACCTAGGCCTAGCTTCTCGCAACCATTCGTTTTGTGTAAGTTTTTTTCTTTTGGGAACGAATGGAAGGGATCTACAATTTTATGCCAACTCCAAACGGCTAATTGAGAAGCTCTTTCAAAACAGTAATACTCTCGGATGTTTGTCAGACGTTCGCGATAGGTGGCGCAGTGGAAAAACCCTAAGTTGGAATTTGGGTTTTTGCGGGATTGGAACCTGGGACCCCTCTTCGAGTAGTCCAACACACAAACCACTAAGCCACTGCGCCTAAGTAACCCGACACGTAATTTAACAGTGGACTTGTCAATCACGGGACATCCATCCTTTCAAACCTTTTTTGTTAAGTTTTAAAATTGCTTTTTGCAAATATAACGCGTGCGCCATCTTTTATGTCGGTACCTATGCGAATATTGAATAATTTTAAAATCAAACAACGGATTTCCGAAGGATTTTTTTTTTTTTTGTTTTTATATAGCGACGATTTCGACACGAATGTTTGCCATGAGCTCGTCAATGGTGTGAGGGTTGCTGGCGTACACTTGGCTTTTCAAATAAACCCACCAAAGTCAATTTTCCCAATTTTTAATAGCCACGTGCAGTTTGACTTCAATTTCAACAAGTTCATTGGAACGTCTTGGGCATTGATGAACGGCATGTCGACGACGCACTGTCCCGTGCTCAACAAAATTCGACTCCATACGACGAATACTGTTGTCAGACGGTAGTTGTTGGCCACGATATTTTCGACGATATGCACGTTGAGCTAACACAACTGAACGTCTATTGTAAACATACAGCGTAACTACTGTTTCGTTGAGAAGTGATTCATGGATAAAATTGCACTGAATTGACGTTTTAAAAACATGTCAATCGGTTGATAAATGTCAACGTTATTTAATGTTTACATACCGACACAAAAGATGGCGCACACTTCCAGAGGATAACGACTATAACTTATATTACTTTGAGTAGGGGACTAGTGGGCATTTAGGAAGCTTTTGAAGTCCTCTATGTTCGCCGTTTATGGCAAAGTGTTTTACATATGGGTAAAATATCGAGTAAAATGGTATATAACTAGAATCACAGTTCCAATACTTATAAAATTAACACACTGGCTTTTCAAGAAGTGTAGATCAATAAAATCTAGCTGAACGATTCAGAAGAAAGTGACGTGTTTAAATAATGCCTTGGGCAGGAAATATGTAGGTATAGGGTAGGGTAGACTATAGCCCAAGAACAAAAATGCAAACCATTAAATTACAATACAGTAGTAACCGTTTAAAGCGAACCCGGTTAAAGCGAACTCTCGGTTATAACGAACCATTTCATGAAGTCCCAATCAATGCCCCATAAGAATTATGAATTTTAATTTCGCATATAGCGAACCCGCCTAAAGCGAACTTTCGCATATAACGAACCCATTCTGCGCGTGAAATAAAGAAAATGTCCGGTTATAACCAACCAAAAATCTGTCGCTTTACATTGTCATCCAAATTTTCCCAACTTTTCGGGACTTCCTCGAGAACTGTATAGCTGCATACGAACCAACATTCTCAAACGTCAAAATTTTGTCCTTCGATATACCTAATTTGTTCGGTACTTCCCCGAGTAACCTTTTGTTTACAAACGAAAGGTTGAGTGAAGTGACGCGCTTAAAAATCATTTAAGTAAAATGGGAGATTTAGAAACAAATAAAAGAAAATGTTTTACATTAAAAGACGAATACGACTTAATAAAACGTTTAGAATTGATTTTAAGCGAATTGAAATCTTCTCAAACAAAACATCTAAAATTCACGACTTTTTTAAATACTGAAATATGTACTTATTTTTTATGTGTTTTGAACACTTTTTTTTTTTTTTGATTTTCAAAACAAAACTTGATGATTTTTTTAGCGTATCACTTATAACGAACTTCGGTTATAACGAACCAATTTGGTCAGT
This sequence comes from Cheilosia urbana, assembly GCA_946477585.1. NCBI lineage: Eukaryota > Metazoa > Arthropoda > Insecta > Diptera > Syrphidae > Cheilosia > Cheilosia urbana. The sequence continues at coordinate 113,943,735 of OX297854.1, forward strand.
CCCTTCAAGTTCGTTATAAGCGGACACTACTGTATTTGTCTGGACCTTTTTACCCTTTTTATTATCGTGTGTTCGTTAGGTATTCTCCTTCTGTTGCCTCTGTTGAGATATGTTTTTTTTTTTATTTGTTCATTTATCTTTTCTTCCATGTACGGGTCCTAAAAATCTTCTTTTTTTCTCTGACCGTTTTTGGTCTGCATATCTTATTGGCGATCTGAAAGTCAGAGGACTGGTTTCGAAGTGGAGCTGCTCATGTTTTATAGATTATTATTTCGATTTTTTAGCGCGAAATTGAAATATGTGCACATTTTTTGCAAAATGAACAAATACATACAGTACCATCGCAGTTTATTGATTCCATCGGTGAATACCATGCATACAAATACTAAACTAGTTATTTGTAGGAATTTAAATGCAAATATGAAAATATCTACTAGGTGTAGTATAAACGTAGTCCACTAACACTCTTGTAGGCAAAACAAGAATAGCCAGCCCGGGGGAGGTGGTGAACCTTTCATATAACACAGCCATGACCTATTTGTTTACACGTACCGCGAGTGAGAGAAACATGGATCTCCGTTTATGGCGTATTAAATACACGTAGGTAGTAGGTATAGCCTGCATTATATCCACAGCCACTTCCGTTTAATTTTCCAGATAAAATTTGCATACATACAGTTGGATTTCATTGACAGCGTTCTGTTTTGCTGTACTATGCAAACCAAAAATTTAAAAGTAGACGAGAATCTGAATGTAGTTTTGGTCTTCAAAATATATTCCTTTCGATGAATTGAGTATGTATATATAGTTATAAGTAAGTACGTACATGAATTAAGCTTTGTGTTTGGTTAGAGGTTGGTATATGCGACGTGATCTCAGATAAATGATTCGAATTACAATTTTCTTCCTTATTTCATTGAATAAAGTATACCGAAGTGGGTGGGTTGGTCTGGTATTTTATTTGCCAGCACAACACTTCTCTGTCTCGACAAATTTATTTACTGACTACTAACGTCAAAAACTGATTTAAGACTGGTTTCGGAGGTTTAAGATCTTGATAATGAGGTTTTGTTATCTGTAGCCCCTAATAAAACTAACCAAGTCCTAAGACTGGTTCTGACGGCATGGTTTACATAGAAAAATTACAGTAAGGAATATCTGCGAGTAGAAAAGATGTAAATAGCACAGTGAAGCCTCACATAGCAGAAGTCATCGGCAAGCTTAGCACAGCACGAGGTTTTTAGGAAGAAGTTTTGTCTCTCACTATTTAAAGCCTTGTAATTAATGAGCTACTTGAGATGTATTCAAATTATGGCATATTACACCAAAGGGGGCTTGGAATAACTCGGAAGTGGTGAATTACGGCTGGTTAGCCTAAGTCCAGCACGCACTATAAAAGAGTCCTTTACAAAGAAATTACAACTTCAACGACTGAAACCTTCAAGCCTGTCAAATACTACAATACTGACAAAAAGAGAAAACCTGGAAAGCATCCCAGGAGGTTAACTATGTATAGGATTCGGACCGACCATATCACAAGATGCATATGTAATGAACACGTGTATCTATATTTTGAGATCAATGCAACATTGCATGGGCGAAGAGATCCAATCTGGCTTCCACGAGGAAGACACTCAAAAAGCTGCAAAGACTGGCATCACAATGCCTATTTATTACAAGGATCATGAGAACTTGTCCCACTGCAGCCATGAAAGTGCCATACTGGAAACATTGACTTATTATATTAGGACTGCTAGTAGCTAACTCCATACATGTTCCAAAAATACTGACGCGCTACTGTTTTACAGCGGAAAACAAGGTAAACTTCAAAGGACCAAGTTTACTTTTATTACAAATATTTGTATGTGGTATACGTGTTGAGAGAGTGAGAAATAATAAAGGATGTGTTAATGTTTTTAGTATATTTACTTACCTATAGACATTTGTGTCTTCTACTTAGACTTAGTACCTATATCTAGTTCCGTAATGTATATTTTACTATTTTTCTCTCTAAATAAAGCTGATAATACGAGGGTTGATAGATAAGTACCTGCGTTAGACACGAGAAAATATTTTCTAATAGACGCTGTTTTTTTTTTTATTTTTCGACACAGTCTCTTTTGACATCGACACACTTAGCGCAAAGATATTCCAACTTTTTTACACCCTCCGAAAAATAGGTTTTGTCGAACTCTGCAAAATATGCCTCAGTTTCGTCAATGACCTCCTCGTTTGTTGTGAATCTCTTTCCGCCAAGCCATTTTTTTCATATTTCGAAACGAAAAGAAATCATTTGTAGTCAAATCTGGAGAAAACGGTGGATGCGGCAGTAATTCGTAGCCTAATTAAATCAACTTTTCATTATAATATTCTACTGCAATCGTTGTTCCTTTTCGCAAATAATCGATGTAGATTATGCCCTGAGAATCCCAAAACAACGGTGGTCATGACCATTCCGGCCGATAGAACTGTTTTTTTGCCTTTGGTGCACGTTGTCCGCGTGCAGCCCACTGTTTTGACCTTCTCTTTCATTTTAGGTGTATAGTTATGGATCCAAGTCGCATCAACAGACACATTGCGGCGCAGAAATTCCTTCGGATTGCGCTTAAAAAGGTCCTGTGAAGTGGTCATTTGAGTCCGCTTGTTGTCGACAGTGAGCAAACGCGGCACTCATCTTGCCGATAGCTAGAAAATAATTGTAATAAAAGAGAGGGTCTAGTTCACTGCGACCTTTTGTTCTATTGTGGCCCCTGCTTATACCTTGGAAAGGTTCATGCCCTTTTCCAGAGTCCCATCGTACGACAGTTCCAGTAAGAACCGCGTTTGAGGATCTTTGCTCTGTCTTAGCCTTGGTAAGAATATCAACCTTAGAGCACTTCACCCAGTCCAGTTTGTTTTATGAATCTGAGAATAAGTAGTGGGTCCATGGTTTGTATATCCTTATCTAGTAACTGGTACTTGCCCAGATTTTTTATCCTCATTGTTAAACAGGATTCCAGAATGTGGTCTGGGGTTTCTGTGCTCTCATCACAGAATCTGCAGAGACCTTTTTCTGATAAGCCTATTTTCCTCAAGTGTTCCCTTAGTCTGCAGTGTCCCGTTAGGAGACCTGTTAGGATTCTTAGGTTATTTTTGCTTAGAATGATACATGTTTTAATCTTTTTAGGGTATAGTTCCTTAGGAGTTTCTTTGCTTGCCTCAGGCCTTGGATGTTTTTAAAGATTGTGGTTCTTTTTTCTTTTGCCATTCTTCTGAACTCTTCTCGTAGAGTGTGTTCCTCTATTCCGCAGAATGGTTCAGGCCCTATGAAGGGCTCCGCTGCGCAATGTCTTGCCTATAGCTTTGTCATGCCCAAATGTTGATGAAATATATTCTACACACGTTCAAATGATGTGGCTATGATCTCAACAATCTCCCTTGTCTTTACTCGCCGGTCGGCCAATACAATGTCATGGATTTTGTTCACCATTTCATCCATAGTCACTTCAATTGGACGACCTGGACGCTCCTCTCCTTCGACGGATGTACGACCACGCTTGAGTTCATCAAAACGTATTTGAACATTTGACACACAAATTGTTAGCCAACATAGACGTCTATGATAACAACTGGACCTTTAGAGTTTAGTCTATACCAGTTAGAGCTTATTCATTTAGTGTTATCCGACGGACGTAACGAAATAAATCAACTTACATACGTATGCACCTACAGAAAAACCTGCTTTTATTTCATTTTTAATCTAACTAATTGTAGAACATATTTTACCTAACGTTACATGTAATTCCACCTCATGTAATTATAAACTGGTCCAGATAACAAAAAAAAAAACAGACAACTTTTGCTCTCCCAGCATCAACTTGCTTTCCAAGGCGGAAACTCCACTGTATTAATAGGTAAACTTTATTATCATGCGAATGGAAACGCAGAACGAGAAATTTACCTGAAAACAAATACATTTCCAACAAGAACAAAAAGAAAAAAATAAATGAATAAATTTAATTAAACCGCATTTCCTGTTGCAGAGCACAAAACTCGCAGCACCACAACGCACATTAATAAGAGAATAAAAATTCCGCTAGTTAAATGATGGAAGGACGGCGCATGTACACAAAATATTCATAATGTCTATGTCCATGCAAAGTAGGTTTGTGCCCCATATCTGGTTTATTAGACTATAGAAGTAGGCGGGCGGGAACAATTGAAGATTCGAAAGACTCCTATATCCGGATGTAACCACCACAAAAACAAAAGAACTGAAGCCGATGATATCAGCAGTAGGTAGGTATGGAATGTAAATTTATTTCGGTGGTATTTCGAACTAGAAATGATCGGTTGCATACGATACGGCGATACCCGATATCATACCAAAAAACATACGTTTCAACTCCATGCCAAACGCCAGTAACTTATTTGATAGTTACGTTTGACACATGTTAAGATAATTCATCAAATTTACGTTAACCGTTTAATAGTTCAGCGTCAACGATTTTGTCCTTATTCCGCTGTTTTAACGTTCATTTCAAATAACAGTTTTTACTTTATCAGACAGCCGTTTTTAGTGACTTTTTAGGGTTTCGTAGCCAAATGGCAATCGGAACCCTATTAGATTCGTCATGTCTGTCTGTCTGTCTGTCCGTCCGTATGTCACAGTCACTTTTCTCCGAAACTATAAGAGCTATACCGTTGAAACTTGGTAAGTAGATGTATTCTGTGAACCGCATTAAGATTTTACACAAAAATAGAAAAAAAAACAGTAAATTTTGGGGGTCCCCATACATAAAACTGAAACTCAAAAATTTTTTTTTCATCAAACCCATACGTGTGGGGTATCTATGGATAAGTCTTCGAAAATGATATTTAGGTTTCTAATTTCATTTTTTTCTAAAGTGAATAGTTTGCGCGAGAGACACTTCCAAATTCGTGAAATGTTGGTCCCCCCCCCCCCCCCTTCCCCCCCACCCCCCCCTAACTTCTAAAATAAGAGAACGATAAAACTAAAAAAAATATATGATGTACATTACCATGTAAACTTCAAATGAAAATTTTTTGAACGAGATCTAGCGAGTAGTTTTTTTTTATACGTCATAAATTGTAGACCTCAATTTACCTTTAATACAATCAACTCAAAAAAAAAAAAAAACATTTAATTTCATAAACATAAACCTTATACATAAGCCCTGAACCATTATTTCCTAATAATAAATGATATAAAAATACACTATTATTAAAATAGGTATCGATCAAAGTTGCAACGAACTACAAGAACTTTTATGTTATGTTACTTGCTGTTTTGGAACCCTTCATGAGCGAGTCCGACTCGCACTTGTCTTACTTTTTTATTTAGAATTAGTCAGCTTGGAGTGATAGAGTGAAATTTTCCTAACCAATGGGGCTTTTTACCAGAATCATTGTTGACCTTGTATCCTTTGCTCTCTAAGCCTTAGTAGCAAGGGCAACAAAGTCGACGTTATTACAACTGATTTTAGTAAAACTTTTGATAAGATATGACATCAATTAATCCCTTTCAAATTGTCTACCACAGGTTTTGAATATATTCTTCTTAAACGCCTTTACGGTGTTCACTGACCCATCTCTGGTGTTTTACAGAGTAATAATCTATAATTCCCTTTCTCTTTATCCTATCTACATACAGCTACGTTCTTGGAAGGTTTTCGGTTGGCCCTGTTTTGCAAGGGAGTCCGCCTTTTCGTTGCCTGCGATCCCTTTGTGTCCTCGTACCCAAGTCAGTGTTTCTTCATTTTTAGATAAACACTTATTGAGCTTAAGTACACATTCCAGTGCCAATGATGATGTGATGTTTGTCTGTTCCATGCGTCTGATCACCTCCTGATTGTCCAGTGCTATAAGGATATTTCTTCCCTCCACCTGACTCTCAAGCAAGTAGTCCAACGCATGCAGCAATGCAATTATCTCAGCCTGGTATACGGAAGTGTGTTTCCCGAGGCTAACGTGACGGGCTAGTTCCAACTCTGCTGAATATACATACCGGCACCCGCTCCGTCATCCATCATGGATCCATCTGTAAAAATCACTATTTCATCACTTCGTTTTTCTGAAAGAAGTCCGTTCTCAATACGAGTCGTGTGATTCCTTTCCATAATACGCACCCTTGTTATCCCATCCATAGGCATGTTCAGCTCCCTAATCTCGTTTTTGACAAGTTCCAGGATCTTCCTATGTCCATAGATGGTACCACCATTGTGCCATTTCGCAGCTCGATGCAAACGAAGTCACTGTTTTCTTAATAAACAAGTCTAGCGGTAAGATCCCCAGGATACCTTCCAGTTCGCATGTTGGTGTTGTCCTTATTGCACCTGTAACTCCTATACATGCTTAACGTTGGACCCTATCCAGGTGCTTCCTCCCAGTTCTCTGGGAGGCTTTCGCCCACCATACAACCGAGACGTAGGTTATTATGAGTCTAGTTATCATCGTATACATCCAGTATGCTGACCCAGGCGAGAGTCCCCACCTCTGTCCACATACACATTTGCACTGATGTAGTACCCTTTTTGCCTTCCTGACTTTCTCCTCAACATGGTAGTTCCAAGTAAGTCTAGTATCTAGATAGACTCCGAGATACTTAACCTTCTTGGCCATTTTTAGTTCCGATCCGAAAAGTGTTAAGGGTCGGAATTCCAGATTTTTCATCTTCCTCGTGAAGATTATTAGATCTGTTATTATTCCAGACACCACCGTTCCACCACTTTGAGCGCATTCCTCATGATATCTGCGGTGACGTCTATGAAACTGCCACTGGCCATTATTGCTATGTCGTCGGCATATCCCACTGTGTGAATGCCAGTCCCCTCAAGTCTCTCGAGAAGAGAGAGAGACCACAGTAATATTCCACAATGTAGTGCGAGAACACCTCCTTGTGGGCAACCTCTGCTAACTCTTCCTCTGAGTTCCTCTGGTTCCTGTCTGAATATTTATCGCCCTTGTGTTCAACATATCGTCCACCCACCTTACCACCTTACTACGTTTTTCCAAGGCTTGTTTCAGACTTTCAAAGCATATCTTATCGAAGGCACTTTCAATATCCTTTATATGGTGATCATCGCAATTTCCCTGGTATTTAGCTCTTCTTCCGCAACGCGTACTACTTGATGTAGCCTGCCCCTAGGCATGCTGTCTACTATTTAAAGGATACAGCGATACTTAAGCACTGTACTCTCCATATAGTCCACCACCACACTTTCCATTGTTTTTAACAGAAAGGATGTTAGGCTAACTGATCTGAAGAACTTTGCCTCGGTGCAATGCTTTTTCCCCGGCCTTGGAAGTAAGACCTATTGCAAGCCATGAAACGTATATATTCCAGAGCCTTGGTGCAATTATACGTCTACTCCCCATTGCATTAGACCTGGAAATACACCATCCGGCCCCGCGGTTTTAAAGTGTGAAAATGTTGCTAACGCACGTTTCCCTTTGACCGCCTCTGGTGTTACCACTTGCGCTGCATACAAAAAAAATGCTAACCTGACAATAGGTTCCGGAATTTGGTTTGTCATTTAATATTTACTAGTCTTGATTGTGGTCGCTTGTGTACCCTACCTTTTATAAGTATGGAATACTAAAAAACGTACCACAATTTTCTATATTTATGTTGTTTTTTTTTAATAAAGAGAAAGCGATATTTACAGGGTGGGCCAAATACAAGTGTTTTTTTTTTTAAATACAACAAAATTATAAAAAAAATTTGTTTCATGTGATGTCACAGCACGAGTTCACTGTTCTCTACAAGGCATCGACGTAAGTTATCCTTTCTAACTTATTTACTCACTTGAAGGCGAGTTCCAAAGTTTACTAGTCCAAGGTGTTTTTGAAGAGCGATGCTCTCGCAGATGTTAGCTACTGTTTATGCAGCCTAGTTTATGAGAGCAACTGACTGTCAGAAAGTGCAAGGAATTCCTTGGCATAGATTGATTGGTCGTCCATTTTAAACTCAGACTCACGTGATGAAGAAAGGAGTTCATATAAAAACTCTAGTTTATCAATAAATCAAATTTAAATGCTATCGTTTCCCATGCATGTACGAGTACTTTATGGATGCAACTTCACTGGAATACATTAAATCAACGAAGAATTCAAAACTGGCAATTTTCTTTATTTCGTATACGAAAGAAAGACAGGAAAATGTGTAGCTGTCCATTTTTTACGTATACATTTTTCCAACCGATATCCTTTACTTTCCTCAATAGGTAACCAAATATTGATGGTATAAGCGTGGGCGACAAAAGAGAATATTTGTAGAATGAGTAAGGACTCCTCCTAGGTAGCGTCGATATACACAATGAATGAATAGATGAATGGGGTAACTTTGTATTTTTAATATCTGTCTCTGACATTTCTTTTGCTCGTTGGCACGGTGACAGATAGTGCACTAAAGAATTTATATATTTACCTGCGTACTATTGTACGTATGGACCATATTGTCCAGATGTCAGAAACATACATATGGTTTCATATTGGTTGCCGTCGTCGGTTAGGCTTATTTAGTGACTGTAATACAAGACGTAACCTTAAAATACATCCGCAGTTGTCAAGCTGTAGACGTCACAGATGAATTCAAGGAATTTTTGTATTGTGCCCTAGAACTTATATTCTATACCCACGCGCAATACTGTAGGCAATAGGCCTCACCTCTCTCCAACTCTTCGTAGACTAAAGGTACAACTATACCTTCTTTAAACGGAAGCATATCGAAGGTGTATCTACACTGGCGATCACTTGGATGAGGCCATACATTTTGCAATCGATTTTCACTCTTTATACCTGTTGGAAATTTTGTACCCGGAAGCTTTTACTACCTGTGAACATATTTCTTCAAAAGTACGAGGGGAGTTCAATATATTCGCGGTATGGAGATGTGAAAAAATTATTTCGTGATTTTAGTAGCCCCGTTATTAAAGTGTTTTACTGTAAAATTTCATTTGGCTGTGATTATAAGTTTGCTTTGTATTTTGCGTTGAACAAAGGTGAAATGGCTGGTGTCGCGATGATCACTAAAATTGAGAACCACGCTGTAATAAAATTTCTTATTAAACAAGGAAAATATCAAAAATTATTAACGAAGAGATGGTGGCTGTTTTTCGAGATTCTGCACTTTCGTTGTCAACTGTTCAAAAATGGTCAAGTTTATTTCAAAGGGGCAGGGAGAGCTTTGAAGACGACCCTTGCTCAGGCTGCCCACTAACTGGCTGCATCGGAGAAAACATTACACAAGTCGAGAAAATTGTACTTGAGGATGCCCGAGTAAAGGTTAAAACAATAGCTTCGAAGATTAACCTTTCTATTGGTACCATACACACCATTCTTCATGACTGTCTAAATCTTTCAAAAGTCAGTGCAAGATGGGTGCCTCGAATGCTCACATCGCATCAGAAACAAGTGTTCTAAAGATTTTTTGGAGCTGTGTAGCGAAGACCCGGAATGAATTATTAATAGAATTGTTACTGGGGACGAAACATGGGTCCATCACTATGATCCTGAAAGCAAGCAGGAGTCCATGCAGTGGCACAAGAAGGGCACAGGCCCCCCGAAGAAGTTCAAGGTCACTCCGTCTGCCGGAAAGATGATGGCTACAGTGTTTTGGGACTCAAAGGGAATTTTGCTAATAGAATACAAAAAAAAAAGGTGAAACCATTAACGCCACATCCTACGCATCGACTTTGCATCATTTACGGAAAGAAATAAAGAAAAAAAGACGGGGTAAACTGGCTGCTGGCGTGTTGCTCCTTCAAGACAATGCTCCGGTGCACACGATACAGATTTCTAAGGCTGCTGTACGGGATTGTGGTTTCGAAGAGATTCAACATCACCCCCTATAGTCCGGACCTTGCCCCTAGTGATTATTTATTGTCCCAGATTTAAAAAAAAAACCTTAGTGGTAAGCGATTTACCGATGATCGGGAGCTCAAAACTGTTATAAATGAACATTTTGGAGAGAAGGACGAAAACTATTTTTTTGAGGGTATAGAAAAGTTAATCTCAAGATGTAATAAATGCATTAATGTAAGAGGAGATTATATTGAGAAATAAAATATTTTTAGTTTTATTCGTGCTTTCCTTCACGTCGATACCGCGAATATATTGATCTCCCCTCGTAAGTCATAAAATTATAGGGTGAATAAGAAACGAGCGCTGGAATTTCTCAAGATCAAATAATGATCTACTTGAAAAGCGTATAAAAAGATGTGCCACTAGGAGGAGGCTATTGCGTATATTTTGTTGCAGGAGTTCACATCAGCGTTTTTTTTTTTACGTTTTGTTAAGAATAATTGAAAAAGTGTTGAAAAGAATTGTTTTTATTTAGTTTAAAAAAAAATGGGTTCCGGAAAGACTTTGACAGCGACAGAAAGAGGAAAAACAGATGCTTTCAATGAGTTAGGACTCTAAGGCCGAGAAATTTCAAGGATGCTTAATAGAAGTAGGACTGTTGTAAACAGCTATCTTGCAGATCCAAAACACTATGGAAAAAAAATCAAAAAGGACGCACGGCAGAAGCAAAAACTTTGCGAGAAAAGCGATTAATTCTACGGCTTGCCTCAAATTCTACTCTAGCGACTAAAATAAGGGTCAGGAGCGGATTATCAGCCAGCATAGCAACGGTCCGAAGGATAATACGAAAAAAGTGGTACTATACAGAGAAGAAGACTTAAAAATAAACCTGTTTCGAGGTAAGTACACAAGGAGCATCGAATGAATTTTGCAAGAGAACATGTCGCTTGGAGCAGTGAATGGAAACGCGTTGTCTTTTCGCATGAAAAAAAGTTTAACCTTGACGGCCCCGATGGTTACAACTTTTATTTCCATGATCTAAGGAAGGAGGAGCATATTTTGGCAAGACATCACAGCCGTACTATGGCACAATCGAGTTGGAATTTTTGTCCACAACAATGAACGGAAACAACTACAAATGTTTGCTGGAACGCTCATTTCCGAAATTGAAAAACATTTTCGGGCCCCTGCCTTGGATATTCCAACAAGACAATGCCAATATCCACACTTCCAGGATTGTAAAAAGTTGGATTCAATCAGAAGACGTGGAACTTTTGCCATGGCCGCCCTATTCACCGGACTCAAACATAATCGAAAATGTTTGGGCATGGTTATCTCGTATAAAGTGTATAAAGGAGACATTTCAAAGACAAGGACACTTTAATCGAAGCTATTCGTGATGCCTGGGACCAATTATCTCTTGATTATTTAAACAAAAAACTGTATGATTCTATTCCGAACCGTCTTACAGAGGTCAAATCGAAAAATGGCGGGCATACTCATCATTAATGTAGAAAACATAATAAGTAAATGTTTTAAAACCAAAAAATGTAAACATTTTATTAATTTTTTCCTTTCTTTCGAAGTTTTTGCATGTGGCCTCATCCTAGCGGAGCATCTTTTTATACGCTTTTCAGGTAGTTTATTGTTTGATCTTGGGAAATTCCAGCTGTCGTTTCTTATTCACCCTATAATTTTATGACTTACTGTGGGGGAAATATGTTCACAGATAGTAAAAGTTCCCCGATAGAAAATTTCCAACAGGTAGGTATTTAAGAGTGAAAATTGATTGCAAATTGTATGGCATCATCCAAGTGATCGTCAGTGTATATTCAATATCCTGAATATTTGATATTTAAAAAAAAAATTTGTTAGCTATGTTTACTTCCTCTGAACATAACCTGGCAACGTTTCACGAACCCGTCTTTGATCCATGTGTAGATTGGATTGGATTTTTCTTCTTAAAATTATAGGAAAACAAACCTCGTTTATGCTAAGTTACTTTAAGGGAACCTAGTGGCAAGTGAATTGCTGGCATGTACAGGATGAAGAAAGTTCAAATGGACTCTCTATATCTGTCAATCTTGTATCAACAGCTTCTGATTAAGGACATGACCCAAGTTAGGAGGACGTGCTATAAGCATTAAGTCCGAACAAGGGCTGCTACGTATGGAAAAGTAGGTAGATCCAAACATGAAGGACTGCTTTATCTGGGAAAGTATGTAGATGGACATAGCTCCTTTGTGACACCAAACAAAGTCAGTGTCCACTCTCAAGATCGTGAGGGTAGTGTCAAGTTTGTGGCGTTTGTCGGCCCTACAATTCCCTCGAATGTTCCTATGACAATCATAGGAGTATATTTAACTGCTCTGTGAAAGACGATCGGCAGTCCGATACGATTTTGATATTTTTTTTCCTTTACCGGTCCATGGATTTTATTAATACCTGGCTAGATCGGGACGTCCGTGCAGTAGAGGTACCAGTCACCGCAACCAACAATAGAACGTAGAACCAGTAACCAAACCTCAAGAAAATTAGCATACACTCTGTTTTACCTTTCTAATTAAATCATATTAATAAATATGTAGCTGAACATTGTCTAGAAATGCACAGCATTGCTCATGATCACGATATAAAAAACTTGGCAGTCTGGTGGCCAAAAACTTTGAAGGTGTATTGAACTGTTGGTTGAATGCTTAAATAATAAAGTGCCTTCATTTCGTAAGAACTACAACTTTCTAACCGCTTATGAGAGCGGCTTACAATTTTGCATATTGTAGAACGTAGATAACTTAAAACAAATGGAGTGTATTTGAGGAAATTTTTATTGATGTCCAAATGTGAATTTTAGAAGCAACCACTTAGGCTGCTTCCACACCGGATGGAACAAAACGCCTTAGACAAACAAAACTGTTTTTCTGTGTGTTTCTGAATTTTAAATACACACAATTTAGTACGCGCGCCCACAACGAATAAGGCATAACAAAGCAAGAAAACAAAATAAGGCGTTTTATTCCATCCGGTGTGGAAGCTCCCTTAGGCGGTATTGCCAGGTTTTGGTAAAATGTACTTAAACGTTTGTAATGTGGGTACTTTAAAAGACTATTGAAGAAGCTCAACAATTAAATTTCCGCTCCGTAGACCTAATATCTAGACTTCGAATTATTTTTCAGCTAAAAGATGACTTGTAAATCGCTGGCGCATATGCATTATGAACATAGGTAGGTAGGTATATGGTTTTAACAAAATAGTAGACCAAAGAATATTTTAACTAAATACCCTGGCTATCAAAATTAATACCAATCAAATGTTGCTAATTGATCAGGTTGCAATTTGTAGCCAACCATTTGATTCCCCAGTTTTATTATTGATTGATTTGCATTGATAAAATAACCGATTTGAGTCCTTGCCAATTATTTTCTGCTTTCACTTTCACTTACCACCATCTTAAAGCTGAATGCAAGTTATATTTGTAAAAACCTAAATCAAGTGTTTAAGGCATCAGATTGACTTAAAATTGTGTTCATTTGTCTCAGTACTTGAAAGAAATACCTTTGTATGAAGATTGAAGGCATTCGAGTGATATTATCCGAAGCGTTACAGATAGCTACGTATCAAAGCTTAATGGAACGTTTAACAGAGTGACATCACAAAAACCTAGCTGGGAGGTGCATTATCACACCGAACCAGACATGTTATGCAAAAGCAGTAATATTACGCAGCCAATCATAAAGAACTATAGTTATTCGCAAGAAACCCATTCCAATTTGTTCACGAATCAATACAAAATTAAAATACTAGTAGATTACAAATATTCTCGACGAGAAAAAAGCCCAACCATTCGCACTTTAATTTCATTTAAACACAAAAGCACAATGAAGCTTACCTTCTCTTCGACGTTTTATATCCTCAATAAAGTAAAATTTATTTCAACCTCCAATTACGTAGATCCCTCGCATTGATCCCTTCGTTTGGCTCAGAGTATAATCCCAAAAGAAATGTATGTTGATGCTGATGGCCGGCGTGGAGAATTGGATCAGGGACGACGATAAATTCGAACTTGATATGGGGTTTATGTTATCCGAAGGGCTAAACACCATACAGAAATGGGAAGTACCTATGAGGATAACGAACAAAATTGTTGTGCGTGAACGTGAATTTAATTATAATCCAATAAAAGTCGACAAATGAAGATAATCCTCAGTTCGTGTTCTGTTAAAGCTGTTGTGTTGCGCGTGTTGTTTTTGTTGATAGAGTAGTAAAGTGCAGACCCTAAACTATCCACAATTTTGTTGTATTCCTTTAGATTGGTTGTTTTGTCAATTATTTGATTTGTACAAATATGTACTATCCGCAATTTGTCAGATTGGCATTCGCCAGCATTTCGAGTGCAAACATTCTAATTGTATAGATTTGCATTATCACAACTTTTATTGGGCTTTTTATGCTCTCATTTTTTTTATTTTTATTTTTCTATCACAACGAACACATTTTACCACTTTTAGGTTTTTATAGAAACAAAAATTGAGATAAATTTTCACACGATCACGGCAATTTTCCAAACAAATTTGTATACATATTCTTTCTTTTGAATTTATTTATAAAAAAAAAATCGCATGAGGAATCATTTCATTTGGGTATGATGGGTTTAAGGGGGCGGTAGATAGACACAAGGAACGAACACGTACAACGAAACGACAGGGACGACGATGGAGAAACCCTCCTCCTGTCACTTCCTTCGGCACTTGATAGATTCTAAATTTCGGCAATAACGTACTCCAAAAACAACGACAATAAATCAAAGAATTTGAGTAATATTATGCGATGAAAGCGGTAAAACAATGCACTGTGACGGTGATACGATTTCGTGTATCAATTTAGCAAACAAAACCTATTCAAGTATACGAAATTGTTGTTCACTGCACTCGCAATTTTATTATTTGCAAAAAACGTTGGATTGGATGTATTAAACTGCACAAAACAACCCGTATTTACAAAAAAAATTGATAAATTTGTTAATTTTTATTCTTATGACGATGGATGAAGTTTATTTATAGACCAAAATGCAGAAAAATCCAAGGAACGAACGAAACTCTTCAAATTCCCAAAGCGTCCATCTTGGATTTTTTTTCTGTCAAGTCAGTTTTTTTTAGGCCAATTGGTAAATGTAACTAGCTCTTTTTGTTGTATCGAATGTACAGCGGGTCATCTCTTTCTTCCGTATAGGGAAGTGCAGTCCAGTTGTGTTTATTTTTCGATGTACGAAACAATTTTCTTATCGCGGCCATTACACTTTCGATATCGAACTTTACAGTATTTGATTTTGGTGTCACTCTAAAGATGGCAGTGCGAGCAGTAAGAAGATTAAGGTGGAAATGTATGCCAATAGAAAGCATTAAAGCGCGATGCGCCAGACGGTTTCGCTTGGTGAATTTTAATAAATCCGGAGTTTTTTATTTTTTTTATTTTGATTGGACGCCCCGGTTTTTTCCACCTCGGTCAATGTAAAAATAAAGATTCTAACCGCTAAACCGACAAAGACATCAACTTCTGAAGATTGGTCCATTTTTGTTTATTTGTTGTTGTAAGACTTAAAAAAAACGTCCTATCTCAGCGAAAGTAAAGTGCAACAACTAATGGGTCATATAAATTAAACTTATCAATTGCTTTTACTCAAGAGAAATGTCAAAATCGAAGCATTTGCTACGTTTCGTATGAATAAAAACCAAATTGAGTTAGTTCTAACTTTCGACATGTTCGAAAAACGGCGGAACTGACCTTTTACTCAGATCGGTATGAATAAAACTTCTCAGGCAAAGCAAATGCTATTCAAATTCTGAGTCTGCTATCTTTTGGTCTCAGGTCTTTTGCTAAATATCTTGTACGCACATTTTTTATACAAAAAAAGTAAGCAATGTGAGTTTTCGATGATTTTTCTATAAATAGTTAGATTACATTTTGTTCGTGCAGGAAAACAAACAAAATACCTGTGAAAAAATCAATTGTGTGAACTATTTATGGCTAATATTTCGTCAGATACTTATTGGAGTTTCAGCGTTTATAGAATTTACACAATTTATACAACAAATCGTAAATTATTGTGTTACCACGAGTTTGTTAATTATAAAACAAAATGTTATACAATTACCGACGTTAAGATTCCCTTTATTTACGTCTACGTAAGTTCTATGGAATCTTATGTTGTTTTAGATTTGGAAAAACGATTTTTTGAGAAAAAATCATTTTTTTTTGTTCCAGATTGCTTTTCATGTTCGATTTGCCAAAAAAATCAATCAATTCCTTTGATCTGTCGCACTTTTGAGAAATCTCGATATTTTCTCAGATCTACACATACTTTGTAGTCGCAGTGGTTTAGTGTTAGTGTTTGGAACTACTAAACGACGGGTCTCAGGTTCGAATCCCGCAAAAACTCAAATTCCAACTTATGGTTTTTTATTTTCCACTGCACTACCTCTCGCGAACGTCTGACAAACATCCGAGAGTATAACTGTCTTGAAAGAGCTTCTCAATTAGCCGTTTGGAGTCGGCATATACAACTGTAGATCCCTTCCATTCGTTCCAAAAATGAAAAACTCACACAAAACGAATTGTTGTGACTTGTGAGAGGCTAGGCCTAGGGTCCCTCCGGACCTGTTGCGTCAACTATTTATTACACATACTTTCACTAACACCAATGCTTATGACACACAGCTGGTGGTTACGAATTGTATAATGTATACCTACCTACCTTTGGAAGGATAGCTTTTTTAACTGAATTAACTATAAATTACGCGTGTGGGAGTGAGTTTTTATATTAAATTATTTTGAAATGCGTTATTATAAATGTGTGGAAATCAATTGAACTGGTGAAAGTGAAAGCGAATATTTGTTCTGCCACCAACCTAATACACCAATCTGGGATTTCAGATCAAAATCTGAAAAGCCAAATCGAAAACGGCATAACAAAAGCGTTCTATTATTACTTGCCGTGTCATGGAAGAATCTAAAAATCTTGTAGAAAGGCGATCAGCCACAAATTTAACCAGGGGTCGAATTACCGCATCCGTGATCGAGCCATACGTCATTGAATTTTGTGGATTTTGCAAGCAAAACAATAACAAATTCAGTCACGTATTACTCGATCACGGATGTGGTAATTCAACCCCAGGATGAAACTCTCGATAAGGTTGAAGTTGTATTTAAGGAACACTTCGGAAATATCAACGCCAAGGAACAGACGTCAAATTGAAGTCGGAAACAGTGGCCACAATAAGCCGTTGCTGGAACTGCACTAAATAAG
Organism: Cheilosia urbana; assembly: GCA_946477585.1. Classification (NCBI taxonomy): domain Eukaryota; kingdom Metazoa; phylum Arthropoda; class Insecta; order Diptera; family Syrphidae; genus Cheilosia; species Cheilosia urbana. The sequence continues at coordinate 113,960,839 of OX297854.1, forward strand.
GACTCCTGAGAAAAGTTTCACCCAAACAGGGGAACCGTGTATAAGCCAACTTTGCTGGACAGAAAAGGTTGTGACGCCCACAACACACCGGATTACGGATACGAGATATTACCACCTTATTCAGAGGTACTACGTTCGACAAAGCTGGTAGGTGATCCTGGAAGCTACCGATTCTGCTCAATTTAGCTAGATACAAAGAACAATTATCGCGGAAAATATAGTTTTTGAAATTCACTAGTCCTAAAGGGACATTTGCGTTAAACTATATAATTATAGTTAGGGGCATCGTTCGAAACTTATGCGTAAATATTGGCGCAGTCGCATAATTGAGCATTATCGTGAATAAAAATTCCCTCGGAATTGTTCGTACTTCCCAATACTCCCACCAAGTAAGCAAGTTGGTTGGTTCTCAAAAATTAAAAAAATTAAGTGAATAGAATGTCACAAACAACAAATAAACACCAATTCAATGTTTTAATTAATTTAATGGATGCGAGTCCAGACATTGCCAGAGGATTTTATAAAAGGAGTAAGGATGAAATTGCTCGATTTTAGAAAATGGTCGAAAGTTGGCTGAACAGTGTACTGCCGCCATCAAACTCAATTTTTGGGTGGGAAAAGGTAAATTATTGTATGATGAACAATCTCTTAAGCGTCTTCTAATTGAACGTTGTCGCTTAAATTCCATCTCGTCCAAACCCTCAGCCACCACTCTTAATTACAAATATTTGTGTCACCGAAATAAAATTTTAATCTTTGTTTCTAACCAAATATAATTGACAGAACATTTTCGAAATTAGCTGTTTTTCTTTTCGAGGCGACATTTCGGTTTCCGAGGGAAAAATTGTAATATTCATTTTATTGAAGTATAATACCCACCGTTTTCTTGACACGTCCCGATAATGGCCAATTTATTTGTATTATTTGAATTTTTCCAATGGAGACGTTCGGCTTCCTAGTTTAGTAAGTCTGACAGCAGTCTGACTAGATGTATTTCAGTTTTTTGGCCCAGAGTGGTCACGTGATTCGTTTTTGCAGCTGACGCTTATGGAGGAGAAACCGACAAATCTAGTTAAGAAAATCCTGCCAGCATACTCAGCTGACATTTTTTTAAGAAAAATATGAAGGGCTTTTTCGGAATAAAAAAAGGGCAAAATCAAACAAAGGTAACGCCCACCATGAGAATACAAAAACAGTTCAATTTGCCTAGTCAACGCGTTCGGATACCTAGTCACGACAAATCTAGTTGACGTTTTACATAAACAAGGTATCCGAACGTCCCCAATTTCACCACAGAATAAATTGTCAGTCATCTGTCATGTTGCTATGTGCAAGTGTATGCGTGCAACTAATCTTTAACATGGCACACATACTTTTCCACATAGTAGATAACACTTAAAACGGCTTGTAGGAAAACTCTTTAAGTTCGCAGAACTGACGGTGTATTTCATACTAACGTATGTCTAAAGTGATATTCGATAATGCGCTCTCAGAGCACTTTTTACTGAGTTGTTGCTGTCGCTGTCGAATTTGAAAAATAAAATATTGAGGGGGCCAGCGGCAAGAGGATTGCGAGTTGGGGGGTCTCAGTATGGTTGGTCTCTGCTTTTTATGTTCGTTTGGTACAAATAAAGCAATCTTTTTCAGATTTCAGAGCACTTTTGCGAATCTAGATATTTTCTCAGATTTACCATGCAAGTGCGTTTCAGTTTGACAACTGGTGGAGTTTGTTTAGGTTTTCGTGAATTTTTTCTACAGCAAAGAAATTCATTGCATCGGGTGAATCTATTTCTATAAATTTTGTATGCATTAATATTTAGAAATCAATCGCAAATTTCGAATTTAATTTAACCAGTGAATGGAAAACGATTTGAAAAGTGTTGAAGGCTACGCATATTCAAATCGCACGAATATCAACACAGCAAGTGACGTTTTTATGTTCGATTAGCCCCAAAATCTGAAATCTGAGAGCTAATCTGAAGAAGCCCAATCGAATACAACATTGTTTTGTTTTCGATTTGGCAAACAGATCAATTATTTTTGATCGAGATCGCTTTTCATTTTGATCTGACGCACTATTGAGAAATTAAGTTTAGTTAAAAGGTATCAACCGTTAGGCGCCCAGGCGGTACGAAGTTCGCCGGGTCAGCTAGTTCATCATAAATTGATATTTTTTTTTCGCGCCAGATATTATACAATTTTTTGTAATTGCCAGTGATCTATTTTCCAAAAGTAAAATCTTGTGAGCCTGATATAAGGCCATTTTATATTGAATGGAAAATAATTTACACTATTGTGTTGTGTTTAAGACGCTTCCGTGTTACCATCAAAAAATTGTGAATATGAATAGATGTCCGTGGCAGCGACTAATTTTACTAAAATTAAAAATTTATTACCATTGCTCAGTGCCCAGTCCAAAGCATCAGTTCAGTTTGTGCCAGCGAGCAGCGACAATGAAAATGCCCTTATACTCGTCTAAAAAAGAAGAATTTATTCTATTTCCTGCTAGAAACGAAAAAGGTTTGTATTTCGAAAGTACTGCTTCTCTTTTTAAATTCAGCTCTAATTTTTGTACTCCCATAGGATTAATCGTAAAAAAATTGTATTTCTCTGTGTCCACCATATTAAGATAAATAATTTGATGCAGCTTAATTTCGCCACACTCAGGTCCTTGTGGACCCATTGTGATACCCTTTATTTGTGGGGTTTAGCCGCGTTGTATTTTGGCCTTGTTTCCTTCTCCTTATTCGATGGTGTCCAGCCATCTTGATGTCCTCAGAAACCTGTGAAGATGAAAGAGTGAGATATTTGAGAGTTCTTGAATGTCTTGGAAGTAATATCTTCCAAGTGTTCTATTTCTCAAGTGACAGAGGAAGTGAGGTGTGTCCTCATGCGTCTCCTCATCACCACAGCCTCTGCAGATGCCGTCGTCTATGAGGTTTAATTTCATTGTGTGGTTTCTTAGGAAGTTATGACCTGTCAGAGCACCTACCAACTTAGACAGTGATGATCTGTCAAACTTCAAGAGTTTGTTGGTCCGGCTTTTGTCATATTCAAGCCAAAGCTTCCTTGATACTTCACAGGTTGTTAGTGTCTCCCACCTGTTATTGGCTTTCATTCGGATCTTGTTTTCCACCCGTTCTCTGAGGTTACAGAGTGGTGGTCTGATCGATTGTAGTGCCTGATCATGGTCCATTGCAGACCCCTTTCTTGCCAGTTCGTCTGCCATCTCATTGCCGGCTTTGTCCCTGTGTCCAGGAACCCAGCAGAGATTTATATTGTGCTGCGAGCCAAGAGCTTTGAGCTCTTCGCGACAGCTGCGAATCAGCTTTGATTTGATTTCAGTAGCCGAAATAGCTTTAATGGCTGCCTGGCTATCAATGAATATGGTAATATCATTACCGAGAATAGACCGGCTCCAGTGCCATAGTCCATCTTTGATCCATCTGTGTAGATGGATATAGATTTCCTTTTAGCGGGTTCGTTCGTTTCCCATTCCTTCCTGCTAGGAAAGGAGCAGGAGAATGGCTTGTCGAAATCTAGGTAGGGAGACATGTAGTCAGAGCTAACATCGTTCTCTACGTATCTCTTCAAAATCTGCGCATGTCCTGTAGCATTAGGATTCCAGCCTTGTGTTTGGCTAATCCTGAGTGCACTTTTGACGGCCGATTCTTGCATATATAGGTCCAGGGGGAGCAAGTTGAGAATGGCCTCCAACCCAGTGGTTGGTGTCGTTCTGATTGCACTGGTTGTTCCTATACATGCTAATCTTTGTATTTTTGTCATTTCTTTCAGATTGGTTACCTTGTCCGCGGCTTGCCACCAGACTAAGTTGCCATATGTGAGTATCGGTCGTACTATAGCCGTGTACATCCACAGAATTACTTTAGGGTTTGGTCCCCACTTACGGCTGCATGCATAGAATGCATTTGCTGCTTTCTTTACTCTTTCCTTGATGTTTGGTTTCCAATTGAGTTTCCTATCTAGAATTATTCCCAGATATTTCGCATTTTCTGCCACTCTTAGGGGAGTTCCCTCAATAGCTGGTGGCTCGAATTGCGGTATGTTCCTTCTATTTGTGAATAGCACAAGTTCGGTTTTTTTGGGATTGATTCCAAGACCACATTGCTTTATCCACAAGTTGAGTGTACGTAGTGAGTTCTCCAACAGTTCGCTTATGGTCGATAAGAATTTGCCTGTCGCAAATTGTCGGATACAAATTGTACAAGCTCTCGGACAAAAACTTTTTATTAGCTTGTTTAATAATAAAACACATTTGTATTAATATTCTGTGTAATTATTTTCTTTAATTAGTATTCATTCATTCTCTACTTAATATTATATTTTCGTAGTTTTGCTCTTACGTGTCGCTTTCTTGTTTTTTTTTTTTTTTTTTTTTTTGTACATTTAATGTTAAGTTTATACATATTTTTATATTTAAGTATATATTTACTCTATATTTTTAGACTCAACTTGATATAAGACAATGTATATCAGTTAATTATGGTTTAATGTTTATATATAACGACTGGTTTACTGTTTAGATTTTTTTCGAACAAAGAAACCGCAACGAGTTTAAGAATATCGTATGGTTTTCTTTTGCAGAATAGTCGTGTGGAAAATAATGCACCCTGTTGTTATTAACATATAGCTACTGTACATTATTAGAGATGTTGAAGTATATTTTTATTCGTTAACATTTTTGTTATATAGGTTACGCTGGTTCAATCTTATATTTACAACAATACAAAATTATTATTATTTTTTTTTTAAGGTAACCTGGGCTAAGTTGAAACGAGGCTTAATCTAAATTTTAAAAAATATATATCTGCTTAAAGATTTTATTTATTAATACGTCCATACATTGATTAATTTCATTCACACTATGCTTGCATTCTTAAAACTCGAACGATTAGTTATTTGTTTAAAATAAAATTACATATTGTTTGCATTGATTGGTATAGCTACTTAAATGCTATTGAAGGAATTCAAAGGGTTTCACTGCGTTTTATAAAGTTATTAAAAAATGTAGATACATATAATAAATAAACAAAAACAAACAAATTATCTTTAGAATAAATCACATCTGATATCACGTTATCTTCATGCTCAACAAATAAACGACAAATAGCATTTAAGCCTTTCTTACTGTTATTATTATTTGACATTTCTTCTTTGTGTTCTTTAACAGGAATTTAAAAAATAAACATACGTGTATTTTTCATTTGAAAGCACAAACTTTCCTTGTTCCCGAAGTCGGAAAAAATTAAAAACAAATTAAACTCACTAATATCGTCACCACGAGGTGAAAGTCAAACGATTTCACATGGCGAGTTCGAATTCGAAGAAACGAAAGAAAGGCGTTCATACAACCGGTACACAAACCCATTCTAAGATTCGAAATAGCCATGACCAAAGCCAATTCTAGGCAGCTGCTGTTATTTTTGGCGTCGAAATGGGTGCTGTTCCGGAACTATTTGTGGGTGAGGAGTTCTCAGCAGATGGTAGAGCGCTTGTGTCGCTGTTGGAGCATGTGTCGTTGTTTGGATTTATGGCATTAATAGTTCCATTTAGGTTAGTGGTGTTGTTGGCGAGCATATTGGCACGCAACTCTGGTGGTAGGAATATTTTTACAACACTTGTAATCTTCACTCGGCAATTCGGGCAATTTGTGCATCTACAAATAAAAGAAAAAAACAAGTTTAAGTTAGATTAATAATACTTTTTCATTTCAATTTACGTGACTATCAAATACTGCTAGGCAAGGTATTCAAATTTAACTTTTGGACAAATTTGGGGGTAAGCTATAGCCATAGGATACACCGTTGCACGCAAGCAAACAACACTTACATATTGGTGTCGACATCTTTGTCTCGATAATCCCCAAACTTGACCACTTCAATAAATTTGGATATTTATTTCTAATTATAAGATATAAGGGCTTACCTAGATGCACACTGACTGCACGCCAAAACATGACGACATGGATTGAACATACTATTTATTGAACGATCCATACAGATTTTACATGTCATCGCCTCTGAGATCCTTGTGTCAACACAGCGTTCAATAGCGGCCTCCCGCTCCTCCTTCTCCTTAATGGCGATGTCAACTTTCCCTGTTGTTCCGCTGACAATCGATCCATCCTTAACAGTACCATTAATTGGCAGCAGCCTACTAATGTCATCAGCGGTACTCGTCGAAGCTGTGGTAATTTCAATGCCACGTTCGTGAAGAATTCTTCGCGCCTGATCATGCACCTCGCGACAAGTACGTTGAATATCGAAAACATAACGTTTTCCCAATTCCGTATCCTCCTTAAACATCGAAGCAATGGTGCCCTTGAGATCACGGGTAAATTGATTGGTAACCACGCCGCGTACCTTATCACAGACATAGAACGCATGGCGTTCGGTTATCGAACGATAGAGACCAGCTGCGATAGCATGCTTCTGTAGCTTGATCTCGAGTTCCTTTCTATCATTATGATCATCGACATATTCCAGCTTAAATGTCCGACGGAAGGACTTAGCTGCGGCAATCGCACTGAAAGGGATGCTGAAAGGACAGAAAATTGTTGTTATAGTTATACATTGTTTTTACGATATGCATATATTTAAAAAAATAGTATTCTTAAGTGACGCTTTTTGTTAATGTCAAAGTGACAAACTGCATAGGTATTTTATTTTTCAAACTGCGGCTGTTTCTCCTAACAAATGATCAAAAGTGGCGCTACTTATAAATAATCGTATTTGCCATATTTCTGTTATCGGAGTAACCACATTGCAACGCTTCAATCTGAAGTGTAATGATAAAATAAGGCAGAAAAAACAAATGCAATTCAAAGCAACAGCAGATTTAAGCATGTAAAAGGCGCCACATGCAATCTCTGGAGAAATTTCCAAGCAATTTATTTCTTCAATCAAACATGCATTACATATTTAAATTACGAATTTCCCAGAATGAGCATGACATGTCAGAGCAACTACATCAAGTGTAGGTACTCGTATATGGAGATATCGCACTTGGGGAATGTAAAAAGAACTTATCAGAATGAACAGAAAGTAATTTTCCACTTGTGGATAACGAATGAGGAAGTTTAAGCGGCGGCACTAAAAAAAACATCTACTCAAGGTTATGTTTTCAAATTGGACCCCATAGTAGCATCTCGAAGCAAGAATGTGTAGGGCACGTATTTTTCTTATGATAGGGACCACGTTGGGAAGTCAAATGATTGCCCTATCTTGAAATAAAATTTTAACTGGGAAAAGCAGTGGCAAGTGGTTAACTGCAGGCAGGCACAATGTTGTAGAAGTTTCTGGGCTGATTTGATAAACCTTTTACAATTGTCTTAATAGTAAAACGGAACTATTGCACGCGCAACTATTTTTTCTAGGAAGTCCGGAAGGTCTTTTCTTCGGTGAGTTATTCCAGGTCGACCATGCGAACACGTGTTCAATTTAAGAGGTTCCATAAAGGAAATAATGTTATAGTCGCTAGAAGCAAATTCAACAGGCGATTTTGAGAATCAAAATAGGAACACATTTTTGTAGAACAATGTAACTTATTGTCCTACAAAGATGTTCCTATTTTGAAATTGGAAAGATTGATTCTTCTATACTAAGCGATAGGTACACAGTTTTGCATATTTGATTTATAGAAAAAAAAAAAAAAAAAACATTTATCGCATTTGTCATCAAAGTCTGATCAATTAACTTTGGAATGCATTTCACATATTCCGTTTGCTAATGGATAAGGTGTGTACCTTTTCGAGTTCCCAAAGAAGCACTTGCCATTGCGTACGTGAAAAGTCATCTTTGCACACATAACAAAACTCAAACAAAGTCGAGTCAATAACCTGAGTGAACAAACTAGAAAAAAAATGGAACAGCAACATGTTTTCCTTCTGAGCATGTTTTTTTTACATATCGCACGAAGGACAAAAAAGGTCAATCGGGAAGTTACAATACACATCTTGGGCAGCTGCTGTTTCAATTATTTTCTTTGCGCAGTAAGAAAAAGGAAAGAAAGCCAACTTGATTACATAATCATGAACACCGTCCCCTGAGAATATGGGAACAAGCAATCCATCGGAGCGCGGAACCAAACGTGACCAAGACATTGCCTTATTCAGACTTGACAAGTAAAAGAAAGAACTCCAACTCCGATTTGCTTTCTTTTCTGCCGAAGAAGAAATGAATTAATAAATCAGTGTGATGTAAGGTGCAAGAGCAGAGTATTGAATTGATTAACAGAGAATAAGGTTAAACTGTTTCCAGCTGAACGGGCACAGCGACAGTAGTTAAGGATGTACAAATAGAGAATGTCATCTTATTTTAAAAATTGTAATAGATTACAGAGTAACAGCCAATAACATGATGTGTATTTTTCGATCATCAAAGTCAAAATTTCAAACAGAAATAATTGGTTTTTAAACTTACTTGTTTTTCTCATCTCCAGTGCAAACCGTGATGCCATGAGCACCGACTGAAATATCACAACGCATCGGATTTTCGTTTGTTGTCACACCGCTAAACAGCTCCTCGCCATAGACAGGCAGCTCTTGGATTTCTTGCAGTAGCCAGTACTTGGCGGATTTTGGTGGCATATTCAGCCTTGACAGCTTCTCATGTTCGATTGCGATTTGACGAAGGAAGTCATCGGGCAGCTCACCATTTGGGTCGTCCGCTGCTCTTATGACATAGTCCTCGTAGATGTTTAGTGGAGATGTGACCGATGAGTTTTCTAGCCCTAAGGCCTCCGTCGGATTCAATGTTACAGGTGGGGATGATGATATTGGTGGAGTACTTATGGTGGGACTTGAAGTTGATGAAGTTGACGCTATTGTATGATCGCCAATAGATATTTGTAAATGAAGATTGTGATTAATTGGATGATAAGGATTTTCAATATTTTCACAGGATTTCTGCTTTGACAAGCGACGTTTCTTCAGCGTAAACACGTGGTCCTTTTCTTTCTTTTCCTTCTGTTGTTGCTGGATGTGTCGCAAAAGCTGTTCCTGTTGTTCTCGCCTCATGCGTACGGGACATTTCGATTTCAGTGATAATTCATTGAACCGTATGCCATCAGCTTGGCACAAGAGTGCACTCAATTTTGCAGCATTATTCCAATCTTTGGCATTTAAACGTCCTTCGAGAAGATCTACTTTGGCTTGCATATAAAAGAGATTGCGAACGCTCTCCTGCAGAATAAAATGGACTGGTACCCAGAATTTGACACGCAACGCTAACATGAGTTGAATACCGCTACCACTGCAGCTACCGTCTTGGGTTAGACGATTGCGTAGGTTAATCCATTGGCGGGGACGAGTCTCCTTTTGATTGGGCACCCAGTGTTCGAGACCAAAGTATTCCATTTCGCAGATGATGCCTAGAGCTTTGCAAACCTGAAAAAAGAAGAATAAAATAACAAATCAGTAAAAATCAAAAATCGAAAAGAATTTGTCTTTAGTTTAAAATTAAAAAAAAAAACTTATATAATTGGAACAAATTAAATAAAACTTAAATAATTGTGATAAAGAATTTTGTCTGCCTCCAATTGGGCTCATACTATCTGGGTTAATTGGAATATTTTAGCCATTTAATTTATATCTATCATAAACCACTTTACAACTTACACATAACTTATTGATAAACTTGAAAACGCCTTTGGGCAGTTTATAAAGATATTGAAATTCCGATATGACAGAATAGGAACTTTTATATAGGTATGTATGTTCAGCTGATTTAAGAAAATAACAGTTTGAACACAATTTAAAATTATTTGGCTTGGTGCTTTTAAAACTAATTAACAAAACGTAAATTGGAATATGCGACGATAACTCATAAACCAAGTCCAATTTACTAAATATACAGATCCATAGTTAAAAACAAAAAAAAAGCTTTTAAGATTACACTTGCAGGTGCGCATTTGTTTTCTATGACCTAAACGTTAATGACTTTAAAAAGTTCAAAGATTATCTAATAAATTTAAAGGTTCATTAAATTAAATTGCTGGTAAACTGATGTTCAAGGGATAAATTATAATAGCAGGTATTTTTTTATATATAAAAATATACCTACTTTCAACCAGGAATAGATTAGACAATATTGTTGTTCTTTTTGTTTAAAAAAATTGTTGATTATGAACGCTAGGCAACAGGCAAACAAACACGATCTCTTTCATATTTAAACACTATGCACTATGAGGACCCAAGAAGCTGATCAATATAAGGTCCGTTGTTATAACTGATGATTCAGATTCTTTTTAATTCATATTGCGACTCTGAAAGCTGTCAATGTGTCGGAATATATCAAAAGGAAGAGTATATAATGTATGTTGTTCAAAAGCTGTTAGAATAACTATTTCCGTATTTAAAAGATTTAATACAAATTGCCGACATTCTTTTTAATCTGCTCTTAGAAATAATAAGATAGGAACATAATTATATATGTACTATCAAAATGCCGATCTGCATAACGTCGGCTTTCTTTCAAAAACTCATATGTCGAAAGTGAAACATTTTTGAGGAGGCGCAAAAAACCGATTTAAAAAATTAAAAAAGGAAACTGTTAAAGTAAGACGTACGAGGGGCATACGAGCTTTTAAATGGAAATTTGAAGATCGATAGACTTAGGAGGTTTTGAAAGTGGTTGATAGAGACCAAAGGAATCATGATGGAGCTACGAGGTATTGATATTTAAATTCAGTAATTTTGTTTCCTCAGGATTCCATTAAATTTAATTTTTTCATAAAATTGTGACTTACGAGGTTTTGAAAGAAAGCCGACGATAAGGGAAACAAGGGAAAGGGAAATCTGTATGTGGCCAACCAAGATAAGGGAATGTCTTAGTATAATTTTAAATCGTATTTTCGCAGTTTTCTTTCTCCAATTTCCTTGTTTAAATTATCTATGTTACTGAACATCCTGTGATTCATTCTAAGCAGTTTATTTGTTTCTGACAGTTATTGATTTTATAACCACTGGCAAATAAAACCAGTTCACAGTTTTTGTTTTTCCCCAATGTAGTTTAGACAAAACATGTATACTCGATACTGCGAAGTAACGGATATAATCCTACATTTTCACCGATAAATCCAGGAAAACTAATAAAAAAAACTAAAACAATTAAATTAAACATTCGCATTGCATGCGGATGTACAGAAAGAGAACAGTCATACATTTTCAGAAACTGTCAATGACAGCCTTGCACCATGATGATATGATACGGGGTAAAGTACACAAGTGTCACCTGTCACGTAACTTCAAAGAATTCCGGCTCACCAACACACTCGCACCTTGCATATGCCACTTCCGCTGTCGGCAAAGTTGCTGTCAGCGTTCATAGAATTTTATCCGTTAATTTTTGAAATTAGTCGTTACGTGTGGATATTATTTATTTAGGAATAAGTGTAATTTTGCTTAAAATATTTATGAAAAATTAACAATGTAGATTTGTTGAGGAAAATAAAAACATTTTGGAACAAAGTTAATGAAGTTAATGAATGATATTCAAAAGCGGAAAATAAACAACCATGTGTGTCCTAATATGTTTCTGGTATAATAACTATTTATTTCTTTGTTTCTAGTATATAAAACATCTAATTTGTATAGTTTATTAACCAAACAATTTATATTATTCGCCTTTTAAAAAAGTAATGTTAAAATGTGGTATTCCCGAACTCTATCACATTACCCCACGGTTGGCAGCATTGATTTTATATTTTTTGTATGTTTTTGCATGTCACACGGATTCTTAATTGACACGACACCGATAGGAAAACAAAAAGGCGAATTTGAAAAAAATTGAGTGGGCCAGCGGCAAGAGGATTGCGAGCTGAGGGTCTCAGTCTCAGCATTGTCTCTGTACAGAATATCACCGGCACGAGACCAAGTTTTGTTATTGTTGCCACGTGCCTATACAACATTTATATTTGTTTGCAAATTTACATATTCATTCATGTAGGTACTTGTACATCTCTTAACGTACCTTCTATGTTAAAACAAACACACACACACAGCTCATATTTTTTAGCCAGTACTTCTTTATAAAGTGACAAGATAGTTATGTAGTTACGAAGAGTGATGCAACCCCCGCACTTTCCCACCCATCATAATTCCGCTTACAAACTGCTACGTGTGGATTCGTTTGCCCCAAACCATTTTCACTTGAGCTAAGCAGAATAGGTACCTATCTACAAAAAAATTGAGAGAAGAAAATTCACATTTGAATAGGGAGTAATCTATTCAAATGACAGACACTTTATGGTTTATGCCAGGGGTTGAATTCACGAGCTGTTAAAAAAAATACACACAGCAGATGAACATTTTTTTTTTTTACTTTTCCCAATCAACCTACTGGGATTGCGGACAAATTTTATAAAGGCCTCGTGTCTCTGACACGGATAAAGACCATTATAAAATGCTTGTATACCTTGGCCTATATACCTAAGTAAACAAGGCAAAAATAATTAATCACAACTTTTTGACACTTCAAAAACCTTTCCTTTCGAGGTGCTTTGACCCCACTGTGCGGACGCTTTAAAGCCCTTAAATCCATCCGACGACAGTGTATACGAGATGAGAAAAATATCCAGCGAATACAAACAAAAACCGCGCATAACCTGGGTTTAACCAAGGGGTGTCCGATTGTTGACAATTTAAAACCTTCAGCGGATCCAAATCCTGACGTGACTGAAACAAGGAAAAATAAAGAAAGGGGTGATGAGTCAAGAACCATTTGAACGCGACAGATGGATGGACAAAGAGACAGAATAATCTCGCGGACGTTTCTAATGCTTAACTGATGTTCTGCTGCTGACTGTTGTGAGTAGTACAGCGGGGAGATGGAATCTGTTTTGAAAAATGTGAAATGCAATTTAACACGTCTATGCTATTGTTACTGCTATTTTTTTTTAGTAGGTACCTAAATACACGTCATAGAGACAATCGTACAGGGAAGGTGAAAGCCATTTCGAATGAGTGATGTTTTGGAGTAAGGAACTTGTGAACGTATGGAATATCTTTTGCTATGATGAGTCCGATTATGTTTGCTTTTGCGGGTTTAAACGATTCGTTGTAGTTAAATCACTTAATTACCTACTGAAAATTTAGAAAAATTGTTTTTTTGCTCAGTTTTAATGCAAACTTCTAGTCATAACTTTCTGATGAACATCCAAGCACCCTACTTCTTGTTTGTACCTATACCTACACATGGGTAGTGACTGTTTGGGGAAATCAATTAATACCGAAAGTTATTATCTATCTATCTATCCTTGTAAATATAAAAGCTTAATTAAAGGAACTTCTAATCACACTAAACTGTCAATCAGCGCAATATCTTTTGAAGAGGTAGGTAGATAAGCTTTACGTTGAAAAGTCAAAAACATGCACTCGAAAACCATTTTCACGACGGGAAAAAAGGATAAAACGAAATATTTAAAAAAGAAAAATTGAAAAAGTAGGTAGGTATGGTGCCAGCCGACAAGTGCGTCTAAGCTGCGGCTGTGCTCTTCCTCACCAACTTCAAACCACTAACTACATGCACTGCAATAAAGGACCACTTTATGTTTTCTTTTGTGTTGCGATGGGAAAGTGCAGAGCAACATTTGTAATTATACGATTCACACTTATTTATCCACATTCTGTATAATTCTGTCACATTTCATTTCGCATAACTCCCCCAGAAAAAGGAAATCGCCTGCAAAGAGGAAAATTTGTGTCGGAAGGCGCCAGTGGCTATTGTCGGCTTTATAAAGTGAAAGCATTCCCGCCTTATACTTTTTTGAAATGTTATTCGAACAACATAAAGGAAACCAGTCTAGACACAAACAAAAATAAAGAATTGAGGATATCCACGTTCTAATAAAAGCAGCTTCAAATTGTCCAAACCATTATATAGTTAGGTACTTATGCAGAGATACTAAGTCGAATACCTACATTATAGAACAGCTATAGGTATAGAGCCGACAGTCAGCATTCAAAGATGTAAACTGAAATAAATTTCCCCAACGAGAAAATCATTTTATACCTAGGTAGTGGTAAATTGCATTTCAATCACTTGAATTCTTACTGGAGAACCCTTTTCATTAGGAGCAGGCATAGACAGAAGAAGCAAGGTCAACTCAAAATGTTCCGAATTATCTGAGAAATTAAAAAAAGATAATTCTTACAGGGCTTAAATACACACAGAAGGGGCCGTAGGCTGTAGCTGTAACTGTGATGTAATTTTGAGTCGAAAATAAGTCAACCTTTTCTTTAAATTTCGCAAAGATTTGATTCTATTTGCATTTTAACACTTCATGTTTTTTGTATAGGTATAGGTAGGTACAAGGTGGGCCAACATTTTTGCAAATGGCCGCCAATGTCAAATCTGTTTTGACATTTGTGGACTAGACAGATGTAGAATATGTACAAGTGAACAAGCCATGGAGCGATACACTCCCCAAGAACGCGGAATAATTTCGAATTTTCGATTTTTCGACCAAAATCATAATGAGCGATGAGGCTCATTTCCACCTCAGCGGGTACGTGAACAAGCAAAGCTATCGCTTCTGAAGCACCGAAAATCCACGAGTAATGCACGAGGAGCCATTACACCCGCTCAAAGTTACTGCATGGTGCGCTGTTCACGCTGGAGGAGTCATCGGGCCATTTTTTTCGAGAACGCCGCTGCTCCAACGACAACAGTGGACGAAGCGCGCTATAGGGCCATGTTAACCGAGTTTTTTTCTGCCGCAATTGGATAAATTAGGACTGGAGGACATGTGGGTTCAACAGGACGGAGCTACTGTACGACCCACAACCGATATTCTGAAGGCGGCGCTCCCGGATCGCCTCATCTCTCGTTTTGGCGATTTGCACTGGCCCGCAAGATCGCCCGATTTAGTCGTGCTCTTGCTAATATATAAAAACGCAAAGATCGAAGTCCAACTCCAAGAAAACAGATTCAACAAACAGTAAAGTAAAAGTAAAATTCTGCCAATAAACATATATAGGTACATATCATGCAACTTTTCTGTTTAGTGCTCTTTCCTCTACTACATTTCTGTATACAGATTCTCTTCAATCAAATGAAAGAGAATGCAAATCTAATGCCAGCGGCTGAGCAGCCAGCAAGCTGCAACAGGATTGAGCGGGGAAACGTACAAGCAGTTGGAAATGGACACGAGACACGAGACACGACAGACGACACACGATACACCAGTGTTCTCAGACGAAAAATCTGAAATTCTTGTTTTTCCGAAATAAAAAATATTTCTTTCAAGATGTTTACAAAATATGAGAAGAAGGAAATATAAAACACAATTTTGAAGTTCTTTAAATAAAACTTATATTTATTTTTGTCGACAAATATCTATACATATATATATATATATAGTAGGTAAACCAAGGTTGTCTTTCTCCAATTGGGATTATCAATTACCTACAACGAGTTGTCCGTCAAAGGACAACTATCATCCTATGAGTAGACAACTAATAAAATGGTTTTCTTTTCAGTTGTGTGTATGTATTATAGAAGACAACTGAGTTGTGTTGGAGTCACCAAAAAAATAAATTAAAACTACTTTCCATTGTTTTTTTTGTTTTTTTTTTTTAACATCTTCGTTTTAATTGCAAATATTTTACTTCGTTCGACTTCAATTCCCAAAAATAAATTCACAAAATTGACATTTAACAGCTGATTTCGATTTGCAATGCTCCTAAAAGATGGCAATTTATTTTATAAAGATAAATGAAAAGAAATGTCTTGCATATCTAATACGAAAAATTTCTTGTTTGGTTGTCTCAAAGTTGAGTTGTCATAGGGGGCATATGTGTATGTACTTACATAAATCTGTCGTAACAAGGAAAAACCGCTAAAGTCGAATTTAATCATTTTTCAGGAGACAATAGAAAGTTTTGCTAAAATGTATAAAATTACAAATGGTTCTGGACTATCAATTAATACAAGTCGGCTTTGATCCAATTTCGAAGATAGCTAGAAAAAAAAATATTTTGAAGATTTGGACAAGCTGAATCAAATGGTATCAAAAGTTCAGTTCAACATATTTATTTATGACTTAGTATTTCATTTCTTATACCTGTAAAGCATATCAATCCTTTGTAAAGATTAAAATTCCAACTGTTTGAGTACTCAAACGATTACGAATGTTTGTTGTACCTATTTAATTCGCAGTAGAAAATACCATTTCATTCATCATTTGCAGAGGAATGTGGACGTGATAAAATATTGAAAATAAAATCTTTTAGGATTGAATATGCGAAGTTCCTGCCCACTGTTTCTACTCCTAAAATATATTTTTCCAAAAACATCAGTTTTTTACATATCAAAAATCTTGAAATTTGATGAATTTGAGGTAGGTATATCTTGTCATCTTGAATCACTGTACACCGTACGTACCCCGTCCACGTCACGTACACCTTCTTTCAACTTCAGTTTGTGTATCGTAATTCGTAATCGTGTTCGTGTACAGTTTTTGAATTGATGCGAAATTCATCTTAAAGTTCATTTCTACAATATCCCTTATACAAGAGAGAGAAGCAAATTTAAAGAGAGATGATATAGCAATAGCAATAGCAATAGCATAAGCAAAAAGCAAATAGCAACTAGCAAACACAAGCACTGCACAAGCATATCATATCCAGTTCAGTGAATTGAATTTACGACAACGAAACGAAAGATAAGAGACAAGACAACACAAAACAGAATGAGAAAATCGTGAAAGCCGAATTGGACTTTGAACAGCGACCCAAACAGAAACCGAACTTTGGACCCGTTGGCGATCGTGTGTGTAAGTTGAATGCCATTTGGTTCGTTGCATGCGTTTTCAAAGATACATTGTGTACAGGTGAGAGGAGTGGACGGACACGGACATGGAATGGATACGAGATACGTACGCTTTTCTTTTGTTTATACCTATTACAGTTTTGTTTTTTGTTATAAGGTAGGTACCTAGATACCGATATTTTGTTTGTTTGCATTTAAATTTGTATTCCAAATGAAAAGTGAATAGGTATACCTACCTATATATATCTACGCAAAGGTTTCGTTATTGGGTTGGGTTGGGTAGATGTTTTAAACAATTGGAAATAGGTATAGGTAGGTATGTAGGTACATTTTGTTCCTATATGAGTTTGTTTTAGTTCTGTAAGTAAATACCTAATAAAGTTCATAGATTAAGGTACCTACCTAATTCAGTACTAGATGGTAATTTTGTTGAAAAATCATCATATGACGGTAGGTATTTGTAGATTTTCAACGTTTAGGTGCATATCAACTTATGCAAGTTACCTTGCAACTGCCATTTGCTGATAGAATGCTTATATGGTCGCTTCCGAAGATATTTTACTCTGTACAACACATTCGAGGTTTACCTAATAGGTACCTAGGTATAATAATAATAAAGAGGGTTACCTAATAGGTAACTATACTCGTAACTCATATTAGTCTTTACTAATTCTTCCTCTTTTTGAAGTTCCATTTTTTCGATTATGTCCTCCACTATTACGGCCAACTCGAGCAACACTTTGTTTGCTTAAATCGCACAGCTTTATGAACTAGGTGCCAGATGGACGAAGCCTTTCAGCAATCCAATGAGTTGGTTTTTGATCAACTAGACATGACAAAAATGACTTTGTTGCCCTTTTCCCCTTTTCGAATCCAGTAACCCTACATCTAGGTGTAGTGCACCTACGAGGTTATTCAAAAGCTTAATGAATTCATCAACTAGGCGTATCCGCAACAGAGTGCGTGGCAATGAAATTTGATTATTCAAGTTAATGGTAATATAAGACGCATATGGTTGAATCAGTTGCAAAAGAAATGTAGTAGGTAGGTTCGCTTTGTTATGTGTACAGTGTACCTATACGTTCTATGAACGAGTAGCAGTTGGCTGCTCAAAGGTTAATGGTGATGTGATGGACTACTGACTGAGCGAGGGATTCTAGGTTCCACCACACATAGTACCTATAGTATCCAAAATTTGTTCAGCTATTCAACTCCACTTCTTGTAAAGGTTTAAAAAACATCTAAGATCAAAGTCTTACAGATACCTAATGCACAAAATTGTAGTACCAGCTAGGTACACGTTACGTTAAGGTTACCAGTTTGGAGAACTTTTCCCTTTTTATAAATTTTTAGGCGGGGCAACAAACTTTAACAAACATCCAAAAGTCCTTGGATTAAGTTTCTGTTAAAAAATATTAGGATGTACCTAGGTACCTAGTTTTTTCTACAACCAGTGCTCAAATGAAATTGCCAACTGCATTCCTCCCCTTCAGAAATTCAACCGCAATACTCGCCATGCTAGGAATGCCCATCAGTTTACCATCCAGCCTATCTTCGGACGTACAATGAAATACAGAGACTCTTTCATAAGCCGTACAACGCGAATGTGGAATGCCTTGACCAGCTCTGTCTTTCCTCCCCAGTACAATTTACAGACATTTAAGACCAATGTGCATCGGTATCTCCTATCTCCTCTATCCCAATTTCCTTAATGCCCGCGCTGTGTAAAAACACTATAAGAGTAGTCATAACCTCTTTAGCGCGTGTTAATTATAAAAAAAAATATTTTCAAATAGGTAAGTATTTTGCTGTAGGCATGTATTCGCAATGGTTTCGCAAATCCTTAATTTAACGTTAAGAAAAGTGGGAGCCGTTTTTTTGTATATTCAAAATACCTACCTACCTACATAAAAAAAAAAAAAAAAACCTACATAATAATGTGAAAAAGAGAGACTTTCTGTCCCCCTTTTGTATTTTGAAGTTTGTGGGACTAGGACTAGGTATAGGTAGGTACCTTAATCATTTTTGTGACGAAAAATTGGGACTGTCCCCCCTGAAGGGGCACGTATGGTAACCCCATTTCATAATACATAGGTACCTACTTTTTAATTTAAAATTAGGTAGGTAGGTCGATAGGTACAAATCGGTTTCAATCCCAGACTTCAGTAGGTAGGTACATATACCTACACATCTTTTGTATAGCTCGTTTTTGAATAGATATAGCTTCAGTTCTATCCATTAACGAGGGAAACCAAATAACTAAAAAAAAAATATATAACAAAAAAAAATATTTATTATCATCCTCTGGTATATCTATAGAATATGGCACACACTCCCCCTGCAATGCCTCCTCCGCCAACTGCGGATGAGAAACAAATTCCGAACAGTGAACGCCACCATCTTAATAGCCTTGTCGCCAAAGCCAAACAGCAACAACCCCTGCTGCTGCTGCCCTACCTTACCAACCGTACATCAGCCATCAGAGAAGCATTTCGTGATTCGTGTTTTTGTGTGATCACTCGGTGAGCACGTGCCATGAAATTGTCCATTTGACGCGGTGTTCACTCAAGCTAAGAAATGGCAGCGGCGGCGGCGGCAACGAACAGAACAACAAACAAAAATAAGAGAAGAATGAACACAAAAAGGAAGAAAGAAAATAAAAGCAGAGCACAGCACAAAGCCAACAACAAAACCTAACCAAACATTTTCTTTCCATGCTTATTTGATTTCTTGCAGCGGGATTGGCGTGGTTGCTGGCTGGTTGGGCATTGGACATTGGACTTGGTGGAATGGAATTGGTAAGGCGCTCTGTCATCATTGGATCAGCATCTGTCTGTAATATGTATCCATTTCCATATCCACAGGCACACAGATGGTACATTCATATCCAACATAATAATACCTATATAGGAGTGCTTGGGTGTATTGTTTTTGTTTTGCGGCAAGTGAATTTATTTGGACTTTGCCCAATCCAACTATCAACGTAGGTATAATATCTTTTAAAATATCAACAGACGCTTACGTATCCATAGATGGCTCCGTGTTCTGTCTTCTGTTTGCCTTTCAGATCACTAATACAATCATACATACATAGATTAGATATAGATACCTAACTACTTTGTATCACGTAGTTTGGTTAGATCATTGTGGCGAATTTTTACATTGGGCGTTTTTTATTATGCCCGCATGATCCATATTATAGATCATTGATTTTCATGATTTAGAACAACAGTTGGATCTCGTATTATTGTTGTAAACTATGGAAATCAATGATCTATATAGGGTGATGGCACCAGTAGTCAGCCATTTAACTTTTTTTTTAGTTTGATTGGTTCTTAAAAATGCATTCTTCAAGTATTTAATCAGTTATTTGATTCCTCTGAATAATTGAAGTTTGTAGATTCGAAAATACTAAGATTATTAAGTGTATGAGCTACCTAACGCAAACTATTTAGAAAATAAGTTAAAAGGGTATGATTTGGGAGTAGTCAGCCCCCTCAGCTCCAGTAGTCGGCCACGAAAGTATCCAGTAGTCAGTCCCAATTCAATTTACACATTTTCATAAAAAGGGGCGGCTGACAACTGGAGAATGTTTAAAGGAACCGCGTCTTTTATAGTCAACCCCCATTTCCATAGTAAATGACAGGGGGGCTGACTACTAAAAAATAGAAAATTGATAGAAATTTTTGTGAGAATCAAGACTTCCACTATTTTTTTTTTTGAATACCACTCATGTTCTGCGTTTATAAAAACTGTACTCAAATAGGTACACAATATTTGGGTGACCGAGCTTTGCTGGGTTATTACTATTTATTGTAATTTTAAAAACAATAAAAATTAAAAAAAAAAATATATATATAAAAACTTGAAAATATAAAAAAAATTTAAGTCTCCTAAATGCCGGTAGATGTCTTACTTTTTTCCTTTTACTATGACGCGGACGGCAAGAAATGAGTGTTACGGGTTCGAACACCGCTGGGTGACTTACTTTTGTTTTTTTTTTTTTTTTTTGTTATATGTTCAAGTTTATATAGGTAGATATTTTTTTTAATTTTTATTGTTTTTGAAATTACAATTAATACTTATAACCGATGTCTTAAACCGATGAACCAGACGGACAGTGGCCGGAACGACGAAATTAGCGACCATATTCTGCATGGAAAGAAAAACGCATGAAAACTCGAAAACACGCGTTTTCCCAAACATAAGACTGATATAGATCAATTGTTTACCCCCGAAAACCCCCATATACCAAATTTCAGCGAAATCGTTAGAGCCGTTTCCGAGATCACATAAATAAATTTATATGGGTAGGTACATATACATACATACAAGAATTGCTCGTTTAAAGGTATAAGATTTTTTACGCGCGACGCAGCGCCAGGATTGTTGCAAGTTTTTGGACGCAGATATAGAAGAAATGAGAGCCAAGAAATAATGTTTTTCGCTTGAAAGAAAGACCAAAGGATTAACTACTGCGCTTTACTTTGTATTCCAGAGGCTGACTACTGGAGAGGGCTGAACTTAGGTGCCATTTACCCTAGATCATGTGGACATACTAAAAAACGCGTATTGTAGCTGTACCTACTGTAAAGTACGTATCTACATATTTTTTATACTTGAAATTTGCTCACCAATTTAGCTTTATCAATTAATAACCTTGAAAGCACTCCGCATGTTGTAATATATACATTTTCTTTTGTGCTGTACCGCTATAGGCCTCTGGAGACTAACTTATACGAACTTGTCAAGCAATACCAAACAAATACCCGCCAAACTGCTCCTTTGATAAAATATGCGCATTAGCATCTAAACATGTGGCACCCTATTTTTTACATTTACCTAAAACAAATGTTGTGACATTTATTAAGTTAGTCATCATATTCATAGGTATAACTCCGTTTTTATTGGTTATACCTATACTTATATGGGAAGCCTACCCCGTGAAATACAGTTTCACTCGAGACAAAGTTTATTTTGTAGGTACATATTGTTAAATCTTAAATCGCATTAAACCACTAAAGTACAGGCACACCAAGTTGGTATGTGCAGTGTTGTATTCGCGAAATGGCAAGCCAAGAAATACGCAACCAAATACGAAACTATAGATGTAGGTGGAATACCTACACAGAAATATGTAGTAACAAGGAGAAGTTCGATTAAGCAGGTGGTTCGTATTATGCAAAGGTAGGGACAAAGTACATAACAGAGCAATTTATAGCTAATCATGTGAATGTACCTATACATGTGCAACAGTAAATTTTTAGTTGTAACTTTTTGATTTTAGATTTTTAACAGAGAGACTTGTATAAATATACACAAGTTTCATTGTTTAGGGTCTGAAAAAGTTCCTTTACATTCACCTTTGACTGTTTCTGATTTTGGTGCTGTCAAATAACAAAACATAGGCCTTTGAGAAGCTTTTCTTGTGCTAAATGAATAGATACCTATATGTTGGTAAGTTTCTGTTTCCTGTTTCTTTTTTTCTTTTTTATTAATAGTCCAGTAATCTAACACCTAGAACTGGAAATATTTTTTCGCGTCTAAAATAAAGATCTAAACATCATGCCTAGATATATTTCATAATTGACGTAAGTCAAATAGAAAAACGAGATTTTGTATACGATACCTACTTGACTTTGATTTAAAAGCGCGACTTGACAACACAAAACTACTTTAGCGAAAAATTCAATTTTTATATACCTAGATACGTAGGTAGGTACCTATATCGCAAAGAAACTTGAAGTCGCGTTCTGAAAGAATTTTATATAGGTATTATAGGTACTTGCAACACTAGAGTATTTGTTTAATGCCGTAACACAAAATAAATTAACAACACTCCCATAATTACGTAATTTGACAGTAGATAGATAAATACAAACAGTTGTTGCCTGTTAATCGATTAGCAATATGCTATAGACAATACCTACTTATATCAAATAGTTTATGCCAATGTACTCATAGGTGTCTGACAGATATTATAGTTCAAAATTACAAAGATCAAACCGCTAATACAACAAAGTCATACGAACAACGTATGTGTACATGCCGCATTTCATTTCGATTTCGATTCGAATCGTATAAGTAGGTATTTCTGTATCTATCTAATGTGTCTTTGCCATACAACTATAAAAACTAAATTTATGAGCACCGTCCAAAGTCCACACACAAGAAAGTACAGCTAAAGAAAAATGTGAAACAAATTACGCGGGAGATCTTAAATTAACATATTGAACAGCACAACAAAAGGAAATGGCGAAGAAGTGTGGTACATTATTTAAACTGTAAAATGTTTACACTATGCCTTGTAATCCAGAAAAGAATAAAATTAATTTAAAAATAGTGTGTTCATAGGGGTGATCAGTGATCACGTAATAAAATTTGAGATATTAATGGGTATTAACGACTTGGTTGGAAAGCGTAGGCGTCCGTAGTTTAAACGGAGAACGTTTAAAGGAACAGTGTCTTTCATTAGTTAGACCCCATTTCTCTAGTAAATGTACAAGGAGGCTGACTACTGAAAAATAAAGAAAATTGATAGAAATTTTTGCGAGAATCAAGACAGATTAAAGTTTACATTAATGTTGCATACTCAGTTATGAAAAATAAATAAATTAACGTAGTTGTCAGTAATCAGCCGGAGGGGCCTTGATTATTTAATAATCCCTCTTAATCATTCATTTAATCAATAAAATAAGAAACAAGTAAAATAAACTGTTAATACCATAAAAATAATCACAAAATGCAAATATGTATCTTAAATGGATTAGTTTTTGTATCACTTTTCCACAATCACTTCCACATTTTTTTTTTGTCGATATGTGCATGACTCACATTAACGCTTTAAATTATTTTTAGGAATCAAAAATAACCTAAGTTGGTACCTACAATATAAAAAAAATGATTCTGCATATAATGGCAGTTTCTAAATTTAATTAAAGATAAATTGTATTTCTTTGATTCCAAAAGAAGGAAATAGGGAATAGGTGTATAGTCGGAAATTATCCGTACATCATAATAATGAAAAGTTCTGTATTTGAAAACGATGTGTATTATGAATTAATTTGAATAAATGAATAAATAAATAATAATAATAAATTGGAATAAATATGAAAAGAAATGGTTGGCGTAAAAGGTTGGTACGGACCCTAGACCTAGCTTTTCATAATCATTCGTTTTGTGTGAGTTATTCACTTTTGGGAGGAATGGAATTATTTTGTACACAAACATATATAAAAATGTTCTGTATTTTCCAAGTTGTTCATTATTTGTTTGTATTTCATTTAAATACTTTAAAAATTCTTAAAATAACGTGAGCATTAAAAACACAAAAATTCAATCAGAGGGATAATGCTAGCTTCAACTTGCTTAACGAGCGTGTTGAAGAAATTTTAGTCTTTTTCTATTGTTCATTATTTGGAATTCTTAAATATGGTCACCGTAGTTTACCTGACACGCATGCGAAAATTTAACTAATACATCGAGCATTCATGAATAAAGGACCAATTGCCGTAAACGCCTAAACGGATAAAATTATTAATTTCTCCTTGTCCCAAATAAAAGTTGAAGAAATCATTTTAGCAAATTGTTGACCACAAAGCCAGTTGACCTTTCCTTAGCCGTTCCCCTTACTTTGTGTGTGGAACTGACAGCGGCTTCACGTCTCAAGGGAAGATTGCCTCAATTTGATAAAGTGTTCGTCGAGAGTCTGTCAGCAGATGGGCTAGTATAAACTGTTTGAGTAACCTTTCATCGGTTTAGGCAATCGTTTCTAATCTACTACCTTGGTAGTCCCTTTCTGAAGTGTTATTCATTCTATTCTGAAAATGAAGTGAGTGTCCGATTTATGCAGTATAAGATTGTGAGCTAGATTTCCCTTCTTATTGTTTACCTGCTGTCATGCTATGTAACTGAATAATAATAAATAAGTTAACGCCCAACAACAGGGAAATATTAAGGAATTTCCTGTTCGTATCCATATATTCATTTTACGTAAGCTTTCAAAACGAAGTGTTTTATACACACAAGTATTGGAGTTGCATTTAATTAACTTTCAAGTCTATTAATTTGAAAAGCAAATAACATGTCTGTCATTGCGAACTATTATTATTACAGCTGAGAGTGCTTTTATGCAGTCGTTAGCTAGTCAGCTACCATTAGCTCCTGAGTCGTGAGAATTACAAATGCAAGCCAATGTACTTTACCTGCTTATAAGTATTTCTTATAAGGTATAGGTACAATTTAAAATCAACCGCAAAATAATTAAAAAAAAAAATAGAATACATACATGCACATGCAAGTACATATTTGTTTGTCGGTGGTTGTCGCTTTCGCATTAAGGTAATTATATAACTTAGCCAATAATTTCCAAAACGGATTATTTAAGTGACGCATATCAGTACTTGATATTGAAGATACGGAGATGTGTTAATTTTGCAACTGAATATATGCAATATGTATACCCTTTTGCGGCGATAAATAATGTATGGGTATGTTCTTTTAAATTACACATATATTTCGCAACTTTAACAATAAATTACACTCAACGATAAACCCTCAATTTAATGCCGTGTCATAAAAGTCATGTGCTTTTTCTCTGATCTTTCTGGGGTGCAAATAACTGTTTGGTGATGTGCAAGTTCAAAGTCTGCTTGCGAGTTCCGCTTATTGCGACTACTAAGTTGGCACCTACATTTATTCAAATTGGTAGTAAACCATCTACCGGCAGCATTATAATTTCGGATAAATAAATGTAAATAGTTACCATCAGCATAAAAATGAGATTAATGCAAACTTACATCAAACCTGTCGAAATATTGAAACAACCCGCGCATACGGGCACAATGAATATACCTACGTGACTTCTTTCATGCAAACAAAAATATCTATTTATGTCACGAGCAGTGGTAGTTTTTTTCTGCTGCAATCAATTATGTACGTACAAATATGTGAGTAGGTACGCCAATTCTCCGGAGATGGAGCCAAACTATGTTATATATTTCACAAGTGTTTACCTGCAAATAAAAATGGAAAACAAAATTGTTAAATGCAATCCGAGTTCTTTCTAGTAGTTAAAGCTATTTTATATGATTTTAATTACAAGGTTTTATTTAAATAGGTATCAACAAAGGTAAACAATATTTTGCAATATTATTGCCCACAAAGGGGGTTCTTTGTACTAGGAACAGTGAAATGCTGGCTCGGAGCTAATTACCAAGGTGTTTATCTCAAACGGACTGGCACTTCCGCGATCAATGGACTTTGATTTCATATTTAAGAATAACCGCTGTTATGAGTAATGCAGCAGTACCTATAAAGTATTTCTTAATGCTAGATAATTCCGAACGATTATTTCTAATATAGATTAAATGTATAGTAATTGCGATACCAATTGGTTTCAGTTTTTCATATAGGGCGATACAATTACGAAAATATATCACTTCATTGGCAGTAAGTGGGCAGTAATTTAAATTTACGGTATTGATAAGATTTTAAATTTCAGATAGAATGGCTTAAAAAAAATCACTTATTACAAATGATTACCAATTTGTTCATTAACTTATTTTCAGTTCAATGTTCGAGTTATTACGAAATGCTTTTCTCACAAATAATAATAATTTATAAATGTACCTAAATTTGTTTTTTTTTTTTTCTTTCATTAATATGTACATATACATTTCGCACTATTTCTAAGCTCTGAATTAGATTGAAAGTTTATTTTTCTGCAAAACGTTGTGATGCAAAGCATTTCAATGAATTGTTTGACTTTTGTTTTATTAGGTTTAGTATTATAATAGTTTGGAAAATTAAGGAAACTACATACGAGTATACCTAATATAATATCAGTTAATTTTTGTTTTCTTTTTTCGTAAAAATATATATACATATTTTTGACCGGACTTCTGGTCAAAAATTCTTATTTGAACCTAATTGGCAAATTAGGACTACGCTTATATATTGAATTTATTTTCCCAGTGGCAATATATTTGTGGTACATATAATCGAACATGTATGCAACTGAAAGCAATGACAAAATCACCCAACCATCAATTATTTTCACAGGACTTATGCATTGACACAGAAGTACATACCCAAAGAAAGTGTTTTAGATTTTAGTGCTCTATGGCAACCGAATCAAAAAGCCCAAAATATTTATAGAGTTGTCTACAGTATTTTGTATTTTTTAAATGCACCAACAATATTGGGCTACCAACTCGGGCAAAATAATGGGTGATTCATTAGGATCTGTTTTTTTTTTTTTTTTTCAATTTTAAATAAAACACTTAAAATGAACTTGGATGGTGGACACTTTTTTATGACCTGAAAGAACAATGTCTGACATTTACTCTTTGAATATAATTTTGTGTGATTGTACTCGCGACTATGCCGGACGTACCATTCTGAAGGTCAAATTTTGGATCACTGCTTCCAACGTTGCGAACGGATTTTGCCAATTACATGAGTAACGTTGAGTTCCAAACCCTGGATCGTAGCTGGCTTACCAGCAAAGACTTTGGAAATGACGTAACTCCAAAGAAAAAGTCAAAAGGTGTGTTATCACGCACGATGGCCAGGTGACTGGTCCGAAACGAACTTATTCACAGAACTGATTTTCATAATACAACTGAATAATTTCGAAACGTTTTTGAGGAGGGAGTGTTTCCATTATGATTTGCCAAACAATATACCGAATAAAAATAACACGACACCATGGTGCCAGTTTTGCGTGATCTGTCATAAAAAAAAAAAACCTATTAAAAAAACAAAGTCAAAATGAATTGCCCTTTATTTCAAAGTCGTTAGGGAAGTACACTCATCTTTCATTGTTAGACGAAAGTATTACAGTCAATTTGACACAAAAGGCAAGAAAAGCAATGAAAACCTAAGGCGCATGTAGGAATCTTTTTTATTTAATATAATCAAATCCACGTTAATGCTCAAGCTTTGTGCCTCATGCCTTCTTTAACGATTTAAAAACAATTACCCATATACTCGTACATGCTACATCTCTTTCGTCGGTCACGTATATTAAATAACTGCACTTCCTTTCCCTCCATCAACTCAACTAATTCCAACAAACTCTCTGAATTAATGATAAGCTCTGCCTTTTCTAATTATTTATACGCATGCACACATCTTATCCAAGCTGCTTATGGAATACCATCCGCTCCTTTTTGTTCTCCATCGTATCCCCTGATGCGTGTAAAGGAATATTAGCCATGTATCAGAAATCACGATCAAGAAGCTATACAGTCTACAGTCACAATGTTTTCTTCCACTTTCCTTTTAATTCCACATTTTATGTGTAGTTTTATTTAAGGCATATTTAATCGGCCAAAAGTTGATGGTTTTTACATTACTAGTCTGGATTTATCCTAAAGTTCATGGCCAACAATGAGTTGCCATATTTTTTGCTTAAAATATGTCCTATTTTTATACATTTTTCTTGGCAACATCCCAGCACAGAATTTGAATCGAAGAAAACGAAAGAAATTAATTACTATGTTTAGGTTTTTGGCAGAAAAGATTACAGTCTTTTATGTGTATAGACACAAAATCAATTTGCATGACAAGATGAATAAAAGCACGTGCTGTATAATATATAAGTTGTGCAATTTGTGCACAACACAAATTACGAATGGCTTCTTATCTTTGTGTAGTTCTAAGCAATTTTGTAATTTATTACTAAGTATTCATGTATAAAGTGAACGTACTTAGAGCTGAAAAAGGAAAAGCACTCGTTGTCAATTGGCAACTACAAAATGACTTCATCGATAGTTTGAGAGGTGAATGATTTTGAAATTGCATGTGCTGCAATTTTCCATGCCATTCTATTTTGTATAGGTATGTGTCTTGTAGCTAATAAGTGAATAGTGAATATTAATTTCAGAAAGCATTTTAGGGAAAATGTGCCTTCTACGAATACCTAAACACTATACGCACTTTCGTATCAAATGTTTGTGCTATTAAAAACCGCAATAATTCTAAGTAGATATTGAGTATACTGTAACATTTTAAAAGTAATTTCCTGCTCAAGGCAAATTAAAAAGGCGTAAACAAAAAGGTGAAGTGGTATAACCTTGGCCTAGCGAAGTGCAAACCTAAAATTAGCGTCGTACTTTAATACTTACAATTCGCTTTGGACTTGTGCTCACAAGGCAAAATCAATTGAAATTTGAATTTGTAATGACATTAAAAGCACAAGTAAATTCGCGAGTGCGAATGGATAAAGTACTCATACAAAAATCTACAAAAATAGCATTTTAATCCACTCGACAGAATTGTACTTCAATGCGCCTGTTTGTGTACGTAATTAAAATTATTTTTAAATATCTTGATCTCACTATAAATTGAGTACTGTTGATCATTTTTATTTAAATTGAAGTTTGTTGAGGAAACGTTTTATTGGGATCGACTGTAACCATCCACGCATATTATGTTCAGTCTCGTTAGTTTCAATGTTCAAGTATCTACAAATAAAATGGTTTAAAAATAAGCACGTTCCGCATGTTGCTTATCTCTTACTAGGGTTTGGAGTAACACCCGGTATGCGGTTAACCTCAGAGGCCATCTTCGGAGCGAATAAAAAATTAATTGAATTATTAATTAAAATCATGTTATACACTCGTAAGATGATAATCTCTGGTCATAGTGGCTTGTTTTTAGGACGGAGAAGGAATGTATTCGCTGAGCTGTGTCGATGTGGAAGAGTATTTGTCATTTAGCGATTCTAGTGACAATCATCTAGTAGCTCAGTGCTTAGTGCTCTGGACTACTAAGCAATGGGTCCCGGAGAAGCACAAATTACATATTAGGTTTTTTTTTCCACTGCGCCATCTCTCGCAAACGTCTGGTAATCATCCGAGAGAGTACAACTGTCATCAAAGAGCTTCTCAATTCAGTCGTTCGGACCCTCCCAAAAATAAAAAACGAATGAGAGAAACTAGGGCTAGGGTTGTGGGGCAAACTACATATTTATTTTAACATATTCGAAGAACAATTGTAAATAGTGAGGAAACTTTGAACTTGAACGAATTACATGTACTCTGTCAAATGTACACTAAAAAAAAAAAAAAAAAAATAGCACGTATACGCCCAAGTGGATAAAACAGATTACCAAATTTACTCCGATTCCGTTCAGTAGTCTATTTACACCAAAACCTCGCTTTGCGTCGTTTCGAAGTTGCGTCATTTAAAACTTTTCGTGGTTTCGAAGCTGCGTCGTTTTTATTTCAGTTTGCGTTTTGGTTATTCCCTTTTATTCACCTTTTTTTTTTTTCTGAAATGGGGATTCCCCTAGATTAATTTATTTGGTTTTATGAAATAGGTATTTATTTTTTTATTAATTGAATAAAGAATCGTTATTTCGATTTGCGTCGTTTCGATTTGCGTCGTGTTTTTCTGGTCCCAATTAACGACGCAAAGCGGGGTTTTGGTGTATTTCACAAACTTATAAGTTGTAAGTAAAGTCAGTGCAAGTCGTCAATACCTTAAAAAACAATTTAGTTGTGGTTTTGTATTCTTGTTTTTCTTATAACAGCTCTTCATTTAAAGAAACCTTATTCATGTGGGCTAAGATAACAAAAAAATCCTCTTGGGACGTGCATTTCAGCTTCGTTAAACTACAATTGCACTGTTATGTTGCATTTGCCGCCTCATTCTGCATGTTTACAGAGAACATAAAATATAGACCATCCTCTTAGCAAGTTCAACCAAGAAGAAAGATGATATCATCTTTGTAGAGTTTTCTTCATTTTGCATGTCAAAAGCTAAACCTTGAGCGCGTTGAAAAATATTTACATTTAAATTCTTCTCCCCAGAAGCCATTTATATTAGTCACAGTCCTTACGTGAATATTCCTTGGCAGCTAGATGCATTTATCTCGCAGTATTTGTACAAGAAAATGAGAGAAAAAAATAATCTACGGAAGAAGCATACTTAAAGCGCGCTAAAACGAAACGCCTTTATGATTCTGCATTTAGATTTATTTTGAGTCCCTTCCGGAGTGTGAATGTGTATTTGCCTGCGGAGAAATGTATACGTAAGTTATATACCCATGGGATATCTTTCATATACCCCAAGCATCTTTTGCACGCTCACTACCCAGAAAACTATCCACCAAAATGAGAAGAAAAGTTATTCCTCTTCTAACTTTGTTGTTTTTGGTGAAACTTTGAAACCATGCACTTGCCTATAAACAAACATATGAATTAGTTGAACACAAGGATTTTTTATTTGAACATTTTCAGTTTTATTTGATAACTTTTTGGCCGGGCATACGTTCTTATATAGGTTCTGGCATCCTTGTAATAATTTGTGGACACCAATGGTATTTTGAATTAACCGCACGAAATTTTACTCCAGTTGATTTACAGAGAGCCATTTTGATTAAAAGTTACAAGAAACAAAATAAATCACTCCTGCTCCTACCCCAATAAAAGGACAATCTGTATGTTGTTGAAGTCAAATTGATTTCCATTAATCAACAAAAACCAATTTACGAGTAAGTGGGTATGGATTTGCACGGAAATGGATTTCATCTGCATGTTGAATTTAATCGAAAGTGATTAAAATGTAATCCGCAAATAATAACATTTGTGATGTAGGTACATTTGTTTATATTACATGTAGCTTTTGATAGGTGCACCAAATTATACAAACCCATTGATTTGTCCTGAGGGCGATTTTGTGATGCTTAAATTGTTGAACAAATCAATTTACACTTTGCTAAATCACCCACATATTGGGTTCCTGAAAATCTCAATCCGCAGGACACAGTAAAAACATTTACAGAAGCAGCACCTGCAGCACTAAATGTGCGACTGGAAGCTTTAAATAGAAAGCAGAATGGAAATGGAAACCCTACAACTTCAATCCCAATGTCACTCGAGTCATGGTTATATGTATATAAGTACAGTTCGGGGTCTTGCAGTTCAACCAGGCAGATTGTGTTTGGTTTTTCTTTTTTAAACACGTTCACTGGCCCATTGAACCATTGAACCATGTCACCATACCACCAACATCAGCACACTACTCGTGCCAAAGAAGATTAGGTGAATCTATATCACCATCCACGCCCAACACCTGTCGGTCGGTTCGGTGGGCCAATGTCAAACGCTCACCACTACTACAGCTATTATCCATTGAGCACATATAGCCATGGGCATTATTTGTGGTTCCATATCGGCTGTTGTTGTTTAGACTTCGATTCGTGCAGACGAAAGAAAGGAAAGAGGAAAATCAATTTTCTTTGAAGGAGCTTTGCTTTGGGATCCACAAGATGGGTGTTTTTTTTTTTGTTCTTGTTTTCTTTTTCGTAGAAAATATTAAAAAAAAAAACAAAACGTAGGTATGTGCGAAAGGAGGAAAATCAAATAACACCCATGTTACTCCACACATATTTGTTTCCCCATCGCTGTAACTTGTTGTTACCCGACATGTAAGAGAACCGAAAGCTAACAACGCTTACATAGGCGACTGATGTTGTTCTTCTTTCGTCTTTATTCCCTGTCAATTTAAGCCTAACAGATCCCTTTGTAACAGGGGTGTGAGAATTAATTCTTTTGTTTCGACGTTTTTACGATAATTGAAAAGGGACACATTTTTCTGTTTGTTTAATTCTCACTGCGAAGAATTCGTAATGAAAGGATATATACGTATAAAAAAAAGACGAATATAACCATTCAACTTAAATTAGAAACAAATTACACAGAAAATTGGTTTAAAACCATAGAGCCAGACATTCTTGCGAGTAGGAATTCATGTTGACGTTGGAACTAGCAAGTAATGTGCGTGGAATTAATTTCAAACGAATCTTTCTCATTCATTTACAAATGATTTCGTTTGTGTTTTTGCAATCGTGAAAAAGTTAATCAAAAGAATAAGGAATGAGAAACAGGTCGCAATTCTATTGCGAATTCAAAGATTTCTCAGAAAGTTGATTGCTGCTACTATTAGAGTTTAAAAGGGACCCAACCGGCACTAAGCAGGAATAGCAAATTAATAAATTAATCTTCCAAATTTATTCAGTTTCATAACTGCTCATGAGTACAGTAAAACCCGGATAAGTGCCTCTCGCTCATAAGTACCTTTTTTTTTTTTTTTTTTGAGAACCAAAATTCTGAGGATTTTTTCATATAAAACTCATCATTTTAGTACCTTTCGCTTAACTACTTTTGTTTACTTTTATTGATATTTACCTGAAAAAAAAATTCCTTTTAGTACACATTTTTTAAATCAGCTGAAAAAATACAAATTTTTTTTTTCCTTTGTCGCTTTCGTGCTTTAAAAAAAAAAAAAAAAACAATAATCTTTATCTACCATAATGGTGGAGACTGACTGCGGGTAGCTGTCAAAAATATATTTTTTATTTTATTTAGAGATAAGTGCCATATGCACTTAAGTGTTTTTTGAAGTGAAACTTCTTATGCGACTTCCAACTCAAGGTCGCGTTAAGCGTTTAACGCTAATAATTGGATACTCAAAGGCGTGAGCGAGGGTGAGGGTAGCGCACATTGCACAAGCACGTTCATATGAAAAAGAAAAGAAAAGTGGTGGTTGTTTCTGAGGAAATGCGCACATGGCTGTTGACGTGCGCTGATGGACTTATGGTGGTGTATATAGAAATTGAGTTCAAGGGTTTTGTTTCAATGGTTGTTATAGTACATACCTACATACGTTGATACCTACAGTACCTATAGAATTGAAGAATTCAAGAAGTAAAGACGATATAGGTGAATTATGTATGTTGTTTGATTTATTGAAGTGAAACTTCTTAAAAGGTTAATGCTACTATAAGCATTGCATACTCAAAGGTGTAAGGGTACCGCTCACGCTTCAGAGTATGCAATGGTGAGTGAGTTTATTGGCACCAAATGCTGGGAGAAGAATATTCTGTGGTGAAGATTAATTTCCAAAAATAATGACTAAATTGGCAATTAATGTCTTATTGAAGTGAAACTTCTAATGCGACTTCCAACAAGGTTGCGTTAAACGTTCAACGCTCCTGGGGAGGGGGAATAGAAGGAGACAGAGCGAGAGTGAATGCGTGGCACTCGAACGCATGCGCGTAGTATACCTGTTACAGGCCAGCGCGAGCGTTAGCAACGAGTAGCGTCCTCATTATTTCATTTACTTGTTTTAGTTTGATTTGATACACATACCTATAATTTAATAGGGTAGTATTTTTGAAGTGAAACTTCTAATGTGACTTCCAACATATCGTATCTTACTTTAGTTGTCATTATCCCATTGTAAATGTTATGGATTTGGATATTTCCCCACTCGAAAATGATGATTAAAAGATGCGATCAATTGTGAATTGTAAGCAATGTTAATAAAGTTTGTCTTAAAGCCTAGTATCCTGCTCGCGCTAAATTGTATCTCCCATACAAAAATGGCTACAAAGATAAAATTGAGCGAGGCAGTTTAGCAAAGCATCAGTATCCTGTTCGCACGTTAAATCCTTCATTTCATATAGATGAGCGGATGAAAAGTCTCCACTCATTTAGCTCGCGAAATAAATGTTCGGTGCTTTAAATCGAAGATAAATTTTGACATAAAAAAACGGAGGAAAGTGTTTGTGTTGTGTTTGCAATGATTTGATTTTTTTTTGCGGAAAACGCAGACAAAGTTTGCGTGGTAAATAAAAGAAAACGCAAAGCCAAACAACAGAGCCAAAACAGAGATACATATAAATATAAATAAAGCGAATCGATTTTCAGGGGGACTTATGCTCTCATTTGGCGTCGTCTTTTGGGTAATAACAAGTGTTCCACTATGGTAAGGAGATTGTGGAAAGTTTGAGGACACATGTCGAGCTTCTTCTTATAATTTCTAGGTTTCTTACGTCTTTCAAGTTTGAAATTCGAAAATTCTATTAAAATTACGTTTAATGATATCTGTCATGGTACTCATGGTTCATAAGCATATGGGTTTTGTCCCATCTATATCATGTTTAATAATAATTTAGCGACCATTTATCTTTGGTGTGGAGAAACGAAGTGGAGGCTAGGGGCGCTAAAATTTAGCGCGAGCAGGATACTAGGCTTAAAGAAACAATATGATTTCACTAAAAATCAATTTCTACCCCTTCCTATTTTCATTTCCACATTACGAAGTTTCACTTCTTCCGCGCGGAGGGACTCCACGCACTATTTTTTTTTTTTTTATAACTGCCTAACCCGCATAAATGCCTATCAAAACGAGGCATTTAAGGTGAGGCACTTATTCGGGTTGTACTGTTTATTAAATAGAGCGCGATACTAATAATCATATTCAGTGAACTCACAATGGCAGAATTTTCGCCTGCAGGGAAATAATTTCACGGATAATATCTTTACACGGGAAGTAACTTTACCTCGATTGGAAAATAATTTTACTTTCTTTATGTGAAGTTATTTCCCACTGAGAGTGATTTTTTTTGGGGAAATATCTTCTCTTACCGAGCGTCGACATATTTAAGCCCAAAATTTATAAACAAAGCCAAAAAAAATGTATGGGAAGCAGTGGCGTGGCGTCCATATAACTCGATTCCTACCGAGTTACCTTTTGAAATATCCACCAGGCAACACTAACTATCTACCAAAAACCGAATATACATGAAACACTACCAAATGAATGTAAATACTCACCAAATGGTACACACACAAAAGCACTCATATAAAAATCGTGTGTGTATCCATTTTCATACAACGTCGTCATCGTCTCGTGGCGACAAAGCGAAGGTAACCCAAAATAAGTCGGGTTATTAAAGTTCTCACTTTATAATTCATTTTGAGAGAAAATTTGCTTGTTATCTCTTTTTTTCTTCCCTGAGTTTTTTGTCTGACTCTGACACCTCTTTGTTCAACACCCATTGTAGAAAATAACCCGATTTTCTTCGAGTTATTCGCGGTTCTCACAAAGTTCATTTTGACGGCTGAGTACTGAGTGAACATTTGTTTGTATCTCTTTTTTTTCTTCCCAGACCCAGAGCTTGTTACTGGTACTGGCCATGGGCATGGCCACTGAGTTGTGTTTTGGGTATGTCGTATGTGTTTGTTTGGTTATGATATGAACAAAATAACGCGCTTTTCTTCGAGTTATTCGATTTTCTTTTACTTCTTGTTTTCTTATTGTCTCTTGTGTGAATAATTACAGGTAGTTGTTGAGGTAGGTAAGGGTGTGTTTTGCTTTAAAAATTCAGTTGGCTGGCAAATGAACACTAAAATATTTCTGAATTACATATCTTTATTTTTTATTAGGTATAATCATTAGGTAATCTGAATTTGCTTTAAGTTATGGCATCATGCGTCTGTCAATAAGGGCTTCTATAGAAGCCACTTTTAGTATGCCTTAAGCTCGTTATAAATTTTAAATATTAATGACTTAAAGTATAAAAAAGGTGGCTTGAATTGATTTTGCTTCGAGTTCCCATTTAAAAATGTTCACGCCACGCCACTGATGGGAAGCCATGCTGCCCCCCTGCAACCTCCCTACACTAAATGTTATACAAAAATTTCACCATTGTGACATGACAAAATATTTAGTATGAAGTTTAAAAATGATTTAGTAAGACCCATTGCAATTTATCTGAGATAAGTGCAGCATGAATGTTTTAAATTTTTAGAATGTGGGAAAACCATGAGTTCGGTCTCCCCTGACTATTTCTGTTGGAAAATGATAGTCGAAGTTCCGTTAAAGAATTATTCTTAGAAGAACCTACACAACAACCCATAGTGAACAAGCACTTGGAATGGAAAGCTTTTTCAAACTATGCACAACTACTCCTTAAAGTGATTGTTTGACTATTCGAGGTGTGAATTTTGGAAAGGAAAGCATTAGTGCTTTTTCGCCGCATTTCGTCCCTTATCGCTCATGCGGTATAACTAAGCGATAAGCAGAATGCCGCCGGCTGGTTAATTGAACCGAGAATATGACTCATCATTATGGGCTTGCTACAAGGTACTTGGTTATTGTCGTTCTCTCTGGCATTTTTCTGTTTTTTTTTTTTTTGTAACGAACTTTTGTGGTTTCAGCGGTTTTTATATGGATAAGATGATTGTGGGTAGGTTTTTGTTGGCTGATAATCGGCCACGGTTTGCCAACTGATGGAATGCGGAAAAAGGAAGAGTATAACAACAATTCTGACTCAATTGCGAGTCTTTTGATGAATTAGAATGTCGCTATACTTTCGAAGTAACTCTGAATGACTAAAGCTTACTGTTAGTTGGTGTTAATGTTGCTCTTTTAACAGTCATTCCTAATTTAAGTTACTTGTTAGATGTTTTTTCGATTACAAATTCAGGAAGGAAGGTGTGACTTTTACATTTCTGTGGTGAATAGATTCTTTTACTCTAAAATCATCACTTCACGTTGCCTCCCCCCACACAAGCAGACTCCTGTTTATTTGCCACTTCACCGCTTTAAAATATTTTCTAACCCTAACACATGGAAAACGTAAAAGCAATAACAATAAATTGCCCTTTAACCAATATGTGCTAAAGAAACAATTAGGTAAATTTTCCAAACAATTTGTCACACATCATGTTTAACGTGTCTTTTTGTGTCGTCTATGTCCTGGGTATATTTAGATGTATCATTTGTATACATGCGCAAAGGGCACGTGTACATGCAGTAGATCTCTCCCTCTATGCGAACGTGGAACTTTGTGAAAAACAATAAATCCTCAACAATTTAGGAGGTATTTCGTCCCACAATGTCATTACAAGAACCTCTGACCATTTATAATGCACTTAAAGTCTTGTGTCACCTGAGCGGCAAGTGATTCTGGCTCAGTGATAACACATCAAATAGGTATTACATACAGGCATAAGACAGAGTAATGTAAATTACGTCAAAAGTCGGTTAGGTTTATGTAATGGTTGTGCTTAAGTTTGAACGCAACTTTGCATGATGTACCACAATGTTTCTCAAAACCATTAGACCAAGGATAAAGTATTTTATATACCAATTTGCGAAAAGGGAGTTTATTGTGGAAAGCCATCGAATTTTGCACACGAAGGGGGCGAAAGGACTTAAATTGGCAATTGGCTTGAATTGCATTTTAAACACCCGTTGTGCGCACACACAGACCCGTCTAGGTAAATTGCACTCTATTAGACGACAAATGAGAGTGGAAATCCGATAAAGGATTTGTAAAATGGAGAAGGTTGCACTTAATGTTTACTGGTAGCGGTAGGAATGGTTTTATTTATTTCTCTTTTCCACTTAATCACGACAATTTCGAGTTGTAGCTATCTGATTTCAAAATAAACTGTATGTGTCCCCTTTGAATACAAATGTCATTCAGGGTAGTGAACTTCGATGTTAATTAAAGCGAAAAAGTGTACACAAACGATGTGGGTTTAGGTATGGATTAAAGTAGGAAATTCTGAGTAAGATATGGTTTTCCGTTATGGTAGTTATACTATAGTGAGAAATAGTAACAAGCTCAAGTCTTAGAGTCAATAGCCGCAAGAATGGTTTCAAAAACTCCTTAGTAAATTAAATAGGAAACCTTTTCAACTAAAATTTGAACCAAATAAAACATTTAAACTCAAGCTATCACAATCCATTGCATGTGTGAGTTGAAGTTGTTTTCACTTCAAACTTAACATTCCAATCAGAATTCACAAACGACAATTTTGCAAACAACACAAAGGAATCTCTTCATTTTGTACAAGTATATCAGTATTGCTATTATGCACTAGATCTATAAAAATACAAAAATACATTTCTACATACACAACATTCAGTGGCACGTGGCTGAATTTATACTCAGTCAAGAACATGTTTTTCTGCGGTTGCGGATATATTTCAATACATTATCGCATCTAAGACGTAATTACGTCTGGATTTGTGTGGATGGCTACTCCTTGTGTTGTTTACTTTTTTTCTTTACCATATTATTCACCTCCATTTCAAATACATTTTATGATAGTTTCTGACAGACATATGTATAGATATCTTACGCAGACATGCATGTATAGTATTATAAAAAAATAGGTCATGTATCTTGTTTTTGTTTACGTTTTTTCGCAACTTTATGTAGGTAAATGTTTTCGTTAAATAAACTTAAAAATAAAAACCTAAAAAAGAACCAGTTTTATAGATGGTTTTATGTTTTTTTTTTTCACTTGTCTTTCAAGGAGAACGAAAACAACAAATGTTGTGGTAATGCTCTACACTCTATACAGGATGATTTACTCCGTTGTTTTTAACTCAAATAGGTTGGTGTTTCTGTATATGGATTATCTACTAAATTCCTTGTTAAATTCTGGAACCAAATCAACTGTTTATAGCGATGGGTAGGTTTGAAGCAAATAAAACAAAAACTAACTGAATTGTTTATATAGGTATGTTCGAATTTTTAGAAACGGACCCAATATTGCCTTTTGCGCCGTATCACTTATTCAAACTTATTGAGCGTTACCTTTATTTCTCAACCGCAAATTCATCAAGGCTGTATCAATATAGGCGCAATAACGAACGATAACGAACAACATTTCTAATCTGTATGCAAACAATGTTGTCTACTGTCTCGGCGAATATATAAATTCTTGAGATCATCAAAAAAAAAAAAATACAAAGGCGGTATATATCTGTAAATAATGTAAAATGGTATTCTTTAAGCTAGGCACAGGGTGTGTCTGTTCAAAGAGATATTCTGCTTGATTGGAGATATCTACTCATTTTAGTTCTAGAAATAAATAAAAAAATTCAAAAAGCTAAAGGAGGATTAAGGGACATATTCAAATATTTTTTTAGATTGAGTAAAACACTGTTCAGTTGTAAGTGCTTTGGAGATGGTCTTTTTGAAGAAGTTGGAACTCTAAATTGCGGATCAGCATTGGAAAGTGGTGGACTCACTAACTAAGAAAAATGTAAACTGAAAGAGAAAAGGCATCCAAATAACTTTTACCAGAAACAAACCTCTTTTGATAAAAAACAGAAGTGCGCTTCACACACCAGATGTGAAACTTCTCAAACTTAATGTGAATGTTGACTTGTATTGTGTTGTAGTTGAATTGTATTAAGAAATTTACAGCCCGATTCTGCCGTTGTGAGATTGATTTGTTGTGAGGTTTATTGTGATTCGATAACTTTTTCAGAATTCTACGATAATCCTCATAACAAAACTCACAAAATATTCACCTCAGCACAAATTGACACAACATTTTCCGTAAAAGCCCGACCTCGTGCACAAAGTTAATAAGAACATGTAAAATAATAACTGTTTGGGCAAAATACGCGAAATATTACCACAGAAACGTTTTAGAACTGAAGAAAATAAATAATTTACGACATTTGTCACAAATCAAATTCCCCACACTCCTTAGTTTTTGTTTATACAA
Organism: Cheilosia urbana; assembly: GCA_946477585.1. Lineage (NCBI taxonomy): Eukaryota > Metazoa > Arthropoda > Insecta > Diptera > Syrphidae > Cheilosia > Cheilosia urbana. Next base: position 114,000,965 of record OX297854.1, read on the forward strand.
ATATCTATATTTCCCGAAATGATTATGAGCTGTTATGGCTGGTTTTAAATTTTGTGAACTGCTCCATAGGAGATCACAATTTCGATTGTTTTTGTGAGCCTCACAAGTTGTGAGTGTGCTGACAGAATACGAAAACCTCACAAAATAAATTGTACCTCACCTTGTGAGGGTTTTGTGAGTTGTGATGTATCAGTGAGGTTTGCCAGAATCGGGCTGTTAATTTGAAAACCAAATCTTTATAATATTATAATCTCAATACAGCACAGTAGATAAGTGAAGTGTATTCATTCATTTAAAAAGTTTTCATAACGCAGTCCCATCCAACGTTTTCTATTTTTAGAGTTTTTGTTAACATTTAGATTTAATTTAATCAACTGATTCAGTAGTCTAGTGTCTTCGTAAGAACTAGCTTTATCGGTTTAATACCAAGGTCAAGCGTCACCATATAAGTATTCACTTTTAGAATCAAGTTGGAAGAATTTAAAAAAAAAATGTTTATATCTCGGCAACAGCGCCACCTATCGGGTCCAAAACTATCCTACTACCTACCTTTCAAGTTTCAAGCAACCATACACACCCATAAAATTTCATTGAAATCGGTTGAGTCAATTTTCAAAAGCGCACAGGATAGTGAAACTTCTAAGAGGACAAAAATAGTCTTAAACCACGTGTTACATACAAATTATTCAGAACCAAAATTTATAGTCGATTGAAGTGTCAACTAAACATAATTTCAAGTACAGTCTACTGTATTTATTTTAAACCTTTTTGTAGTGAGTGAAATGTACAATATGTATTTTAAATACTGTCAACATTTTAACATCTGCTTATGTAAAGATTAGTAAAAAACGTTGTAGTTGTCATTTTGAATCTCCTTGAACTTTTCCTCCCTCGTACACAAAACATGTATTCTAAATTCTTGTTTATTTAGTCATATGCAAACGTATATAGCTCGGCAAACATACAAATTTTGTGTGTAGCTTACGGCAAAGTCCCATTTCGATATTTAAAAACCAGAAACCTGAGTTATTTATTATCTCTATATTCGGTTGATGTGATAAATTTTTTTATGTATACGAGTGTCGTTTACGTTTAGAATATTATTTTTATAAATAAGCTTTAAATCACCATGGGCCATTTTATTTTCGCTTTCTTTGATTGTTTATAAAAAGAAATGGTTTCCATCGTGACTTTTTTTAGTTGGGAAATGAGTGTGAGAAAGTATAAGAGTTTCCATGCAACATTAGTGTGTGTAGGTATTAAATGTTCATCTTAACTTAAACGAACTCAAAATCGAAGTTTTTTCTATGCAAAGTTCAATATTTCGAAGTTCGATAAATTGTGGAATAGATCAGCTCTGATACATTTTGAATATTCATTTTACCGAACGGATACCTATAGGCTCTTTTTATGATTGTCAATTGGCCATGAAATGGACAAGTTCACAGAAACGTCAGTAGAATTGCATTGATAATTCTGTTTCTATTTTATTTTCAAATTTGAGGAGTAAATTTTGTTTCTAAATACTTTGATATTCCTAAAAACATGTATTTCATTTTACTAACTTCAACATTTTGTATCCCTTCATACAGCCAGACGATCACAAAAATGGAAACGGCACCGAACGATTGTAATCGACAGATGTCCATCTCGATCGAGACTCGAACTGAAACAATAAACGATCGACTATCGCTAAAAATTGTTTTTCGATCGATAACAATAAACAATCACAACTTACAAGGTGCCATAATTTGCCAAAAACTGAAAAAGCAATTTTAAAAATTTAGACAAAAGAACTCCTCTTCAGTTTGGAACTGGAACTTAATTTCAGTCGTTCGAGCTACTACGATACATGTTTGCATCCTTAGCAAACGAATGGTGATACTTTAAGTTCAGTGAGGTTATGTTATAGACAGTTAAGCAGCATTCTCTGATCGAGAAATGTACACACCTAAATAAGTCCTTTTAATTAAATGTTCACACGAAAGCAAACAAAAAACAAGTTCAGATAAAAATTATCTTACAAGCACTGTTGAGAAAGATAACACAGACACAACTACGTGTACAGGTAGACTGTACAAGGCGGTGGCGGTTGGCGGTGGTGCGGAGGTCAACGGCGTCAACAGGCATATAAGTTGCAATGATATCAGCGTAAACGACGCTATTTCATTTATTCGTGCCAAAATGCGAGACATACACAATGTATACGCTTCTTATTAGCAATTAAAAAGAGGCAGATAAAGTCAATAAAATAGTTTCTGGGTCTTGTTTGTCTGCTCTGTTTTGCTCTCTCCCGCTCCCGCTCCCCCTTTTTCGATTTCGTTTACATTTTCAGTGTCTCTATAATATACATTTGGACTTTGGACTTCACGTACCAAACAAGTGATAGCTCCGATGGCGATGAGCAACATCGTGATGTTAATTTGTGTAGGTGTTTCTAGAGCATGCTAATTAAGATATAAATTAACAGAAACAAACATATATTGAGAAGCTAGTCTGAAGGTAATTTTGGATACACAAAATCATTTTAGTTGAACGCAAAGAGGAGTTCAAAGAAATGTTTAATAAAAATATATTGATGTATAACTAAATGTTTTCTTATGGCCTGAATCTGAAATGTATCATAAAAGATAAAGATGTATGTATAATACAGTAGATTCTCTGAAGGGTTCTATGAGATGAACGAATTTTTTATCCGCCATTGAAGTGTTCCGACAGTCTACCATAGAGCAGATTTTTTAGAAAAACGTATAAATAAGTCTGATTTTATATATACATACTTTTTGATTTTTTTTTCTTTTTTGTTGTGTTTCTTGTTTTTTTTTTATATTTTTTAATAAAATTAATTTTTATTGTGATATATTGAATGTTTTTATGTATGGCACTACGTTCTTCTTTAACTAAATTTTGTTGTTTGAAAAAATAAACAATTTGAAAAGATAAACGGCGTCTGTTTGATATTGTTCGTCTTCCTGAGACTCTACTGTATGCTGAAAGAACGCCGATTGTGTACCTAGTCATTAAATTAATTAAATATCGTAAATATGCAAGTATGTATATTTTGAATTAAGCAGTTTTTCCTACCTTATTATTTATTGCGAACAAAATGAGTGTGTAATGAAATGTTATAGCTATGTTTCGAACTATTTTCGATAAGACCTTTTGCATTGATTACAATTCAAAGGCTTTTATACTTATAAAAGTGTCCGTTTTATGCAGAATTCGAGCAACGGAAATAAGAAGCATGACAGTTGGGCGCCGAATGTTTGTCCGATTTTCGTAGCAAATAGAAGGGAACAAAAAGTATATATCTTCACCCCCAAAATGCATAATATTTAACATTATGATTTCAGTTCTCAGAGCAATTATCAAAAACATAGTATGTAGTCAGTTATTGGGACAGCGAAACGCAAGAAAAATGTTTGCAAAGTTCAAACTTTTAAGAAGCATGTCATCAGATGATTATTAATATCGTGTGTACGGAAGTTGAATGAGCTATATATAACATAATCCTTAAACAGAAAGCTAATACACAAATAACAAAGATGATGTAACTTTGTATGAAAATTGCAACAAAATCTAGATTTATACTTGTATTGTTATGGTATCTTGAATTTATATAAAAGTCAAATAAAAAGAAGAAGCACTGCTGCAAAGCAACCCTTGAAGTTGTTAAACATGTTAATAGTACCTGCAGCTAATAACCCGTTTGTCTCATATCCTCGACGAGCGTTGCCACTTTGCTGCAATAGCAGTAGATCTACTGCACTTTTCGCAAAAAAAATAAATCTGCGGCCACTAATTTAAATCTACTGCACTTTTTTTGTTTGATAAACCTTCTCTACAGCTATACAAAACTGTCATTCAAAATAACCGCTGCAAGGATCGTCTGAACGAAGCCAACTTATTGTGAGCTTGGTCACATTCTCTTTTGAAATGAGTTGACCTTGGCTGCTTTCATTCAGGATATGATGAAGTTATCGTTGTAAGCCAATTAAAAAATAAACTACGAAACAAACTTAAAGTAAATTTATTCTTTACGTATAAAATTAACAATAAGGCATTAGCTATAATAACCTTCAAAAAAGATCTTGGTGTAATTTTTGACCAAAAACTTAATTTTTTTAAAAACATCGATTTTGTAGTTGCTGAAAGCAGTTCGATGTTGGGTTTTTCCTGCGGAATTCAAAAGACTTCTCCGATCCACAAACTTTGAAATGCTAATTTTTCGCATGTGTGAGATCTGATCTAGAGTACTGTAATATGGAATCCCACAATGCAACTCACTCTTTTAGAATTGAAAAGATCCAAAAACTGATAATTTGTTTTTCGACCAATTAATTTCTTATTATTATTATTGAAGTTCAGCTCGATGGTCTTATTATTTAAGAAAACGATTTACTAGAGTTGCAGTTAAAAGACTTCGATGGAATACAGACAAGCATTCATATTAAACGAGATGTAAATTATTCGGAATTTAGTCTTTACGCATACGACAGAAATATTCCGCGGTTATGTTCATTCGGGAGATTTTGGCGGATAGTATTGATTGTTCTTCTTTTATCTCTGATTGGGTTCAATTTTCCCGCGAGAATGATTAGAAACTTTTTTTAATATCCCATTCGACAGAACTGTTTATGCCGCCAATAAACCAATATCTAGGTGTTTAAGAGAAACAAATACTGTTTGCAACATGATAGATTTTAATCTTAATAGATATTTATTCAAACCAAATCTGTTATTAATTTTATATAACTTTAATGGTGGGAATGTTTAATATTTAATATTTATTGTATCAAGTAATCACTGGAGTCTTGTAACATTGTTTGATGAAATAAACTAAACTAAACTAAACTAAATACCTATATCCTATACTCTTGAAAATGTAATTTTTTATAAGGAAATTAATACTGTCAGCAACGGTTGTTGGACTCCCTCGGACTCTCCTGGGCTTTTAGAGTATTTCCAAAATTTTAATTTAACTAATGGAATATTTATAAAAAAACACTAAAGTGATTATTTATATATAGTTTTAACCAATTGATTTTTTGTATAATAAAAAATCGACTGTGGACAGATCCAATCAACAGAATTTTGTTTAATGATCTACTGCGCTCCTTTTTTGAAGTGGCAATGGCAACGCTTTCCTCGTCTAGATCACGTTTCATCTACACCAATAACCAAAGTGCATTTAGTTAATATAATAATCTAGTTGGGAGCAGATTTTAAAGTAAGGGTATTCACTCCTCGGAGTTCGAATATGAAAAATATATGAATCAAAGAACAGCCTTAGATTCGTAAAATAGTTAAGTAAATAAAAACTGACTGTGAACGAGGAATTCTAAAACTATGCAAACTCACTCTTTCTTTCGATCTATTCTGATTTAGGTCTGAAATTAAATTTTGCAATGGGAACAGGAAATGCAAAATATCTCAAAAGAACTTGCAATTATAATTTTACTTATCGCCTAGATTGTTTCCGGTTCCACAAAAGCTGAATCATACCCCCCAGTCAGTCTCTTCGCACGACACGTGGCTGCACATTTTTGCTTTGCATGTAGATACACGGCGCAGAGGAATGACGAATAAATGTCTGGTCTGTGTTGCCAAGGAGAATATAAATCTGCAAAATCGAATCGACCACAAAACTATTCTCAATTAGATATGTAAAATTACGAATGTCGGCCTTCCATACTATGTAATTGATGAATGAAACGATGGTTTTCAATAAATGATTAATTAACGATACCACAGTCATGCCCGAGTATGTATCTTCAAACCGCAAATCTATTATTCATAACTAAAATTGACAGTCTGCTGCTTTGCTTTTTACAGAACTGCAATCTTGATTATCTAAATTGTACTGGTTGACGTAAACTATAAAACTGCAATTGCAATTGATACATTTTCACTTGGAATTGTTTATTTAATGGCAGTCCGTATTAACAGTCGTATTGGCCATTATAGTCGTGCACGTGGCCAACAGCATGATTCTTTAGAAATGCACCGACAATGCTTACACTTAAAGAATGGATTCGTGCTACTTTGACGGACACATTGCGTTTTGCAAGTACAAAAGAATTACGTTTATTGGATTTTATTTGGTATTTTCCTTTGGTATTATGTTTGCCATTGGAAAATAGATACATTTTGGTTGTGCACCAAGGGCCTTGTTGCATAATTCAATTCAATGCAACAGAAAATCAATGGAAAAGCTTACGGCAGACATCTCATGGACACTAACGTGGGATTTATGAAACTGCAGTTATACAATTCCATTTCACATCATGAGATGTTCCTAAAGAATTATATGTATGTATTTGTATATGTGCGGTATACCTAGCCATTGAAAGGTTGTAGCTAATATTTTTTATTTTTAAATTTCTCTTGAGCCTTGCAACTATGGACTTCTGTTTGTACAGCTAGCTGTATCCTGTACTTGTATCGTTGAATATTATGTTGATAATAACACTGCAGGTACTATACTATATACCTACTGTGGTTAAAAAGCATTTCTAGGGTTCGGTTATGGAAATACTCATAAAATATGTGTACACACAGGTTATTGATAAAGTTAAGCCACCAAATGAAGACATATTGCAAGTGGGTCCATAACAAAAGAGTCACAGCTGGCTTGAGCTTGAGCATGCATCTATTTTATAAAAACAAAATTTAATTTATAGAGATATCTAATTAAGAAGTCTCGGTTCAGCTTCCCATCTCAAATTCAAGTTCTTAAAAACAACCGATATCCTGCGGCATCAAAGAAGAATGTGCAAGTTGTGTATATTTTCATTTCAACAAATACCAACAACATTCTGGTATAAAAAAGTGGTGCAGGGAAATAATTCCCCGGGAACTAAGTCCACAGAGGTAATTAGTTCCCACCTAGTGAGAAATAAAATCACTTTCGTGAAATGGATGTAGTTCGCATATAAGGTGGGAAATAAATTCCGAAAAATTTGAGTGGTTTTATGTCCCTTTCAATGTGAAGTAAATTCTTACTGTCGACTAAGAACAAAGTAAAATTAAAGAGTCAACTATAACTTTTAACTGAGACAGAGTAATATATATATGTATATACCAAATTTAATTAACAAAATTTTCAAAATCGAAATTCAGTTGACAAGAATCTGAAAATAATCAAATAAAAGTCGCCACAAGACTCCGAAAATAATCAAGAAATCATTTTGACAAACAGAATAAAAAAAATCGGGACACTTTTCTTTGATTATTTTCAAAGTCTTGCAAACTGAATTTCGAAAGAAGTATTTTGTCAAACAGAATAAAAATTAAAAAATTCAGTTTACAAGACTCTGGAAATAATTAAGGAAAAACCGCCGTGATTGTTTAAAAAAAAAAAGTCTAATTCTAAATGTTGGAAGTTAGTTCCCTCTTGTTATTTTTGAATGTGTACTAAGTTTCCATAAGAAAATGGTTTTACTTCCCACTAGGTGGGACCTAAGTCCCTCAGTGGATTTAGTTCCCGGAATCTTATTTCCCTGCACCGAAATAAGTTGGCTCTGAATCCCAGCCAGAGCTCGAAAATAACTCTCAACCTTTATTTTCAATTGGTTTCTCACTGAGAGATATAACATTCGGCTTCACTTGGCTTTTCGCTCTTTGGTTGATCGTTATTTTAAAAATTTGGATTATCACTCCTCAGTTAACTTTTTCCATAAAATGTTAATGGAGTTGATCAATCAAAGACCTCATTTGTCGAAAATAAGTAGAAAAAAACTCAAACTTGTATTGAATTCAGTTGTTTTCTTTATTTAACATACCTATAGCTAAATTAAAAATATTTTAAGAATAAAGTTTCCCTTAAAGTAAACTCTCAAGGGTTTTAGTACTTAAGCTATACCTTTTCTCACTTAAAATGAAATTCAAAGCGGCAAAAGCTTTTTCGGCGGCTACTTACTGTATTCAACTACCTTAGACGAGTGTTAAACAATGAGTATTCAAATCACTACTGCAATTTCGCATGCGCTGCTAACTAACGGCAATAATTAGCGAAAATTGTTCAAAAGAGATTTATTTTTTTCTGTCAGTGATATCTCTCAGCGGTTGACCGAAACGATAAAAAAATAAAATAGAGGTTTCGCTCTGAGCAGAACAGAAAAAAATACTGTGATAAAAAACTGGTCATTATGTGATCATATTTAAAAATTTCAACAACTGAGAGTAATATTAAGACCTTTGAAAAGGTTGAGAGATATTTTCGAGCTCTAATCCCAGCACATAAAAGGCGTGAGTTTAATTTTTAAAAATGTTGTCGGTAAATTCAAATTTCGATGCCAAACTGATTGTTTAAACACAGTAGACAGTTTAAATTTGAAATTGAGGACGCATTTCGTCGATCTCTTTCATTGCATAACTCGTTCTACTCCCCCATGTCAATGAATCATGATTCATGAGTATTATTTTAAAGTCAAACTGTTCAAAGTTCAAACGTACAGAAATATTTGTAGGTGCGTGTGTGTATAGATAGATATATAACCTCCTTTAAAAAAATATGCGACTTACAATTTGTTATCGCAACACCCATTTTTTCTACTTCCAAATTTGAAGAGTTCCAAAGTTCTGTTTTGATAACAAATGAGCAACAAACATAATTTGATAAAACAAAAATATTAACCTGTCTTAACACAGTTGTTGCGGTGTTAAAAAAAGTGAAAACAACAAAAGATTATCGGAATCTAATCTTTATACCTATTGAGAAATGTATCGAGGACAATGACAACAAGCTGAGTCAGGTGGTACTGTGCCTTTACTAGTTCATTACGTTTGTGCATTAAATATTTTTGATGAACAATACATATTTTTGTTTCACGGCACACCAATCACTTAAACTTGAATCTCTTCTCTTCTTTTTTTTCGTTATTTGAAACTTCCTCTCGTCTGTAATGTTTATACAAATCTTTGGATATTGTCAAAACGGATATTTGAATTAAACGCATGAACAGCAGTTGGCCATAGAGATAATCCAAAGTTCAGTGAATTTGATTATCCATTCACACAGCAGCTGCCGGTTCCCTCCACTGTTGGAGTGACTGCCATCAGTCCCGAGAATACTTCAACGTTATAACTCACGAATCATTGAATTCGTAAAATTAAATTAAGTACAGTACAAATGTCCGAAAGCGATACCGGAAGCCCCCAGTGAGTGTATCTCACAAAAGGCAGGCCATTTACTGGTTGGTTTAATGTGGGCAACTTAACTTTGCATGCAACGAGACTATTCATAGGCTCTCTTCTCGTTAAGTTTTTTTTTGTTTTTTTTGATTACAAACAGTCAAATGTGGATGAGTAAATATACTCCAAGATCTACTCAGAGGAATAAAAACACATTATATTGAATTGTGTAAAATTTTGCTAATACCGAGCGCAGATTACACGTCCAAATTGTAAGGAAAGCCATTCCCCAGTATATTTATATATATATATATATATTTTTGTTTTTTTTATTCGTTAAGAACTTACAATTTGTTATAGCACAATTTACATACCTAATTTAAATACAGAGATATGACAAATTTATGTCTTTCTACTGGAAAAAGTTTACAAAATATACAAATATATAAATAAATGAATAGAATTAGAAAAACGTTTGTTTTTAAGGAAAAACAACGACTAAAAAACCTCAAATTAAATAAATAAAAAAAAAAAAAATATATAGATAAAATATATTTAGGTAGGTATTACCTAAATGAATAAATAAATAAATACATAATTAAATAAATTATTCGGTAAATAAATAAACAAATAAATAAATAAGTAGAATTTAGAAAGACATCTAAATTTCAAATTTCGTTTTCGGAGTACTCGCACGAATACTGCAATTTTGTATTTTACCTTTATCAGAAGTGGTTGTTTTCGAACAAGCTCTTACGGAACTTTATCGTGCTGTGATTTGTTTTCTTTTTATTGTCAGTCATAACTTGTGCGACGTACGTATATCCCTATTCATGCAACAACAGAAACAAAAAGAACATACCTACCGATAATGTCGAAATAATCGATTTTAGACTAAGTATGACGATAGAATCTTCCTCTTTATCCTCCCGTTTAATTCTACTTTCGTTTCACCTAAATACATACCTACCCATACCCATTCCATTAACAACAAAATGAGGTTGCTCAAAGTATTGAATGTAAATAGGTACGACTATGAGTATCGAATGTGCACTATAAAATAATGCGAGGGTGGATTCAATAGCGTTTGCCAGTTTCATTGTTCCTTTTGTTCTTGTCAAAGCTTAAGTCATGCCCGTCATTTGAGAAAAAACAAACAAAAAAACAAAAGCAAAAAGCCCATTAACGTACGTCGGACGGTGTATACTGACGGTACGGCTACGGACCCCTGCACTTTTACAAAAACAAATTGCATTACTCAAACATTTTGAAAAAAAAAAAAAAAAAGACTATGAATCTGGCACTCGGCAGGATATGGCGTTTCGTTGTTGTATAAACGGTAGGTAGGTAACCCCTAGCTTTTTCGTACTTTTTTTATGACTATTCGGCATTATACTGTAACGTACGCTTCGTAGTCATGTTCCAGTGGGAGCGGAACAGACTAATTTTTCAAATGGAACGCACCCATCGCTACAAAACTAAATAGGTACCTACGTTAAGCAAGTGCGCAGAGAAAATATAAATCACAACGGTCCGGTTTTATGAAATCAAGCCTTACAGTGAGGTATGTAGGTAGGTAGGTATGTAGATTGAAATAAAAATGTGATGAATCGATTGAACGGCGAATCGGGGTAGTAGAGGAGAACAGAAAAAATAACTTGTACTTGAGGAAAACTTTGAGGGACAATTCAATTCTGAGAACCTATACTGTATAGGTACCTATATTTTTAATGAGATTAATTGGAGAAATGTATTAAAGGGTCGAGTGTTGTTGTTGACAAAAGGACAATTAAATACACAGGCTGTAGGATATCTATTTCTGCAACTCGTTGCTTGTAAGCTACATTTACAATAAAACTAAAATCTTAAAATAGGTACTTAAATAAAAATAGAAAGTCAGCGAAACGTTTCGCTGTTTGTTTGTTTGCTTTTTTTTTTGGACGAACAAAAGTAAAACAAGACGTTTTAATAATAGCTAAAACGCTACAAGGTTTACAGTGTCGACTCAGAGAGTTCAACAAGTAAAGCAAACAAAATTTGAGGTGCAGTGCATGTAACTCTCAATTTTTGCTCAACAAATCAAGAGCTGTCAGGCGCAAACTTTTACATGGTCGGTGTGAATTCATATTCATACATCCCCTCACCCATTGCGAAACAGGAATATAAATGATGATATTACCAGGGATGGAAAATGCCATATTCGATTTGTACTGAAACCTGCTGTAAGATTGTACTGAAATGGAGCCAATTGTATTGAAAACAATTTTTCGTATAAAAAAGTGAATTGAAAATATATTATTTTTAAAGCCAGAAGCAAAATAAAAATAAACTAAACATTAACATCAGTAAGGATTAATGACTTCGTAACAAAACTGTACACACCTACAAACAAAGTAGGTAGTTTAATATTAATCTACGAGCTCTTCAGGCTTAAAACCTACTAACAGAATCAAAAGAAAAATCCTGTCAATGCTTTGTGTAAAACTTAAAACAACTACCTAGAGATAGATAGATATTTTTATTTCGCATATAAGATTTACAATGGGTTATTGTAGCCGCACATTTTACAATACAATAATTTGATAATGGTAATTATCTTTCTATTGGAATATGGTATCATTTATTATGAAAATTTAAATGTAGAAAAATCGACTTTTGAGGAAATACGAGAAAAACCTCAAATTCAAAGGAAGCAACAAAAAAAATAGAAAAGAAAAAGAAGAAAATGTTTGACTAGAAGAGCTCACAAATAAAATTAATTTAAAAATATACATCACTTTTAGTAGTAAATGAATATATAAATAAAATAATATATAATAAAAAAGTAATTAATATAAATAATTAAATAAATAAATGAATAAATAAATAAATAATGAATAAATAAATAATGAATAAATAAATAAATGAATAAATAAATAAATAATGAATTAATAAATAAATAAATGAATGGAAAACATTAAATAAATAAAGAAAAAAATAACAAATTTGCAAATGATAAATTATATATATACAAACATAAATTAACAATGATTGAACACTTAAAGAGTTAACAAAGAACATCTAAAAAACAAATAATTAAAATTCTATGTATAACAAGAAACATTTCAAAATTTATAGAAACAAGTATGAAAAATGACTAGATTAAGTATTTAATTGGTTTACGAGGGGATTGTCGGCAAAACTACTTCTTGTTAGAAATGTGCCTTTAAGCTTTTGGATTCTTTGAGCAATCAACTCAACATTCGCCTTTTCATCGAGCTCTAAAGTTGGATACCTCCATGGTAAATTAAATATCATTTTCAATATTTTATTTTGCGTAACTTGCAACTTTTTAATATGGCAGGCAGCAGATTGCAAGGAATTTCGATTTATAAAGGGGTACAACATCTTAATTGCAATGCCTGTTTTCTTGATCGTTTTGTTGATGTGATCCCTAAATGTAAGTTTAGTGTCTAGATGAACACCCAAATACCTAATTGAAGGCTCCCAATTTATATTGCTTCCATTAACATGGAACTGACTGCTGGGAAGAAAACAAGCTTTTCTTTTTCTTGTAAAAAAAAAAACAAATACCTATACCTAGTTCGTTAATTGATTTGATTTTCTATTTTTGCAAAAAATGCAAATTGCAGGAGAATCTTAAAGATACGGATAGATCGATAGACGATAATATCGAATTAAGGCAATTTGTACTTTTATACTCGAGCAAACTCATTTGTACCGAATTCGATACAATTGTACCGACTTTTTCATCGCTGGTTATTACTCTTCTGCCGCACTGTTACACCACTTCCGACAATTGAATGTGGTATAAAATTTATGCGAAAAAACCTATTTGGTATTCCGCTAAACAACACCTCTTTCGGAGGAAGATAGATGTATGCAATGCATATATACACACATAATCCATTTTATAGAGCATAAGGCACTTTACTGTTTGTAGGAATGTACCAACTTGTACTTGTACATTTGAAATGATCTTTATTTCACCGAACCGTAGACTGTACCCATGCACTACTTCACTACTTATTCGTTCGTCCACTTGAAACATCTCCACAGTTCAGACTCATGCATGTTCAGGACTTCCTAGTTCCTAACCGCTGTGTGTACGCTGTGCATCCTGCCCCAGCGAAACGGATTTCCACGTTCATTTCGCAAAAAAAAAAAATGTAAACAATGAAGAATACTCGAGGAAGTTATCAGGTACCTACCAGTAGGAACACATGTACCCTAACCTAAACCAACAGTAGCACAAGATTCAAAATCGAGATGTGAACATGCCTAATTAAGAAATGACGCAAACCCATACCTACAGCTACAACTTGTGAGATATTTTTATTCGAGCACATACCTTTTCTAAGCATTCCTGTCCGATGGCCTTGGGGTCCCATTTAACAGCCTGTTGGGTACCATTTGGTAAGTTTACTATGCACCACATTTTTATAAATATTTTTATTTTTTTGCACTCAAAAATTATAAAGGGTAGGCATATATTAAATCTCAATTTATATAAATTTTTTTAAATATTTTCGAAAGTCGAAATACTGGCCAGAGTTTGCTTATTTTATTTTGTTGTATTTATATTTTTAACACTTTCAATTAATCACTGTTGAAATTTGTCAACTTGTTTTATAATCACTTTTTATATTTAGAAACTTTTTAACAAAACAAAAATTTGTACCGCTAAATTGCTATTTTAAATACGAGACTATAAGTAGGTTTTTGCCGAATACAAAACGTTTTCAACAATTTTTTCGTCACACACACCGTATCTTTTTAGTTTATGTTGGATAAAGTATATAGAATGTACGGCCGATTAAACTTATTCGGCATTTCCATATAAGAAATGCTTGTATTTGCAATTTTATATTTGTGATTATTGTTGCTGGGTTTGGTGAGAATGTACTGTAGCTCACGTCCATACTACGCGAAAACCATTTAATTATTGAATCTTTATTCACGTCCAACGTTGCCAAATGAAGGAAAGTTACTGCTGCAGCAGACGGAGCAGCTAGTCAGGTTTGTTCAGCTTTCAGCTGGGCGATAAATATGTTTGTGTTTCGTCTTCTACTTGTGTTTATTTTATTCTGGTTTCGTTCGCATTTTTTGTTTTCCGTTCTCCATCCTCCGTGTGCGGCTGCGAATGAACAGATGAACCATGAATGAAAATGAATTATGTTCAAATTCTCTTTATGATAGTTGACTCTTCATAATAAAGAGAAATTTTGTTTGATTTAGAATAGATTGCTGCAAACTCACTCATACCCACAAACATAACAATGCAAATGTGTTGGAGTTGTTCATACATAAAAAGCCGGTTGGATGAAAATAATGGCTGCTGGCTGCAATGTTTACATGGGTTTTGGGGCGGGGCGCGGGGTGCATCCTAAATGTGCTGGAGATGGAGATTATAAACAAGTCATGCTCATGCATCCGTATTTGAATCAAAACAAAATCCAGATAAAATATTGTTTTCTGGGCTGCCTGCGTTTGTAGGTAAAACATAGAAGGTAGCTACTAGTTAGTTCTCATTTTTAGGGCTTTGTGACTTCTAGGGCTAGAGCAACTTCTTAATAAAGGGTTTTTAACACGGTTGCCAACACGGTACAGTTGGGAAAAAGTACCTATTTGTCTTTCCTAGTGTTTCTTTGCCCATTGTCCTTCCCGACGATTTCTCAGTCCCAAATGTCCAGCCCGATTCTGGCAAACCTCACTGATACCTACCTCAAAATTGCAAAATGCAAAGTGAAAAGTGTTTGGTGAAATAGGGCCCAGGTCACAAAATTCAAAAACTGTTCCCCATTTCCACACACTTAATGACCTGTACATGGCATTTTATGCTTCATTTAGGTATAACTGGAAAAATACATATTATTTGTAGAAAAAAAAAATAAGGAAGGTGGGAAGTTGGATTTTTGACATTTTGAAATGTCTATAATAATTTTTATCCTTCAGTTCAAAAACATTTATGTGTTCATTTTTGCTTATTTTGCCCCAAAAAAAAAATGCTATTTTATATATTTTTATTAACTTCGTGTACCTACGAGTTCGGACTTTTATTGAACCTTTTTGCCAATTTACAAGTAACCATGCTGAGGTGAATTTATTATGAGTGTAATTGTGAGGATTATCGTAGAATTCGGAAAAAGTTTACGAATCACAACAAACCTCACAAGAGCTTGTGACTTGTGAGAACTCACAATGGCAGAATCGGGCAAAAAAAAGATTTACTTCAACAAAAAGTAAAAAATATAGATAATATGTAGATTGCGAACTTACATTTAACCATGTTTATACCAGAAAATATGTTTAAAGTTATATACGAATTGGGCTTGCAATAATATTTAATGTATTGTTGTTTATAAAAAATAGTTTTGAAACCGAATGTATGTTGGAAAATTAAATCTTTGTCCCAATATTGATTTCTCCATTCCAGTCCTTCGGTAGGTATATTTGTCCGAAGTAATGTTTAAAGTTGTCAACCCTGGTTTTTAACTTA
This sequence comes from Cheilosia urbana, assembly GCA_946477585.1. Lineage (NCBI taxonomy): Eukaryota > Metazoa > Arthropoda > Insecta > Diptera > Syrphidae > Cheilosia > Cheilosia urbana. The sequence continues at coordinate 114,016,599 of OX297854.1, forward strand.
ATTCTTAGGAAGCAGTTATATTATTCACTCCGGGTGTAACTCAGGTTTAAGTTAATTTTACACCCGACCGTTAATCTGCATTTTTTAAACCCGACAATTTAAACTCATGCCCATATTACCTATTCACTGAAAAACATGCAATAAACCCGCTGGATTAAAGATAGATAAATGCGGATTTAAAACACTGTAAACCGTTTTTAATCCTTTTTAAACAGAACTAGGTACGTAATGTCAAATTTCAATAATAATGACATTTGTTTTTTGGCATTTGTCACATTTTATACGAAATTGTTTTGATGTGTTGTCTTGTGGTTTTTCATTTTTAGTAAAATAAATTGAGAAATAACCAAAAATGAAAGGTGTCGCCAAGGTGAACGTTGAGGACGCGAACAACAGCGATGATCGCGAAAATGAAAGTCTGTCAACTGTCACCCGTCGACGATGAAGCAGAAGAAGAAGAAGAAGAAGAAGATGAATGAATGAGATTCTAATTTTTCCTTTTTTAATAAATTAATAATAACTAGCTGACCGGGCAAACTTCGTTCCTCCCAAATTTGTTAATGTAATGTAAATAATAATTCCGAGCATGCACAATGCACTTGCTAATTTATGTAATTCGGCCAATTAGAATTATTTATTCAAAATTTATATTAAATGCAATACAAATAAATGTCGAATAGCAATGTTGATTTGTTTCCATCAAACCGCAATGGTTCTGACGTGTCGGCCAACCTTCCGCTTTTTTTCTCAATTGACCATGTGAGAAACATGGGAATTCAAGATTGACAAACATCCATCGATTATCCTTGCAAAAATTATTAGTCATTGTGAAAGCGAGACGCACGGGAAATTTAAGTCGCTTAAATACGAATGGCAAATCGTTGTGAATAAGCGGAATTTGCGGAATGAGAGTGTTTGCCTTTTAATTTTGCCCTCAAAATCGTCACTTGCATGACATTTGATTTGAGATCGTTCACCATAAATCAAATGCGATCCGTTACAAAGTTGCGGTGATCCAAATTATGTAGAGGTAAGCCTGGAAAATCGAAAGAATTAAAAAATTCAACTAATCCCAATAAAGTTTTTTTTTCACGACAAAAGGTCGCATATACTCGTATGTCCTTCCTTCCATTCCAACCAAAAATCATAAAAATCGAACGATATGTTCCCGAGTTATGAGTGCACATACGGACGTCAGTCTCTTTCATATGTAACTGTACCCACCCGGCTTTGCCCGTACCTTTCGTATTAAATCTTGCTCACATTTCGCAAAGTGATTTATTTGGACGATGTCCATTAATAATTTTAAAATATACCTTCGCCTTTAGAAATAGCGTTTGGTTTTATTTTTGAATGGGACGTGTTACAACCTGTTTTCCTATCCCGCTTAGGTTTTGCAAAGTGACACCTATAGCGTTTAAAACTATCCGAACTTTAAAACTGGAAGCAATCATACCCATCTACAGAATTTCAATCAACTCGGTGAAGCTGTTTTGGAGATCGGTAACAGCGCCACCTATCAGGTCCAAAAGTATCCTATCCTTCAAGCGGAAAGGAAGAATATTCAATTCATCTACAGAATTTGATTGAAATCGGTTGAGCGGTTTCGGAGATCGACGACAGCGCTATCTATCGGGTCCAAAAGTATCCTTTCTTTCAACCGAAAACCCACCATATATAACCACAAAATTTCATTGAAATCGGTTGAGTGGTTTCGGAGACGGACACTATTGACACCTATCTGGTCCAAAAGCATCTATCCTATCTTGTATGCTAGAACCATTCATACGCATCCACAAAATTTCATTGAAATCGGGTGAGTGGTTTCGGAGATCAATAACAACGCTACCTACCGGGTCCAAAATCCTATATTTAAAGACTGCCTAAACCTGAAATACAACAATACGAACAAAACAAAAGAAGAATCATAAGAATTGGCCCAGTGGTTATCGAGTTATATCGTCATCGTTTCACCCCGAAAGAATTATAGGTATATAAAGAAAATTACATATTATTAAAGTAAACTGAATCGAACTGAAAAACGAAATATAGGCATACAACGCCACATGTTGAGGATTTTCCGACTTTTCGTTTTTCCCTGATTCAATACGAACGAGACAACACAAAAATCATTCAAAGCGGTCGAGCCGTTCTGGCGCCTTTATTCGACTAACGCAGAGCAATTGATTTTTATGTATATAGAGATAGTGTAATGAATTCAAAAAGTGAATAGAATACCTAAACTGTAGGTACAAACGCTATTTAAAAAAGAACGTTATAAATTTTTCTTTATTGACTGCTGTTGACTATTGATAATTCACAAGTGTCCGTAAACTTTTTTTTGTCTGTCTTACTTCCCATAAAGCTCGCTTAACGCTTTACATAATATGGATGGCAAATTACATAGTGCATTCACAATAATGCTCCCAATATCGGAGGCCATAGGTCGAAACCACTTTTAATGTCTAAAACTAATTGAATTATTTGTAGATGAGGATTAAAAACCACTTAACTCTCATCTCAGTAATGGTTGACCACTACCAATATGAAATTTGAAAAGCATTACATATTATTTTAATTGCTTATTCCCAGCAGATTGGTACAATGGACACGAAACCCAAACATATTGCCCAGTTAAAAACAAAAGCCTTTCCACCCTCTGGGGCGTTGAACTAAATAATTAAAAGTTCGCAGAATGTGTTTGCCCCTTCTCTTGGGAAATATTTTCCGAAAAGCAAAGTAATTAAAAAAAAATACCATTGCCAATTAAGCTGACAGTTTCTGAAGGTTTCCTCAATTAGTTTAATGTATCCTTTTTATCGATTAATCTTTTGTGATTGTTCTAGTTGAATACAGGAGCCCTAATGGTTCAGAGGTTATTTATAAGGATTTTGTTTTAATTGGACAGGATGAGGCGATTTATTCCACCTACAATGCGTTATTTTCCTACGTATACACATATAAGCCTGTGTATGTTTGTATTTTTGTAGCAGAAATCGTAAACCCTGACAGCTTTAACTATTTTGTTTGTCTTTCGGCTCTGTTAGGGCTTTCTAATGAATGACGTTATACTGTAGCAGTATTAGGCAAAAGGCAGACGGCTTCATTGTTAGCACTTGCTAATACAATAAATTGTTAAAAACAGCGTTAGACTGTTGATGAGCAAATGGCTCAATTGTAAAATAAAAGATACTGATAAGAAATGTAATCTCTTAATAATAATTATCAAGCTCCAAGGGGCATAGATAGTAGATACTTTGTTATGTGATTATCAGGGAATAGATTTGACTTATAAATACTTAGGTAACGGAAAACACATGTTGACAAAACTAAAACCTAAATTTTATAAATTCTAGAAAAAACTAAAAAAATACACGATTAGCTTACTTAAATTGCAGGTGTGGTTTAGTTTAAATTCATAAAAATTAATTAAATTAACTTTTTACTTTGGCATATATTTATTTTCATAAAAAATAAGTTTTTTTTTCACAAAATAAACAAAATAAAGGCCGCTTTGGCCTTAATAACTTTCTGCAATCGTCTTGGAAACGTTTCGACGAGTTTGTTTGCAATATGTCTGCGGGAACGTCATCCCAAAGCTTTGTTACTACAAAAGTGGTCTCTTTTCTGCTCCAGCATGTTTCACTTTTGATACTAAAACTAACATCAAGTGGGTACAAGATCCATTTCTAATGAAAACCCAGCCTACGACACTAAGCATTCCGGGAAACGAGTCTCTTATAGATCTTCAGAGTTCTTGTTCATTGAAACACGTATTTGCTTCTGGATTATTGGACAAATTTTGTATTGTTATTAGGAGTTAATACCCTGAGCGCCTGAACTTGCCAAACAAGCTATGAATTAGCTTGCCCTTTTTTTCACAAGTCACAACGTACCGCTGTGAAGCAGGCTTTTCAGCGTATACTTATGCAAAGACTAAATACATATCGAGACTGGACGCTGACCCCAGATATGCGAATACAACTTTCGGAATCAGAAGTCAATATTTAAAAATGTTTATATCAAACGATGAAACATTGACATTCCTTCTTCACACTAAACTTGAAAAAAATGTCTTAAGAAAAAAAAGTGATTTTGAAATGTGTTGTTTTTACCCGACTGGTTTACTTTTTACACCGTGTTTTCGTCGACAATTCATCGATGAATAAATATAGTTAAATACCTAGTGAAATTAATTTTTCCTTATTTTCGGCATTCATACAAAATGCACCCGAGTCCATTTTCTTCATCAGAAATAATTCGAGACTTGACAAATCTAATGAGAAATAATTCGAGACTTGAAAACATCAATCCGTAAAAGGGTAACAAAGTACAAAATTAAAAGCGGAACGAAAAGCACATTTGAATAGGATTGCCTTTCGGAACGAAATACAGAGTAGGGCCCCAGGTTTACAGTCCTCCCTTAACTTTATTCAGATGTTGTTCACATGACTCTGTTCCTACTTTTTCTCTAAAATATTAGTAACGTTAGTTTTATTCCTTCAAAAATGCAGTTGCTTGACTCAGTTTTCTGCTATGCTGAAAGAATTCTACGGGTGTCCCCCGGGAAGGTATACTACTTTGTTTTGCCGCCATTTTGGTAAACTTTAGTCTTGACAGTTCGTATTTGGCTTTTGGCAGTCGTGAAATAGACACGTGGCAAATTTATTATGGAAAAATATTCGATAAACCAACGTGTTTAAATCTTTAAAACATTTTATCAAAATCAGTCATCGATTACTGTGACGATGAGAAAGTTACGTGAAATTTTTGGGAGAAACAACGTGCCAACAAAACGCACTATTTATCGTGTAGTGAATGATTTCGAAGAAAGAAGGTCTGTAGGTGATAGGCCCAAGCATGGACCACAACGTACTGCAAAATCGGCTGAAAACATTACTGCTGCTCAAGGAAGTGTTCAAAAGAATCCATCAACCTCAATTCGATGACGTGCTTGAATAACTTGGGCGACAATTTTGCACAAGGATTTGCATTTGTTTCCATTTAAGATTCAGTTGACATAAGAGCTACTTCTACAAGAGCATTTACGCCGCCGTACATATGCCAATAGGATGTTACAGCTAGCCCATGAAAAGCCCGATTTTCATGACAAAATCATAATGAGTGACGACTGACGAGGCACATTTTCATTTGAATGGATATGTGAATAAACAGAATAGTCGGTTTTGGGCAATGGAAAACCCTCAAATTATTCATCAGTCACCTTTGCATCCATTAAAAGTTACAGTAGAATTTGGTCAGGAGGAATCATTGGACCTTACTTCTTTGAAAATGAAAACGGCGTTACGGTAACTGTGAATGGGGAGCGATATCGTGATATGATTGAAAACTTTTTAACGCCACAACTTCATGCTTTGGGCTTGATTAACATGTGGTATCAACAAGACGGTGCCACATCGCATACAGCCAGGATTACAATGGAATTACTGCGAGACCTCTTTCCACAACAAGTTATTTCAAGAAATGGTGATGTTGATATTGGCCTTCGACGGTCGCCTGATTTGACTGCTCCGGACTTCTTTTTGTGGGGATATCTGAAAAGCAAGGTTTATGCAAACAAACCAGAAATGCTTTAGCAACTCAAACAAAATGTTTGTGATTAAATTAATGAAATACCGCGTGAAATGCGTGAGAATGTAATGAAAAATGTGCTCAAAAGGGCTCGCATTTGTGAGACTAACAGAGGCGGACATTTACCTGATATTGTATTCCATACATAATTGCCGACATTAAATTATTTATTAATATAGGTACCTAAGATCCATTCTCTTTCATTGAATCAAAAATTATAAACAAACAAAGTAGTATACCTTCCCGGCGGACACCCTGTATAAGTAGAAACAGCATTCTTCTTAAATTTGGTTTTTCCAAATGTTTTCGAAAAGGAGTCGCAGGACTTTAAAAAATTCCAATATTAAAATTCAATTGAAAATGTTGGACACAACTGCGTTTCTAGTATGTAATTCTTTGAAAATGTGAAGAATGGAACCCAAAATTACATGCTAAATAAAGAGTGAACGGGTGCTACTATTATGAGGACATCTGTAAATGAGGTGATACACACTAAAGGGGTTATGGTCAATGGATACCCAGACCCACAAAATGCAATGCACTCTCAAAATGAAATTCGCTGCAGTGCGTGGTTATACACTCAATGGCTGGAGTCAAATGACATTAGGGAGAACAGATTTTGTTGGCCCAAAAATGTTGTTTGCAAAGTCGCGCAAACTATTTATAAGAAAACAACTTTCCAACAAGTGAACGGGTGCACTTACCAACTTGAAGTTTGTGTGCGCAATTGGAGGTATAGCTACGTAGTATACGTAGAAAAAGACAGGGCTTAGTACAGAGGCTAATCTGTCCACCCTTGACTGTAGGGTCACTCTGGTTTTTTGTAGTTAGTAACAAGTACTTTAGAATACATTGTGTAGATACACGATGCAAGTGAGCGGTTTTGTTGCGCTGACATGTACTTGCATAATATTTGCATAAACAACAATTTAATTTCAATTCTCTTCACCACTTTATTAATTACCATTTGTTACAGTTACTGCGCGAGGTTAAGCGAGAAAATATATTTAAATCTTGCAGGGTTTTCTCTCAATTCGCTGAGTTATCTAAATTCTTGTCTACGTAATGTTATTCTCCTGAAGAAACGATTGATCACGAAAAAGGTAGTAGGAATAATATACATACCAACCAAATGAGAAATCTCGAAATAATAATGACCAAATGTGAATACAGAGAACTCAATCAGGTGCCGCTTCATTTATCGTTGAATTTAAATCAAATTAAATAAAATTAACTGCTTAGAACGCGATTACGCAAGGAATGTTAATTCACAAAATTATTGAATATTATTTGGCGTATTAATACATAAACTGCTATTTATGGGTCATTCATTGATTCTCATTCGGGTGATTAAGGTAAATTTAATTTTTTTTTTATTTTGTTAATCACTAATAAATAGATAATGATTGACGATTTTTGAGGTAAATTTCATTATTAATCATCATTATTTTATCAAATAAATATTGGGTGTATGAAGTAGATACCAATAGTTTAATAATTTCTACGGCTATATTAAATTTTATTGTTATCATTATGCACTGAACACCTGACCTATTAAATATTACTCCGCTCGTCTGTAGCTTCCATGATTTCCCTTTCATTAACCTATTTGTGCAGATACTGTTAGGTGGATGAAGTTGGAAACTGAAACTTAGGTAGATTTTAAGTCGACAAAAAAAACTGTCTTTTCACAACATTTTACTAAAATTATAATTTAAACTTTTTTCGATCACAGAGAAATTAGTAAATTCTTTTTCTAGAAAATTCAAATATAATTGGCTTATTTTCTCGATAAATTGACTTCATAATTCATAAGCAACATTTTAAGACCAAGATTGAGGTCAACCATCAAGTTTAAGTGGTAAAAAAAAGCAAAAGAAAATTGGTACGGTTCCGTTTTACATATGACTATAACTGGGCCTAAAGCTTCTTTTCAAATTTAGAATTTTCGCACGATATTTAACTAGAAGTATTGACTCGCTTAACGTTATAATAGTATAGTGATACGCAACCGCATTACATTTTAAACATATTTATTTGAAAATCACAGTTATTTAAAGTATTTGCGAAGTTCCTTTTCCAACTAAAAAAAAAGGGAAAAAGTACCAACAAATTAGGTCTGTTCCTTTACTTTTAAATCTTACGAATTTTTACTAATACTTACGAATTCTTACGAATTTTTACTCAGTGCCGTTCCTTAACTCGAAAAATTCGTAAAAGAGAGCTTCACCGAGAGAGCAAGATATTACTCCTCCACTGAGAATCTTACGAATTTTTACTCAACAAATTTCTTGGTGTAAGAAGTGAAAAAGCTGTCAGTCACCTTACAAGTAACAGCTGATTTGAAATTTGTTGTCCCATTTCGCATATGCGTTGATTATTTTTTGACTACTTGCTTATTAAAATGGTATCAACAGGCGGCAAAATAAAATTGAATGTTCTCTTTAAGATTCTTTTCGATATTGGCGACGAAATTCTTCCTCACTGCAACAAGGAACAATCTCTTCCATGCAATTCTTAATGCAGTGGTCGCTTTTTCCTCTTTTCGAATGCTTGTAGTTGTAGTTCCATCGGTACAAACTCTTCCACATACTCGAATTCATCAAAACGAAGTTCGATTAATTCCAGGTCACTTCCATCGCTAGGTAGATGATATAACTAATTTTATTTGCAAATTATTAGCAAATTCCTCGAGTTCATCAGACATTTAAACGGCTTTTCGTACCCCGTTTTTTTGTTCAATATTTGAAATATGTATCTGTCATTTTTAAAGATTACTACAAAAGCGTTCCCTAACTTTTTCGTAAGTGTCTCTCTTTGTGAGAGAATTTATCCCCACCACTGCCATTTTGATAGTTTTTTTCCATTCTTACTAAAAAAGTAAAGGAACAGACCTAGGTCCTCGAAAAAAGTGTCAAATAGTCGCACAACGTTTACGCAAGTCCAGCGCGCGGTGCACTCACACATTCAAATCCGATTCGGAACGTTCCCTAGCGCAATTGCGGAAAAAACCGCACAAAATAAAGGCACTGAACTAAAAAGAAAAACGTCTATTAGAGAAGTTGTTATAATCCATAAACCATACAACAGGTTTCGAGGAAACTAATGTAAAGCATGCATCACTGCATACTTTTTGCGAGGAAAGTATTTGGTGAACGGAAGAAAACCACTGCATGCTATTTGGCGCATGGCTAATGCCCAGCCAGTGAAGTGATTATTTTCTCATTCTCATCAAAACATAAGTGAAGATTAGACTGCAGTCATTTTATAAACAGTTCTTGCTGTCAAAACAGAGTCGATAATACTGTGTGATCGGCAATCGGCATACCTCAAATGCTCTAATATCATTGCCATTTCTCACACACAAACGTACTGATTTTGAAAGATAGAAGGAACCAAGTAGCAAGTATAGTCTATATTTCTATAGTGTGTAAAAGCTCATATCCTTATACCTATTGTTACATTTGGGCTGGGATTCGAAAAGATAAAACACTATTCTGTGCAACTGTTCCAATAAAATCACTTTATTTACACTTTCCAAATATTCACTTATTTAGTACCAAAGCAATATCACTTTAATCAATTCTTAAACGTCTCAATCCAATCGCTTTATTCACTTTATTACTTTACTCTTATCTATCTCTCAAAACAATATCACTTTAATCAATTCTTCAACGTCTCAATCCAATCGCTTTATTCTATTACTTCACACTTATCTCACAACCGATTACTCTTTCGAACTTAACACCATCGCTTGTTAAAAATCAACTGCCATCTCTGTTGTCAATGCGCCCCTTTTATATCCGCGCTGCCACCTATCGGCGAATATTCCAGAAGTAGATAGATCCCAGATGTATACTCCATATCTTCTCTAGATGGTTCTAGAATGAACTAATACAAACTGCAATACAATTCCAGTCTCCAGAGGGAAACAGATTGTTACCAGGTGCCCGATTCACCACAATTCCTAAGTGTGCGATTCACTAAGTGCCTGTCACTAAGTGCCTGATTTACCACACTATTCTTAAAGGTAACTGGACTAGAAAGAGAGCTATAAGACGCCTTTCACAAAATAATAGTCCATAGTGTAATCGGATAATAATAACGAAAGCCTTAGCTAAAATAGGAACACTTACTTTTTTGACAGTTGTTTCCCTACTCTAAAATAAAAAAGAAAAACGCCTTTCCTGACTTACTTAACACTTATTGGCAACATCTTTTTGATTTTTGCGATCTTTATCTTACCGATAAGAATGGAACTAATGACTTTTGACTAAAAAAAAATACCACTAACGTAAAAGGCATTTTTTCACTTTTTCATCCATTTAAAGAAAGAGTGACAAATTATTCGATTAGGTGGTCATAATTCAATATTGATTTGCGATATTTACAGAAGAGAAATTCTGAGGATTTTTTAAGTCAAATTTAGGTGCAGTTCACGCGTCGAATGATTTTATTTTTTTTTTTTTTCATGCACTTTTGCCTTTTTTTAGAGAAGAGCGACAAATTTTAACAGTCGTTATCAACAAAAAAAACTGCCAAACTTTATTAGATTTTAATCATAATTAAAGCGCACAAGATGTGATTTTGACTGTGCTTGACAATATTTTATTGATCATCTGGCACGAGTATACAAGCACATTCCGCTTTATTTCATCATATAGAATGTTCTTCTTGAATGGCATCCCAAGCAGTGGCCCGCTGCCTTGGTGTTCCTGCTGTAGTCAGTTTGGCAAGTGGACCTAATGTTCTATACCCATTACCCACATATCGTATGAAGCCGGAAGTTTCTAGATCCCTGACAGCAGTCTCGATTTGTGATGGTAGGTCACCGTTAGCGAATGTTCTGTCAGTTGAAAATAATGACCGTAAAAGATATTTAATAAACACTGCGCTTACTCTTGCTCCAATATTTCAACAATATCGGTCTGTTGAAGGCCGGTCTTATATTTGGGATGATCCTGGAACATTCTTACAACATCTAGTACAAAAAGCGGTATTTGAAGGTAATAAACATTTTGTGGAACAGATCTGCAACTGTTCTGTTGGCTATGTGAACTCATTAAAATTAAAACAAAATCACGACGCGCTGGAGGCAAAATATATAACTTGTATTGTAAACAAATTTGACAATCATTTCAATTGTTGAAAATAAATACAAAATTTATACAAAATTATAAAATATAAAGTATGTACAGTAGAAATAAGACTGGGGTGGGATTCTACGAGATGAAAACGTTCGATCGTTCTCATTTGCACGAGCGGTTTGCTTCATGTAACTACAAAAACGAAAGAAATTTTCGTTTGCACGAAGCAAAAAAAAAAAAACGAAAGTAATTTCGTTTTCGTTTTCGTTAATTTTGCTTCATGTAACTCTAAAAACGAGTGATATTTTCGTTCCGTGCGAAAAGAAAACACGAAGCTTAATCATTGACGTTTCTCATTTTCTTTGATTGCTAAAGGCTAGTACGCTGCTCAAGTGAAATCCAGTTTTTCATACAAATTTTTCACCGCGAAATGTCAAAATGAACTTTCCACAGGGAAATTTCACTTGGCAGTACGCAGCTCAAGTGAAAAAATGCGCTTCAAAAACTCAGCTGTAGGTGGCGATACTAAAATCTTTCCACAGCTATTTCACTTGGTTTTTATTGTCCGTCGCATTAAATTTTTGACATTTCGGCGTGAAAAATGATTCGTAGGACGACGGTTGAGAAATTAATTTCAATTTCACATGTTTCTTTAAGAGAGTACTGCATTTTTCGAACTTCTTTTATCATTTTTGCATTGAATATAGTACCATAAAGCTAGGCGTACAAAAAGTTGGTGGCATGGATGCCCTTTTTGATGAGCAGGGTGCCCAGTAAATTGTTGTACACTGTTTTGCTCAAGATAACCATACAGATTCTTAATCGGCGGTCAGATCAATTACATAAAATGGTTTATGGATACTAAAATGGCAATTAAGTGTTTTCATACAAAAAATGATTTGTTCGCAGCTCGCAGTTCCCTTTTGTAAAGGCGACACGGCGGCTGCTGCAATTGCGTTATAAAATTGAACACGATACTCTTTCTATGCATTTTTATTACTATTAATGAATGAATGAGAGTTACTTTAATTAATAATAAATCCTTAAATATTATCGTGGAGGCTCTCAGAGCACTTTTTATGTGCGTTTGGTACAACAAAAAAAGAAAAACAATCTTTTCCAGATTTCAGAGCGCTTTTGCGAATCAGATTAACCAATACAAGTGCGTTTGAGTTTGTTTTTTTCTCTACAGCAAAGAAAGTAATTGCATCGGGTGAATCTATTTGTTTTTATTATTTATTTATGTATAAATATATAGAAATCAATCGGGGCGCTAATTTAGAATGTTTGAATATAAAATTTAACCAATGAATGGAAAACGCTTTGAAAAGTGTTGAAGGCTACACATATTCCAATCGCACGAATGTCAACACAGAAAAGGGCAAGTGATGTTCTTATGTTCGATTAGCCACACGAAATCTGAAATCTGAAAGCAAATCTGAAGAAGCATAATCGAATACCACATAAGAAACTTTTGCAAATAAGAATACAGCAGTATTCGAATGTTCGAATACAATGAGGTTCAGTAATCACATCAATATAATTCACGGATCTTTCAAAAGGTGTATACCTACTCTCTATGCACTCTTGATTGTTAAAATGTGATGCATTGGTGTAGACCAAATTACAAATCAGATATTATTGCCAAAATAAAATACTATTACTAGGTAGTATGAAGTAAAATAATACAAAGTTCGCAATTTCTTTCCTCCATCTGTATTCATTTTAAGTAAAAAAAAGTAAAATAAGAGTGCAAAAAGTATGTTTATTTTATACTACAGCTATCCAAAATCTTATGGAATTCCCAGCAGAAAAAAAAACTTTGCAGCTCAGTCACCCTGCATTAATTTCTCCACGAAAATCTCCAAAAAAAAATTTCACTTTCAATTTCACAGCATTTTTTGGAGAGCAGTGAAAATTTCACTTCACTTGAGCAGCGTACTAGCCTTAAGTTGGTGGTTGTGTTATATATTCCATACAAAATACGCGAATTATTTCCACTCAATCAGTTTATTTTGCCTTTTTTTGTTTTCCTGTTGGTGTCCTGTAAATATGTAATTAATTCAAATAAACAGTATGTATGTCGGTAATTATTTATTATACTTACATTATTATTAAAAATGTTGACATTATTAGTTCAAACAAAAATATCAACAAATAAAATGTTTTGAAGCTGTCAGCTTCTGGTTGTCATATACTCATTTTGATACATTCAGCCTCTCAAACTTGAATTTCTTCGGCACACTGTTTCCTCAACCCATGCGAAAGAGAGAAAGGAAACGAAAGGAACTATGTACATGAAGCAAAACATCACTCTCGAGTGATTTCTATCGTTTTTGGAAAAGCGAAAACGGCGAAAACGTTTTTCGTTTCATTTTTTATAGAATCCCACTTCTGGCACACCTACACATCAGAATTTATTTTCAAATGTTTCTTATATTACCATCAAAATAATCAATGCGATACCGAAAATTGTTATCTATATTTACAGCCCACTATAATTTTTTTTTTTTTTTTTTTTTTTTAATATTGAAATACCATGAGCTGTATGGTTGTCATTGTGGGAAAGTGTTGGTGTACGCCTTTTGTGATGTCCTCTGATTATAGCATCCACCAGATCCTGCAATATATAAAAGAAGCTATCAGCTTGTCAGAGCTGGCAATTATATCAGCTGCTTCGAGATTCATATGGACCTGTTAAAAAAAAATTACCAGATAGAATAGAAAATGGCAATGTGACCAAGAGATAAAAAAGTGACGTTTTTAATCTTTTACTTTCGGGTGCTTGAATATTCCTTTAGAAACATAATTTCTCACCCAGCATTTTGACTAAAATTCTTGCAATATATGCAAAAAATATTTCTACTATTAATTTTTAATTTGATGGCAATCATCTTGAAAAAGAGAAAGAAGACGTAAGATGGATTACTTCCCCCTTTTATAAAGTCGTACAGCGAGAGTATAAATAATTATAGATATAAAACGTTAAAAAAAAAAACACAAGTTCCAGCTAACATCATTGCGCAATTACTTGAAAACATTTCTATTTCTGATTTAAAACATGTGAAATGAGAATGGTAATTATTTTCAGTAAATTAAACCAACGTTTCATTACTTCCGGAAGCCATTTTGTTTTGTAGGAAAGCGGAATTTTCGCCTCTAACGCAAAACCTTAGTATTTATAAAATTTGTAGAACCTTGTATAGAGATAATATAAGCTTAACGCTTTTGGAGGTTGTTAATGCCTGTATAAAGGTGAAATAGTATCGAAATTTCATTTTGACTTAGCATTATTGAACAAAATCTGACACATTTTATCTATATATATAAAACGTAGTTGCATCTGTAAGAACGCTCATCACTCGAGAACGGATCGTCCAATTTGAGCTATCTTTTCTTTGTTGTATCTGTCTCCGCCTGAGGAACGTTTATACGTCGAGAAAATTTAGAAACTTAAAAAGGAAATTGAAAAATTCATAAAAATTAATTTTCCTGGGATTTTTTTGGAAGTTTTAATTGCAATACACAGTGAGATCGTGTTTGTCAAAAATTCTACATGAATTTATGTGTCGTGAAACATCTACTGATTTCAATGAAATTTTGTGGTTGTGTATGGTTGCCTGCAACTTGGAAGATAGGGTATGTTTGGACCCGATAGATGGCGCTGTTGTCGATCTCCGATACTAATCAGCTGATTTCAGTGAAATTTTGTGGATATACCTATAGTTGGTTGTAGTTTAAAAGATAGGAAATAAACATTTTTTTCAATTCATTTAACTTAATTCTTAATGTGAAGACACAGGCGAAGCCAGGCGGGAACAACTAGTTTTAAATAAAATCAAAAACAAAATACTTTCTCATAATTTTTCATTTTAAACAATTTGAAAGCAATGTAAAGCAATATTTGATGGAAAATGGGGTTTTTCCTTCCTTGAACAAGTCAGATGCGAGCGCATCTACTTCCCGAACTATGGGTGAATCTTTTGAACAGTTTGGAAGAAAATCGTTTAAACTTCATATATGCCACTGCGTATTTTCAAGTGTCGCTCGACACAGTTGGTCAGTTTGTGGTGATCCCAAAAACTACCATCGCTACACTGCCAATGGAATTGTGCAACTGTACTTCGTGAGTTTTAAGCGATTTTTTTTTATTTAACTTATTTTGGGAATAAAGCTCATGACATAATTGGGTATGAAAACTGAATTTATAGAAAGGCAAAATCTTAGCAAAGTGAATGAAAAGTGCCGATATACAAATTTTATTATATTTAATCAAACAGCATGTCTAAAATCAAAACTCTCTCTGTGCAGACGCATAGTTAATCGCTATTCCCTAGACGAGTATAAAAATAGAGGTTGAGTTCATGTGTTCATCTGGGCCGCCCAGTACTGTAGCCCCATCAAAAGTAAAGTAAGTAAGTCAGAGTTAATCTATAGAACTGAAAATATTGTTCTATTTTTAAATTTATTATTAGTTTTTTGTTTGATTCAAATGAAACGTAAACAAAACAAAAAGTTCATTTCAGTTCCGCTCCCGCTGGTCATTTCACACGATGTGCTAGTCATCGAGCGTTCAATAGAACGCGGCCATTGTCACAATTCATCATCGTCTCTCTCCGCAATTGTTTGCGTTCCCCCATTGACACAAAAAAAAACTATTTTAAGCAGTCATTATCTGTAAATTTGAAATAATTCAAGACTAATACAGACTATCGCAAGACTGTCATAACATTTCTATATTCGTTTGAACATTTTGGAACAAAGGAATTCTTCTAGTGATTACTTTTTACCAGCTTTTGTTTGGATCCATTTGAATAACACCTCCGCAGGTCAAAAAAAGTCTTGAAATGTATATACGGATCAGAGATACTTACCAGAGACTTCGGACTCTAAATGACTCCATCAGTGTGTATCGTTTTTTTCTAAAGCACTTTAATGGACTAACCCAATGTTCGGCCTACAAGGAGAATAATGAGTTTTGGAATTTCCGAATTTCTGTAAAAAAAAGCTCTCTGTCTATTTAACTTTTTTACTATTTCTGTCTGAAGAACTTCAAGCCAGAGATGGAGATCATGTGAAAAATTCCTACTTGTCTGAATTTCGATGTCGAAAGAGACAAACCTTATGATTTTGTTGTTGTCCAAATTGCAAAGATTTCTATTTTTTTTAAATTTTTTTTTTTAATTTGACTTATTTATTTCATTTTAATAGTATAAAATTAACGAAACCAGCTTTAAAGTGATGAAAGACAGCTTATTGCATTAGAAATTGGGTTTTGTTCTTTCAACGAAATGATACTAACTTTATGATAATAATTAAGAATAGTTTATGTAAAGGAAACATAGGAAAACCACACGAAACTCAGTTTGTTTTTCCTGATATGCTTGAATTATTAAAAATAAAACGCACGATTGGGTCGCACGAAATGTTCTCCTTCATCAAAAGGTTGGTAGCAATATAATCAGTTTCTAAAATTACATTTTTCGATGATTCGAATGGAATATCAAAGATGGAAAAATTTTGATAAACTAGAAATGATCATATTACCTTAGAAATTAATTTTTGTTACAATCGTATCGACCGTTTCCGAGATTTGTCCATATTTCTAAAGTTCCTTTATTCGATTTTTTAAGCGAAGAACTATTTATGCACTCATGTTGATGTCATCTATTTAAGCTCAAATATCATTTTTTATTTAAATCGAACAAGTATGAACATTTTCATGGGAAATACCATTAATACAAATAAGCTATTCACACCGAGTCGAAAATCTGGTTTCGCGATAACACTCGAAGACTTCATCGAGAACAGAAGTTTTCCCCTACATATTTCAGTTTTCAAAACGAGTCGTTTAGAGTCGTTTTCCATGAAAACACCACGAAAACGACTTCAAATCGTTGCGTTGTTGAAATAAACACACCTTTTGCAACATTCAGCAGAGCAGTGACCGAAAAATGTCACAACTCACAACTTAAAATCATTTTCCACACTAATTATTGATGGGCTAATATTATTTTTAAACACCCTGAATTCATTTTATTTGTGAATTAATTTGATCGAAATCGGTAAACAAAATAGTTTACACAGAAGTTTAACGACTAGTGTCTCACAGCTGATTGAAATGTCAAACGAAAACTGGTTATTGTTCGCTGTGAATGCAATTTCGAGTTTTCGACGAAAACACGGTTTTCGCTGCGGTGTAAAAAGGGTTAATATTCGGGTCTATCACAGAATCTGCGTATTCGGAATTTTGCTACGAACCCCGAAAGAACTATCACAGATTCCGTCGATTCGTTCTTTGATCTCGTTCATCGCAAACGCGTGTGGGGGTGCAAATGAAGTGGGATATTCTGATTGTGTAAACTGCAAGTGGTTGGAATTACTTTAAGATGCATATTCAAAATAATGGAAAAAAAAGAGTAGAAGTGTCAGCCACGAATTCGTTGTCAATAGCGGGAACATTATGCAATTTTAAGTAATTCGCGTGAATTGACCACCCCGCACTGTTAAGTCGCTCTCTATTCTCACAAAGTTTCATTTTTAGTTCTGCATTATTCTCTTTGATCTCGTTCATCGCTAACACTGATTGTTCCAATGCCGCGAGACGATTTCTTATCGAATCCATTGTGATGAGTGATGACAGTATAGTGTCTAGACACAGTTTATTTAATTCCGATTATTTGTACAAATACTACTTCTAATGTAATTTTACTGGGATTCGTATTCCACAGTTCATGACATGGGCAATCCTCCTATGTTAATTTTATTAAGAACTCAACGTCTTCCATTCGCAGTTTGGCGCACTCAGCGTGCAATTACCAATTGCATTCATTACAGATTATTTTGGATGTCTCTGTATTGATTTTGTTCTTACACAACTTGCATTGAGACGTTATCGCGATCTACTCTCTACGGCTGCTAGTCAACAACTTGATTGAATGTCTTCTTTAATATCCTTAAATTTCGATTATAAATTCTTTGATTTGACCCACCCGTGCCATAAGTGCAGATTTGTCTGCATTTTGCAGATTTTCAGCCTAGCTACAGAATTTTAAAAACCAGAAATCTGCGCTTCAGATTTTGTCTGCATCCGCAATAATGTATTTTATTCTTTTTAACAAATTTGAACATTTTTTGCACACTTAATTCCGCTGTATGCTGTCATTTTCGTATGCAGCTTTTTTGTTTTGTTTTTCTCTTATCTAACAATAGAAAAAAAATGTTGTGAAGTAAATTTTTTTTGTTTGTCATAATTGCAGATTGGTAAAAATATTTTTTATGGCAACACTGACTTGGCCTAAAAATAATATGAAAGAGCAGATTCCTGGCTTTCAAAAATGAAAAAGTTCTTTATTTTTAGTGTTGCCATCGGTTTTAATTATTTTTGATGTGAAACATCAATTGGGGCGACTTGGATTGGGAGTAAAATCGACTCGAATGTGACGGAAATTCCGGCGTTACGGCGGAAATGCGCCATCACTACGCCGGCGTCCTTGACTACTAAACCACTCAACCGATTTCAATGAAATTTTATAGATGTGTTTGGTTGCTTGCAGTTTGAGAGATAGGATCGTTTTCGAGCCGTGGTGGCACGATTTAAATTGTCCTTCAATTCTTTCAACTTAAATCTTAAAGTGAATACATAGGGCCTATATGGGCACGCTGGCCCTGGGGAGTGAACTAATAAAGTTAGGTCTTACACGGACATTAGACTACTGAACTGATTAACTGATTAAATTAAATCGTATTTTTGACGATATGAAAACAAAATGCAAAGAAAAACGCTAAAAATAGAGAAGGTTGGATTGGATTGCGTTTTGAAACTTTCTAACCGAATGCATACACTTCACTTATCTACTGCGCTGTATTAAGATTATAGCGTAAAGATTTTTTTTTTAATTAAATTTCTCAATACAATTCAACTACAACACAATCCAATTTAACATCCACATTTAGCGAGAGAAGTTTCACATCTATGCAAATTTGTTGCTTGGTTCACGGCATTCCTCTGAAAAATGTCTGCCATTTTTCCCCCCACTTTTGAACCGTAAAATGTTTCATTTTTCTACTATTTCGTGTTTTTACGGATGTATTTTTCTGAATGCTAGTGGCTAAGGGTTATTGCCCGATGTAAGGTCTTAGCTTTTACGTGTGTGAGCTTTCCTATTAAAGTCAATCGGCTATGTCTATATTTCAAACTGCTTATCACCTTAAACGAGATTTTTACCGACAATGTAATGTTATTCGTTCTCATAGTAAATATCAGCACTCTTATCGCCCGATTTGGAATTCTACCCATTCACTACTCAGTAAGTAGTTATCGACCTCTCGGAGATCTAGAAAATATGGCGCACTTTAGGTTGGTTGTATGGTTCCACTTTAGGTTGGTTTACATCTAAGATTCAAATTACTTTAACATATACTTTGCTGCCGTCTGCCTCATCTAGTATATTGGATCCACATCGATCATGTAATGCAAACTCTTGTGTTGTTCAGAGCAGTCTTTAAAACGATAAATACAATTGACGTTGTTTTTTTCCATCAGACCTGTTAAGTACGTTGCTTTAGCCTTGGACGGAATGTCGTTAAAATTATTTATAAAACATTATTTTTCAAAAGTCTAACGACGATACAAACATATAGGTATATATCAACTGTGCAACCAGATCTTGTTTTCCAATATCTTGAAAATTCGTTAAAACAACACTTATTCCTAATAACTCCAACCCTTCAAGATGTTCCGATTGTCGATAATTTGCATTCGCGCTGACTTATCAAAAGTTTTTGAAGTGATAATTTAAGGTCAGCTGCAAGTAAACATTAGCAGCCTTATTCATTAGATTCCCTTAATCAGTAGATTATCAGTGTCTCCACTAACTCACATCAAATGAGTTAATTTGCCTTTAATCTTTTTGTCGAAAATGTTTATTCATAAACATAATTTTGCTATGGAGTAGCTAATCTATCAATTAAGCAAAACTATTATGAAAATCTGGCAGCACTCGCGCATTTCAGTGCCACTTTTGGGTATGGACATCTGATATTAATAAAAAAAAAGAAAAACATTGGAGCAGTAGCGAAATTATTAACAACAAAATAAGTAAATGAGTTGTGTGAAAAGATTTTTTGAAGTGAAACTTCTTATGCGACTTCCAACTCAAGGACGCGTTAAACGTTTAACGCTAATAATTGGATACTCAAAGGTGTGAGCGAGGGTGAGGGTGGCGCACATTGCACAGCACAAGCACGTTCATATGAAAAAAGTGGTGGTTGTTTCTGAGGAAATGCGCAGATGGCTGTTGGTTGACGTGCGCTGATGGACTCAAAGGTGTGAGCGAGGGTGAGGGTGGCGCACATTGCACAGCGCAAGCACGTTCATATGAAAAAAGTGGTGGTTGTTTCTGAGGAAATGCGCAGATGGCTGTTGCGTGCGCTGATGGACGTGGTGTATATAGAAATTGAGTTCAAGGTTTTTGTTTTAATGTTTGTTATAGTACATACCTACATACGTTGATACCTACAGTAAAGAATTGAAGAATTCAAGAAGTAAAGACGATATAGGTGAATTATGTTGTTTGATTTATTGAAGTGAAACTTCTTAAATGCTTAATGCTACTATAAGCATTGCATACTCAAAGGTGTGAGGGTACCGCTCACGCTTCAGAGTATGCAATGGTGAGTGAGTTTATTGGCACCAAATGCTGGGAGAAGAATATTCTGTGGTGAAGATTAATTTCCAAAAGTAATGACTAAATTGGCAATAAATGTCTTATTGAAGTGAAACTTCTAATGCGACTTCCAACAAGGTTGCGTTAAACGTTCAATGCTCCTGGGGAGGGGGAATAGAAGGAGACAGAGCGAGAGTGAATGCGTGGCACTCGAACGCATGCGCGTAGTATACCTGTTACAGGCCAGCACGAGCGTTAGCAACGAGTAGCGTCCTCATTATTTCATTTACTTGTTTTAGTTTGATTTGATACACATACCTATAATTTAATAGGGTAGTATTTTTGAAGTGAAACTTCTAATGCGACTTCCAACATATCGTATCTTACTTAAGTTGTCATTATCCCATTGTAAATGTTATGGATTTGGATATTTCTCCACTCGAAAATGATAATTAAAAGATGCGATCAATTGTGAATTGTAAGCAATGTTAATAAAGTTTGTCTTAAAGCCTAGTATCCTGCTCGCGCTAAATTTTATCTCCCATACAAAAATGTCTACAAAGATAAAATTGAGCGAGGCAGTTAAGCAAAGCATCAGTATCCTGTTCACACGCTAAATCGATGAAAAGTCTCCACTCATTTAGCTCGCGAAATAAATGTCCGGTGCATTAAATCGAAGATAAATTTTGACATGAAAAAACGGAGGAAAGTGTTTGTGTTGTGTTTGCAATGATTTTTTTTTCTTTTTGGCGGAAAACGCAGACAATGTTTCTCGTGGCAAATAAAACAAAACGCAAAGCTAAACCACAGAGCCAAAACAGAGATAGCGAATCGCATTTCAGGGGGGCTTATGCTTTCATTTGGCCTCGTCTTTTGGGTAAAAACAAGTGTTCCACTATGGTAAGGAGATTGTGGAAAGTTTGAGGACACGATATGTCGAAGTTCTTCTTATAATTTCTAGGTTTCTTACGTCCTTCAAGCTAGAAATTCGAAAATTCTATTAAAATTAAGTTTTCTGATATCTGTCATGGTACTCATGCTTCATAAACATATGGGTTTTGTCCCATCTACATAATGTTTAATAATAATTTAGCGACCATTTATCTTTGGTGTGGAGAAACGAAGTGGAGACTAGGGGCGCTAAGATTTAGCGCGAGCAGGATACTAGGCTTAAAGAAACAATATGATTTCACTAAAAATCAATTTCTACCCCTTCCTATTTTCATTTCCACATTACGAAGTTTCACTTCTTCCGCGCGGAGGGACTCCACGCACTATTTTTTTTTTTTAATTTTTGTCTTTGCAAAATTTATAATTGTTTTCGCATTCATTTCGTATTATAAGATATATCGAGTTTAATTGCTTAACTAACAAAACTTATTCAAAATTTTCGAAAATCATATTCACATTTTTTCAAATAAACAGAGAAAACAAAAGTTAATTCACCGCTAAATGCGAATTGAGGCATTTATTTTTTGACATTTGATTAAGTGTGAATTATCTTTAAAAAAAGTTTATGAATAAGGTTTTCTGCAATTAAACCAAAATTAGCTCTAGTTCAGCTTAAATTAAATATTATGAATAAGGATGTAGGTCTGTTCCCTTACGATAATGCATTCGAATAAATTCGAATATATTAGTCAAACTTCGTTCACTTCTACCCAACTTTTGCGTAAGGGAACGAAGTTTGACTAATGCATTCGAATGCGTTATCGTAAGAGAATAGACCTATTTATATCCACAACTTGATTAGCCCTCTCCAATCCGCGTATCTAAAAGACCAAAATGGTATAAAATATCTGTCAAACTTTTTAATTTGTTGGTGTTTCTTCTTTTAATGGACGTTTTAAAAACATTTAGCTCGGTGCATCGCAGCAAACTTTGTAACAATCTGTATTACAATAAAGTTTGGACAAATATGCAGTTTTATTGATAGAGAATAATCTTAGCAAAAGACATAAGCAGGTTTATAATTGGGTTCCTCAAGGATCAATTGTAGAATCATTACTTTTTCCCTTATTGATATAAAGTCTTCCTTCCTTTTCTAGGCACACTTTACATTATTTATGAACAAAATATACATCTCTTCCTTAGCAGCAGGTCAAATGAGGATTTGAGGCCAATACAGGATTGGGCTATTTCCAATGATCTCATACTCAACCCTAAAAAATCAGTATGCCTTACTCTAGAGGCAAGAGAATTTTTACTCATTATAAATATTTTTTTCTGGCAGAGTAAAAAATCTTGGAATATTAGTAGGTAAACATTTCCCTGTCAGCAAACAATCACATTGTAGTTGAAGTTATAAATTTTGAATAGCTCACTATGGGGAAAGCTGCTATTCTCCGATGAACATCCAGTTGAAATTATTTTCTTTTTCTTATTTATTTATATACATATACATATTTATTTAAGAAACGCATATTCACCTTAAGACATGTTGTCTTATAATTTAGTGATTAACTACAATTAAACATTATGAGAGCTAGGGTCTTACAATTTGTTTATAAAAAAATAATTCCAGGGAAAAAGGTAAGGGTGAAAGATTGGAAAAAAAATTAAAAATGCATAAGCATACAATTATACTAAAATTAATGAGAGTAAAAAAGTCTAAGTTTGTTCTTCAATCTCGCATAGTCTTCCACTTCTCTTATAAAGCGCGGTAGAGAACTCCAAAGACGGATTGGGTACAAAAAAAAAATTATGTATTTAAGATCTTGCTGGCACATCAAATGTGTACAAAATTAGAACAACTAGCTTTTAAAGATACGATTTAATGTGCCTCACGAATAAACACTTTTAGTTTGGACTCGAAATTTTAGCAGTTTCAAAATGGCTATATTTTCCATAAAAATTTGGCAATTGTAAACTTCCGTAAATTTTAATTCGAGACTAAAATTTATAACTAGCATGGCGCAGTGTACTTATGATTTGAGAAAGTTTGATCAGGTTTTAATGTTAAATATATACATCAATTTTAGGATCTTCACTTCAAAAATGTCTAAACTACTTAAATTGCCTATTTCTTGGGGATCTGATCTCAAATAAGAAGTACGATAATGTACTTATACAAAGTGGTGCATAAGTAGCATTATTTCTTAATATTTTTTTTTTTTTTTTTTTCAAAATTAAATTTGAAGAGCTTGGGAAGGACTCACTCAGCATTCGATTATGCACGCACAAGGGTCATATAAAAACAATAATTCCCGGGTGGTTCAGATTTTTCAACAACAAGAAGAAGACCTGGAAATGATGTGAAAATTGCTCAGGTGCAAGCAAGAGAAAAACCCCGGAAATTCCAATAGGTGACATTCTCAGCAGTTGGCGATACGGTCATTGCGGTTGCACCTTTTTCCATATAAGAATAAATTGGTTCATTATTTAAGCCTAGTAAGAACTTGGTTCTTAATGGTATAAAAAAAAATCTATTTCTTAAGAATGACATTAAAATAAACCGAAATATGTTTATTTGTTTAGGGCCACTTACACCAAGTTACTGGATAACTAAATAATTGCAAAAATTAATATAATCTAATACCATGTTCCCACCAACATGATTTAGCTAAATCCACTTGATTTAGTTAAATCATCTCATAAATTAGGTGATTTACCATACATTTTCGTGATTACTAATTACGTGATTTAGACGTGTTTAAATTTTAATTACGTATCTGTCCACACAAAATAAAATCAAACATACCTTTATTATGTTCAGCACTTCATTCAGCAAACGAAAAGTCAGTAATGGGACTTGATGAAATGAAACGGTGGTAGAAAAGTGGTAGAAAAAAAAATTGTCCATGATAAATAATTCAGTAAATAATGAAATAATGGCGCAGTAAATGGTGTATACTGGACTGGAAGTTTTTGCTGATGCAATTCTTCGAAAAAAATACTGATAGCTGAGTGTGTATGGGTAAAAGTAAATAGTAGCAGTAGGTATAGTAGGTATAATTTTCAATTTAATGATGGAAAATAAATATTATTAGCGAATAGATTTGTTAAAAAGTGGTAGATTTCGAGTTCTGGTAGAATTGCTGAAAGTGTAAAAAGTGATTGAAATGCCACTGAAGTGTAAGAAGTCCCATCACTGATATGGCAAAGTTGGCGTAAATGTCACATTTAATCACTTAAAGTTCGGTGGCGACGCGTTTCGTGATTTATAAATCACTTCGGCTAAATCACGTTGGTGGGAACATGGTATAAGGTTACTCATCCAGACGGAATTTGGAATTGGTGCAACGCAAATCGGAGGAGTAACTATTTATTTGGTTATCTTGCGTTAGCTATCCAGAAGTTTGTTTAGTTATCCAGTAACTTGGTGCAAGTGGCCCTAAGTGTCGCCCTGCAACGCAATTTTTACCGAATCTTCGGAGTAGTACTAAACATTGGATAAACGAATAAATAGTGCTGTCAAATGTGGTTGGTGCAAGTGGCCCTTAGACTCCAAAGTGCCGAGCTAGGAAAAGCGGGAAGAAGAGGCTGCTGACATTGTGATTTATGATGCTTTCCACCTCCTCTACAGCAAACAGGCATAGAAATTCGTATTTACAAAAATGTCACGTAACTTCAAAAATTTCAGCTCACCGAAAAACTCGCATTTTTCATTATGCCACTTCCGCTGTCGGCAAAGTAGCTGCCTGCGTTCAAGAATTTTGTGTCTGAATAGCATTTTATTTTAGGAATAAGTGCACTTTTGCTGAAAATATTTATGAAAAAAGAACAATATAGCTTGGTTGGGGGAAAATAAAAACATTTTGTGCAATTCATGAAATCTAAGTCAATGATATCCAAAAGCGGAATATACAGAACCATGTTTGTTCTAATATGTTTCTAGTATATAAAACATCTCATTTAGATAGGTTTATTAACCAAACAAATTATATTAATCGCCTTTTAGAAATATATGACTGATAACCAATAGCATTCAGGTACGTAAAAATGTGGTATTCCCGAACTCTATCACATTCCCTCGCGGTTGGCAGCATTGATTTTATATTTTTTGTATGTTTTTGCATGTCACACGAATTCTAAATTGACAGAACACCGATAGGAAAACAAAATGGCGAATTTGAAAAAAATATTGATTAGGCCAGCGGCAAGTGGATTGCGAGTTGGGGCCGGGGGTCTCAGTATTGTCTAGTCTAGTATGGAAGAGAGTATTTTCGCAATTTCGATATTTGATTGACTTAATGATTTCAAGGTAGTGAATACGTATGGCTTCAATCTGGTCATTCACCACTTGACTACTTACAGAGTGCTTTCCCAAAACAATTCATTTTATCGCCGCTCCAATGGAATGACTTGAAGTAGCTTAGTATGGCTTGCTGCCAAATATGCAATTGAAAGTAAGAATCTATTTCGCGTCAAACAAAAATTGTATTAATGTATGGTTTGGCGTACAAGGTTGTATATATTCTTGCTATATACGTAGATACATCGATATCTATACTTATAATAAAACTGTAGGCAATTTTTTTGTTACCTAATGGCGTGAAAACTACTTTTTTTGAAATGTTCCTTAAGATTTTGTGCAACACATAGGCCATTCCCTTTCATTGCCATGTCTGTTTTTTGGAGCGTTTTGACCAAAATGTGTTTTTTTTTTTCTGACTTTAATGCCTTTAACTCGCCATTACTCAAATAATTCTTAATTAATGCAAACAAAACAAAATACTTAGGAGAGCCAACACTTTTATAGTTATTTCAAGCAATTAATCAGCTTCCTATGTCCTCTAGAAGCTGAGCTACATCCTAAAAAAAAAAACAGCGACAATGTGTTTCTGAGGAAATGCGCATATGGGTGATGACGTGTGGTGTGGTGATGGACGTATGGTGGAGGTGGTGTATATAGAAATTGAGTTCATGGTTTTTGTTTTAATGGTTGTTATAGTACCTACGTTGACACCTACAGTAAAGAATTGAAGAATTCAAGAAGTAAAAACGATATAGGTGAATTATGTTGTTTTATTTATTTATTGTTGGTGTAGAAACCAATTTCCGTTAAGGCTTTTGTTTTAGTGGTTGTTTTGATATTACCTACATTTTACCTACAGTAAGGAAGTGAAATCTTAGTAGGTACTTACGCTGTTGAATTTAATTTTCTTAAATTGATGTTTTAGGTAGGTAAATAGATTTGTTTGATTTATTGTTTCACATTGACAATGTTCACCGCTTTGTTTTAGCTAGACTTTTAAACAAATATGCCGTTGAGAAAACGGTCAAATCTTTTTTATTGGAAATTACACAGTCTCACGCCGCGTACGAAGTTGCGGACACAGCTAGTCAATAATAAATTTATGAACTAATGTGCTTACAAATAACGTATAGGTATAGAGATTGAATAAACGTCCTTGAGAGAAAACTGCGTACTGCCTATTCATTTTATATAGACTGCGCTGACTCACACATTCATCTGCTTCAATACCGCAGACAGTTTTCGTTATTCAAAATAAAAATTCGTATATGGTTAGGGTTACAGTAGATGCGAAATATATAAGAAGCGGCGACTCCATTTGTTCAAATAGAAGGACAAGAAGTATGTAATTTAGTTTTATGAATGATTTCCTGTCAAAAAATAAATAAATAGTTGGTGCAACAGGTCCGGAGAGACCCTAGGCCTAGCTTCTCACAACCATTCGTTTTGTGTGAGTTTTTTTCATTTTTGGAACGAATGGAAGGGATCTACAGTTTTATGCCGACTCCAAACGGCTAATTGAGAAGCTCTTACAAGACATTTATACTCTCGGATGTTTGTCAGACGTTCGCGAGAGGTTGCGCAACGGAAAAAACCCTACAAAGGCGGAATTGGGTTTTTGCGGGATTCGAACCTTGAACCCCCGCATAATGATTTCCTGTTATCTTTTATATTATTTCTCTAACTTGGAAATATGAATGTATGCTAACATTCCGCTGCGTGCGGTAGAATTAATTAAATATGCAGCATCAGTCACAAGCAACATTCTAAATATTTGCAGCACACCTTACAAAAAGCGCCACAGTAATTCTCATAAAACGCAAATCTCTCCGACATGTAAATAAGGCACTTATGCGCACTAGATCTCATTAACACCATCCGCACTAGAAATTGCGTGGTCTGAACTCATAAATAAAGCGCCATTTGGGAATGCGCACTGTTATTGCAACAAGCGCCTTCGCAATTAATTCTCAAAATACATCAGCCAATATTCTCACGTATATGGCAAATTTCAAATGAATCCCAACTCGAGCTCATTGCAACGAACTCTTATATGGAGAGCATTAGAATTGCATAATATATTTGTAAAACGTAAGCTTATAGTCAGATAAGGATGAAATGCAAATGCAGTACAAAAATAAATTCCACATACGCCATGCATGCCCGCAGATACATATTATTCATTCATCAGAGCAAAAATGCGCCAATTAAGTTGTAAATTTCAATTTCACGTGTGAGACATGTGCGACTGAAATCATTTCCTTTTAGCGCATTTGCTGTACACGTCAAGCAAATAGCATTCAAGTCTATACGATTTATCGGCAGTCAGATCAATGATCTCCACTAGCGATGTGTTTTGTTTGAAGGTCGCACTATCAAATGAATATTTTTTATATGTTATAAAGAGAATTTATTTTTCTAAAAGTAGAGTTACGCTTTAATTTATCTCGTGCAATAATGGGAAATATTTCGTTAGTCTCGCAATTTGTTGTAGACAAGTATTGTTAGTTTTGCATTCAAAAGGGGATTCTCTTCTCTTAACGAATAGACTGGATAACTGATTGTAGTAAACGCAATGTGTTATAAAAAATTGTTATTTATGTCACTGGCGGTTCCAATCAATGCTTTGAGGAAGGAGATTTTTTTTTTTTTTGTAAAATAAATGTGTTTCATATTCAACGTTATTTATATACAAACTACCTGACCCGGCAAACTTTGTTTCGCCCATATTCGTTAATGTAATGAAAATAATACCTAATACTGAGCATGCACAATACACATGTCCTTTACGATACACGATGTATAAAGCGGAAGGTCATACATTTGACTTTAGGACAAACATGGGAATTCAAGATTGATTCCACAAAATTTCAGCGATTGTCCTTGAGACTTATTAATTGGCAAAGCGAAACGGGAAATTGATACGCTTAAAAACGAATGGCAAATCTTTCTGAATAAGCGGAATCCGCGGAATCAGAATATTTTCTTTTGAATTTTCCACTCAAAATCGTCGCTTATTCCACGACATTTGGTTTGAGACTCTTCACAATCAAATCAAACGCGATCAGTAACAAAATTTCGGTGTATTGAGGTTGCGCAACAAAATTATAACTGAGCCGACTTTCAAATTCAAATTGTGTAGCGGTAAGCCCGGCACATCAAGATAATTAAAAAAATAAACATTTTAAATAATCTTTTTTGTATTTGAAGTGACACTACCCGTATTTCTATTCAATCTTCTTTTTTTTTTAAATCCGGTTCTCCATACAGAGTTCAATCCCAATCTCATCCCCATAAACTTTTATTTTTACGACAAAAAGTAGCATAAATGTCCTTCCTTGGGTCAATACGAATCCACGAAGCACGATCCATTCTCAAGTTATGAGTGTACATACGGAAGTCAGTCTCTTTTACATATAGCCGTACATACCATACCAAAATAGTGTCCTATCTTTCAAACTGTAACCAAGCATGGTTAGGTTAGGTTGAAGTGGCTGTCGGCTAGCCGACACACTTAGACCATTAATCAGGTCCCTTGTGATACCACATGAATCTATATCTATTCTTCCTACTCGTTGAACCAGTTGGAGCTTCTAATGAAGCGTAGGAGATTTCGAATATCTGTCTTTGTGAGATCGTTCAGATGTAGAACGCTCCCACGTGGAGTTTTCGTCTTTGTGAGAGAGCTGGACAAGTACAGAGAAGATGAAGAATAGTCTCCTCCTCCTCCTCGTCAAAGCAGCTTCTGCAAAAATCGTTGCATAATACGCCAAGCCTTTTTGCATGCCTGCCGATAAGGCAGTGTCCCGTGATGACACCTATTATAGCACTGATATGCTTCCTATCGAGGGAGATCATATGCTTAGAACGTTTTAGATCCAGCTTTGGCCAGATCTGTTTCGTCGCTAGACATGTTGAGCCGGTTGTCCACCTGAGATTTGTTCTTTCGATAGCATCCAGCTTTATTGTGAGTTTGCAAGTAGCGATTAGAATACCTATGGAATCCTTGATTGGAAGCAGAGGTATTGTAGTTCCGTGTTTGGCGAGTTCATCAGCCTTGCAGTTACCTGGGATGTCCCTATGCCCCGGCACCCAACAGAGGTGAATATTGAACTGCTCCGCCATCTCTATAAGAGATGAACGACAGTCTTGGGCTGTTATAGAGTTTGTGGAGACCGATTCCAGGCACTTGATAGCAGCTTGACTATCAGAGAAGATACGGATATCTTTAGCAGATATCACGTTTTCCCTTAGCCAAGATAAGACTTCTTTTATCGCCATTATTTCCGCCTGAAAAACGCTACAGTGATCAGGAAGACGGAAGGAGAGACTAAGATTTAGTCTGTCAGAGAAGACACCACCACCAACACCGTCCACTGTAGAAATGGATAGATTCATCATTCAGGAATGCTTCCTCCTCCCAGAATAATCTAGTAGGAATGTAGACCTGGAAGTTTTTATCAAATTGCAGTTCCCTATAGCCTATAGCCTTTTTGCAAGAGAAAAGTGCCACAGTGACCTTCTTGACTCTTCCTTGGATGTTAGGCTTCCAGGTTAACTTCCTATCAAAAATAAGTCCAGTAACCAAGCATACACAGCCACAAAATTTATTCAAATCGGTTGAGTGGCTTATAGTATCGACAACAGCGCCACCGTTTTTTTTTCACGCACGCATTTTCCGATTTCAGCGTAGGAATCGTACAACTACAATTTTTCAAAATGTTGAGAAAACGTAAAAAAAAAAAAAAAAACGACAGGAAATTCGAAAAAAGTGATTTGACAAAACAAAAATGTATTTCTCATAAGACCAAAAAAAAAAATGTTATAGTACAAATATATTTTGTTTGCACCGTTTTTTGTAAACAAATTATACAAACATACGTTTTCCAATTACCACCAAACTTCACAAAAATCATATATAGACCAATACCCAAGATGTGTGAAAGTTTGGTTAAAATCGGTAAAAGCGTTAAGGCGTGAATCGGCGACAAACGAACACAATTTTAAGGTTTTCTTTTTATGTATATAGATAAATGCCTCTTTCTACTTCTTATAATATATATACATACCAAATTTGGCATATGTCAGTACAGGTTTCACAACAGTCATGCACGTTCCGTGTCTTATTCTGGGAGATGCTCCCCAGGTGTTCCCAAAGTATTTACTACAGGAATAGAAAACTATTATAGCATTTTTAACTTTCTCGATTACCTAGTAAAAGAAATATATTGTACTAGCGAACCCCGCCTATCAATTGATCACCGTATTACCGACATTTAAAAAAATTGGTTGAAAATTATGGGCGACGGAGGGAAACATACACCTTATGCCACTTTGTTTTATAGAGATTCGTACAAAATTTCGAACTCGAGCGTATAATCAATTCTGACATTTCGATGATAGAGGAACTCAAAAAAATGCGAACAATACTAGTTCAGTTTTCTGGGGGTTGACCGCTAGTCCAGGGACGATAGATAAAAAGAGCTCCAGCGTTTTGTACAAGGCTTCAAACCTAACTAAATCTAACAAATATAATACATAAATACATTATACAATTACACTTCTACGCTAAAGATCACAAGGACTACTTTACCTACATTAACCAGGAGATTTGGATGCATATGCAGTTGTACGTAGAAAGAGACAGACATGATTTGATAACAGCTAATTGCAATCGCCTGTATATTTTAGATAGCTAATCTCTAATTTTACGTTACTGCGCATATTAATTAAACTTTAAGTTAAATAAATGAGAATTCCATCATAGATAGAAACATAAGCTGGCGTTGTCGCTAAATGACTTTATTATCAGCTATTGCAAAAATATGCAATCACTTCCATTGAAAAATAGCATGAATTAAACCTTAAAGTTCAACACGTGCCAGGGGTGGAATAGGATGATAGCATAACTATGTGTACCTATATTAAGGTTGGACCCAGAGCGGAAGATCAAATATAGTAGTTATTGAATAACCCCTCTTGAAATGCATAATATACTCATTCGCAAAGATCCGAATTGTCATTTAATTAAACCCTTACAACACATATATAATCGCGGATTTGTTTGAATGGATAAATCTGCTTGTAACCAAGTGCCTGACTCGGTAAAATTGACTGGAAATCGTTTGACTGTTTCTTTATAATATTTTCTATGATATTTTTTTTTTATATAGGTACTTCTCCCGGGAAAGGCGAACCTATAACGCTTCAACAGCGCCCCGAGATGCCTGCAGATGTATGTTTGCTCTGCACTTAAATTGCTGCAAATTGTAGTCTTCTGGAAATATATCCCCAGTAAACGAGTTCCAAAGTTTGCTTGTCCTGTAACAGAAGGAGTTTTGGAAAGTTGATGTCCTCGCGGTTGTCAAGTGTACTGTATGGTCATGAGCATTAGCAGCCTGTCTTGTTGGGCGCCCAAAAGTTGCATTTCGAGGGATAATGTCTTTGAGTTCCTAAGAACATCTACCATGGAAGTACCTATAGAACAAGCATAGGTCAGCGACTTGTCTTCTGTGCACCAACGGTTGTGGATTCGATGTGAGTGTAGGGTCTCCAATGAGTCGAACTGCTCGTCTCTGTATGCTATCAAGCAGGTTAAGTGAATGTTTTGGGGCCGAGCTCCATATATGGGAACAATATTCCAAGTCTGGTCTAACCTGTGCTTTATAGAGAAGGAGAAGTTGCTTGGGGCTAAAGTACCTCTTTGCTCTAAATAGGTAGCTCAACTTTGCGGACGCCGATTTTGCGATATAGGATATGTGGTTCTGCCATGTGATTCCTGAATTGACTGTGACTCCTAGAAGGTGCATTGAGTCCTTGTGATGGATTGGATGGTCATCCATTTGGATCTGAGGAACTGTTGATGCATTTTTTCTGGAAAATGTTGTGAGCTGTGTCTTGTTTGCATTAAATACAACCAAGTTGTCCTCTCCCCACTTCAAGATTTTGTCCAGATCATCATTTAGAGAATTAATTTTTTCACATCTCTGACTGTGTGTTGTAGCCGTATTCACAGGCCCACTGTTCGAGATGGAGGATATAAGAGTGCTGTCATCTGCAAAGCTGTAGATATTATTATTTGTTGATCCAAGCAAATCGTTCATGTGGAGAAGAAATAGAGTTGGAGAAAGAATAGATACTTGGGGTACTCCTGCATTTATAGCAAACGAATTGGATGATACACCATCTACAACAACTTGGATCGATCTTCCCAGAAGAACATTTTGCATCCATCCGCAGAGTTGTTGTGATCCGTAAGACGCTAACTTGCCTAATAGGGCTCTGTGCCAGACTCGGTCAAATGCCTTTGATATGTCCAAGGGTACGGGATTCGCCGTGATGTTCAATTGATTGTGTCCATAAGTGCGTTACGTAGCTTAACAGGTCACCAGTGGAACGACGGCTCCGAAATCTGTATTGCCTGTCGCTTATTAATCGATGGCCTTCTAGATATTTGATTATTTCGACATTTATTGCCTTTTCCATTACTTTAGAGAGCATTGAAAGTAACGCTATTGGAAGATAGTTTTGTGGCAGACATTTCTTCCTTTTCTTTGGAATAGGTTGAATGCGAGCGGTCTTCCAGCAAGAAGGAAACTTCTTCTGGGAGTACGACATGCTAAACAGCTTACAGAGTACATGTGCAAGTTCTGGTGCACAGTTCTTGAGTACTATAGCCGGGATTTCATCGGGTCCAGTTGCCTTATTGCAATCTAGTTCTTTAAGGATGCGTTGAATTATTCGAGGCCGAAATTTTACTTCTGCCATCGATGATTGTATCCTCGGGATATTTGGTGGCTCTAGCTGTGCAGAATCTAGGGTGGAATTCTTTGAAAACATGCTAGCGAAAAGATCTGCCTTTTCTTTAGGTGGATTTAAGTAGGGGAAACGAGCGAACAGTGAAACATGCTTCTTTTAAATTGCTCTATTTCTTAATTATTCCAAGAAATCTAAGAGCATATCTAACCTTAATGTTGCAGAAGAAATTTTAGTGAAAGATAACAAACACAATGTTTGCGACCGGTGTGGACATTGCAACGGACGGAAAAAAAAGGTTAGAAGCAAAAACGCTAAATAAGTAAGTGATTAGAATTTTATTAACTAAATTAGGTAACTCAAATACATTTCTTCCAACAACCGGCGTGGGCTGCACCAGCTCAATATCAAAATACTTATTAAATCCCATGCCTAGTTATTCTCCAAAAAATTCGAATAAATCATTTTTTTTAATATTTCCCAAAAGCCAATCTGTGTTGATATATTTTTTAAACTCAATACCGCACTTCCATTTAATATGCAATAACAGCAACAAACAACTTTTTCAGCAAACATTACCAACTTCTTTTTTTCAACCATATTGAATATTTGCACCTTAAAATAATTCCAACCACTTGGAGTTTATACAATCAGAAAATCCCACTTCATTTGCACCCCCATACACCTCCAAGTCAATCGTGATATCTATTTCAAAAGAGATCACCCTATTGGAAGATGCTCTTATTTTTGCAAATGGCCGCCAATGTCAAATCTGTAGAATACAAGTGAACAAGCCATGGAGTGATACACTCCCCAAGAACGCGGAATAATTTCGAATTTTCGATTTTTCGACCGAAATCATAATGAGCGATGAGGTTCATTTCCACCTCCAGCAAAACTATCGCTTCTGGGGCACCAAAAATTCACGAGTAATGCACGAGGAGCTATTACACCCGCTCATAGTTACTGCATGGTGCGCTGTTCACGCTAGAGGAGTCATCGCGCCAATTTTTTTTTTTTTTCGAGAACGCCGCTGGTCAAACGACAACAGTGGATGGTGCGCGCTATAGAGCCATGTTAACCAAGTTTTTTTTTGCCGCAATTGGACGAATTTAGACTGGAGGACATGCGGTTCCAACAGCATGGAGCTAAGGCACACACTGCGTGAGCCACAACCGATATTCTGAAGGCGGCGCGCGTTCCCGGGTCGCCTTATCTCTCGTTTTGGCGATTTGCACTGGCCCGCAAGATCACCCGATTTAACAGTTCCAGACTTTTTGAAGTGAAACTTCTTATGCGACTTCCAACTCAAGGTCGCGTTAAACGTTTAACGCTAATAATTGGGTACTCAAAGGTGTGAGCGAGGGTGAGTGTGGCGCACATTGCACAGCACAAGCACGTTCATATGAAAAAAAAGAAAGGATAGTGGTGGTTGTTTCTGAGGAAATGCGCAGATGGCTGTTGATGTGCGCTAATGGACTTATGGTGGTGTATATAGAAATTGAGTTCAAGGTTTTTGTTTTAATGGTTGTTATAGTACATACCTACATACGTTGATACCTACAGTAAAGAATTGAAGAATTCAAGAAGTAAAGACGATATAGGTGAATTATGTTGTTTGATTTATTGAAGTGAAACTTCTTAAAAGCTTAATGCTACTATAAGCATTGCATTGGTGTGAGGGTACCGCTCACGCTTCAGAGTATGCAATGGTGAGTGAGTTTATGGGCACCAAATGCTGGGAGAAGAATATTCTGTGGTGAAGATTAATTTCCAAAAATAATGACTAAATTGGCAATTAATGTCTTATTGAAGTGAAACTCCTAATGCGACTTCCAACAAGGTTGCGTTAAACGTTCAACGCTCCTGGGGATATTTCTCCACTCGAAAATGATAATTAAAAGATGCGATCAATTGTGAATTGTAAGCAATGTTAATAAAGTTTGTCTTAAAGCCTAGTATCCTGCTCGCGCTAAATTTTATCTCCCATACAAAAATGTCTACAAAGATAAAATTGAGCGAGGCAGTTTAGCAAAACATCAGTAGGTATCCTGTTCGCACGCTAAATCCTTAACTTCATATAGATGGGCCGATGAAAAGTCTCCACTCATTTAGCTCGCGAAATAAATGTCCGGTGCATTAAATCGAAGATAAATTTTGACATAAAAAACGGAGGAAAGTGTTTGTGTTGTGTTTGCAATAATTTTTTTTTTTTTTTTTTTGCGGAAAACGCAGACAATGTTTGCGTGGTAAATAAAAGAAAACGCCAAGCCAAACAACAGAGCCAAAACAGAGATAGGTACATATAAATATAAATAAAGCGAATCGATTTTCAGGGGGACTTATGCCCTCATTTGGCGTCGTCTTTTGGGTAATAACAAGTGTTCCACTATGGTAAGGAGATTGTGGAAAGTTTGAGGACACATGTCGAACTTCTTCTTATAATTTCTAGGTTTCTTACGTCTTTCAAGTTTGAAATTCGAAAATTCTATTAAAATTACGTTTACTGATATCTGTCATGGTACTCATAAGCATATGGGTTTTGTCCCATCTATAACATGTTTAATAATAATTTAGCGACCATTTATCTTTGGTGTGGAGAAACGAAGTGGAGACTAGGGGCGCTAAAATTTAGCGCGAACAGGATACTAGGCTTAAAGAAACAATATGATTTCACTAAAAATCAATTTCTACCCCTTCCTATTTTCATTTCCACATTACGAAGTTTCACTTCTTCCGCGCGGAGGGACTCCACGCACTATTTTTTTTTTTGTGGGGTTTTTTGAAGTCCCGTGTTTACGTGAACAAAGCCCGAGATTCTAGAAGCCCTCAAGGACAACATTCGACACGAGTGCGAGAATCTGTCGCCGAAGTGATGAAAAATGCCATAAAACGAGCCCGTATGGCTCGTTCAAATAAACATAATCAAAAAACAGAATCGAAGTTTTTTCATTTAGAAAACAAAATGAGAGCCAAACAACATCGGATGACTTCTTTTGGCCCACCTTTGTATGTATTTATAGATAGATTTTATTTATAAACTTCGTTCTTATAAAAGTATGTACAGAAAAAAAGAAAAAAAAATCAATGAGCATGGTTTTGCCGTCTGCCTGATTGACAACAATTAATAAATAAAAGTAAAAACTAAATAGTATAATAATAGTTGAATACCAAAAAAAGAAATATAGTTTGTATAAAAAATTCTCATAAATTATTTTTTCCCGATAAATTAAAGCCATATTGCAGTATTGAGATAACTTTTTAACATTAGCTTCATTAAGTAGTATTAGGACTTCCTCTGTACACAGGATATTACTCGCGTATACATGTCTCCTTATTTCTTTTAGGATTGGGCACCTCCCGAGAAAATTAACGACATCCTCCCCCTCCTGTAAGTTACATAAGCTGCACAGCACCGGTAGGTCTTCTCTGTGTGAAGTACCTATAGTTTAACTTCAGAAGTTCTCCCCTCAACTTGAAAACTTGTTCTATTTCTTGAATGCTGTATTCGTCTCGGAAGTAGTTACAATCCTGCAGGTTATGACTTAGGCGGCTATAGATCATTCTATGCAGTGATCCCCAAGCTTGCTCCAGGCCTCCAGGTTCCGGCATATTCAGAACTGTTAGGATGTAGTCCACGTGGTTTATTTGATTTAAGGGTTTTGGTAAACAATGAAGCCAAGCCAATTTCCAGCATTATCACGTGATTTGGGGCGTTAAGTGGAAGGTGAAATATTATTTTTATATAGTAAAGATATCGATCTATCACGAACAATACTTCCAATCATCCAATCAGCGTCATTAATCTATTCAAGTCGAAAATAAAACCATGGCCTAGCAGATCAAAAACAGAAAGTCCTACTACGCTTGTCCTGTACTCAAAAATCTTGTAAGGTTTAAGAGCTTAAAAAATAGTATAGTAGGCGCTTATAACTCTCTAAACTTGCGAAAATTGCCTGTTATTGAGAGCTTCAACTTATAAAAACTCACATTGTTATTTGATATAAACTGTCATATCTCATATCCAATGAATAACGTAAAAGTGAATTTTATTTAACACATTTTATACATTTTATGTACGGTTGCTTCTAAACTATTTACCTACATACTACCTATACATAAAACTCAACCAAACATTTTTTGGCTTTTGGCCACCCAGTCGTGCTTTTTATTTTATATTAGCGTTTCTAAACAAAAATTTCACCATCGAATGATGGTAAAAATAATTTTACAAGGCCACATAAAATTTTTTTCTCTTTTGTTAGAAAAAAAAAGTGTGTGCGTTAGCTCCGACGCACGACTGGAGTTTACTCCTTACGAACGATAATTACGATATACATATATCGAATAGAAAAAGAAGGTAAATGAACGGATCTTCTAAAATAATAAAAGAAACAAACATATATCTCTAATTATTTACTAATATTTACTTTCCAATTTTTCCCTACAAAATTCTACCCCCAAAATAATTTAAACAATTCGAGTAAATCAGTCATATGCCCATAGAAGATAGAAATCAAATTTTCAATTCATATGTGCTCAAACAAGAATTGAAAAATCTCGCAAATCGTAATGCAGAAATTCTTCCACAGAAAAAGAAATGCAGATCCAACTACACACAAAGTAGGTACCTGCTCAAGCTCATCTCATTCATAAAAGCAACAGACAACAAAAACAAACCGGAAAATATTCACCCCTATTACAGAATCCGATGAATGGTCTGTGGATGGCTTCCGACATCTTTTTTCAGTTTTGGCTATTATAGAATCCGCTGTAAAAAGTGAACAGATGTCGGTTACGTAGTTTGGTTTTGTTTAGATTATGAAATACGCAGCCCATCCGCACTCCATATAACTTTGAACGTTTTAAATCCGCACCAAAATCATTGCGGATGCAACATAAACAACAAATGAAAAGCACCAAAAAGTACGTCAATTCACATACATTTAAGTTTTTGAATGTAGTTTTTAGTTTTATGCAGAGTGCAATTTGAGAAGGTGGGTGAGGCAATGAAGAGAAAGACGGTTATTGTGAAAATTTTTAATTTTGAATAAAAAATCGACGGATTTATTGAATTATTTGAATTCTTTGGGTTTTTTCCCGTTTAAAGAAGTCCATAATGGAAAAAAGGAAGTTTAAACAAAAATTTATAAGTAGGTATACTAAAATAAATTGATTGATTCTTTAAATTCCGATATATTTGGTTAGACTTTATAAGTCAATAAAATAATTTAACCAACAACAAGCGATCGCTTTACGCGACGGGTGGTAAAGCCAGCGAAGAGCAATTTTTTGGTCCACTGGAATAAGATTGGTTAGTTTAAGAGATGCTGTTCATGGCGTTCTCAAACGTTAGATTTCGGAATCGCAAAAAAGAAAAGCAAACGCGACGCAACAAAAATAGCTACCTCTGACTCCTCTGCACCCGCCTGTTCTGGAGATGTGTTAAACGAACATAAAACAATTGAAATGGACATTTTGGATGAATTCGATGCCGAAAATGAAAACCCGAACATTGTCCCATCACCATTTCCACCACAAAAATGCTCTCGAGCAACTAAATGAAGGGAAATTGAATCCATTATTTTTCTATTTCTTATTTCGTTTAAAATTGTATTTACTTTAATACCCTTTTGCTGTATTTTGTTAACAATTCTAAATTGTTTAATTTTTTTTTTTTTTGGCATTAAGGGCGATATTTATCAAGTGCTCTTAAATCGATTATTATGTGGTACTCGATTGGGCGCTTTTTTTTGCCCTCAGAGCAGGTTTTATGTTCGTTTAGTACAAAAAAAAAAGCAATCTTTTTCAGATTTCAGAGCACTTTTGCGAATCTAGATATTTTCTCAGATTTACCAATACAAGTGCGCTTGAGTTTGACAACTGGTGGAGGGCGTTTAGTTTTCGTGAATTTGTTCTAAAGCAAAGAGAGGAATTGCATCGGGTGAATCTATTTGTGTGAATTATTTATGTATAAATATTTAAAAATCAATCGGGACGCAAATTTCGAATGTTTTAATTTAAAATCTAACCAGTGAATACGAAGCTCTTAGTTTAATATTGGTCGATGAATACCGCCCTTAGTTTAATATTGGTCGATGAATACCGCCCTAAATGCCAAAAACTAATAGCATCGATAAGATAGTTCGAAAATGATAAGTAAGTGTTACGGATCGGCAATTTTATTCTTCCGGCGGATTTGATAATTATATTTATCGCGGATGTGAATAGGCTGTGGATCGAGTCAACTCCCCGGGAATACATTTTTGCGGATTCTGTAATCGACATGATTATATGTATTATGGTCTAAACCAACGAGTAGTACTATAGTCTCTCTCTCTCTTCTCGATAGTCTATCGATACTTTATCGATAATTTTATTCCGAAACTATCGATACTATCTAAATGTTAAACTATCGTTACGATAGCTCGAGTGTTACACTTGATTTTACTCCTCATAAAATTTCCGTACCGAGCCCTATAACTCAAATCGTTTCTTAAGGAGGTAAACTCCAAAAAAAAATGAATAGAAGAACTAGAAAGGTTTAAGGCCTTGTATGAGAAATAGTTTTCTAAATCAGATTAGAAAAAGAAAACTTTAAAAGATAAAAAAACATCCCAATAGTTTAAAACTTAAAAAACAGTACTATGTCTACGTGTAAAAGAACCTGGGACCCCTCGCTAACAACACCAACAGTCAACAGAATAACCACTCAGCCAGTGCGCCTTAGATGTTACGCACATAAAACAGGAACAAGCATATTTAAGCCATACTGACCTAACTGATTAGAAATCTCGCTTTCAAGTTGAGACGAAAATTTCGATTTCCTTATACAATTAATAAATTTATTCGTGGCCTTGTAAAAGATTGTGCGAGCTGCGAGCGACACATTTTGTATTTCTACATCATCATTATCGACTTCTCTGTTGGTATCACCCTAAGACTTGTTTCGTGTTTATATTCCCTTTTCTTCTTAACATTTTCAACGAAAGTCTAATGCATGCATTTGTACTCGAGCATTTTTTCTCATTTGCCCTATTAAAATTCAACTCGTCAAATAGCAAATGTATTTTAAAATTTCCTTGCAAACGATCACATTCTCGATTAATTGAATTATCAATCAGCATAACAAGTGAACACTAACATTGACATATTCGTCAAGCTCAAGGAAACATTGTTAGGAAGTTATAATCATCGCATAATGGCATTCGTTTCCGACCAGGCCTTATCTATGATAATTAAATAAAACAAATTACAACTGCATTATATGTATTGTGTGCTAACATATGCACTGCCACCATCCTATCGCTCCCTGTCAGGCAATTAAAATTGAACTTCGATTTACATGCTATATAATTACGATTTCATTGCGTTCTTAATTCGTCGGAATGGAACATTGTTAGGCCGAGACATAGATAACGTAACGATGGAAAACATCTTCTTCACAAATCATGCACCCCTCTGATGTGAGTAACAAACCCTGGGCGGATGACGCTAGCTAATACACGCTTCAAGCATATTTTTAGACTGATTAGATTATCAGTAAACCGTATTCTATTTTTGAATCCAGCGCCTGCCCCTAATGGTCCACATAAATAAAAATACATTGCAGCGCCTCCCTGGGCAGGGTGCCAACTTCAAAGCCCACCTACTGTTGGCTTCGCTTCGACTGAACTAAATGATGATCAAAGCCTCATTTGATCGAAGCCTAACGACAAACAGAGATAATGCGAGCGAGACAGTGTATACGCCTTATCACAAAGCAACAGCAATCACGACGCGCAAAGAACGGTGATTTGAAATTGTTTTGCTTTTTTGACTTCAGATCCGCACTTAGATGTGGAATTAGGGCTTCCTTGTGGGTGGCGATTAGACCAATATACACATTCGCTCGTTAAATATTATTGGAACTGTTTTCAAAGCGATAAAAGCCTTATTTTTAGGCTACGCTCTTGGCAAGGAGTGATCTGGTGTGTTTACCGCGCTTTGTGCAGCTATCTCGTTTGTTCTGGTGCGAATGAGAGCGCAAATGTGCGAGGTGGGGATTTTTTAAAACAAGATTCCGGTATATAAAATATGTTCGAAATGTAGGAAGTATATCAGTTCAGCTACGAAGTCGTATTTGAGTACAGATACAGTTCCTTAATAAGAAATTTTCTACTGCAACACGTGTATTACTGTGTATACGCAACACTGAAAAATCCTTCTAATCCTCGATATTATTTTGAAACTTACTTTCGATCGTCGCAGCTTTTGAAAATGCATTTCAATGTGAGTTTTGAATTTGTGTTGACATTATTTTTTGTATTAATTTTTGAGTGTTTTAGTGATTTGCATAAAGGGTTATTGTAATTAAGTGACTTAAATATTACCAATGCTGGTGCTGTTTTCTATCTACTTGATGACCGAATTAATGATGTCCTTGAAAAGTAACAAAGTTTGAACAGCAATTCCCTTTTAAATGACACTCAGTTTGGTTACCAAAATATTAAATAAAATTTGTTCTTCCTTTTTATGAAGTCCGTGCGCCCTTTCTACGAAGAAGTTACTAAATTCTTACCATTTAATATTGTATGCATATTTCTGACGAAAAAGATACCTAATTGAAAAAAGTGTGAAGTTTTCTTAATATTGCATAAATCCATCGTTACGCTATATGACGAGAAATAAGTAGATTTACCGTTTCAATCTAGCCGTATCTGCAATTAAATCTCTCAACACAAGAGCCAAGAAGTTCCTATCTTCATTTTTAAATTTAATGGCCAAAGTCCGGAAAGTCTTATTAATAAGCAGACAAGTCCAAATAAAAGTCATGCTTTTGAACTCTTATCATTCACGACTTGCTCGGCAGTCTCAGACTTTTTGCTGAATATTAGTCAGAGCGGTGCCACCAGTTGTAATACCATTCTGGCTGTGCGTGTTTTATTCGACAGCAAATATAGCCCACGAAATATGACCACTAAATGCGACTTTTAATCAATAGAACTATGGAAATACTTTTGGTCTACCAAGAGGAGCAATGTGGTTCCACTTAAAGGTTATATTAGGCGTTATTTTTATTATGCCCGCGTGATCCATGTAGATCATTGATTTTCATGGTTTACAAAAACAGTTGGATCTCGTACTATTGTTGTAAACCATGGAAATCAATGATATATATAGATCCTTGTAGACTTCCTTTCCATAACAGAAGCAGAGTTGTGGTAAAAATATTTTTTTACTTAATGAATCATAACCATTTCCTAGACACAACAAGTCTGATGGATGCCATTTCCTTCCAATCAATGCTTTTGTGGTATAAGTATTCACCAGAAGCCAACCAACGCACAGAGCACTCAGTGCAACCATCTCCGATAACCCGTGTACTAAAAATAAGCCAAGCAAAATATACGTACAAGTACTCGTATATTTCAAAATTAAGTCACCACTTTCATTTGTCTTTTAATCGTTTCAGTTAGGAACACATCTCCTTTCGTTATACTTAATGAGATCATGCATTATTTAATTTATTAACAATTTTATTTATAAATTTGTTTTCACTTGTTTTCAGTTGACCGTTAACTTGTTTTCGTTCTTGCTATTAACCGCATTAATTTGCACTATGGTTAAGTGTCATCCAGCAGAGCGTGTTACTCAGTTTCAGGACAGCACAAATATTGATGCAAGCGAGTACCACGGAAATTTGAGTACCGATACGATACGTAAACTACAAAAATGCGACATGGATATGGAAGTGATGGAGCTATGCATGCGTTGTGCGAAAGTAACAAAATCTCAGATTGTTTATCCATTGTGCTGTGCCAACGAGGATGATGTACAGGAATGGTGCAAAAAGTACATTTATTACGGCAAGAGAACCTAAAGAAGCTGCCATTGCACATTTTCTGTTCACAAACGAAAGCATTTCATAAAAAAAACTGCGTATTTTACTTGCAATTTTTATAAAGTTTATTATAAATTATTATTATATCGTCATTGCATATTTATTCCCGTATATCTATATACATATCTACCATTATATTTTTGTATGTGTATGTTTGTTATATAATTAATGTTGAAACTCCTTTGTGTGTGTTGTAATTTTTAGAGGCCAACAAAAAGTTTGTTATTAAGAAAACAAAATGCTAAATGCTATTTTGATCTGTGATCTTTTGAATGTTTTAGATATTTTTCTAAGTGCTAAATAAAAATAATTTTGAAATTAAAGTACGTAGTTGCCTTTCCTTTTGGTTGTTAGCAGAGTGCGTACAATTATGCTGAGCCACGTAGCCTGCTTAGGCAGAAAAGGAATAAAAAGCTTAAAAACCGAAACCAATTTTTTCAAACAAAAATTTGTTGTCATTGGACAGCATTTTCTCACCGCCTACAAAAGATTATTCCTTCCTGACGCACTCAAATATTTTTCTGTCCTACTAAAGCTTATTTACTAAGGATAGTTACACCAGAGGAATCCAAAAGGTTTTGAATACATTCCAACTGGTTTATATATAGAGTCAAATCCGTACAGACGACATTTATTTATCAAGACCATTACAATTATTCAAGAATTTGTAAAATTTGGAACTACAGTGGTGTTCGTTTAGTACGACTTCGTTTATAACGAGCCGTTTAAAGCGACGTAGACACAACAACTTGTTAGGTTTGCATACTAATTGCTATGAACGAGCGACTCCGGTCTAAGCGACTAACCGCTTTAAACGACGTAATTTACTGATGAATAAAAATACCGAATTACCCGTTCGGTTACAGCGACTTGTGTATGTATTTTAAACAAAAAACAATCGTGGTATGCCACACTTTTTGAATTTTTTCTTCTCTATGCAATAGCAGTAGGTACCAGTGCTGCCAGCTTAGTCCTTTCGGAGCTAGATCTGGCACTTTTTCAACAGTTTTAGCGTGCATTCAAAAATTCTAGCAGCTAGCGAAATTTCTGTAGCCTTTTGCAAAAATGGAAGAATATTTGTAAAAGGACGAACAAATTGCATTTCCCTATTATAACGTTCAAAAGATGTAGATACCTGATATAGACGCAGAGTTTGATTGATTTGTCACCAAGACTAAGTACCCAACTAAGTAGCCAACAGCAACCGGAAACTAATCAAAAAAAGAATAAACACTTTATACTTATGTCAGAATTTTAGTACTGGTGCTTAATTTACCTCTTTAATTTCAATGACTTTTTTTTTGCGTAATCTAGCGTAATTTAGCACTTTTTGTTCAGGTTTTAATCTCTCTATGGTTGAAACCAGAGAGTTAGCGCGACCGGCGACAGTTTTTACCATAAACAAATAATACTGAGACCCCCAACTCACAATCCTCTTGCCGCTGGTCCCCTCAATTTTTGCCAGGAATCCGCCATTTTGTTTTCCTATCCGTGTACGCCAATTCCTATCCGTTTTGCTTTGCCCACAGTAAAATGTAAAAAGATTAGGTGCAAATGTGTTGGTTGAGAGAATTTT
The DNA here is from genome assembly GCA_946477585.1 of Cheilosia urbana. NCBI lineage: Eukaryota > Metazoa > Arthropoda > Insecta > Diptera > Syrphidae > Cheilosia > Cheilosia urbana. Next base: position 114,061,357 of record OX297854.1, read on the forward strand.
TGACATTTGTCAATACGAATTTCTATGCAACAATACTAGCGCACCTAAACTTTTTGGGAGCGTAAAATTTAGCTTGTAGGCAAATAACTGTTAATCGGTCGAAGTTGGGGGTCTCAGTATTGTCTCTGGTTTTTACGCGACAGCGCGACAGAGTAAATGTTTCTGATTTAAAAGTTTATTTGGTTTTCTTGACATTACTTCCTTAATACATATCAAATCTTCAGTTCGTTTTGTACGTCCTCCGGTTAAAACGATTTAATGCCGCCGGTCCCTTGACCGTCGCTATATCCGATTTCTACTGTATGTATACTCTAAATTGAGGAATAAAATAAAAAAAAATTAAAATTGAGTTAAGTCCAAGCATGTGGTGCACTTCTTTTCTATCAAACGGGCATCTTAGTTAGATGATCCGTACACTACCCTGATTTCGTTATTTCAGAACGAACTACAGATTGAGACGGGTGGAAATAGTCCCACTGTGGAGGAAGCCATTCAATACTCAAAAACCTGACAAATCTGCTAAAGCGTTTGAAAGCCGTCAAAAAACGCACAAAGGTGTAATTGAAGAGAGAGCTCAAAGTCTTTATCGTGCCCTAAAAGTGGGGTAAATTTGTCCTAAATGTGTCACTACGGGTGATCGCCTGTCAAGCGCCTGGTCACGCGGACTATATTTATAGATTTCGAGAGATATTCGAATCAGAACACCATTATCGGGTATCTTTTCGTCTCTCTACCACTATAAATCTTACCCAGAGAGACTCTCTGGATTTCTTCAGAGTTCTTCCCTGGGCTTAATTCCTAGTGTTAACGCTAGCCTCTGTTTATCGGAGATCTGTTTCATCAACTGGGTCTCGATCTCGACCCAATGATGCCCCAAGATCTTTATTCTTCTGCCAGCCAGCGCTGGACATTGACACAGTATATGTGCCGCTGTCCCAGATTTCTCCAGGCCTAGTTTACAGGTATCATCCTCTCTAAAGCCCATCTTCCTTAAGTGATACCCAAAATACCATGTCCTGTTGACAAAGCCACCACCCAGTTCAATGTTCCTCGGCTCATGCTTAGAACCCTTCTTCAAGTGGAGCAGTTGGGCCACTTAATTGCCATTTTAGCCTGTCTACATTGTTCCACGGTCGTCCACCTTCTCATGTGTTCTGCCGTGATCCATTTGTGAATCAGCTGTTCTACCATTCCTTTGCCAATTGAAGAGAGTGGTTCTGGTCCAGCAACTTTTCGGTTAACCCCTGTTTTGCAAGGGAGTCCGCCTTTTCGTTGCCTTCGATCCCTATGTGTCCTCGTACCCATGTCATCAGTGTTACTTCACATGGACTGTCGCAGCGCACTCTCTAAAAGACACACAAGTGGCCACCGAATGGCCGAATTTTTGTGACGTCAGCATGTCAAAATTTGCCACGAAAAGTGACACCTCTAATCGTAGCTTAACAGCTGTCGATTTGGAAAATGGGATGATATCTCAAGGAAAAGCATTTCCAATGGTGTTGGGATGAACAGTTCAACATTTGTCCGAGCGGAAGAACAATTGACAACGAACAAGCATTCAATCTTACAATGGAACTCGAAAGAGAGAGGGAGTATCCTACACAGTACACTTGTTTAAACATATTTTGTAGACTTTGAGAAGGCACGCGAATGAGTGTCTTGCAATAAACAATGGAGTATACCGCTGGATTTTAACATTTACAGGAACTTTTCAAGGATAACCTCAGACAATTCATTACCTTTCACTGGCCACGTTCCACTGCCCGCTAGATGGCCACAAATATCCAGCAATTATCCTTGCGACTTATTATTTGCCATAATACAGCCAGACGCACGGTAAATTGAGGACGCTTAAATAAAATACCAATGGCAAATGATTCTGAATAAGCGAAATCCGCGAAATGAGAATGTTTGCCTTTGAATTTCCCCCTCAACATCGTCGCTTGCATGATTTACATTTGATTTGAGATTCTTCACAATCAAATCAAACGCGATCCGTTAAAAAGTTTCGGTGCATTGAGGTAGCGCAATAAAAATATGAGTCGACTTTCAATTTCATATTATGTAGCGGTAAGACCGGAACATCCAAAGAATTCAAAAATAAAATTTTAAAATATTTTTTTCCCATCCAGACTATTTTTTCCAAAGTGCGGTTCTTTGATCAGGGATGAGGACAAATCTGCGATCGTCTGAGTTCATTTTCCCCATAGCCGTTCTAAACATTGTACATATAACGACTTAAATGGCTCCGAACTCCGAAGATGCATCTAAGGGCCGGGCCGTTTTGCGTTTGTATTTCAGCGCGCTGCAATAGTAGCACATAATTAAAGTCATCGCTCCAATATTGAAAATCGCATCACCACCACCATAGTTTTTGATTCGTTCATACCGAAATGCCAGTCGTGCGAATGTCGGCAATCTTAAATTCTCGATTTTCTCAATTTACTTTTTGAAAAAAAGAAAAAAATAATACCGCACATACCTACGTAGTTTGCTAATTAATTTTTGACATAGAAAAGTCTAAATAAATATTTAATAGAAATAATCATTGGATGCCAATTCAGGACCGCACGGCGATGTTCCGAAATGTTCTTTCTGCCTAAACATGATAGACAGCAATACGAATAAAACCAAAAAAAAATCATGAAAATCGTTCCAGGGGTTATCGAGTTATAACATCATTGAGTTTCACCCTGAAAGAATTATATATGGAGAAGATAGAACACTAACATCGTGCGTTTTCGTTGGACCACCCTTTACTTAAAAACGACCACCAAAGCCTAACAACAGAATTAATTTATTTCTAAATTGAAACAGTCTTGAAAACAATATGATTTATTTGGATAAAGATTTAAACAGAAGTGTGAATAACATGGTCTAGTTTTGATCGGTATTTCTATCAACTTTTAAAATATTTAAAAAGTGGTTATTTTGATATAACGATAATAGTTGGGCATATAGTATCGTGAAGTTTTTTGTAATTATTGATATTTTCTTTAATATTGTAGAACATACTTTTGTTCTATCATCAATAGTATCCGCAGCGCATGCGACGAAAGACGTTTTATGGCATTCATTTTTTTTTTTGTACACCTTGGGTAACGTTACTAAAGTTTTAGTAAGGATCCCTAATCTTTTCTAGCAATGAATATAGCCTATGTTACTCAGGGTGAATGTAGATTTCTAATGGTGAAATAATTTTTGAAATTGGCACACTAGTTTTAAAGTTTATTCATTACAAACATACACACACAAATCTTTCCTTTTTATAATATTAGTGTAGATATAAAAACAATCGAAGAAACCAAGCCTGTGAAAGAGAATACAAATCGTTCCAAATTCACCTCACCAAAAAAAAAAAAATACGTATTACACAAAATATTTCCTGTAAACAGAAATTTTAAGAAGCTAGCAACAATTCAAAGGAAATATGGAAGATCATCAGTACAATACTGGGCAGAAAGTTGACGAACTTCGGTGACATGATGGCGAAAAATGTTGCTACAGAGAAGTTTGAATATCTGACAAATAAGTTTGCACAAAATTTGTCATTCGACGTTAAAAGTACTGTGCATATATGCGAACATAGATCACTTTAGCAGTGTACAACGTTAAATGTATTTAGAAGATGCTACCATAGAAGAAATAAGAAAACAATTTTACTCATAGAAAGAAAAAAAGTCGGCAGGCGAGGATGGTATTTGAACGAAAGACTTAAAGGATATGGCACCAATTTTTAACAAACAATTATAAATATGACTCTGGAACAGTCAAAGGTCCCCAAAAAACATATCCGTCATCCAACCAATATACAAACAAAGCAAGAAAACTGAAAACGGGAACTACCGTCCAATTTCAATCCTATCCGTAACCGACAAGGTTCTCGAAAGCTCATTAATTACGTCCACAAATATAATATATTATAGCAAAGAATCAGTTCGGATTTAGAAAGAACAAAAGCATAAATTGGTTGCTCGGTGATTCTTCAAACTAAATAAACCAAAATCAAGAAGAGAACCATAGCACTTTTTTATCTATTTCAGAAAAACTTCTGAAAACTTGGCACTTTATGCCACAAAAATATTTTAAGACCGATGGGAAAAGCAGGTGTAAGGGACTTATTTCTGTCATGGTTTGAATGCTACTTAAAAAACCGAACTTATGAAAGGAAATAAGACAGAGCCTAAGCGAAGAATACCCCTCAGAACATGGAGTGCGACAGAGCTCCAAATTAGGACAACTAATTTTTATTTAGTGTTATTTTTAGTAGTCCAACACACTAGCCACTGCCACATTAAAATATAAACTACATAACTATAAAAACATACAACTATATCTGCCTACATAAGGTAAATATTCATCATTTTCATAAAGCCAACGACGATTGTTCGACAATCCTGGATCATGTAAGTATCTACAATTTCTTCATATAAGTACTTGGGTGTCTTCGTGACTTCAACTTTAAATGGAGCTACCAGGTAGAGGCATTAACCAAAAAATTAAGGCAATCCGTCTTTGCTATTTTTCATTTCAGCAATCAATGTCTAGCAGTCGTGCTTCAGCAATCTTATACTTCAGCTTGGTGGAGTCTCATCTGAGCTACGGCATTCTGGCATGGGGCAACGCACCGCAGCTATAACGGCTTAACTCCCTGCATGATAGCGTTCAAAAATATGATAAAAATATAACAACGTTTACATGGTGAAAACGACAGACAGTTCCTAACCATACATCAGCTGTTCAGACAGTCAACACCCGCAGACGACAACAAAACAGCAGGCTGTTCCAGCAACGTTTACAGCGCTTCCAGCTGATACAATTTTAAATAACCTTCAAAAAACACTATTTTTGAAAAATGTTAAGAAAATGTATCTAAGACTAGACCGAGACGGAAATTGGCCTGTCACCATCGCCATCACTACGTCGCCGCTCGCGACACCTAATTCCTAAACCACTCTGACGATTTCAATGAAATGTGCTTGCAACTTGAAATATATGGTAGTTTTGGAACCGATAGGTGGCCCTGTTGTCAGTCTTCAAAGCCATTCAACCGATTGCAATGAAATTTTTTGGATGTACAATATACATATATGGTTGGCTGTAGTTTGAAAGACAGGATATAAACATTTTTTTCAATTCATTCAACTTAATTCTTAAAGTGAAGATTTAAATGGACGTGCTGGACTTGGGGAGTGAACTGATAAAGTTCGGTCTTACACAGACACTAGACTACTGAATCATTTGATTAAATTAAATCTAAATGCAAACAAAAACTCTAAAAATAGAAAGCGCTGGATTGGATTGCGCTATAAAAACTTTTTAAATGAATAAATACACTTCACTTATCTACTGTGATGTATTGAGATTATAATATGATAAAGATTTCGTTTTTAAATTATTTTTCTTAATACGATTCAACTACAACATGATAGGTACAAGTTAACATCCCCTTTAGCGAGAGAAGTTTTACATCTGGTGTATGTTCACAATCACACTATGTTGTTTTTTGTCACGGGCGATGTCGGATATTTTTTACTAATGAATAAATCACTGAATTGCATATAGTTCTTCATCCTCGTTTCTACTATTAAGCCTTCATTTTATTATTCTATTTAATATTAAAAGAACTGTAATATGAATCATTTTTTTGAGATAAGAGGGAATAATGGCACTGTTGACATTTCCATGTTACCTTGCTTTCGGTTTCCATGAAGATAACATTCTGATCCCGGCTGGTAATTATTTTTATTCAGCAAAGTCTACAGAACAGGCGGCTTCTGATTTAGCACTGTAGACATCTTAGCTAAATATTCAGTTGTTAAGTCAAACTTTTTAAGTGCTAGTGGAATAGTAGTATAGGAAATATTTTTTAGCATACAAAATACATTACAAGAATCTTAAAAATATAAGTACTAACCCCCGTATTAATAAAGGCTGTATAAAAGTTATCAACTTGTTACTCAGCCGTTATGTCCAATTTTTATATGCTATCTGACGTTTGGTAACTAACTTAGGTACTTGTGCACATTTTTTTATTAATAAGGGGGTAAGTATATACTATAAATATCACTTGTATTGATTTAATGTAAATCAGTCTCTTCTTTCACTTAAATTCAAATATTTTGTTTCACAAATTGTCTGCAATTAAGCGTTGTATGCAGTTCTTCACAAACGAAATATCCCATACAAAATTGACACAACGAAATCTTTAAGAAAAAATGTCGCTCTCCCTTTCGTTTTGCAGTACGCAGCTGCTGGGAAATGATGGCGGAAAAGTGTGTAGTTGTAGTAGATTCCTTGGTACAATTATCCACTCTCTTGTTGCACACGTTTATTGTGCTGCAGGTTTGCCAGCTTTCATAAGAGGGTGGAGCCAAAATGAGAAATTCTGAAGCCGAAAATATCCAAACTCAAATATGAAAATCAAAACTGCACATTTTTTGGTAGGTAATATTAAATTAAAAAAAAAAAACAACACAAACTCCTAATTGAGAGACTTTTTTAGTTTCCATTTTGCAATGAACCCTTAAATGCCCAGTGTATCTTTAAAGATACACCCATTGAAAAAAATATTTCTTCGTTTGTTTTTACTTTATTTACTTGTTGCTTACTATTTTTGCTTTATTGACTCAAAATCTATGCACTGTAAAATAAATGGACGCATATCTTTTAAATTAACGAAATATTTGCCTTTTTTAATTTTCAGCAAATTAAAAAAAAAGTTTTTTTTTTATTTAATAATTTTATAGTTGGTGACTCTGCTGGATCGCCAACATCAGCCTAATATGCGCTCACGCCCCCACAGAAGAAAAAGACGATGCTACCAAAGAGTGTTTCTACGAGCTCCTCGACAAAACATATGAGCAATGTCCTAAACATGACGTTAAAATCGTCTTGGGTGATTTTAACGCCAAAATAGGAAAGGAGGACATCTTTGGTAGCACAATCGGAAAACACAGCCTACACGACACCACGTCTGGAAACGGACTTAGGCTGATTGATTTTGCTGCGGAACGTAATGTTACCATAGCTAGTTCACGGTTTCCTCACCTCAATATCCACAAAGGAACATGGCGGTCACCTGATCATCAAACCGTCAACCAAGTTGATCACGTTGCGATCGACGCAAGGCACTCCTCCAGTATTCTTAATGTCCGAACTTTCCGAGCGGCCAACATAGACTCGGACCACTACATGTTGTAGCCAAGGTACGGATGCGGATATCCAAGACGCCACAACAGCGAGAAAATACTGTGAGGAGATTTAACGTTGGACGACTACAAACGCAACAAACCGCCAGAACCTTTGCCGATCGCGTATCCCTCAACCTCTCGAGAAGTCCTATGCTGCCAGCATCAAGTGCCGAAGACCAGTGGCGCCGATGCCAAGAAGCCATCAAAACCACCGCAACTGATGTGCTCGGTTTCACCAGCCCACCCCCTCGAAACCCCTGGTTTGACGAAGAGTGCCGGCAAGCACATGCAGCAAAACAAAGTCCATACGAAGCGTCGCTGCATAGAAGGACGAGAGCAGCTCGTCAGCTCTACGAGCAAAAAAGGAGGGAAGAACATCGGCTTCTCCGGAGAAAAAAGAGAGAGCATGAGAAGCGCGCGATCGAGGATATAGAGAGGTGTTACTCCAGGAACAATGTTCGGAAGTTTTACCAAAAGGTAAAAAGAACGTGTCATGCCAACAAGACCCGAACGGAGACCTGTAGAGACGAACAAGGAAACCTTGTCGTAGAGTCACAGTCGGTGCTGAGGACATGGAAAAACTATTTCTGCAGACTGCTAAACGGCGAAGACGACACAAATTCCGCTGTCAGGCAACCTGGACGATGAAAGCCAAGATTTCCGTCCACCTGACCAAAATGAAGTGAGGATAGCAATATCTAAGCTTAAGTCCAACAAGGCTACTGGACCGGACGGCTTAACTGCCGAGCTGTTTAAGGCAGCGGGAGATGACCTGGTAGAGAGCAAACACCAACTCATCTCCAAGATTTGGTAGGACGAAAGTATGCCTGATGAATGGAACCTCAGCATCGTTTGCCCGATCCACAAGAAATGAGACTCTCTTAACTGCGCCAACTATAGAGGCATCAGTCTCCTTAACACTGCGATCTGATAGGTCCCTATCAGTGCGGTTTTAGGCCCGGTAAGTCCACGACCGATCAAATATTCACACTACGGCAGATCCTGGAAAAAACCCAAGAAGTCCAGATCGATACTCACCATCTTTTTATCGATTTTAAGGCCGCATATGACAGCATTTATAGAGACGAGCTATACAGAGCCATGTCTAGTTTTTGCATCCCTGCCAAACTTGTCAGATTGTGCAGAATGACGATGGAGAACGCTCGCTGCTCCATAAAGGTCGGAAACAATCTCACTGAAACCTTTGATGTCAAAAAAGGATTTAGACAAGGTGACGCGCTGTCATGTAACTTTTTCAACATCATTCTTGAGAAGATTGTGCGAAACTCACAAGCCAACACCAGAGGCACAATTTTCTACAAGTCTGTGCAACTACTTGCATACGCTGACGACATTGACATTGTTGGCAGAACACAGCGAGCTGTTACTGGAGCGTTTGCTAGTATTAGTACAGAAGCGGCAAAAATGGGCTTAGTGGTGAATGAGGGTAAAACAAAATATATGCTGTCAACAAGAAGGGACACACAACATCGACGAATCGGGCAGAACGTCACGATAAACAGCTATAACTTTGAGGTAGTTAGGGACTTTGTCTACCTCGGATCCGCTATTAACTCTGAAAATGACATCACTTCAGAAATCAAGCGAAGAATCACACTTGCCAACCGCTGTTTCTTTGGCCTAAGACGGCAACTGATAAGTAAGGCCTTGTCGAGAAATACTAAGGAAACTCTGTATAAGACCCTCATCATCCCAGTCCTGCTTTATGGTGCAGAAGCATGCGGGCGCTATCAAAGGCTGATGAAGATCTCCTTGGTCGTTTCGAACGCAAAATTCTTCGATTGATTTTTGGTCCCGTTTGCGTTGACGGGCTTTGGAGGAGAAGGTTTAACAGCGAACTCTACGAGCTGTACAGGGACATCGACGTAGTCAGAAAAAAACGCATCAGTCGTCTAAGATGGCTGGGACATGTAGAGCGAATGTACACCAACGCTCCGGCCCGAAGAGTCTTCGATTCTAACCCGGAGGGACAACGCAGTAGAAAAAGACCTCGCCTTAGGTGGCGCGCGAGTTATGTGGGAGCAAAATGCTTATTTAAAAAAAATACAATTTTATTAGACCAATAGGTCTTTAATTTCCAAGAGTACAATACAAACTGAATAAAGTAATGAACATTATTGAATATGAAACCTAATTGCCAAAGTGAATTCCAAGAACCAATTCCGAATGAAAGGAAATGCATCAGACGCTAGGTCATCAGTTCTTGGGTCACCTCAGCAGTACATTAGCTGGAATTGAATACAATGAATTGTTATTGCCTACGTTGCAGGTTATCAACCTGATTGGTGTTGCGTGTGGTGTACTGGAACTGGAGTGAATGGTGGTCAGGCTGATGACGTAACTCCTCCCCCCTTAGCGTAGAGCGACGGCCAAAGTGATGTTAACGGGGCTGGAGCGAAAGAACGAAGTGAGGGAAATTGGTCCTTTTCGATTTTCTTCTTAATCCCGATGATGATGATGGTAAATGCCACTATTACGACGATTATTGAGCTTGAGGATGAAACTGCTAGGTAGTGCAGGACCTCGGTCTTGGTATGTAAGGTTTTCAGCTTTCCTTCGGCGAGAAATTGGTGATCTTGTAGTTTCTCCAGATTGACTATGTTGTTGATGCGTGTAGTGTGTATTTTGCTACTGGATAGTGGCGGTAGATGGATGTCGTCCCAGAATGATGAGGGAGTATCTTCGTAAACGATACCGTTCACACCAACGTTGCAACCTTGGAAGTGTAATAGGGCTGTACCTTCTATTGACCCAGATTTAGTGCTGCAAGTGGAATTAAAAGAGACTTGTGGTACATTAGTGAAAAGGATAAAATTTGGTTGAGGTTGTGATATTGTTTGGACTTTTCCCACGTCATAGAAAGTGCAGTAAGCCATTTTGTTCGTCATCAGTCTGCCCAGACATTTGGATTCGGCTGCATCTTCTTCCAGCTTCGGCGAGTTGCAAATGAAAATTCCTGCTATCTTGGGGCATATCGTATCAAAATATTGAATCTTGTGATCATTATATGCAATGTAGGGACTCATTTTTATAAGTTTTGTGTCGTTAATTGGAAGTTTAACAATGTGATACATATGATAGTTAGGTTTTGAAAAGTTTGGAATTAAAATGTTAAATACTATATTGGAACCGTTATAATAGCCCTGAAGTTTTAATAATTCATAAATTTGTTCGGGAGAGGTAATTTTTATTTCTTGGTTGTACAATTTTTTATTTATTAATTCAAGTTCTTTAGTGCTCAGTAGTAATTTTGGTATAATATTTAATTTACTTAAGATTAGGGCTTCGGCTATTTCGGAAATGTGGTTGTTCAGAAGGTCAATGTTAAAATTTATTTGATTGAGGAATTGCATTTCCATGACTATGTCTTCGTCGTTTTTTATCTTGTTAGCGGAAGATTCCAAAAAGGATTTTATAATGTTTTGCTCGTTATTTATGTGGTCAGTGATATTTTTAAACCTCTCTATCATTTTAGTGTTGATGAAATCTTGCCTTTCTAATGTGTTTGCTAGGTTGTGTATGTTAGTACTGATATTTTCAATTTGACTGTTAATTTTTTGTGCATCTTGTGCATCCATATTACCCGTGATGAATTTTATGGTAGAACCTAATCCATCTATTAAACCTCTTTTATTTCTTGTTATCGGAAGTAGTGTGAGGAATTTCCTCTCGAGTTCTTTAAGTTTAAGTCGAGTTATTTTGGTAGATTCTTTGTATATAGCTAGGTCTGTGAATGTGTCAAGGGTTTTAGTTATTTCCTCTATGTTTTTGTTATAGTCTTCTAGATTTATTATGTGTATAAGGTTATTGTAGTTAGTAATACTTCTAGAGGGTCCTAGACGAAGTGGTAAGATGCTGTGGTTACTTGGGATGTTTCGAATTTCGATTAGTTGGGTGGATATAGATGGTAAGCTAGGGTTAGAAGAAATGGAAGCTATTAGTAATTGTTAGGTGGTGTACTTTCTTTGTACTTATTTAAAAAAATATATATATATATATGTGTATATGTCAGCCATATTCCCTGGAGACATATGTGTAATCAAAATGAAAAAAATTTTTTTTTTTTTTTTTTTTTTTTTTTTTTATTCTTAATACTAATCTTCGTATTCTGGAGTGCCCAGCAGTAGGGATCGCAGAGTATAAGAAGAGTATATGTCAACCATATTCCTTGGAGACATATGTGTAATCTAAAATTTGTATTCTTAATTCTAAACTTCATATTCTGGAGTGCCCAGCAGTAGGGATCGCAGAGTATAAGAAGATTATATGTCAACCATATTCCTTGGAGACATATGTGTAATCTAAAATTTGTATTCTTAATTCTAAACTTCATATTCTGGAGTGCCCAGCAGTAGGGATCGCAGAGTATAGGAAGAGTATATATGTCAGCCATATTCCTTGGAGACATATGTGTAATCTAAAATTTGTATTCTTAATTCTAAACTTCATATTCTGGAGTGCCCAGCAGTAGGGATCGCAGAGTATAAGAAGAGTATATGTCAACCATATTCCCTGGAGACATATGTGTAGGTATTATCTTTTTTTTTTTTTTTTTTTTTTTTTTTTTTTTTTCTTTTTTTTTTTTTGTTAAAGTAGTAGTAGCTAAAGAAATAGAAGCAGAAATACGGAAGGTAGGAAAAAGTGTTTATGTTATTTCCTGATGGGTCTTCTCCTAAGTTTACCTTTGTGTAATTTTTTGTTGTTTTGAGTAATGAGTGTGAATTTATTATCTTTTTTTACTTTTTGTTTGGAAAATCTAGGCGTGAGTTTGTTTCGCCTAGCTTCCCTTCTGAAGACGTTTTCGTCGGCCTCCAATTCCATAGGTTCTTCTCTTCCTTCATTTAGGTGTTCTGTCCTTTTTTGTGTAATATTTTCGACAGTTTCTTGGATTTTGGGATAGAGTTTGTCGAGGAATTCGTTAAGCTTAGTTAAGTATTCGTGGTCGTTGGAGGGTTTAATAGTTTTAAGAAATTTGTAGGGTCTGCCGAAAAACAGTTCGTATGGGGTATGTTTGGTTAGTGAGTGAATAGCGTTGTTGTAAGTGATCAAGGTCTCTGCTAAGATTTCGTCATGGTCTGCAAAGAGTTTTTCTTCTTTCCTCTTTGTGAAGATTAGTCTGTAAATTTCGGTTAAGGTAGAATGGAGACGTTCCACTGGTGAGTTACTGGAAGTCTGTTGGAATGATGTGAAGTGTAAGGTAATTTCGTGCTGCTTGCAGAAGTCCTGAAATATGCATGCCACGAATTCAGACCCTTGGTCACAGATGATTTTTTTTCGGAATGCCGTATAGGCTTATGTATTGTTTTAGCCACTTGAGTATAGTTATACTACTTCTGCAGCTTAGGGTGAAACCGCTGGCAAACCTAGAGAATTTATCTATAATTGTTAGTATTTGGTTGTTATTAATACTATAAATATCTATGTGTAAAATATCGAGTGGTTTTTTAGGGTTTTCGGGTGGGATGTATTTTATTTTAGGAGGGTTTCGGTCGTACTTCATAAGTTTGCATTGGTCGCAGTAATTCAATATTTTCGCTATTTTCTCTTTCATATTGGGAAAATAGTATTTCCGCTTAAGGTGTAGGTATGTTTCGTTAATCCCTCTGTGGTTCGTGCGTTCGTGGTAATCTCTTATGATTTTTTCTTGATCATCGGGTGAACGAATGTCAGAGAGGATTTCGGTGCACCTCACTAAACGGAAGGCTTTGTTATGTGAAAAGTACTTAGAAAATGTTGCTTGTATGATGGAGAAGATTTCGTCTGTAGTATGGATTGCGGATAGTTTGGTGGGTGGGAAAAATTTTTTTAGGATGTCTATGACTGTATTTTCGTCAAACGTATTTCTTCGAATCACTCGTCGTTGCCTGTTCTTGAAAACGGTCTCGACCGTCATTGGGGATCCCTCGTTGCTGGTTTCTAAAAGTACTTGAAGGTTGAAATCGTTTAAAGGTTTCTCGGAAATCGGGATTCCGTCGTTTGTGCTTTCTTGGGCGCTATGCACTGTGTCAAGTTCTTCTTCGTTGTGGAAGATCTCCTGTGTTCTTTCTGGGTTTGTTATTTTGATGCGGCTAAGAGCATCAGCGTTCGTGTTTGCTTTTCCCTTTTTATAACTTACTTCGAAATCGTACTCTGCGAGTTTTAGGCGCCATCTTATGAGCTTGGAATTGGGTTCTCGTAAGCTCATAAGCCATAATAGGGGTTTATGGTCTGTGACAATTTGGAACTTCCTACCGAATAAATAAGGTCGAAAGTATTTTGTAGCCCAGACAATGGCGAGAAGTTCTTTTTCTATTGTTGAGTAATTACATTCAGAGGTAGAAAGTGTACGACTCGCGAAGCAGATTGGTTTATCGTTTCCGATTTGGCCTTGCGACAGGACAGCTCCTAGTGCATAGTTGCTAGCATCCGTCGTGACTATAAAAGGCTTAGTAAAATCGGGATAGATAAGGATTGGGTCATTTGTTAGTAGGGTTTTGCATGTCTCGAAAGCTGCTATATAAGTTTGGTCTATTGTAGTATTGGCATCTTTCTTTAGTTTGTTTGTAAGGGGTTTGGTTAACTTGGCAAGATCTTTAATGAACTTCCTGTAATAATTTATGAGTCCTAAAAACGATTTAATTTCTTTTTGGGTTTTGGGGAGTGGAAAGTCTTTAATGGCTTTGATCTTGTTGGGATTGGGTTTAATTCCTTCGGGGGTCACAACGTGGCCCAAAAAGGAGATTTCTTGTCGGAGAAACTCGCATTTGTTCATTTGAATCTTGAAATTAGATTCGCGGAGTTTGTCGAAGACTAATTGAATGCTTTTAAGGTGTTCTTGTAAGGAGGTCGAATAAATTATTATGTCATCAAGATAAACTAGGCAGACTTTTCCTATTAGGTCTCTTAAAACGTTGTCCATCACGCGTTGGAATGTCGATGGAGCGTTTTTGAGCCCGAAGGGCATTCGAAGATATTCGTAATGTCCTCCTTCCACAGTGAATGCTGTCTTTGGTATGTGTTCGGAGTGCATCTCTATTTGGTGAAAGCCGCTTGCTAGATCAAGCGTACTGAAATACATACACCTTCCCAACTTGTCTAATATCTCGTTGATATTAGGGATGGGGTACCTATCTGAAATTGTTTTCTCGTTCACCTTCCTGTAATCGATGACGAGTCTCCATTTCTGTTGGCCGCTGGCATCGAGTTTTTTTGGAACTATCCATACAGGGGAACTCCATGGAGAGTAACTCTGTCGGATAATGCCTTGGTCCAACATCTTGGAGATTTGTTCTTGAACCTCCTGTTTGTGTACGTAAGGGTATTTATACGACTTTATGTACACAGGGACATCGTCTGTGGTGTTGATTTTATGTTTAATTCGATTTGAGAAGGTTAGGTTTTTTCCTTCGACGTACATTATGTCGGAATACTTTTTACATAAATCGAGTAGTCCTTTTCGTTCTTCCGCGTTCAAGTGGTCGGTCCTAATCATGTCGGAAATGTTATTCTTCGTTTTTTCTTCGTTGTTTTCTCCGTGTAGGTTGTAGAGTTCTATGAATTCGCCTGACTTATATTCTTCTGTTTGAATTGATTCTCCTAAGAGTATGTTTTCATCTTTTTCGGTGTAGTTTGTAATTTCGACGTTGCAGTGACCGTTTACTGCTTTGTAAATACCTTCGGTTATGAATATATCTGGTTTGATTTCTATTGTATTTACAAATATGTCGCAGTTAGTTTTATTCACAGGGAGTTTTGCTCGAATCTTAGAGTGAGCTGGAACTTTTAGGAATTTAGGGGAGTTATTCAATGTGAGATTAATGTCCATAACGGAATTTTTTGTAGTAAGAATGTTTTTTTCGAGGTCTAATTTGGCATTTATTTGTAGAAGTGAGTCTAACCCTAAGAGGCCATCGAAGAAATTATGGAATTTAAATATTAGAAACTTAAATAGTCCCTTTTGTTTAAATTCCTTAAATATTGGTATATTAGCTTGTGATTTAAGCTGATATTTTTTAAAAACTGTTGTTATTGTAACGGGTTCGCAATTTATAAGGTCTTTATGTGGTACATACTCTGGGTTGATGAATGAGGCCGATGCTCCTGTGTCCAGGAGGAATCTTAAGGGCCTTCCGAAGGGGGAGGAAATGTTAATAAAGGGGAGTGTGATCGAGTGAGTTCCGGGTTCTATATGTCCCGTTGGTTCCTCGAGGCTGTTATGGGAAAATTTTCTCCTTCGTCAATGTTCGTGGGATCGGAGTTAAAATATTGGTCTAAAGTTTGGAATGGGTTGTTGCCATTTGTATTTAAGGTTTGTAAGGAGTTTGTATGATTATTGGTTTCTTGTAGGTTGAAGTTCGGATTTCTCGTCCGTTGGCTAGGACTTTGTTTTATAGCGGGTCTTTCGTTCCTGAAATTATTTGATCTTGCTTGTGTAGTGTTTGCCCTGGGGAATTTGTTTGTATAATTCGATGTTCTTTCTAGGTTGTTAGGCCCTGAATTTCTATGGTAGTTGTTATTTTGCCTATAAGGTTGGGGATATGGGGTGTAATTTGGACGTGGTTGGTATGGGGCGGGATTATTATAAGTTCTATAGTGTGGGGGATTGGAATATTGTTGTGTTTGGGCCATTCTCTGATAGGAGATATTCTGTTCTTTGATGCAGTAAGCTAGGGCTGTGGCTAGTGATTCGGGTCTCATAGCCCTGATTCTTGAGCCGAGTGGCTCATTTAGTCCACTTAAATAGGAGTTGAGGCACATTTCGGCGTAGAGCTCCTTTTTTGCTTGAATTACATTGCTTAATTGTTCATGAATCAATATGTTGTTGGAGAGAGCAGCCTGAATTTCAATTATCTCTCCGTAAAAGGATTCCACGGACTTGTTTGCTTGTTTTAGACTGTGTAAGTCCCGGATGAGTGAAGTTTCCGTTCGCTTGTCGGAATAATGGAGAATTAAGTTTTCTTTAATATTGTCCCATATTAATGGGGTCCCATACATGTTTAGGACCTCATTTGCCTGTCCCTCGACTTTGTTTCGAATCGCTCGGAGGTAAATTTGGCCTTGCGGGGTGTTGTCGGCCCCCCTTATAAACAGTAGAATTTCCTCGACGTTATTGAGGAATTCATGTAGCGATCGAGGGTTTCCGTCGAATTTCGGAAGATCCTTGATCGCGTCGGGGATTCGAAGTAGATTAAAGATATCTCCATGGTTTATTAGAGTGGGGATAGGGGCTGTGGTAGGGAGTGGGTTCTGTAAGCCCATGGCGTTAGATGGGTCGGTTGGCATGGTTTCTGAGAAAGAACCTGAAGAAGTGGAGTTAAACGAATCGTCTTCCCCTGGAATCTCCCTTAGGGATTGTAAGCTTCTTGATATATTTCTGAGACTGTATGGAAATGATCTTTTTGGCTTATTTTTTGGTAGTTTGCTCATTAAGTTTGTTTTGTTAAAGAAAAAGGTATTTTAAAATTGACCGACTGTAAGTTGGGTAATTAAGCTTAATTAGATGGTAATAAAAGTGTTTGATAATTTTGTGTTTTGTAGTACATATATAAAAAATTAATTGATAGGAAAGAGTATCATTGCATATCTTAATCAAAATTCAATCGCTTACATGCACCAAAATATCAGGAGGATCATTATTTTGTAGTTGATTATTGTCCTGTTGTTCCTTCGATTTGGCAGTGTTTGATCCGCTTTTCTCTTTCCTTGTTTTTGTTGTTTATGTCTTTTGGTTTTTTATTCACTTTCTTTTCTTGTTTTTTTTTTTTTTTGTGTTTATGGCTTTTGGTTTTTTATTCACTTTCTTTTCTTGTTTTTTTTTTTTTTGTTTTTTTTTTTTTTGTGTTTATGGCACTTGATTCACTTAGCTTTTTGTTTATCTTTGTTCGCGGTGATTAAGGGTCGATACCCACGGTTTGTTTTAAAATTTTTTGAACTGGATTTTAACTCGTTATTTTTTTATATTGTCTTAAAAACCGTCACCGGACTAACGACTGCGCCAGTTATGTGGGAGCAAAATGCTTATTTAAAAAAAATACAATTTTATTAGACCAATAGGTCTTTAATTTCCAAGAGTACAATACAAACTGAATAAAGTAATGAACATTATTGAATATGAAACCTAATTGCCAAAGTGAATTCCAAGAACCAATTCCGAATGAAAGGAAATGCATCAGACGCTAGGTCATCAGTTCTTGGGTCACCTCAGCAGTACATTAGCTGGAATTGAATACAATGAATTGTTATTGCCTACGTTGCAGGTTATCAACCTGATTGGTGTTGCGTGTGGTGTACTGGAACTGGAGTGAATGGTGGTCAGGCTGATGACGTAACTCGCGCAAGTGGAAGGGGACCTCAACCAACTTGGAGTGCGCAACTGGAGGCAGTTAGCCAAAGATCGCGCTAACTGGAGAGGCGTATTGGTTGAGGCCCAGGTCCACTCCGCCCAGATCCACTCCGGACTGTAGCGCCACCTTAAGTAAGTAAGTAAGGTTTTTTTTTGGCTGCCGTGGTTTTTGCCATCTTCACATGTTAAACACTTACTCCCGTATTAATAAACACTGTTTTAAAGTTATCAATTTTTGTATGCTATCTGACGTTTGCTAGCTAACTAACTTGTGTATACATTTTTTTATTAATAAGGGGGTTACTTGTCGATGAATGCCGAAAAATCAATGAAATTTAATTCTTTTGGCAAGTGTTACAGAATTAATTTGTATTGCCGGACAAGTATCGTTGGACAAGTGAATTTAGACTTGGCAAGGGCCCCAGGGGCGAACGCAGGTAGGGGTTTTGGGGGTTGAAACCTTATGAGAATTACCCACTTTTTTCAAAACCCTCCCCGAAATTTATTCCTGCTTTCGTCCCTTATAGGCCCCCAGTTATGTATTGTATAATTGTTTATGACCTTGGCCTACTTCCTTCCAGACTTCAGAACATTAAAAATGTCCAGCAAAAGTGTTTTCGATTCAGTACTTTTGACCTTGGTGCCCAGAGTTGTCTGGTGAATTTGGTTATTTTTAATTCTTATCAGCATTCCATACATAAATACAAAACAAAATTATTTCAGATGTAAATATTTAAATGAGCTATAGTTATAATTAATTATTATAATACGTGTCTTCTGCATGGCTGGACAATTTTGATAACTGATTTCGATCAAGCGCAAGGTTCAAGGTCATCATCTATTGAACATACACCTGCTGATATTACACTCTTTGAAAGTAGCATTGGGTCTACAAAACGTTTTCATTCAAATCATACTTTTATAGCTGCTATTGAAATGTCGACCGTTGACCGTTATATGCCAGACTTTTTCTCTCGTAAACAGAGAGCGTTGACTTTCTTCGCTTTCAGTTAGCGGAGCGCTGATCGGGTGTGACCGCCAGGCGTCAGTGTCAATCTCCCTTTACTCTAGATAATAATATACCTACGAGGCTACAGTAATGAACAACAATTCAAAAACCCTGTTATTATCCCAGAGACAGAAACTTTGAGGTGAATCGCCTGCGAAATGTAGCTGTATCTGTTTGACTACAAGGCAGCCAAACAAAAGCTGCAAAGTATTTTAATTTGTATTATTATTCATATACATACGATTGTATTCGTGCTTCGATTGCTCCGCATTTTGAAAATTAAATCTGGCCTATGTGGACTTTGAATGACGTTTATAACGATTTTTTTCTTTTAGAGATGTATGACAAGGTTTTACTTTCGGTGAAAATAAACTTTTTTGTAGAGCGATAAGACACTGCAATAACAAAGCAAAAATGATGTCACACAGTAACAGGTGGAGCGGAGCTAAATAAAAACTGTCGTCTGCCTTATCGATTGGTTTACTATACTTGTATAATAAATATTGCACGGATATAGGTTTACCAAACAAATTCGTGTGTTAATATGCACATAGGGCAAATGATGAACAGGGGTCTGTTCTGATAGACAGCATTTCTGTTTATTTAGGCAAAAATAGATAGTTCTCATCAGAGACATTACTGAAGTTGGGAACTTCGGCCGATTTTCCGTTACTTGCCTACAAGTTATATTTTTATGGGGTGACACATGCTAAGGGCTTTAGTATTGTTACATAGATTCGTATTGACAAATGTCACGTAACTTAAAAAATTCCAGGTCACCAACACACTCGCACCTTGCATGTGCCACTTCCGCTGTCGGCAAAGTTGCTGCCAGCATTCATAGAACTTTATCCGTTAAATTTGAAATTATTCGTTTAAATATTTTGATCAACTTTTCTTCAGTTTTTAAGAAAAATTAATTTACGAAATCTAAGTTACAGATATTCAAAAGCGGAAAATACACAACCATGTTTGTCCTAATATGTATCTAGTATAACAAAAAAAAAAAACATCTCATTTAGTGAGTTTTAATAATATGTAATGTTAAAATGTGATATTCCCGAACTCTATCTATCACATTCGCCCATGGCTGGTAGCGGTTGAGAACATTTATTTTATGCGAGAAACAGATTAACACAGCAACAGCAACAGCAACTTTGACAGAACCTTTAGAACCAATGCACAGCAACATCGACAGCGACATCAACGTTAGAGCCAATCCTAAATTCGGTGTTGCTGTTGCTGTCGCTGTGTTAATCTGTTTCTCGCACTATGTCGTTTTCCATTGGGACCACCAGAAATCTTTTTCAGATCTTAAATTTTACGCTGCTCATGGAACATGCAACGAAATTGGTCAGATAAATTGCCTTATTGCTAACTAACGATTAAATGTTGATACCATTTTAATACGCAAGAAATCAAAAAATAATCCACGCATATGCCAAATGGGACAACAAATTTCAAATCAGCTGTTAATTATTGTAAGGTGACTGACAGCTTTTCCACTTCTTACGCCAAGAAATTTGTTGAGTAAAAATTCGTAAGATTCTCATCGGAGGGGTAATATATTGCTCTCTCGAGGACGCTCTCTTTTACGAATTTTTTGAGTTAAGGAACGGCACTGAGTAAAAATTCGTAAGAATTAGTAAAAATTCGTAAGATTTAAAAGTAAAGGAACAGACCTAACATGAAAATATTTCCCCAAACAAAACTTTGTAAAGTAGAATTTTCAAATTTGACAGTTCGCTTACTTTAACTAGAGATTTATATATTATCCGTCTCAGAAATGGGCAGATAACTTTATTAGACAGTTAGCTGTTATATTCTTCAAATACCTAGCTGCTATTCAACTATTGATAAATGAATTTATGTCTTATCTGACAGTTAACCCCTATCTGACTATTGAAAAATCGGCGGACTGCGTTACTTGACAACAATATCAGCTGTTCAAATTGCATTCGTTTTTTGTTTGTATGTTTTTGCATGTCACAAACGGATTCTAAATTGACATAAAACCGATAGGCAAACAAAATGGCGAATTTGGAAAAAAAAAATTGAGGGGGCCAGCGGCAAGAGGATTGCAAATTGGGGCTTAGGTTTTAGGTATCAGCATCGTTGCAATTTGGAATTGGTTGGGCAACAATGCAGTTTGTTGTGATGGCTCAACATTGTTTCCCATCGATGATATTGCCCTCGGGGCAGCCAACGATGGCATACTGATTGGGAAAAATGACCCTGAGGCTCCAAACAGACCGATAGGCGAATGACGATGACGAGTCGGTTTTGAAGCTGAAAAGAATGCGGTGGTCTTTTTCTCTCGACGAAGAAACATAACAGTCTGGATAAGATCTGACCTGAACGAAAAAACTAAATGGTCGGGAACGTCACTCCTTCTACGTCAGTCACATATTCGAACTGTCAACCAGAGACAATACTGAGACCCCCAACTCACAATCCTCTTGCCGCTGGCCCCCTCAGTTTTTTTTCAAATTCGCCATTTTGTTTTCCTATCGGTGTTATGTCTATTTAGAATCCGTGTGACATGTAAAAACATACAAAAAATATAAATTCAATGCTGCCAACCGCTACCAACCATGGGGGAATGTGATAGAGTTCGAGAATACCACATTTTAAGATAACTGAATGCTATTGGTTGGTTATTATAAATTTTTAAAAAACGATTAATATAATTTGTTTAGTTAATAATGCGATCTAAATGAGATGTTTTATATACTAGAAACATATTAGGACAAATATTGTTGTGTATTTTCTGCTTTTGAATATCATTAACTTCGATTTGATGTGTACATTTTTCTTAAATAACTGAAGAAAAATTGCCCAAAATGTTTTTATTTTCATACAACCATTCTACAGTAATCATTTTTCATAAATATTTTCAGCAAAAGTGCACTAATTCCTAAAATAAAATACTATTTACACGAAACGAATAATTTCAAATTTAACTGACAAAATTCTATGAACGCTGGAAGCAACTTTGCCGACAGCGGAAGTGGGACACGCAAGGTGCGAGTGTGTTGGTGGGTGACAGTTGTCAATACGAATTTCTATGTAACAATACTAACGCACTTAGCGTGTACCACCCCATAGAAATATAGCTTGTAGGCAAGTAACGGAAAATCGGCCGAAGTTGGGGGTCTCAGTATTGTCTCTGCTGTCAACTTAGTACTCAGTCAAGAGTTTCTTGACTGGATTCGTCGGCTAGCGCCAGTGTTGCCAGATCGTGGGGAATTCCCCTTTTTGTGGGGGATTTCAATCAAAAATGTGATGAAAGGGGAAAAGGGGAATCTTTCCTCTTCTAGAACAAAATGTGGGGAATGTAAGAAAAATAAAATTATATGTATTAAATGTGAATACTTAAGTTAGTCCTATAATCCCATTTAAATGAACCCGGGGTTTTGCTGGAGTACCCAATTGGGAAATTTATGATTCAAGTATTTTAGCTTTGGCTCAATGCTCCGAGGCACATGTGTCTCAAAACTTAAACATAACTTTTATAAAAAAAAATGTTCAAAAATAAAAAAACGTAATCAGGAAAATTGGAATTTACTCGACTTAACGCCGTCACAAAAACAATAGCTGATCAAAAGTTTGAACCAAGAGAACGCACCAATAACTTTTTTTTTTTTAGAAATTACAAGAATTTCTCTTGTATGGAATGACTCGGAAAATGGTTCAACTCAAACAAATTTTCGGAACAACGCTAATAGGAAAACAACCTTTTTGCGCATGTGCGCAAGTAGCGGGTGTCATTATAATCGTATGACTGATTGGAAAATGAGCCATATTCAATATGCAAAGGTTGATTCTACCTGCATTTCAGTTTTTGTATTTCAACTTGGGTGAAAAATTTATAAGAATCATTCAGTTTACTCAAAATTTTGATTGTGAGGAATCCATGGGGAATGCAACCACGAAAAATGGGGAAAAAGGGGAATTTTAAGGTCTGTGATGGGGAATTTAATTTACTGCGCCTGGCAACACTGGGCTAGCCCTCCATAAACATCAACTGATACAGCTGCTCATAATATGTCCGATTTCAGCCAAACGAGTCATCTAATTAGGCAACAGCTGTCTGACTTACTAAACTAGATACTTGAACCAGTGTTGTTATATCGTGGGATTTATCCCTTTTCGTGGGAATTCCGATGTCCGAAAAGCCTTTCGTGGGATAAAGGGAAAAAGCACCAAATCGTGGGATTTTGAGGAATCTTACAAAAAACATTAAAACTATACATTTTTGCTGAAATTTCATGAAAACTCCTACATTTCACGATGATTATTAACACACTGAATATGAATAAAAAACTGCTTATAGTCTCTTATCAAAATTTTCTAGTACCAAAAAATAATCGTAATAATGTTACAAACTGTGATTTTTATACTAAAAGTTAATTAACCGTGATTTTCTTTCCATGCATAACAAATTTTACTTCTAAAAACTGGATTTTGAGATGAAAAAAAGTCGTGGGACTTAAAAGGGATTTTGAGTATAGTGAAAAGGGAAAAAAGGGAAAAATTACCACGCTTCGTGGGATAAATGAAGAGAGAGTGCTAACAACACTGACTTGAACGTCCCCATTCACTTTACCGCCTGGTGAATTATTTACTTCAAATGTCTTCTACGATGACGATGCGAGTAGGTGGGATATAAATTGCCTCCCGTGGTCTACCCGTTAAACCACACGAAGGCTGGAAATAAATACCGGAGGTCGCTTGGTATCTCGTCCGTTTGTGCAGGATGACGATGGAGAATGGACGCTGTTCCATCAAGGTCAGTAAAGAAATCACCGAGACCTTCGATGTCAAAAAAGGATTTAGACAAGGCGATGCGCTGTCATGTGACTTCTTCAACATCGTTCTTGAAAGAATAGTGCAAAACTCAAACGCCAACACCCAGAGACACGATCTTTCTAAAGTCCGTCCAATTAGTCGCGTACGCCGACGACATTGACATAACTGGCAGAACACAGAGTGATGTAAATGGCGCGTTTGTGATAATTGAGACTGAGCCGGCGAAGATGGGTTTGGCGGTTAATGAGGGCAAGACGAAGTATATTCTGTCAACTAAAAGGGAAACCCATTACCGACGGGTCGGACAGAACGTCACAATAGACAGATATTGCTTTGAGGTGGTTAAGGACTTTTTCTACTTAGGCTCCGCTATGAACTCAGGCAATGACACCAGCGCTGAGATTAAACGAAGAATAACTCTTGCCAATCGCTATTTATTTGGGCTAAGAAAGCAATTGAGTTGCAAAGCCCTCACTCGAACCCCTTTATAAGACCTTTATCATCCCAGTCCTACTTTATGGTGCAGATGCATGGACTCTATCAAAAGCGGATGAGGTAATTCTAGGTTGTTTCGAGAGGAAAATTCTTCGAGTGCTTTTTGGTCCCGTCTGCATTGACGGTGAATTCAATGACGAACTGTACGGGCTATACAGCGACATCGACCTAGTCAGAAGAGTGAAGGTCCAACGACTGAGGTGGCTGGGTCATGTAGAGCGTATGGACATGAATGCTCCGGCCCGGAAGATCTTCGAATCCACACCCGAGCGAAGGCGCGGTAGAGGAAGACCGCGACTCAGGTGGCGCACGCAAGTGGAAAGGGAACTTAACCAACTTAGCGTGCACAACTGGAGACAGCTAGCTAAAGATCGCGCTGGCTGGAGACGGTTGTTGGTTGAGGCTGAGGTAGCGCCACCCGGACTGTAGCGCCACCTTAAGTAAGTAAGTAAGTCGCTTGGTATCCGCAATTCGCAAACTTGCGACTCATATCTTTCTAAGCCACTCAACCTTCGGTGTTTGGTGTTCCACCTGTAGGTAGCCAAAAATTATTTTTCCCTTCAACTACTTGACAAAGCGGATGGATAAAGGCGATTTGATTGTTGGAAGCAGTGATGCCAATCAGTCTTTGATCAAAGTCGCATAAGTAGTTTTTATTTACAACTGTGCGTCATGCTTATATTATTCTCTACTTGACTTACTCAAGAAACCCAAGTTTTGCCATATGTTACTAATGGTCGCACGATCGCCGTGTACATCCAGAGGATGATTTTGGAGTTTGGTCCCCAACTCCTGCCAAAGATGCGGTTGCATGCGTAGAAAGCGTTCGCTACTTGCTTCACTCTTTCATCGACATTCGGCTTCCAATTAAGTTTCCTATCAAGGATAACTCCCAAGTATCTCGCACTATCTGCTACCCTTAGGGGTATTCCCTCGAGAGTTGGGGGCTCGAATTGCGATATTATTCTTTTATTCGTGAACAAAACTAGCTCGGTTTTTTACGGATTGACCCCAAGGCCACATTGTTTAGTCCGCGTACTTAACACCGTAAGTGAGTTTCCTAACAGGTCGCTTATGGTCGGTAAAAACTTCCCCTTAGTAAGTATAACTACATCATCTGCATATGCAGTTACTTTAACTCCCATGTTTTTTTAATTTCATAAGTATTTCATTAATGACAAGGACCCAGAGTAAAGGGAGAGATGACTCCTCCTTGTGGAGTGCCCCTCGAAGCAGTTACTCTGAGGTCGGTGTCGCCTAATGTTCCTTTCACTGAGCAAGCTCAATATAAAATTAGTGAGAGATTGATCAACATTCGAGTTCTGAAGTGCTCTCTTCACTGCGCATATTTTAACATTATTGAAGGCTCCTTCAATGTCTAGGAATGCAGCCAATGTATATTCTTTGTCATTTAGTGACTTCTCTATAGTGTTAACGACCTCATGCAATGCGGTCTCCACCCCTTTATCTTTAGTATAAGCATGTTGAGCTGTGGATATTGCATTATCATCTAGCCGACCACGTATAAAGACGTTTATTAATTTTTCAAAGGTTTTAAGAATGGATGATGTCAGACTTATGGGCCAGAAGTCTTTGGCAGTGGTCTGACTGGATTTCCCTGCCTTCGGAATGAAGACATCTTTGACTTCTCGCCAGGCTCTGGGAATATAGTCGCTCTCCAGACTGCGAATGAAAATTCTTTTTAGGTCCGGTATAATGGTCATCTTGGCTTTCTGGAGCATGATTGGGAAAATCCCGTCGCATCTGGGGGATTTGAACGGGGAGAATGAATCGATTATAAGATAAGATAAGTTTTTCTTCAGCTATGAGTTCCTCTGGAACTGTCATTATTGCGGTAATATCTCTTGATTGGTTAATTTGGTTCGTGGAACAACCCGGAAAATCAGTCTTTAGTAACAGACCGAGAGTCTCTTCGCTAGATTGTGTCCATGCTCCATTATTGTCCTTGAGATAGCCTGGGACCGCAGATTCTTTGCACAGGATTTTCCCGAGTCTGGCTGATTCTGTAGTGGATTCAATATCATTGCAGAACGAACGCCATGTTGAGCGTTTAGCACTGGTTATGGTTATGGCCTTTTTGAATTTCCTCTGGCCGACTTTATATGTGTCCCAGTCAGTCTGGGAGTTTGTGGCCTTAGCCAAATTAAAAAGAGCTCTGGTTCTCTTCCTGATTTCAGCGAGGTCCTTTGACCACCATGGTGGAGATTTCCTAATCTTTATTGTCCATAAGGGACAGGCTTTTTCGTATGCCTTGCTCAGAATTTCGTTCAACATTTTTTGTGTTACTTCGATATCTTCTGGCGTGTCTGTGTCTGCGTGCAGTTTCCTTGTAAAATATGAATTTTTTTTATCATTTTTACCAAAAAGGTACCTACCTATAATTTGTTTGTAAAAGGCATCATTTTTTTCGAGTTGAGGCATAAAATTTTTGAAAAATAAAATTTCGATTCGGGTTGGCATCACTGGGTGGAAGTAACTGGTTAACATAGACAGTTCCACCATATCCGGATAAATCCATATACAACAGACCCTCGCCAAAGTGACTGACATACTACTACATTAATAAAAAAAGACAACTCAAGCAACTTTTTTTATAAATTGGATATTTTTATTCATCTTCATTTTCCTAACGCATACAATTACAAATATAATATTTCTTCAATAAAATTAAAATGAATATAACAAAAAACAAAAAAAAACAAAAAAATCTTTGAAGTACGATTCCTTTTAAATTAAAATGAATTTTATATTTACTTACATAGTAAAATATCATGATTCAAATGAAAAAATATATGTATATATTTGGCAAATTGTCTTATAATTAAAAACAAAGATAATAATTTCAAAATTTCACCGTCGATCACTTAACTTTTGTTCTCACCAAACAGTTGTGCATTTGTGAGCAAACCGGGTGTGTAGATTCTATCACAGGAATAGAAACATAAAACAAACAAAAACATAAACAATGAAAATTACGAAATTTTCTTTGTTTCAACACTTTTTGTTTGTTTTTTTTTTTTGCTTTTATATTTGTAAATGAATGTTTTTGAAACTTTCTTCTTCTAAGGGGAAAAATAAACCAAAACTGTTAAAAGGAAAATGTTCTTGCGGTTTTAAGTGTATAAGCGTAATTTGTGTGTAACAATTTTATTATATTTATCTATATTATATTATGTAAATGGAAATTTGGAAAAAAAAAAATAATAACAAAGGTTTGATTGTGGCTGGGTTTGAAAAATATTCCATTTTTTTTAATATTTTCTTCTCGCAAAGTGGAAAAAAAAATAAAAAAATATAGGAAGAAGTATAGAATTCAAATAAAAGTTAAGAAACAAAAAATGCAAGTAAAGTAAAATTCTTTATCATATCCATTTGTTCAAATTGTTAATTAGTTATTTATTCAACTTACCCTGAGTATCGGTTTCTGTCTATCGATGATGACATTTATTTTGTTGGTTATGGCAAACACAAACCGTTAAGTCTTCGTTAGCACCTCAAATAAATACGACAGGCAAAAAATAAATAAATCAAACAAAATCAAGCAGTCTCCTTATTTTTTTGTTCGACCTCCTCCGATATATTCGAACTGCCATCGTAATTGTCCAAGTGCGTATATTTACAGTCCTTATCATCGCATTGACCCATCAATTGATACGGACACACTATACCATTTGGATTTATTTGACTGCACAGCGATGTGCATGGGGCGCATACACAGAAACCAAGAAATAGAAGGAGACAAAAAAGAACGAAACACAGGGAAAGGAATATGTTCCAATTTTATAATAATATCGATGTAAAAGAAAATAGCCAAGAATAAACTGTCTTATAGCTAGATTGCCTGCTTAAAATTAAAACCGGTATTTATAAATAGAAATTGATTACAAACGTTGTTTTCTTTTTTTCTTTTTTTAATATTAAACAGGCAGTCCTTGACTATGATGTGCGTTGATAAGGAATGCAGCAATTTCTAACTGAGATTTACAGCAAAATGCAAAGTGTAACAATTTTCGGTAAGAGTGTTTTGGAGCCTTGATATTCCTAGCTCGTAGCTTATGCTAAGTAAGTATACTACTCTCAAATTACGTTTATGTTCTGATGTGTAGTTAGTTTATAAAGGGTACATTTCCCTGGAAAACAAAACTTGTTGATATTAGATCCACCCAAATGGGAAGACTGCATTTCCATTCCCTATCCCCACACAGCAATGTTTTTTTATAAATAGAAAGAATACAAATATAATGAGGGAAAAATAAAACTAAGCAATTTTACACACCTCTCGTCCCGGAGATGGCTCAATGGAGACACATAATCTTGGAGTTTTGCACCGCCCATTTGTATTTTTTCTTCTTTTTCAGTTTCGGCCACTTTTTGTGGGTCGAGCGCTTCCTTATCATCCAACGGCATAGTTATTAACGCCTCCTGCAAAAACTCATTACAAAAAGTTCGTTAAACAAAAATAAGAAAAACGGTCTTTAAAGACAGACAAATGGAAGAAAGTACATCTTTTCTAGAACTACACCCACTTCTTGTCCGTTTGTTGTGTTATTTTGTTTTTCTTCGTTCAACTCGGTTTCAGGTACAATACAATCATTCAGTTTTGAATCCATTTTTTGAGAAGCTTCAGGCACAGATACTTCAACAGCAACAGTTGTAGGAGAATTATCACTATCGCTTGAGTGCCCTTTTTGTACTGATGGTGGCTTATGTGATTCTTTTTTAATGGCGGGTGATGGTTGTAACGTTGAACCATCATTTTTCGGTCGAGTAGCATCAGTTGTGTTATCAGAAAAACTTCCGCGATCTATGCGTTCCCACTTCTCTACATCACCCAACTTCATGCTATTTACAAATTTTATTTCGGCGGCAAGTTTTCTGCACTTCTCTGATATGATTGATTTTTGGTCGTCGTTCATGCTAGGGGAAGATAAAAGAAAGACAAAAACAGAATACAGACTAACAATTTGAAGTGATACAAGATTAACATTTGAAATGAATATAAATATGTAAATAAATTTGGGATGAACATTTAAAATAAATGTCATGACCGAAATTGTATTTTTCAGAAATATTTGTCCGTGTTCTTTGCGTAGTTTCAAATGCCAAGATTTCCTGTAATGTGTGGAAAAAGAGCACATATTTCTACGAGGCCATTAACCGTTGCGAGTGGATTATAAAAGAAAAGTTTTTTTTTTTTTTAAGTTTGTTAACTGAACCTCATTTGCTATTATCAGTGCCAGATGCACTTTTGTACATACGCGATTATGACATAACATAGAGCAACTGTTAGAGAGTGTACAATATGAAAGACACATGGAAATACTTTGTTTAAGTTCCTCATTAGATTTGTGCTCACAGTGATGATTTGAAGTCAGTCCAATACTTCCGTATTAAAACAGACCTGTTCGATTTTGGTAGTCCAAGATATGTAAGTATGTAAAATAATTTCAACCCCAAAACAAGAAATTGTTCTTGTTGCTAATGTGTACACTTGGCCATGTGGTGCAAGTGGGTATCGTGGTAAAGAGTGGCAAAGATGAGAATTTATTTTTTCTTTCTACAAATCGTGAATAGAAAAGTAGCAGAATGAAAGGAAGGATATTCTAAGCCTGTTACAACAGAGAAAGAACAATAAACAAGACAAATCTATGAGAAACTTCAAAATACAGCGTTCAGACTTTTTATCATGAAATTTTTAATGGGTGGGGATGACGGCGGAGAAAAAGTTGTGTCCTTTATTTCCGTGCACTCTCTCAAGCGTAGCGACGGCTATATTGGTAATTTCAGCCCAAATACTGCCCTATAAGATGTCTTTCATGAAGTTGCCTGCGGTTTGTGAACGTCTGTACTGACCAGAGTATATCTACTTCCAGTGAGTAGGGACACTCTCAAAACATATATGCAAATAGTACAAACACAGAAAAAAAGTACAAAAAACTTTAAATTTTTGCTTTTTACTTATGTTCAATGGCTTACTTACTTACTAAGGTGGCGCTACAGTCCGGGGTGGACATGTGCCTCACCTCAACCAAAACGCCTCTCCAGTTAGCGCGATCTTTGGCTTACTGCCTCCAGTTGCACACTCCAAGTTGGTTGAGGTCCCCTTCCACTTGCACGCGCCATTTGAGGCGAGGTCTTCCTCTACTGCGTTGGCCCTCCGGGTTGGAATCGAAGACTCTTCGGGCCGGAGCGTTGGTGTCCGTTCGCTCTACATGTCCTAAACATCTTAGACGACTAATGCGTACTTTTCTGACCAGGTCGATGTCGCTGTACAGCTCGTAGAGTTCGCTGTTAAATCTTCTCCACCAAATCCCGTCAACGCAAACGGGACCAAAAACCACTCGAAGAATTTTGCGTTCGAAGCGACCAAGAAGATCCTCATCCGTTTTTGCTAGGGTCCATGCTTCTGCGCCATAGAGCAGGACTGGGATGATGCGGATCTTATACAGAGTCTCCTTAGTATTTCTCGACAAGGTCTTACTAATTGGCTTCTTATACCGAAATAACAGCGGTTGGCAAGTTGATTTCTGAGGTGATGTCATAGAATCTTATATGCGATGGTAAGGAGACTGATGCCTCTATAGTTGGCGCAGTTTAGAGGGTCTCCTTTTTGGAGATCGGGCAAACAATGCTGAGGTTCCATTCATCTGGCATGCTCCTTTAACCAAATCTTGGAGACGAGCTGGTGTACGCACTCTACCAAATCATCTCCCGCTGCCTTGAAGAGCGTAGGCAAGTAAGCCGTCTGGTCCAGCCTTGTTAGACTTCAGCTTGCATATAGCTATCCTCACTTCATTTTGGTCAGGTGGACGGAAGTCTTGGCTTTCATGGCCGAGGTTGAATGGGTAATTCTGCCTGACAGCGGAATTTATGTCGTCTTCGCCGTTTGACAGTCTGCAGAAATGGTTTTTCAGCACCGACTTTGATTTCAATTAAAAAGGTTTCCTTGTTCGTCTTTACAGGTTTCTGCTCGGGTCTTGTTGCCATGACACGTTCTCTTTACCTTTTGCTAAAACTTCCGAACATTGTTCCTAGTAACACCTGTCTATTTCCTCGATCGCGCGCTTCTCATGCTCTTTCTTTATCTTCCGGAGAAGCCGGTGTTCTTCCCTCCTTCTTTGCTCGTAGAGCTCACCATTCGCTCTCGTCATTCTGTACAGCGCCGCTTCGTAGGCACGTTGGCTTGCTGCATGTGCTTGCCGGCACTCTTCATCGAACCAGGGGTTTCGTATGGGTGCGGTTTGGTGAAACATAGCACATCAGTTGCGGCGTTTCCTGGCATCCATGCTATGGTATTCAGCACCTGATGCTGGCCGTACAGGACTTCTCGAGAGGATGAGGGATACACGATCGGCAAAAGTACTGGCGGTTTGTTGCGTTTGTAGCCGTTCAGCGTTGAATCTCCTCACAGCATTTCCCGTTCTTGTGGCGTGTGGGATATCCAATTTGGTTGATGATTTGATAATCCGGTGACCGCCATGTTCCTTTGTGAATATTGATGTGAGGAAACCTTGTCCTAGCTATACAAACATTAGGTACGTCCCGCAGCAAAGTCAACTAGCCTTAGTCCGTTTCCAGACGTGGTGTCGTGTAGGCTGTGCTTTCCGATTGTGCTCCCCAAAAATGTCCTCCTTTCCTTTTTTTTACCATTAAAATCACCTAAGACAATTTTAACGTCGTACTTAGGACATTGCTCGTATGCTTTGTCGAGGAGCTCGTAGAAACATTCTTTGGTAGCATCGGCTTTAGGTATCTTCTGTGGGAGCGTAACATAAGGCTGATGTTGGCGAACTTAGCCTTGATGCGGATAGTTGTAAGACGTTCACTAACTCGTCGAAAGCTCAAGACTTCTTGCGTAAGTCTGTCGCTTACAACGAATCCACATCCAAATAGACGCTGCTTCTGTTCCCTGTAACAATCACTGATGTCACAGTTTTACAAATTTTTTTTGGCCGGCCCATTTCACCGCACTTTCTGGATGGCGGTGATGTCTGCATTGTAGCAGTCTAGGGCTTCCGCTAATATTTCGGCTGCACGCGGTCTATTCAGGTTTCGAATATTCCACGTGCAGATCCGAAAGTCATTGTCCTTTTTTTCGTTTTGCAGGGTCCTCAACAGTAAATCCGTCCTTATCCGAGGCTCTGGTTGCTTCGCAACAATGTTGTTTTTCCGTGGTTGGGTAGTTAGCCCCATGCACAAGACCCAACTTGTAGGACCAAGCTCTGAATTGACCCTGGGGCAGTGGGTCCGATATTCCGTTATCAGTAGCCCAGTTATAGCGCGGTACTTTTAATCATGCCGTGGCTATATTTTTTTTAAAACTCGAAGGAGGTTTATATGACATTTTACACCAAATGTTAGAGTTGTTTTTTTTAATAAATAAGCACGATCGTCTCATACTTCAGAAACAGGCCCCATTAGTGCCTCGCTGTTGTGATTTCGCTGCCGTGAAATTACAATTCTGCCTTCTTACTCGCGTAGCTATGATTTTGTTGACAATATCTTAAATGTATACATATATGATACAGAACAGAGAACAGGGTTTTTAAGACCCTCGATGGAGATTCAGAGTCCGTCACTGATTGAAACACAAAATCAAGCTACAACTCCATGAGTGCAAATCGATTCATATTAACTTTATAAAAAGAACGAATGAGTTGCTGCCTACATACATAACTTAAGGTGGTTTTAGTAAGTTCAGGTCCCATAATACTAGTTCCACTAATGTCTTTCAAAATACACGCCGACTTTCGGGATGAAGACCAATAAATTAAATTTAGGTTAGGTTAGATCGGCTGCAAGCTACGAGAGCCAGCACACTTAGACCATTAGAAGGTCTAAAGTGATACCGTTGGATGAAGAAACCTACATCCTCACTCGAAAAGTCAATTTGAGCTTCTAATGAAGCGAAGTAGACTTCTAACGTCGGTGTTAACAATGTCGATTGTGTTATTGAAGCAGAAGGCCCCAAGGTAAAGTTTCCTCCTCTGAAAGAAAGCGGGTAGGTACAGAGAAAGCGTAGGATAGTCTCCTCCTGCTCCTCGTCTCTACAGCTTCTACAGAAATCGTTTGAGGGTACACCGAGCCTATTTGCGTGTGACCCTATCAGGCAGTGTCCAGTGATGACACCTATTACGGCGCTAATATGCACTCTGTTTAGGGAGATCAAACTTAGAGCGTTTCAGATTCAGCATTGGCCAAATCTGTTTTGTCGCTAGGCACGTTATACCACTTGCCCACCTAAGATTCGTTTTCTCGAAGGCATCTTGTTTGAATTTTAGTACACATGTAGCGATGGGTATATCTATGTGTGCTATGTCTACTTGTTCCACGTTTGGCGAGTTCATCGGCCCTACAATTCCCTGGAATTTATCTATGCCGTGCACCCAGTAGAGGCAATTGTTAAACTGCCTCGCCATCTCTAAAGAAACGATCGGCAGTCTAGAGCTGCTTTTGAAATGTTTGAGACGAATTCCAGGGATTTGGTACCTGCGTGGCTGTCTGAAAAGATCCGAATTTCCTTCGCAGATATCACGTTTTTCTTGAGCAAGGATAGGACCTTATTTAGTTCTGCCTGGAACACGATACAGTGATTTATTTGGAACACCGCTATTAAGTCTGTCAGAGAAAACACCGCCTCCCACCCCTTCGTCAGTTTTTGATCCGTCAGTGTAAAATTTAACCGACTTGTCCTACGGAAAAACTGCATCATCCCAGAATGACCTGGATGGGATAGTAACCTGGAAGTTCTTGTCAAAGCTTAACTTGAGAGTGGTGTAGTGCGTATTTCCTGGAGCTAAAAATGTCTAGTGCAGCAGAGGGAGTCGTGCGAAGAGCTCAACTTATGCACAGACAAGCTGATCGTTGGACTTCCTCCGCATAAGCGATCACCGCGCATCCCTCCGCTTTCAGTGACTACCAAATTCCAAAGAAGATTCTTTTTTTTTTTCTTTATACAAATATCGCTATACAAAAAAAACAACTGTAACACACACATACCTGTACTCCGGACCAATAACACTCTTTCCTAAGGTGGTTACGGCCTTGTTGATTTTCACTCGTCTCGCCTTGAGCGACTCAATCGCCCGATGCGAACCACAAATGTCTGGATAAATCGTTGTTATTCGTTCTTGCTGTTGTTCTAGGTTCCGCTGAACTTCTTCCATTTCTTTTCGAATTTCCTTCAACCGATGTTCGTACTTCAATTTAGCCATTTTTGCTTCCTTAGCCAACAGAACTAGCCCGATGCTTTTATCCAAATTTGATATAATAGAAGAGCTGAAAGAATAGCTTTTGTATATTGACTACCAAAATGCAATCTAATGGTAGAACTTACCCCGTTTTGCGATAGGCACTTTCATACAAGTCTAAGAGATTCTCTTTGGAAGGCTTTAGTTGCGGAACTGATTCTTGAGTTGATAGGCTGGACTTTTGCGGACTTATAGCACATATTTTTGTGGCCGAAGATAGCGGCACCTGTTTTGGTATTTTATTGAATGACTTTGTGTTTTGGGCGACAAATTTTAAAGGTGGCTTAAGAGGTGCAGTTTTTTTGTTACACGTTGGTTTTGCGTTATTCACTGAAGCATTTTTAACCAACACTTTTCTTACGAGAGTTTTACTATCAGTTTCTGTTATCACACGTCCTGCGTTACCTGCTTTTGTACTTTCATCCGTTTTCACAATCACTTGCAGGTTCTTCGCTTGTTTTTGTCGTTCGAGCATTTTCATACGATTTATAAGACGACGATACTCGTGTTGGGACGCTTCGGGTAAATGACGAACGGCCTGAGGGAAATATAAGAGAATTGGATTTCACTATTGTAATTAAGAACTTACCACTGGTGTATTTAGTGGAGCCACCGTTGACACATCGCACTCCAACGACGTCTTTGTACTATCGGCTACTTTGGAGCGAACATTCTTCAAGAACTGATCCAATTTTGCCTCAAAGAAATCATTCACGATGGACTTCTCCACATGTGGTTCTGGAGTAGGTGTAACACTAGCTATGGGTGAGTCCACCCGTGATGGTGTATCATATGGCGATTCCATTGGCAGACTGATGGGACTTGCAATGTCGTAATATTCATTACCTATCGTTATGTTTCTGTTTATGAAACTTTCAACACGATCATCCTCTCTGCCCTCGTAGTCATAGTCATCAGCTGACAGCGCTGAATATTCACTCTCAGTATCTGAAGCACCGAGTTGTATAATTAGTTTTTTAACTTGCGGTACTTCAGCGGCTGTTATAAGACGATTGGTAGAGTCTTCGAGTTTAGCCTTCTTTGGAGCAATGACAGCTTTGGTGACATTGTCCAATGATTTTCGTTTCAAGTCAGTTGTTAGCTGGTTTATCACCTTGTTCGGCTTCACAATTTTAGTGCGTAACGTTGTCGACGATTGTGCTGACGTTTTAGCAACAGCTCCTGGACTAATACGTGCAGGGGGAATGTTTGTTTTTGAAACGCTGTTGTTCTGTGCTTTTTTACCCAGCCCTAGGTCGGGCTTTACTTTAAGTTCGATTGCGCTGGATGTTAATTGAGGACTGGACTTCGGTAGTTGTACATTTGCTGACGGAATCGCTTTAACTGGTGCACTATTATTTAGGTTTGATTTATTTTCAGAAGTATTATGTTGCTTAAGAGATTCGACGGTTTTGTTGACGTTAGTTTCTAAAGTGACTGTAGCTGATATTTCCTCATGTACCACAGAAATTATAGCATTGACTCTTTCTGCAGATTTATTATTTAACGACATTTTTTGACCAGTTATTTGCTGTTGCAAAACTGGCGTTTCGCCACTCTCCAATGAGGGTTGACCTAAATTTATGCTTTCAGCTACAACGCAAGACTTTTCCTGAAGCTCTAGAACTCCCTCGTTACTTTCTTCATTCTCCATTCGTTTGGGGTTGCTAATCCTTTCTAAACTCGACTTCAAATCGTTGCTTTGAACGCTTTCTTGAACGGCTGTAACAGAACTAGATTTATCATGAAGCGGAACTAAGTTCTCATTACTTTGTTCGCTTGCTGGAAGCAGGAATGTTTGTTCATTTTTAACAACCACTTCATTTAAATTTGTCTTCTCCTTTTTTACAACAACACACTCAGGTACCACCGCGATTGCTTTCTCCACAACTGTATCAGATTGGACATTGTCTGCGTGCAATTCTGTTGCTCGCAAGACATGATTTTTTAAGGAAGAAAGGGCATTACCATCCAAGTTTAGATCCCCTTTATTTTCTACCTCCTGTATAGGAGACCCCTCAAGTTGTGTTGATTTGTTGAACAGAGTTTTATTGGAATTTACCTCGCCCAACAATTCATCCGCCGCATTTACATTCGGTTCCATATCCTCCTGAATTGTTTTCTCAGGTTCTGTCTTTATAACTATTTCTTTTACTTTAGTTTCTGCACTTTGACCATGATCCACATCGTCTACAACTTTAGGCAAAAACTCCTCGCTCTTTACTATTTCTTTGGGTTCGCGTTGCACTTCTATTTTAAGATTCACCATATCAGTTATCGACTGATTAAGGTTGGCATTCGTTTGCTCAATAGTTTGAGAAATTGCTTCCCGTTTTTCTATATTGCATGAAATTTCACCGAAACTCTCCGCTGGACTTCTAGACATATTCCTAGCTGTCAGTCTGCGTACTGCTTCCTTTAATACACTAGCTGAAGAATTCTTTGATTGAGCTCTCTTTTTCATGTTGTTAATGAGAAAATGACGCAATGCTTCTGCCTCCATAGATGTGTCCCTATCGGCTGCACTCAAATCGTCAACATTCGGGCGATTTTTTTTCACAATCTTGTTGACTTTTGGGGAATTCATCTTCGCCAACAGCAATGCCCGCAATGCCAACTCCTCTTCTTCTACTTCCGAATCCAAATTTACCGGTGACACAGAAACGCTTTCGAACCTTAACTCCGGTGGTATGTCTTTTTGTTCTTTATCGTTATATCGCAACGGTGTTGGAACAAACAACTCTTCAACCATACCTATACTATGCGGTAGCGGAATCTGTTCAATGGGCACCCACTGTTCATACGATGGCAAGTCGCAATCACTATCGCTGTTCGCAATGTCCATATCAACAGGTTTGGTATCCATTCCCTCGTCATCACTGAGAATCATTTTCGGTGAAGGTACTGGGCTAATCTCCATGCATGCCTCCGCATCATCGATATTGTTTATGGTAGGTGATAATGTTGCATTACCATAGATTCCTTCAAAATCTGAGGGCGAATAGGCAATGTTTTCATTGCGTTTTTTTCGTACCAAATGTTTGCGGATCACTGCTGACTTGAGAGCGATGATTCGCAACTCTTGTTCCTCCACATTATCTTCTGTATCCGATTTTTCGTGAGATGAATCAGGTTTATTTTCCTCTTCGATTATTTCTTGGGAGTCCTGTTCAGTTTTTTCATTAAGCGTATTAGTGTTCTCCTTCCTTCTTATCAAGCGATCCTTAAGCGATACATGCTGCTCGATACGTTGCGGATTTCTTGCCAATGCTACTCGAAGCTCTTCGCGATTAAGGGAACAACTTCTATCAGCGTCCGAGCTATTAAAATTCTCATAACCATCATTCACATCTACGTTGTAGTTGTCGAAATTGAAGTCACTATCACTGTCACTGACGTAATACTCTCGCGACTTTCGAGAAGTTTTCGTGGAACGCGATTTTTTACTTTTTCTTTTTCTTTTCGACGAATATGAAGCATGGGTAGCAACCCTATCATGAAACATTGACAACAAGAGTTTATCGGAGGCACGGTATTGCGGCGCTGGTGGGGGTGATGATGACTGTTTCCTACGGCGATAACTACTGCCGCTGCTATTTTGT
Source organism: Cheilosia urbana (assembly GCA_946477585.1). NCBI lineage: Eukaryota > Metazoa > Arthropoda > Insecta > Diptera > Syrphidae > Cheilosia > Cheilosia urbana. The sequence goes on from OX297854.1 coordinate 114,099,081, forward strand.
AATAGCTTCCGACGTGAACATGAATGTTGCAGCGATTTTCGACGTTTTGAAATACGCGTCATGTGTGGAGCTGGTGGGTAGTCCTCTTCGTCGGATATGTCTATTGATATCAGCGGGAATCGGTCAGTTTGATGACTACCTGCATCTCTTTTGGTATAATCTAATAGAAAAATAGAAAAACAATCATAATCACAGTAAATTGTTGCATTGCCTGATGAACAGTTTTAGTCGTTTTTTTTTTTTTTTTATGAAACAGACCTAGGACAACTATTACAGAAAACCAAAATAATTTCAAGATTTTCCCACTTCCATAATCACAGACACAAAGAGTGATATATGGAGCTGTTGCATTTAAAACTTGTTATGCATTTAATGAATTAGCGGTTACATCTTGTACCTTGAACCTTGCTGCTTTGAATGTTTATTAGAACATACTAACCAACAAATCGCATTTTGCGAATAAAAGTTGTTTTTCTCTCAAAAAAATTCATTAACAAATTACGTTGTTTTGTCCTTGGTCCGTAGTATTGAACTTTTTAATTAAAATCAATTGTTTCGCAGTTTCTCTAACCTATTTATAAAATATAACTGGCATATCCGCAGATATAATATATTTATTTAGCCTTTGAGCTGAGAAAATGCCGAGCATATCTAATACTGACCTTTTTTTTAGGAAATTCTTACTGAATTTTTATTATTTGTACGAAGCAACTTACCATAGCTTCCATTTCCATAGATGCCAGAAATATTTTCGATTTTTTCCAATTCAGCATTCTTTGCCTCTAGCTCCTCAATTCGTTGTCGCATGCAAAATTCCTCATCCGATGAAATTATATCTTCATACTCATCGACAATTTCACCTTCTTCACGCTCATCACTGGAGGCATCTTTAGTATTCATATTAAATTCTAATTTATCTGAGGCAATTGACTTTATAAGATTAGCAGAGGGCGACTTTGCTGTGGCAAAGATACCCATTTGATGATGACTGTGAGAATTATTATAATACGATTAGTCTCATATCGTTTAAGAAAATATTCAAAATTAATTTGCCTGTAAACGTAGTTTTTGTATTCAGGGTATAAGTAAATAATCTTTTAATAAAAATAATCATAAAAAGACAACTTGATCTTTTTATTTCTTCACACCTCCTTCAATCTTCAATGACAATGACAACCAAAAGTCCAAAACTAGGCCCAGTACAACCAGAATACTCGATGCCTAGAGACTCGAAGCAAATGGCAACCTCGAGTGTCGCAATGGACAAGTTCCCTTATTAATTTCTATTGCGAATGTTTATTGAGCAAGGTAGGTACCTACCCTATGTTGTACATGTTTTTTTACTCATTATATTAACGGCCATATTATTCACTCCGGGTGTAACTCAGGTTTAAGTTAATTTTACACCCGACCATTAATCCGATTTTTTTAAACCCGACAATTTAAACTTAAGTCCATATTATTCACTGAAAAACATGCATTAAACCCGCTGGGTTAAAGATGGATTTAAATGCGGATTTAAAAAAACTTTAACCCGTTTTTAATCCGGTTTAAACCTACGTAATGTCAAATTTCACAAATAATGACATTTGTTTTTTGTTGTTTATCACATTTTATGGGAAATTGTTTTTGGTTTTTCATTTTTATTAAAATAAATTGAAAAATAACCCAAAATGAAAGGTGTCGGCAAAGTGAATGATGAGGAATACAGCAGCCGTGATCGCGAAATTCAAAAAACTATTAAATTAAAAGATGAAAAAAAAAACGCAACATATTTTCTTTATTTTAATTGTATTATCCGCTGACGACGAAGACATCAACATTTCGTCAATATCGAGAATAAAATCCATTTTTTCCGCGTATTGATCCTTCTTTTTTTTGATTTTATTTCAATTTGTATTTCCTGCCTCCTGCAAGCGAAGAAATGTCAAAAATGTGACTTAAACAAAGGAGTGAATATTATGAAATTGTGTTTTAATCCGAGTTAAAGTACTTAAACTGGTCTCCGGAGTGCAGTTTAAATCCTATCGGATTAAACGCTGTCAAGTTTAAAAAAATGGGTTTATGTTCGGGTTTAACTACTGAATATTATGGACTTGGGTTTATTTTTTGGGTTAAACTCACTTAAATCCGGGTTAAGACTTTAACCCGGATTAAAGAGAGTGAATAATATGGCCGTAATACTTGCATTTCGCATTTTATTTTCACAGTACCTATGTACCTATTTTCATTTTGCAAAACTGCATATGTTATATCAATTCCTGGAATGTCGGTTGCGGTTTGCGGAAGAGGTTCACGCAAAGATAATGGAATTACAGATTTTATTTAACTTTCCAGTGGAAAGGCGCCTGTTTACAAGCTATTTTCCCGAAAAAATTTTTTTTTTCAATTTAATCGAAGCCTTGACAGAAACCAAACAAATTCATTACGAAACACAAAACAAATAAACACCGCATTGTCCATAAACGCAAGATGATTAGCAGTCGGCCATTAGAAACATGCTTTTTTTTTTGCTCACACGTAGGGGGGATGAAATTAAAACTACAATATAAACAAATGGGTTTTGTGGGGATATTCATATCTGGTCACAAATTTCTTGACTAGATTTGTCGGCGTACATTACACCGCGTTTCCACGAGTCTGAATTATGTCAGACTTTGTCAGACTTCTTGTCCGCCATATTTGCATTGCTTTGGTTGGGTAAATCGTTATGACTTTTCATTTCACAAGATATCATCAACGAAGAAACAAGTCAAGGTGGCACTCGCTTCTTCAGAGTATTTATGCGATTATAGGCGCAGTGGCTTAGCGGTTAGTGTGTTGGACTACTAAGCGTGGGGTCGAGGTTCGAATCCCGCAAAAACCCAAATTCCAACTTAGATTTTTTTTCACTGCGTCACCTCTCTGACAAACATCCGAGAGTATAAAGGACCATTCACATGAGAGCGAACTGCGAATAGGCGAATTGCGAACAAATCAATTTAACTGCATTTATGAATTGAAAAATTGTATTTGTTCTATCACAAAACCATTATATTTAATTAATCTAACATCTAGTCTAAAAAAAACATTACTCTCAATTGATTTAAACAGCTAAATTAACAATTAAAGCAATTTTCCCGCAAATTGAAAATTCTTGCCGCGAACTACTGTCACACTTTATTCACAATCCACACAAAACAGTCGCGATCCACAAACCCACGAATGAAAAATTCGTTCGAACTTAACCTTTAAAAATGAAACTGATACGCGGGTATCTGCGACCAAAAAAAGTTTTCATGTGAATGAAGTGTCAGAAACCACGAATATTCGCGTGTTCGCAGTTCGCAATTCGCTCTCATGTGAATAGTCCTTAACTGTTGAAAGAGCTTCTCAATTAGCCGTTTGGAGTCGGCATAAAGTTGTAGATCCCTTCCATTCGTTCCAAAAATTGAAAACCCACACAAAACGAATGGTTGTGAGAAGCTAGGCCTAGGGTCCCTCCGGACCTGTTGCGCCAACTGTTTATTTTTTATTTATTTATTCGTGCAATTACAATATGCGTAGCCTTCGACACCCAGATCGATTTCCAAACATTTGTACATAAACAATTAACAAAAATAGATTCACCCTATGCAATGCGTTTGCTTGCAGTTGAAAAATTTCATGAAAACGTAAACAACCTCTACAAGTTATTGTCCAACTGAAACACTTGCATTGAATAAAATCTTAAAAGAATCATTTAGCAAGGCAATCGCTATATATCATATTTTAGAAAATATATTCATAAATATGTATATCTATTAAATTTAAAGTATCACTTTGCGAAAGTAATAAATCAACCATAATTGAATCCGCGCACTTGTATTTCCGAGAATTATCAAACAAAAAAAAAAGATTTTTTGCTGTCAAACGCTGGTCTAGACTTCTAATGTCAAATTTCAGTCCGAATTTCAGTCTGCAGAGATGTCAGGAAAAGAAGTCTGGATTTCTGTCATGTCCACAAAATCTCGGTCTACACGAGACATATTGTTGTCATGACTGAAGTCTTGACTGAAATTGATGTCGTTTTCCATTGGGACGGAGCAGTTTTTCTGCTCTCGAAATTAGCTGGCTGTCAGATTTCATGTTCCATTGGCCGCAAACAAATCACTTTTTTTGAGAGTCAGAGCAATTTTGCGAATCTCGATATCCGAGCAATATTCACACCTATTTGCACTAACACCAAAACATTTGTCAAACTTTAAAGTGTGTTTACTTACGTTTTTAGACGAAAAGTCTGTGAAAAATAGAGAAAAAATTAAGTTTGGCCGCTGCAATGGATATTCGCATAAATTGAATGGATTTTTATAGACATAACAATTTGAGAACAGCTGACTTTTAAAACACGCACGTCTCGTGGAGACTGGGTGTTAACGTCAGCTGAAACACTCATATAAGCGATTTCAGAGACGTCTCCACTGAAGAAGAAGAATACCTAGGTAGGTAGGTACCTACCTACCACATAAGTTAGAACTTGCGGAATTCGTCTCACTTCAAATATCTCGCTGCACACATTCATTCAGTGTTTCTTTTCATCAAATACACCAATGTTCACCTCGAATAAAATCGATTGGTGAAAAACGCGAGCCGTTCGTCGTTCAGAAGAACAAAGAAACACATTGACATATTTTTAGTATAAAAACTAAAAGCAGAGAGAAAGAAATAAAAAAGACGTAAAAGAAAATCCAAATTTTTTTTTATTTTCGTTGTGCTATTCGCTCCGGTTTGGTAAAGTTGGTTTAGTTTTTTTCGGTGGATGGATACATCAGTGGAAAGAAATTAATTTAATTGTTTTTTTTATTGATTTAAATCGCGAAACCTCTTACAAATAATAAAATAAGCCGGCATTGAAATTATTTAATCCAGTACAAGTTAATTTTCCCTTTAAGCAAGAAAATCGTCTAAAATAAAAATATTTTTTTTTCGCAATTGAACGCGAAGGGCAAAATCCAATTTGAATGGGCGTTTGTTAGAGAGAGATACGAATATAAGTTTTCAAGCGTATGCACTCGTGCTCGGACGACGAAGAAGACAAAATTACTTTGAGTTTTTTTTATTTTTCTTTATTCTTGAGTGTATTATAAAAGGTTTTCCTCTATTATTCCCAAATAATTTTTGGAAGAAATAAAGTAAAAGAAAACTTCTTTTTTGTTGAAGTGTATTAATTTGTGCAGTGAACAATGTTGATTTCATGTAAATGTTTAAACTTTGTTGCGAGCAGTAATACCAGCAGGAGTGCTAGTAGCGGTAATATTCATCAGGTTGATAAGAGTATTCAATCGACTACTAATGGGAGCGCTTCTGATAGCAATACTAGCAGCGACGAGAATCAATGCAATGACGCATTGATTGCAGAAGTAATTTATGCTTTTGTTCAAAGGTACCCCCGAAATTGCGTATTTTACTCGCAATGCATGGAACTTTTAAAGCAGGTGAGTGCTTTTTACAGTTGCACTGTCTGCTGTCAAAATGAAAACAAGTTAGTAATGAATATTTGACCACCCCTTTCGTAGTCTCTTGGCCCGACTTGTTAAATATTTCCACCGATAGAACAAGTAATAATTTGCTTCCTTTCAGTTGCATATATTTTAGAATGCAGTCTGAATCAAAATGTAGAAAAATAATTCTATTACATATATTACACAGCCCTTTCCTACGTACTTAATTTCTTTTATCAGAACCACGGGGTGGGGTATCGCTCCATCGTTTAATTACATTTCTATAATCAGAAGTTAGAATTGAAAATATCAGTTTTGCCTACCAACAAATAAGAGACTATACCTACCAGCCTACCTATTGGCTTTCGTATGAGTTCGTCTGAGTCGACAGGTTTCCATTAGAGGTGGGTGAAACCTTTTTTTTTGTCGTTTCTGGTTGTAAAGAAGTTGAGAACACAAACATAAAAAGAAATATTGCAACAAATGAAAAACCAATAATCTGCCTACGAAGTGATATTTTGAAAATATTAATGTAGCCGCGGTTTCTGCTAATTGCTGAACAAGTTTAAAGGCGTATAGGCTATAGGGTACGAGGGTGATCGCAGTACATTTGGATGAGGCTTCTCGATTGATCCGTGAGCCTAGAGTCGCTGTTCTCAGCTGGTTATAAAAATTGTGATGAGATGATGACTATAGGTAGTAGTAGTATGATAATTAGGAAGGTAAAGGCTTCGGATTATCTTTAGAAAAGAGAGAGTAAATTATATTTAGATCTCATCAACAATACCTATACCTATGTTTCTGAAAAGGACGTTATATAGTTGAGAGTTATAGGTAAATAGCTGGTGATTAATATGTAATACTGTATTAAACTTAATTTTGTTGGTCTTATACAAATGGTAGTGGAGCCAACTAGGATAACGAAACGACCCCTTCATGCACCCTAATTGATTACATTTATAACTGGTAAGATATTATGGTACTATTTAAGATTTAAAAGTAAACCTTATGTAGGTACCTAGCTTTGAAATTCTTAACTATGCATCGTAAATCGGCGAAAGCGAACCATATACCCCTATCTGCCTCAATTTAACTTTGATATTATTTCGTAACGTAGCCTTGTCCTGAACGACGTGCGAATAGCAACAGAAATAAAATGAACCTCCGTAACTGTGCTGTATATACCTACGAACTCCATAACCGATAAGAATACCTACTTCAAAAATATCTTCCGTCAGGTAGTACATGCTCCTATTAAGATCAAAAGTATATGGGTAGGTACGCTTGGGTGACCAAAAATGGCATCGGCTATCCTGGATCCTAGAACATCAGAAAATTGAATGTTTTTATAATATTGGAATGTAAGAATAAAATCAAACTGAAAATAATTAATAGGTCTCTTGGTCGGTTTCCTGAGAGTTGGAACAATTCAGATATTTTAAGAAAATATATTTGAAAAACAACGGCAACACTTACAAAAAAGTAATTTATCTTTTTTAAACGCCAGGAACCTGTTCTTTCAAGTTATTTCCAAACCAAAATTTTGAGTCAAAATAGACAACGTAGCTGTGGACAGAGTCGACGCCATTAAATATCTGGGAACAATAATCAACACCAAAGCAAATCTTCTAACGAAATTCAGTGCTGGATCGAGCAAGCGAGATCACCGTCCTACAAGTTAAAGAAAAGTCTTATGAGCAGAGAAATTAACTTGAATCTAAAAGTGCGTTTTGTAAAATGTTATGTCTGGTCGGATTTACTTTATGGAGCAGAAATATGGGCTCTAAAAAGCGCAACAACAATGAAGATAGAAGGTTTTGAAATGTGGGCTTATAGGATAAGAAATGAAGAAGTTGTTAGGGCACCCTGTTTCAATGACAACTGTCAGAACCAGTCGAAGCAAAGCAGCCGATGAGAGAACACGCAAAAACAATTGGTAAACCCCAAGTCGCCCAAGTCATAATAAGTGAAAAAGAAAATATAAAACTTTTGTTAAATAAACGTATATTTCGTTGTTACGATTAAAATTGTTGATTTTTCTTTCGCCATAACATCGTTTTACCAATTTTGTACGCTCTCGGAATTGTATGTTGTTGTGTGCATAAATAAAGTTTAAAGACGCCATTGCCATTGTTCACCACCAGCAACATATGCCCTTAAGCCAACAGCCAATCAGAACAGTCGTTCTATCGGGAAAGAAGGTAGACACCGACGCCGAATCAAAAGAAAAAAAAAAAAAAAGTTTTGCAAAAGTGATTTAGACCGATGTCAGTGCCGGGTGGAGTGTTAGAAAGTTTTTTTGAAAAAGATCCATCAAGAGCCATGGACGAGGAACAAGTGGCTACAATTATTAGTAGCATAAATGCTCTGAAGACATCGGTGGAATCGCTGAGAAGCAGCACAGTGGAAAGCCAAAGGGACATCGAACGACTCAGCAATCAAATACATCAAAATGTGGACATAGCTGCCACCACTCAAGTGGTACAACATGCACCTCAGACGCCGCAAAGTGATACGTTCTCGACGAGTGACACGAGTGCAACAAGTCAAACAACAATTGTACCCGTTCCGGTAAGTGATTCGACAGTAAAACTATACGATTTGCCAACATTTGCAGGCAACGCTGAGGATTGGCCTTTATTTCTGGCCAGTTATAAAGACACCACCGCCGCTTTTAAGTACAGTCAGCGACAAAATCTGATGCGACTACACAAATGTCTAACCGGACCAGCCAAGGAAGCAGTCGCTTCAATGCTCATATACCCACAGGACGTTGATAAAGCAATAGAAGAGTTGGAGTTTCGTTTCGGAAGACCAGACTTGCTGGTTCGACATCAGCTCAGCAAGATACAGCAATTCCCAGTCATAACCGAAAACAAACTTGAGCATATTCTTTCCTTTTCTACAAAAGTCCGGAATGTCGTCGCCTTTTTGACATCCGCCAACTGTCAGCAACACCTCTCGAACACATCACTTTTGGAGCAGTTAGTAGGAAAATTACCGCCAAACAAACAATATGAGTGGATAAGACATGCAATGACAATCCAACCGTATCCAACAGTCGCTGATTTCTCTAAGTGGTTGAGTGAATTAGCCAGAGTCATTTGTCTTATGCCGCCCATACATACTTCGCACAAAGGTAGTGTTGCACAGCCACAACAGCCACGACGCATCATGCATGTACATGAAAATACACATGCACAACAAGGACAACAATTGCTCAAATGTTACGAGTGTGGTGCAGCACACTCAATATCCGATTGCAACATCTTCAATCAATCTCTTGATGTACAGACCCGTTGGGAAAAAGTTAAAAATCTGCGCTTATGTTTCTCGTGCCTGCGCAAAGGACATAACACTACCAACTGCCGTTCCAAAAAATTCTGTGGAATTCAGGGTTGTCGCCGCTATCATCACCGCAGCCTACATGATGAGCAATCAACAGTCAGACCAGAAACAACTTTGTCAGTGACTAATGAACCAGCCCAGCACCTTTTGAATTGTAGGCTCACACAAACATCAACAAATTTGCTATTCAAAATTTTGCCAGTTACGTTGCTCGGACCAAATGATAAATTGGAAGTCTTTGCCATGTTCGATGACGGTTCAGCCATAACAATTGTAGAGGAAGACATAGCAAATAAACTAGGACTCAAAGGTCAGTCGCAGCCATTAACTCTACAATGGTATGGGGAAAGAGTTACAACAGAACCATCTTCAGTAGTCAACTTGGAGATTCGAGGCCATGGTGAGTCAACTAATCATTTTCTTAAAAACGCACGAACTGTCCGTAACTTAGACTTGCCGGTTCAGTCATTTAAAAAGTCAGATTTTCAACATTTATCACATTTACCGCTTAAAGATTATGAATCTGTCAAACCAGTCATACTCCTCGGGTTAGATAATGTTCAGCTGGGAGTGTCGTCGACCACTGTTCAGTCCGTTAGCAAAGATCCGATAGCCGTGAAAACCAGATTAGGTTGGGTCGCCTATGGGCAAACAAAATTCTCGTCAACAAAAACGCCAATAGTACTACACATACGTGAGAAAGAACCGCCAGATGATTTGCACAACATGGTTGAAGAGTACTTCGCAGCTGACAACTTTGGAATGAACAATTTATCTACGACGCTGGAGTCTGACGACAATAAACAAGCCAGGCAAATACTGCTGGAAACAACACATCGCATTGGAAATAGATTCGAAACGGGTCTCCTTTGGAAAGATTTCCCACCTACCTTGCCAAACAGTTTGCAGATGGCCGAAAAGCGTCTTGCCGGCATAGAGAGAAAAATGAGCCTTGATGCAGAATTTGCCACCAGATACAGAAAAGAGATGTCGAAGTATTTTGAAATGGGATATGCCAGAGAGTTGTCGGAAGAAGAAGTGCGTAACACCACACAGCCTGTCTGGTATCTACCACACTTTGCTGTCCAAAGCCCACATAAACCCGACAAGCTAAGAATAGTGTTCGACGCCGCAGCCACTGTAAAAGGGACGTCTCTTAATTCTGTTCTGCTCAAAGGACCCGAACAAGTCAAATCCCTAATGAGTATCATGTTTAAATTTCGTAAAGGTGTAATAGCAGCTGCTGCAGATATTCGTGAGATGTTTTCCCAAATACACATACGCCCAGAAGATCAACAGGTCCAACGATTTTTGTGGAGAACTGGTGACATAGTTAAACATCACGCAATGGTGTCCATGATCTTTGGAGCCGTTTGCTCACCATGCAGTGCCGAATTCGTCAAAAATAGAAATGCCGAAGAATTCAAATATGAATATCCCGATGCCGCCGAAGCAATCGTTAATCTTCACTACGTTGACGATTTTGTTGCAAGTTTCCGTAACGAAGAAGACGCCATACGTATTTGCAGAGAAGTAGTAAAGGTCAACGCTGAAGCCAGTTTCGATTTAAGAAACTTTTCATCCAACTCAAGCCGTCTACAATCAATTATGAACAGAGAACCAGTACCAGAAGCTAATACCGTTAACATGGAACGTCAAGCCAATTCCGAGAAGGTTCTCGGAATGTTTTGGAACACAGCAGCAGATGTCTTTGTATTCAAAACTAAATTCCATCGCATTCCGAAGGAAGTCTTAGAAAATCAACGCCCGCCAACAAAAAGAGAACTCCTAGGGATTGTTATGGCAATCTTTGATCCCTATGGATTTCTAGCCGACTTTTTGCTCTTTTTAAAAGTTTTGGTACGAGACACATGGAAAAGTAAAATCGCTTGGAACGATCCACTCACTGCAGATATAAATAAGAAGTGGATTGCTTGGTGGAAAGAATTTCAAAATATCAACTTGTTTGCAGTCGATCGATGCTACTCAAGATATTTACAAGAATCGACCGACATCCAGCTACATGTTTTCGTAGACGCCAGCCAAATCGCCTTTGCTGCTGCCGGATATTTCCGCATCGTTCATGCCCAAGGAGTCGATGTTGTCTTTGCCTTTGGGAAAACCCGTGGAGCACCACAAAAACTGATGTCTATTCCCAGGTTGGAACTGCAGGCCGCAGTATTGGGCACACGTCTAAGCAAAGTCATAACCCGTAACCACGACATAAACATATCCCGAGTTACATACTGGACAGACTCAAAAACGATTCTTTATTGGATCAATTCAGTTGAACGGAAGTTCAAAGCCTTCGTTGGTCATCGCATATCTGAGATACTTACTACAACACAACCATCTCAATGGAATTTCACACCAACCGACAAAAACAGTGCAGATGCAGCTACCCGTGCCAGTTGGCCTCCGAAGCTGAAGCCCAAAAGTGTATGGCTCTCGGGTCCAACCTTTTTACATGAGCCAGAAGAAAATTGGCCTCGAGTAGTAATCGAGCCACCGCCAGACCAGATGGAAGAAGAAGTCAAGCCGTGTTTAATCCTGCAACCGCAGACAGGTAATTATCCTTTGATTGATTTTAATCGATTTTCTTCTTACTTAAAGATCAAACGAACCATGGCCTGGGTCTTACGTGCTGTCAATAAGTTTTGGGATCTAAAAAATAGTTCCACAACTACAAATCGGGGCCCGCTCATTTCATCTGAGCTAAACAAAGCTGAACACCAAATATGTCGAATGGTTCAACAAGAACAGTACGCTGGAGAAATCGCAACATTAAAATCACAGGCTAGAATTTCCAAACACAGTCCGATATATTCACTGAGGCCCTATCTAGATGAAAACAACATTTTAAGAATTCAAGGTCGAATTGACGAAGCCTATTTTCTACCGTTTGATGCCAGACGTCCAATTCTAATGCCTCAAAAACATTTTATCTCCGAACTCATCATGCGTCATTTCCACGAAAAAAGTCATCATCAAAATGTAGCTGTTATCATTAATGAAGCCCGTCAAAAGTTTTGGTTTCCGCATATACGAGCACTACTGAAAGATGTACAACGACGATGCCTAGTCTGCAAAATCGAAAGAGCCAAACCAATACCACCACTCATGGGTCAGCTGCCACGAGATCGCCTAACACCATATGTTCGCCCATTTACATATACTGGAGTCGACCTCTTCGGACCTTTTCATGTTGCCATTGGTCGCCGACGAGAGAAGAGATGGGCAGTCATTTTCACGTGCCTTACCGTTCGAGCAGCACATCTGGAGTTAGCTGAAAATCTCTCAACGGACGCCTTTATTATATGCCTCCGAAATTTCATTAACCGTAGAGGCACTCCAGTCAGGATTAGAAGCGACAACGGCACCAATTTTATTGGTGCACAAAAGGAACTTAAGGAAGCCGAACGTTTGCTGGATATTGACCGCATAAGTGATGAAGCCACTAGCCGTAATATTGAATGGCTATTCAATTGTCCGTCGAATCCTAGTTCAGGAGGTTGTTGGGAGCGCCTTATTCGTATTGTCAAAGGTCTGCTAAAAAAGACGCTTCTCGAAGAGGTCCCGAGAGTAGAGACCCTCCGAAGCGTTCTTATAGAAGCAGAGAACATCATAAACTCACGCCCACTAACCGACATTTCGCTAACAGCAGAAGACGATGAACCTCTTACACCCAACCACTTCCTAATAGGATGTGTCAACTCCACACAAACGCCGCATCCAGTTAATGAAAAAATTTGCCTGAAGAAACAATGGAGAATATCTCAAAATCTTAAAGATCGTTTGTGGAAAAAATGGACTGTAGAATACTTACCACAACTTCTCAAACGGCCAAAATGGCATGACAAAGTACGTCCACTACAAGTTAACGATTTGGTCATCGTTTGCGACTCTAATCAACCAAGAAGCCGATGGCAGAAAGGTCGCATAACTAAAGTTTTTCCTGCCAAGGACGGACAAATACGATTCGTCGAAGTAAAAACATCAAGCGGATCGATTCGTCGCCCAGCCACAAAACTTGCTGTCCTAACCATTGATGGTGAATCCCTGGGTGATTCACGGGGGGAGGAGTGTTAGGGCACCCTGTTTCAATGACAACTGTCAGAACCAGTCGAAGCAAAGCAGCCGATGAGAGAACACGCAAAAACAATTGGTAAACCCCAAGTCGCCCAAGTCATAATAAGTGAAAAAGAAAATATAAAACTTTTGTTAAATAAACGTATATTTCGTTGTTACGATTAAAATTGTTGATTTTTCTTTCGCCATAACAGAAGTGTTAAGACGTGCAAGGATGAAACGGGAAATACTCATAAAAAAAAAATTAAAAGGCACTCCGGGAGTGCCGACAGAAGTGATAACTTGAACAATTACGTGTGTATTTTTCGAATCGTCAAAAAATATATTATTGTGTAGGAAGTACTTTTAAATAAAGTGTTTTTTTATTCATTATTATAAACTACTACTACTACAAATATTATGTTACATTTTTCATTTTCATTTAATGCGGTATTTTACATCAAAAAGAATACATATTATTTTACATACAAAATTGCAATCTATTGCTTAAAATGTATAAATTTACAGATACATGAAATATTAAATTTAAAAATTAATGGGTATTCTTTGAAATGAATACCAATGACACTTATGAAATTTCATCAACAACTTCAAACTCTTCCATCATCATCATCATTATTATCATTATATTTGAAAACGGATACTATAGGTTTATGGTAGGTAACTAAAATAGGAAACAAACAATTTTGATTCGAATCTATTTAAATATCTTGTAAAGATGGCATCAATTGTAGTTTTATGTCTAATCGTGCTAAGATTGCGATCTGCTCATCGTTAAATCAAATTTGCTATTTAAAAATTCAATTAATGATAGTTTTTATCATCTGCAAAGTTGATGTTGAAATCCCCACTCAAAATGATTGGAATATCATCAAATCTCTTCCCAAATTTATCTTGAAGTAATGCAGAATTATCTTTAGCATATATAAGTAATTTTCATCGATGCTGTCTTCCAGCGTAATCTAGATAGATTACAGTCTCGAATGCACATATCTTACTTCAGCTACCACAATCCGATTGTATCTACTTGTATTCTACCGAAACTAGCACAGAACGAATAAATTAATAATAATTATACTGAAGCTTAATTGAATATGAATTTCTTTCCGAAAAATACAAATTTTACTTTTAAAAGAAAAAGAACGAGAAAAGACAACAATATGTTTCTGTCTTGCCGCATCGCCATTGATAATGCTCTAGATCTCGTGGTACGGCATCAATTGTAGTTTTATATTCATTATTTTACACAAAAATTACTAATCATATTTTACAGTATACACTAAGGCGACATAATTATTTATATAGTATACCTACTCTTAGGGTGGCAAGTTTACCACAGTTTTCTATTTCTTGTTTCGGTAATTATAACACAAGCTACTGTGCCGTAAATGTGCACAAACCCAAAATCGTGGATATAATATGTCGGAATTAAGCCTGGTAAAATTAAGTTATGAATTCCCCATACAAAACAGGTAATTGAAATAATTTTGGTGACAATCAATTTGTCGCTACCATAAATTACCATAGTAACGTATTCAAATAAAAATCATCGAAGATTAAGCTATAAATTACCTACCCCTAAAAGTAAGCAATAGTACAAAAGTTTACAACTAAAAGTATGCAATCGGTGTCGGTGTCGGTGTCGCGAGTTTGCTAGTTTTTGCCCATCCAAATAGTGCCCAACGCGCCTAAAGAAGTTATCACTTCAAAAACTACAATGAGGAACAACAAATATCAACTCCTCCAACTATTGCTGCTGCAAAGGATCTAACGAAGATGAAACTTCGGAGGGCAGAGGCTGACATGGCTCATAAACTTGAGAGAATGGCTTGATCTTTATACGATAGATATCTCAAGATGGGTGACAAACAAACATATACTATCATCGATGATTTTCAACCTCCGGGACGGAGTGGAACCCTAAGAAGAAAAATATGTATGTCTAATATGTGGCCGCCTCTAACTGGAGCGCAAACGCAAATGCAAGCTCAAAGATAACGAGGGATGGTGCTGTCTATGATGTGGCACCGTCTTGATGGAACTGCATGTAAGCCTAATTGATACATTTCGGGTACATTATTGTTTTTCAACATGTCGCGACCACCGATAATATTTTCAGCGTTTCTTCTAGCAACCCCCAAAAAATATGACCCAATGATACCTATCATCCAGGTGTTGTGGTCTCTGGTGTACCAATTGAAGGTTTTTAATGCTCCAATAGAAATTGGTATGTTTGATTTGTTGTAAAAGGTGGTCGTCTATAGAGGAGCTGTAAAACTTGGCGTTAGACTTGTTTTGCACCACTATTATTGATAAGTGTCATACAAACTGAAATGGCGACAAAAAGGATCCTCCTAAAAGAAACACGAAATTTAAGGGGCACATATGTAGTTAAATAAAATGTGGTGTCAAGTTCAACCATAGATAAACACAGATTGCACTTTAATGGTTAAACAAACGTCTGACAATAATTCGAAAGTACAAATGTCATGAGCATGACTAATGTGTAACCTCAATTCAGCCGTTTGGCTATGGCATGATATAAAATACACAAAGGTAGGTCCCTTCCAAAAATTGTTTGAGAAGTTCGAACTAGGGCGTTTACTGCTTACGGATTTGGTTCGCCTACTATCATATTTTACATAAACTTACTAGGCAGTTTATACATGTATAACATAACATTAGTAAACTACTAATAACAATTGTAAAGTACTGTATTGTTTTTATCAGTTTCTCAACATTCGTGTACATGTTTACTTAATTGTGAACAGTTCCGATCGAGGAATGTGCTTTTCTTCTGTTTTTTTTTGTCGAACACTCGGAAGAAATTTTACACAAGTTCTATTTTTAGTTAAATTTATTTTCGCATTTTTCTTTGTTTATTGTTGTTTCTCTTGAGAAAAATATCACCTGATGCAAGTTTTTCAGGCTGTTAAACCACTATTATGAGAACAGGGCAGGGCAATTTATTTAGCTATACACATTTACGGGGTATGTTCAAAAAATGCTCAAGATGTTACGTGTACCTATGATATGTATATATATATTTTTTTTGCTAATAATTAGGTTTAAGAACACAATTAACTAAGGTAAATAGCCACATAAATAATGTAAATGAATTTAAAAGAAAACTTATTGAATATGTTCGATCTACGGATACTAGCATATAAAAATGTATTAGTTATAAACAAAATCTTTAAAATTGTAAACATAATGGCTTTTAAAGCTAAATAAAGTACCTACTACTACTACTACTACATATACACTTATACAGTTACAGATTTATAAAAGTTGACGTATTAGGTCATATCTTTCATATTGTTTCGTTCATAAATAACTTAAATGGACCATAAGAGCGGGTTTAAGCGAAGAAGCCGGCAGATCTTGAAAAAACTAAAGAAGACTTATTAGGTACTTAAAAAAAAAAATAGTTGGCGCAACAGGTCCGGACGGACCCTAAGCCTAGCTTTCTCACAACCATTCGTTTTGTGTGAGTTTTTCATTTTTGGAACGAATGGAAGAGATCTACAATTTTATGCCGACTCCAAACGGCTAACCGACATCAAACCGAGAATACGGGTGTTTTTATAAACGTCGAAAATCTGCGCTAGTACAATCGTCTTTCTTTTTTGTTCCATTAATAAATACACTTATTCTGCAGCACGTGTGCAGGCCTGCTTTAGTACAATTTTAAGTAGTCACTAAATGTTCATAAACGTCAGACAAAAATCAAAAAAGTCATCACAATTGTTTAGTTTTCGCCACATTCCACGCCTCGGCTTCTTTTTCCCTTAAAAAATTTAAATTTAATTGTGAAAACACATAAAAAATTGCCAATAAAACTTGCATTTTTCGCAGTTTCAAATTTTTTACCTCCCGCGCTTCCTGCAGTCAAAAAAATATGGATGCACAATCTGCCAGACTCTGATGACATTTATGACGTTTACGAACATAATCTTCTGCAATTCATCTGCGTTTGTTCGATCAAAAATCTGACTTTAGGAACACGTCTTACGCAGATGTTTATGAAAACACCCTACTTCTAACTTACTTTCGTTTCTAAGCCTGTAAATCAACTTTATATTAAGAATCCAAAGGCGGATAAAGATATCCTTCGCCAATCGGTTTCATTTGTTTTGATGGTTTTTGTAGAGATGATTCATCGAGGAACAGCGATATCGCCCAAGATAGCGTCTACAAATTGAAAAGGACCTCCATCAACTGGTAGCCTGATTTTTAAACGTCAAATGGACTGCACTAGAAACTTGTGGTACCACAAGAATGCTATTGCAAACCTTCAATGAAACCAGAACCGTGAGTCCGATAGGGAAGGATAGAAAATCTCTTTCCACCCTTCTAGGAATCAGAACGGGACTAAATACTGCGGTATCACATGAATGAAAAAAATGCGCTTGACGGTAGAAGAACTTTGTAGAGGCTGCTGTGATGAGGACGGAACCAGGCAGGCACAGATGCTTGGCGATAGAGAGAGACACTTCTTTTACGACCTACAAGAGCATTCCAGCACACCATTAGACAAGATAATAAGCTTTATCAAATCCAAATCCAAAACAAATCCATGGGACGATTTGCATTAAACAGCACACTGAGTAATTAATTACATTTTATTTATAGGCATGGGGTCAATTCTGTCAATTCGTTTTTCATTCGATTTCATTTTTTTCTATTCACTCGGTACTAAAAAGCGATTCTCGCTCAATAAGTGAAACTGTCGTAGTAAATTCAATATAGCATACTGTGTTTGTGTTGTATGAAATTAGGTTCTCAATTTTCCAACTCTCACAAAATCATTCACTTGCAAATAGAACATGATAGAAAAATTCTTCATTTAAAAATTTTTGAAGTTTGGTTTCACTTTTTCGTAGAACGAGAATCGAAATTGCGGTGAAAGGATGAAAACATTTTCATTTCAGAATTGACCTCATGGGGTTATAATGGAAAAGGGACAACTTTTTCCGCCATGGGCATCACAAGTGTGATGTCACTGAGTATTCCTTGCCAACCCTAACCTATGAATTAGGTCAAACCGACAACCAATTGGACATAACTTTCTGTGACAGCAAATATTACACACCACATGTCGAGAAAACGACATGTCTTGAACTCTTGTCAAAATCGTTTTGTCAAACAGCCTTTTTTAATAAAAATTACGTTTATGTGAAGTGGTTTGTGACACACACAATAATTCCAACATGTCTGGTGTCAAAATAATATGTGTCGTACTACTCTTAATTTATTATGACATACATCTATATCGATAGCAAAACTAATATTAAATAACAAATAAAAAAACAACGTGGAGGACCAGTGAACTGTATTAGTTATCTGGAAGAATAAAGATAAAATAATTAGACAACACTTTCTCACACAGACACATTAATATATCTAAACTACCGCGCCCTATCACTTGGTGGCCTTATTGAAAGTGTACAATGTTGGTTGTCACGATTGCTTCCATCAGATTCAATTAGTAACTTTAAAGATATGTACACCCAAAATTTAGTTTGCAACTAAAATTACCAAATCGAATTGGTTTGTTTAACTACATGCTTAGACTAAGCATTCCATGTACTGAGTTACTTGTTGTCAAACTTCTAAACACTTTTCTTTTACATACGTCATACTCTAGCATGTTTTTAAATACGATTTGGTAAATGGGTCAACTTTTATAATAAGATAACTAAAAATAAAAAAGAAAGATAAAATCATTAAACATTTAATCAGGTCAACCTAAACTCTGCCGTTATTTTAATATCTTTAGCCTACCAAACAAATAGTATAATGATAATGACCTAATGACTAATCCAAGTGGAAATAAAACATTTATTTGTAAACAACATTTAATCAACTCACTATGTGTAGCCAGTTTATACCTCCTGCTGGCCGCTTCCAATCAACCCAATTATAGTTAATTATTTAATTAAGATCGTGTAAGCGAAACAGAGGGCTGGCATAAAAACAGCTGAGATACTCGGCGCACATCGAACATTTCACTGTGGTGTTACTTCTGCTTGTCTAAGCAATTTACTTTAATCCTGTTTAAACGATGACAGATGCCAGCATGCCACCCCCCGAAAACTGTCATATAAATGCCCTTTTAATCGTTGTTTTTGGAAGTTGGAACCATCCATAGCTTCAAATTCGGTGGAGCACATGTACATACAGTGCAAATCGCTGTAGACAGTTAATTTGTACCACCATTGACTCGGCGACAAACTCTTTTGATTACGCTTGAACGCAGTACGCAGAGTCTCCATGCCTCATGTAGTGTACATTGAAGGGCAGAAGTCGTTGGCATTTTAAACATTTTTTAGGCAATCGCGACAGTTTGTCGCCGGTCATCACGAAGTTCCATTTTCGCATACATTGGATAGCTGTTTACACTGATGTAAATTGTAAAGTGACTAATGATGTCGGGAATAGTGTACGATTTTTAATAGAATTTTTCTCCAGGGTATAATTCAAATGCAAAATCACACATACTCTGATATCGAGTCTGTGATCCATTGAGTGTCGAACATCCGTGGGTATTATAACTTAAATAGAAACTCATATTCGACATTTTCCATTTATGACGTATTAAGTTTAAAATTTTTTTAAATGTATGTGAAATGTCTTACGGATGCAAAATGTAGGCAACGGTTCGTGGCACCTCCTAATACAACAAAAACATTTGAATGTTACATACGGTAGTTAAGGACAGATACAGGGCTTAACATAGTTTCTAATGCAGCCTTTTGTGGTGCTGACTGCTGATACAAATTCACAAAAGCTCGATGACTTCCATTGAGATGGACTCGGTTTGAACTGACTTGCGATGACGAGTCCGAACGGCTGAATCTCAATTCATGAGAAAGTTGAATGTTTCTCAGAAGTTTGCGAGTGGTGGCTTTGGGAAATAAAGCCTAATACCTAAAGGACTATTCACATGAGAGCGAACTGCGAATAGGCGAATTGCGAACAAATCAATTTAACTGTATTAATGAATTGAAAATTGCTATTTGTTCTATCGCAAAACCATTTTACTTAATGAATCTAACATCTAATCTAACAAAACACGAATCTCAATTGATTTAAACAGCTAAATTAACAATTAAATAAATTTTGCCGCGAACTGTCATCTGTCACACTTAAGTCACAATCCACACAAAAAAAGTCGCGATCCACAAACCCACGAATGAAAAATTCGTTCGAACTTAACCTTTAAAAATGAAACTGATACGCGGGTATCTGCGACCAAAAAAAGTTTTCATGTTAATGAAGTGTCAGAAACTACGAATATTCAAGTGTTCGCAATTCGCTCTCATGTGAATAGTCCTTTATTCACACAGCCGAAAACTGGGTTTTCGCAAAAACACTCGAAAACGGAAGTCTTACCATACATTTTTCAGTTTTCAAAACTATTCGTTATCGAGGAAAGCGACTTCCAATCGTTGGGTTGTTGAAACAAATGCTCTGAATTGATTTTATTTGTTAGTTAATGCGATGGAAATTTGTTACCAAAATAGTTTACACAGAAGTTTCACGACTAGTGTCCCACAGCTGATTAAGACGTTAAAAAAAAAAAAAATTGTTGGTGTTCGGTGTGAATGCATCGACGAAAATACGGTTTCCGGTGCGTTGTAAATGGGCTATAAAGTGTAATTTGTTTTATTACGGCGGTTTAACCTGAGACAGCTCGCTTTGGAGTTCATCACACTAACTACCAAGCCATTGCGCCCACTCCTGCTCCTACTCCTTTATCTGTGTGTAGCATTCATGAAAATCGCTAGCAAGTTTGCTTTGTTCCCACAGTTGTAGTGGGCTCTGAAGATAACCTTGACGTTTTAGCCGAAGTTGATTTGTTGAATTTCCAATTTTATATTCTTCCGCCACCGACTCTAGATCATCAGGGGCAATCCCCATTCTAACCATCTCATCCTGGATCTTCATAAGGGACGCCTACCTATTGGCACGGATTCCATAGCACGTCTTGGGATCCGAGTTGGAAGCATGCGTTTAACGTGACCAAACCAACGAAGTATGGACCGCTCCGTCCGGAGAAGTAGCTGTTCGACATTCAGTTCCTCACGTATTCTGGTGTTCCTTATACGATCTCTGCGAGTCACACCAGCAATACAACGAAGGAATCTCATTTCGGTAGTTTGTATTCGCGATCTTATTCTTACGACCATTACCCAAATTTCATTACCATAGGTAAGAGTAGGAACGAACACTGAATTAAAGACCGACAACTTAGCTTTGACACCAAGTTCGGTCCTCCTGATAACAGAATGGCCTAGCTGTCTCAGAATTGATCCAGCCTGACCAATTCTACAGGAAAACTCAGCATTGCTCCTTCCATCACTCGTGAATAAGACCCTGAGATACTTAAACTTCTCCACCTGCTTCAATGGGACTCCACTAGCATGTAGAGTGCATTGAACAGGCGTTCTGGAGACCATACCATTACCTCAGATTTATTCACATTCACCTTCATCCCAGCTTCAACACATACGGCTACAAACCTATCGAGTGCGCGCTGAAGTTCCGTCTGAGAGGCCCCAAGAATGACCAAGTCATCAGCGAAAAGCAAATGACTTATTCTTAGGTCTCCCAATTGAAATCGTTATTTGCCAAGGCTGCGCTGTAACATCCAGTCCATATAAGTAATGAAAAGGAGAGGAGACAAAACACACCCCTGACGAAGTCCAACGCCCACGGTGAAAGGTATTGATTTAACGCTGTTTACCCGAACGCAGCTTGTACAGTTTCTGTAAAGAGATTGAATCGCTCTGAGAAGTGAACCCTTAATTCCATACTCCTGCAGTACACTCCAGAGTTTACCTCGAGGGACTCAGTCGTATACCTTTTCCAAGTCTATAAAACATGTGTAGACAGGTGTAGCATACTCCCAGGCCTTCTCAAGTACCATTCTGAGAGTGAACAATTGGTCGGTTGTGCTTCTGCCCGGACGAAAGCCACACTGCTCATCCCCCAACCGTGACTCGATCACAGCTCTGCAACGCGATTCCAACACCTTGGCAAACACTTTTCCGGGGAGAGAAAACACACCCCTGCACCGCCCATTACATAAGTAGTAGAATAAGTTCATGTCAAACGTCAACTAGATTTGTCTGGACTAGGTATCCGAACGGCGGCGCATGGACGTAAGTCAGGAATTCATTAAATATAATTCGGGACTTATGTCCCCTCCCATTTCGACTTAAGTCCCGATTGTGTACAGAAATAATAAAGTTACTTTTAACACTTTCAACAAACCTTAATGTGGTACATATATTTGGTCACTTTTTATGTTCTATTGGTAGATATTAGGGGTTATCGCGAATAAATTCCCTGGGAAATGTTTCCCTTGTCAGCAATGTAAGTCAGGTTGCTGAACAGAAAAGATTCCCGGGGAAATCTTATTCCCGATAGGGGTTATTAAATTTCAAATCTGTACCCACCTTTTTTCCGTCACATAAAATTTAATTTGTTTTCCTACAAGTTTTTCAGGGTATTTTTTTTTTTTTTTTTGTTCTCATTTGACAATGGCCGCGTTCCAATGCCCGCTAGATGACTAGCGGCATGTCAAACTCCATATAAAAAAAATAGACATTTCACCAGAAGTGCTAGACGTCTAGCACTTTTTGTGAAATATCCCTTTCAGGGAAATTTCTCAATCTAGCGCAAAACCACCCGCTGCATTGAAAAAAAAACGACCTGTCAAAGGAAATCGTTCAAACGTTTACAGAATAAAAGTAAATACGAAGCCGAGCACATGTAATTGTGATAAAATTGGCATTAATGTAAATAAAATAGCAATTCAGATATTATTTTTATAATATTTGTATTATTTCTTTAATTGTAGTGGGAACTTTGCCGCTGCCGCTATTGTTCTAGCGCGAGCGTTCCTTCATCTGGGATATTTTCTGCTAGACGTCTAGCGGGCAGTGGAACCCGGCCATTGTAAGGTAGTTCGCTATTGTCAGCTCATTTGCGACTCATTTCGTCACCTGAAAGTAACACAGTTCTATGTGAGTTGACCGATGTTTCGAGATATGAGCGTTTGAAGTTTTGCATGATCTGTTTTAGCATTTTAAATTAATATTTTCAAAATATAGTTATGCAGAATCGTAAAAATGTATAAAATAGTAATTTAAAAAGTGCTATGTACTAATATTGTTGCATAGAACTTTGTTACAGCAAAAAGTTTTAACATTTTGTAGGATAGAACTTCGTTTTCTTTCAGATTTGGTATGGTACGAAACCTTAAGGGCCCCGTTATATATACTCATTATACTCAAACGAAAGTGCTCTCGAAGACGAATCGTTTGATACCAAAAACTCAATTTTGACCAAAATGGCTTATAAAACGGTGTTACTTTGAGGTGACGATTTGTCAGAATTAGGTTGACAAAGGGCTGTTTTTTTTAGCTTCGAATCCAGCAAAGCAAAGTAACGTAGGATTTTCAGCACGCAATTACAACAACTACGCTCTACTTGACACTTGGAGGACTCACACTAGGTATCAGTGGCGTGGCGTGAACATTTTCAAGTGGGAAATCGAAGCAAAATTATTTATCCCATACAAAAGTAAAAAACCTTACATCTCTTGAAAC
Source organism: Cheilosia urbana (assembly GCA_946477585.1). NCBI lineage: Eukaryota > Metazoa > Arthropoda > Insecta > Diptera > Syrphidae > Cheilosia > Cheilosia urbana. The sequence goes on from OX297854.1 coordinate 114,122,599, forward strand.
AAAACCATACATTGAACATTTGCAAATTGGGTTCACAATACTAAATTGACTTTAAGTCGTGCACTGCAATCAGTCAACAAAATTTTTAATGTAAACCAAATCACTTACCCTTACCTACCTCAACATACTACCTGCCAGGACAATGAAATCGAATAACTCGAAGAAAAGCGTGTTATTTTGTTCAAAGCCACATCCCCATTCGCCATTCCTCATGCCCAAAATTGCCCATACACAGTACTCAGCGAAAAAAAAAAAACAAAAAAAAAATAGATACACACAAAATGTTCACTCAAAAATAATCAACCTTGTGAGACTGAGAATAACTCGAAGAAAAGCGCGTTATTTTCTACATAACGAAGTGGGTGTTCAACAAAGAGGTGTCAAACACAGAAAAAAAGAGATAACAAGTAAATGTTCTCTCAAAATCAACTATCCAGTGAGAACTTTAATAATCCGACATATTTGGGGTTACCTTCACGCTTCGCTTTGTCGTGACGATGACGATGAGCGATGAAAATGGATACACACACACAATAATTATTTGATGGCTTACGTGGGTGTACCATTTTGTGAATATAAAATGCATTTGGTAGGGTTTCATGTACCTATACCTATTTGGTTTTTGGTAGATAGTGTTGACTGGTGGAAATTAAAAAGGGAAGCCGATAGGAATCGGGTTATATGGACGCCACGCCACTGCTAGAAATTCATTCCCAGCAAGAGCCACTTGGGGTTGGGAGTAAATGTTCACTTCTCAACACCAGGGGGAGAAAATTTTATGTTGCCACCCTTGTATTATATGGATCTGTTCGCAGAGTGTCTCTATTTATTTATATTTACAAAGATACTAGGCGTTGACTGTGATTGGCGGAAATACATAAAGAAGTGCATACGTAAACTAAATTTCAAAATAACAGCCAAATGTTAGGGGTACTAATAAAATATACAATAACTTCTTTTTTTATTTAAGCTGCAATATTGTTTAAAACAAATTATTTTTGCCTGGGAAAAAGGTACTTGTAAAAAATGACCGTAGAAAAATGAAACGAGTAAATCTTTTCTTTTAAGTTTATTACTAAAAGAGCGGGAAAATAAGAACGGATAGCGATTTCAAAGCAAGAGCCCTTGAAATAGAAAGTGGATGAGTTTATATATGAATTCATTGGTATAAAGTAAAGAAAAGGAAAAAGAAATTTAAACTAAATAAATGACATTTCATAATAGGGTAAATATGTGTTGTAGAACCAAACCAATATTTAATTTTTAACAGTACTTCTATAGCAATGCTTATCCAATTCTCACAATAATTGTCTAATTGTCTAAATATGTCTTAAATTCGTTTTAATCACAAAAAAAAATGTTTTACCTAACTTCTACTTTTTATTTAGAGTTTTTGTTTGTGACCGACAAAGACTAAGAAAACAGTGTTAACGAGAAATTTTCTTCGCTCATTTACACAACTTAAAATTGTTGCGGTCTAAGTAAAACAAAATAAATAGTTTCCACATAATATACCTAATATATAAATGTATATTAGCAACATTTTACAGGTATTATATATTTTAAAAATTAATACAGTCTACAAATAGATATATTTCCATACAATTTCTACAAACTTTAAAAAAATGAATCGTTTAAAATTGACCGCAAATATATTGTTTGTCAGTTTTCACTTAACGAACATTCCCCCGCGCTTGCTATGTTTCTTTTGATTTATAATATAACTTTATTAAGTAAATTCCAACTTTTGTCATGCGGCATCACCGAACTTTTACTCAGATCGGTATGAATACAAAAGGCGTTTTTTTTTTTAGTTCAGAGCACAACCTGAACTGTTATACAAAAAGTTTGTGTTTCTTTTTTCGTTCAGAGCATGATCAGAGCGCGCTCTATGAGCTCAGAATTAATTGACTGAGCAGGCTGAGTAAAATGCTGATTACACATATACATTCACACTTCCAGTCATATTTGAGAAAAAAAAAAAAAAAAAAAAACAGGAAAAACAGAAAATCATCAGAACGATCTGAGCGCGCTCTGAACCGAGCTCAGCTCTGAACTAAAAAAGAAAAACGCCTAATATGCAACACAAACTAGTTGGTAGAAAATTTTGAAGTTTTTGGGGCTTTATTTGGCAGAGCCCTCCTGTTTTCTTGACTCTGAGTAATTACTAAATATATTATGTTCGCTGATTTTTTGATTGTGATTAGCTGGTTTCCGGCTTACTTTTTTACTTACTGGGCTACAGACTTTTCATGCTTTTTGATGCGGTTCACTCGCTTGAATTTATTAAATCCACCGTGGTGGACATCAGTGAAATGGTTTCACCTGGCTATATCTTCTAGACATCGCGGTTTTACCGCCTCCTCTGTTCGGCCTCGCACGTAGAACCAAAGTTGGGCGCGGCCATCTTGCAGCTCGTGTGACACCGACCTAAAGGTTCCAACGGGTATGCGTTCTTCTTCTTTGAGTAAAGAGTTTCGATACAACATGTAGCCAAACCAAAGAAATAATAGCTTATTTTTAGGAACGAGGTGTTCGCAGTGGCTCAGGCTTAGAGCGCTGGTTGAGATCCCGGATTCGGCAGACAAAATATACATTTTTAGCTTGTATCTAGTACTACTATTTAATTTCTTTATTGCTTTATCTTATAACTACGAGATGATAACAATAATTTTACCATTAACGATATACCTACCACAAATAATAATATAGCGTCGGCTGGTTCTTGATATATCTATCTATATATGCGTACGTATATGGCAAGCAAAAAATACCGGTTGTGCTACAGTTCATGACAAACAGAAGATAACGTATAGACTTAAAAATGGTAAACATGTTTTTTTTTTTTCTCGTTTTTGATGTTGTGCTCGTTTCTACTTTGAAAACCAAAATAAATAACTTTTTGTCTTCTTCGGTTTCGTTTTCTGTTTTTTTTTTTTTTTGTTAGCCGTTTTTCTTTTCATTCAATGTTGTTTTTGTTTCTAATTCCTTGGGGTAATTCTTTCAATTTGTATTCGCAACGTTGTGCTTGTTACCTAAGAGTACTTCTGACTTCTGAGGTTTACTACTCGTGCACATATTATCACACAATTCACACCCGTGCCATTATTAGCCCGTTGGAATTTGTTTCTTATTTCTATTGAGAGTGTTATAAGCGAGTACGTTCGTTGGTATATGTTGTACATTATTGTTGTTTACGCTTTCGATTTTTTATTTTCAAAGAACTCGTTTTTTAGTTATTAGTTTTTTTCGTAAGATACTTATGCAGACCTTATTTCAGTTTGTTAGTAGAGATGATTTTAGGTTAGGTTTTTTTTAAGATCAAAATTTATAATTATAAACAATTTTTGTACTATGAATAGGTAGATATGTCTGAATATTCCATAATATGCAATATTTCCTCCTATATGTAGGTAATTAAACTTGCACTTTTACTAATTCATATATGTGTGTGTGAATGGTTTAATTAACAGGTCTATGTTGTAAGGTGCAAACACATGTTTTTAGAGTGTGTACCTATGAAAAACTGTGTGCATATGAATTGTGTTGGGCCGCGTCTGAATATTTTAATGTTGCTCACTTTTCCTGGCATTCTTATCTTCCAGATCACTTAGTAAATCTGAAGGACTACACTACGTTGTCACTTGGTTTCTTTAGTGTGATATCAAATTCATCGCCATATTCACAAATTTTGGTTCCTAACCCGGTGTCTCCACGAACAATATTTTATATCTTGCAATATATATATCATAATATAAAAATTGCCAGTGCAGACCACAAATAGTATGATATAAAAAAATGTTTAAAATATATTGCTCAGCTCATAGCATGATATCGATAGTATATAATATGAGCTGTCATTTCTGTGCAGTTTGACATTTGTATCCCTTTTTTTTACGATGGATGAGTAGCGAATGGACGGTGTATTAAGCATGGTTGCCACTTGCAAAAAAAAAATTAGCGACCAAAAATGGAAAAAAAAAAGTTACCAGACCAAGCTTAAAGTTACCAAAAATATGATTCAGTATGAATATGACTTTTCGGTATCGCTGGATATTTCTCTGATTTACGAACTTAATATAAAAAAAATTCATGGCAGTGGAAAAAATGTACCTATATTTAAGCGTAGTATGCACGATATACAGTGCACGTAAAGCCTCTCAAGTGAAATCCATTTTTTTATACAAATTTTGCGCCGCGAAATGTCACAACTAACTCTCCACGTGAAAATATCAGTAGGCAGAGTGAAAGCTGTTTAAAATTAGAAGTAATCACCCTTATTTTGAGATTCGATTTCTTTCGAAAGTGTCTCGAATTCGAAGAATTTGTATTTTGACATTCGAACAGATAAGAAGTTCATCCTATCAATCGAAAGTTCATTTATCATTCGAATGTTGATCGTATTTTGAGATTCTAATCGTTCGAAAGAAATGTCATTTTTTATTCGTGTGCAATTTCCTGTCGGCTAAACAGCGATTGCTTTTGTTTTGCTACATATTTTCATTCCATTCTTCGCGGATAAAATTTGAAAAAATGTAAGTAGTAAATATTTGTTGTTGTTAAATATTTCTGTTTAAAATAAAATACAATTTTACGAAGGACTCACTCAAATTGGACAAATAGGAAACAAAAGGAAGTGCTGCTCAGCATGATGGAAGAAAATTCCGAAATTGCGAAGGGGTTCTTAACGAACCGAATTGATACCGACCGGTTCTGGAAGGATGCTGCAGAAAAATTGAACAGTTACGGACCTCCGAGTAAAGACGGAGCTACGTGGAAAAAGGTTTAAAATTGTCATGCAGTCTGATACGATTAAGTCATTTTTGCATTTCAGGTTTGGGCTGATTACAAGTCAAAAACAAAGAAGAAGCTGGTGGAGAATGAGAAGAAAAGGAAACAGTCAGGTTATAACGACAATAACCTAGTCGTTCTTTCGGAGTTCGAGCAGGCTGTCTCTAGAATCACATGTCTGAGTCAGTCGGTCACGGGCATAAATGCCAAGGTATATGGCATTTCACAGGCAATGAGCTCAGAGGCAGCGACTGTTCCGCTACTAGATCCATCACCTTTGCCATCATCCTCCAGAGACATATCCATGAAATCCTACGCAGACGAAAATATCGATCCAGTTGGACTTGCTGAAGAGGATCAGGAGGATCAGTTCACACCTCTCCAGAAAAGACCCAAAAAAGACACTCCAACTCAGATCTTAATGCGACAAAACGAAGCCCAGGAAGTTTTTTTTGCAGCTATGTCATCCAAATTGGATAACATTTCAAATGAACTGCACCGCCTTAATAGGTAGTTTTATAAAATAATTTAAGTTTACTCATAAATAACTCATTATTTTTTTGTAATTAATAAGGCATCTACAGAAGGCGGACGACAGGGAACGAAAAAGCAACGAAGAGAAACGCCGGCATAATCTTTCAGTTGAAAATATAATGCGGGAAAAGTTGGAGCTCAAAAAGAGGCTTCTTGAAGTCCAAATTGAGGAAATAGGACTGAAACTAGCACCGGACTGTTAACTGTCGACTGTTTTGTGTTATTTTTATTTTAATTTTTATTTTTAAACTCCACAACAGGTTCCTGCCTGAAAGACTGAACTAAAAAAAGTACTGAACCCATAAAAGTAGAAATCAAAAATGTTCCTTTTTATTTCTTTTTATTTTGCCTTTGGATTTTAAAGGCTTTTTGTTTTTTTTTTTTTATTTTGTGTACATTGTTAAACTAAGTATGAAATGAATTAAACAAAAAAATCTGTGTTAAATAAAGTAAGTTTTTTAAAATAAGCCAGCAATTCTGTCACGAGTACCTCTAGCTTCTTGTACGTAAGTACTTTCACTTTCGATATCAGCATCATGAATTGCATTTTCGGAGCTATCTTCAGTCTGTAAATTTTCAACGTTGTCAGACACTTTAAAGTGGATGCATATGTTGTGCAAGGCCGCACACACGTTTACTATCTGGGCAGCTTTTTCGGCCGAGTAATGCAGCTGCCTGGCTTTAAGACAGCATCTAAATCTGTTTTTAAGTAGGCCAATTGTTCTTTCATTAACATTGCGTGCTTTGGAATGTTGAATATTAAATTTGCTCGCAGGACTTCCGCTGACTGGTGTTCTATATGGGGTCATAAGCCACGGCTCCAATGGATATCCTGCGTCGCCTAGTTTGACAAATTAATAAAAAAAAAAGAAGTCATACGTTTAGTATTGAGAGTATTGAGTATTCTATTCCCATTGTCTCATACCTAACAGCCAGGAGTTTGTTTGTCTGGCCCCAGCGTACTGTTCCAAAAGATAGTTCCGGGCACTTGATGTCTTCCATATTGAGGCGTCATGTGTTGCGCCAGGATGAGAGGCATCTATAAACCGGATCTTCATTTGGTGATCACAGATCTATAAGAAATAAAAATATGCATTTCATATTAACAGATTCGAATTAATTTCAAATGAAGAACTTACAATTAGCACATTAATGCTATAGAATCCCTTCCTATTGTAAAATAAATGCCTGTTTTCTGGTAGGGGGGCCTTAATGGCAACGTGTGTTCCATCAACGCATCCAATTACTCCTGGGAATCCAAACTTTCGGTAAAAATGTAATTTTATCTGGTCCTTTTCTTCCTCACTAGCTTCAAAACGTATCCATTTGGGGCAAAGTTTATCTTCCAATGCGGTAATTACAATTTTAATGCACTTCGATACGGATGATTGTGATAATTTTACGTTTGCGTCTTTCCCTACTCCAAATTGGTAGCCTCCTTCTGCGACAAATCTTAAGGTGGTCGTTAGCATTGCGATGGGAGGAATAGATAATATTGTCCCTCCTTGAACTTCTGTTACCAACTCATCCAGAACATACTTAAATGCAAACTTGTTGAGGCGAAAATTTCTTACAAATCTGTAAACAAATGAAAGGGTTAAGAAGATATTGAAAATAAACTGATTAAACATACTTGGAATCTTCAAGCTCAAATGGATTTAATCCATCCATTATCCTTCTTCTGTTAATTCGCTCCTCACCGTCCATAAAAAGAACAATTGCCATGTTTTTCTTTTATTTTCACTTTAAAAAAAAAAATCGCGAACAAAATATGTGTTTTGTATACAGAAAGAAATGTCAAATGACAGCAAACAGCTGATTTCGAAAGTAGAATTCATTTGAGTTTATTTTATGATATCTTTCGATAATGAATTTTATTCGTTCGAATCTCAAAATACACAAAGTTCATTCGAACGAATAGAGACATTCGTTCGAATTGGCTATTCGTTCGAATGTCAAAATAAGCGTGAATACTTTTAATCCTTTTTCTGAAAAATGAAGGCAGCATTTTCAAGTGATGATATCGAGTTCTTCTTTTTGGTGTTTCTGGTTCAAAAAGTTACCAAAACCATATACAATTTACCGAATTACCAAAACTCACCAACTAAGAAAAAAGTTAACAAATTTGGTAAAATATTACCAAAGTGGCAACCGTGTTTCTGTGCAGTTTGGAACTTGCATTGTATCCCTTTTTTAACGATGGATGAGTAGCGAATGGACGGTGTATTAAGGCATCTAATGCGAGAATGCAACGACACGCTCTGCTCAGCGACATTTGAACGAATGAAATAGTATACTATGAAATGCCCACCCTAGACCCTACATTTTATTGCATATTATCGTTCTTTCTTTCTATGAAAATTGCCAGATAGCAAGCTATGAAATATTGGTCGTGGAGACACGGTGTAAGGATTGCAGCACAGCAACTCTAAAATTACTTTTTCCTTCTAACTAAAATATTGTTATAAAGGGTTTGACAACTTATTTCTTAAATAAAATGCAAACTACTTGAGATATCTAAAAACAAAATGTATTGCCTTGAATTACTATCAAAACATTTATGAATGGAATTATTCGTCGTACGAGAAGGTATGCAGTGGTCGATACGTTGAACCCAATTTTCGATGACTCGGCCGCATATTTCGATCGATAGGTACGGCCGCTATTTCTCGTTCAATATTGGCTTTGAGCGCCTCTAATGTCGCCGGCTTGTTGACATAGACCAATGATTTAATGTAGCCCCATGAAGAAAAGTCTGGAGGCGTTAAAAATCAAGATCTCGTAAGCCAATCGACGTGTCCGTTTCTCGAGATTACACATTCACCGAACTGAGACTTCAATAACTCGATTGTTGCACCCGCTGTGTGGATAGTGGTACCGTCTTGTTGGAACCACATATCAATGATGTCCAATTCATGCAATTGCTCAAAGAAATAATGTTCCCACATGTCCCTGTAGTGAATACCATTTACCGTAACACGACGGTCATTTTCATCGATGAAAACAAAACGGCGCAATGATGCCACCGGAAAAGTGTTTCGTGAAGCACATGAGGGTTTTCACCTGTCCAGTAACGCATTGACATTGACGAAGT